>JAPVLO010000073.1:4702500-6016250 GCA_027257055.1 Cephalopachus bancanus
AGGGATCTATAAGCAAGACACATTGAATGAGCTAGGACACTGATTAAATATCATTTTTGAAAGCAGCAGAACAAACTAACAGGAAGAAATGCCCAGTGCTATCAAAACTGTAACACTGCAACAATAAAATCTAAACTAAATCGGTGGCATTTACTATATTTCAGTCACCGTTTCAAACAGATAAAAGCTGAAACACATATTTTAACAAAACAGAAACATGGGCGAACTGCCTGCTTTGTTTTATAGCAGTACTGTGAAATTCCTTTATTCAAACATAGTAAAGTCTCCATATTTTGAGTATTGTTATGCTTACCTTCTGTTTAAACTCACATAAAAATTAATATAAACTACAGGAGCATTCTGTACTGTTGCAAATGTTATGCTAATTTGAGTTACAGGTGTATTTGTCATTATCAGGAGCTTGTGTGGGAAAAATATTTCTATATAATTATTTCAATCAACATTTTAATAAATACACAGGCTTAGCACTAATCTCAAATTCCTTTCTATTGTTCTACATACACTCACATACCATTTCAGCAATCCAAACCCCAAAGCCAGATACAAAACATGATATACCTTTAGGGATGTGGCATAGTTAAGACATACAACATTAAGCCATAAGGTTCTGTGGCTACCACTTAAGGTTTGCTCCGGAGTTGCAACGAATTCACAACCTTAATTCTGTCCTCATGTGTTTTTTATCTTATTCCTACTTATGTATGTATGTACTTTATCTTCTTGCCCCAAATTCCAAGTTCATTGAGAGTAGGGCCTGTTTTAAGTTCAGTATTGTTATCTAGTAGTGTGATCTGTGCATAGATAGTTAAAGCCTTCAAATCCTTGTTGTCTAATGAATACATAAATTGATACACAATAGGTGAAGGTGGCAACAGTCTTTTTTGGGGGTGGGGAAAGTCTGTTACCATCTTGATCTATTGTCTCCTCCTAAACTCTAGCGGTACTGTTGAGAGGTACTAGTTGACAAATGTAAATGAGGGAACCGCTCACCTATGACATAATGTACCAAGGACATCTTTTCCAAAGGTGGCAGTAATTTTTTCCTCAAGACAACACACACTGTTATTTGACAGTCAACTCTCCTATCATGTCTACAGTAATCAGTCCCATAGGTACTGCCACACTTTTCACAGTCATGAACACTGTTACCGATTATGTGTAAAATGTGAATTAGAATACTGGTATGTTTTATACTTTAAGATTTTAGGTCTTATGTGACTGACAGTTAAAGAAATAAGTTTTGCCATATAAAACAAAAAGGGAAATGTTTATTGAGCATCTACTGCATCCAGGCATATATTCATGTTTTACATACATCATCTCTAATTCTTACAACCAGCCTGAAAAGTAGGTAATAATATTACCCCTTTTATAGATGAGGAAGCTGAGACTAATGCAGGTGTAGTTGCTCAAGGTGAAGCATGTTTAATTCAGTCTTTACATCTAAGATTTTTAAAATCAAATCTGTGATTCTGTCTGAGTTTTTTCTGTTCTGCCACAATGTATTCCTCATCAACTACATTTATAGACTATCTTCTATTTATGGAATACTCTGTTAGGTGTTATGGAGAAGTATGAGATGAATTCATAGTAAAATTTAATCTAATCTGTGCCCCCCAAACTCTCAATCAAGTAATCAAGTAATATAGTATTGAAATATGTATTGAAGCCTATCTAGAATATAAAGTAGGGTATGAAAAATGTGTTAAGAGAACACAATGCCATGTGGTGTGAGTTCTGGTCATAGTTGGGAGATCAAAGAGGCATATAAGAAGAAGATCCCAGTATTGAAACTAGCCCCTAGCCTTCTCCCATACCACCCTGAAAGAGCCTGATCTCGGCTGAAACTGGCCCCCAAGGAGGCAGGTTACTGTAAAAGGAAATCTATTTGTGACTGTTCCAGACAAAGACATGCAAAACGAAAGACATAATGATAAGCTGCATCCTGAGACAGGCATATGGTTCAGATTGACTAGAGCATCTTTCTTGAGTTAGTGAGCAGTGGAATACACAAGGGTAAGTTAGAGCTGAAGTTGGAGGTGTCAGAGGGAGGAGTCCGAACTGTACTCCATAGGCAACCAATAGTATCAAGATAGTTATCAAAGCTGGACAGCGATAAGATTAGAAGTGTTTTAAGAAAGTTAATTTTTAGCAATGTTTAATACAAAATGAATGAAGAGATAGAAACTAGAGAAGGCAAATTCATTTAGAAAACATCCTAACAATAACTCTTTGATGTAGGTACTATTATTTTCCCATTTTACAGAAGTGGAAACTGAGGCAAAACAGGATGAAATAATTTGCTGTGTGACACAACCTGTTAATAATTAAGTATTGGAAAAATAAGGAAGAATTAAATATTCAGTTAAAATATTCATTTGAAGAAAATGGAGAAAATACTCACTTCAGTGTCTATAAAAATGTATTGGCCTTATGCTTCACCAAAAATAATTCAAGTTTTTGTAAAGTTCCTTAAATAAGAGATAAAATTATTTTTGTTTGATGAGTTACTACAAGAAGACAATCAACAACGATATTTTTAAATATCTGTAGTTAAGCCCTCCTTGTGTGCTGTCTTAGCATTGTATATACTCCATTCTTGGATCTGGGTTTAAGTGAGAAACAACATCATGGAGTGTGCAGAAAAGGGGCCCAATTTGTGCTACTGACTATCTCATGATAAAGCCAGGATAGACTATTTATAGACTATTTTAACGTATTAAACAAGTTGTAATCATTTAATTGCTATTAGATTCATTTGAGGTAACATCGTTTGCCCAAAAGGAGTATAAAAAGTATTGATACTTAATTTAATGATCAGAAATTTTCACTACAAAATACCAAAGTACTTAAAATAAATGACAAATGAATAAATATAGATAACTTTCTTCTAACTAAACAGTTCAACTTTTACATTTACAATGTTATTTCCTTTATGATAAATTATAGAACTCTGCAGAATTACAGCAAGAAAGAAACTAAGGATTATTAATAAGATAATGAAGAAAAAAGTAACAAATACTAAGATAGATTATGCACAAACAAAGGTTAGCTTTCTTCTTGCCACTGTGGATCCATAACTAACAAGTACTTTTCCTAAAATATAATATCATAAATGATAGAAAAATATAAGGCCCAGATTCATTATACTACTTAGGATGGGATCACAGTCATGAACACTGTTACCTATTATGTGTAAAATGTGAATTAGGACATTGGCATTTTTTTAAACTTTAAGATTTTAGAAAATCATAGAGGAAATTATCCCATATATAAATCTGAACTTAAAAATAATCATGACTAAAAAAAATAAAGGCTAAATTTTAATTTTAAATTGTGGTAGCCAGGTCTGCTAATTAAGCTATGATATATTTGTTATGCTTTTATGCCTCTTTATGACTAAAACAAGCAAACAAACACTTGATATCAAAATGTGAGTACATAAGTTCATAAATAAAACAAGTATGCAAATAAAGCATATCAATCACTATTATTGTTAACATTTACAAACATTAATTTAAAAAATCCAACTTTACACTTTTATAAGGAAAGGAATGAAACAGCAAGAAAATAATCTTATAAAATATGATAATTTAAAAATTTTTGTATATACCTGTAAGTAAATTTTTAAAAATGTGTTAGAGTTGAAATAGCACATGGGAAAGTTCTCTGGAATGAAACATGAACTAGAGAATAAATGAGAATTTAAAAAAAACATGTTTTTGTTGAATGATACTAAAATGCTCATTTTGGAGATTCCTCCAGCTTTACCAGACATTAACAGCTTTGTCCTAGATAAAGTTTTTAATCCCTAAACAAGCACCTATAGTTTTTGCAAAACTTCACAAATAAATCCAAAGGTCAAAGAAAAAAATAAACCATTTAAATATTTGCACAGAAATAAAATAGGTAACAATATATATGCTAGGAAAGCACTGTTTGCTTATATATGTAATTATTTTTTTCTTGTTCTCTGTTGAATTAAAAAGATTAACATATGGCTATTCATATTGTGGAAATGTTGATTTAATATTTGCAATCTAGCACCTCTCACTATGTAGAACTTTTTTTTTTTTTTTTTTCCCCTTTTCAGAAAATCATTTCCAGCAGTGTTTCAGGTAAAGTACCTAACATGATAAATGCCACAGTGCAGACTACTGTTAGAACTGGGTTTTGACACAGTTTCTTATATTACAAAGCTAGAAGGAACTTTCAGACAGACACACACACACGCACACAAAAACACACACACACACATACACACACACAAACACACACAAAACATTTGCTACATTTCAACATAGGACTTGCATTGCTATTTTATATGCTATTAAAACATCTTCTTGGTGGTCTAATGTTTGATTGTCATATTAGTAAAGAAAGTTAAAACTGTTATTCCAACTATGTATCTTTAAGACATCCCTAAACTTTCCATGAATATTTTATTTACTACTTATTTTCTAATTTATCTTGCAAATTTCAAAAATGATTTCAAGAATGCAAATATCAACTCACACATTTAAACAGTTTTCACACTTTATCTTTCTGTGGTATACAAAATTTGCACACAGTGCTATCTGACTTATTTTCTTTACAACTGACTCCAGCTCTGCCTTTTCCACTCTTGTTTTTCCTCTCTTGTCCTTTCTTTATTCTTTCTCCCATTTTCCTCCTGTACTGCCTTCATCTCTCCTTCCCTTTTCTCTCTGAGCAGGTTACTAAAACAAGCAGAAATAACATTCTCAAAAATAATACTTAAATGTCTCTAATTTTACTTCCAATTTTAGAATGTAATGGTGATGTTGGTCTAAATCAATGTAGCAAAAGGTATTATAAAGACAGAGACTTAGGATGGGGAGGGAAGAGGGGAAAGGAATGGAGAGAAAAAGAAAAGGGAGAGAGAATCAACATGTAAAGAGTTTTTATGCCTTGAAAGAGACAAGATGGCTTTTACTTTTCCTCTCTCTAGAAAGCAAGTTTTGGATATTCAAAAACGCTTTCTTTTTTAAATTTTTCCTCAATTTAGTTGTGACTCAATTCTTTTTCAGAATGGAAACTGCATTATGTAAGTGAGAAAGTTATACATAATGAAAGAGCAATTTCCTCGCTTTGTAACAACTATTTTTACAGTGCATGGTGTTTTAATAAATTCTGTATAATGGATATCTGAAAATAAAGATAGAATGTGAATGATAAAGATTCAAATCATAATATTGAAATCATCACATTTAAATAAGTACATAATATCACACTTGCACAGACATCAAACCACAAACATTAAATTGATTGAAACCTGTTCTTTGAGTTGAACTAAAGTTAAAATAACTTTAATTTCTTCTCAATACTATGAACAAAAATACTTTATTGAAAAATAAACTGATATATACACCAAATCAATTCAAGCAAAACATGTTTATTTCTAGCATGTAACATACTGAACTTATTTTAAGTGGAACATGAAAAAAACAGTTCCTATATAGGTACCCTTGAGTTTTAATTTGCTAAAACTTTACCAGTTCTTTAGAAGTAGTCTAATTTCATTTTTCCAACGCCTATCATATGTTGACTACTTTATCTGTACATCATACTTTGCATGAATAAAACGTCTCAGTGGTCTACCTAAATATCCACCTGTGTATTACTAAAATTGTTATTTCCCATAGGCAAGGTCTTATTTTTCAACTAAACATATTTTGGATGACCATAAAAAAAGTCAGTGCTATCACAGAAGGATCACGTGTAAGACAAATTGTACAGGCATCACATGATTTAAAAAGGCCAGCAAGAGAGCAAGTATGCTATTTATATATAATCTCCAAAAATAAAAATGAAAAAAAAAAAAACCCACACATCTCATACCAGAAATTTTACTCCCATAAAAACATCAAGGCCAATTTGCTACTAAATACTAATTTTAAAAAATACTTTGCATCCTATGTAGCAAGAATAGCAACCTGTGATAACCATGTATATCATTTAACACTGGTTTACTTGACCTATTTTCATGTACCTTTTCAACACTACTACTTTTTACCAGTAGGCAGCACTATGACATCTTTTACCTGTTACCAATGTTAATGTCATACAATGCCATCTGTAACTTATTACACATTATCTGACCTTTGCTTGCATTCTAGCCTCATTATTTTGGCTCCATGCTATTTATCTCACAGATAATCTTTTCTTTCAGAAAGCAAAATATGAAAATACTAGCAATATCAGGTAGGGTATACATGAACATCAGATGGGAAGTGTGTAATTAATAGATGTGACTGTTTCTGTTACTAGTTAATAGTTTACTCCTTGTTGTAATTTAAAAGAAGCTGCAATTAAGTATAGTGTGAAGTTGATTATATTAATTTTCATTTCTGATGTTATATGTTCACTCACTAAGCTGTTGCTTTTATAATAAGGATTACATGGGCCCTGATATTAAATGTTTGTTTAATTATCTATATTATTTTTTTCAGAAAAAAATCAAAGTATAGGAAAATATTTAGAAACCTATACACAAAAATGTATAAGAGGAAATATCATGTAGTGACACTGGTAAACAGTTTATATTCTACAACTTAATAGTGGGCTACATATTTACTTGACAGAATCCATCCTACTTTAACCAAAATTATTTTCTACTTCATCAAAAAGCACTTAAACGTAAAACGGGCCTACATCAAAATATATTAAGAGAAATTCTTTGGTTCTTTCACTAACTAATCAGAGATACACAGAAAAGGACCTTTTAAGTTTAATGATACCTGCTCATTAAATGATGCTAAACACTAAAATACCACGAACAGCAGGGAATTTCAGTTTACATTAGAGAAAAAAATAAAAGGGTAAAAATGACTGAAGTTGGTCAGTTCAAGCTGATAGGGCACTTCAAATGAATAACAGAAGAATAAAAGAGACACTCCAGGTTAAATTAGGTTCTCCAATTCCTTTTCTTGAGAGTGGTTGACTTCACAAATTTTATTTGAATTAACTAAACTGACAAAAATCAAAGCAGAAATAAAGTTAAACAGGCAACTATACTTCACAGTAGTTTACCTATTATATAACAGATAAAACATTAATTTTTAAAAGGTGATTTTGGTTTTTAAATGTGTATATGCCTTTTCTGTAGAGAAACAATATTTGTGCTTCATTTCTGAGAAAACAGTGCTCCAGATTATATATATACAAAACTGCAAGTGAATAATAGGTTTGTCTATATAATTTTAATTCTTCATACATAAGTGAAATTTTTCACCTTCTAAAAACCAATATCTAATAATACTTAATAAATGTTATGTAGCCAATTAGAACTTATGGTACAATCTTTATGTTACATGCATTTAAACAGTAGGTTATTTCCTTAGTTTATAACTTTTGACTCATAACTTTCAGACTAAGCCACATAATTCTCCTTGTTTGAATCAAATTTCCAGATTCTTATTTTAATTTGCCAAACAGTGACATTTCTCTAGGCAAACTAGACTAAATCTTGACAAAATTATATTTCTAATTATTTCATATTCGCACTACTTGCTCCATTCATATTTTTCCTCCCTCCCCCACTCCTACTAGTTTCACCTTTACCTGTGTTGTTTACCCTTTTTATGGATAGTTTTGCAATTCATAAAGCTAACTACAGAACTAGTGAACTTCACAGCTCTCCAAGGCGAATGAGTGTCCATCTTCTTCAGAAGGGCAGCAGACAAGAGGGACAATTCTTTTTAACTCCAAAAATAAGTTGCTGAATAATAAATTATATTGGCTAGTAAGAAATATTTTGATCCCAGGGTAATTCTCGTGAAACTTCAAATCATATCATGTATTGTTTTCGGTAACTTTCGCATGGCTATCTATAAAATAAGGGACTCTAGAGAGGCTTCCCCCATCAGATTCTTTCATAATTTCTCTGTCACTTTGAGATATTTACCTGCATTTTGTATGGACTTATATCTGTGCTTCATTTAGGCCACATAATCAATTGTGAATTTTAAGATGCAAGAGATAAGTAAGGCTGAGGGTAAGCTACGGTATCCTCATATCACTAGCACAGCATTTCTTAAAGACTGTTCCACAGAACACAAGTCTCCCGAGGCAATTTGCAATAAATAGGTTCTATGGAAAAAATATTTGAGCCTTTCGTAGACTCACAAAGACTGTTAACTTGTAAAGGCCATGAGAATGGCAAAGAACTGTGTGGTTCCTCCTTTTTATTAGTTAACTATTAAATCTCATTTACATTAATGTTCTGTGAAATCTGAGTGTGTCTCAATATTTTCTTGTAAACACAGTAAATATGTCATATCAACAATTCTAATAAACAAAAAGCTCTGAGAAGCAAAATTTTTGTTTATTTGTTTTGATTCAGTTGATGACAAAACTTGACCTAACTTGAACTCAATTGGCCGTAAAACACAGCTAAACTTACACAAGGCTATTAGTGTTATTATGCATATATTTCCATGGAAGGTGTGTTATTGTATTCAATTATAAGGTGCTGCTTAACTCTGCAAGGGTTTTTATATAATACACAGAATAGACACCTAATTACTTTTCTGTATTTCAAGAATTCTGAATTTTAAAATGCATCTCCCAAGAATTTGGGGTAAAGGACTGTGGAAACGAAGCAGGCTATGAACATAGATGCGGTTGGTAAGGGGTAGAGACAGTAGAGGAGCAAAGAAAATCACATGCATGGTTTCTGCAGGAGTTCATAAAGCCTGTAGACTAGAATACACTTTAACAAACTATGTGATCTGGTCAGCTTGTTTACACCAGCACACACAACAGGGCCTTGCGCATAGTAGGTCCTCAGTAAATATTTGTTACACTGATTGAAGAAGTCTTGTGCTGGCTTCAGTAGGCAACTGTGTAATCTGTTTAAGATAGGTGGATATGTGTTCTTTCCACAAATAACTCTAGGGGTGGAAACCCTAAAGCCGTTCTTGAAAGCACCTTGACAATGAAAATATCATTCCTCATATTCAAATACTTCAGATGCAATTTGAATTTGAATGTATGTCTTCCTCTTATTTGTGGTCATTGGAATTCATGTATTAGAGTCATCATCTTTACAAATTATTTTTCTATATTTCAATGTCCTCTTCTCTGAGTTAAACAAGTCAAACCAATTTAGTCCACCCTCAAGAAATGATGATAGTGATGGCCTTAATCTCTGTTTCTTTCATTTTTCTCTATCAGTTTTTTTAGTATCCTTTTACATTAGAATAGCAGCCAAAGCTGTACATACTATTCTAAAAAACTGCTATAAATAGCATTTAATTCACTTTGCTTTCATTTCAAATGTTAAACTTAAGTTTGCAGTGCTGTGCCTTTAGCCACAGGTGAGAGGTCAGCGTAGTATAGAGAGAAGAGCCATAGAGTCTGACAAACCTGGCCTCAACCTTCAGCTACAACCTAAAAATAAATCACCAAGAGAGTTGCCTTCCTGAGACTCTGTTTTATAATTCTGACCCAGCAGCATTGTTGTGGGGATGAAGTAAGGCAATATATAAAATAAGTTATTATATAGAAGTGATGAGGACAAGGGAAAAAGAGAAAAAAAGGTAAGCTTCATAGTTCCATCTCTGCAAGTCAGTAGAAAAACCATCTCTAAAAAAAAAAAAAAAAAAGTTTAGCAGGGCTCAGTGGCTCAGCCTGTAATCCCGCTCCTTTGGGAGGCTGAGATGAGTGGACTGCCTGAGCCCGCGGGTTCGAGACCTGCCTGGGCAACTTGGCGAGACCTCATCTCTACAATAAATCAAAAAATCAGCCAGGCGTGGTAGTGCATGCCTGTAATTCCGGCTACTCGGAAGGCTGAGGCGGAAGATCGCCGGAGCCCAGCAGATTATATATAATCTTTTTGAAAAATATAACTTTTTTACTGCAAATAGTTTACTCGAGAAATTGAAAAATCTATCACTTCGCTCTTAGTTTAGACTATTTTCTTTTATTATAATCTAAATTTTAAATTATAGGTCTGTATTCCTTATAACCCTGCCTGTCTTCTCTCTTGGTTCATGCAGTCACTCTTCACCCACTTGCTCAAGGGAAAAAAAAAAAGAAAATCTAACTTCAACTTTGAATTCTCTCTTCTCACTTCTTACATATAGACTGCTAGAAAATCATTTCAATACAAACTCCAAATCTTCACATGAATCACTGGGCTCTCCATCCCTACCATTTTGTTTAAACTATGGTCTCTGGCCTGGCCACTAAATCACCTCCTAATTGTTAGCCTTTGCTCTTTAAAAATTTAAATTTAAATGAAACTGAGTCATTCTCCTGCTGAGAACCCTCCAATGGCAATCCACATACCAAGAACCCATGGCATCCAGTTCATACATGACTGTTCAGTTTCATCTTGTTACCATTCTTTCCTTTGTTTACTTGCTTCCTGCTTTGGCCATGTTAACCTTCTTAATTGTTTCTCACTGCCATTTTAGAGCATTTTAACAGTTCTCTGCTCTGCTTTGCAATGCTCCTTCATAGTAAGGTAGTCTTTCTTACAATCCCATCTCAGTTTAAATTTCACTTCCTCAGTGAAGTCGACCTGAAAAGTGCAATATGAAGTAGCTCCTTTATCACTGCCCTTCATATTATCTAGTTTTCCTTCTATAATATGGAAATAAGAAATATTATTACTCGCTTTTTCTATGTTGCCTTCTCTCACGTGGCATGGAAGCAGGAAACATATCTACCCTGTTCAATACTCTAATTTCCCATTCCTAGAATAGTGATTGGTATACAATATATACTCAATAAATATTGACTGAATGCATACATAAATAAAAGAACACTTTGAGGAGCCAAGATGAAAGGATCACTTGAGGCCAAGAGTTTGTAATCAGCCTGGGAGCATAGTGAGCCCCTCTCTACAAAAAATAAAATAAAATAAAAATGAGCCAGGTGTGGTGACATGTGCCTGTAGTCCCAGCCACTCCTACTTAACAGGCTAAGGTGTAAGGATCTCTTGGGCCCAGGAGTTTGAGGCTGCAGTGAGCTATGATCATCCCACTGCACTCCAGCCTGGGCAACAGAGAAAGACCCTGTCTCAAATAAACAAACAAATAAGAAAATAAATAGATGGACATTTTATCATTTACTATCTCTTTCATATGTGAAATTTTCAGATAAGCTTTAAAATACTTTTATAAATCTCCATCCAAAATGTCTTGACTAATCCTAATCATCTTATGCTTTTCATTGCTCCTGTTCACCTATATTATCTTCTTGCCAGTATATACAAAAATATGTAAAGTATTTTAGTGTATATTTTTTATTTAGTAATTATGGAGTTCATAATTATCTACAGGTTATCTAATTATAGAAGTACATTTTAAGAAAATAAATTAAATTGCTGTATATATTTACTGTATACAACAAGATGTTTTGAAGTATATATACATTATGGAATAACTAAATTTAGCTAATTAACAGATGCATTACCTCAGTTATCATCTCTGTAGTGAGAACACTTTATATCCACTCTTGTAGCATTTTTTAAGAACACAGTATATTATGTATAGTCACCATGCCAAACAATAGATCTCTTTAACTTATTCCTACAGTCTAATTGAAATATTATATCCTTTGAACAACATCTCTACAACCCCAGTACTATCATCCTAGTCCCTGGTAACTACCATTCTACTCTCTACTTCCATAAGAACATTTTAAATATTCTACATAGGAGTGTGAATTAGTACAACCATTATGGAAAACGGTATGAATGTTTCCCAAAAATTAATAATAGAACTATCACGTATCCTAGAAATCCCATCACTGGATATAAATCTAAAGGAAAGGAAATCAGTATGCCCAAGAGAGATCCGCACTCCCGTGTTTACTGCAGCAGTGTTCACAATAGTCAAGATGTGAAATCAACCAAAGTACCCATCAATGGATGAATGGGAAAAGAAAATGTGGCACACACACACTCCGACACCGCATCCCTCCCACCAAATAGAATACTACTCAGTTATAAAAATAACGAAATGCTGTCATTTGCAACAACATGAATGTACTGAGTGGACATCAGTCAAGCACAGAATGACAAATATCACATGATTTTCAATGGAAATTTTAATGCTGCTCTCCAAATCTACATTTATTTATTGGTGATGTTGAATTACACTAGCAATAACTGTTTATATTAATCTCATTGACTGCTAAAAGTCACATGAACATATTCTGGTATGAGACTTTCTTACCCATAAAAATTCGTTGTTCATCTTTTATCTAAAAAGTTAAATTCAGACCTTAAAATCTGGTATTCAAGGATCCATATATTTTCTTTCAATAATCATTTTTCTCTTCTTCCTAAATAGGCCTATGCTTGAGCCAATCTCAACCCAAGCCTCTCTGCTTTTGCTCTTGTCTTTTTACTCTCCTGGAATCCCCTAACACTTAATATAATTTTCCTCAGTGTACCTCCATGGCGTCTTTTTAATCATACCCATCAGAAATTACTTCTTCCTCCTTATGCACTGCTGTACCTTTTGGATTTACACTCCCAAACAATGGTCAGTGTATTTTCTTTGTGGATGTGTGGCCATTCCTAATAGATTATGAACACTCAACAAAATGTATTGAATTCATGGCTATTTTTCCTACCATCATCATCAGTTCTCAAAGAGAAGCTGCAAAAATATTGTTATGATTACACATTTACAGAAAAGTTTTAAGTATGGTATTTTTTCCCTTAGCTGTTAGAGAGTAAGTTACAAACCTAATGCCTCATCACTTCTCAGTACTTCAGTGTACGTTTCTTAAAAACAGGAACATTTTCCTGCATAACTATGGTACCATCAAAATCTGGATATTGGCAATGATACATTTTTTATTAGCACCGTCTAATACTCAACCTCCTTTCAAGTTTAGTCATTTGTCCTAGTAATGTCCTCTCCAGCAGAAGGACCAAGTTCTGAATCACACATTGCATTTAGTTTTCATGTCCCTTTATTCAGTTCTAGTATTGAACGGTTCTTCAGACTCTCTTTGATTTTTACGACCTTGACACATTAGAAGATTACAGGCCAGTTATTTGCAGCTGTTCCTTAATTTTAGTTTGTCTGTGTCTGTCCATGATTAGTTTCAGGTTGTGTATCTTTGCCTGACATAATACAAAAATGATGTTCCATTTCTTTTTCATTATAGTCTATCAAGTTGTACACAATTTCAGTGTATCTCTTTACTGATAACATTCCCTTTGATCACTTGATTAAAGTTTTACCTGCCAGACTTCTCCACTGGAGAGTTATTCTTTTTCTCTTTTGTAATTAGTTAACATTTTGTTGGGAGTTATTTTGAAAGTATACATATCCCATTCCTTATCAGATTTTCAATTTATATATCTGTGTGTGAGTTTGCTTGTGTGGATGTGTGTGAGTGTGTATACACACATATATATACATACTATATATATATATATATATAATATATATGTATATTTATTTTTCCTCTTTAGTCAATGGCATATAATTATTTCCTTTATAATCACTTTATCATGTAATTATTTGTTATTTACTTTGATGCTCCCATTGTCTCCAATTTGATCAGTGGGAGCTTCTTCAAGTTGGTTTCTATGTCCTTTTAGCATGTTCTTATCATTTGTTAAGCGTTTCCTTAATTTCTGGCACAAGATGCTCCAGGCTTATTTTATACTTTCCTTGTCCCAGTTATGCAATCAGGCCCAGTTTCCTTTTAGAGGAAAACGGTATTTAAAAGGAAGATCTGGGTCCTAGGTGTGCTAATTGCTTTGGAGTACTGCAGTTTTCAGGACCTTTCAGTGGACAGAACTAGGGAGTGTTTCTCTTTCACATACAAACATGCACAAACATATACACACATTTACATCCACAATGATTTCTATACCTATATCCATAGAAAAGAATGAATTTGCACCAATACACCTATAATTCCAGTTCAGCACGCTAAGGTTCATTCAAATTTTCTTCCTTTCTGTATATGTACCTTGAACATTGAGAAATCCAGCTCCCATTATCCTTAATATACTATATTTACTTATGCGATCATTTCCCCATGTACAACTCATTTCTCAACGTTACCTCATTGTTCTGCTACATGGATGCTCTCTTTTCCAAGGTTGATCAACAATATCCCATGTCAGGTTATTCTTCTACATGGATGCCCCTTCGTGGTGCTGAGGCTCTGACACTTTGTATCCCTTCAGGTAGATATGCCCTTACCTGTCATGTGGGTGTTTAACTTTCCACACCAGGCTACCCACCTTATAAGGACACTCTCTTCATCCCACTGAGACTCTAATTTTCCAAGTCAGGCTACTCTTCCATGTGGATGTCCTCCTTTCTGTGGTCAGGCTCTGACATTCTATGCAGGACATCTCTCCTTTGCAAACACCTTCCTAGGATTTGACACCCTCCTCTGGGTCACTATGGCTCCACCCCAGCCGGGCGCAATGGCTCACTCCTGTAACCCCACCACTTTGGGAGATGGAGGTCAGAAGATTGCCTGAGAGTCCAGGGGTTCGTGACCAGCCTGGGCAACTTGACAAGACCTCATCTCCACAACAAATAAAAAAAATTAGCTGGGCATGGTCGCACATGCCTGTAGTTCCAGCTATTTGAGAGGCTGAGGCAGAAGAATTGTCTGAGTCCAGTGGACCAAGGCTGCAGTGGTTGTGAGTGTGCCACTGCATTCCCGCCTGGCCAACACAGTGAGACTCCTACTCAAAAAATAAATTAAAACAATAACAACAAAACCACAATGGTTCCATCTCACTGCTGGCATAGACGCCTACCATTTTTGACTCACCTAGTAGCTTTAGAGCTAAACTTTTCAAGAAGGGAAAGAAAAAAAAACGAAGGAAGGGTATGGAAGGGGAGAAAAAGAGTTCCTACTGTTTTCAAGGTAAAGTTTCTTAAACACATGTAGCTAAAAATATTCTAACTGCTTTCAGCTTAGAGAGCATGAGAAATTATATAAACAACAACTTCTTTAGAACAATTGGCTTTCATGTCACCTTGATAGTCTATGTATTTTTGGCATATGTTCCAAATACAACAACAACGACTATGCTATGCTGAGCACAATATATACTGAAGACTTATTGGTTTCCTCGCCAGAATCTTCATTTCTTTTTTCCTGAGTACCCTGCATTCACAGCCATGTGGTTTGAATAGACCCCAAGCTCCACCCTACCCTCCTCAGGTAGGCACTGATTTCTTTTAAGCCAATGATCTTGCCTTATCCTCCGAACTACTGTAATTAGCTCAGAAATGAGCATGGACGTAGGCCTTACCAAATCAGCACCTTTCATTCACCTGGCACTGGTCCAAAAGTAAGTACTCAGTACTAAGTTGGTCCAGAGCAGTTTGACCTGGGAATACTAAAATACAAATTTAATCTTCTCCTGTGCGTTGATGATTTGAGGATGCAGGGTTGGGATTCTTGTAAGAAGACAGCCTGAAGTTGTGAGGGGTCACTGTGGAGCCTGAGGATAAAACAAATCCAGGGACATCTGGGCTATGAGTAGGAAATGTATTATTTACATTCTATCAAAAAACTCTTCACTATCAAGAGGCAATTCAGATTGTTTTAGTTACCATTCCAGTTGCTCAGAAAAGCACTAAAGGATTCTGTTTCACAAAGAAACTTACTGTTGATTCCAAAACGTCATTCTGCTGCTGCTGGACATTTAAAGTTAGCTGTCCCATCTACGCACCACGACCCATTCACTCCCGAAAAGCAAGTCAGGAATGAAAGATTGTTCTTGGCAACACTTGAAACCCTTCCTCGTTTACTCTCAGTCGTATCTGCCCTGCCCTTGTTCATAGGGTTCTGGTCTACAAGTAAATTTTGGCTTCTGGACCCTTCTGTCTGGCACTTCTCCAGGCTCCCATTTTGGCTTGCTGGACTTTGGCATCCCAGGTGGATCTCAACACTGGTTTTGATCTTCTGTTTTGGCCCCAATCCTCTTCTCCATTATAGCTACTGAAAAACTCCCTGCTTCAGCTTCTGTCTGACAGAATCTCACCATGTGAGCATTCCCTACTCCTGGGCATTGTGAGATAAAGGCACACTGAACAAATTAGGAAATCTTCACTCTGCATCAGGCACTATATTGAAGGTTTTGACAATATATTTCCCCTTGACATAAATAAGATACAAATAATGTGTTATCAATTAATGCAATTAAAGTATTTTACTTGTAAATCACCACATGAGTTCTGTCGGGGAAGCCTTCATTCTAAAGATGCGGTATGCATTTCATAGTACACATTTTAAGAAAAAATATACTTAACAATGACAATCATTTTTTGATCCTATATATAACATTCCAAAACTATCATGTTCATGTAGACATTTGAGTATCAAATGTTTTCTTGGCTTATAGCAAAATCAGTTGATAATTCTTAAAACATCTCATTAGCCATGAACAGAAAGGCCTACTTTTTATGGTTTGTGTCTTAACTTCTAAAATAAAGCACTTTCTAAATAGCAATATGTTGAGTTAGTATTTGTGGAGAGTTCCAATACTATTGTCAGTGACAGAGACAGTTATCAAGTCCTTGGAAAAAGGCAGGTACCATGGTAGGTTCTGCAGACATCATAGTGACAATTAAGATGTGCTCCATACCCTTCTGGAGCTTTCCTCAATTGTGAAAGACAAATATTTATCAAAGACAAATGTTTATCAAAGTGTCACCCAAAAAACATGCAATCACAAAATACTTAAGTTTTCATTCAAATCATTCCCTATGTCTGTACAGGCAAATCTTGAGTAAAACATTTAAAAAGCCAGGAGTCTCTGAACCGAGGGTCTTCACTCACACAAGCTAAGCAGATGAATAATTCAGTTAAGAAGCAAGGTAGGAAGTGTGGCAGGTTGGCAGATGCATGCCCAGTCTAAAGAGTCATGTGGCTAGCTGGGCACGGTGGCTCAAACATGTAATCCCAGCATTTTGGGAAGCCGAAACGTGCGTATTGCCTGAACCCAGGTGTTTGAGACCAGCCTGGGCAAATTGGTGAGACCTTGTCTCTAAAATAAATAAAAATAAATTAGCCGAGTGTGTTGGCATATGCCTGTAATTCCAGCTACTTGGAAGGCTGAGGTGGGAGCATTGCCTGAGTCCAGCAGGTCATGGCTACAGTGGCCATGAGGGTGACATTGCACTCCAGTCTGGGCAACAGAATGAGACTCCAACTCAAAAAAAAAAAAAAAAGAATCATGTAACTGTATGAAGAACGGACCTGCTGTTGCCAGGGCTGCATATGTTTTTCAAAGAAGTCATATTTTTAAGTATTGAAAACTAATTTAAAAATTTGGGGGATCAAGAGTGGTGAATCATGCCATAATCTCAGTATTTGGGAGGCTGAGGCAGGAGGACTGCTTGAGTACAGGACTTCAAAACCAGCCAAAGCAACATAGTTATAAGATCTCATCTCTACAAAAAAAAAAGTTTATAAAGTAGCCAGGCATGGTAGAATGTGCCTGTAGTCCCAGCTACTTGGAAAACTGAGGCAGATGGATCACTTGAGCCCAAGAGTTTGAGGCTGTGGTGAACCATGATCGTGACACTGCACTCCAGCCTGGGAGACTAAGTGAGACTCTGATTCAAAATAATTAATTAATTAAATTAAAATAATTAAAATTATGGGGACAAAACATGCATGAAGATTTGATCTACAAGATTTGATCTACAAGTCATCTTGATCTACATGAAGATTTGTAATATATCAGTAATCAGTTTGTAATATATAATGTAACAAATGATAAGGCCCAGCTTTATAATGATCCTAATTAATGCTATCAGTTCAAATTTTTGTAATTTCTCATAAACAAATTCAAGTTCTACCCCTGAGCAACACCTCTCTGTAGAATGAATAACCTACCCAGAAGGTAGTTTTTGATAGTGACATTCAACAAGTGCTGATTTTGATAAATTTTGTTATATTCCAGTCTTATATAATACTGACTTATTTATCTCTGCCTCCGTCTTTCAAGAGTTATATGCTGTACTGTTTAAGCTAACTATACTACATACCAACATACTAAATTCTTGAATTTTTCATACATGTCTTGTAATTATGTTGTTTTGTAATAATTATGCCACAAAAAAAATTTTGTCACTAATTCTTTTTGGAACTTCGTAGGCATTTTTCTTACCATAAATGAATACATTATTCATGGTTTAAATCTCATTTTGTATTCTATGGTTCATTTTGAAATTTTTCAAACTAAAATCGTCTTCATCCTGCTATTTGAGATTTACATACAATCATAATTTGTTCACATGCCCTTTCTTAAGAAACTAGTTTCCTGTGGGGAGAAGAAAAAAACCTATCTTTGTATGTAGGTGTTCTTTTTGGAGATGAGAAAGAGACATTGTTAGTTAGCACTTTTATTTTTATAAAAGGCTTCCAACATTAAAATCTGCTTAATTAATTTCTAAGACACAGGATCAATATACTGTCAAAAACTCAGAATAACAGTTCTTTAAGGACTCAGTAATCTTTATATGTATGGTTTCAAATTCTCACCTAGAACCTTGTTAAAAGAAGCAACCTATTTATTCCTCCAGAAATTCTAAGGTTGTTTCTTACGGGTCATTAGAGAAACTGCGTAAATGGGCCATTTTGTCTTAGTTTGCAATAAAATTAGTTTTACTGAGTCGATTTTGGAACAATATTTTTATGCCATCAGGATGCACTAAAATAAACAGCTTTTGGTAAGTATCTATGATAGGGAGGGACGTGTCTATTTTATCACTCAGGAAAAGCTGGTCATAGCTAAAGAGAATACAGTTTATTTGCTTTAAGCCAAATTTGCAGATCGAATTTAATAATGGTTGTCACACTCTATTATGTTGTGCTTCACCCTCTAATATCTTTTATAATATTCAAGATCTAAACTTTTTATTTCATATTTCTGTTTTACTGATGTATTCCAAAGTTGCATGGTGGAATTCAGTTTTAGTGATTAAAAATACATAAACTTAGCATAATCACTGACAATTTCCATTTGTTTTCCTTTGACAAATCTAGTACTTGCAAACAATTTTTTTTTTTTTTTTTGAGTTGAAGTCTCACTCTGTCACCCAGACTGGAGTGCAGTGGCCACTCCCGACCACTGCAGCCTCGACCTACTGGGCTCTGGTGATCCTTCCGCCTCAGCCTTCCAAGTAGCTGGAACTACAGGCGCGTGCTACCATGCTCAGCAAATTTTTGATTTATTGTAGAGATGAGGTCTCACCATTTTGCATCAGGCAGGTCTCGAACCTACGGACTCAGGCAACCCACTCATCTCAGCCTCCCAAAGCGCGGGATTACAGGCTGAGCCACCGAGCCCAGTTTGAAAACATTTTTAACATATGCTTTTTAACTACCTTTTCTCTATGCTGTAAGTTCTCTAAATCTAAATAGTAGCTTGTTAAAAAATCCCCAAAAAGAAAATAAATAAATGATTGCCCATGGATGAAATTCAACGAATTTCATGATAATCTCCATATTTTCTCTAACAGTATTTTACAAATTAATAAAGTTCGCATTGTAAATTATTCTATAATATGACTCTCAGAATGCATACTATTAATAATTCCAAAACTTTTGAGAAGCAAGACATATGTAATAAGAAAACTCCAAAGTAGTAGCAGAGAGACAACAGGGTCATTCAGTTTTAAACTCCCAGAAGCTTCACAGTTCAATAACCCTACTTCCTAAGAGGGCCTATGATTTCAAAATGCAAAACTCTCAAAGATAATTATAATGAGAGACAAGTTCCTTATCAACTTACATAGTGAATTTTCAGATGGCAAAAATTTCCATTTTAAACCATTTCATCAGAAATACAACAAGATTGAAATATGTGCTCACAATTAACCTAATAGGTAAGGTTCATTTATAATTTAGAATTGGGAGATGGCAGTCCACCTGCTAAACTGGTGAGAGTCTGAAAAGGATACCTGGCTTAGTATCTAAAGGAAACTCTTTAAGGAACTTAAAGGGAAATAAAAAGGACTAAAAGGATTTGCCTAACTGGTTGGTCACACTTAAACCTTTTGTCAAACGTTGGTATAATTATAACTTACTTCGCATATCAATGACATTACTATGACACCTTTTCCTGTCAAGATATATACTCAAATATAAGTACATAATTTTGGAGACTCCATGATTGAAGCCTTAAGATGGAATTTTGAAATATGGTTGAAAAAGAATGGTGAGAGGAAGCAATCTTATTGCAACAGGTCTTTCTGAATTTCAAAATCTTTTATTGTCCTAATAGTGCTCTACTCTTCCCATAGCCCCTCTTCCCTCTGGTATGTGTACCTATTTTTTTTTTAACAGCAATATACTAGCAAATGAATTTTAAATTGATTAGTTTACTTTGTCTGTTACCTTGGAAACCATGCCAGGATTTCATTAAGAAATGGTAAATTTTTATAACACTTTTTTTACTGTGAATTTTTTTCATAAATTCCCCAGTGTTTATACTCTCTTTTATGTTCTTCCCATAAAATTATTTTGTGTGTCTATTGAGTTTGCTAACTTTTCTTGAATATTTACATCTTAGGTGAAATCTTGACTGTTCTACATGTTGAGAAAAATACATTTCTATTGCCCTAAATTTCCCAAGTCCTATAAAAAACTTAAAAAACAGGTTAAATCTGATGTCTATCCATTCCCCAAGAGCAATAATGGGTATTCCTTTGGGAGAAGAAGGACGTTCTTAACAACTTAGAATTGTCTCTTGTATTACTGTCCCTACTTACAACAAAGTGGTATCACCATTGTACTGTGTGGCATGTCAGGATGGAAAAGAAATATAATTTCTTTAAGAGAAGAGAATACTTTTTAACCACATGTTTAATATTCTAATGAAATTTATGGAGATTAACTTTTTTTGCATGAGATATGTATATTAATTGTATGAGAAAAATGAAAGAACTTTAAATGCCACTGAATAATTACAAGAGGGAAATATACTGATACTCACTCAGAAATAGCCTGAGATCCCTCATCCCCCAAATAGCTGTAGAAATTATCCTGGCTTCGTTTTCCTCTAACCTCTCTGCATATTTGCTACTGCCTGGAGTTAGCCTTCTTTTTCAATATTTTCACTATATATTAATTATAAATCTAATTCAGCATGGCACCCTCAAAAGTGAAATCACCAATGGTGACAGAAAAGGAAGAATGTGAGTAGTTGTTTCTGCCCTTTCACTTCCATGGTCTGCTCCCTGGCTACTTTCATAACACTTTGGGGCCCCAGAGGAAGTTCTCATTCCTTAAGGGACTTATAGAATCTTTATGATCTAGGGTAGCCTGAGTCTGTTTTTCTATTTCCTGAAATTGCCTGTCTTTGGTAAACAAATTCCACTATTAGCTTTTGTGCTTTTATTCTTTGAGGTAAAGTAATGCTTAAAAAGCTTAAAAAGCATAAAACAGGGGAACATAGAACAGAGTCATTTTACCTCTTGTATTTTCCCTCTTTGTAGTTTACAGGAAAACTTTTCAGAAACCTCAAAAGACTGTATATTACATTGTGTCCTATGTTCGCGGAAAGTAGCATAAAGGAGAAATCATAATATATAATTATTTTGCACTTGATCATGGATGTTAGAAACATTTATCTAAAGTAAGAAGACATCAGTTTAAAAAACTGAAAGGCAATGAGCAATGCCTTGTAAGCACTTACTCTTAATGAGACACTCTTGTAAGTACCAGACAGCAGAGGCCTTTGGTTTTTCTTTTTTCTTTTCTAATATTTGGATAAATAAGTTCAATTCTGAGAGAGCTAGTAGGAAGCCTAATTCAGGCTACAGATCAGGTTAAATTATGTAGACAAGAGCGCAATCATAAAGCTAGTACACTGATACTCCATCTGATTCCAGTGCCTACTTCTCAGTTCTATTCCCCATTGGAGGTGGAGACAGAAGTGATTTAAGCCCCATTAGTAGATAGGACAGAATTCTCTGCCATGGAGGAACTTAAAGTTTAATCATAGTGAAGAAAAGAGTTATCAAATAATTAATTGCACAATCAAAACTTTACTTCTATTAGGATGGATGATATAAAGATGCTATGGGAGCATCTATGGGTGGTCAGGAAAGGCTTCCTTGAGGAAAGGAGCCTTGAGCCGAACTGATGAGTTGTAGAGACTACCGAGGTAGAGGGAAAGAGGGAAGTGAGCATGCCAGGCAAAGCAAGAACTTGGGCAACAGGAGCATGACAAAATCTTTAATTTAGAGAAGTTCTTGTGATGGATGTGTGGAAGAAAGTGAGTGAATGACAGTGAGGCAAGTAAGAGTTTTCTTCTTCGAAGACGATGGGAAACCATTAAACAATTTTAAGACAGAATCTAAATTCTGTTTCTTAAAATGATCATTAATGGCCAGGCTGGTGGCTCAGCCTGTAATCCCAGCACTTTGGGAGGCCAAGGTGAGTTGACTGCCTGAGCCCACGGGTTTGAGACCAGCCCAGGCAACTTGGCAAGACCTCATCTCTATAATAATAATAATAATAATAAATTAGCCTGGTGTGGCAGCATACATCTGTAGTTCCAGCTACGTGGAAGGTTGAGGCAGAAGGATTGCTGGAGTCCAGCAGGTCGACACTGGGGTGGCCATGAGTGTGCCATTGCACTCCAGCCTGGGCAACAGAGTGAGACTCCATCTCAATAATAATAATAATAATTGTTATTATAATTATTATTAATGCCTGCATTGATGAGAATGTTTCAGAAGGGTGCAGGAAATATGTGAATAAAGTTACTAGGAGACTTATTGTCATAGTCTCCTATGACGATCACCAAAACCCCATGACTCTCTTATCACTATCAGAAGCCTGGAGCTCCAGGAGTCCCCAGCCCACTGTGCAGTGACAGGGAAAAGATACACCTTTGTTCCAGTTCTATTATGGGGATACATCCTTGGCATATCTCACAGGGAATATGACTGCATAGTTCCTAATGCTAATTATGTCCTCTCATGCTATCAGAATGGTCTTATGCCCCCAGTTCACAACGGGTAGAATGGGCCTTTGAAGGCTAGATAAGGAAAGCAATTGCCTTCATCACATTTTTCCTGGACCTCATCTCTATTTACTCTCTGTAAGACATTGCTTACTTTTCTTCTAAGTGAAAGTTGCCAACGTCTGCCAATCTTTATTTCCAACTCTGACTTCTCCTCTCTACTCCACACAAATATTTTAAACTGACTTCTTAGTTCCTAGTGTTCAATGGATAGTTTGCAGGTATCTCAAACTGAATATTTATCAGACTGTATTGGTTTTCCAATCCAGCTGGAATTCTATATCTCATGAAGGGTTAGAAATCTCATAGTAATTTCACCAACCATCACTCTTTTAAACACAAACAAAATTTACCATAGAAATAGCTCAGATGTGGTTTCTCTTCCTCCAGTGAGAATAATTATATAATTATATTACCAGTAGCTAATGATTATTGGTAACATAACAAGTGTCTACCACTCGTCCACACTTTATCACTTTATTCTCACAATGACCCTGTGCCATTGTTATCCTAATATTCAGAGGAAACTGAGACTTTAGAGAAGTTATATTATGTTATATCCAAACTCATGACATAAAATAAAATGTCTTCCATAATTTGACCTCATCTTTCCTCTTTGTCATCTCCCACAGTCTATCCAAATTCCTTGATTCTGTGATAACCAGTCTCTTGGCTGTTTTCTAAGCATTCCACACTCTCTCTTGCCTCTTGCAGTAAGTTATTTCTGACTCAGTTTTAATGGTCACCCTCGAGTGTTAGCTCCTAATGAAATCTCTGACTTTCCCGCACCCATCCTATTCATTGCCACAGTCCTTTATCCAAGCTTCTATCATACCACTCTCCTCATGCTGCTATTTATTTATAAGTGCATCTTCCTCTGGAGAGTTTTAGTTCTCTGAGTGTGAAAACATAACGAATGCATTTTTATATATTCAGAGTCCAGAACAGTGCCTGGAACACGGCAGAAAGTCTGTCACTTTTGACTGAATGATAGCTAACTTGCACTACCTGGACCCTGTGCTAAATTATCTCAAATATTGTTTGTTTAGTCCACACCACAGCCCTACGAAATAGGTGTCATTTTCATCCCCATTTCACACATAAGGAAACTCAGAATTTTTTTAAAAGTTTAAATAGTTGTCACAGAGATTATAAGTTGCTTCCCAAAACACATTCTCCAATTTTCTCTCATGGAAACGCAACCCTCAATTTTCAGGTGGCCTTATTGCTCTTCAGAATTAAGACTTTATTTTTTTTCTTTTGGACTTCTAACTAGATAGGCCTTGTGACTAAGACCTGAGTCCTGAATGTGCTATTAAAAGAAAGACGGCACCTACCCCTTGCGTTTATCTCCCTTCCTATTGACTGGGACAGGGTGGTGAGTCATCTTGGACCACACAGAGAAGGGCAACACCCTAGAGATGGCACAGCCACATGAAAAAGCAATCTAGGCCAACTGAAGACCTCTTAGAACAGATCCACTTTGATAGATTATGTCCAAAGATGGCCCCAATAATTCTTTGCTTCTTGCAAGTCTTTTTGCAATGTAACTTTGCCATTCCTACCATCAAGAGATACCTCCCCTCCCTTTAAGTCTAGGTACATTCTATGTCTTGTTTTAGTCAATAGAATGCAGCAAAAATTACACTTTCATGTTTTCATTCTCTTGGAAGCTAGTACTTAGGTCAAGAAGCTCATGTTAGACTACCAGATGATGAGATGATGAGAGAGAGAAAGAGAAAGAGAAAGAGAAAGACAGACAGGGAGAGGAGAGACAGACAGAGAGAGAGAGAGAGAGAGAGATACAGAGACAGACAGAGACAGAGACAGACAGACCATGTGTAAGAGAATCATGTGGATACAGCTGTAGCCAGCACAAAGCCACTAGTGTAAAATTTAGACATCTTGGATCTTTGAGACCCACTTGAGTCAGGCCAGTTCACATGCTGTGAAGCAAAGATGAGGCTTCCTCACAGAGGACTACCCAAATACCTGACCCTCAGAATCAATGGGTTTTTTTAAGCCCCAAAGATTTGAGGCAGTTTGACAGCAATATAACTAAAACAACCACCATACCAGCTGGACTTTTATAAAAAGAAACTTCTATATGGTAATCAGCTACTGTTATTTTGTGTCTCTGGGACACAAGCAGAGCTTATATTCTAGCAACTGCATTAACTTAACCAAGTTTTTGCAGCAAGTGGCTGAAGAAGGATTTGAAGTGAGGTAATCTAGCTTCAGAGCCCAGGCTCTGAAAACCACAGCACTATACTCCCTGGGAGAAAGAGGAGAAAGAGATACATTTTATTTGTGGAAAAATATACATTCTGTTCCAAATAACCAATGGACTATCCCCTGTCATGTGGTAAGGATTGCATTGATATTTATTAATGATAACATATAGATTAGATATTATAGGCTATTTATGGTCTCTAGCTGCAAACTTTGTCAATTTTTTAAATGAAATAATACCATTTCAGGTAGTCTGCAGTGGCCACTAAAACATAAAATATAACTTTTCTGTGTTTCAACCCTACAAATACCTCGCATACTCTTTACCTGCCTGGAATGGCCTCTTCTGTCTCTGCAGTTCCTTTCTGGCATTTTCACTGAAGTACTCCCCCCATCTGTGGCAACTCTCCAGAGCAACCCAAGCTCAGTGAACTTCCACAGCACTTGCTGCCAACCCTACCGTTTGGCAGATCAGATATAGAGTCTTGTATTGTTAGTGTTTTATATATTATTCATTCAAAAGCTATTTACGGGCCACTCACTGTGCGCTACATTGCCCCAGGTGCTAGAGGGAATTACAAATAAGGATAAGTCAAGATCCCTTCAACCAAGAAGTTACAGTACAGTAGGGGGGATAAACAATAGTGCACAAATGATTATAAGTCAAAGCAGGAAATAATGAGTCCCCAAAGAGAAGTGCACTGGGATTCCTTAATTCCACTGCTCAGAAACTCTATGTATGTCCCTTTCCTTCCTATTTAATTATAAGCTTCCTCAAAGCACAAACCTTACATACTTTGGGTCCTTCATAGTCTTTAGTTGACCATTTTGCACACTGAGAATACACAATAAATATGAAGGTCTTAAGAAATACAAAGAATGAATACCTAGAAAATGGAAATTTATCCAATCTCACATAATTTTGAATGACTGGGGGCAAGTTAATAATGTTTTACTTTATTGAACCTTAAAATATGTCAACAAATTAAATTACAGTACACCAAAACTCCAGGAGACTGTCTCACTACTTTTATCAGAACTTTGTGTGACACATGAAGCTTAAATAAAATAATCCATCACCTAAGATCTATAAACTGTTTGCTCTGAAAATATTATTTCATAATATTTGTCATTATCAAAGTTTACCTGACATACAAAATAACTATATACCATGTATAATTATATTTTCTAGACTAAAGATTCTGTGCCGATTGTGAAATGTCAAGAAAAAAGACAGCTATACCACTAATATAATAGTTGCCTAAATCTAAATGTGTACAAAAAAATGTAAGTGAAATGGAGAAACGGTGGGAAATTAGAAAGATCAGAGGTGATAGCATCACTTCTATGAGGCAATAGGGAACACAGCACACCACTGAAGTTCTGAGTCTGAATCCTGGGCTCTGCAATTTACAATCCACGCTCTCTTGGGTCAGCTACTTAAACTTCTCTGAACTTAAGTTTTCTCAAATGCTGTGATAAGAGCACTGCCCATTGTACACAGATGTTATAAAGCATAAATGAGAAGCAACTGGCCCAGTGCCTCACTTATAGTAGGCATGCAAACAATAACTGCAATTGCTATTTTTACTTTGCATGTCTAATCTAGTATCTGGATGACTCACGTCCTTCTTCTACAAGAAAAGTAAATTGATTTTGATTGGAACATACCAGACTTTTGAATTCAGTCTATAAGTTTTTTAAAAATAAATGCTGGATTAAGAAATAACTAGGGTGCTTCACACCTGAAATCCCAGCACTTTGGGAGGCAGAAGTGAGAGGATTGCCTGAGCCCACGGGTTTGAGACCAGTCTCGGCAACTTGGCGAGACCTCATCTCTACAATAAATAAAAAAATTAGCTGAGTGTGGTGGCTCACGCCTGTGGTTCCAGCTACTTGGAAGGCTAAGGGGGAAGTATCGCCTGAGCCCAGTAGGTTGAGGCTGCGGTGGCCGTGAGGGTGTCACGGAACTCCAGCCTGGGTGACAGAGTGAGAGTCCTACTCAAAAAAAAAGAGATCGTGACCCGCCTGGGCAGCGAGACCTCATCTCTACAATAAATCAAAAAATCAGCTGGGCGTGGTAGCGCATGCCTGTAATTCCGGCTACTTGGAAGGCTGAGGCGGAAGGATCGCCGGAGCCAGCAGGTCGAGGCTGCGGTGGCCAGGAGCGGCCTCTGCACTCCAGTCTGGGTGACAGAGTGAGACTCCAACTCAAAAAAAAAAAAAAAAAAAAGAGAAAGAACTAGGAACAAGGCTAGTTGCTTACATGTTTCTCAAAGAAAGGAAGGCAGTGACAGTAAGAGCATCCCTTTTGGATTTGTTTTTGTTTGTTTTTTGTCACAGACTACTTTGCCATTGTTAGCATTTGTACACAGGCTGTGTTTGGAAACCACTGGGTAAATGGTCCTCTGTGGCTCAGGGGTTTTTTTTTTTTTGCAATTTAAAACTTGCCTGATTCTATAATCCCATATCAGCATGATTACACAGAAATACAGATAAATTCATAAGTGAATTTTTAAATTTTTAAATAAAATTTTAAAATGCACTTATAACACAGACTTGCAAGAGTGTGAAAAAGATGTTCAAAGTCTTCATAGTTAACTTAAGCATATTAAGCAATCTAACTTTCTAGTCCCTTCCTTTACAATGTGTGACAAATATTTACTTGTTGAAAACAGATTAACCTTGTTTTATTTGCATATAGGGAAAAAAAGCTAATAGTGGAATGATTATGAGCTTTGGAATTAGACAGAATTGGCTGTAAATCCCTGGCTCATCAGTCACTAATTTTATGAGAAGTTGCCTAAGCACTTAACTTCTCAGAGTATCTGTATTCTTTTGGGGAAATTGATCTACAAATATCTCAAGGGCAGTTGTGAGGAGTAAAATTTAAAAAAACTCACACAGAGTACTTAGTCAGTGCTTGGTAAACAGTATTTATTTAAAAATGCATGTCCTTTCCCCACTTTTCTCTCCCCAGTTTTCCCAGGAGATCCTCTGCTTACAAATGTCCCCATGTAATTATTAACACTACCCCTTTTCACATTCACAAATGTACAAGATTGAATTGGATGAAAATTTATATGGTTACCCTGTCTATGAAATAATTCTCCCCATTATGTGTTCCACTGGGTATTACCTTCGTCTCAGGCTAATGCTTTAAAACCAAATTTTTTCTCTATTTTTTAGGAAACATAAGGATTCAGTGAATACCCAGTATGTTCACAAGAGTGGGGAGCAGGAAAGACAGTACCTTGTTATAGTTAGGTTTCCTGGGAGTCATAGTCTTCATCTATATCTATTTACTAGTTATACTATCATGGCCAAGCTATCTAAACTTTTAGTATTTGTTTCTCATAGCTCATTTATATCAATGAAGATCAAAGGAGATGATAAAGCACTTAGTAGAGTATATGATACATAGTAAATGCTCAATATGAGATTATTATTCTTTTAAAAACAAATGTATCCATACACTAATGGAAGAACTGTGCATTCATACAACTTTTCAGGGGCACATGTCTATGCATATAAAAATACTTTATAAATGACTATTTTGACCTCCTAAACATGTATTCAAAAATTATGCCACAGAAATAATCGTGGATGTGGCCAGTTATTTACATTTAATAACATTTATCTCAGTGTAGTTTTTTTGTTTTTTGTATAAATTTAAGGGGTACAAGTCAGGGTCTCCCTATGATGCCCAGACTGGTCTTGAATTTCTGGCCTCAAGTGATCTTCCCACCTCAGGCTCCCAAAATGTTGAGATCAAAGGCTCCATGTAGTTTATAATAATTAAAGAATGAAAAATCTAAAAGAAAAAATGGGATGCCAGATAAATACACTTATATTAGTATTAATTGGTAATACAATATGGTGGCTGAAAGCATGCACATTGGAGTGTGCTTCAAATTTTTCCTTTGTCTCCTAGCATCTGTTTTTATCTTAAGTAACAATCTGAGACTTAATTTCTATATTGCTAAGATTTAGAGTCTATCATACTCGGTGATCTATCACAGAAACAAAAAACAGAGTACCACATGTTCTCACTCATAAGCGGACCCCGGACATTTACCATAATACCATAAGAAAGGGATTGGTAGTAGCAGGGCACTGCCGGAGCTGGGGGGGAGGGGAGAGGGCGCACAGTATCAATAAGGGTACCTGATCTCAAACCAGGCAAAGTGGGTAACAAAGGGAGGCCCACACTTTACCTGTACAATGATCACTTGTGTACCTGATCCTGAATCGCACTCCACATCATTAAAATAAAAAAGACAGAAATAATGCCTACCTCAGAGAATAAACAAGCTAAAATAGTTATAGAACTTGGTACAGAATTCATTTTAGCCCCTATGTAGGACTCAATAAATGGCAGTTATTGGGTACTAACAATAAAATGAGGTGCAAAATATATAATGAGTTGAGATGTTCATGATTGACAAAAGCAAGTTGTCAATTATTTAGAGTACTACCATATTTTAATTTTCAAAAAGCTATACATACATGGATTCATAGAAAGAAACATATTTGTAGGTATGCCAATACTATTAACAGCAAATATTACTGGTGACTTCTGGTTTCATTTTTTTTCAGCGTTTGTTGTTGTTGTTTGGGATTTTTTAATTCTTTTGAGTTAGAGTCTTACTCTGTTGCCCAGGCTGGAGTGCAGTCACACACTCAGGGCTACTGCAACATTAACCTGCTGGGCTCAGATGATCCCTTTGCCTCAGCTTTCCCATAGCTGGACCTATAGGCATGCACCACAATTCCCAGCTAATTTTTATTTTATTTTATTTTTTGTAGAGACAAACGGTCTCTCCAAGTTACCCAGGCTGAAACTCCTGGATTCAGGCCTCCACCTCCCAAAGTGCTGGTATTGTAGGCATAAGCCATCGGACCCAGCTTAGTATTGTTTAATATTTTGCACTAGAAACATTCTCACTTTTATATCTGAATAAAAATTGAAGTATGATCTTCATTCATTCATCTGCTATTCAAACATTTCTTTAGTACTTACTATATACCAAACACTGGGGCAGTGGAGTTAGAAAATTAAAATGACAAGATACTCTAAGGAGAGAAATAAAAGGCACTAATCGCATCTTAATTTTTAAGAATTATCTATATTTTTCATTAAATTAAACAATTAACAACTTTGACTAAGAAATTAAATGACTGGTTGTTAGTAATAACAAAAAGAACCCAAAAGCATGGTTTATTTTTCCACATCTAAAATACATAACCAGCCGGGCTCGGTGGCTCAGCTTGTAATCCTGCGCTTTGGGAGGCTGACGTGAGTGGATTGCCTGAGCCCGCGGGTTCGAGACCCGCCTGGGCAACTTGGTGAGACCTCATCTCCACAGTAAATAAAAATTAGCCGGGCATGGTAGCGCGCACCTGTAGTTCCAGCTACTTGGAAGGCTGAGGCGGAAGGATTGCTGGAGTCCAGCAGGTGGAGGCTGCGGTGGCCAGGAGTGGCCACTGCACTCCAGTCTGGGCGACAGAGTGAGACTCCAACTCAAAAAAAATAAAATAAAATAACCCTTACATCAAATAGAATTTATCTGCATATATTTATCTTCTTAAAATGGTTTTTGTTTATTTTATTCTATATTTAGTATATTTAATGCTACAATAGCATCCATATGTGTATCATCTACCTTGGATTAGAAATACTAAGTGATAAGGATTGTGCTATTTAGCACTTTTGCTTAGAGTCCTAAGTAACTGTAATCTAATGGACAACTGTAGGTGAGGCAAACATTGGTGCTTCTGTTTAGCTATAAAATAACCCAGGGATCTTCTGTTATTGTGAGAACAGTCAATTTACACTAACCTCTTTTGCTCATTAAAATAAAATCTTCAAGTGTGTTGGTTTTTTATTTAAAAACCTGTTTTACATAAATAGTACTGGTCATATATAAAGAAAAATGTGTGTATTAATTACAAATAAAAGCAATGAAAATAAAATTAATGATTGTGAAGAGACTTAAAAATATTTTAAAGAACCGCACGTTCAGTATACTGTTATGACAAAGCCAAAGCTGTCTTTTGTATTATCAAAAAATAATCAAACATAAATCCAAACTTGTTATTCATCATACATATCAAACACAAAGGAACTCGAAGAGTTACTGAATTTGAGCTTCCTGTGTTACCATCTTGATTTTGCCATAGATCCAGTTGGAACGTCCAGGTTCCCTTGCTTGATATATTATGGTGAATTGCTATTGCCTAACAACAAGCAGCACTTTGCCAGGCTCAGACATCACGTTGATATGCTAATGATCCATAATGAGGCCACCAGACATCAATTACATAAAGGAGGCTAGGAACAGAGCCAACACAGGTACACTCTACTAATTTGTTCATTTCTGTTGGCCAAAAGCCAACTGCATGACAAATGAATGCCCCTAAAGCCATTGGGGCACGACTCTTTTGCTTCAGAAAGGGATTGGACATTGCATACCTTGGTGTTCTGTGTGATCTCTATCTGTCTAAGGACACTTTAATGAACCGTACAAGTACATCTAATGAGAAGACATCTGAAGGGTCAGTACATTCACATACCAGAAAGAGGTAATAAAGAAAAGTTAAAAGAAGGGGCAGAAACACCCATCTGAGACTGACATAAAACTTAATCAAATTTCTAAAGCGTGCAGCAGAAGCCATAGGAAAGGAAACATAATTTTTTCCCAATAAATATTTTAAATTTTGAACAAGTATAGCCCAATGTCATTAATAGATTTCGTGTAATTGAGTTTAGTCAGAACATTAAACACTTTTTCTTTACTCTCATAATGTATTTTATGAATGACATACTTAAAACATTTAGCCAAAATGTTCTCCATGAGGATGCATCTTTGAGTTTATAACTTATATGAGCAGGAAAATACAATTCCTTGAATATTATTTTTTGACAAACACAAAGATAATGAGTAACATCTACATATGGAAGGGAATCAATCATCTGTGTCATAAAATATATAATCAATATGATAAAATTTAATGTGTTGTATAGTGTCTTGGAAGTCAGTTGAGAGGGCTTTAAATAACGGTTTTCAAAATTTCTACATATTACAATCATGTGAAGAAAAACTATATTCTGATAAGTTTTTTATAATATAGTAGCTATTAGAGTAATTTATTGGTTACTTTTTGTTATCACAGTCTTTAAGGAGAGAGAGACGCTATATGAAACAGCAAGCCATTGATTAGGGCCTTTATATCCTTTTTATAGCAATGTTCCAGCAGATCAGCTTACTCTGAGCAGAATGAGAAAAATAAAGATGCAGGTGATGGTAAACGTTAATTCAGCATTTAAAATCAGGAAGCCTGCTCCAAGTGGATTGTGCAGGACTCTTTGCACATGAATGTCTCCTCACCTGGATAAAGATCACCAGTGCCAACTTTCATCTCCTTTGCCATTATGGATTAAAGACAGACAAAAATTCTTGGGTACTCATTCCATTGTGAGAAGAAATCTAGTTCTCTTCCTCTTAAAAACGGACTGACTTTACTAACTTGCTTGACAAACAGAATGTGATGGAAATGATATTCTCGGACTTCCTATGCTAGACCAAGCTTAGCAGTTTTCTCCTGCGAACACTCTCAGAACACTTATTGCCATGTTGTAAGGAAGCCCAAACAACCCACTTTAAGATGAATTGAGGCACTCATCTGACAACCCTGGCTGTTTCCAGCCAGCAGCCAAACCCACTTGCCAGCCTTGTGAATGATTTATCTTAAATGATTTGATCCTCTAGCTTTAGTATAGCAGCGCCTGCTGAAAAGCCAGGCAAAGCAGAGACAAGCTTTCCAGTCATGCCATGCCAAAATTGTAAGCAAAATAAGTGATTGTTCTAAGCTATTAAATTTTCAGATGACTTGCTACACAGCAATAGATAACTGAAACGTTGGTCAAGGCAGTTTAGGCAGCAGCTATGTCACAGAGTTCTGTTTACTGGCACATAATTTATGTTGTAACAACACTACCCAGACAACAGCAATTGAGAGGATGCATCACTGTTGAAAGTTGTGTATATGCCTGAATTCATGAGACTGGACTTTCTGGTCAGTCTGCTCAGTTCTCCTTGTGAGTCTCCCTAGAGACTAATGGTTTTTTAAAAATGATAGAGGGGTTTTACACTCACTGTTCTACCACCCTTCTTCACATAACGCCAATGGTTAAGGCTCTGATTATGATCAGCCAGAGTTCCCAAACTGGCAGTTTTTACATATCAACTGTTAAATGGTTATAGTGCCATTTTCACAGTGATTGTAAGCTACCTAAAATGATCTACAGTCTCAAAATGGCACTTTCACATAATGAATTTTAAGTATGAATACATTTGTTTTGTTTAGCTTTTTAAAAATAAAATCATATATATCAGTCAAGAGAATTTAAAATGGTTTCACCAGTTAGTGTTCTGTATAAAATATCCAATTTTGTTTTCAAATTCTATATACCATGGACTACTAACTAATGTGTATAATTTAGTTCAATTGGAAATTTATACTGTAAATAAAACAGGTTTCATAAGTCACTTCAGACTAGTAAGGGTATCATTGCAACTAAAAATAATAATTAAAAATTAAAGAAAATAATTAGCATGCCTTTCAGCTTTTAAAATCAGACAGATGTTTTACCAACAGTTAGGAAAACTAGAGTAGTATTTGCCTTGGGCCCAAACAAATGTGTCTATTTCACTAATTTCTATATAGTGCTTAATTTTTAATAGAACCAGATATGTTTCAATGCACAAAGCCAGACTAAAAAACTTTAATCCTAGCCGGGTTCGGTGGCTCAGCCTGTAATCCTGCGCCTTTGGGAGGTTGAGGTGAGTGGATTGCCTGAGCCCGCGGGTTTGAGATCCGCCTGGGCAGGCGAGACCTCATCTCTATAATAAATAAAAAAAAATTAGCCAGGCATGGTAGCGCACGCCTGTAGTTCCAGCTACTTGGAAGGCTGAGGCAGAAGGATCGCCGGAGCCCAGCAGGTCAAGGCTGTGGTGGCCAGGAGCGGCCACTGCACTCTAGTCTGGGCGACAGAGTGAGACTCCAACTCAAAAAAAAACCAAAAACAAAACTTTAATCTTTACTAGTTATGCATAGAATTACCTTTATAACGTGTATTTATAAAAATGGCAATTGAATAGTGCTTGTTTAGTCATCTTTGTTACAGATATACTCTTGTCTTAACTAGAAAGAGGTGATGGTCCAAGATTTTAGATGGGAAATGGTGGCTTTAAAGAGTATCAAGGACAAAGTAGTGTCAGCCCATCAATGAGAATCAGAGAATAGTAGATGGGAGTAGATAGAAACTTACAGTATTAGAGTTCTGGAGAAATGGCCTCCAACAATCCAAATGCTTAGGATGGTTCCGAGATGTAACTGCATGCACTCCAAAGCACTAATGATAAGAATCTGTTTGTTTTGTAGCTCATAGCTCTATTAGTCAGACAACACTATTTAGTAACTTACTATTACCTCCACTGACAAATACTGATAAGTTCTTAAAAGTGAGCGAGTCAGATTGGAGGAGTCACAATGAGTCCTCTGTGGCAGAGAATCCCTGGGCGATAATACACAAAAAAGCTAGTTTTTTTTTACTTTTATTTAAGTCTCAGCCTAGTGTTTCGAAGACCAGATTCAGCCAGCAGAAGTGTTTTCCTTGACAGAGACAGTACATAAGATGTGTTAAAGTAATTAAATTGGAGGAATAACTTTAGAAAGGCCTGCAATCTCCTTTTTCTCACAGTCTCCATCACTTCCTTATTTATTGTTAAAAGTCCATTTTATTCATTCATGGGCTTTGTTTGGCTCTCAAAACCATAGGATTTTAAAACTTCTGAACTGTATTTTTAATCCTATTTAAGGTATTTGTTAGATCTGACATAAAATACCCACACAAACATACATATTGTAAGTTGGGATACACACAAGGTACATGCTCTACACATTGAAGGAAAAGGAGAAATATCAAAAGAGTTAAGTGGAATTTGTTTCCCTATTTTAATAACGGACCTGGTCATTTGAATTCCTTAATATCCAATCTTAACAAAATGCTAATAATGCTTTAAAGGCAGTAGTATAATTCCCCTGAATCAACTAAACTCTAATTTTACTAAAAAAAATAATCTAATAGGAATGAGAGGTAATAATATGTATAACATATCTTACAAATGGCATCTAAGACAAAACAAAATTACAATTATCTTCATTTCATGACGCAATAATTGTTGCCAGGAAAGGAAAATAAGGATGTGACAGCTTAAAAGTCTATCAACTGAAAATGTATAACTATTGCTGTTGAGAAATTTCATAACACATATTCCATTCACCTCCCCAAACAAACAACAGACTGTGCTTCAAATGTGTTGGAAGACTATTAGCAAATTATTCTCTTTGTTTTGATTTGTGTAAAGTCAGTGGAGTTCAGAGACAAACATTCATCTTCTCTTTCTATATATAAATACAGCCTTTTTAGTTTAAACAAAAACAAAACAAAACACAACAAAACAGAAAATAAAAAGAAAATATTCATATCTGTTGCTTTTAGGTGAACTAACTATGCACTGGAAAATAAAAACAAAGGCAAAATGTGCCTTCTTAGTACATTAATTATGATCCATCATTTACTCTATGTTTAGAACACACAAGGGAAACATAACATTTGTACCCATAGGTATTCTAATGAGATGAGACATGAAGCTTTTGAAATAAACCTCAAACAGCTATTACCAAGCCGTATTACTGTTTAGTAGCTTCGATCACACAGCCATTTAGTCACAAATCTGTGGCTATAGACCAAATCCATGCAGACTTCTAAAAGGACATAAACACCTCAAGGGACAAAAAAAAGATGCCTGGAAAGCCTTCCTTGAGTGGGAGTTCAACTACATCCCGTGGCAGCTTGCACACGTTTTCCAGCATGAATTTCACTTATTTAAACATGAATTTCACTTATTTAAACAGGTGAAAGTAATTAGATTTTTAAATGATTGTATTGTCAATGGGTCTGCACTCTGACAGAAAAATTCATACTGACTGTAAAAACCCCAAAACTCATAAAAATAGGAATTTCAGGGAAAATGATTAGTAGCATGTTCCTAAGTTTACACACACACACACACACACACACACACACACACACACACACACATCCAAAAAATTAAATATTTCTTTTTTTTTTGTATGGCATGTCAAATAACCATAGACAGTAAAGATAGAATTATTTTCTTGGCAATCAGGTATGAGAAGTACTAAGCACTTTCTACAAGGAAATTCTGAAACTACTTTTTTTAAAAAAAAAAAGAAATCTACATTATGGTTGCTATCAAATGTACTACGCTATAGCTTACTGTAAAAATTAGATTGAAACAACTTTAAAAATCTCAGTAAAGGGCTATTGTTAGACTCTAGTGGTCTGAAAATGGTCTTTTAGAGATCTAAAGAGATTAATCTTCTCTAAACACAGAAGTCATTTCAATGTAAAAAATCATACAATGAAAACTGCAGAGCTTTAATTTCTGAAAAGCCCAGATAATTATATATTCCATGGTTCTCAGACTTCCTTACCAATAGTGGTACTCAGTTTTAACATTTATATTTTACATTTGGTATTAGAATCAAAACCCTGAATAGGTTCAAAAGAGCCATTTTGAGTCTAACAGGAATTCACTGTGTACATTCTACAATCTACTTGTTCTAAAACTAAGGTTTTGATATATGCTGATTAATTAGGCTGAAAGAGTAAAATAGGTTTCTGCTGTATTAAATTAAACTCACCATTTTAAAAATAGAATTCATATAATTATGCTACGGTCTCCTCTTACAAAATGTCTGAGATGACCAAATGAAATTTATATTGCTTTTAAAGGAAAAGTTAGATTTACTTTGTTAAGTTGTAATTTTTAAATATAAGTAATGCTATTTTGAATGGGAGCCTGCAGAAAGAAAAAAAAATTAAAAGTGAATCCTCGCTATGTTCATATTAATTACATGATACAGCATGATTAGATGGGAGTAATTAGTGTATGCTAAAGTAAACTGAGTTTGAAAGCTTACTCAACATTATTAAGCACCCTTTTTGAAAGTAGTGAATAGCTTAATTTAATTTGTGCTGGTTAAAGCACACAGACTTCCAAGTATCAAGACAATACTAAATTTACTCTTTTACCCAAATCGTACTAATAAATGCAGAGGAAGAGATGTCTGAATGGCACTAGCCAAAGATTATGTGCTTGATTTAACATTTTTTCATGATTAATATTCAGCACAGTGATTTATTCACATCAAAATCATCAGTGCTCATGTGATTTTTCTTCTCAAAAACTGAATGAGACTGTGGCAAATCCACAATGTTCTAGAAAGCTATGGAAATTTAAATGTAAAAGAATTAGATTATATGAGAACAAAATGTAAAATGTCAATCAAGTATGGTTATAAAATTTTGAGCCGATAAATTTTAAAGGAGGAAAGTATTTTATTTATTAAATAAAAGTAGGATTTTCTAGAAGTAAGATTAATGACAAACTATATATCTATAATTCAATTGAATATAAACAACCATGTGGTGTCCATTAGGAAGGTATTTGCTCAGGGTTATTTTCCTAGCTATGGTGATGAATTTGCACCAATCCATCTACACAGTCTCACCCAGTCCTCCTTGTCACCAACTGCACACATTTGCCAGCCAGCTGGCTGGGGTGAGGGACGTATCCTGTGCCACGTAACAAAGAGAAGCTTGCTGGCCTGCACAGGGATGAAACCCATGACCTCTACTTCATGAATAAAATGGGTAGCCAAGTGAACTAACTGGCCACTGATTAAAATAAATGTATACCATTCCAGGCCAGAAACACTAACATCAACCTTCAATATATGTGCTAAATTTTGTGAGAAACAAAATTTTGTGAAATTCGACACTACCATCATTACAGTGAAACTGCCATAATATTGAAGGGAAAAAATGAGCTTCAAAAAGAAATTAAGTATATAAGGCTAATTCATAAATTCCGGATAGAGTTTAATTCAGTTGGTTAAAAGTCAGTTTTATCATAAAATAAATGCCTCTTAGAAGGAAGGATTTGAATTAAATAAAACTCTAACTGTTTTTAATGAAAATTACTGAAGACATACATGGAAGTATTCCTTATTGACAGGAATACCTAATTTACTGCTTAGCAATCATAAGTTTGCTCTCTTATCATGGTGTAAGTTTCATTTTTTAAATTCACACACACATATACACACAAATATCAGCAAGTAGGGAAGAAATATGAAAGAAGACAACATATAAGCCAGATGATATCTAATTGCAGCATTATAAGCATCTTTAATGTAACACTTAATAAGATCAAGAATACTCAGCCTGTAATCCCGCGCCTTTGGGAGGCTGAGGTGAGTGGATTGCCTGAGCCCGCGGGTTTGAGACCCGCCTGGGCAGCGAGACCTCATCTCTACAATAAATAAAAAAAAAAAAAATCAGCCGGGCGTGGTAGCGCATGCCTGTAATTCCGGCTACTCAGAAGGCCGAGGAGGAAGGATTGCCAGAGCCCAGCAGGTCGAGGCTGCGGTGGCCGGGAGCAGCCACTGCACTCCAGTCTGGGCAACAGAGTGAGACTCCAACTCAAAAAAAAAACACACACAAAAAAACAAAAAAACAAAAAAACATTGTACAGCCATCATTTATTCAATTGTTAGGTTTTTTCCTCATTAACACTAAAAATAATTAATTTAGTTGCCATCCCCTCTTGGATCTCATCTCAATGCATATTTGTCTTCTTTCATTTCTAATCAGATCCTTTTGAAAGATGTGCTCAGAATTGTAAACAAAAAAATATATTTACTTTGTTTAAACATTATAATGTTCACACTTTTTTTATATTTTAAGATACTCACATTATGCCACTGACAGATTTTTTTCCCAAATGATGTTATATTAAGCATGCCTACTATTTTACACGTCATCTAAAACACTATGTCTGATACTTTGCACCCAACGCCTTATTTTTTCACAACCTTGAGCTTCCCTAACAACTTGTATGGGCATACAGTATAGTACGGTTTCTTTTTTCTTTTTTTTTTTTTTTTTTAAGTTGGAGTCTCACTCTGTAGCGCAGACTGGAGTGCAGTGGCCGCTCCCGGCCACTGCAGCCTCGACCCACTGGGCTCGGGCGATCCTTCCGCCTCAGCCTTCCGAGTAGCCGGAACTACAGGCGCGCGTTACCACGCCCGGCTGATTTTTTTGATTTATTGTAGAGATGAGGTCTCGCTGCCCAGGCGGGTCTCGAACCCGCGGGCTCAGGCAATCCACTCACCTCAGCCTCCCAAAGGCACGGGATTACAGGTTGAGCCACCGAGCCCGGCTGTACGGTTTCTTTAAGTGCAATTATTTGTTAAAATGTCTTTTCTTCTACACTTCTAAAGCAAGAGCATGCCTGATTCATCTTTGACTCTTTAGCAACAAGTCAAATGCTTTGCATATAAAAGGTGCTTAATAAATGAACATTTGAATAGAAGGGTGGATAAATCCCTATTAAATTTTACTGCCTTTGTTTTGATCTATTATCCCATTGAGATCTTTCTGAATAAGAATTATATTAACTATTCCTCCCACCTTTGTATCATCCTTAAATTTGATAGTCAAATCTCTTTTTTCTTATCTAAAGTCATTGATAAACTTTGAAAATGATAGGATCTCTGCCATGTCAATCATAGACCCCATCCCAGTTGTCATCCACCCACTAAAAAGTAATTTTTGAGTATGTTTATTCAAGCAACTATGTTCCATTTAATTCTACAGCCTCCTTTTCTCTAACTTGTCCACATATTTTCAAAGACTTTTGTCAAAAAACGCTTGCTGTAATCAGGACGAATTATATCTTTAACATTCACTGAGTTCTCCCTCCCTCTCTTTCTCTCTCCATATATATATAAACCTGTTTTCCATAGCATACTTTTAGTGAAAAACATTTTGGTTCCTAGTAACACCATCACTCCTGAAGGGTCACAAACCTATTTGATTATCAAAATCACCAGGTCAATACGGAGGTTCTGCTAAGTATCCAGCTTCTCTACTTTTAAATATATGCCCCTTGAGCTCATCTCCAATGTCTAAATTCCTCTTGTGTTTGATATTTTCAGCATCACTCTTTTCTGTTCTGGGATAACCATAAGTTGTTTAGCCTTACATTCTGTGTGAGACTGGATATTAAAGTACTTAAGTGTTCTCTCACTGTTGCTCATTTTGCTTAGAATTCCCCTGAAGCATGCTTTTCCTACCCTCTGTCACTATTCTTGACAGAGAAGAAGCAATGTAGAACATGAGTTCTACTTTGTTACTGTAACTGGTTAACATCATACATTTGTCCTAAGCATGAAAGTTATGCACTGTTCTTTTGATTTGAACATAGTTTAAAAAGACCCACTTATATTTACTTTGCCATATTTGTAAGCCTTAGATCAATCTGAATTTTATTGTCCTTGACACCTTTCTAATGGTTATGAATCTCAATTTTCAATTAACCTTTAACTATAAGTTCAATGTATTTTTTATGTTTGTTGTTTTTTGTTTTTTTAACATGTCCATTCTACTCCAAGTCCCTCCTCCCTGGACATCATAGTTTCATTATATAAGCATTGCTACAGTTTTATTTTTGAACCTTTTTTGTCCTTCTTTGGCCAGGTTTCCTTTCAGCATTTTTGACTCTAGGCTCCTTCAGATCTTTAGGCATTGTTCCTATAGCAATCCTTGTAACTACAAGAAAAAATCAATGACTTTAGAAACATTATTTATATTATACAAGCCACTCCAAGCTACTTTTCAATCTTCATCAAGAACTAGCAATCTAGTCTAGGAAAAAAATATATTTCAAAAGCAGCTCAGCTACTTACTTTCAGCAGATTTTTACCTTGTGTTTCTAACACTTTGCAAAAAAGTTTTTAATGGTGTTTCAAATAGTTTGAATTAATGACAATGCCAAAAGTGAAGAGATAAAGATCTTAAGATGTCATCAAAGGTTAAATTTGCTGAGTTTTGTGAATATACATTGAATGCCATAAAAAGTACTAACTTTTATATGAAAAAAATAACTTGTTGTCAGCTATCTTGCCCCTAAAACTTTTTTCCTCACTGAAACAACTTTTATTATATAAGGTTTCACGGGCACAGAACTAAGATACTATGGCTGAACAAATTATATTTGAAATCTCCTTCCCCTAAAACATACATTCTTTTTCTGTCTAGCTAGAAATTTTTGTCTTGGCCATTTCAAACTCTCATTTAATATGGCCACTATCTCTCAACGTTCTCTTTTCTTTTACACTGTCAGCCATTCTCTAGGAAGATTTAAGTCCATTGAGGCATTTCCCCACATGTTTTTCTCTACTTTCTTACATGAGAATGAAATCAATTCCTAATTATCCTAGGCAAATTGTGCTTTCAAGTTCTTATTGACATTTAAGACCAAATATAATTTATTATGTAGTTTGATCATTATTTGAGTACTGTTCTTAATGTTTATTCATATCTCCCGAACATTTCTCTGAGAGAAGATCCTTTGAAACCAAACTATTGTTTTATCTGGACGAAGGGAAAACGTTCTAAAGAGAAAGAAAAGGCAAATCTATCTTAGTTGGTGATGATGATGTCCTATTTCAACATTGTGTGACTGCCTTAATGAGACTGAACAAACTAGAAAATTATCGGCACTTTCCAGTAAAGTTTAAGTATATCATTACTGTTTAGTTTTAAAAGCATAAAGCACTTAAGTTGTCCATAAAACAATAAACACTACTCAAAGCAGATTAAAATAATCTTTGAATGGTTTGCAAAATAAGATTACATGTTTTTCTGCTTGTCTTTATTAATTTGGATCATTGAGTGATGACTATATTTTTATATCTTTGACTGTATCTTAGGCTTTTCACCTTGTACTACGGACTTTATATCTTAGACTATATCTCATACTGTAAATGTTACAGTAGCTTTCCAACATAAATTTTCCATTTTCCTGGTAATGGTTATTTTGCCCTAAAATATCGTTCCTTAGTATATATTTTTGTCTATAAACATCAGAAAGTTTGCTAGCTCAGGGAAGAAGAAAACTTATGTTGACATACCAGGAAATTCAGAAGTAGTTGGGAGGATTTGAGAGTAAATTGATTTATTGATTTAATAATATCAACACAGCTCCAAAACATTGAGTTTATTCCAAATTGGGTTTTCCTCACAATTGAAAGATGATTATCAGGAGAAATTAAAGCAAAATGCTTTCTTTCTTTTCTATTGAAAGGGTGGGAGAAAGAGTAAGAGAGAAGGAGGATAAAAGTGAAAAAAAGGGAGGGGTACATCTCTTGTCGCTCTCTGTTAAGAGCAAAAAAAACACTTCCTTAGAGGCCTCCAGTCAAGCTCTCTTCATTTCTTGTTGACCAAAATTGGATCACATGACAATTTCAAAATCAACGGTAGGCAAGAAGGATAGATTACTCTTAGACTAATGGAGTTGAGGTTGACTTCACAAGTTGTATTCTGCCATTTAATAGAATATTCAATGGAATAAATACTGGAAATAAAATGTTCAGAGTAGACATCCAAGTATTCATTGATCCCCTACAGGGTCAGTGTACCTGTAAACTAATTCTTTAGGGTGTGATATCATGTAGTTCAGCTTACTAAAACTGAAGAAGGCATTTATTGGAGCCTTCTAAGAAGTAAGCTCTCCACTTCCTAAGACAGTTCTGGAAAACATTCTTTCTTTCCCAAGAACTCCCATGGAGTTCTTTGAGTAGCTGACAGTCATCTCACAACCACAAAAGGAAAACAGACTTAGAATAAGCCCAAGGACAAGTCGATACTGTGAAAAGAATAGATATAGTAAACAAAGGGGACAGACCTTTAATGACATCAATGAACCAATGAAGCAAACCAACCTACTTTTTGATTTCTAGTTGTTATTGACTCAATAAATTTTCATTCATATTTTTCATCATTTGAACTGGATTGCCTATAACTTTCAAATTTGTCCTAGGTGATAGCAGTTTCTAGTTATTTAACTTAGTAGTATTTTTTTCAAGACATGGTGCTGCTTTGTACTGGTTAAGCACCCCCAAATTATGTAATCATATGTATTATTATGACAAATTTCCAGGAAACGAGATTCTATCCTTGTAGCCTTATGATTGTTTTCAAATAGTCAAGAAAAATTCTGATGGCATTTACTTAAGGAGTTAATCAAGTCATTAGAAAAAGAGCAATAATCTAGTTAGTACATATGTATCTCTTCCAGGCAATTCTGAGAGCTGTGACTGGGACTTCTCAACTCTGATTCATCCTCTTATTGGCAAAAGGTTGAAATATACTCTTCATCAGCAAAAATTACCCCCTTTCCTCTTCATGCAGATAAATATCAGATACCTTAACCCTAGGAAAATGTTTGAGTAACTACTATGGGCTATCCCTATTTCTCTGTGTTTCCAAATGATTACTCATTCATTTAATCAAGAAATATAATTTAATAAGTGTTTACACCTACACAAGCCAGGGAGTGTCCTGTATTTTGTTTTGAGTAATAATTATCATTACTTAGACTTGACTAGTATTACAAGGATGCATTTTTTTTTCTTTTCATTGTTCTTTATTTTAGAAAGTTAACTAGTTTTTGTTGTTTTTTCTTTTTTTCTTTTAAAGATGGGGTACAATTCAGGGTTAGGTATACAAATATTCATTATGCAGGTACCCTTGTTGATGAGGTGTACCTCTCCCTCCCCTGGCAGTTTTCCTCAACTGCCAATCCCATGCCCTCTCCCCTGGCAGTTTCCCACTACTGTCAATCCCTTTCTTATAGTATTATGATAATAGTTAAAGGTCCATTTTTGAGTGAGAACATACAGTACTCTTCTTTGTTTTTGTGATAGATCACTCAGTATTATAGACCCTACGTCTGCCCAAGTTGCTGCAAAGTTCATAATTTTGTCCTTGTTTATGACTGTGTAATATTCCATTGTGTATAAGTGCCACATTTTTTTTATCCAGTCCAGCTTCGATGAGTAACATGGTTGGTTCGATATCTCTGCTATTGTGAATGGAGCGGCAACAGACATGCGTGTGAAGGTATCTTTTTTGTAGAATGACTTGAGCTCCTCTGGGCATATTCCAAATAGGGGGATTGCTGGGTCACATGGAAAGTCAATTTCTAGTTTTTTTAGAAATTGCCACAATGTTTTCCAAAGAGGTCGCACTAGTTTGCATTTCCACTAGCAGTGTAGAAGCATTCCTTTTTGTCCGCATCCTCACCAGCATCTGTTGTTGTTTGTTTTATTAATGATGCACAAAATCTCAAACTATAAGAATCTTAGAAAATGCAGGAGACACCCTTATGGAAATTGAAACTGGAAACCAATTCCTGATCAGAACTCTGAGTGTCCATACCATATGAAATAAGACAAGTGGGACCTCATCAAACTGACAAGCTTCTGCAAAGCAAAAGAAACCATCAAGAGAACAGGGAGACAGCCCACAGTATGGGAAAAAATATTTGTCAATTATATATCTGACAAAGGCCTAACATCTAGGATCTACAAGGAACTCAAATGTGCCGGAACAAACAAACAAACAAAAAAACAGCCCCATTAAAAAATGGGAAAAAGACATGAATAGACACTTCTCAAAAGCAGATATATAGTCAAGCAACAGACACATGAAAAAGTGCTTAGCCTCACTAATCATCAGAGAAACGCAAATCAAAACCACATTGAGATACCACCTAACCCCAGTAAGAATGGCCATCATGAATAAAACAAGGATGCATTTGCTTTATTAGTTTAACTGATAAAAGTGTTTCTTTACTACTCACTCTGATGCTATTTAAGATATCTGCAAGAACATGTGGTACTCACAAAGCTTTCCTTGATTTTGAACCCAAGCTTTCAAGCTTGCCAATATTTACACATATGACGCTTGCATTAATAGCAACCGGCAATCATTTCTTCCCCCCAACTGAGTAGGTGTTACTTCCTGGAAATATTTCCTTGAGGTGCTATTTCCTGGAGTCCTCATTTAATTTCTCAATTGTACATTTTTAAGTTGTGCTATATAGAGACCACTTTCCTGCCTCACCACCGGGCTTGACCCTAAATTAACAGAATGGCCTTTATATTATGTTGTTGGTAACAAGATGATTAGACATTTCATGAAATTATTTCCCAGATTAGCCATTGGACCAACCTGTGCAGCACACAAAATTAACAATATGCAAAGTATGTGTAAGACCAAAGTCAGGTAGTTAATTAAAATTGGAAACTACTCCAATACTAAAGATATATTTTATTTATTTACTTACATACTTATTAGAGTAAGGCTGCTTTTTATAACTTGGAGATTCTCAGGGGGGAACGCTACTTAATTCTGTGAAGTGCAATGGAGGCACATGGTAATGATAGGGATGAAGGTAATGCGAACTACAAGGAGAGCAACTGACTAATCAAATATGAAGAAATTCATCAAATGAGGGTAGAAGTAGTTGAACAGAAGTAACTATCACTTTAAAATTCTGGCATCTGAAGCCCCAAAATGTAAACAAAGTAATTATCTATGCTGAAAACTTAATGGCCAAAATGAGAGGGCAGGGAGTCCAGGACACTAAGAAAACTAAGTATAAAAGAGTGGGTTTTAAAGGTAAAGATGCACCTTTCCCATTGGCATAAAAAGCAATGTGAGTCATCACTTTCCTCAACTAGCTCTGGTCATCACCTTCAATGGACTATACATAGAGAGTATTTGCTCTGTACAGACACAAAGTTTAGTTTGTTTCCCAGATGATATACAAATTCAAAGGTTAATTATTTTTATTTATTTATTTATTTATTTTTTGAGTTGGAGTCTCACTCTGTCGCCCAGACTGGAGTGCAGTGGCCGCTCCCAGCTACCGCAGCCTCGACCTGCTGGGCTCCAGCGATCCTTCCGCCTCAGCCTTCCGAGTAGCCGGAATTACAGGCATGCGTTACCACGTCCGGCTGATTTTTTGATTTATTGTAGAGATGAAGTCTCGCTGCCCAGGCGGGTCTCGAACCCGCGGCCCCAGGCAATCCACTCACCTCAGCCTCCCAAAGGCACAGGATTACAGGCTGAGCCACCGAGCCCAGCTGGTTAATTATTTTTAAACTACATAAATGACCTGGTACGATAAAAATCAGCCCATGACATGTTTTAGTTCACTGAAATACAGGTCCAAAATGCAATCTTCCTTCATTTTGAAAGCATCTCATCTGAGCCACAGAAAATAAAAAGTCTTAAGATAAATTATTATACTTGATTTCTGACCTAAGTGCATTATTTTTTAAAGATGAGTTTTTTTTCTCTTCTTCCAGAATAAAGGTAAATACCACACATATGGTTACTGGATATTCTGGTACCTCTACAGAACAGGCTCTAAGCCTAAAAGCCCAAAGTAGCTCCAGACTCCCCATGGGACAGGTAAATCAAAATGAGAGTCAAGTTTGATCGAATTCCAGATTTGAACGACCCATGAAGGCCAAACTAACCTGGTACTTGCTTACTCCACAGAGGGGCCCACAGAGGTCAGGCTAGACGCTCGGTTCCCTAGTGGCTTGGCATGTTCCTGAAAAAGTGCCCATTTTTTAAATTTCTCTAAATCCTAGAAGGAAAGGAGGGTGCATTCAATGACAAAAGAGTATTTTTTATATTACTCTAATACTCTAACACCAGAGAGCAAAGTTAAAATATTAGTTACAGATATGTTATATATTATAAAATAGTTATAAATGGATGACTTACTCATTCCCTCATTGAGCAAAATTCAGTTTTGCAAACAGTAACAGAAAAGCCAATAGTAATTTGTTTCCAAATATGAAAATAATCTTAATTGCCATTAAATGTATACATCAAAATTGTGATTTTATATATTTTACCCAGAACATATACTTTTCAAAATATGCTATATTCATACAAACTATTGGAAATATTTGAATATTTTTCAAGTATATATGAGTCTAGAACTTTTAATAGATTAAAATCAACTGAGCAGGTATTCATAGAAACCATTAATTTCTTTAACAAACTTACATAGTATGGAGGAGGGGATAAGAAACATATCATCTAGAAACCTAGATTTGAAGGGAATAAGAGAGAACTGAGATGGCATTTACAGGATCCACAGACACTTTCGTTTTTTAAGATGGGAGAGAATTAAGCTTATTTGTTCCTCTTGAGAGTCTGGGTGAGGAAAGCAAGAAAAATATGGGCTTGAGGGGCTTCTTTTCACCACTGTTGGCTTTTTGTCAACCAGGTGTAGAGGAAGAATGAAGAGAAAGGGAGTTGTATTAGTCAGAGCTCTCCAAAGAAACTGAACTAATAATATAAATATAGATAAATAGATATGCATAAGAAATGTATTGTGTGTGTGTGTGTGTGTGTGTGTGTGTGTGTGTGTGTGTGTGTGTGTAGGAAATGATGGGATTATTATAGGAAATAGATCATGCAATTATGGAGGCTGAGAAGTCTCATGAACTCTCATCTGCAAGCTGAAGAAACAGTAAAGCTAGTAATGTAATTCAGTCTGAGTCTGAAAGTGATAGAATAATTCTCAGTGTAAGTCCAAAGACCCAAGAACCAGAAGCATCAATATCTGTGAGCAGAAGATGATAAGATGTCCCAGCTCAAATAGGAATCATGTTCCCCTTTTCTCTGCCTTTTTACTCTATTCAGACCCTTGATTAATTGGATAAGGTCTGAATGGTGAGTACAGATCTCTATACTTAGTCTACTGATACATAAGCTAATTTCTTCAAGAAACGTCTTCGCAGATATACCCCAAAATAATTTTTTACCAGTTATCTGGGTATCTCTTAGCCCAATCAAATTAACACATAATATTAACGTTCACAGGAATCAAAGTTAATGCAGAATACAGAGACTATTTCATTATTGTATGATATGGGTCACACATTAAGTCAAAAATCACCAAGGATTATGGCGAGATGTGGATTGGAAAATAAGTCTATGAGCTATGAACAACATTCACTGAATGTGCAGAATGACCTGAAAATGAGTAAATAACACAAGAACAGTAGAAGGTGGTTCAGTAGAAGAGAAGGAGTAGAAGGAGGCTCAGTTAAATATCCCAAGGAGGAGTGAAGTTCCCTTTAGAAGGAAGTTTCAGAAATATTCTGATCACTTGTGAGGTAAGGGGAAGTAAAGTATTACTAGAAAAACTGGATAAAAAAATGTGGCACATATACACAATGGAATATTATGCAGCCATAAAGAAGGACAAACATGGATTTTGCAGCAACTTGGATGAATTTAGAGTCGATCATACTCAGTTATCTATCATAGGAGTACCACATATTCTCACTCATAAGCGAACCTTGAATAATTATCATAATACTATAAAAAAGGGTTTGGCAGTAGTGGGAAACTGTCAGGGAAGGGTGGGAGTAAGAATGGCAATTGAGAAAAACTGCTAGGAAGGGAGGGGCACACTCACCAACAAGGGTACCTGCATAATCAACGTTTGTATACCTAACCCTGAATTGTACCCCACATCTTTATAATAAAGTTTCTTTTTCATAAATGAATAAATAGAAGTTATCAAAGCTTTCAGGCAATTTTTAAAAGAAACTGGGGTGGATTGAATGTTGTTTTATTCCATAATTATACTATTCTCATGTAAATTCTAATCTGCTTTCATAATGGAAAAGGTGTTGGCGTTTTCTTTCTTTTTTTTTTTTTTTTGAGTTTTTTGAGTTTTTGAGTCTCACTCTGTCGCCCAGACTGGAGTGCAGTGGCATGCCCCTGGCCACCACAGCCTCGACCTGCTGGGCTCCGGTGATTCTTCCACCTCAGCCTACTAAGTAGCTGAAACTACAGGCACGTGCTACCACGCCCAGCTAATTTTTGATTTACTGTAGAGATGAGATCTCGGCAAGTTGCCCAGGCAGGTCTCGAACCTGCGGGCTCAGGCAATCCACTCACCTCAGCCTCCCAAAACGCTGGGATCACAGGCTGAGCCACCAAGCCCGGCTTGGCATTTTCACTCGTATGTTCAGAATTGTGCTTGGAAGTATGCTGATATCATCTTTCATTCAATGACAGCTTTAAAAAGTGATAGCTGGCTTGAGGACCTAGAATGCCAGTAAACCTACCTCCTCACTCTGTGATAGATAGAGCTCTGATAAAGAAAAGGCTCCTATACAGATTTACAAATGACAATAGAAAAAAGGATATCTGAGGAAAAGTTTGTGAAAGAAGGGAGCCCTGGAGGAGAAGATTGTCTACACATGAGTAAGAAAACAAGACTTCAGATAGGAATCACAAACAGAGGGACTTGTTTTGACAATGAAAACACTGATACAAGATTTGTGTCATGTCAGAATATACTTCCTGGTCTTTCAAATTTGATTTTGTGACTTCCAGTTTGAAAATCTGTATCTTGTCAATTATAAATAAAATTTTAAAAATATTATAAATGAAACTTTAAGTGTATGCTTAAAATATTATACATAAAATTGCAAATCTAAATTTTAAAATATTAGAAGTATTCTAATTCTAAGGGCAATTGTTATGAGTTGAATTGTGCCCTCTCCACCAAAAAAAAAAAAAATGCGTAAAATCCTAAACCATAGCACCTCAGAATGTGACTATATTTGGAGACAGGATTGTTATGGGGCTAAATAAGTAAAAATGATTTTATTAGTGTAGGCCCTTATCCAATATGACTCTGCTCTTACAAGACGAGATCATTTGGGCTTAAACATGTATGTAGGGAAGACTATGTTAAGACACTACAAGCCAAGGAAAAATGTTTGGAACAAATATTTCCCTCATAGCCCTCAGAAGGGGACAATCCCGCCCAAACCTTAACTTTCAATTTCTAGTCTCCAGAATTGTGATCAAATAAATTATGTTGTATAGCCAGTGGTCCCCAACCTTTTTGGCATCAAGGACTGGTTTTGTGAAAGACAATTTTTCCATGGATGGGATGGGGGAGATGTGCAGTGAAACCTCACTGGTAATGTTAATTTGTATTTGCAGCTGCTACCCAGCACTAGCATCACCATCTCAACTCCACCTCAAATCATCAGGAGCATTAGATTCTCATAAGGAGCCCGCAACCTAGATCCCTTGCATGTGTAGTTCACAGTAGGGTTTGTGCTTCTATGAGAATCTAATGGCAATGATGATCTGACAGAAGATGGAGCTCAGGCAGTAATGCAAATGATGGGGAGTGGCTGTAAACACAGAAGATGCTTCCTGGTTTGCCCGCTGCCCACCTCTTGATGTGGAGCCTTGTTCCTAACAGGACATGGATTGGGAACAGGACATGGTTGGGGAACCCTGGTTTAAGCCACTCAGTCTGTTAGTAACAGCGGTCCTAGCAGATTAATACAGAAATTTACAGTATTATCTATGCTATTGATGCTGCCTCTGGATTAATTACTCAGTAGATTTTCACAGCAAGGCTAAAGTGGGCACATTGTGAATATTATTAGACTCAGTGTGCTGCAAGTATGTCCCTTCCAACTCAATTTCCTTAAAATTTCATCCAGTTTAGACATGAAAATAACATCTGATATCTAATTAGTGTATACTATACAGTCTTTTTATACCCGATATTAGAATAACATAGTACTACACTGAAACAATTAATCTTTTTTCAAAATCATATTGTTGTTGTTGTTTAATCATATAGCTATTTGAAACATCTGATTGTGACATTAATTTCAAGCGCCTCTATAACAAGGAAATAAAAGGTATTAAAAACACTCATTTATTAAAAAATAGACTCTCCCATCTGAGTCATTAACGTTTTACTACACATTGTAAGATAATATAATATATAATATGATCTCTGTCCTAATAAGCCAGATTTTAAATTTTATATTGTGACATTGTAGAAAATTAATTATTGCTTTATCATACTTTTTATGGTGATAGAGAAGAAAAAATACATTTGATAAAACTTAAAGTGTGTTTAATGTAAAATATATTTGTTGAAATTTAAGAAAAAAGTAATAGCAACTGAATTTGAATTCAGTTATAGTTTTATTTTAGATTATAAAGCACCAATAATTTTTATTTACTTTTAATGCACTATTCAAAAACTAGTACATAGTAGAGTCACAGAACACTTTCTTCTTTTTAAAGACATTATTATTTGCAGACATTTGTATGTAATGTACAATCAATTTTACCGGGTTCAGTTGGTACGATGTACCAATGACAAATCTACCATTAGTAACATTCTATATATTTTTTCAAAATAATAGTGGTATGAATTGCTCTTTATTCTAATAGTTCAGCTCTTATATTTATAAATACACAAGTTTATTGTATTGGTAAAATCCTGTTGCAACAGACATGGACCACTAGCTAGTAAATGTTATACAGTAGGCCCTCTTTATCCATGGGTTCCACATCCATAAATTCAACCAACCATGGATTGAAGATATTGGGGAAAAAAAGGATAGTTGCATCCATATTGAACATATATAGACTTTTTTTCAGTATTTTCTAAAAAATGTAGTATAACAATTATTGACATGGAATTTGCTTGAGTTATGTATTATAATCTAGAGACAATGTAAAGTATGCAGAAGGATAAGTGTAGGTTATATGCAAATACTACATATAAGGGAATTATTTTAGTATTGGTAGGGAGATGAGGGAGTTATGGATACTCATGAACGACTGAAAAAAGAAACATGGAAAAACTTTCCAAATATTCTGAATACAAATAAATTGTGGCTAAATCATCCCATTTCAGCTGCCTAGACAAGAGATATGTCAACAAAAAAAGAAACAATGTTGCTTCTGAGAGTCACTTCAAAAGACTTAGTCTTATTATTTGTTCCTGGTCTCTGGAACTAGAGGCAACTATGTATTGAGGAATGTCTGAAACAGTGGTTGAGACTCTCATGTAAAGGGCATGAATCAAGGGATCACGCCAGCTTCATTCTGACCAACATAGTAGTACTCTGACAGTGATATTAAAGAAAAGACAGACTCATGCAAATAAAATGCTCAGTAAGAGTATTACAAATAGCATCAGAAACAAGTTGTTTATAAAAATGTACATATAATGATCCATTTTTGTTGGCCATTTATTATTTTATTAATTCAAGATATATTTATGTGTGGCTACTTTTTGATATACATTATTTGTTTCTTGATATAGTACTACATAGATCTTTAGTGATATTTTAAAATAATTTTCTTTTTGCATAATGGAAGACTATTTCAAAGCATTCCCTCAAGAGATACCCCAAAGTATACTATGGCCATCCTTTGAGATCACCATAATCAATGTGCAATTCATAATTATACAATTATTTTATGATTTAGAAGCATTATAAGTGTAACAAATTGAATTAACCTAGAACTTTAGATGCTAATTGACTTAATTAATAAACCCTATCCAAACCAGTATGCATCTCCATAAATTATTATTTCTTCTATTTTCACGTTTAATTGATTATAAAACATGCTAACTAATACATGAGTGAAAATCTAAGGCCAAAAAATTAACACCTGTTTTTTAAAAAAATTAAATGAAGCAATCAAAATACATCTTAAGGAAAATTCTATGGTTCTTTAACTAACATAATCTTAGAATGATTTTTGAGATATTTTAAATATTATGCACTCAAATATATACCACCAAAGATAAAGAATGAATAAATGATCATAGCTAGTTTTTATATTTCTAATGAAGAGACAGCAAAGGAGTTAAGAATATAGACTCCGGCCGGGCTCAGTGGCTCAGCCTGTAATCCCGTGCCTTTGGGAGGCTGAGGTAAGTGAATTGCCTGAGCCCGCGGGTTCAAGACCCACCTGGGCAACTTGGCGAGACCTCATCTCTACAATAAATCAAAAATTAGCCGGGCGTGGTAGCACACGCCTGTAGTTCCAGCTACTGAGAAGGCTGAGGCGGAAGGATTGCCGGAGCCCAGCAGGTCGAGGCTGCAGTGGCCAGGAGCGGCCACTGCACTCCAGTCTGGGTGACAGAGTGAGACTCCAACTCAAAAAAAAAAAAGAAGAATATAGACTCCGGAGGTTTTCCTGCTTCATCATTTATTGGTTTTTGACCTTGGACTTATTGTTCAACCTCTGTGACCCTCATCTTCATCATCACTAAAATGAAATGATAATAGTTTCTATTTCTATTTCATAATATTGTTAATGCCTTATTCTCTGAATTTTATTACTTAATTTTGTTAATTCCTGCTATCAAACGCCAGGCTTTTATCATTAGAAAGTTTTTTAGTGAAATGCCCTTATTAAAAATCAGTCAGCCAGGCACAGTGGCTCACGCCTATAATTCCAACACTTTGAGAAGCCGAAGTGAGAGGATTGCCTGAGCCCATGGGTTCAAGATCATCCTGGGCAACTTGTGAGACCTCATCTCTACAATCAAAAAAAATTAAAAATTAGCCAGGGGTGGTGGCATGTGTTTGTAATTCAAGCTACTTGGAAGGCTGAAGTAGAAAGATTGCCCTAGTCCAGCAGGTTGAGGCTGCCTTGGCACTGCACTCCAGCCTAGGCAACAGAGTGAGACTCCACCTCAAAATAGAATAAAATAAAATAAAATAAAATAAAATAAAAATCAGTCATCAGTTGCTTCAAATAGCTCTGAATTACATTTCAGGTTTACAATTGATCTCAGATGCATTTGACGAATATAAAGAAACATAGTAAAGCCACAAGCACTGATGGGACAGTTACAATGTCAGAAACTGCCACTATAATACGATACCCTGTGTGATCTGTATCAGTGAATTTCTGCACATTGTTCACACTTGAATGTTAAAAGGCTAGCTTAGCAATATATTTCGGTCTTTATATTGTCATAATATTCTCAACTCCATCGTGAGCCCATTGGGGCCATTTGGCTTTTAGGAAAAACCAAGGCAAGGTGTTGGATGCTCATAAACTGATGCTGATCTGACTTGGGGCTGGCAACAGGGTAGGCTGTTAAATGCTCTGACCCTTACAAAGTCATCCCTCTTTCTCTTCCAGAGTTAACAGTTCCAATTAGCTCCACACATCTAAGCGTACTTTACAGAATCTTAGAGCAGTGAGAAAATTCAGTCTGGTCTATTTTAATCTTTTAATTTTATGAATAAGAAAGCTGGGTCAGAACTAGACTCAATCTCACATCTTTTGCATCCTGGACAGAGTTCCTTCCACAAGACCGGGCTTTACCAAATGAACCAACAACAGTGGATACAAAACTACAGAACAGATATGTCAGAAACTACCAAATTAGTTTTGACTTACTAAAGAATGAGAATGATGGGGAACCAGAAGCATGAATAGAGAAAGTTAAAAAAAAAAAAAAAAAGAAAGAAAAGAAAAAGAAAAATAGTGGAGAAAATAGAAAGATGTAAATGTACAAGAATGTCATCATTTTTAAAGACATTAGGAGGCATTCCTAAACATCTATGGGAGAGAAACTTGAATAGAGTAGAGAACAAGAGAATAATTTTTTTTAAATGTGGAAAAGAAAAGCATAGGATGGAAAGATAAATCAATTTAATGAGGGTACAAGAAAGGAAATAAAGGACAAGGAAGTATAGGACAGGTCAGTAGTGGTGACTCAAGTGTGCAATTCCAGCACTTTGGGTAGCCAAGGAGAAAGGACTACCTGAGACTAGGAGTTCGAGACCAGCCTGGCAACCGGTGAGATCTGATCTCTACAATATATCAAAAAATTAGCTAGGTGTGGTGGCATGTGCCTGTAGTTCCAGCTGCTTGGAAACCTGAGGCAGAAGAATCGCCTGAGCCCAGCGGGTCAAGGCTGTGGTAGCCGTGACCCTGCCACTGCACTCCTGCCTGGGCAACACAGTGAGACTCTGACTCTATAAACAAACAAACGAGGAAAGAATGGTGAGCTTCGTGAGCTCAGATGTCATCTATATATAAAAAAAAATAAAGGTTACACTTCTGTTACTGGGATCTAACTTTTAAGCTCTTACTTGTTAATGTTTTTGGTTTACCAAACCTGTTAAAGGTAATGAGGTATCATTAACAATTCTTGCTATAAAGTTCTTGTATATCAACTGTCATAAACTACATAACTATCTAATATAATATTTGCATTAAGAATCTTGTCTGTATTATCAAATGAATATGATTAAAAAGAAATTATGAAAAGCGTAATTAAGATGACTATGATCTATGACTAGTTTATGTATAATTGAAATTGTATACACTACTTTTGTTTTTGTATGTCTACTAGGCTTCCTTTGAAGGATAGCATATATGTATGTGTATCAATGTGACTGTATAATATACATCCACAGATAGATACACATACGTACTTATACCTATATACACACACATGAATATGTATATGATCTGATGATTTGTATGAGAGGAAAGAGCAAGACACATTCATATTCTAAAGAAATTTCAATATAGTCATTTCTAGAAGTATTTGGGTTCTGTAATAGATTTATTTTTCTGTTAACAAGTTTTAAAATTGTTTTTAGGGTTTCTTTAAAATTATAATTTTTCACTAAATTTTTCTCTCAAATTTAATTTTCTTAACTATTTAAAAATAATGTTCATAAATAGACTATTTATATTAACCAAATGAAAATTGAGTATCTAGAAAGTCTTGATTCTATTCTAATAGAGCATTATATATAATCTCTGACAAATTGCTTACTCTACGTCATTTAATCAATCCCCTCAGCATCACTCACATACCTCTTCCACTAACTTACTTCACCACAGGAGTCTGCTGAAATCAGCACTATGGCAATTCACAAGGTATATTTTAGTAACCTCATATCTTGCTTGATGTACCAGATACTCATCTATAAGTTTGTCAGATATTTTCCAAAGATAGATGCCTATTATTTGTGGAAATTCTCAAAGACTTCTTTTTGGTTCGATCTTATATGTCTGAATGCCAACTTTCAAGGTGGAAATTGTTGTTGCAGTGTGAAAGTGGTGAGGGTAATAGCTTTTTCTGATAGCATTAACTGCTGATTAGTTGGTGGAATAAACTGGTAATGCTCATCTATGAAGAAGAGTATAAAATGCAAAAATGAATATGAATGTGTCTCACTCTTTTCTTCTCATACAAATCATATACATATTCGCACATGTGTATATAGGTATAAGTATGTATGTGTATCTATCTGTGGATGTATATTATACAGTCACATTGATACACATGCATACATATATCCTATCCTTGGAAGGAAGCCTAGTAGACACACCCAGAAAACAAAAGTACTCTATACACAATTGCAATTATACATAAACTATTTGTAGGTCATAGAGTCATCTTAATTATGTTTTTCATACTCACAATTTATAAAATATTATTACTTAGTTTACATGGTTGTCATGAAAGCAAAATTACAACTATATCAGGACCTAGGACATACATAAGACACTTATTTTTATTTTTCAAATAGTTTACTTTTTACCAGACACATTATAATTTAGCATATTTATTGGGTAAAATGTGATGTACTGGTACAGGTCTTTGTTGTATAATGATATAGTCAGGATAGGTAGTGTACTCATCACCTGGTGAGAAGCTTCAAAAGCCTCTCTAGCATTTTTTAAGATACAATACTGTACTGTAAATCGCAGTCATCCTATTGTGCAGTAGAACAGCAGAATTTATTCCTCCTAGTTGTAACTTTGTACCTCTTGGCCATCCTGTCCTCATCCTCCTCTTTCTTTCCTTTCCCCTTCTCTGTCTCTGATAATCCCTATTATACTATGTTTCTTTTCTTTCTTTCTTTTTTCTTTTTTTGAGTTGGAGTCTCACTCTGTCGCCCAGATTGGAGTGCAGTGGCCGCTCCCGGCCACCGCAGCCTCGACCTGCTGGGCTCCGGTGATCCCTCCGCCTCAGCTTTCCAAGTAGTTGGAGCTGCAGGCTGAGCCACGGAGCCCGGCTACACTATGTTTCTATGACATCAACTCTTTTTTCTTTTTAGATTCCACATATGAGTGAGATAATGTGGTATTTGTCCTTTTGTGTCTGGCTTATTTCACTTAACATGATGTTCTCCTGGTTCATCTATGATGCTGCAATTGACAGAATTTCATTCTTTTTATGGTTGAACTGTATTCCATTGTGCACATACATCATGTTTCTTTATCCACTCATCCAACTGCTGAATACATAGGTTGATTCCATATATTGGCTGTGGTAAGTAGTGCTGCAGTAAACACAGAGTGCACGTATCTCTTCGACATACTGACATCATTTCCTTTCATATATATCCAGTAGTAGAATTATTTTAAAATTAAGTTTATTTTATAATACTTCTGAAATAGTTAATTTAAAATTACTCTTTATAAAATTAATTATTTTTAAGATAAAACTTTAAAATCTATACAGTTGTACATATAGTAATGTGTATAATTTCATAATAGAAATACTGTACAACCATAAGTAAACTGAAAATCATAAACAATCTATTATAAACCTATGCGTAATCATTTCTTTCATTTTGTGAATAAGCTCTAGGGTGGTATTTGTGATCATTATAAAAACTAAAATTATGTAGACAAATGTTAAAAGGATATATTGTGATTCCAGGTCAAATATCACACAAAATAATTCTTAATAAATATATTACCCTACTCTGTTTGAAACAAGGCTACTGATGAGAATTTAATATTTTTGACATTTGTCTTAAGTCTACAGTAGTCCCACTTCCATATGGTATAATACAGATATAAGCTTTACTTTAAGCAATTGAACTTTTCACACCCTCAAAAGCCACAAAATCAGATGGCTTATGGTTTTTGCAGCTGGTGTACTGTACTCATTTTGGGTAGTGTCATATGAAAAATATTTCACTCCTTAAGCCCTAAACAGAATCAGCCATTAATGAAATGCAGGCAGTACAATGAGATCATATAAAGTATAGATTTCAACAGCCACACTAGAAACACTAGAGAAATTCAGAACACGAACACAAATCAAGTTCTTACTGCCAGAAAAGAAAGAAAAAGTACTAAGGAATGCCTTTGCAGACTTAGCATTTGCTTTGAAAACAACGGTTAACCACTACCTTGAAGGAAATTTTAGTTTAAACATTTTCAGACTAAATAATCATAAGTTGGGTATAGAATAACAGTAAATAACTTCAGACATAATGGTACATTACAAGATTATTCACCATAATATACAGCTATCAAAATCATAAAATGATTTCCCTAATGTCACATACGGAATTTGCTTACTTAATAAAATAGGCTGTCACCAGTCTACACAATTTTAAAATAATGTCTTATTTGGGACATATCCAATTTCACTATTGTTTATTTTTTCTGAAATATTTTAAGAAAACTATACAATTCAACACTAGTATTGCAACATTTTCTTTCAACAGAAACTGTTACAAAATTGTATTTTAATATTCCTGTTTGTGAAAAAAATGAAAAAAACATTGTTTTGTATTTCTTGTCACAACAAACTGTCTTCACTCTAAAGTAAAGTAAATTTAAATATTTCTACTTCCAATCCATTTTCCCATTTATACAATTCTTTTAAAATGCACTCTTTCTATAAATAGAGCAGAATTGTATAAAATAAAAAGGGAAACAGTAGTGAAACAGTATGTACAGCATAAAAGGAGTATTTTTGTGCATGTGAGCTTTAATTTGTATATGTCCACTAGGATCATGTATATGTTGGTTACTTCAATATCATTTTGTGATTTCTGTTCATGCTAGGCAATATAAAAGACATTGAGCAGATGATTATTTTACCTTTATTTTAAGCCCTAATGTAAACAGTTTGTGTATAATCCACAAGGATTTAAATGGAATTTGGAAGGCTGCATTTAGGTAACAATTTCATTATCTTAAACACTGGTTAACAGAATAACTACTCTGTATATCTCTTAAGAAAATATGTCTACAGTAAATCCAAGAAAGCCTTACATTTCTCTACATCTGCTATCCATAAAACCTTTATATGTCTCAGGCATGCCACCTGGCACCAAACTCCAGATTACATTTGGAACACTGATTAACTGAAATAGTCCACAGTGCACTAATACAATATGGAAATGTCTCAAGTGAAGAGTAAAGTTGTATCATACTATGTTTTTCAACCAGTGTTGGCATATAATGGGGAGTCATGAATTTTTTTCTTGCTGTGCACTGCTGTGGTAATGTTAATATATTTGTAACGTGACATTGTGTACAACAAAGAACAGAGCTATAGTTATAAAGTGTCTCAAGTGGGCATAAGATTTTTCTACTATCCCACTTGCCCTGTTATTGTCATGAACTTAGATATTTGTAAGACTATCACAGAACCAAAGCCAAAAACCACAGATGTAGCATATTGGTAGTATAGTGTAAGTATCTTGGGTAATCACCAAGTCTTATAGTTCTTTAATATTGATACTATATCCTGCATAACTATCTGCATAACAGATGTTAATTTGATAAACAAATATTGACTGAGAATCATATGCCAGATAATAATGTTCTAAGCATGTAGACTATATCAATGAAGGAAACAGACAAAAATCTCTGCTGTTGGCTTATATTCTAGAAGGTGAGATTGACAGCAAATAATAAATGTGCAAAAATCCCTGCCCTTAAGATGCTTACACTCTAGTATGGGGAAGGGAGAGATGAAAAACATAGTAGATGAGGAAATTATATAGAATGTTTGGCAATAATAGTTAGAAAATAGTAAGTAATAGTAATGATGGTTAGAAAATAGTAAGTTGAACCGGGAACACCAGGGAAGGAAGGGTTTACTACATTTTAAACTGAAATGGCTAGGTAGTCATATCAAGAAGGTGACATAAAGCAAATATTTGAAGAAATCAAAAGAGTTAACCATGCAGATATCTTGAAAAAGCACATTCGAGGCAGAAGCAATAGACAGCACAGAGTCCCTAAAATGAGAGTGGTACAAGTTCAAATTATATGTTACCAATCAGTCAAGAACAACCTGTTTAAGGGTGAATTCTCTGGCAGGTACATAAAATCATGGCATAATGTTGATCATTATTGGTTTCATTATCCATTTAACTAATATTTACTTAGCAACATAAGGATGTAGATAATCTCTTTCTCTCCCTTTCTTTACCTATTCACTTTATTCCCTGCCCCTGTGCACTACACCTCACTTCCTCACACCCCCCCTTAAAAAAAATTTTGGCCCATATAAATGGCACCAATACAGCCAGAAGTAAAAACACACTGAACTTGGAAAAAGAATGAATTAATTTTAGTCTTTAATTCTTTTCCTTACTAACTGAGTACTTAAGCAAGTGTATTTGCTTTTCTAAGCAGAAGTTTCATCAACCCAAGAGTAGTGGCAAGGAAAAATTGGAAAGAGGGTAATCCTTCAAAAATACTTAAGAATAAAACGTGCTGTAATTATGGGAAAGTGGTAAACCAAAAAGAGTTATACAAATGGTATTCATAAGGATAATATTTTGTTCTAGTGTTAACAATTTTAAAAATGCCAACCCCCAAATTATAGTTTAGGAATAAAAAAATGAATAAAAAGAAAAATACTGAGAAGTTAATGCTTGATAATTTATCTTTAAGGTCAGCTGTATCATCAAAATTCAGTTGTCACTATTTTAAGCATTTTTAGATTCCTGATTTTTTCTTCTCTATGGAGTAAAATAATATAGTAAACTGTTCTTTAAATGAATTGGCTTAATATGACAAGTTAAAATTAATAAAATATTATAATAGCATAGTTATTATCATATAAGAATTAATCATTTCTCTAGAAACCCCTAAATTTTATCCTCAATATTGGAATAGAAGAAATAAACTGAGAAAATAGTTACAGATAGGGGACCGTTGAAAGGACAAGCTTTTGACAGGAATAACCACTCTGGGCAGGAAAAAACTTTAAAGTGTAACAAATACACTGTCAAAATTCACATATCAATCAAGCTCTATGAGTTTGAAAATTTGAGACCAGTTTGACAATAGCTATTCAAAACCTTAAAAATAGTATCATTTAAACTTAATTTTAACAAGTAAATACTTTTATAAATGTAATAGTGAGGTAAGATATGGAAAGACTCAATAACTAGGAAAGCTTGAATTCAAGGAAATATGATGATAGACTATAACTATATGATTATGGAACTATAACTATGTTGAACCAAATTTTATGTTTAGGTATTTAATAAGTATTATTTAAAATACCATGATGTGCAATACTATAATATTATAGACCAGTTGAAGATATGAATGATTTTGTATTGCTTTTATAGTAATTTCCATGTAAACTTCTGGACGTTTATTGACATCGATTTCAAAAACTGAAGGGAAGAGTCAAAAAGGAAAGTTTTTTGTTGGTGTTTCCAAGTTCAAGATGGTTCTTTACTGTTACTCAAGTAATAGCAATAACATCTTACAAAACTTTGTGAATCAATGAAGAGTAACACCTTGTGCTTATGTAAAGCCTCTGACTGGGAATGTTATAGCCTCAAAGGACTTGGTTACACATTTTATCAAGGTGCAAAATGAAGCATAAAGGAGGTTAAGTCCCAGGACAGGAATAGGACCTTAAATTCCTGATAATCAGCTTCCAAACTAGTCATAAGAATTGAGTAGACTTTGGCACTGGTTCCTCTGAGCAGTCAAAACTACTGCCAGGTGGACAAGTTTATGAGCAGACTATAAAATGTGGTGTTGGCCTGGCAGCAGATCCAGTCAGAGTGTAAACCATAAAGGTGAAGAATGGAAAAGGATTCCTGAAAATCGTCTAGTGAACTAATGAGGGAGTGAACATTTCTCTTTCCTTCAAGTTAAGAAGAAAAATGAGATCTAGAAAATAAAACATAAAGAAGCCCTTCTCTGAAAGAGATAGAGAAATGGAATTTCACTGAAGGATAGATGGACCATTATTTATGATTACTATAATTAGTCATTAGGGACCATCAGAACTTACTAGTTTTTTTTAGTAATAAATTATTTTAAAACATATTTGATGTTCATATGACGGAAATTATCCTCCTGGGTAAATCGTTCGGTTTTTTTTGTTTTTGTTTTAACAAACTTGAAGATATCTATTTACCTATCTGATATTATTTGTCTTCTTTCTTTGTGTATATTCATCTATCTCCATTTATTTAATCATTCATAAGTTTGTTCTCAAACATACTGTATATGTTTTTGCTACATGTTAGACAAATACTTGATAATACTCTTTGGAAAGCCCATGTAAAATAAAGATGATGTCTTATTAATTTGGAAGACATTGTATGTAGGCATAAGTAATATCATTCTAACTTCATACTTCATTCATACTAATTCTTGTTTATTAATATATTAGCTGCAGTTAAATATATGGTAGTTCCAAGGATCCTGATTTTACTCGATTTTAAGAAGATAAAAAAATACATCAATAACAAAATAGTATAGTTTCAGGATATGTATGTGATTATTCAATGTTAAGTAATAATTTACCCTTTCCTGATAGACTTTTTTAAAGTACAAATTCACTTTATTTTCTCAATCATCAGATTTTTTAAAAAAAATAAAAGATTTTAACTGCAATACGTGAAGCACTTAGCTTATTAACTTTAAGGACAGTTTAGATTTCAAGTATGGGGCTGAAATATAATTTAAAAATCTGATAGAAAAATAACGCATCCAAAACACAGAGTGTGTAAGAGATCTTTTAACCTCATAAGGTTACACTGATTTTTACAAGAATAAGTTAAAACTGAAGAAGTTTAATTCTTAGGGTGATGTTGCAACATAGTGCAAATGCAAACAAAAGGGAGTAGCATTCTAACTGCAAAATTAATGTAAAAAATCAACTTTTGTAACTGTAAACTTCAAAAGGAAATATCAACAAATTTCACTGACTATGAAATCATACCATGATTGTTAGAGGATCCCTCCAAGTCTTATATTATACAAAGTTGTGTGACGCACTTTGCAAAATTATTTTCCACAAAAGATTGTAAATGTCAACCCAGGATAGCAAGTTTGAATTTAAAAAGTATATACCTGAATTTGAAGATTAAAATTAACAGAACATATGGCAAACATTTAATTGAGTGATATGGAAAGTAATGAATATATAGATTTGCCATTCACTTTGGCACTTTTTTTTGGTTACCAAAACACATGGGCTATTATTTTCTTCATGTCTTTTAGTGTGTCTATACATGCAGTTAATTGATTCTAAGTCACACTTTTTCCAGATAATATAGCAACACATAGAGGCCCTCATAATACAAACTACTCAGTTTTCTACTTACTGAGATCATCATCTTCACAGTTTCAAGTGAAACCAAGCAATTATATGAAATGGCATTATGGGATCAGAAAAAATCACCATGTGGGATCAGAAGAAATCACCATCATTTGTGTGTGTGTGTGTGTGTTTGTGTGGTGTGTGTGTGTGTGTGTGTAGTTTCTTATAATAGCTCTAACCCAAATAAATATTTTCCTAGCATTTCCTTAGTGAAATCATTCTTGTTTTATAAATTTAAGTAGTATTGGGTACTGAAGGAACAACTTCTGGAGTTTTTGGCTGAATTGACTGGAGAGACAAGACACTTGCTATTTAGATTCAAATGGCCAACCTTTTTTTCTTTTTCACTGTGATGAACAACCTAATGAAAAAAATCAAGGCTGTAAATATGAGGCAAAACAAACTCTTGCAGAAACATAAACTCGATTGTATGTACCGACTACATATGACACAACAAAGTATAAGAATCGCCATTTTAATTTTTTTTTTTTTTTTTTTTTTTTTGAGTTGGAGTCTCACTCTGTCGCCCAGACTGGAGTGCAGTGGCCGCTTCCGGCCACCGCAGCCTCGACCTGCTGGGCTCCGGCGATCCTTCCGCCTCAGCCTTCCAAGTAGCCGGAATTACAGGTGCGCGCTACCACGCCCGGCTGATTTTTTGATTTATTGTAGAGATGAGGTCTCGCTGCCCAGGCGGGTCTCGAACCCGCGGGCTGAGGCAATCCACTCACCTCAGCCTCCCAAAGGCGCGGGATTACAGGCTGAGCCACCGAGCCCGGCTTGAATCGCCATTTTTAAAAGGAGATTTGTGTAAAGGAAGTTGAATTCTAGGTAATCATTAAATAGCATCTTACTCTGACTTTTCAAAAGAGTAATACATTCCAAAAAATGAAAGAAAATGGAATTTTTTTTATACAGAGATTTATTAATGAACACAGTCATACAAATAGTTATGAACTCAGGAAAGAGAATATAAGAATAAAAAAGCATCTTCCCTATGGCAAAGCAATGATTTAGTACTGGAGAATCAAGATGTTTCTCTCAGTCTATCATCTCAGAAGGGTTGTAACTTGCTAACATCACACCCAGCTGCTCCTGAAAGACAGTAAAGCTTCAGGAAATGTTCTTGATGAGAGATTGTGGCAACAAACCAAATCTAAAGGTAAAACCAAATTTATGAAAGAAACAGGATAATTTTTACCAGTCATTTTCTTTCTTATATTATTATTCATCTATGCTTTTAAAGCTCACAAAAAACACAAGTGACAACAACTATATCCTTTATGATATTGCTGATGATTACAATAATGTTCAAATTATTTTTTCTACACCAAAGTCCAAAGAAGGAATTAGGATAAAGTTTATCGCATTGTACTATACCATGTGGTATTCAGTTTTGTTAAGTCAAAGCCATGTTCTTAGTCTCTAAACTTCAACCAACTGAAATATCACAATATTCATATAACGGAACTCAGCTACTGAGAGTGAAAAAAAAAATACAAAAAGGTAGCAGACCTCAACAACAGATAGTAAAATTAACATTTCAACAGCTCTTGCCTTTCATCTCAGTCTCCATGGTAATTTTTTTTTTTTCTGGAAAAGCCACAGTTTAGTTTAGAAAGACGCAGAATTACATAAAACATCTGGAATATGGAACAAGAAATATTGGCTTATTATCCCTGTGGATTCACCCCATGAAAAATTTAAGAGCTCTGTTTTGGTAGTTTTAATCTCCAGAGCACCAAGTTATGTTATGGAAACATCATCTTGATCATTTATATTGGAAAGAACACCTGGTGATGAAAGAAAATATACCCCCTTTTAAATTGTAAGTGCTTTTATCTTTAATCATCAAACTTTTCATCGAATATGTGTGTGTGTGTGTGTGTGTGTGTGTGTGTGTGTGTGTGTATGAACATCTTGACTAGAATTTAATTTTTAGTGTTTAGTTTTTGTATCTTTGTGATTGATAAGATTATACCTTTAGTGAATTTACAAAAAAATGCAATCTTTTCTTATGTTTTGCCAACACATAAATTTGTCTTAACTATGACATTTACTTACTACATGTTGTACAGTAACAGAAATTTTCAGAATATAAACACTAAACTATCATTTATATTGGTCCCAGAAACATGACACTGATGATTTTTAAAAGTAAAAAATATTTTTTGATTGAACACATTTTGTTATACCAAATCGTTTTTAAATGAGTTTCAATATTTATTGTTAGTAATAAAATGCTTTTAGTTAATACTGAAATAATACTCATAGCTTAAAATAGTCAATAACTTTCAGCATTAAATTTTGTTATTGAAAAACGTATTATTGCTCATAAAAATTTAATATTGAGGGTGTGTGCATCTAGGAAAGATTGAATGATGAAGTCATTTGCCATAAGAATTTATAAAAACTAGGTAATTACAAAATTTCAATGATATATTTATTCTTTTATTGTGAACTCACATTTTATTGTAAAAATTTAAAATTAAGTTTCAATGTAAGTACTTACATGTTAAAATTAGAAAAATTTCCACATAATTGAAAATATAATAAAAGTACCCTATATTTTAAGTGATCTGTCTTTTAAAATTGGCACATTGTACCAAAGCCATGCTATCATTAATAACACTCAGAATACATAATGGGCCTCTACATATTCCAATTAAAAATAGAAGTCCTTAAAATATTTGAGTATTTATAGTCTATAAAGATTTTCAGGGACATTTTTATTAATTTGACACAGATACGCCTTCATTTCTAATGTTACAAACCTGAATCATTTTAAATGCAATTAAAAGTGGTTATGAAAGAGTGTGGACTTCCTTGTGAAGTAGGAAATCACTCTTGTGATTAACATGCAAACGAGCTCATGCTGGCAGAATAGATTGGGGTTTTAAAACCCCAATTACTTTTGTATGATTATCTATTTACCAGTACACAGTCTATTTTCATTTTTCATCTAATACAAAATCGACTTGCTTACATTTTTAGCACAGCAATTAATATTTACAATAATTATGACATCAAGCACTGCTGAGAACTCCAAGTAAACCATTTACCCCAATCTTTATTCTTTATATATGATTAATATCCTTTTATAATTTAATGCTGTATATGAGGTTATCTTCATGCAAAAAAATCAAAATAAGAGCCACTTTCTTCATTGATTTAAATGTACCTATAATATATATTTTTAAGAATATTGGTAAGACAACTATTGTTATAATATAACCACTAAAATTTTTTGTCTAATTAGAATATACGTAAAAACAGTTAAATCATTCATAATAAGACAAATAAATGTCTTGAGAACAATAAAGTGTGTCCTATGAATCTTTTCTTTTAAAAAGTAACAATAGACAATTCTAAACTTTCACTAGCACGCTCTGAGTCATACCTGCTATGTATTGCACACATACACATTTTTCCAGACTTCTAAAGAAAATTATAATGCATTAATGACAGGAACCATGGTAATGGAAAAAAGGTCACCCTCTCTTGAACACCTTCTGTTTTAAACCATTACATATAAAGACATTCGAGAAAGCAAAGAATTAAAAGCCAGCCTTTGTGCAACCCATTACCGAAATATTATAGAATAATCTATATCAAATGTAGAGGAGCAGCAGATTCTTTTGGATCTAAATTAACTGCAGCCATAGAAACGCTTTTATGTTTATTATGTATCTGCATGTTGATTCAATTATTAAAAGAACACCTGACAGCATCAGACTTATTTAATTGAATTAATTAAACTGGATGAATAATCACTGAATTCCTTTTGTGTGAAATTTGTCCTGAAAAGTAACACTGGCATTTGGAAATTGCAAGTAATTTGCATGGTGAAATACAGTGAACATGGAAATCTCCTATTTCAGTATTCTTGGTTCCTCCCCAACCCTTCTCATATAAAACAAATGAACAGATAATTGTGGTGGATATTTTCTCTTCCACAGAACCAATTTATGAATACTTTTTGCCAATATACCATTAGACAATTTTTCAACAATGTCCTCAATATCATAATTTAAATTTTCTTCATGTGTGAAAAGTATTATGCAAACTGCCACTTTCCCAAAAAAGGTGATAAGACACCAATGTATTCTTAAAACTAAGAGAAGTCCTTGTTTCAAGATGAATTTCTGAGATAATACATTTATTTATTATCTTCATAGTAAGAATGTAACTATTTGTTTAAAGCTAGAAGTGAAAAATGATTCAATATAGTAAATCAGAATAGTTAGTTCTCTTTTACACAAATTTTGTAGAAGAATTTTATCTCTATTGTGATTAAAATTTTAAGGTTTATGGCTAGCATATATATTTAATATTTTTGGCATTTTATAAAGATAAATATGTGTAGTTTGTTTACCTGTGTGATTATTTTAGATATTTATTTTTTAAAGAATGGTAGTAAGAAAATGTTCTACATATATATTTTCTCCAAGTCAAGTTCACAGATGAACTAAAAGGAAAATTGTGAAAGGTCTGTTTTTTTTCCCTGACATATCAAAACAAATATAAGCAGACAACATTTAAAAATATCAGTAAAGGTCTCACTTGCTGCACCTCCAATTTCTGGCCATTAGATTTTTAAACATCACTAGGGGGCCATCATTTCATCTCCTTAGAGCTTTGTGTCTTTTGCCACATTCATGCCACTGGGAAGATGCATGTATAGACAATATTGTTAATTCATTATTAAGAAAAGGACTTGGTGAAATTCTGATGTTTGGTTCATCTTTAAACATCCACATTCACATATGATATACTTCAACATATATTACATCACATTTTGATCAATCTTTTTCTTCTCATGAATAGAAAATTATTGTAGTATCAAGCTTGAGTCATAATCACTCTACACCATTTTTTTCATGCCTGTTATTCAGAAGAGACTGTTTACCATAATAAATTATGGTATTTGAAATCACACACCATTTAACATTTACATTCTTCAGATTAATGAACCTTTTAAATATTCAGGTTGACCACCCTTAAATTCTGTTCACTTTAAAATTATGCTTGAACCATTCCACCACTGATTCATATACTTTATTCATGCTAGCTTTATTTATACACTTTGTTTGCATTTTTTGGAAATATTTCCATATGAATGGTCATATTTGCCACAGATAAGTTTTACTCATGATACAGCATTATCTCTTCTCAAATAAAACTGATATATAAAATAAAATGCTATTTAAAAATAATTTATGAAGCAACTCGAGTAATTAATGAAACTGCTTCCTGTTGTGTTGAAATTTTTAGCATTGAGATAAATTGTTTCTTTGTGATCTAAATTACAGACATGATAAATAAGTGCAAACTTTTACAAAATATTTTGTAAAAAAAATCTATGAATTCATTTAAGTTTTCATATTAATAACTACAGTGGTCAGACTTTTATTTTACATAAATTATACAAAATACATTGGCATTATACCCCATTCTTAGTACCAGTTTATTATAGCTTTATTTCATAATATTGGATGTGGAAATGGAAACAGTGCCATCATGTGATACTTTTCAGGGTACTTCACTTCTTATATTCTCAACGTCTGAGCATATAGCTACTATACAAATAAAAGAGTTCATAGGAAAACATAAAATGGAAGTATTTTGCAACCATATCTAGTGTTCATATTTTTGTGTAAAAATTTAGTAACCCTTATAAGATCTTCAAAGGTAAGTACAAAGTCAGTACCTGGATTTGTATATGTGCATACACAAACACACACACAGACATCTTTTATTAAAAATCTACAAGTTGTCAATTCTAGCTCACAACACCTTCTGCATCTGCATTCAATTTCGGTCTTTAAAAATAAAAGGTATCACTTCATTAATGAAGTAAATTCATTGTTTTAATTGGCAAAAATCACTTTAGATGGGGAAGAATTCATTTGGACTGTTAATATCAAATCCAACCCAATAAAACCTGTGTCTAAAATTTGAACCCGGTTTCTCTATTTTTTTTTCTGCAGTCGTGTGACAGATATTTTTTCCACTCACTTAAGAATTAAGTACCGCCAACTAAAAGCTAGATTTGACAAGAAGCATATTACTTCTTTAAATTTCAAAATCAGCTTTAAAGCCTATGTTAAATTTAAAAATCCATAACAACAATGGATAAATATGAAAACTTGCACCACAAATGATCTTTGCTCTATTTCTTATAATTCACTCTATGGCTGTTTAATTAAAAGACAGCTTTTTGTTTTTTTAGCAAGAAGTGTTAATTTGGGAGCTATTTCCCTACTTCTTAGACTTACTTCAAACAAATATAATACTACATTTTAAGATAGGTGTGTATCTTTCAGAGCCAAACATTAATGGATACAATTTTAACACAGAATTAGAACTTAAGGAATGAATCTATTCTTATTTATTAATTTAATGACTCATGATTAATCTGCAGAACATTTATTATGCATATGTAATCTAAGGTATTTCCATTTAAAATTTTACCAAAAAGTGAGAAAACTATGTAAGCGTATTAAACTATGATACAAGATTTTAAAATATTGATGACTGTCAAAAAGTGTTTTTGAAATAACTACTGTACATCAAATCCTTTTGCATAGCCTTTGTGATACACTACAGAACAATACTTAAAGTTTAACACAAAATAGGTTAAATGAAAGAAGAGAGAAAAAAACTAGAGAAGACTTTAATTCACACAAGCATAAGTGTAACTGTCTATTTTTTGAACAGTGAAAATAACCTCTAATCACTCAAGCCAGAGGAGAACTTAAATATAGTCACTGAAAAAATTCTCTCTCCAAACTAAACAAAATGGATGTTACCAATTGATGAACAGTTTTTCAAATGAGTAATGTCTTCTTTTCCAAAATAAGAGTGTGCTTTGGGATTACCCTGCAACCCATTGTTATCATTACTGTTATCCTTTATCCAAATAACATGAGGCATGGAGTCACTGGCAGATTTTGTATTTGAAAATATTGTTATCCCTCTGATAGGATATTCTCCATTTTCCTTTTACTAAAACTGGTTTGCAGACTGCTTTGTCTTATGGCTAGAAAAGAGCCTGCTGTACTCTTAACATTTTTTCTTCATGAAATATATCTTCCATACGTTCTTCAGTTCTTCCAACTCTCACTGATCCTAATCTTTTAATAGTTTTTTCAGAAAAGTAAGGGACAGAAGACTTTTGAAGTTTTCAATAATGTAACATGTTTTTTCTTCCAGGATAAGATTTACCATTGATATTTCTACATTTTCAGTGGTAGAAGAAGAGACAGCATCACCAACCATTTTAAACTTAGTCCTAACTGATGTTTCACAAATCACAGAACTCTAGAAACAGCATAGACAGAGCAATGTATAGGGCAACAGATTTCTCAGTCTAAACCACCCTTATTTTTAACATTGCCTTAGAGTCTCCCCTTTTTTCTTCTAGAGTAGCAGTATTTGGAGTTAGGAGTAGGAAAATAAAAAAGAGTTACCCAGAAAAGACAAATAACATACAGTATGTGAAAGATTGACTTGTGATGCTGTAATTTCCAGTCACCCTTCAATGTGTCCAATATATCGATAGGTGGAAAATTATAAATCGTGATATAAATTATACTTTATATAGTTTTGCCTTTAAATACTCAGCGCAATCCCCCTTGCCTGAAAAAATAGTGATAGAACCCTTGTAGTAGCAATTTGTTAAGACGGATTGTCCCAATCTCATAGTTTGTTACATAATTGTAAACCCATTTAATGATGGCACAACTAAACTACGCTTAGGTTCACATGATATATTTTACTCTTCCAGAAGGTAGAAACAAACCACTTTGTCTACTAAATTATTGAAAAAATAATAAAAGTAGCACATGTCCATATGTAGTTCATTAAACAGCGTTTACTGTTATCATTCGGAATTCTCTTTTTCCCACTCATGCACACTCATATGCCTCAGACACAGAGGAAGACAGTAAACAAATTAGTGGGCTTCACTGGAACTAATCAAAATGTGTTGGTAGTTGAGTAGGTGGGTATACCTTTTTGTTAGTTAATACAGATCTGTCATTTGCAGCACTTTGGTATGCGACTATTGAAAGTGTCAGCAAAGGACCTGACACATTTATTCTAGTTAAGAATATTTGGCTGGCGCGGTGGCTTAATCCTGTAATCTCAGCACTTTGGGAGGCCAAGGCAAGGGTATTCCCTGAGCCCGCGGATTCGAGAACAGCCTGAGTAACACGGTGAGACCTCGTCTCTACAATAAATTGAAAAATTAGTCAGGCATAGTAGCGCACAACTGTAGTTCCAGCTACTTGGAAGTCTGAGGAGGAAGGATTGCTGGAGCCCAGCAGGTCGAGGTTGCGGTGGCCGGGAGCATGCCACTGTCCTCCAGTCTGGGGGACAGAGTGAGACTCCAACTCAAAAAAAAAAAGAAAAGAAAAGAAAAGAAAAAGAATATTTGACATTTTATATGAACGTGATGATAGTGATCGGGTACAGTGGCTCAGCCTGTAATCCCGGCACTTTGGGAGGCTGAGGCGAGAGGATTGCCTGAGCCCATGGGTTCGAGATCAGCCTGGGCAACTTGGTGAGACCTTGTCTCTATAATAAATCACAAAACCTAGCCGGACGTGGTGGTGTGAGTCTGTAGTTACAGCTACTTGGAAGGCTGAGGTGGAACGATCGCCTAAATCTAGCAGGTGGAGGCTATGGTGGCCGTGAGTGTGCCACTGCACTCCAGCCTGGGGTGACAAGAGTGAGACTTCAACTCAAAAAAAAAAAAAAAGTGATGATAGTGATGATATTCCTTGGAGAAAACAAACAATGCGTTCCTAGCCTATGTAGAAGGTGGCACATTTTCTTCCACTGCCAATCCAATGACCAATTCACATATTTCGTGGCACAGTAGCCAATAAAATTAAATTGTATACATCAAGCTTCATCTTAGTGCTTCATCTTAGCTTTTACTGATAACATACTCTTAATTTCTTCTAAAGTTATATATACATATTGAATGATCCCCATCATAATTGATTACTATGATGTCTTTTCCCATTTTAACCATTATTCCTATCACATTAACCTGAGACTTTGGCCAGTAGGGGAACTGAAAAAACATAACAGGATTTTATCTGGTTTATGTGATGTAAACATTTTATATTAATCATAAAACTAAATTGTAACTAAAATGTATATTTTTACAGTTTTTAAATTATTTTCGTCCCTTAGATCTATTTTTCTTATTTATCATAAAGTGTTTCATAAGGTTGTTTTGCTTAGATTTGTATAGCAACTATTTAAAAAACAATGGATGACAATTTAATGACGATATACTTTGAAAACTTCATCATGGACTTTAATTAATGCCACTCAAGGACTTAAGAAGAAAGGACGCTAAAACAATTCTCATCCAACCATAAATTATAAGAGACACGTGTACATTTTTGTTAGATTTCTGTAATTTATATTTCATCTATTTTAACTCAGGTACAGAAGAAGGTTGGGTTTGAGGTGGAAAACATATCTTTTTTTTTGAGTTGGAGTCTCACTCTGTCTCCCAGACTGGAGTGCAGTGGCCGCTCCCGGCCACCGCAGCCTCGATCTACTGGGCTCCGGCGATCCTTCCGCTCAGCCTTCCAAGCAGCCGGAACTACAGGCATGCTACCACACCTGGCTGATTTTTTTTTTTTTTTTTAACTGTAGAGATGAGGTCTCTCCAAGTTGCCCAGGCGGGTCTCGAACGCGCGGGCTCAGGCAATCCACTCACCTCAGTCTCCCAAGGCGCGGGATTACAGGCTGAGCCACCGAGCCCGGCTGGAAAACATCTTAAGTTTAAAATATTACATTTCAAAACATACATGGTGTATGTAGGAGGTATTTGTAAAATTAGAAGTAACTTAAAAACTTTAAAAGTTATTCCAATTCCTTTTTTCAATGTGTATTCATTCATATAAACTGCTGAGTCATTTTTTAACAGAATTACTTTGCTTTAACATGCCTAAAATTTCCACAAAGCTGATATTTACCCAATAAACCTCTAGATAGCCAGTTACTTCAATCTGTCTTCAATAATGACATAATTAACTCTGAGATTCATTTCTGTCTAATGAGACATTACAAGTCACTATCACAAAGACATTAATTTCAAGGAGCCCATTAGTTTGCATGCTTCTTCAGGATCCTAGTGGACTATAGCTGTTTTTTTGTTTTGTTTTGTTTTGTTTTGTTTTGTTTTAGATACCTACAGCATGCCTTTAATAAGACAAAAACTAAACTAAAATGCTAAATAATTCTAGTCCTATATCCAGAGTCTTTTTGGCATGTGCTTTAAAAAAAACTCAATAATAAAAAAAACTTAAAAAAAATCCTTCAACTTCAATTTTTGAAAATTATTATTCATATGGAAGTGCCTCTGTACATCTAATTTTACACCTCTGTCCCTTAGTGGTAGCCACAATTACAAGTGTTGAGTGATATTGTTGCTTTCATCTTGAATTTAAGCAGCTGTCAGTTGCACATAGACCACTGCAATATATACTCACAAAACACATAAATGCTCATGCACAATTTTGCTTTCTAACATATAATCTTGCTTTTTGTTGAAAAGCAAATGTATAATAGAAATATATCTTTTTAAAAAATGCATTCAATTATTATTCACTGTTGATGCGCATTTAAATTTTTGCTGTTGTTATAAACAATGCTACACCCTTGCTGAAATAATTTTCTTTCTTAGTTTACTAGTTTTCAGAGGGTGGTATGGAAAACAGCAACAGAAATTATTGTTAAATTTATTGATTTCTCTTATATAAAGAATTTATTTTTTGTAGGAAATTTGACATGTTTCTATTTTCTTTTTTATAATTTTAATATTTTTTTAAAGATGTGGGGTTAGGTATACAAATGTTAATTATGCAGGTACCCTTGTTGATGACATGTGCCCAACCTTGCCCAGGCAGACTCCCACTACTGCCAATTAAAGTGTTTCTTTATGGAGAATAAATAATCAATATGAATGACTTTCCTCAAAGCTAATTTGTGAACTTCTGAGAGTTTGCCCATCTACAGATTACTCTATTTAATGATTCATGTAACTCTTGAGAATAAAAAAATATTACCTTCTTTTATTCTGTCAATACATCCTGCACCGATATTCATACATATGTATATATATATAATAATCACATAATATTTCTCCTTCAGTTATAAACTTTATTTTTGCCATGTTTCACATATGCTTCATAAATCAGAAATTAAATTCTTTAATGGTAGAATGTATGTTACTAGACAATGGAGCAGATGCACCAATAGTCATCCTAGAATAAAATTTGTCTAATAATGTTTGAAAATAAGTAACATAATAAAGCATAAATATCATGGCATAGGAATAATGGTAATAATGTCTATTAAGGCTTATTAGAGAAAATAATCTGTAGGTTTGAACCAAGGGTAGCAAAAACTATCACTGTGATGAAAAATTAAACCAATTGAAATCACTTAAACTGAAAAACAGTTTTCATATGTAACAAGCTAAAAGAAAAGCTGAAGGATTTTGTTAAAATTAAACTTAAATAATGAAAGACGGCATGTTTTACTATTATATGTTCATTTAAAGGTAAAAGCCCCCTGAGCCCGCGGGTTCGAGACCCGCCTGGGCAGCAAGACCTCATCTCTACAATAAATCAAAAAATCAGCCGGGCATGGTAGCACATGCCTGTCATTCCGGCTACTTGGAAGGTTGAGGCGGAAGGATCACCGGAGCCCAGCAGGTCGAAGCTGTGGTGGCCGGGAGCGGCCACTGCACTCCAGTCTGGGCGACAGAGTGAGACTCCAACTCAAAATAAATAAATAAATAAATAAATAAATAAATAAATAAAAGGTAAAAGCCCATGGTCATTAAATGTTTTCTCAGATAATACAATTTTATTACCTAACTATAGTAATGCTTTCATTTACCTATCACAATCGGGAACAAAGTGCTAAAAGTTATCTATTTTTCCAAATAATTAAAGACAAATACCACTCAATCAATATTCAATGCACTTTTTATGTAGACCTAAATTATCATGTCCTTTTCCTTCAGTACTTTTTAAATCAAATTGAAGTCGATGATTTCGTGTGTGTGTGTGTGTGTGTGTGTGTGTGTGTGTGTGTGTGTGTGTGTGTGAGAGAGAGAGAGAGAGAGAGAGATTTGGAGTCTCACTCCGACACCCAGACTGGAGTACACTGGGTGGGACGCACGATGCTGGCCACCCCAGTGTCAACCTGCTGGGCTCCGGCGATCCTTCTGCCTCAGCCTTCCAAGTAGTGAGAACTATAGGCACTCGCTACCATGCCAGGCTAATTTTATTTTATTTTTTTAATTGTAGAGATGATGCTCACGGCCACCATAACCTCGACCTACTGGGCTCAGGAAATCCTTCTGCCTCAGGCTTCCAAATAGCTGGAACCACAGGCACACGCTACCAAGCCTGGCTTATTTTTTTATTTATTGTAGAGATGAGGTCTTGTCACGTTGCCCAGGCAGTTATCGAACCTGTGGGCTCAGGCAATTCCCTTACCTCGACCTCCCAAAGTACAGAAATTACAGGCTTGTGCCACCACGCCCGGTCAAAATCCATTATTTCAAAATCCTTTACCGATGTATAGTTCCTTCCTTTGTCAAAGTGTCCACAAAAACTATAACTTGGTCTCTTTCTACTATTTCATGGTCATCAGTATAATGTCCTAAAAGAGTGATTCCACATTTACTGAACGAACTCAGAGTATATGATGGTTAGTTGGAACAATCTTTCAGAGGTTTTTTTTTGTTGTTGTTGGGTTTTTGCTTTCTTTAGTTGGAGTCTCACTCCGTCATCCAGGCTGGAGTGCAGTGGCAAGCTCACTGTCACTGCAGCCTCCACCTGCTGGGCTCAGGATCCTTCCACCTCAGCCTTCCAAATAGGTGGAAGTATAGGCACACAGCACCATGTCTGGTTAATTTTTGACTAACTGCAGAGATGAAGTCTCGCCAAGTTGCCCAGGCTGGTCTTGAATCCCTGGGCTTAGGCAATACTTTTGCCTCTACCTCCCAAAGTGCTGGGATTACAGGTGTGAGCCACTGTACCCAGCTAAGAGATTTAAAAAATGCTATGTCATTTTATATGTCTATCACCTTTTACTACCACATCAAACATTTGGACTTTGATGGGCAGTTTCTAGGAAGTCAGGAAAACAAGAACAATGAAGGGTAAAAGGCTTCTAGTTCAATATAAGGGTAAAAAATGTAAGGCATAAATCAGAGACTATATTTTTTGTTTGCTTGCTTACTTCTGAGTTCATAGTTTTGTTCTAGCTAGATGAAGTGTCCTTAACTTTAATTTCCAGGTATAAGAATTATTTATTGTTATTGCATGTCCATAAACAAAATCATAATATGAAAAGAAAACACAAAGTACAATAACCTATTATATTGTGTACTATAAACCACACATCAGGAAATACTTAATGCAACTTTTTTGTGTAATAACTTCAATAGACAAAACATTTATGAAATGAAAAGCATGTTTAATAAATTAAAGCATAGTTTGATAGACTAGATGAGTATTTTAGTTCCACTTCACTTATTCATTCATTCATTTATCTGTTCATAAATGTATTCACTCAACAAAGATCTGAATCAATGTGTTCTAGTTACTACTAAATTCCTGTCTAGTAGAAGAAGAATGAACGCGGTGAGTTCTTCACAGAATGCGTAGACAAAAATTAGTAACCACATAAATGTATAATTCCAAACTGTGATCCCTGATGTGAAGGGAAAGTACAAGCTGCAAAAAGATCATATATCAGGTGGACTTAATCAAGTCTGCAAAGTCAGAAGGCTTCCTAGTGAATTCTGAGCTCTGAGTTGAAGGATGAAAGGATGAAAGGTTGTTGTCAAAGCAGGTGTGAGGTGCCAGAGAGTAATCTATGCTTATGTAAAGCCCTTGAGAGAGAAGAGAGATGTAGGCCATTTGAGTGACTTCCAATACAGGTTAGTAAAAGCTGCTAGCTATATATATATATATTTTTGAGGTGGAGTCTCACTCTGTCGCCCAGACTGGAGTGCAGTGGCCGCTCCCAGCCACCGCAGCTTCGACCTGCTGGGCTCCGGCGATCCTTCCGCCTCAGCCTTCCAAGTAGCCGGAATTACAGGTATGCGCTACCACGCCCGGTTGATTTTTTGATTTATTGTAGAGATGAGGTCTCGCTGCCCAAGCGTGTCTCAAACCCGCGGGCTCAGGCAATCCACTCACCTCAGCCTCCCAATGGCACAGGATTATAGGCTGAGCCACCGAGCCCAGCAGCTAGCTATATTATTCCTAACATTTTTGGATTCATTAAAGACATGTTCAGTAGGAAGCTGAATTTCTTAAAAGTAAACATACACAAATGTTTCCTCAAGTGTTACATGTGGCTATTATATGTGGTTATATATATGTTATATATACTTATATGTATATATGTTATATACACATATGTTATATGTATATGTATATATCTTATATGTGGTAGGTGATTAGAAACAACTACTTTGAATTCTTGAGTAAAATTATTATGGCAAGGATAAGGGGAAAAGGTATAGTATATCTCTATCTGGTGAAAGGCTGTATAGAGGAATGCAGTGTAGTGTGCTAAACCATACATTGCCTTTATTATTTACCTAAAGACATTAGATAATAAATGTTTGGCTTCATAAACTCCTTGCAGTGAAAATAAATTCCCTTGTGCCCCTCAACAAGTACCAGGCAGCCCATCAGGAGCCAGATCATATCCTACAGTTAAAGAAAAACTTTAAGGCCTTATGTTCCTAATCATCTACTTGGGAGTGAATTCTGCAATGTTTTGCAAAAGGTTTTCACACTTCCCATCCATTTTTTTCAACCCATTCCCATGAGTAGGTGGCACTGGAAACCATCTATTTAGACAAGGTTCTAGTTTAGGCTCCTTAATTTACAGAAACTTCAACTTTATATTCTTCCTTGATAATCCGTCTAAGCCACGTAAGATTTCTAAACCTTACGTTCTTGCTGAGGAGTACAAACTTTGTACTCTTTGCTATCTAATCCTTATCAAAATTCTAGTTGAAAGAGATAATATTTATGGAGGATTGCCTAAATGACATACAGCACATCTGTTACTTAGGGCTGATAGTCTGCATTTTACATCTCAATCTGACCAGACCATGAATGAACTAATTCTAGCTACAAATGCAATGTGTTAGCAGCTCTTAAAATTGATTTTATTGAACTTCACATTGGAGTCATCTACTTACCACACACTGACTATTATCATAAGAAATGGATTTACTGTGTCTGTTATGGGCTTACTGCTCTTCCACTATATTACACAATGTGTCTTCATGAGGACTAGGACAAAATTTCTGCAGGTCTAAGTATCTGAAAAAACTATGATTCCATCTAGCAGCTGCTTTAATTTTTTTTTTAATAGGTAGCATTCATCTTATAACTAAGTATGCTGCCTCCTTCAATTTAGATGCTAAGTAGATCAAAGGTGGATCTTTGGCCCATCCTAGCAACTGAGCAGTCATATACAGAAAAATATTTCTGTGAGTTATTCCTTCTCAAGCTTTATTGCTTTTCTCCATATATTTCCCCTTACTTTAATTATATCCATTGTTTATTTTCATGCTTTTAAATAGAGTAAAATATTTCTGGAATAATGGAAATACAAAATCCTATAACTCTTTAAGATGGAATAGAGAAATGTAATGTTTAGAGGTATGTACCTTGTATTTTGAGAACCCTGCAAAAAATTCAAGATTTAAAAAAAAATTATCAATCTTGACTAATAGTATTTTAATTTCATATCTTCTACTACATTTTGAAACGTATGGTGTAATATAGGACCAAAAAATGTCATTTTTGCTTACATTTTGTACTTTTTTGAGAGCAAAAGTATTTAAGTTGGAAAAAAGGGTATCAGAAGCTTCAATGAGATAAAATGGTAAGCTATGTGGAATTTCATATACTATTAATCTTTTTTTTTTTTTGAGTTGGAGTCTCACTCTGTCACCCAGACTGGAGTGTAGTGGCCGCTCCCGACCACTGCAGCCTTGACCTGCTGGGCTCCAGCAATCCTTCCGTCTCAGCCTTCCAAGTAGCTGGAACTACAGGCATGCGCTACCACGCCCGGCTAATTTTTTGATTTATTGTAGGGATGAAGTCTCACCAAGTTGCCCAGGCGGGTCTTGAACCCACAGGCTCAGGCAATTCCTCACCTCAGCCTCCCAAAGCGCGGGATTACAGGCTGAGTCACTGAGCCAGGGCTACTATTAATCTTATAAATGCATATTCTAGATAGCAAGTCTATAAGATAAACTTATAGGATCCTGATAGTTTAGATATATGATAGCAGAAGCAAAAACAATCAGAGACATCTAACTTCTCTACTGTCTAGTGTTTTGATCACATCTTATTATGAAAACAATCTCATATTAAGTCAGAAATATTTATAAACTGTTATATGCTCCAACATTAAATTTTCTAAAAGTATTAATTAGATTGATTTGTGCATAATGTTGAATACCTATAAGTTTAAAGAAGAAGATCATATAAATCCCTTCTTGCCTATGACTTTTATAATTTATGACAAAATGCACTAATTACCAGCAAACACAGGCAGTTTTTTAAAAAAAGAAACGTAATAAATATTAAAAGCTTTCTAAGCAAATATGTTGATAGTGTGTAAGGGTAAAATGATAAGCATATAATATTATTTGTTTATTAAGGTTCGGTTATCAAATCCTATTAATAGACAAGGTAGCCCATTATTGAGAATAAATATATTGTAAACCGATACATCTCATAAGTAACTAGTACAAAGAGTGCAATGGAAAAATGCATTGAAGGTTAAAAAGAAAACACTCATTAATGTCAACAAACAAGAATCTAGCAAAAAGTGTACCCAAAAGATGCCTAACAAAATGCAAATACAAACTTCCCTGAAAAAGTAAAAATGAGAAAGTTTGAAATGTACATCGAGTCCAGATAGCTACATATAGGTTACTTCAAAGGAAACTGTGTATCTATATATAGCAAAGGTAAAGGAAATGTGAGTCTTAAAAAAATGAAATTTCGGAGTAATTCTCTGCAATTCTTTTTTTTTTTTTTTTTGAGTTGGAGTCTCACTCTGTCGCCCAGACTGGAGTGCAGTGGCCGCTTCCGGCCACCGCAGCCTCGACCTGCTGGGCTCCGGCGATCCTTCCGCCTCAGCCTTCCAAGTAGCCGGAATTACAGGCATGCGCTACCACACCCGGCTGATTTTTTGATTTATTGTAGAGATGAGGTCTCGCTGCCCAGGCGGGTCTCGAACCCGCGGGCTCAGGCAATCCACTCACCTCAGCCTCCCAAAGGCGCGGGATTACAGGCTGAGCCACCGAGCCCGGCTCTCTGCAATTCTTATGGCTCTTATTTTTAAGCTAAAAACATGGTATCTGCACATGAAGACTGGGATACAGTCAAAGAAGTGAACAGAAAAATCACCTTTCAAAGAAGTATTTAAAAAATAAATGCAAGAAGTTGTAGTGGGAGACTTAGGAAGATTTATGATGCTGAATTTAAAGAAGAGAAGGTTCTAGCGAGAGAAAGCTCCAGCAACAGATTCTATGTGTAAAGACTGTGATGAGACCAAAATCACAATCTCTTGCTTTAAAAATCAAACATATGGTGACATGGAAGGAATCTTAGTTGCAAAATATTGATAGGCATATGGATTGACAGAATTTTTAAAATGAAAGAATAGAGAGTTGCATCCTGAAGAATAACTCCAACTCTTAACACTTAACTTCTAGTTTGAATCTAGAAAAGCAATAGAACTTTAGTATAGAAATTTTTTATTTATGTATCTGTGAAGCCACTTGAGACAATAAAATGCTAAATAAAGATAAAATCTAAAAATAACAGTCTAAGAAGTTTTAGAATGTACTAGTTCCTGGGAGGAAAAGTATAAGTATGTTGACAGTATTTCATGGTGTTTAACGAAAACTGACCTACAAGGATACTGAAATGCAATTCTTTTTGAATAGCTAATCTATAGGAAAAGAACTATTTCTTCTAAAAATGAGTAATTGAATCAATTAGAAAATTTGAAGGCGTTTCCTATTCCAATGTCACATCTTTGGGGGCAGTCACTGTAACTCTTGCTTGGATGATTACCTTTTCCTAGTGAGGAAAAGACCTTTCAGCATTCCATTCTTTCTTTGGATACATGTGCGTCATATATAAATCTATTATGCATCCTCCCTCTCTCTTTTGTGCTTAAATAATAGATATGAAATTCATTTTTCTGTACTTGTAAAACAAATGGATTTCTCTGTGCATAAAACCAATAGGAAAGAGTATTTCACAGTTTTTAATAGTATCACAAAGGCAATGTACTGCTGTGATGATTTTAGTTGAAGCAGATAAACTCACATTATAGTTTAACCTCTGGTAATAGGAACTATTTCATTTTGAAAATATTTGTTGTAAAATTAAAATAGATCATAGATTGTAACTGGATAAAGAGAGACTCTGATGTGTTTATACTCACCGGGGAGTATGCTCATAGATGGTGGAAAACATGCCCCCCAAAAATCACATCCATAGACATGCCTTGACATATGAAAATAAATACTCTATGTGAATCAATGTATGAAGAAATTAATTTGAATATAAAATATGCAACAAACCAAGGATATTAATGAGTTAGACAAAAATCTACCAAAGAACTCATGTCTTTCAGTGCACACAAGTTATCTATGACATTTATGGGAATAAAGTTAATTTTGCTGAAATATAAAAGCAAATTAGAAGGAGCATACATAATTTAAATTTCCTTCGCACACAAATACATATAAATATCAAACAACAAAATAATTCTGTATGAACACATAAGCAATTTATTGCATAGAATATAACAAAACACAACTTAATTTGCAGTAAACACTACATTTAACCATCTGACACTAATACATGTGAATATTAGGTCTGCATAAGACAAAGTAACCACATTCTCAGAATGTAGACTCTAGCCTTGGGAAGATCTGGTTTAAAATAGAGGCTTTACTAATTGAAATGTGTGAATTTTTAACATTTTACTAAGCCTCTCTTTGCCTCAGTTTCCTTTCTGTAAAACCGAAAAAAATACATATCTAATGGAGTTATTGTTGAGTTAATTAGATCATATGTGTTTTAATATCATGTGTCTATAAATAGCAGGGAAAAATTGAGTGTACATTTTAAAAAATAACACTTACTACAAAATAATTCTCTGAAATTCTTATAGCATTTATTTTTAGCTAATAGTAAAATCATCAACATGGCATAGTAAAAATGCATGGGCTTTGGAGACAGAAAAGTCTTCAGCCTAAGCTGGGCTTTCTCTGTTTACTAGCTATGGACAAATTATTTAACCTCTCTTAGTCTTAATTTTCTCATGTGCAAACTGTGAATAAAAGCATTTATTTTGAAAACTTTTTGATAAATTTAAAATGAAAGAATGTAAACCCAAAAGTACCTGAAATGGATGCTCAATAAATTTGCTTTTATTCTAGGTACATGCCATTGTGACCCTACTAGCTTGCAAAATATCTTGAGAGCTAAAATTGTGAAATGCATAAAATTGTGCTTTCCTCTATGATCCATTGTGTCTTATATAAATATTTGCTGCAAAAGGAAATACAGAATAATGCCCTGGGACTATAAGATGCTGTTCCAAGGATTTGTTTGCTGCAGAATTCCTGGGGAGTAGAATGGGAATTATTTCTAATGAGACAATTTTATTTAAAAGTTACTAGCTACCCATGGTTGCAAAATAACAAGTCTCCTTGTCACCTACCCTCCTCTTAAAAAACTTTTTTGAGAAAAGGCTAGGGAGGCCATCATAATATCCCTTTTGACACACAAATATAGAACAAATAGTCTTTCCTTGTCTGGAAAAGTTCAAACAATGGCAAAATAATCCAAAGCAAATTCTTCACCTTAGAATCTGAAATCTTATATTTAATGAAGCAAATGTTGCCTTAATAGCATAGCAACCTCTCGGAGTGAATCTCTTTAGATCATAGATGAGGCTTGCCCTCCCTCTTTTCTTCCCTAGATCTTCTGTCTCTCTTAGGCTCCAAGTTTACCAGGAGGTATATTCTGCTTTCTCAGGGTGAGGTTGAAAAGCCTGTGTCTCTGTTCAGGGAGCGACCTGATATTTTACATGAGTCTGACAAGATTGTTCAAGGTAACTTGAGAACAGAGGCTGAAAGGTACCACAATAATCTACCAAGACCGACTTGGGGAACAGTTTAGTCAAGCACTCATGAGTGGTTCTGAGAGTAAATCTTCAAATATTTTGAGGATACATAATTCTTTCCTGCTACACAGGATAGAGTAATTGATAACTAGAATGTTGTAGGCCTCTGTAAGTCAGCACTGAATGTGGTTCCAGGATATCAACATAAACAAGGAAGCTACAATATAGTGAAAATGGGAATGCAGAAATAGAAAATACATACACACAGAGAATCAAGTGACTTGAATAATGAATAGTTCTGTGGTGGTGGTATCATTTTTAAAATGCCATGAGAACACAGAAGTGGTAGGTATAAATTCTACCTGATTGCAATCAGGGAAGACTTCGAAGAAGAGGTGATTTTTAAGCAGTGTTTTAAAGGTCGTAGTGATAAAGAAAAGATGAGGAGAAGAGACAAGTTTTTCTGGGTATCAAAAATAAAAGCACATTTATGGGCTGGTATGATATATTCGGGAAGTGATAGGAAGCCCAGTATAAGAAGTATGCAGCCAGCAAATCAGAGGTGAAAATAAAGTTAGAAGAGTGCTAAAAACTGGCAACCTAAGAAACAATGTATAATAAATATGCATTCTGAGACAAAGAACTCATGGTCAGATGCAAGCCATAAACTCAAGCTAAGACATTGAGCAATCCCCTGGGAACCCCAACTCAATCTTCTACTGCACAGGAAGAAACAGGATGCTTTATCTAGAATTCCAATGTGACTCCAAATTTGAAATCTGCATCAGTGAGAAACAACGAGCAGATTTTTCAGTGGCATGAATATGAAATAGCCCAATTTTAGGCTCTGCAGCACAATAAGTTAGTAAACAAATAAGTATAAAACAAAACTCAAAATGTACAAATTAGAGTCAGTTATGTAACAATACCCAATTGTAAATCCAAATAAAATGCTGCCAGGAACCAAAATAATGCATCCTCAGATTTTTCTTTATTGATTTTCTTATTAAAATTGCTACATGTTTTGGCAGTATAGTCACTGTGCTTAGTAAAAAATATATTATGGTGAAAAATGCCAGGGATTCTTCATGTGAATACCTGAATTGGAAGCATAGGTAGGATCTAAATGGGTCTAGATTCAAGAGAAGCATTTAAGAGAAGAAAACAAAATAAAGCCGGAGCTAGGAGCTAAAAAGTCTTTTCCCTATTCTCCAGTGGGTAAAGAGTGTGATCAAAACAAACAAACAAACCCAGTAAATCACATAGTATGTTAAATGTGATAAATGTACTCAGAAAAATTAGAGAAGGATGAGAGTGATTAGCAGATGTGGTTACAGAATTGCAAATTTAAATAGGATTGTCAAGGCTGCCCTCATTGAGACAGTCACAGAGACTGATGGGAGTTAGCCATGAAATATGTGGGAGGGAGAGCAACCCAGGCAGAGGGAACAGCTGCTGCCAAGGTCCTGGGGTAGGAGCATGCTTACTGTGTTGGTGGGAGTGCAAACTAGTGCAACCTCTGTGGAAAACAGTATGGCGATTCCTAAAAGCTCTAAATATTGACCTCCCATATGACCCCACAATTCCCCTACTGGGAATATACCCTGAAGAACTCAAATCACTCTATAAAAAAGATATCTGCACACATATGTTTACTGCAGCATTGTTCACATTAGCAAGAACCTGGAACCAACTATGCTGTCCATCAAAAGAGGACTGGATTTAAAAAATGTGGTACATATACATGATGGAATACTACGCAGCCATAAAAAAGAACAAAATCATGAATTTCGCAGCAACCTGGATGGAACTAGAGTCTATAATACTGATTGACCTCTCACAGAAACAAAGATCTGAGTATCACATGTTCTCACTCATATAGTGGACCTTGATCATCCAATGTAATACCATAAGAAAATGACCGACAGTGGTGGGAAACTATGGGGGTGGAGGGGAGGGGAGATGGGATTAATGGTAGTAAATATCTGTCTGGGGACGGGGAGACACCTCTTATCAACAAGGGTGCCTGAACGAAGCATATTTGTATACCTAACCCTTAACGGTACCCCACAATACCATAATAAAAAATATTGATTATAGCCGGGCTCAGTGGCTCAGCCTGTAATCCCGCGCCTTTGGGAGGCTGAGTAGAGTGGATTGCCTGAGCCCGCGGGTTCAAGACCCGCCTGGGCAGCGAGACCTCATCTCTACAATAAATCAAAAAATCAGCCAGGCGTGGTAGTGCATGCCTGTAATTCCGGCTACTCGGAAGGCTGAGGCGGAAGGATCGCCGGAGCCCAGCAGGTCGAGGTTGCAGTGGCCGGGAGCGGCCATTGCAACTGCACTCCAGTCTGGGCGACAGAGTGAGACTCCAACTCAAAAAAAAAAAAAAAAATATATATATATATATATATTGATTATGAAAAAAAACACACACAGTTAAAAAAAAAAGAAAGAAAGAAAAAGCCAGAAGGCTGATGAGGCAAGAACAGAGTAAAGAAGAGGGAAAGCAGTGAGATATAAATGAAGTCAGATTGTGTACTGTCTTACTGCTCATTTTAAGGATTTTAAAATTTTACTTTTAGGAAATGTAGGAGAGCCTGGGGCAAATGAAGACGGAGGATGGAGGGTTTTAAATGACAAAGTGGCATTGTCTGAGTGAGGTTTTAATAGGATAGCTTTAACTGCTGTTCTGAAAACCAACTGTAGAGAATCCAGTATGGGCTTAGTCTAACTTGAAGCAATGACAAAATTCTAGGCAGATGATGGTAGCTTGCAACAGTTTGGCAGATGTGAAGATGGTAACTGATTGAACTGCGTATACATTTTAGTGGAACCCACACATAACTAAATCTACCCATATTGTTGTTGTTGTTGGTGGTGGTGATGGTGGTGGTGGTGGTGGTGGTGGTGGTGGTGGTGTGTGTGTGTGTGTGTGTGTGTGTGTGTGTGTGTGAGTGTGTGTGTTTTCTTTTTTGTTTTTTTTATTTTTTTTATTTTTTCACCGCTTCTGTTCATTTAGTTGATAAGACATTTACAAATCATTTATTTATTATGAGTAAAGCACTATATGGTTTCAGTGTTATCCTACAACTTTTAGACTGTCACTGTGTCATTTACCATGCCTCCTTTCTCAAGCCCACTCACTGCAACAAAGTATCTCTAAATTGCTGGTTGCAAGCTCTTGCTTACATTCGAAAATATCCACCATCAAACCAAGGTGAGTTATAGCTCTAATGACAATCTCTTGAAGGGTATTACACTGGGACAATGGCAAGAATTGGAAAAAGAGAAAGAGAAAACTCACTAGGTACACAGAATGCCTTGGGGTTTGAGACCAGCCTGGGCAACTTGGTGAGATCTTGTCTCTACAGTAAATCATAAAAATTAGCCAGGCATGGTGACGCGCGTCTGTAGTTCCAACTACTTGGAAGACTGTGGCAAAAGGATCACCTAAGCCCAGCAGGTCGAGGCTGCAAGTGGCCATGAGCATACCACTGAACTCCAGCCTGGGTGCAGAGTGAGACTCTAACTCAAAAAAAAAAAAAAAAAAAAAAAAAAGAGAGAAGAAGAAGTTATAGTTGGTGGAGAAGCACAAAACATTATTTCTAGCTCTGAATATAATCTTTTATGTAACAATATGGCTGAGAGTGATATTAATCACATGGTTTCATCAGTCTAAAATGTTTGAATAACAGAGGTCTACTGGAAAGAATAGAAAGCTAAGAATCAGATAAGCCTTACAGAAAATATTAACGGAATCACTTACTAGTTGTGTGGGCTTTGGCAGCACTTAAACTTTATGCCCCCTGAGATTACTCTTCTATAAAATAGGTGCTTGTTCAGTCTCACAAATCATCAGAGAAATGCACATCAAAACCACACTGAGATACCACCTAACTCTAGTAAGAATGGTCATCATTAATAAAACAAAAAACAACAGATGCTGGTGGGGATGTGGAGACAATGTAATGGTTCTACACTGCTGGTGGGAATGCAAAGTAGTTCAGCCTCTATGGAAAACAGTGTGGCGATTCCTAAAAGAACTAGAAATTGACCTTCCATATGACCCACCAATCCCCACTTCTGGGAATATACCCTGAAGAACTTAAATCACTCTACCAAAAACATACCTGCACACGCATGTTTATTGCTGCAATATTCACAGCAACAAAAACATGGAGCCAACTGTGTTGCCCATCAAAACCATACAGGATTAAAAAAAAGTGGTATATATACATGATGGAATACTATGCAGCTATAAAGAAGAACAAAATTATGGACTTTGCAGGAACTTGGATGAATTGAGCATCTATCATACTCAGTGATCTACCACAAAAACAAGGACCCGAGTACCACATGTTCTCACTGATAAGCAGACCCCAAATATTTACCATAATACAATAAGAAAGGGATTGGCAGTTGCAGGACACTGCTTGGGGGGGTGGGGGGGGACATAACATCCATAAGGATACCTGATCTAAAACCAGGCAAAGTATGTGAAAAGAGTGGCTCAAACGTTAACTGTATGATGACCACTTGTATACTTAATTCTGAATTATACCCCACATCTTTACAAGAAAAAAATTTTTTTTAAATAAATAAAAGTAAATAAAATAAAATAAAATAAAATGGGTGCTTGTGAATATTAAATGGGATAATCTAGAAAATGTGTCTAACACACTGCCCAAATCATTTTGTTTGCTTAATGAACATTAGTTTCTTTCCATTCCTTAATAAATTCCCAGAGAATGTCTATAGATTTCCTAGAGGAAAAATTCAAATAGTTAAACCTCATGAAGTTTGGGGAAATGTAATCACAAAGACAGCAATGATAACCTGGAGTGATACTGCTTAGTATTAGGAAAGCAAGGTATACAGATCTTGCTAGCAAAAATATTATCATATTGTTATGGCAGATGTTTAAAGGTGATACTTAGTATTTTGGAGTAACTCTTTTTTTCTTACATAAGTAAGCAGTAATGCATGAGAAACATTAAGCATAGATGTATATTATATAAAATATTATATAATCTCTCTCTCTCTATTATATATATAATAGAGAGAGAGATTATATAAAGCCATAATCTAATTACTGAACATAGGATGAAAAAAGCAGTATTGTTTTATTCATTTTCTAATAGTTGTAATAATATTGAAGCCAGGACTCACAAAATACATAACTCTTGGTAATCACAAGACAGACAGCATATTTTGAATAAAAGCATTCTCTTGATTTGATAGACATACCTTATCAATTGCCAATACTGATTTGTTCCACATTTATAATGTGGTAACCTAGCCAGGCTCGGTGGCTCAGCCTGTAATCCCACGCCTTGGGAGGCTGAGGTGAGTGGATTGCCTGAGCCCGCGGGTTCGAGACCTGCCTGGGCAACTTGGCAAGACCTCATCTCTGCAATAAATCAAAAAAATCAGCCGGGCGTGGTAGCACATGCCTGTAATTCCGGCTACTCGGAAGGCTGAGGCAGAAGGATCGCTGGAGCCCAGCAGGTCGAGGCTGCGGTGGCCGGGAGCGGCCACTGAACTCCAGTCTGGGCGACAGAGTGAGACTCCAACTCAAAAAAAATAAAAATAAAAATAAATAATATGGTAACCTGTTTACTCATGTATTCAGAAAGTACTGACAAAGTACCTACTACCTACCAGCACAAAGCTATATCCTAGGGACACAAAGATGAATAGCATATTGCTCTTAGCCTCAAATTTTCATTTCAAAAGTCACAGTTATTTTACACTAAATTATATCTAGCTTTATAATGCAATATCATAGCTTGCTCATCCAATTAAACTATGTAAAAATTGCCCAATGGAGAGTGCTCAAATGTTTCAGTGCTCTGCAAGTCTATGGTCCCTATATTCTCCATGCTGTCTGAAAGAAGGAAAGAGCAGGAATACATATATGACACCTTCCTTAGCAAAACACAGCTGGGCAGAACAGTGACCAGAAATTTTATGGGCCATAGATTTTTTACAATTATATTTGTCAATGGAAAAAAAATTAAATGACCATATAAAAGATAATGCTGTTTCTCTACCTAAGATAATATCTTTTCAGGTACTGGGATTACATTTCATAGTAAGAAAAAAAATTTAATTACTGCTGAAAAGTCAAACACATGTAAACAAAAGTTTCACAGATTAACCTATAATACATAGAATGTATTTTCTATTTTGTTCTGTTCTATGTTTGGTTCTGTTTTATTCTATTCTTTTCTATTTATTATTTTACATTTTTAAAAAATCCTAGTTGCATCTGCTAAAATGATTTTATGAATTACAAATGAACCAGGGCTTTCAGTTTGAAAATCTATTAATAAATTGAAACCATACTCAAGATAAAATGTTGGGTTATAATTATCCTAAACATAATAGTACAGATGGCTAGGTGTTAAAATCTCAAATCCTTTCTCGAAATATTTTAACATTAGCCCAAATTATATAATTTCAAATAACAACAATATTTTAATAGTTTTATTTACAATAGATTAATTCAGTGAGTTGGAGATATGGGATTATATATTCTATTATCTTTACCGAAGACTCTCTCTTTTAGAGGCTTTTTGCATCTTCAGAATGATGTTCTGAATAATCAGTGAAAGTATCTTTGAAGATTAACATTTTCAGCATCGTATGCATATTATAATCACTGAGCCAAGTAATTCATCAACAAAAGAGTCAAAGCTGCTGGGCACAATGGTTTAGCCTGTAATCCCAGCTACTCTAGAGACTGAGGTGGGAGGATCCTTTGAATCCAGGAGTTCAAGACTAGTCTTGGCAACAGAGTGAAACTCCTATCTCTGAATAATAATAATAATAATAATAATTAGCCAGGCAATGGCATGCATAAGGCTTCATTGAGTTATTGATGCACCATTGTACTCCAACCTGGAGTTTTGTTTCTAAAAACAAAAAACAAACTGAAAAGAGCCAAAGCTATGTTTTTCTATAAACTTGTATTCATAATTGTATATTCTAGCTTTGAATCTTTGAACACGGAATATAATCCCACATTTTTATTTCACTGTTATTATTCAAGCAGTGAGTCTAAAGACTTAATTTTAAAGAATCTCTGGACTCTGTATGTGATTGCATTATGAAGATGTTTAGTTACAGTATTCCCCCTTCTCCACCAAAATGGTGTGTTGCAGAATATTCTGGGAGACAAGATGCAGAAGTAGGGGGTGAAACTCTATAGATGTCTTTTGATGTATTTTCCTTGGTCTTTCCAGTTTCTAGGAGTCCTGTTAGGTGTGCAAAGAATAAATACCCTTGATTGCTCTTGCCCCAAGCCATTTCTCAGGGTTGTGTTTGCAGTGAACAACCATGAGGGATAAGGCAATGTTGCCCTCCAACAGAAAGAGCATCTGGGCTGTATCATTCACTGTAAGAGTGATGGGCATTGGGTTAAGGGGAACCAGCACAAAAATGCTGTTACTTATGCTGCTTTCTGTAATTCAGTCCTTTGTCTCTGACCCAGACATCTCATGTCTCCTACCAATATCTATGAAATAGTAATAGGCTTATTATTAGACTCTAAGGTAAAATCATACCCTAAGCCCATCAGGTTTGACAGTGAGTATAGGACGCTAAAGGAGAAATGGTTTTCTCAAGCGGGAAGCAAAAAGGGCTCTATGGGTCAGGTTTGGGAAAAACAACAACAACAAAAACTCCCTGGGAGCCGGGCTCCGTGGCTCAGCCTGTAATCCCACGCTTTGGGAGGCTGAGGTGAGTAGACTGCCTGAGCCCACAGGTTCGAGACCCGCCTGGGCAACTTGGCAAGACCTCATCTCTACAATAAATTTTAAAAAATTAGCCGGGCGTGGTAGCGCACGCCTGTAGTTCCAGCTACTTGGAAGGCTGAGGCGGAAGGATTGCCGGAGCCCAGCAGGTCAAGGCTGCAGTGGCCGGGAGCGGCCACTGCACTCCACTCTGGGCAACAGAGTGAAACTCCAACTCAAAACAACAACAACAAAAAAAAAACTCCCTGGGATCCATAAGTGAACATTTTCACCCTTGTGGTAGATAGGGGATGAATAAGCATTAATGAATGGGAGTTAAATTAATGTTCAGTGGCTGATCAGTGAGAGGCAGAACTAAAACAAGCTCCTCAAGTGATACTTTGTACAGTCTTCTAATAGCAAGCAAAAGAATAGCTATTTTCTTGACAACAGAACAAGTTCAGCAATCATAGCTAAAAGCAATGTGCCTGTGGCTACTGAAACAAGGAATCCCCAAACCTAAAGGAATTATTAGTGCTGGCAATCAGGACTTCCCCATTCACTACAGAGATTTGGGTAAATTGAACACACAAAATCTCACTGGTTGAGCAGCCAGCAGGTGGTCACTCAAACCTGAGAGTAAATGCAAAGCCTTGACTAAACACAAAGACTGGGCGAAACTCATGCACCTGGGCCCTGCTGTAACCTGACTTGGCTGGTAAGAATAAGACACTGGGTACATCAGTGTTGAAGGCTCCAAGAACTGCAAGGTAAAATATAGCATTATGTACAAAAACAAAAACAAAGATGTTCCAGGGACCAGAAGATATACAAGGCAGGGAGAGATCCTCGTACTTGAGCACCAACTCCATTGCAAAAGGTCAATCATAAAAAGTGTAATGTAGAATAGTAAAGAAAAGAAAAGGCTGCAATTCAGTTTTCTTCCCACTGCTCCCACTGTCCCTCTAAGCTTGACTCCCTACTACCTACACCCTCTGTGCCCCCAGTTGGGAAACAGCATGGTCTCCTGAAAGTTGTCACTATGGCCTCCAACTCATGCACACGTCAGAGGCCTTGGTTTCTGCAAAAGGAAAAAGAGCAGTAATTTAACTAATGAAGTTTTGCTCAGGCTTGTACTCGTGAGTCCCTTTGGGTAGATGTAAAAATGTACTCTGTGGCTTCCACTGCTGAGGTACACCTCAGCAATTACACCCCATCAATTACTATTGATGTTGGTCATATCTGTAATCTCTGTCTCTTAAGCGTCAGAAGAGATTCTTCCATTCAGGGATGGCCATATGAAGACAGGATATAAAGGGACATATCATTTATTCCTCCAATCTGCTCCCCTACTTCAGCCAGCTCATCTGCAGAGGAAATACAGAGTCTAAAGAAGAGAAAGAAAAACCATAGCTTTAATTAAAAATTCTGGTGGCTGCTGGAGGACTCAGAAAATACCCTTTCCAGTAAAATAGTGCCACCTTCCTGATGTAGCCACTGTACACCTGCTTTAAAATTTTTTTTAAATATAGCTAATAATCTGTTACTACTCTCTCTTAACATCTGGCACATAAAGGACCCTCGTGACTCTGTGGCCTGGCGTTCCCATTTGAGGTAGTTCAAATTAGGCTTGAGGACTATTAAGTTAGGAAAGGCCTTGATAGGCCTCTCTAGTCAAATGAAAATGGTCCATTTATACCATTTCTTTCTCCCTAACTGCACCACCCAAACTAAGACCAAATGGGTCCCTCAAAACAGAGAGTCCGAACTTCTTCCTAATGTCTGGACTTGATTCCCTGATACTTCAGCTAAACTGAAACCCGATGATGTTCCTTACCAAAATGCCCCTTTGTGAACTTTGTTACATTTTTACCAGATCTTGAACTGTTGACAGTGGCCCAATGTTTGGTTGACCATATTTTTTTAAAAAAAGCTCAGATTGGTAGATTAAAGACACCTTCTCTTAGGGCTGAGAACTATGGTGGGGGGTGGAAATTGTGGCTGCTGATTCAGACAGTTTGGATCATCCCTGTAGATGCCCAAATTAAGAGCCTGTTTTCTGATTAGAGAAATTAAAATCAAGATGTTGGTAAAGCCTGCTCCAGCCCCACTACTGATACCTGGACACATCATCATAAACTGGTCACACAATAAAGGATTCCATGCTTCTGATGCAAAAGCTACCACTGAATGCCAGACTTGCAACACCTGCTGAAAATTGGCACATCAGTATAGTGGTAAAGGAAGCCATACTTTATGTTTGTCTGAACTAAGAAAGGGTCTACCATAATAGCTAACAAGTTAGCCCGATCCTGAGCTTCAATTTCCACACGGTGATGTGAAAAAGATCAAGTGACAACTGCACATGAGATAGGTTGACCTATAGCAGAGGACCACTGAGCTTAGGGAATCCGGATATTTTATAATGTGAGATATACTTGTCTAACCTTCATCTGAGAATGATATATTGTCTTTATTGTAAGCGAGAGTGAATAAACCTGCTCTTTGCTCTAAAGGATAGCTGTATCTCTATCTTTCAGAACTGTTTGCAACATACACTTGAAAAGTCATTCTGAAACAAAAAAGAGCAGGTAGTGCCTCTGCTTGCAAGACACATAGTAATAGAAACTTGAGAAAACTATGGAGAATTGTCTCTGGACAGCATTGACTCCTGGCCCTGGCAAATTGACTATATTGGTCTTTTGTCCCTCTCCCGGGGCTGCTACAGTTGTTGTTTCACTGCCGTTACACTTTCTCAAATCATAATGGCACTGCTTTAGTCTAATCAGCCAACTCTGGCCACTCTATTGTGGCCCCTGAAACTTAACTATGTCATATGTGCAGCTTTATGGACCACCTACAATAATGCATCCTTTATTGGAAAGGACACTCAACAATAGACTACAAGCCAGGGTAATTGACAAACAGCCCATGCTTCCACCCTCCACAGATACGGGGATTATAGAGCACTGGTACAGTATCCCCAAAAAGCAATTCAGAAAAATTTTTGATCCTAACTCTGTCATCTCTTTTTGGTCCGCACACCTTAGTATGACAATTTGGTCATTAAACACAGCTGTCCCTAAAAAGAGTTTAGCTCCCGGATAATGATCAGGATGAAACAGGTGAAGGTTATAGAGAGCTGTTTTGAAAATTTGGGATTCCACTCTCAGCATTCCTAGATATGATGCATTTTACTTTACCCTAACAGTAACCACCAGTCAACCTGGCTGGTATACCTTCCAGGTGGCAACCCACTTGAGAGGACCTGGGGAATTCAAACTTAATTGTACTTCAGTCTCCTGTATACTCTAGCTGGATTAACATAATCCTAGGTTATTAGTATAATGACCACTTGGTTGAGTATACTGCTCCTCGAGCCCCCTACAGTGGTAGATTTCTATTTTGTACAAAAGCCCTGCTTCTATTCGTATCTTGCTTTTCTAGATGAAAGGTCTAGATAAAACTGGAGGACATTTGGAGAAAAGATGAAGTTGCAGCCAATAGAATGTGACATGCCAAATTTGTAGCTGTGGAGTGAAAACACAAACCTGACACTAAGTGAAAACACCTTAGACCCTAAGAGGTGGGAGGGGAGGAACAATTAATATTCCTTCACTCCTAGATCTAGTGCCACAGCCCAGTAAAATAATCATATTGTCCACTTAAGTAAACCAGCTCCTGCAGCTGGCAAAGTGGTCTGTTCCTCAGTTTATTTTATCATCTCCATCCACATGCCATGCAAGCAGAAAAGCTAACGTGAACATGATCAGGCATGAACTGTTTTTTTGCGCCTGATGCCATCAGTGGCAACTCCTAAACATTCCCTCTCTTCCCCACCTGCTATATGTATTCAAACACATAAACTAATCCAACCTTTTAAAAATCTGCCTAATATTGATTCATGCTTTTCATGATGCCCAACTGACTGTGGAATGTAGGGTGTATGGCATTCAAGGCCACACCTATTCCGTGGCTCTTCCCATGCAACTTAACCAAAGTAAAGTATAAAGGTGATCCAAATAAAGCTTAGTAGCAAATCCTAAAACGGAGCAGTGCGTCCCTTTGAATTACAAGTTTGTATGATAGGGAGAAAAGGTCGCAGGATATATCTACATAGGGGACCCCCCAAAAACCCAGAATTATCTTTTGGAGGGTAGGTCCCTTGTAGTACACTCAGAATTTGTTCTTCTGGATCAAATGGTCTACCAAACTTTATGTGTTCATTTGAAAATTGCTGAGTCCAGGACACTGGGGGGGTATAAATGAGGTCAATATTTATAGGTGGTGTCAATCCTGCTGCTTGATATCCTATTAATAGTAGCCTTAATTAAGTGCTTCATGAGACAAATTGAATGGTTTGATCCTAACCTCTGTCAGCCAAATCAGAGTGGACAAAAAGGTAGTCAATTTATGAAATTCACCAAAATCAAGATAGCACATGTGGCAAGCAGAATGATGGCCTCCCAAAGATATCTATGCCTTAATCCCCAGAATGTGTGAAAATGTTATGTTACATTGCAAAAGGGAATTGAGGTTGCAGATGGAATTCAGATTACTAATGAGCTGGCCTTAAAATAGGTCGATCAGCTGGATTTAGCCAGTGGGCCCACTGTAATCACAAAAGTCCTTAAATGTGGAAGACAGAGACAGAAGAGGCCAATGTCAGAGTGATGTGAGAAAGACTTGGCCAGTCATTGCTGCTTTGAAAGTGGAAGAAGGCTGCAAGCCAAGAAATGTGGGCAGCCTCTGAAGGTGGAAAACGCTAGAAATCAGATTCTCCCCTAGCATCTCCAGAAAGAAACACGGTCCTGCTGATACCCTGACTTTCACCCAGTGAAATCTGTTTCATACTTCTGCCTTCCAGAACCGTAATAAATGTATCCTATCTTAAACCAGAAAGTTTGTAGTAATTTATCAGAGCAGTAATAAGAAACAGACATAGTGTATGTAGGATTAAGAGATGGAAAAGACATTCGCTATGAGACTCTGGCCCTCCTATACTTCTTGTTAGATGCATCAAGAATACAGACTCTATACATACAATCTTTACTTGGTATATTTCTTAGGGGTGTGTTTGCAGTGAGCAATCTTAAAGGATAAGGTATTTTATCTCTTTGGGACAAAGAGAGGCTTGCTTATAGCTTTCCATAATGTGGCAGATTTCTTTAGCACAATGTTCCTCAGCTGCAGGGAGTACCCAATGTGTACACGGCATCTATCTGGACCATACTGCATCAGCTCTGAGGCACCTGGCAGCAAAGGGAACTAATGCAAATATACGCTTGCTGTTCTGTAATTAATACAGTCCCTTCTCCCTAACCTAAGAGTTTTATGTCTTCTGCCAGAATCCATGAAAGAGTAACAGAATGATTTACGAGACTGTAAATAGGGTAAAATCAAATACCAGGTCTGACACTCTCTGGTTAATCTAATAATATATAGCACATCCTATTATTTTAATATGTAAATTCCATTCTCCAAATCACTACAGATTAGGGGTAGCATTAAAAGTGATGGTTTGGATTATTTTTCATGAAGACAAACATTAATTTGAATATAGTGTTTAAAAAGAAAGCCCAGTTGTTTTCTTATTATTCTTCCCTTGTGCCCAAAGGCAGTATGAATTAATGGTTAAGACCAACTTACAAAGGTCCCAAATCTGGTTCTCCTATTTATGTATAACTATGTGATCTTGGGCAATTTATATAACTAAACTGTGAAAATGAGAATGGTGAGATTCTTTAAAAAAAAAATTATAGAGATATGGTCTTGCTATGTTGCCCAGTCTGGTCTTGAACTCCTGGAATTACAGATATGGACTATGGCACCCAGTATTTTTTTTAAAGAAGGTTGGCAAGATATTTATGAGTTAATATGTGAAGAGTGGTTAGAAGACCTGCCACAGAGCAAACACAATATACTTTAGGTGTTTTTATTATAACTAACTGCATTTCAATGAGATTGATCAGGACTGGTGAGCATTCAAGAGGTTAGTAACAAACAAGAAACAATTCCCCTTCTAGTTGTATAATAATTTCCTCATCAATAAAAAAAGCCTGGATATGATATAAAATAATGTTTTTATAATAATTATTTATAGGGGGCATATAGAATATTAAGAATCATATTTTTAAATAAGTCATTCAAGATGGATCTCAAAAGCAGAATTTATTGATGAAATCTATATCTCTATTCCTTTTTATAGAGTTTTCAGTATGATTGCGTAAAAGAAATCTAATTAACACTATAAGTTAATTTACTTAAAGAGATACAATACTCTAAGACTATTGTTATAAGGAGATTTATTCACAGAAGTAAATAAAATAATTATGAAGCTGATGAAATGATTATGAAAGCCATTTTACAAGAGGGATATATATTTTTTTCTTTTCAATGAACATTTAAAGCTCTCTGTCAAGCTCTTGGTAAATCTATTGATCTGTGAAACACAGTGCACTCCAGGGAGGCAATTCAGTTGACGTTACATATCCAATGATGAGATGAATAATGATCATACCATTTGGTAATTAAACGTCTTACAAACCTTTTAAATGACTGAACGTCAAAAAAGTCAAAAGAGGTCAAGCATACTATATTTTTTTCATTCTCATATTAATGACATAAACAGTAATCTTTAAAAAGTATCCAGGATAAGACAGCATCGTAGATGTCATATAAATATTTTTAAAAATATATAAGGTACCTAGCTTACTATTTGGCTGTATAGGCAATATGTTTTCTTTTTAGCACTCAAAATAGCTTTCTATTCTTAAGTGTTTTGCTTTTAAAGTTGTGGTAGAAACAGTTTAAACTACTTTTTTGGGCATGAAAAGGAGAACATAAGAAGAATATTAACTGTTGTTAGTAAACATAAAGTATAACTAAGAGAACACGGATTATAGGAAAGAAGTCACCTGAATCTCAGTTTATGGAATTTTCACATACACATGCTACTTTAATAACGTAAAAGTGAAGGATATTTTAAAGAAAATTTACACGTTATTTATTCTGCAGTCTAGCATTAAGCACCCCCCATACCAATTTTCAAATGATCACTAAAGAGTTTAGGATATAAAAATTAAAGAATTTTAGAAGCTAGTCTTTTCTTTTTTAAAGAAAGAAAAGTTTATTTAAAAGTAAATTAGAGAAAGAAAGAGAAGAAAGAAAGAAGATTCACCTCCCCAAGGTGGGGAGGAGACCAAAGCCAGGAAGCATGGTGACAGCCATAGCTCAAAGAGCACATGGCCACATCAGAGTCAAGCAAGGCAATGGCCGCTGGTTGCTTGTTGTTGAGTCCTTTTAACCATTCCCCTTGATGGGGGAAGATTATTAAGGTGATTGGGTGGTGGCTCCATATCATCACAAAGGGGCAGGCAAGTGCAGGTACTGACATTAGGTGATGAACAGCAGGCAGATGGGTGGGTTAGTCACATGATTGCTACCATGGTGGGGTATATTTGTGTCACTAGGTCACAAAGGGCTGATTAAGTTAACCCTGGGGAGTGTCTTCTTGCAGGAGACTTGTTAGACATTTGCAATTCATGAACTCAGACATTTGCAACTTACAAACTCCTTGATCAAAGGTGGTAGTATTATCACTTTTATGACTTTGGCCAGCCAAAGGATGATCTTTGATCTTCAGCCTTGACAAGGAATCTAAAAGTTTACTAGAGATTATTATGCTAAACCATGAATCAAAAAGTTGGGCTGTCCTGGTCTTGTATCTGATGGAGATTTGCTGAGGGGGGATGGGATAGGCTGCTGCTTGTCCTGTATTAGAATGTCTTTTTAATTTTGTTTGCTAAAGGCTACTTTCTGTGGCCACAGTACTAGGTCACTTATATAACAATATCATGAACAATCAATCTTATATTAAGAAATACAAAATGTTTAAAGTAGACCTATATACCTATTTGTTATTATACAAACTACAATGTAATATATTATCTAATTACTACTGCATTTATAGTACTTCTGTTCAATATTCATCATATTTATTATAATCATGATACTTAGAAATTGGGAAACAAAATTTTATAAAGGTATAAAGCCTGCAACCATAAAATGTAAAATAATAAATAACTGAATAAAATATCTTACGTTTTATTTGTGGAATATCAATTTGTGCTGTCAGTATTCGACTTGTATATACTTATTTTGTAAATCATTGAGTTTAATGGGCCAAAAGGTTTCAGCTGAAAAATCACTAAACAGTAAAGAAACAAATAACTGTCCCAAAGTTGAGATTAAAAGTGTATAATCAATAAGATTTTTAAAAATGATTCTAGTTTCAAATTTCTAAGGTATAAAGCAAATACAAAAGGGTATCAAGCTACTGGCCTAAACCAGTTGAAGTGAGGTCCACATGGAGGCCCAAACTTCACCTGCTTATAAACCATTCATGTACCTAATCCTAACTTGTACCTCACGTCTTTATAATAAAATAAAGTAAAAAAAAAATTTTTTAAAGAGCATGTGAAGAGTAAAACTTAGTTTCTAGAAAAGATTAGGCGACAACAGTAAAAAAAAAGATATACAAAAAATGAGATAAGGACAGTGGTTACTAGAGAGCATAAAAGTTAAAGGCTTCTATGTAAGTACTTCTCTGCTAAGGCTTTGGTCAAACAAGACTTCTACTAACATCCCCCAATTACTTTAATATTATTAGAGATTTCCTTTAAGACACCAAAAAATTATTTAATAAATATCTATTTCCTAAACATATCTTAAAATCTTCCCAAATATAAATATTGCCTTCAATCATACTTTCTTATGTGTACATAGAAATTTCCATAATTATGGAGTCAAAATTCCAAACAGCTCAATTTTATCCCTCAAAAATCATTTCAAGTTCCACATTATCTATGACAATTACTCACTGAACAATAAACAATATGGGATTTTAATTCAACTATGTATAATTGTATTCGTTACCTATTGCTGTGTAACAATTTACCACAAAGCTGGCCGCATTAAAGAACATGCATTTATTGTCCATATTTTTTGTGACTCAGATGTCTGGGCATAGCTTTAACAGGATCATCTTCTCTAGCTCTCACAAGGCTGAAATTAAGGTACAGACTTGGCTGTGCTTTTTTGTGAGGTCAGGACCCTCTCCCAAGCTTAGGGTTGTTGGCAGAATTTATTTTTGGACTTACAGGCTTTGGGTTTCCATTTTCTTTCTGGTTCTAGGTTGAGGGTTGTCTAAGCTTCTGAGAGATTGTTTGTAGTTTGTAGTTCCACCATGTAAGGAGTTCACAAACACTCTCAAAACATGACAACTTGAGTCTTCAAGTCCTGCATGATAATCACTTGCTCCAGTCTGCTAAGATGGAGTCTCATATAACATATCACCTTCTAGAACATATCGCCTTTGCCACATTCTCTAGGCTAGAAATAAGGCAAAAGAGGTTCTGCCCTGACATCAATGGAAGGGAATTATACAAAGGTTTGACTCATTATAATGAGTTACCTTTGGGAGTGTCCACCACAATAATTCATAGGCTAAACGAAAAGATTCTAAAATCAAACTGTCTTAGTTTTTTGTTGTTGTTGTTCTAGTTTTAAAAACAAAATAAAACAAAACAGTTTATTAGAGAAAGAAGAGGGGAAACAGGAAATAAAAGACGGCGGGAAGTTTCATACTAGAAAGACCTGGCACAGGCAAGCCTCTAAAGGGAAAGCTCTGCTTCAGTTTAAATTACTAATTGTATCTGTTTCTTCTTTTTTGTTGTTGTTGCTTTTGTTTTTTTGTTTTTTGAATCAGAGTCTCACTCTGTTGCCCAGGCTGGAATGCAGCGGCACACTCATGGCCACTATAGCTTCGACCTGCTGGGCTTAGGCGATCCTTCTACCTCAGCCTTCCAAGTAGTTAAAACTACAGGTACACGCCACCATACCCGGCTAATTATTTCTTTTATTTATTGTAGAGTCGAGGTCTTGCCAGGTTGCCCAAGCTGGTCTCAAACCCATGAACTCAGGCAATCCTCTCACCTCAGCTTCCCAAAGAACTGGGATTACAGGTGTGAACCACTGTGCCTGGCATGTTACTTCATTTTAAAATGAGATAAATGATAGTACTACATTCTCTTACAGTTGTTGTGAGGATTAAATAAATTCACCTTTTAAAACTACTTTTAAACTGAGAAGTATCAGGCAAGTAGGAACTTCCATGTAGTTTTGTGTCAAATAAATGAATATTTGTATATTTAAATAAAATTTTAAAACCCAATGATTTTACCATTAAATTGCACACACCATGAATATAAACATGTATATTGTCACTTTTCTGAATGACTCACATTTGCATATGTTCAAATGCATGCTCTACCAACCACTGCTACAACATGGAAATTCCTAAAGAGCATATGAATTAGTTAACAAAGATCAAAATATGGAATTAAACGCAAGACAGCAGTCAATAAATATTGTTAAGTAATCATGATGTTAATTACAACCTAGCAGTTAAAATTCAATAAGAGTAAATTATGGGTTGACTTCTGCCAACTGCCAGTCTCAAAGACTTATTTCTGCTTTTTATCACTAATCACTTCTGCTTTTTATATCAATCACTAATGCTCAACTTCTAAAATGCTGCCACATAGTGATGGGTGAATCTCTCACCATTTTAATTACCTTCCATGAGCTGATTAAACAGTAACTCAGAAGGCCACAGAGATTCTATACAAATGCCAAGCACTGGAGGATGTAGAAATACCAATTCTTTGAGATGTTAACCAGTCCTTGAGATGCAATGGAGTCATTCTAGAAAGTTAGTTCTTCTGAACAAATATTCTTAGAGGACTCCTTCAAGTTATGCTGAAAAGTTAAAGTTGTGCTGAGAAGTTAGGAGACTATTTTACAGATTTACAACATGTAATACTTAAAAGAGATTATAGGCATCTACTGCAAAATACCTTTTTCATTTTAATGATTTCCCATCAATAAACCACAAGCCCAAACTTCAGAGACTTGTCCAAATTCACAGATAATAGAAGAGACAAAGAAAAGCTTGGGTCTCCTGTACTCAAATCAGAGCTTCTCATTGAGGGTCATACAGCTATTTAAGGGAAGCTTTAAAAATGTGTGGGAGAATTTTGGGTTGTGACAACAATTTGAGGCACTGTTAACATGTGTGAAGAAGTGTTATGTGAGGTAGTTATCTAGAATAATGAAGAATGCTAGTGCATCTTTCAAGACTTTTTCCAAACATTCATGAAAATAAAAAACTTGTGACTAGAACTAATCTTATTATAAAATCCACAGTATTTTTCTAGTTTTTAATATGCAATGAATTTTTCAATAATACTGTATATCAAAGTAATATTTGTTTTCTTCAGAACTTGTCCAATGTTAAACATTTTGAAAAATAACACTAATGATGGCTTATTGTCCATGTTATCTGTAATATTTATGGCTATTCTACAGGGAGGGTAATTTTATGACTTTCATAATATCTTCTAATTTAATCACGCAAATCACTATATTATATCGATTTTTGAAGTTATGGTTCTCAAAACACACATTCAAAAATTTTCCTTCTTACTAGGAAAGGGAGAATTATAAAACAGTTGCTTAAAAAGTAGATTTGTGTCTCAAGGGGTAAAGAAACACAGCCTAGTCAGTTCCTTCTTAGGATTAATTCTAAATTATCTCACACAATGGAAAGGAGTGCTTTTCAGGTTGTATAAATGACAGTTTTAAAAGATAAGTCATTTAGTAGCTAACACTGAAATGTTTTGAAAAGTGTACAGATAAAGGAAAAAAAAAAACTCTCCATGGGTAAAAATTACAATTTCTAATGATGTTGTGATGCAATTTCTAATGATGTTGTCTTATAGGTGTTAAAATTCTGAACAGAAACATAAGCAAGGATTTAATAAATTCTTTATAACTAAGAAGGCTTGAGCAATAAGGCACCTGGTTAACTGCATATAGTAGTAAATTATGTACTAATCAGAGAATTACAACCAGTTGAGAATTTAGTAATTTCTTTCTGCTTTACTTTTTTTTCTTATTTCAGGAAAAATTACCTATTCAATGAACAAAGTTTAAATCATACAAAAAAATTAAATGTATAAATAAGAAAATAAAAATATTATATAACTCCATCTTTCAGAAATAATCATTGAGAATATTTGGGCATATGATAATTTTATAATGAATAAATATGCATTTTAAGCAAAATATATGTTATTTAAGTAGTGTTTTGTAACCTGCACTATTCACTTATGTAAATATTATTTTTTACTCTATTGTTTAGATATACTATAATTTATTTCACCAGTTTCCTTTTCCATGGTTATGTAGATTGCCTTGTCATCTGTGCTGTAATGAAACACAGAATCTATATATACAATTGCCTAACTAATTGCAGAACAAGATATTTTTTAACCAGAGAAGGCGCTATTTTTAGATTTAAAAAACAAAACAAAACAAAGATAACTTAAATCTCTTTTCCATTTCCTCTCAAAATGCCTCCAAAAGTGAAGTTATGGGTATACATGTGTATGTGTGTGTTTGTAGGAACAGGTGCTGGAAGAATTGGATTAAGCCTTCCTGTAAGAAAACTTCACAGAGATTGCAAGGAATATCTCTCTGTTAACCTGAAAGTGTAAATGGCTACTGTTTAATCCTTTGATTTCCTTAAATTATCTTTAGAAGATAAAAGACAAAGAAACCACTTTTCTATTCCTTTAATAACCTTCTGAACTCCTGGGAGATAAACTCCCATCCCTGTTTTTCCTATTAAGCTCCTCGATCCTCTTCCCTAAGCCCATCCTGCATTATGCAAATAGAAATCCCTGTAATGTGGAAGTCTGGTTAGGGTCCAACTCCTCAAATAATGATTAAAATGAGTATATTAGTTAGAATATTTATAGCTTCAAGTGACACAAAAAATCTAAATAGAAAAAGATTAAATAGAAAGTTACTATCTCAGTTGGTCAAGAGGTAGGAAGGACTCCAGGTATAATAAATTAATTAAACGCCAACTTTATTTATTTATATAAGTTTAGTGAAGTCATTTAACATTTAATATTTATTAACTTAATAATAAAATATAAATAAGCCTATTACTAGCAAGGGAATAGAATTATCATAATTGACTTTACCTAGTCAGGATCCACCCCTTGGAACTGGAAATAGGATCAGTTTCCCACGAACTATATGCCATGTGTAGAAATGAAGTATATCTTAACAACATCAGGGTTCTGTTAGCAAGGAACAAGAGAGGAAAGGATGTAGGAACGATAACCAGCAGTTTCTGCTTCAAAGAGGGTGACCACACAAATTCACCCAAGACAGTCCAGTGTGTGTGTGTGTGTGTGTGTGTGTGTGTGTGTGTGTGTGTGTGTACACGTTGTTGCTTGGTGGTAAATACTCATAGAATCATTTTTACTCTAAAAAGCATTGTGAATGATATATTGTATAGCGATCTAGTTATGAGATATATATTTTTAAGTCTGTACAAGTTCTAGCTCCTTTTTTGCCATAATTATATAAGATAATTAACTTTATAGTGAAAATAAAAATAAGGTTTCAGAATGCCTAGACGACTAAAATTTTTAAGTAATTATGAAACAATCCCTTTCAATAAACTGAAACACTAACTACAACTCATTCTTTTATCAATTTCATAAGTAGGTTTCACTAATTCTTACTAATATTTTTCATATTTTGGTCCATGTTTCCTTATTTCAAAATAAAATATTTTATTTAAATACATTTTATAATTCAGAAGTTAACTCATTCAGATTATGCTAGCTTCCAAACACTTCATATACTGACTGTGAAACTGTACCATAAAGCTCTTTATGCTTATTTACATACTGTATTTTAGGCCACAAGGAACCACATGAGAAGGGAAGCTGTTCACTGCTCTTGGGCAATGGAGCACTAGAGGGCTTTGCAGCCAGACCATCTTATTTCAAATCTCAGTTGTGCCACACATTATTTGTATAACACTGGGCAAATTATTTATCTTTTCTGGGCCCGACTCATTATATAAGATGGAGAAAATAATGACTTCTATCTCTTAGGTATCTAACTCTTAGGTTGTGAGTATTAAATGAGTTAATGCTATGGCTGACTTAGAAGAGCACTTGGTACTACATTATGTCAGATTTATTATTATTATTATTATTATTATTATTATTATATTACTATTATTATTATTAGTCCAGAGGGCTAACCTAGAGACCAGACAGTAATGCCATAGAACACACATACTATCCAAAACTAATACTATAAAGAGATAATGAAGTATTTTCAAAAGCAGAATTAAGTATAAAGGCAAAGCAAAGCCGGGCTCGGTGACTCAGCCTGTAATCCCGCGCCTTGGGAGGTTGAGGTGAGTGGATTGCCTGAGCCCGCGGGTTCGAGATCTGCCTGGGCAAGGTGGCGAGACCTCATCTCTACGATAAATCAAAAAATCAGCTGGGCATGGTAGCGTGTGCCTGTAATTCCAGCTACTCGGAAGACTGAGGCGGAAGGATCACTGGAACCCAGCAGGTCGAGACTGCGGTGGCCGGGAGCAGTGGGACTCCAACTCAAAAAAAAAAAAAAAAAAAAAAAAGGCAAAGCAAGAATAAGGGGTAAATAGAGGGAGGTAAAATCAAGGGCGAGAACATGAATTGACTCACTAAATGCAACTCTTCAGCTACAAGTTCTGTGACCAATAGTTTGGCTTGTTGCTAAAAATCTAGAATATATTGTTAAAGGAACTAAACCTTGTCAGAATCTTCATGTAATGCTCTCTTGATTTTAAGAAAAAGTTTTCTTAAATCATGATTCTTAACACTGAGGGAAAGTTCACACTCAAAACCAAAATCTCAAAGAAAATAAATGGCGGAGTCCATAACAAACAAGATGTATTTCTGGATAGAGAAATAAACTTTAGCACTTATGAATATATTAGAGAGAATTATGTACAGAATATAACAATGAAGATAAACATAATATACAAGGGTGCTAGAACACTAAAAATATAGTTACTTAATAAATATTGGGTAACGAATTACACGTTCAGTCCCACTACATGAGAAAAAAAAAACAATGTGATAACCTCTCCTTCAGTTTACTCACAAAAGAACATGAAACATGTTCATTCTTATCCAGCCTCACATGCTGTTGGAGACACCCTGAAAGTGACAGAACTCTATATTAGAAAAATAGTCAAAGTCATAGTCAAGAACTAAGTAGGTCTTGATAATATTTCTTTAAAGGGGGAAAAAAGTGTCAAAGATTTATTTCAGATATCTCATTTTTCATACAAAAAATGTAATTTATCCTTTGCATCTAACTGTGACAATGTTAGTTGAAACTATTATAAAAATAGTTAATAATTGTGAGAACTGATAGACTATTGGGTACTTAGATACAAGAAAAATTTATTTAATGAATATAACTAAAAAGTAAACATAAATCACCACCTGAGGAACAAATGAGTGAAATATGTAAGTAAAATTTTTGAAATTATCTATATACACTTAAGAGGTGCATAAACTGAAATTATCTTGCACCTGGAAAAACTACAAGAGACATCATAGGAGAAAGTATTAATGTGACAGACTCTTTATAAGCTTGAAGACAAACATTGTTTTTAATTAGCAAATTCAGAAATTTTCTAACAAAACATTTTTATTGATCTTTCCTCTATAATTGTTTACTTTTAATCCAACACAGGCAATCAAATAAGAAATCTTCATTTATCTGCATCATCTTCATGTAAGTGTTCAGATCCTGTATCTTACAAATTAAATGTGCCAATATATGTTATTATGGTATCATATGCTACTGTAATTTCATAGAATTCAACATGCTAAAATCACTCTAATTCTTCAATCCTTCCTCAGATTATATACATATATATACATATATATATAATTACCTGAAATTATATATATTTCACAATTATATAGATTTCACAATTATTCTTTGAACAAATCTAACAGTCTTTTTTTTTGAAGAAAAAAATTCACAACATACCTTTCATAAAAGGCTGTTCTCATGTGAACACACAACTTGGATAAATGAATAAAATGCTCAATGTTAAGGGCAACTTTTAGTAAGCTAAGGTTTACTGTCATTTTCTAACCTTAAGATTCTAGAGTGCACATTGGCAAATCCATTCATTTGTGTTGTTTATTAAATTATCTAAGACTACTGACCCATGCACTTAAATGTTGTAGCAAGAGAAAGAAAAAATCATCACAATATTGTAGTCTTAAAAGTTTTTATTCATATTATTCTCTTGCAAAAAGTTCATTGCTTAAAACCAAAAATAATACGGCAATTACGAATTATATAGAACATTCCATTGTACTGACAAAAATGAGTATTTTAGGTCCAATATAACAAGAATACCACCTTGATATACTGAACTTAAAAAGTATTTTGTTTCACTGCTTTGCCTTCTTCATAGGCTTAAACCTGCCAAATTATTCCATTTGATTTCAGAGAATTCTCATATGGCAATCTATTTTATTTACTTTATCTTCAATAAAATGGTTCAGTAAGCATTAGCAACTCTGAGACATAAGTTTCAATCAGTTTTCAGGCAAAGGCGTCAATCTATATTAGACCTACTGTGCTGTGAGTTGCAGCTAGAAAGTTGGAATAAGGCAGAGCAACAGTGAAAACGTGAGCCAGACTTAATAAAGCCACGGAGAAGAGAAAGCAAGCTCTCCCCAGGTTCTCACATGCGTTGGTATATACAGTGCCAGGTGCTGGATTCAACACATGAAGAGCTTCTTAAGAAGGCTGACAGCTAAAAGAAGACTTCAGACTCTCAGTTTATTTTACATGACACTTACAGTAATAGCCCTCTGTTCTGCAGCAGACAATAGTAAAAACTTGAATTGCCAACAGTTAAAAATGAGGTTGCAGCCAGGCTCAGTGGCTCAGCCTGTAATCCCGCGCCTTTGGGAGGCTGAGGTGAGTGGATTGCCTGAGACTGCAGGTTCGAAACCCACCTGGGCAACTTGGCGAGACCTCATCTCTACAGTAAATCAAAAATTTAGCCGGGTGTGGTAGCGTGCGTCTGTAGTTCCAGCTACTTGGAAGGCTGAGGTGGAAGGATCACCCGGAGCCCAGCAGGTTGAGGCTGCGGTGGCCGGGAGTGGCCACTGCACTCCAGTCTGGGGCTACAGTGAAACTCCAACTCAAAAAAAAAAAAAAAAATGAGGTTGCATAGTTATCCCTCAGATATCATATAGGGAGAATAAAAAAAAAATCCAAGCTGCATGGTGTCTCTTCTCTAGCATTTTCATACAGTCGCTCATGAAGCAGTAGTTTCAGTGGACTTTTCCTTACAAATTTGTATGACACTTTAAATATAGCCGCTGGATTAGATTTTAACCACAAAACAATCAGTGAGTTTGAGCAACAACTCATTTTGGAAAATGATATCATTAAAGACTAATTCCAAGAAATGTAGGATAGTACTGTTAGATACCGTGAAATGTCTCCCAAAGCACAAACTTTGTAATAAGTGATGCTGGTTCATATTTGATATGGGCTGTAAAAAGCAGATTATTGTAATGGTGCACTTCCCAGCAAATAAGACCATTAAAAGGGTACTTAATGTTCAGTTGAATTGAAAAGCAGGCCAGTTAAAATCCATATTTTTCTATTTCATATCATGGTATCAAAAATTTTACTAGTGGATAGCTCCATGCCACAAATTTAAAATTATAAACGTAAACTCTCTCTTTTGAAAAAATATGAACAAGTGTCTTTCTCTCTCTCTCTCTCTCTCTCTCTTTTTATATAATGCACTATGTTTGCCCAGATTCTATCATCACATCAATAGGAGTGAAATTTGGAATGAAAGTTTAATGTGAATTTATTTTTTTCTAAAGTTGCTCTATTACTTGCTGATACATATTTCTCAGCTCACTTTTCTGGAGACCAAATGTATCATTTTTCTAGGAAACTCAACACTTCAAAGTACAGCACTCCAAACATGTATACATACATCTAGATATTTCCATGGAACTCTATTATTTACAACTCCATAAAGAACACTGAAGGAGAACAGAAAATTGGCACAATGGATTAGTGGACTGGATTCTGCAAGTCTAGCTCCTATAATGGTAAGAATGTTTTCTCTAAACTGCTTTTTGACCAAAAAAAAAATGCATACTAGACCAGCACCCAGACATACCCAGTCCTGACCAACACTGATGTGATCAAAGAGCAAGATATTAAAAGTGGCCTATGCATATTACAAAATCAGTATTTCAGGGGGATCTAAACATTTCACATTTTCTTCTCACTTGTCTCCTATCTTATAAATACACATGCCTATCTCTTCCATTACATTTTCCTAGCAGACCATATCTTTAGTTTACTATTAATTTTTGTATTCCCTCCAAAGCCAAGGATGGTTCTAAAATTCGTGGAAATAATTTTAGGAGTGAGAATTTATACAATATATTGATTATCTATAGTGGCATAATAATTACACTCAAACTTAGCAGTTTGGAACAAAATAAAAACACAAACTTTTGTTATCTACATAGCTATTAAGGGCCAGGAATTCAGTAGTGGTTTAGCCTTGTAGTCTTTCAAGAAATTGCAGGTTGTTTGTGGGCTCCTCCCTGGCTATTGATCAAAAGGCTTAATTCCTCACCAAAGCAGACCTCTCCATGGCAGGTGGCCTCCCTTAGAGCAAGTTATGACAGAAGAGAGAGAGAGAGAGAGAGAGAGAGAGAGAGAGAGAGAGAGAGAGAGACTGAGGAAAGAGAGAGGCAGAGACAGAGAGAAAACTCAAAACAAATGTCTTAATCCCATATATAACCTAATTGGAAAAGCATTATACCATCAAGTGTGCCGTATTCTGTTGGTCACACAGGCCAACCCAAGTAAATGTGGGAGGGAAAAATGCAATGGTATGGAAATCAGAAGATGGGAATCATCAGGAAACCATCTTAGAGGCTGCCTACCTATCACAGCCCAACCTCTGGACCCCAGAGACTCATGTTCTTGCCATACCTAATCAGTTCCAAATGTGAAAGTTGTAGTGAATTCTTAAAAGCAATTTAAGGATTGTTTGAGGTATATTTCAGATTACCAAGTCAGATTAAGAGTGGATAACTTACAAGAAACATATTTTGAAATACGACTCCAACTGAATACTGGCTGTGAGACCACTGCTCTAAATCCAGATGGCATTTTATATAATCAGCAGATATTTCTTAAGATACTATTATATGCAAAATTGTAGGAAACACCTTGATGAACAACATACATTCCCTGATTCCTACAGGTAGCAGAAGAATGAGACCAATGATCACATATCTGTAACATCAGATTTGATATAATGTGGTATGAGACTATGCAGGAAAAGTCATGGACTAGCTAAAAATGGAAGCAAAAAACAAGAAAAGTATAACGGAAGAGGTAGAAATTTAAATGTGCTTTAAAAGATGGGGAATGGGAAAGAAGCAACAAGATGAATATTGACAAAAATGTGGGCAACTAAGTATAAGGCATGTAATTCAAGGCATACATAGCAGAGTAAAGAGAAAAGGATGGATATTTGAGTTTTATCATGTTCTGGACAGTATTAAATATCAGGTTAGGCTTTATTAGTCTGATGCTTTTAGCCAGCTTGAAACAATGGGTGAATTTTGAGCAAGGGGGAATAGTCTGTTGGGAGTTACACTGTAAGCAGACTAAGAATAAAATTTTACAATTAGTAACAATATTTATTTTCTAGTAAATATAACATAATTATAAACATTTAAAGTAATATATTACATAAATTTTAAATTAAGAAGTTTAACATGAGGTGACAGGCAGACCCTGGAGTGGCCCCCATGTCCATCCCCTATATAATTCTCTACCTCTGAGTATAGGGAGCATTTGTGACTTGTTTCTGGCCAACAGCATATGGCAAAGTTATGGAATCTCACTTCAATGATTACATTATCACACATACCCATATTAAACACACACACACACACACACACACACACACACACACACACACACATCTTGCTAGCATGCAGCGTAGACTTCCCTGTTGCCATTAAAAAAGAAAGCTGCTATGCTGGGAACTTTGTACAGAGAGTGCGCTACATGGTTGGAAATTGTAAGTGACCTTTAGGAGCTGAAGATCTCAGTGCTACAATTACAGTGAACTGAATTCATCCAAAAACCAATGAGTTTGGAAGAAGATGTGGAGCTCCAAATGTAAATGCAACCTAAGGCGACATTTTGATTAAAGCTTTTAAGTCCCTGAGCTAAGTTGTGCCTGTACTCCTGATCCATGGAAACTGTGGGATAATAAATGTATGTTCTTTTAAGAGTCTAAACTTATGTAATTTGTCACAGAACAACAGAATACTAGTATACACAGTAACCAAAACACAGAGAGCACAGTTACATATTGCAATTGATTGAATGTTTGTGTTGCCCTAAAATTCATATGCTGAAATCCTAACTTCTGATATGATGGTAACAGAAGGTGGGGCCTTTGGGAGGTAATTAGGCCAAGAGGGTGGAGCCCTCATGAATGGGATTAGGAACCTTACAAAAGGGACCCCAAAGTGTTCTCCCCTTCCTTCTCCTATGTGAGGCCACAATGACAAGTTGGCAGTCTATGACCTGGAAGAAGACTTGCCCTCATCAGAACCCACCCTGCTGGCTGGCACCTAATCTTGGACTTCCAGCCTCCATTACTATGAAAAGTAAATTATCTATCCAGTCTATGGTACATTGTTACAGCAGCTTAAAATATTTAAAACACAGAATTAACTGATTTTTAGCATTTCTTATAAGACTCATGATTGGACAAAGTTTAGAACATAATACAGGCTACTTGCCAGAATGATGCACTCAATTCCTGAAATGAGTATTACAGAAAAAAATAGCACTAAATTTGTTTAATGTTCACCAAGCCCTTTATGCACATTCATTCATTTAGTTTTCAAAGAAACTACCAGATAGGTACCATTATATCTACTCTCTATATTGAAAAAATAAGAGTTAGAGAGCTTATATGAATGTCACAAGGCTTCACATATGGTAGGTTTGTTTTGGAACCATCACTTATACCCAGACAATCTGATTTTTTTTTTTTTGAGTTGGAGTCTCACTCTGTCGCCCAGACTGAAGTGCAGTGGCTGCTCCCAGCCACCGCAGCCTTGACCTGCTGACTCCAACGATCCTTCTGCCTCAGCCTTCCGAGTAGCTGGAATTACAGGCGTGCGCTACCACGCCCGGCTAATTGTAGAGATGAGGTCTCGCCAAGTTGCCCAGGTGGGTCTCGAACCCACAGGCTCAGGCAATCTACTCATCTCAGCATCCCAAGGCGCGGGATTACAGGCTGAGCCACTGAGCCCGGCTGACAACTGATTTCTGAGCTTGCATTCTCAACAGCTTCACTCTCTAGTCTCTCTATAAGCAGCCCTCCTCACTCTGCTACTTTTTGCCAAGGAATGTCAATATGCTATGTGTATGAATTGCTGACCCATTCCTCCCTCAGCCAAACCAACTTCCTGCATAGTTCATTTACTTTTTAATAATTTGAAATGTAGAGCAAATATTTTTTCATGTATGATGTCTCATCTTTAATAAGTGTTTATGAAATTTATAGCACTTTTTATAAGTATGCGAATGAAATGTATTTCTTCTTCATTGAAATACCTAAAACATTATTTTATTTAACATTCTTTCAGTGGAAACCCTGAAAATAACGGCGAATATCGTGAAGTAAAACATATATACACACGCCCAAATACCCATTTATCCATATACACAAATACTCTGAGTTGTAAGTTGTATGAAACAACATTTTAGTTGTAGTTTAGAAGTATTTTTTAGGGAGAGATAAAATAGGGATAAAAACTAAACAAAATGTTTGAAAATAGGAACTTCAACCAAGTATTCACTTTAGGGATTTTCTTGGGGAAAGGGAGCAGAAGGAAGAAAAGGGGATTTTAAAATAGTGTTTCTTGAAAATAAATATATACTAAATGATAAATCTTCACAATAATCCAATAAACAGATATATCTGCCTCTAATTTTACTATTTGAAAACTGAGGTGCAAAGATTTACAGAATTTAACAAAGGTTGACAAAAAAACCTAATAAATCCATATCAACCTGACTCAAAACGCTTTGCTTCTCCAACATTTTATTCTTCCCTTATGATCATACTCCTACCTCGAGAGTTCAAAATTCTATACATTTCCAAGAAAAATGCTTTTTCAGAATGCACTTTCCCATTAAGATGAACCTTTGGCATAATGCTTATGTATTATTTATACCAATATGTGGTTAGTATTTATTTAAAAATATAAAACCCTTACACTATTAGCATACAACTACCAAAGTCTATATGGCAAGTTCTAGAGCAGTTCTGAGGACTAACTTCAAATGCAATGATGTTCTCTGGAAAGAAGATTCCCTACTAAAAGAACAGTTTCTTTCATGATTCCTTGATGTTCATTGTCAGGTAATTCCTGCTTATTATAAACCTAAGTGACTTCTGCTGTTATACAAATAAATGTCCTGTTAGTCCAAAAATAAAAACCTAAATATCAAAAGGTCTTATAAAAATAAATTATATGAATATAACCATTATCTAGAATAAACATACTAACACCCCCCACATAATATTGGGTTTTAGCAGATATGTGTTTTAATAACATGTAATTGTTTACAATTAACTGTAAAATCCCAAAAAGCTATATTATTGTTTCCAAATACTTATAACTCTTTATTTTTCAATTCCTCCACTTACCAAAAAAGAATAATGTCAACCTTACTTATATCATAAGGTTATTGAAGTGTAAAATTAAGTAAAAGACTACCAGAGTGCTTTGAAAATCTTAAATGCTAGATAAATGTAGAATCGTTTTAGTTGTTTATCTGGTAAAATGATAAAGTTGGTAAAACAAACCAACAAAATCCATAGGTAAAATAGAAGATAAAATACTGGGAAATATTTACTGTATAATTAAAGAATATTGACTTAAATCTCTCAGGGATGTTATGGAGTGTGTATCTTGTTAAAATTTTAGAAATTGGTAGAGAAATTTAGACAGAACGTGAGGATCCTGAGGCTCTCCCACTCTCATGGTGAACACGTGATGAAGAAATCTGAAGAACTTGAGCCAGAACGTCAAGTTTCCCTTCCCTTTCAAGGTAAAGATCAGGTAAAGAAATGATATAAACTAGTAGAAAGCTTATATACAAGCTCCTTCCCAAAACTCTCTTTCGGGTTTCTTTTTAATTATAATTATATTATCATAGATTTAGACAGCTATGACAAACTGTTAGATATTATAGTTCAACAATGAAACTGAAGAACTGATTTTACATAAATATCATATATTAAGAAGCTTTATATGCTAATACTGTAATTATCAAGGAAAATTACCATGAGATTTAAAGATGTATTACATTTTTTAAAAAACATGATTTCTAAACAGCTGACTTACTGGATCTCAAAAACTTTAAAAAAAGAAAGATCAAATTTTTAAGGAAAAAATAATTACTAGTATGATATTTTCATTATTTTTTCAACACTTCCAGATCCCTCAAAATCCTCAATGTCAATTGAATTTTTAAAAAGTAATAACAAGACCAGCACAATAAAAGATCAGCAAAATGATAACAAAATAATCCAAGTGTTTTTCTTGCCAAATGATTTATTTCCAACATTTCAAAGCCAAATTAATATTCTTCACAAATGTATGCTAATTTTTTTTTAAAAATGAGACTAAGTTTAATAGAAAGAGACAGAACAGGAAGGAATGAAATGGGAAGCCCAATTGCATGGACAGTGGAAAATATGTTTATTGCCATACTTGACATGTCTCTGTAATCCACTGAAAACATTTTTAAACTTTGGGTAAATAAATTTGACCAAAACAATTTAAGAATAAGATAAACATGAGGAAAAAAAATAGGTAAATGTAGGATCATTTGCACAATGAGCAAAAGAGTATTTTTAGCAAAAGGACACTTACCTATTTCTTCCAGATCTTTTAAAAGACTTTCAAATCAACCTTGTAATGGAGTGCTAGTAAAATTCAATCCCAGCATCACATTAGAGTAGCCCTGTTAATAGAGACAAATAATTGTCACTGTTTAGGAAATTAAATTTGAATTTATGTCACAATTAGTCCAATGAATTCATAAAGCATAAAGCATTCATCCTTAAAAAGGAGAATTGTTAATGTATTCATTACTTTGTGAATCTACAAATATGCATGAAAATGTTTTTTCTACATTTTAATTTAGAGAGCTTTAAATGCATTGTTTGGTACAATGCAAAGACCACTGAGACAACATAAGACGTATTTCCAAGAGATGCAGATACTATTTCCCACTATTACATTGACTTGGAAGGTTTAGACTTTTTGATGATTACATTTTATAATTTATAGAATAAATTATTTGTGTCTCAAAGTTCCTAACTGAAAACATGACTGATTTCAATTGCCTCTTCAACACATACTTAAGGAGCTTTGCAGGCCTTTCCACAATTAACAAATTGGTAGTAAGCATTTACTTATAATCACAATGTAAGGGTTATTACTTTAATGATTTGAATTTGTATTTCCCAGATGCATTTCCTATTTAATCATTCCCTTTTTTCTAGTCTCTCCTTTCTTCAGTATGAAAGATTTATCTCATACCTTTCTTAGACTAGGATACGTCAAGTGTACTGAAGATTCAATAAAATTATAGTGCTTAAAAGTGCATAGATATTAAATGGGCTTTTTTCAGATTAGAAAATATAGTTTATTTAGAAAGTAAATTTGAGGGAGAAAGAGGAGATTCACCTCCTTGAGTAGGGAAGGGGCCAAAGCCAGGAAACATGGCCACGGCAATAGTTCAAAGAGTACATGGCCAAGTAAATGAGTTTTGATTCACACAACACTGCTTGGCTAATAGTGACTACATAGAAAGCTATACGAAGACTAAATCTGCATCTGCAGGCTGTGTGTTCAATTAGCAATATCTGCTATAGGTATTGAAAGAGATGAATGGCATCATATACCATCTTTGTTGAGCATTTAGATATTTCAGTAATTTTATTTAAATCATTTCCAAATGCTTTAGACCTAAATAACCCTTTCTTCCAATTTTAACTTTAGTGAGGGCCCAAATATTAACATAAAAATAAACTATTTTGGTTGAATCACAGCTCCAAATCCTCAGCACCACCATGACTCACTTCCCCAAGTTACTCTGGCATTCCACAAAGCCTTAGGTATTCTCCAGAACATCATTTGAAACCATTGTTTAGTTAATGATAAGTATTATGGTAACTTGAAGTCATAGATATTAAGGTAATTCAAACTCCTGCTGTTCATAACCTGCATTCTTTCTCTATTCCTTTTGTTGTCTACATTGCTTTTAATGATGAAATGTTGCATAATAGCAACACTTGATTTTCTTTGCATTACCCTTCTTCCATAATTATTTTCTGCCTGCTCTATGCCACCAAAGGAAGTAGATTTCTTATTAAAATGTAGAAGTCTAAATCATTTCCTAAATTCATATTGACTTATTTTTACTTTCCCGTATTCATAGGAAACTTCTTTTAGTTTTTCCAAAATCAGTATATAAATTCTAACTTTTCAAAGAAAATCACTAACTTACTTTAAAAGCATATGTTATAAAACATCTATTACTATCAAAGCAATATTCAAAACTAAAGGGCAATAAAAGAAAATCTATTCTTCAAAATATTAAGATATACTACAAGCCAGGTAGAGTTACAGGAAGGAAGAGTTGATAAATAAAACCATGTATATATGAGAGCTTTAAATATGATTAAGTTAACATCACAAAGCAAAAGAAAGAGTTGATGCTGACTTGTATAGGGGGAAATTGTCTCATGATATAGCAAAAAATAAAATTGGCTTCTTATCACACCATATACAAATTTGGATTCCAGAGAGATTAGAGTTAAATGTAAACTTTACCCTTTCCAAGACCATTAGAAGAAAAATTAGGCAATTATTTTTGAGACCAAGAAGTAAAAAACTTTCCAAAAAGAGACTTAAAAAGCATATGTCATAAGACATAAAATTGATGAATTCATCTAAATCAAAATAAAATTTTTTCAGTAAAGGAAACCACAGATACATTTTACAGGTAAACTAAGAGAAGAAACTAAAACCAATGAGGAATTAATACTAGAATATATATCCATAGGAGGCCCTCCTCCCCTACCTTGGGAAGGTAAATCTCCTCTCTAATTTACTTTCTAAATAAACTATATTTTCCAATCTCAAAAAATAAAAACAAAAATATATACTCAGAGGAAACTAATAGAAAAATGAGCAAAAAACCCTGAAAAGGCAGTTTTCAGAAGGAGCCCATATAGTATAGTATAAAATTCACAAAATCACTAATAATCAGAAAGATGCAAACTAAACGCCAATGGGATACCACTTTATGTCATCAAAAGAGCATGAATTCCACCTGGTATTGACAAGAATATTGAAAAATGAGAACTATTTGCAAAATTTTTTGCTTTTATTCTTTAAAGCAATTTGGAAGACCTAACATGTTTATGCTCTTTATGGATGCAAAACACTCTGCACATTTCTATTGTAGTATATTGCACTTCAATTTTATTTCACTTTCTTGTTTACATACTTTTCTCTGCCACAAGTTTCTCCAATGTCATTACTCAAAACTTGTGCCAAAATTAATACATCAAGAAATAGCAGTAAGCCTATATTTAGCAATGCGGGTGTAAGTATCAGAAATGTGTTGCCTCTATGTAGCTAGACTCGGTAGTGGAAAATACAAGGCAGACGGCTGCTATTTTTCATTATAATAAGCCCTATGTTCTATTTTATTTTTTTAGCCCTGTGCATGTATTTCTTGATAAAAGTCAAATACCAAAAAAAGAAGCAAAAAGTTAATTTAAAAAATAAACAAAGAACATATCACCACTGCAACATACAGGTTTTATTTAAATAAGCATATATTTTAATAGCTCAAAATTCAATAAAGAGAAAAATAAAAATAAAACGTGACTATTGGTGGGAATGTAAATAAGCACAGTCATTTTGAGAAAAAGTATGATGGTTTCTTAAAAAAATTAAAAATAGAATTACCATATGATCCAGCCATCCCACTTCTAGGTATGTATCTGTACTCCCACGTTCTTTCAACACTATTCACAATAGTCAAGCTATGGAAGCCCCATAAATATCCATCAGTGGATGAACAAAGAAAAGGTGGTATATAAACACAATAGAATACTATGCAACCTTAATAAAAAAGAAAATTCTGCCACTTAAGACAATATGGATAGCGTTGGAGTACATTATGGTAAGTTAAATTAGCCAGACACATAAAGACAAATATGATAAGGTCTCACAATTATGTGAAATCCAAAATGTCAATGTCATAGAAACATAAGTAGAAAGGTGTGCTACCAGAGGTGGTGAAAGGAAGGGGAGGAGAAGGAATGGGGGCAGGAACGAGGTTTCAGTTTGACTGCAGGAATAAGTTTTAGTGATCTATTGCACTGCATGGTGACCACAGTTAATCTATTATACATCTCCATATTGCTAAAAGAATCAATTTTTAATGTTCTCACCACAAAAAAGATAAGTTGTTGAGGTGATAAATATGTTAATTAGCTTGATTGAATCTTTCTATAACGTAAACATAGATCAAAACATCACACTGCACCTCATAAATATATACATTTATTATCAATTAAGAATAATCTTCACAAATTAAATGTGTGATAGATTACTCATCACAAGATCATAGTGACCAAAACCAAATGATCACTTAAGTATATATCAAAAACTCAAAAAAGGATAAGTCAATCGAAGAAAATAAGATAAACTGAAGGAGACAAAACCTGAGCCAGATAGGCTAAACTAGAATTATCTTATATACACATATTCAGACATGCTATTTGTTGCAACTATATGTCAGGCGCTATCCTTGCTTGGGACAAAACTACAACTCTGCTCTCATGGGGTGTGCAATATCATTAGGAACATATATGAGACAATTCTTTTCCACAATGTGCTGACAGACAAGATATACACAGGAGCAGAACCCAGCTGAAGCTAAGACAAAGACTTCCTCAATGAAAGGGTCTCTGTGAAGTTCGCATTTAGAAACACTTCCTTTTCTAATTTCTTCTAGCCTCTTAAATTGGATTACAAATTTATTTAAGGTTTTCTGTGGTGAGTAGGAGAACATTTCTCACATTCTCAGAGAGTTTGACTTGTCTTCTTTAGGGAACTGTATTAGATAAAGTGAAAAATCACTAAGTGATTTAGTTTTGTTTAATTTTATTTTTTCTAGTATCTCATAGATAGAAAAGAAATTTAGTTTTCTAATGAGTTATTTAGAAACCCTTTGTTAATATTTTGTGCTCTTTTGTCTTCTAATTAACAAAAATGATGATACATCCTAAAAGAAATACTACCATTTAACTGTTTTTTAAACAATAAATTTTAAAATTGCATCATGTAAAGCCTAAGAGTAACACTAGTGTCTTTTGAATTCAACCGCAAAACAGCACAAGGCAAAATCCTTAGCCTGATAAATTTCACAAGTTGGAAGAACACATTAAAAATTCCAAGTACAGAAATATAAAAAATGTTACACAGGTCATAATGTGTAACTGATGTTCAAATGAAAATTACATTAACATTTTTAAAAAATGTTTAAAATTGTATGGCACAGCCCTGAAAAATAATGGTGAGAACTAAGACTACTTTTATTTCAAAACAGGAGAAACTGTCTATTGGCTATGAAGGATGATAGCATACTAACATACCAGTGAATGGAAAATAAACAACAAACTGCAGCAAGGCAACAAACTCACAAATTTAATTCATAAATTAATACCATATTTAACTGTTGGGTAATGGTGATGTACGCTAAGGAGATTTTTTTAAAAAAGTAATCATAGGCTTCTGAGGAATATGGTGGGTTTTTTTGGAAGGCAGATAGATATAATTCCTACCAAAATTTACAAAAGGCTCAGAAGGCACTGTGAAGCAGACATTTTTAAATTTGTATTTGCGTGAGAGGAACATCTTATCACTATCATGTGTACAGATGTTACAAAGAGCAAAAAAAGGAAATAGCTAAAATTTGAAAAAAAGTTGGTCCTACAAAGACTAAATGTTGTGAAATTGCCACCAGAGATACAGAGTGCTCCACTATAATTAGCATCCCAACTCTGATTCAAGCAACGTGAACTCCACAAGGGCATGGATGTTTGCCTGTTTAATGAGTCCCATGAACCTAGACTACCCCTGTCACGTAGCAGGCACTCAATAAATATTTGTTGAATTAATATATTAATCTGTAGACTAATAAACTTAGAACTGGATTGACATGGGAATTTAGAAGTGAAATTTTAGGTAGAATAGACAGTAGATCTAAGCCAGGACAGAGATAGTATACTTAAATAAGTAATCCAGTTCAAAAATCAACTCAGTGATTTTGTGAAGGAGGTAAGGTATAGTAATATTAATTTTAACTAATCTACATGAAATTGATTACATGAGTTTGGTTCTCAAATTATCCTTTGGTGATCTTTGTAGAGTGCTAAGATAAAAAGAAACTCTTCAGTATTGCTAAGAACGGGTACTTCAACTACCATTAAAAAACTGTCTATCTTTTTAGCCACAATGGGTAAATCACATAAGCATTATCTGTATCGAAAAAGGCCTATGTAAGTTTTATTATTGTTTGATTGACCTACCCTCAGTTAGTAGTGCCTGGATCTAAGTGGGGAATGATCCTTCAAGGCTCCACCACATCTCAACCAAACCATTAAGGAGATGCGAGGTGAGGACACCGCCCCCCCCAAAAAAAACCAGCAACCAGGAATTATCTTTTGGATTGTGGGCCTCTTGTATAGTACAGGCTTCCCTGCTAGATGAGTGTTCTAGAAACTCATCAGAATCAGTGTGCCAACTAGCATTCTTGTGAGAGGTTGCCTTTGGCTTCAGTGATATTTATTTTTTTTTATTTCAATGCGGGTTTACCCATTTCATAATGGGTGATTTACGAGCACAACTGCCCACACCGCGCTGAGTGGTCAGCAGGGTTTGACCAAGAATAGCAGGGTCCCCCGTGCCTCACCCTCCCCATTCACCTAATCTCACCCCTAGCGACTTTTTTTTTTTTTTCTTTTTTGAGTCAGAGCAGAGTGCAGCGGCACGCTCATCGCCACCCCAGGGACGACCTGCTGCGCTCCGGCGATCCTTCCGCCTCAGCCTTCCCAGAGTAGCCGGAACTGCGGCGCACGCTACCACGTCCGGCTAATTTTTGATTTATTACAGAGATGAGGTCTCGCCAAGTTGCCTGGGCTGGTCTCGAACCTGCGGGCTCTGGCAATCCACTCGCCTCGGCCTTCCAAAGTGCTGGAATTACAGGCTGAGCCACTGAGCCCAGTTCCTAGCTACTTTTTTGTTTGTTTTGTTCTCTTGGATGAAAGAAGCCCTCAAAGGGAAACATTTTGCAGATGTGGAAAAGGTGAAGCAAACAAAACAGCAGAAGCACTGTAAGATGTCAAAACTGATGAGTTCAAAACTGTTTTGAGCAGTGGGAAAAGCATCTCAATAGGTGTATTGCATCAATCGGAAAGTACTTTGAAGGTGGCTCACGTTTACACATGTAAGAATAAATACATAATTTTTTAATAATTTAATAATTTCCAGGATTTTTGGGCACCCACTCGTACATTCATATCAACTGAGCTAAAATAAAAGTAGACCTTAGAAACAACTAGCGCCACAATGAAAGTTTGCTGGCATTATGGGTGTAATTTCAAAACCTATTAATTACAGGATATGACAATTTTGTTTTTAGTCACTTCTTACTTTTTAAATCTGTTTCTAGTTGTAAGGTGAAAATATTTAAATATCTATATTTTAAGGGAAGATAATGTCCTGTCTGATAATGTAAAAATAAAAGTTAAACCAATATACAGGCTAAGAATATTATTGGTAAGACAGAAGTTATATAGGCAGTCATCAGAGAAAGATGTAACACTAGGACAGTTATTTGTAGGATTCTGTCTTCTTGAACTTCATTCAGAGCAAAAGTAAGAGCTATCTGGTGGAACTGCGTTAAAAATGCAATGCCATATGTACACATAATAAGTAAAAATATTTGAAAATCGAAATTTCAAATAGCATAAAAGTCCTTGTCTCCTTCATTCATTGCAGTTTCTGAATTCCCATTAGTTACCAAGTTTGTGATCTGATGGCAATACAGAGATAAAAGACACTCTTCCTGTTGTCGATGCTTATGAATAGGGCAATCATATAGTAAGTATGCTTTTGAGTGAATGATATTCCTCAAGGACAAGAATGGATTATAAGTTAAAATGTGATACCGTGTAAGCAAAAGTAAGCACAGGGTAATGCCAAATATGACAGTAATTTGTTATGTGAAAATAATTATTTATGAGGCAGGTAGATAAAGTGATACACCTGTCTGAATTGCAACTAAATCCTCTCATGAATTTCCCATTCTGTAACAAAACAAAGAATTCTTATAACCTAATAGCTGAAGACTTTTAAGGATATATAAAATTGTCTCTATTTTTAAATAAAATATTACTGGAAATAATCAATTTTGGTGACACTGAAAATTAGAGCAATGAGAGAGCTTCTCTGCTGTGCACAAAACCCCAACCCAGAAGTTGGTCATCTACGAATAGTTCAGCACCAGGTTCCCCATAGAAGTGTGTGTGACAGGTGAAGGGGTTGTCTTCATCTCAGCTGCACCCCAGATCCCTTGACAAGGGGCTCAAATTAGAAATGGGCTCATTTTTCATAGAACATGTTAAAACTTTTTTAAAAATCACATGCTAATTGGAGCTATTTGTCAAAATTAAGTTGCCAATTATTTACATTAAAACTGTTAAAGTCATAGAAACCATAAACATGTAAGTATGTGCTGCCATGATGACCAAGTAAATAGTACATGTAGTCAATAAATAAATACTGTTTAGTATTTCCAACAGGTTGTGGAAGAGAGAAAAACCACATAATACTACACACTACCACTAAGAGAGTAATATGAAAAATTAGAGGGGAGAAAATCATTTCAGGCCAATAAAATTTAAGTATGAATTCTGACTCAAAGATAGAATCTTTTATAACCATAAGCGATAGGCTAAACACAAGCTCCTAGGTTTGAACAGAGACCAGAGTTGACTAATTTGTTCTTCAGAGGCATGCGCTCAGTGGGGGCTCAAAAATATGCCAGTAAGTCAATACAAAAGAAGTTCTTCAAAAACCAGTCTAGTTTTATTGTTTTTGACTGAGAGTATGAAAAGACTACATTAGAGGAAAACACAAAGGAAAATTCAAGAATGCTACTACTAGAATAAATAAAGTAGATTTAAATAGACTCAGATTTTATAGAATTACCCACATAGATCTGATTTTCTTTCAAGTTCTTCATTGTAACAAGATGCCTAAGACAAAAAAAGATGCTTCGGATTTAAAAGTACTTCATATATTTATTTTCTTATATACTGTTATTGATCCCTTCCGATCTCCAAATTTCTCTTTCCTTTTTTAACTGTATATGAAAACAGGTAAGCTCATCTTCCCTTAGAGCAAGTTTTTTTTTTGTTTTTTGTTTTTAACTAAGATACCAAGTTTAATAGATCAGCATTTATTAGCATTCATGATACTTTATACACATTACTGGATCTATGTTTTCTCATTTTCTTTTCTTATTTTTGTTGACAAGGTCTCATTTACAGCAAAATAACAGACTGCTCGAGACTGTTAATATTACTTAAAGAAGCAAGTGTACATTAGCATGAATGAAAGTGACTATGTAGATGCTTTTCTGATGCTGGAGATCCATTGTCTAACTCTGTTCAACCCAGAAGAAATGTGACACAAAAAATCCAGAGAAACACAACTCCAACTTTAGAGAAAGTATTTTAAATGATGTAACAAAAATTTAGAATATTGGGAGTTGCAGGATTTCTTAATAATTTGAAGAATAAATAGCCACAACTAAGTGAGGAATCTGACAACTCTGGATGACTTGGGATTTTCATGTTCTACTTCACCATTTCTTGAACAATGCCATACCCACATTCCTTCTTTGGAAAGTCTATGGTCCTAATCTGATACCAATTCTCTCAGTTTATATCTCAAGATAATGTTTTTACCAGTAAAGAGCATCTTTACATACTGATGTTTTGTGTTACAAACTTTTCAAGGGTAATATCAGCATAATATCATCTAGGATAGAGTATTTTCAAAAATTCTGAGTCCATATTAAAACTATTTAAAGTTATGAAACAGGCCGGGCTCGGTGGCTCAGCCTGTAATCCCAGCACTTTGGGAGGCCAAGGCGAGTGGATTGCCTGAGTTCATGGGTTCGAGACCCATCTGGGCAACTCGGCGAGACCTCATCTCTACAATAAATCAAAAATTAGCCGGGTGTGGTAGTGTGCGCCTGTAGTCCCGGCTACTCGGAAGGCTGAGGCGGAAGGATCGCTGGAGCCCAGCAGGTTGAGGCTGCGGTGGCCGGGAGCGGCCACTGCACTCCAGTCTGGGTGACAGAGTGAGACTCCAACTCAAAAAATAAAAATTAAAATAAAAAAAGTTATGACCGGATTTCTTTGGAAATTGGTAGAGCTATCTCCATGATCTAACCTAATCTACCCACATAATCCAGAATTAAAACTTTTTTTCATAAAATATAAATCCCTGAATGGAATGCAACTTGCAACGTTAACTGAGCAGTGTATAAAACAAGGCTTAAAAAGAAACACTTAGACTGGAATGCACTATGTCAGGCATTGAATTTTTTCCTGTAGTAAATGTAATGTCAGCAAAGTAAACAAAGACAAAACATAGGTTCAAAGGAGCTGAGGTTGGTTGAGAAACCATGCTCATTTTATAGTACTAAATCTTCTCTTTCAATTTTGCTTACTTCACAAACCTATATCCATCTGTTTAGAGAAGCTATTCTATACATTTACTAAAGTAAAGCGACACAGCTATATGACTTATGAAATGAAATGTTTTGATAGACTGTGTAAATTTTCTTATCTAATCTCATCTCTAACACAATAGAAAGATGTACTATAAATTGTTTAAATTTGGACTAGAATTTTTAATAAATAATGTCCAAATTTCCATTTCTTTTTTTGTTCTTTCATTAAGAGACGTGCTCATCCTTTATTAAACAGCTTTTGAGTGTGTTGTTTATTTCGTTGTTTTTGAGAACAATTCTCACCTCCTCATTTGATTCTGGTAGTGTATTTTATTCTATATCCTGAGTAAATTCTGTTATAATTCTGGAATGAGATTTATACAAAGACTTATCCACTGCACTAAGATAATTACTAAATAGTCTTTTTTTTTCCAAAATAAAGTTATCTATTATGTCAATTCCTCTTTCTGTTTTTTTAAATAAAATGATGGTGGCTGCTTTAGCAATATGCTTTAGCAATATGAAATAAAGCATATTATCAAGGTCAACAAATGGACGATTTGAAAATAAAAATCACAAAATCATTAGTGTTAGAATTAAGAAGAGATTGTAGGGGCAACCCTTTTGGGTCCCCTCCCACTGTGGGAGGTTTTCTGTCCTCTCAATAAATCCTGCTTTCTAAAACAAACAAACAAAAAATAAATAAATAAATAAATAAATAAATAAAAAGAGATTGTGATTATATGACTATATTGTCAGAACTTTACAAAATAACTCCTTTACAATATTCCACTGAAATAGAACTTGAAAATCGGGCAACCCCTTCAGGTCCCCTCCCACTGTGGGAGCTTTTCTGTCCTTTTAATTTATCCTGCTGTCTAAAAAAAATTTTTTTTTAATTTACATGGAGAGCACCAACTTAAGAGAACTTTGTCCTTTTATGTATATTTTTATTCTGATGAGAATTTGTAGGAACAAGCTTGCAAGTAAAGATGGTGTATTTGAGACTTTTTTAATGGGCTTCAGGCTTAATTGTATGTACAGTCCAATATTTATTAAAGATCTAGTATGTGTAAGCTACCCAAATATCAGCCCACACACAGATAAGATATTCTTTAGGTACTTGGAGTAGTTAAAGGCATATCCCTGAAACTTCAGTAGGAAATTCAAAACCCCAATCTCACACTATGTTCTGAATTACCTTAAAGCACTCTTCGCTGTGTATCAGGTCAAACATTTTTAAGATCACTTTGGAGTGCCAATGTGAAGATCCACAGAAGTATTATTTAAAACATTTCTGCAAACATGCTCATTTATGTGCCGAAAATGGTTTTCAATGATTCAGCCATGCTAAACTCATGATCCCATATCAGTCCTTTTTACAAAGAACTTTCCTGATGATGTTAATTATTTGTCACTGAGTTCCAATTTCCAAGCAACTGGGTATTTAGTTTAGGAGCCTCTATGACAGAGGAGAAAACTAGTTAAACTCTTTAGGCTTTCTTAATTTAGCTATGTACCCACCATTTAGCATCAATTTAGCATCTCTGTTATTTATTTTTACTTCAAAAACTTCCATAGTATTATTAGATTAATAAAAGTTTACTGCGATATCAGGAGTCAGTTTCCAAAAACGTAAGCAGAATTCTGGTTTCCGGTTTCACTCTTACAGCAAGTAGAAAGCTAAACAGGCTGAAAAAAATAAACAGTTCTTCTAGGATTCTTAAGAGATGTCAAGGCCGAGGGCAAACTACTGCTCCCATGATTGAAGAGTTGGACAGGAAAATTAGGGAGTCATAACTTATGGGAGGAGAGATTCACAAGCAGAAGCCACCATAGGAACCAGTATTGAGGCAGGAAAATCTGAACTCTAATTGATGGATTGATGGAGTTTTAGTGAGAATAACTGATAGACCAATTCCAGGTAGACCCAGTCATACCCTCCTTACAACTATTATGAATTTTACCTCCAGGAGCACAACTATGTTCTCATAGTAAACATCAAAGAAAAATAACCTCATGCTTTCAGCAGGGGGAGGGGGAAAAAAGAACTACTTTAAAATACATCAGAGCACCCTGTTCTTAACAAAAGAAACTAGTTAACCAGAACCTAGCCTGCTGGGGTCTTATCATATTATCAAAACCTAACTGACCTGGAGGAGGGGAAATATTCAACTCCAGTTAGCTCTAGCTTCCACATGAAAAAAGGGAAATGCCCAACTCCAGCCCACTCCATTCATCCTAATCCAAAATTCACTAAAACACTGAGACCTTATATAGAACTATAGAATGTTTTCTGCTTTCCAAATCTCATTACCACATTACTGGAGGCCTGTTTACATGAGTTTCTTTCACCAGGTACATCATGTCCAGCTATGAATTAAAAATTACAAGGCAACCAAAGGCAAAAAAACACAATTTGAAGAGACATCATAATCAGAAAACGTAGAGGTGTTAAGATGATCATACCAGGAATTTAAAACAATTATTATGAATATGCTAATTACTCTAATGGATAAAGTAGGAAGGATGCAAGAACAGATGGAAATGTAAACAGAGATGGAAATCCCGAGAACAGCAATAATAGCAGCAACAAAATATCAACTAGGGATCAAACACACCATAACAAAAATGAAGGCTTATTGGTTGGCTGGACACAGCATAAGAATAGGTTCGTCGGCCGGGCTCGGTGGCTCCCTATAATCCCAGTTCTTTGGGAGGCCGAGGTGAGTGGACTGCCTGAGTCCGAGGTTTCGAGACCCGTCGAGGCATCTTGATGAGACCTCATCTCTACAATAAATAAAAAATTAGCCAGGCATGGTAGCAATCACCTGTAGTTCCGGCTACTTGGAAGGCTGAGGTGGAAGGATCGCTGGAACCCAGCAGGTCGAGAATGCCGTGGCCAGGAGTGCCTGGTCTGTGTGACAGAGTGAGACTCCAACTCAAAAAAAAAAAAAAGAAAAGAAAAAAAGAAAAAAAAGAAGCCGGGCTCGGTGACTCAGACTGTAATCCCGCACCTTTCGGAGGCTGAGGTGAGTGGATTTCCTGAGCCCGCGGGTTCGAGACCCGCCTGGGCAGCGAGACCTCTTCTCTACAATAAATCAAAAAATCAGCCAGGCATGGTAGCGCATGCCTGTAATTCTGGCTACTTGGAAGGCTGAGGTAGAAGGATCATTGGAGCCCAGCAGGTCGAGGCTGCGGTGGCCGGGAGTGGCCACTGCACTCCAGTTTGGGCGACAGAGTGAGACTCCAACTCAAAAAAAAAAAAATAGGTTTGTCAGTAGACTACACAACCAAGGAAAGACTCTGAGCTTGAGGATATCTCAGTAGACAAGTCCAAAACTAAAAAGCAAAGAGAATAAGGACAAACATGCACACAAACACACACACACACACACACACACACACACACACACACACACACACACACACACACGAGACACCAGAATACTCAAGAACTGTGGGTCAAATACAAGAGGTATAATGAGCACATAATAAGAATGCTGTGAATTTCCCCAAAATGTTGTCAAACATCAATTCACAGATTCAGAATATCCAGAGAACAACAATTAGGATAAATGTCCCCAAAACTAAATCTAAGTCTGTCATTCTCAAAGTATAGAAAATCAAAGTTTTTTAAAAATCCTCCAAGAATCCAGAGGAAAAGAACACCTTACCTATAGAGAAAAAAAGATAAAAATTACATTCAACTTCCCTCAGAAACCATGCAAGAAGAAAATAGGATGAAATATTTAAAATATTGAGAGAAAAAAATGCACCAACCCAGAATTCTGTACCCTATGAAATTATCCTTCAAAAGTATAGAAGTAAAGACTTTGTCATATAAACAAAAATTGAAGAAATTTGTCTCTAGCAAATAAAAATATTTTTTAAAGTTTTTTACAGAGGAGAAAAAGATATATAGGTCAGAAACTCAAATTTACATACATAAAGGATGGCATAAAAGAAGGAATAAGTGAAGGTAAACTAAAGAAATTATTTTTATTGTGCTTAAAAGATAACAGTTTCTACAAAATAAAAGCAATGACTATTCAATCATGCATAGTGTGTATATATGTTATATATATATGTCTACGTATGCTTATACTATATAAGTGAATTGAATGACAGTAATGATACAAAGAGTGAGAGAAAGAAATTAAGATTATTCTGTTATTATAAGGTACCCACATTATCTATGAAGTGGCATGGTGTTATGTGAAAGTGGACATGGATTATTTGTAAATGTGTGTTGCAAACTTTGGGACAACCAATAAACATGTAAAAAAAGAAGTATAGCTGATGTGCTAAGGAAGGAGAGAAAATGAAACCATAAAAATAACACAAAAGGCAGAAAAGAATCGAAGAAAACTAGGAACAAAGAACAAAGGTAATAAGATAGAAAACTGTAACAAATATGGTATATATTACTCCAACTATGTCAATAAACACTTTGAACATTAAAAGCTAACAATTGTCAAAAGAGATTGAAAAATAAGGCTGAATTATTTGCTGTCTACAACAAATGCACTTTAAATAAAAAGACAAATACAGATTATAGCAAATGAATGAATATACCATGCTAACACTCATGAAAAGAAAATGGGAGTAGCTATATTAATTTCAGGTATAACAGACTTCAAAGCAGGGTAAGTTTACAGGGATGAAGAAATGCATGGTATAAAGAAAAAGGGATCAATTCTCCAAGAAGAAAACAATCCTTAATGTGTACATACCTACCAACAAGCATCAGACTATGTCAGATAATACTATCCATCAGTTAGATAGGAAAAATCTACTATCATAGTTGGAGACATTAACACCTCTGTATCAAAAATGGGCAGATCCAGTAAGCAGAAAATCTAGTCAAGCCATAGTTGAACTCAATACCACCAATCAGCTGAATATAACTGACATCTATAGGCTACATCATCCATTAACAGAAAAATATACATTCTTCTCTAGCACACATGAGAATATTCACCAAGATAGAACAAACTACATTCTCAGTCATAAAACACAACTTAACAGATTTAAAATAGTAGAAGTCAAACAATGTCTGCTCTCAAACCAACCAAACAAAAACAAACTATTAAACTAGAAATAAATAAAGATAATGAGACCATCTCAAGATTAAACAATACACTTTTAAGTAACACATGTTTCAAGAGAGAAATCTCAAGAGAAACTTAAAAATATTTTGCACTAAATGAAAATGAAACGACAACGTATTAAAATTTGTGAGACAAAGTGATATCAGTGCTTAGAAGAAAATGTATGACATCATATGTATGTTAAAAAAAAGAAAAAGTATATAAAATCAGTGACCTATGTTTCCCTTTGGGAAACTACAGAAAGAAGAACAAAATAAGGAAGAGAAGAACAGAGTGGGAAGAAAAAAAGAAATAGAAATTAAAGTAGAAAATCAATAATATTGAAAACAGACATCAGTTAAAAATCAACAAAACAAAAATTAGTGCTTTGAAAAGATAAGTAAAACTGATAAATCTCTATCTAGTCTAAATTAGGAAAAGAAACATAAGTATTAGTAATATAAGTTACTAATATTAGAAATTAAATAGGGGACACCACTACAGATCCCACAGACATTAAAAAGACATATTATGAGCAACTTTATGTCCACAAATTTGATACCCTATATAAAAATGGATGAAAGTTTGAAAGACATAAATTGCCAAACTGAATAAGCCTATGTCAATAATTAACCATTCAAAGCTGAAAGCATCTTTAATGGTTAGAAATACAAAGCTTTCCCACTAAGATTTGGTGCAAGACAAACATGTCACCTCTCACCACTCCTTCCAACACTGTACTAGAAGTTCTAGTTCTAGCTAATGCAATAAGACAAGAAAAGGAAATAAAAAGTATATAGGTTGGGAGGAAAAAAGTAAAACTGTCTTTGTTTGTAGAAGACATGATAGTCTATGTAGAAAATCTGGAAGAGACAACAACAACAAAAACTCCTAGCACTAATACATAATTATAACAAGGTGAAAGAATTGGCATCAATAAATCAGTGGAACAGAATAGGGAACACAAAAATAGACCCTTGTAATTATATAGTGAACAGATCTTTGACAAAGAAACAGTGGCAATATAATGGAGGAGAGATAGTCTTTTCAACAAAAGGTGCCAGAACAAATAGACATACACATTCTTCTCTAGCACACATGAGAATATTCACCAAGATAGAACAAACTACATTCTCAGTCATAAAACACATCTTAACAGATTTAAAATAGTAGAAGTCAAACAATGTCTGCTCTCAAACCAAACAAACTATTAAACTAGAAATAAAGATAACAAGATAATCTCAAAATTGAACAATACACACACACACACAAAATCTAGAAATCTAGACACAGACCTTTTGCCCTTCACAAAAATAGACTCAAAATAGATCATATACCAAAATGTAAAATGTAAAATTATAAGATTCCTGGAACATAACATAGAAAAAATCCTAGATGCTCTTAGGTATGGTAATGACTTTTAGATACAACAATGACACAATCATGAAAGAAATAATTGATAAGGTAGTTTTCATTAAAATGGAAAATTTCTGCTCCACAAAAATATTGCCAAGACAAAAGAATGAGAAGACAAGCCACAGACTGGGAAAAAAAATTTGTTAAAGAGACATCAGATAGACTATTAGCCAAAACAGGAAACAACAACAACAACAAAAACAACAACAAAAAACTCTTACAGCTCAACAATAAGAAGGAAAAAAATCTTGATTAAATAATGAACCAATGAAAATAAGAGACACTTCATCAAATAAGATACATAGATGGCAAATAAGTATCTGAATAGATGCTCCACATCTTGTCATAAGGGAAGTGCAACTTAAAACAATGACATACCACTGCACACCTATTAGAATGGCCACAATCCAAAACACAGATAACACCAAATGCTGACAAGGATGTGAAGCAACAAATTTTCATTCATTACTGATAAGAACAAAAAATGGTATGCCCACTTTGGTCATACCAAAGACAGTGAGACAGTTTCTTACAAAACTCAACACACACCTAACCAAATGATCCAGTAATTGTGCTCCTTGGAATTTATCCAAATTATTTGAAAACTTATGTCCAGACAGAAATCTGAACACAGGCTTATAACAGCCTTATTTATAATTACCAAAACTTGAAAGCTACCAAGATGTCCTTCACTAGGCAAATGGATTAATAAACTGTGACATAGGCAGGCAATGAAATATCATTTAACACTAAAAAAAAATTTATCAAGTCAAGAAAAGAAATGGAAGAAACTTGAATGCATATTGCTAAGTGAAAGAATGGTAATTTCTTTATATTCTGTCTGAAAATTTGAAAACAGAAGATTCAATATCCTCCAGTCATGAACTACTGGGTGAGTATGGCTAAGTCAGTGGAACAATGAAGCAAGAAAGTCAAGAAAAGTACCTATCATGGAGTAGACTCTTTAAATATTTTTCTGATGAATAAATGACTGAGAAGTCATTACTTGGAAAGCATGTAACTTGAGAGATAAAATGAAATATTTTTCATGAATAATCCTAAATTTATTCCTAATACTGAAGGGGTAGGAGGGACATAATTCTGAGATACATGTCCTATTGATAATGATGAACAATAGAAAGATGGAGGAGATTTTTAAAATACATTAAAATAAATTGTGTTCATTTAAGAGACTCTAATTAGCAAGATCATACTTTATTAAATTGAAGGAAATTTTTAAACAGGCACAACAGGATTATGTTATTTGTATATCAAATAAAAACTAATTCAAGGCAGCCTGTACTAATAACAAAAAAGAACTCCTTATTACTTTCACTTTTTCATTTAGCATCTTTAAGTTTCATTTCAAATGGAAAATACATACTTTTATACAGATACTTTAATTACAGATAATTATATCCTTTCTATTTCCATTCAAAATATCAACAATGTGACTACCCCCTAAACAATTTACATTTATTTACAACTATAAATTGATCCCTTGTTGTACTCCCACGTGTACCATAAGCTTCAAGTCACATCAAACACTTTGCTAGTCACCTCTCAGCAACTTGTGTATAATGTATGTGCCTTATTTGTTTATTTACCTAGAATACCCAGTCATAAATGACATGATTTATTAAAGTGAAACAAAGAAAATGTCTTTACAAAATGTTCAACTAGCCCAAAGAAAATAAAACTTTTTGACTGGTATTTAAGACAATAAACACATTAGACTAGTGTTGTATTTATGTAATGCTTTATATGGTGCAATATTAATTAATCTGATTTCTCCAAAAAAAGGAGACTATTTTCTTCTTGATTGTTGATTATAATTCCTTTAAAATACAGATTCAACAAAATACATTCTCAATAAAAGCAAAACACTATTTTCTCACCTTTTTCATATGTGCATATGTATATATGTGTGCAAATTACACACACATATACATATGCACATACAGTCACTGAAAATTTTTACGTAGTATTTTTTATTCTTTCTTTAAATGCTATAATAATGCCAAAGAGTCACAGTACCAAAAATAAGGGACCTACTAACATAGAGGTTATGTCTACTATAGATATTTTGGGAGTCTAAATTGATTTTCTTCATTTTAGTTTGTGAGAAGTGCAGACTTTACCAATCATCAGAGTGAGTAGTGGCACTAATAGAACATACTAAAAAAATAACAGCTTTTAGAATATCAGAAGCAATAGCTTTAGAATTACAGCCCCAGTAAAAAGGATCTGGGGCAACCTCCTCAGGTCCCCTCCCACTGTGGGAGCTTCTCTGTCTTCTCAATAAATTCTACTTAAAAAACAACAAAACAAAACAAAAAAACGGATCTGGCTGTTCTAACTTGCTATGCTATTTCTTAAGACCCGATATCCTGACAAATACTGTATCTTTGTTATTGAAGAAAGTCTAACACAGAACATGCGTAGATACTTGAGTGGTAATTTTCAAAGTGCGAGCATTTTTTGCACTCAATATGAATTTTTAGACTGAATTATTTTAGATTCTGGTCAAATTAAAATGTTCAAATATTACCCTTTATGCTATTTCAAATATTACCCTTTATGCTATTTCTTATTCTTTCTTCAAATAGATTCCCTCTTGCACAAATACCAATAACCACATAATGATTTTAATTCCAAGTACTACCAGGAAGGTCATAGTACAATACTTTATTGAATTGGCTGCAATGAATTATATATGTGAAAAAATATAATTAAAACTAAATGTTCATGTTCATTCAGGACAAATAAAATGTGTTATATACAAACTAGATATTATTCAGCCTTACACGAGAAATAAATTCTGACAAATATGCAGAGCCACTCTGCTTGTTCATGTGGACGAACCTTGAAGATATTATACTAAAATAAATAAGTCAGTCACAAAAGGACAAATCTTGGATGATTCTACTTATATGAAATACATAGAGTAGCCAAATTCACTGAGACAGAGAGTAGAATTGCAGTTGTCAGGGGCTTGGGAGAGGAGGAAATGAAGAGTTATTGTTTAATGAGTACAGAGTTTCAGTTTTGGAAGGTGAAAATTTTTTAGAGATGAATGACAGTGATAGTCACACAACAATGTGAATTTACTTAATGACAGTGGACCATACATTTAAAAATGGTTAAAGTTGTAAGTTCTGTCACGTATATTTTACCACAATTAAATATATAAACAAGTTTACATATTCATGGGTGAATAAATCTCTAAATTTGAGATATTTTGATATTTATAGTTTAATGCACAGCAGTAACTAAGAGCAATGGAAGATGTTTTATGAATTTGGCAAGATTTGCAAAAAGTAGTTCATAAACTTTTTGGAAAAAAGGTAATAAAGAACAGAGTTAATAAAGGCTGCTTTTCTTGGGATCTAGAAAGCTGGCATTTTAAGGGTTGAGAGGATAACTCCTTCAGTCTTAGCAAGGCCACTGGGTACATGATCCAGGAAGCTCTTAGCAATAATATGATTTGGGGCATGTAAAATTTTCATTTTAAGAATAACTTCTCTAAAACATTTTCTGATACTCCATTTCCTTAGGAAGATTTGCTCTTTTTTTTTCTCCTTTCACAAAACTCTACTCAAATATTTTACAACATGTTATAAGAAAATTATGACACTAATTTGTTTGCATTTTTATCAGGTACTATATGATATCAAGCTTCTCAAGGGTCTTTCAAACATCTAGCTCACAGTTGGCACTTAATAAATTTTTGTAGAATAGACTAGAGTAGAACAACTTAATGATTTATCCATTAAGCAAAGAATTACTGAGCACTTAAAACATATGAAGCTGGATGAAAATACTAGCAGTAAAAATTATGTGGTCCCTTTTTTAAGGAATGCAGCCAATTTGTTAATACCCCACAGAGGTTAATGCTGTATTATTTTTAAGAGATATAAGTAAAGTATAACAGGTAGCATTCATAAACAAGAATAATCACACACTATTATGGGTGAAAGGGAAGCTCAGGAAAGGCTTGATGAAGGACATAGCATATGACCTAAACATTAAAGTGTGAATGACAATTACATAGGGGTAGGTAGAAAAATATGAGCATATTGATGGATAAACAACAATGTTATACCACGTTAGATAACAACAGAAGTTCTCAAACCATTTGCTTTCAGGTCACCTTCATACTTTTAAAAATTATTATGGAACCTCCTCCTTACCATCAAAACAAGAAAACAAAACTTTTGTTTATACGGATGACCTGTATCTGTACTTACTTTAGTAAATGAAGAAATGTTTAAATCTCAAGAATTGACAAGAATATATTTCACTGGCTGTCAGAGCAATGGCATTATCAAACATCATTTAGCATCTGGTCAATTCTAGTGTATATTCATGAGAGAAGAAGTGTGCCAGCCGTGAGTTGGATGTTTGCAAGGTCAAGGTATATATTTTAAAACAGACAAATATTAAAGGTTTTTGTAAAAGAGAATTATATATTTGTGAGCTGATTTTTAGAAGGACAGAAATAGGTGAGGAGGCATGGGAATGCAAACTGGAGATCAGTTAGAAGCCTATAAAGAGTGTACCAGAAAGAAATAATAAGTACATGGAGACAGTGCTGAAAAAAAGAAGAAAACAGAGGCATTTTAAAGGAGCCATACAGGTTATGTGGTGATTCCTAAAAGATATAAAAATTGACCTCACATACAACCCCGCAATCCCCCAAGTGGGAATATAGTTGTTGGAACTCAGATCACTCTGTGAAAAAGATACTTGCACACACATGTTTATTGCAGCATTATTTACGATAGCAAAAACATGGAACCAACTGTGCTTCCCATTGAAAGAGGAATGGATTTTTTAAAATGTGGTACATATCCATGATGGAATATTATGTAGCCATAAGGAAGGACAAAATTATGAACTTCACAGAACTTGAATGGACTTAGAGGCTATAATACGGAGTGATCTATCACAGAAACAAAGAACAAAATATCACGTTCTCACTCATAAGCGGACCTTGAACAAGTATTGTATTGTACTGTAGGAAAGAGATTGACAGTGGTGAGAAACTGCCAGAGGAGGGCAGGGGAGGGGTTGGCAGTAGTGGAAAACTTCCAGGGGATGGTGAGGGTGGAATTGGAAGTAGTGGGAAACTGCCAGGGGATGATGGGGGGGCACGCCTCATCAACAAGTGTCTCTGCATAATGAACATTTGTATACCTAAACCTGAATTGTACCCCACATATCTAAAAATTAAAAAAAATTTTTTTTTAAAGAACTAGGAGATTATGCAGAATCATAAACGAGGCCAAAGGAACAGTAAGTTTCAAGGTGAGGCTGAGGAATTATGCCAGGCATTTTAAAATTTTAAAAAGTGATAATTAAGAAAAGGAAGTCATGAAGTAACTAGTGATATATAATAAAGGAGCATATATGATTGACCAGAATGCAGAATATTAAGGGAAAAATGGAAAAGGTGAGGCAGTTCTGGCGTAAGCACAGATGACTCATTTGATACTATGATAAATAAAAGAAAGAAGAGTGAGCAATACTTTAGACTTGAAATTGAATGAAAGAAATTGATGATGAGAAAAAGATTGAGGAAAGGGTTGACAATAGAATAAGGTTTCAGAGAAGCTAGGGGAAATTAGGCCAAAGGAACAGAGAAGGTTTTTCTGTCAAAAAGAAAAGGACCACTCTATCTGTGATACTGAGTTAAAAGGAGAAAGGGCTAGCTAAGAGTGCAGGGAGTTAATTGCTAAGAGAAAAAATGAGCAGAGAAATACACAGAACAGGGACATTACAGAATTTAACAGGAAGAGGGTATCATGTAGAAAAGAACTAAGGCAAAAAGAAAAGTAGGAATTAAAGCGGGAAAAAAGAGAAAAATTGTATTTACCATTAGTGTACATGATTAATAAGGATAAGAAATTAAAGCCCCAGAATTCAAACTGAAATGAGAATGAAACAGTTAAAGAAAGAAGGAAAGAAGGGAGGGGGAAAGGGAAGGGAGGAGGGGGACGACGGGGGTGGGGGTGGAAGAAGGAAGGAAGGTAGCATGTACACTAGATCTGCATTATACAGTATTAATAGACTCTAACCACATGTCATTCTTTGCATCTAAGCTTATTAAAAATAAATTTTAAAACAGATATTTGTGAGGTTTCAAGTGCTCAAAACCATGTGTGGCTAATGGCTAGCATATTGTATAACGTAGATACTAAACATTTCTAACACAACAGTAAGTTCTATCAGATACAGCTGCCCTAAATGCACTTGTTATAAGGGTGGAAAGCAATGCATTATATATTAGCTAGTATTTATTAGTACTTACTGTGCATTAGACACCATCCAAACACTTCGCATATAAGATTGCATGCAGTTCACACAATGATCTTTTGAGATAGGTTCTATTACAGCTTTATTTTACAGATCATAAAACAGGTTAAGAGACAAATAATTTGCTTTATATCACACTGTAGAGGAGGCAGAACTTTCTAATTCCAAGGATACAGAAATGAGGAAGAACAATCTTTGACAAGTGATAATATCCTCACAGTTTGCAGACAAATAGTCTTTTCCTTGGATAATCAGAATACTATGAAATACACAAAGAACAACAGTGAAGAAGGCTACATAAATAAGTTGATGAAAATAAAATTTTTATGCAATATTAAAATACCTACTTGAAACATTTTCAATTAGAAAATGTGAAAAGGTAAAGTTGTCATAATAACTTTACTTCACCCAACTTACTTTATTAGTAAGTTTATGCCAGGTGGGAAAGTTACTGCTGCCATGGAAACCAACAAAATATTATCATTTTACACTTATATGAACATTTTTATCTGATAAGCTCAAGAGATTTATGAACATTAATTCATTAATAGTCCTTTTTTATTGAAAGTGCATCAAAATTTACCTAAAGCATCCAACAATTGTAGATCAAACAAAAAGAAATTCATTGCTCTCTAACAGATTCCCACAGCTTATACACCATCTACTACAATTTAAGAAGACAGTGAAACAATAATCTTTTACAGACATTCACCATTCTTGTTTCATGTACCAAACTAAAAACCATCTCCTATTGTTTAATTGTTAAAAAAAGAAAAAAGGCAGCTCTTCTTCCACCCACTCTTTAATTTCTTTCTTCATGTGTTCAGCTAATTGCCAGGGAATATCTTTTAAATGCTATTACATTCACTTACCTATGCAGCTCTAACCACTAAGATATTCATTGGTATAAGTCTGATTCTTTAAAGGATCTATTACCTCATTTAAAATTGGGTAGAATAAAACTAAAATATGAAGGGTGTGTGTGTGTGTGTGTGTGTGTGTGTGTGTGTGTGTGTGTGTGTGTGTCTGAAAACTGAAAAGTGTAAAATTTTAGTTGTTCATGTGATTTTTGCTCTTACATTGTTAAAAGAAAGTGAATATTTGAATATTCTAAAAACATAATAAAATACTAGACTAGAAAAATTAGGTCAGTGTAATGGTCCATTTAAGCATAATATTTTGTTTTTTAATGGAATCATCAATGGATAATTTATGGGATTACCACTTCTTAGATAATTTTATGAAGTTGGCTTCAAGGAAAGGTTTCCAAATATCACTATTCCTGCCCTAATGATCCCATCCAAACTTCTCTCTATTAATCCTCCTGTCACAAACACATACACACATTTAACTTGTTTGTCCTACTGAAAGCTTATTTTATTATTGAGAAACCATATAACACAAAATCTGCCTGTCATATAATCTCTAAACAAGGGATAATAAGAAGTTGATGCCTCGGAGACTCAAACATTTTTCTCTGTTTACTATTATTTTCTAGCTATATCTTCATTCTAGTCAAAAAACACTTTACATAAAAAATATTATGAGGAATGCTTTTAAATAAATTTTTTGCCTTAGTAACTAATCTATTTTACAATGTTAGATCATTCAACATAATTGGACCAAAGCAGAATTCTTTAATGGCCTATTTCAGTGTAAACAACTGTAATATCCCTTGGTATAATTATTCTTTTTTAGAATCAGGTTTGCCTGTAAGATATATTTGTTAAGCATCTTTGAATTTTGAATTCTGTTGCTGTTCATCAATAATTTTTATATCTCATTTGTATTCTCCCAGTTATTCTGCTTCTACTGTTCATCGGTTGAAATGGTCATCAAAATGTAATAAGTTGATCGAAGAGTCTCAGATATTACTTTAGAATAAGCTTATTCCTTTTATGAAAGATGCATCTGTATTTGACTTTGTAAGATAATAAATTCAGGAAAAGCCCAACTGGGACCTCTAACATACTCGTCTACAATATATGAATTTTATACTAAATAAGACTATAATATTCTCCTCTACAAGTGGAAGCCACATCCCCATAGGAAATGGAGGTGCTAAACTATTAATAGTTAACCCAGGTTTTCTGTGGCTATCATGAAGCCTTAAACTTCATCACAGTCTAAGCACTGTAAAACATTATAATTTCAGTTCATATAAATGAAACTCTCAAGATGTTCTTCAGCTACTCTACTACTTAATGTTTCTGATTTTTTAAGACAGAAAAGTTATTTGCATTCAATCAGAAAAAAAGAATGTAAAAATCAATTTATATGTCAAATAAATGTTGTCATAAGTACTGCTATAAAGTTGGTAATGTTTTAAAATGTTACAGCAGTAAAATAAAAAGTTATGACAAATAAAATTATTATTTTTTACATATATACTCATATATATTTTTTGTCAAAAATCAAAATGGAGCAAAATGACCATGCTTGAAAATGATTGTAATAGGTCATTATCTCAGAGGAATTTGCAAGTACTATTAATATGTGACATAAAATTCTCAAGAAACTTTGGAAAAATATATATATTTTAAATCCACAGCCACTAATTTTGAGTTCAATAAAATTATTGACAGCGCTTTTGTTTCTTTAAATTTCAGGATGTACATATTTACAATGTCCTTATTGCTCTTTTGTGATCCTTTGTTTCAGTCTCATAAAGTTCTGGTATACCTGTGCCATTCTAGAACTCTGATATTGGCCTACACAACTGCTATCTCCTTATATTCACTCTTCAAGAGCTGATGCAATAATATTGTGTTTCTTTTTCATTAGATACTTGACATAATTGGTCAACTCTTGACCATCTGCTCCTGCTTTATATAGACACATTAGCTGATCACAAAATATCCACCAGATACAGTATATAGTAATGGTTAACACACATAATTTTATAGCAAATTCTATTTTTTTACCTTGAAAATATGTCTAGAACTCTGTTTCTTTAATTACTATCCCCCAATACCTTCATCGTTGCCATCTAGGTCTAAGCCGTCATCATCTCTAATCTGGATTATTGCCACAGCTTCTGAGTCTTTCTGTTTTTTCCCTTGCTCCTATTGTCTACTCTCAACACAACAATCAACATGATTATTTTAAAACAGAAGTAAGTTCATGTTTCAAAACCCTTCTCAAATTCCTAAAATAGCTTTCATTTCATTGAGGTTAAAACACAAAGTTCTCATAATTGTCTAGAATATCTAATAGGATTTGGCTCCTCACTATCTCTCTGGCTTCATTTTCTTTTCTTCTTTTTATTCTTATTTTAAAGATGTGGGGTACAATGCAGGATTAAGTACATAAGTTGTCACTGTACAGGTCAAGTTTGGGTCTTCCTTTGGTCCCCAGTTCACTTGGCTTGAGATTAGGTAATTTTATTTATATTATGTACCCTCCCTCCTTCCCCCAGTTTCCCACTACTGTCAATCTCAACCTTATAGTATTATATGATAACCATTTAGGGTCCGCTTATGAGGGAGAACACATAAAACCTCAAACTATAAGAATCGTGGAAAACATAGAAGACACCCTTACAGAAATTAGAATAGGCAAACAATTCCTGATCAAAAACCCAGAAGCCTGTGCCAGAAGAAGTAAGATAGACAAGTGGGACCTCATCAAATTCAAGTTTCTGCAAAGTAGAAGAAATCAACAAGAAAGACGGGAGAGAGCCCACTGAATGGGAAAAAAAATATTTGCCAACTATATATCTGACAAAGGCCTAACATGCAGGATCTACAAGGAATTAATATGTGCCAAAAAGAAAAAACAAACAAACAGCCCTATTAAAAAGTGGGCAAAGCCGGGCTCAGTGGCTCAGCCTGCAATCCCGCGCCTTTGGGAGGCTGAGGTGAGTAGATTGCCTGAGCCCGCGGGTTCGAGAGCCGCCTGGGCTGCGAGACCTCATCTCTACAATAAATCAGAAAACCAGCCGGGTGTGGTAGCACATGCCTGTAATTCCGGCTACTCGGAAAGCTGAGGCGGAAGGATCGCCGGAGCCCAGCAGGCCGAGGCTGCGGTGGCCAGGAGCGGCCACTGCATTCCAGTCTGGGTGACAGAGTGAGACTCCAACTCAAAAAAAAAAAAAAAAAGTGGGCAAAAAATATGAATAGATATTTCCCAAAAGAAGATATACAGGCAGCCAACAGATCATGAAAAAATGCTCAGCCTCACTAATCATCAAATAAATGCAAATTAAAACCACACTGAGATACCACCTACTTCCAGTCAGGATGGCCATAATCAATAACTTAAAACACAACAGATGATGGAAAGTATGAGGGGAAAAGGGATCACTTCAACACTGTTGGTGGGAGTGTAAACTAGTACAACCTCTGTGGTAGACAGTGTGGTGATTCCTAACAGTTGTAATAATCAACCTTCCATATGATCCAGCAATCCCCCTTCTAGGAATATACCTGGAGGAACTCAAGTCATTCAGTAAAAAAGATACCTGCACAGATGTTTATTGCAGCATTACTCACAACAGTAAAAACATGGAGCCACCCATGCTGCCCATTGGAAGTGGAATGAATTTTTAGAATGTGGTACACAATGGAATATTGGCTTCATTTTCTAATACTCCTCTTTCTTAAACTCACTAGTCTCCTTGTTGTTCTTTAAGCATAAAAAGGATGCTCCACATAAGGAATCTGTACTTACTCTCCCACTTTGCTGAAATATTTTTCTCTAAATAACAGTGTATCTGGTTTGCTCATTTTCTTCATGTCTCTGCTCAAAATGACTTTAGTGGAAAGATCTTCTATAGTTATTTTACATAGAATGGTAAACTCCACTCTTCCCAAAACCATGAACTCCTTTTCACCCTTGCACTGATTTACATACAATTCTTCATTGAACATATTACTATCTGACATATATATGTGTATATAACATATATATAATATATATATATATAATGAAATATAAGTTCCATCGAGCACAGACTTTGACCTGTTCACTAATGTATTCCCCATATCAAAAAGAAAACCTGGAATACAAGACAAACCAATAAATATTTCTGAATGAAAAACAAAGATTAAGTATGAATCCTGGTTCCACCATATATACACAGTTTGACTTTGGAAAAAATATTCAGGTTCTCTGTAGTTCAGTTTACTCATTACAAACTGGAGATAATAGGGCAGGCATGGTGGCTCATGCCTGTATTCCCAGAACTTTGGGAGGCGAAGGTAGGGGGACTGCTTGAGGCCTGGAGTTTGAGACCAGTCTGATCAATGTAGCAAGACCTGTCTCTACAAATGAATCAAATAAATAAATAAATAAATTGGAAATAACTATTAATAAAAATATTGACCTCATTTAGTTGTTCCGAGTATTTACACAGTTAATAAATATAACGCTCTTTGAACAATGCCTGGCACAAAATAAGTGTTACATTAAGTATTAGCTATTATTAATCTTAATAAGTCTATTACCCAGTCAACCCCACATAGCTACAACCTCTTCTGGGGACAAGGATAAAACTAAAAACTAAGCTTACTTCATATTTTTCCCTTTCCATCTCTTCAGTCTTATTTTTGTATGGATATTTATTTTTTTAAATCTATTATATAAGCTATAGCAACAAAAACTCACACATTTTAAATTAAAATTCACAACCAAATTTTTCCATTCACAAAGAAACTATACTCTGAATCACTATATGTTTACACTTTTTTTCAATTTTAATTTGTTTTTACCTCACTGTTAAAACATAACAATGTTAATTTTATGTGTCAGCTTGATTGGGCTATGAGGTACCCAGATATTTGTTTAAACATTATTTCTGATGTGTCTGTGAGGGTGTTTCTGGCCCTCAGATTAGGAAAGAAACAACATTATCAGCTCTCCTGGGTCTCCAGCTTACTGACTGCAGACCTTAGACTTCTTATCCTCCATAATTATAGAGATAATTTTTTTTTACAGAAAATGAATCTGTGTGTGTGTGTGTGTGTGTGTGTGTGTGTGTGTGTTTGTGTGTGTATATTTGTGTATGTGTGTGTCCCCTATTAGTTCTGTTTCTCTCCAGAACTCAGTCTCATATACTCAGGTCTTTCTGAAAATTATTTTAACATAAACACTTCATTCATTCTTTCACTCTTTCAAACTATTATACTATGCATTGACTACCAAGTTAATATAGCCTCCTATCTTCAAATAATTTCAGCCTAGGAGTGGACTATAAACATGCAAAACAGGTAAAACCCACCATTTTGATGAAAATTAAATTAGAACAATGCTCAGTGGGCACAAGATAGCCATTCATTTTAGTACTCAGGAAAGGCTTTATCAAGGAGGAGACAGGGTGCTAGTTAGAAGAACACTAGAAATGGTGATTCTAAATAAAAATGGTGATTCACTAAAGGAGTAGGAAAAGAGATGGAAAAGAGAGGGAAGGGATATATAGGCAGTCTTAAGGAAATAGAATAAATAGGATTTTATCACTAATTGGGTGTGTGAATAGAAAGAAACAAAGGTTAGTACCCATATATCTGAATTAGTATAAAAGATGACTACCTCTTTTTACTAGGCTGAATTTTACATATCTGTAAAATATCAAGGTGTGTGAGATATGTACATAGATAATGAAGTACTCTGAAGAAGAGCTTTACAAAGTTCTGGTTTATAGGTTTGCAAGTCTCTGGAATACATTCATAGATAAAAGGTATAAAACTCATTTACATGGTATGTATGAAGGACAGAGAAGAAAACTATGTCTAAAATCCTGTTTGAGCAATATTGTAACCATAGCATTTGAAAACAATTTATCATGAGATTATTATATAAAATACAATGAGCAAGAATAAAAAAATAATAAAACAACTTTACACAATATGCAATTTGACTTTTCAACATAAAGACATTTGAAGAAAGCCAAGTGTAAAATATTAACATAGAGTTCTGAAAAGGTAATTTTATGTGATATAATATAGCCCACTATAATAAAAAAGATAAAGCTGGACAACCTTAATGAACTGAACCTTTTCTCTGAAGCATCTGCTACCTCTGCCCACCTTTATGAAATGAGCTAATTATAAAGACAATTCACTCAACAAGGGTTCTAAAAGGCATCTTGCAAAAGGCACACACTCTGGAAGTAAGATAAAAATTTGAATACAGCCATTGATGCTTATTACCCGTGTGACCTGAATCCCTGGTGCTGCATCTCTGAGTCCATGCCTATAACACTGTAAATTCTCAATAAATATTTGTGAATAAAATGAATGCATTACCTAGGACTTTGAACATAAGTTTACTTATCCATAAAATGGACCAAATAATCCAGAACTTCCAAAACTCCGCAAACATATAGTAAGAAATAAATACCATATAGAAAGCTCTGAAAAGTGTCAGGTCAATAAATTAGTATTACCTCATTTACTTCATTTTTTTCCTAGCTTTTCTTAACAGTCAAAGGGTTGCAACTAGAGTCTAAGTCTGTTTTAAAATTTGTAAGTCTCATTAGAAAGGCACATTATCAGTAATGGAACAGAGCACTGTTTTCTGTGGGTCCTTAATATAACTTGGAAAAGGAATGAATATATTATTTTATACAATAAGATTTTATACTTACAAATTTCAAGAAAATACATTGACAAGGAATAAAATAACATCAGTAGGTAGTAAGATACAATATCAAGTCCTATAACTTTCTTGAAAGCCAAGAAAAATTGGTTCAAAAATGTAATGCCAAAAAGATCCCATTCTCAATAGCAACCTCCTCCTCCCACTAAAAATATCACTCACACTCCATGCATTAGCCAGAGCATAAAAGTAAACTATAGACACATAAAGATATTCCAGGAAATTATCCTGGGCTCTTATTTCAATCTTATACCTGTTTTGATGTGGTCTTTGAGCCCTGGTCTGGGGCTCTTGTCCTCTATATTATTCCCATATTTCTCCTTAAACTTCACCTTTGTTCTTGTTTTTGCTGTTGTTGGTAGTGGGTTATGTTGTTGTTATTTTGCTTTTGTTTTTTCTGGCTCATGGCTCAAAACATTTAGCTTCAGTGTGGTGTGTCATCTCCCTCTAGTTTTGAGTTGTGCAGCGAGTCATGACAAAGCTTTTAGATTCAACAGTCAGCTCTAGCCCCAGCTCTAGTTCTAGCCCCATCTAATACATATCTGGTCCACCTCATTCCCCTGAGGAATTCCAAAAATCACTTCAACATGGTATTGGTAAATATAAAAACGACTAGCACAACACCTAGCCAATAGAATGTGCTTGACAGAAGTTAATGGGATTTGAATTGGAATGACCCAGGACAGGATTATCTTCTTAGTTCAAGGCCTATAATTCTATTCAAGTGCTATTCCCAGCTAGGAATCCTAACAGTAGCTCAAATTTAACAAGTCCAAGTTCAATTACATTAATCAGGACATTTCTACTTAGAAGTAGAAGAAATTAGCTTGAGCACAGAGGACTTACAATAATTCAGCAATAGGAATGGAGCTATACCTCAAGAATGTGTGAGAGAAGAGTCTATTCTTTCTTTCTCTGGTGTCTGTTTCTCTTCATACATATTTTACATAATTATTTCTAGAAAGCATCTTTCTAGCTGCTTGTTATTCCACAAAGTTAAGTGGATTAAAACAGTCCTCAGCTCCAAGTTTCACACTATAAGAGTTCTAGCCACAAAGTTGTTGATACTCAGTCCCAATCATAAGTCTTGAAGCATGACCTCTAGTTGAATCAAAAATGGTTATGGGTTGTGTAAGAGATATCCAATAGAGCAAAAGAAAAAAAATGTTTATGGGGATAGAGTCAAATTGTACATTTGACTCAAGATTCCATCTCTGTAAACTTCTATATCTAGAGATGTGGGAGACAAGGACAAATTATAGAAGAAATTGTGAGCTGCCCAACTGGTGAAATTCACCCACCCTGAAATAAATCTTTCTGCCCCCTTCCCTAATTTTAGTAATTAAACTATCAATTTTTCTAGTAACTTAGATTTAAACATCTTTCATATCATACAAGTTGTTTTTTCATATATTTATCTTATTTCCTTCAAACCAATGACCTACAGGCTGTATTTTTCGAGTTACCACGTTTCATTCCATCCCCACTGCCTTGTGTCTAAATTAATAGTCTTTCAACAGGTTCTACTGTCTCCCCATTCTCCCTACTTCATGGCTAGATGTTAGTGAGTCAGGGTTACCCCAGGTAATGCTGAAAAGGCAAACAGAAGTCAAAGAGGACTCTGTGTACCCTGGAACAACAACTTTGTTATGTTGTATTAAACCTAACAAGAGTCCACTAGAAGATTTCAGGCATGAGTGTGATCTTAGGGGGAAGAATGGAAGCAGGGAGAGAATAATGAGAAATGTATTGAGGGCTTGGATTGGGAAGATGGTAATGGAGATCATTTGATTATACCATTCTCTCTTCAAGTTCTTTAATATTTTCCTATTACCACTAAAATACAATAAAATATTTAATATGGCTCAAAATCTCTTCTTCCAGCTTTATCTTCCATCATCTCCCTATGTACCCAACATTATAACCACACCAGAATATACATAATCTTTGAGCTGACCACATATTTTCACACATTTTTGAATGTGTATTCATAATGTTAACATAGACTAAAATGTTTTTCTCAACTATCCATGCAAGTAAACATGGTGCTCATTTGAAGGCCTATACCTATGTCATATCATCTGTTAAGCTTTCCTTAGCCCTCTGTAATCTTAAAGGTTTGTGTATACCTTAAACTCAGTATTTTAACATAACACTGCTTGTCATAGATAATCCTTCACCTATTTTGATTTTGGCTTCTTGAGGGGAGAAATTATTATTCATCATTTATAGCTGTATCTCTGCCTGGTATACTTAGACATTTAAAAAACTCTTACTGAATGAATATGTAGAACAAAAACATAGGAATATAAATATACTTTCCTCCTAAACTAGAATGTAAGTTCCTAGAAGACAGAGAATGCCTTATAAATCTGTTTTATCTTTGCATCTATGCCAGTAAAAGTGAATACTCAATAAGTTCTTGATGTGGTCCTGGATTTTAAAAATTGACTCCATTATCAACTCTATTCTATGCTATAAAGACAACCATTTATATTACTAGACTATCAGAAAAGCATTAGAGATTCAAGAAAAATTAAATATCCCAGATTCATGTATCACATCTTATCTCATTCCAATTATTCATTTAACAAAATCATAAAATACTATAAAGGGACTTAAAAAGGTCCAATCTAGAAATATCTGAGATCTGTATATAATTAATTTAAATAAAACAAAAATGTTGAAAATAACTTGCTGAATAACCTATAAGCATCTTAAATATTAAATGTAGAAACAAAACAAATAATAAAGTGGTGTTAACAGTGATATAAATATTCATGTAACAGATTTGGCTAACTGAATCAGCATCAGTTGCCAAAACAAAATTTTTTAAAAAATCAACTTTAAAGGAAGTGGCAATGGACAAGATAAAAGTCATTATTGCCAAATAAGAATGATTCAAACTTTGAAAGAAGGCTATATCTTAGAAATCTTCATACAAAGTTAGCTATAGATGCTAGAGCTATCATTTAAGCAATTTTCTTCTCTAATTTAAATAGAATAATAAATGATTGAAACTATCCCCATAGCCACCCCTCTATCACGATGCACACGATACCCATAAAATAAAGAATACCTTCTTTAAGAAACAAAGATTATATAATGAAACAATGCATGGTTTTATATATTAAAGGAAATAAATTATCAAGAAAAGACATTTCATAGTTTGTGTACACATTTTGTGAATTTATTGTTTTATTGATCTAAAATCTGAACATATAAAATGCAAATACTTTCAGGACATGGCAAAAATATGAAACAAATACAGAAAAATATGAGTAGTATAGGAAAAATTCATGTACTTTGAAATTTGAAGAAAAGTTATTTTTAACAGTGGATAAATATATTTATATATATTCATATATTTAAATATAAATGAAGAAGAGATTTTTCTCCCCCCCAAAAAAGTGAAACAGAATATTCTTCCCAATGTTATTATTTCTTTTCCACTGCTTCTACAAAAGCAAGGAAGATAATACATTGATTAGTATTCGTTAAGACCATAAATAAAAAAATTTCAAATCTGGTTACATGAATAATTTATGGGGAAGACCGGATATGGGAAAAAACGAAATGCTACATTTTTTCTCATACTAAATCTTCCTTAGAAGGTGAGCAGTTGCTTTAAACTCTTGCCCATATTTGGCAAAACACACATAAGTACATATTGTTTTCCAAATCAGGCATGCCATACACAGACATATACAGACATAAAAGTTCTACACAAACGTCACTGAAAACAAATCTATATATGATTTAAATAAAATGTAAACTTTGCCCAGACCTTAGAATGCCACGCAGAAGGGTTGTTCCTTGTAGAAGACTCTTGTAGAGATCTTTTCTTATTTCTTTCATTTTTTTTTAACTTCTGAAACCAAAATGCTCATGTAACTATGGTAACAGGATGGTTTCTTTTAACTATTTGTTTAAACCATTTTTGGCTGAGTAGGCAATTCCCATGTTCCTGAAATCCTCTCTGCATTCACATTCACCACAGTGACACTGACAGATGAAGGGAGAGAATCCTTCAGCTGTCTTCCACCAAAATCTCTACCAAACCAAAAGTTTAGTTTCCTCTACAGATGTTTTTTTCCTAAACCAATGGGCTTCAAAATCAAATGCCACCACCATGTTTAATTCATGAACATTTCCTACCAAAATAAATGAAAATACCTACAGATAAATAAAACATTAAAAGAGATAGGAAACTTACAAAACTTTTTGCCACTAAGCAAAAAGTTTAACACTATCATTTGCAGGCATTATACAAATACTACCAATAAAGACTTTATCGTCACATTTCCTATTTGAATTACTACATTTACTACTTAAATTATTACATGTTACATTCATTTTTGAATGACAAAAAAAGTAGAAGGAATGTCAAAAACCATGGAGCTTGATCATTCATCACTTTTCAAAATTAAGTAAATCAAAAAAAAACCCTGCTATAATAGTTTGTGTCTCCTTTGTGACTATAGATTAGTCAATCCATCTAACCATTAGAAAAAAGTTATTAAATACTAAATTTTGGTCCAGCATTTTTACAGAATGCACAAGTTTGAGAAGCTGTATATTGAAACATAAACACTGTTTCTAAAGAATGTTATTGAATTAAATCATAAAATTTATATGAAGTTGGGATTTTTCCATTATTTTCATACACATATGTCAAATATATATCTGAGATAAAGCAGCATACATTCGTAGTCACTTATAGCACTTGCTTTTACTAAGAATATATTATTACCAAAGTTACTAAAAGAGTACAGAACTTTTATATGTATTTTGCCAGATCTTTTATTTCCAGTTTCACAAATCAAGCAGTTCTATATCCATCTCAATTGCTTTAAAGTCACAATTTAATAATTTGAAAAATATTCATTAAATGATCATAGAAAAGAAAAAGAAAGTTATGAATAAGTTTTCCAACTTCAATATTTATTTTATAGAACAATGAACTGATCTTTTTCTAATGAAAAGTAGAGGCTTCGTTGTTGCAAAATATAATCAATTTAACTCTTAAAATATCGAAGTAATCATCTAAATTTTATCTTCCATCCTAGTCATAACCAAAGATTTTTTTTAATATAACTAAACAGTATGAATGATGAATTTGTCAAAAACTTATATAAAGTGTGGAGAGTTTTGAAGCCAACCATAATTTCCAGAGGGGGAAAAAATATTTGAGATTAGGAGTAAAAAGGAATAATAAGTGTAAAATCTCCGTAGTTAGTAGATATTGGTCAAGTTCTCACTTGGGAATAGAACACATCTGTGATCTGGAATTTGTTTCTGGCACTACCCTGAAGCAACACATCTACATTTCATAGCTTTACTATTATTTCTCTAAATACAACACCTAAAAAACATACTAGAAAAAACAGCAATAAATGATTATTAATTGTTAGCAGCTTCTTATCCAAATATTAAAATAGGCTTCTAACCTATTAGTTTCCTAGAATTAAAACATAAGGCTTAATAAAGATATGTAGCTCATATTTTACCTACAACACTTGATCTGAACTTATTAGGAGAGAATGATTTTCCGGAAACATCACTTATACAAATGTTTCACAGCATAAGTATATATGCATACATATGTATACATATAAAATAATCAAAAAATGTCCTTATTGTTTCTTAAACACACTTGTAGTAACACAGTTTATCAAACGAATAAAGAGTACATGTAAGCCACACGCCTACCCAATACAAAAGAAGAATGATGGATATTTCCTTTTGTTTCAAAAGTTTGGAAAATGAATTGAAAAAATGAGGCATTTCTTCTATTATGTTGCCTGTATATGTTACAAAAAACAATATGGTAAATGCATAAATGATAATAAATATACAAATATATGTAAAGTTGTATTTTCCATAATAGGGATATAGTTTTTTCTGTAATTTATTCTTCAGTTACAGAATAATAAATATCTTTTGGAAGGACTTGGCAGTTATATCTATATGCATAGCTTCACTAGTGGAAGAAAAAGAAAAGAATGACATGGGATTAGGTAGACACTAAATGGATACCAAGGTACATTAGACTATAAGTTTTTCTGAAATCTATCCTATCTACTTCTGTAATATGTTTATAATTAAGATCATCCATCATCTAGTATTTTAAATTCATATACATTTTCTGAATATACTGCTAATGGGTTTATAATAATAAATTACTAAAGACCTTTTTCCCGCCTGCAGAATCCTCATTATATGTCTTTAAATTGGCAGATATTGTACAAGTCTAACCTATCATTTATTTAACATCAAAGATGTGTCAATTGCCAGTCAACTAAAAAGTTTTCAATATTCATATTTCTCCTCCTCTCATTGGCATTTTACATTATTTAAATAAAAGGAATTCTATTCGCTCATTCAACAAATATTTATTCAGTAGTTTCAATATGCCAGGAACTATAGATAACGCAAAGCAATCAGAGATGGATGTTTCTCCAAGGAGTTTAGAATCTATACAGGATAGCAACTGTCAAAACGAGAAACTAACTCCTTTAAGAAAGGTGAGACAAACTCCTATAGGACACATATGGAGAAATTACTTCCAAATGGAAATCAAGGATTGCTTTACAGAGAAAATGAGTTGGATAAGTTTAATTTCTCCATAGGGTAATGATATTAGAGTGAATAACTAATAGGTAGGCTATTCAGTCCGTTTTTCTGACCAATGCTTATCCTGCTCATATGTATGGGTCCCACCAGCCAAGCTGATATAAAAGGTTCTACAACTTGGTCTATAATCAGAGGCTCAATCAAACTTGCCAGTACTATTCTCAGTTTCTGATGTACACAGTTGAAAAGTGTAATGAGTAGAAATGACAATTCTATGACCTAAAGAAGGAGATTATATTCAAAATTAATTGGGACACTGGTATAGAAATTTGGTGTGTCAGGACAACACATTATATTTTGTGACATAGAAAACCTTTGAAGTCAAGTAACACTAATTCTGGTAAAAAATTTTAGAGTAACCTGATTCTAATAGCCAAGGTATAACATGTTGTTCAACTGAATTTCAAAGTTGCTCAAGTGGTATATAGCAATATCTTGCATCTTTTTTCTTTTCTTTTTGTTTTTTGAGGGGCGGTGATAATAAAGAACATAGGTACTGCTAGAAAAAAATAGATGGCTTTACATTCATCTGCAGAAACAAGTGTTTTGCCTTCTTTCAAGCCAAAACACAAGTTACCTCCTCGCTGTCAAGAGAAAAATTATATCACGCATAATTAATTTTTTTGCACACAATTATTTATGCACAGACATAAAATAATTGCTTATAAAATTAACAAACATAGATATAACGATAATGGGCTAGGCATAGTGGCTCACACCTGTAATCCCAGTACTTTGGAAGGCGGAGGTGAGAGGGTTGCCTGAGCCCAGGGGTTTGAGACCAGCCTGGGCAACTTGGCGAGACCTCCTCTCTACAATAAATTGAAAAATTAGCCAGGGGTGGTGGTGCGTCCCTGTAGTTCCAGTTGCTTGGAAGGTTGAGGCAGGATTGCCTGAGTTCAGCAGGTCAAGGCTGTGGTGACTGTGAGTATGCCACTGCACTCCAGCCTGGGCAACAAAGTGAGACTTCAACTCAAAAACAATAATAAGGATAATGTGTAAACTAAGAACAGCCTTAAAACATTGATGTCAAGGTAGTTATGAAAAGAGAGGGAGCATTAATTTTTCAACAAGCACTCATTTAAAAAATCATCTTTTTAAAATGACTATTTATTGGGGCCAGGCATGGTGGCTCCCACCTGTAATCCCAGCACTTTGGGAAGTCAAGGTAGGAGGATCACTTGAGCCCAGGAGTTGGAGACCAACCTGGTCAACATAGCAATATCTTGTTTCTATAAAAAACAAACAAACAACAACAAAATAAAAACTAATAATAAAGTAACATGACTAATTGAAAACTTTATGAGCCCATGAGATACAATGAATATAACTGGACACTTTCCCAGTCATCATTAGAGGTCATATATAGTATTCTGAGGAAGTCAACTATATTTAAAAAAGGAAAAACAGCTCAAGATTATGGGTAACTTCGTAGAAAATTGGTCTTTGAACTGGAGGATAACTAAAAGTGATCTAACAAAGAGGATAACATGTATAAAAGTATGGGAGAGATTGTTCTAGGCAGAGACACATGTCCTAAGACAAGAGAAAAGATGTCAAGGAAGTGAAAAGATCATAGAAAATAGAAGAAAGAATGGCAAAAGATAAGTTAAGTGAGGCTGATAGTGTCCAGATCAGAGGAGAATGAGAAGACAAAACAGAAATCCTGGCTTTGTGACTGACTAAATATGAAAGTGTTGAAAGATCATTAACAATTCAGAGCATTTCTGATTTTCTCATCTATCACGTGAAGAATTAAACTAAATCATTTCTGAAGTTTTTTTTAGTTCTAAGTCTCCAAGTAATTCATGTAGAACCCTAAGGTTAAAATTTGCAACCAGTTTGCTGCTTATAGAAACTATCCTACTAACATTAAACACCCTGTTTATACGTCACTGAGAATATTTTTACTTCTGCACTGGGTGTTCAGTAATGCTATTTAAACTGACTTTTCCTGGTCAAAAATACTACAATCATGCCTAATGTCCAAGAAACTCAGGTAGTGGATCACTCAAGTTAACCTGTATTGAAAAAGACCTAGAACTGTTTCCTGAAAAAATTGTAGCTCTGCTTCTGATACTACCTCTCTATGGAGATTGGGGAGGCTGTTATACAGACAAGTGTCTGATTAGGCTCTTCAATTACTTCCTTGTAAAATTTGTCAAAGCTGACTTTAAAAAGTTTTCTCTCACATACAAAATTAGACTAGTGTAGAACACAGAAAGAAAAAAAGAGATCGTGGGCAAGAGAAGGAAAAGAGAGAAGAAAAACACCTGTAATTTCAACGCCAAAGATAATCATTGGTAATGTTCTGCTGTATTCTCTTCTTCAAGTAATTACCATTTACTGGATTTCTTCAGAAGCAATGATTTCAATTTTGTTCCAATTGTGGAAGCAGTGATTTAATCAGAATCTTGTTTATTTTGGAAGCACCATATGTATAATGCTAAAGTGAACTTTCTCACGTATCACACTTCCATACTTTAAACTTTACTATAAGGCTGTTACAATAATCAAAACAACCTGATATAGGTACAAGAACAGGCATATCGACCAATAGAACAGGATAGAGATTCCGGAATCAAACCTCAACTTCTCAACAGCAACTTATCTTCAACAAAGCCTTTAGTAACAAATCACTGGGGAGAGGAGAACCTATTCAGTAAATGGTGCTGGGAAAACTGGCTGACCACGTGCAGAAGAATGAAACAGGACCCCTACCTAGCATCATACATGAAAATCAACTCCAGATCGACTAAAGACTTAAACATAAAACCTTAAACTTAAAGAATCTTAGAAAGCGCAGGAGACACCCTTATGGGAATCAAAATAAGCAAACAATTCCTGATTAAAACCCCCAATCCCCTGCCATAAGATATAAGATAGACAAGTGGGACATAATCAAACTGAAAGGCTTCAGCAAGATAAAAGAAACCATCAAGAGAGTGGAGAGACAGCCCACAGCATGGGCAAAAATATTTGCCAACTGCATATCTGACAAAAGCCTAACATTCAGGATCTACAAGGACCTCAAACATGATGAAAGGAAAAAACAAAAACAAAAAACCCAGCCCCATTAAAAAGTGGGCAAAAGACATGAATAAACACTTCTCAAAAGACAACGTACAAGCAGCCAACAGACACATGAAAAAATTCTTAGCCTAACTAATCATCAGAGAAATGCAAATCAAAACCACATTGAGACACTACCTAACCCCAGTAAGAATGGTCATCATTTATAAAACAAACAACAATGAATGCTGACGAGGATGCAGAGAAAAGGGAAAGTTTCTATACTACTGGCAGAAACACAAACTGTTCAAATTCTATAAAAAATAGTGTGGTGATTCCTAAAAGAGCTAGAAATTGACATTCTATATGACCCAGCAAAACTTCTGGGACTATATCAGGAGGAATTTAAATCACTTTACAAAAATGATAACTGCACATGCATGTTTATTGCAGCACTATTTACAATAGCAAAAACATGGAACCAACTGTGCTGTCCATTGAAATTGACCTGAATAAAAAAACAAAAAACAAAAAACGTGGTACATATACATGATGGAATATTACACAGCCATAAAGAAGCATAAAATTATGGCCTTTGCAGCAACCTGAATGATTTAGAGTCTATAATACTTAGTGATTTATCACAGAAACAAATAATTGAATACTGCATGTTCTCACTCATAAATGAACTCTGAACATTTACCGTAATACTATGACAAAGGGATTGGCAGTAGCCAGAAACTACTGGGAGGGAGAGAACATAACATCAATAAGGGTACCTGATCTCAAACTAGATGAAGTGGGGACCAATAGGAGGCCCAAACTTTATCGGTATGATGATTACTTGTATACCCAGTCCTGAATTGTACCCCACATCTTTAAAATAAAAGTAAAAGAAAAAAAGGGAACTTTCTCAGGTTAAATTGGGCTTTGGGAGGTCCAAAGCCCCACCTAACCCTCCTTATTCTCATAACCCTTAAAGGGCCTTTTGAAGCACAGGTTGCATGCCCTGGTTCCTGATCAATGACCTCAAAGTTTTGTTTCATTCGTACCTACTAACCAATAAGTACTTTTGAGTAGTTGGACCTCTAAATACATTCACCTATAACTTATTATATGTGCTATTATAGTTACATATTTTATATACTATGTTGTGTATAAGACATAGACAAAAATGAAAATGCAGTAGACACAGAATGAAGTGATGAGACACTATTTTTATTTAACTTTGCCTTATAAATAAAAAACTCCATTTGTACACGCAAAAATATTATTGTTAATAATATCGTCTTTGAGAATAATGTGTATTACCATGCTTCTTTCTCTCTCTTTTTTTTTTTTTTTGTATTGTGGTAAAAAGCATGCAACATGAGCTCTATCCAAATTTTTAAGTGAACAGTATTGTTAACAATAAGCACAACATTGCCAGTAGATTTCCAGAATTTACTCACCCTGCATGACTGAAACTTTACAACCACTGACCAGAAGTTTTCCATTTTTCCTCTCCCTAAGACCCAGCAACCACCATATAATTTTCTGCTTTAACGAATGTGACTACTTTAGATATCTCATGTAAGTGAAATCTTGCAGTGTTTGACCTTCTGTGGCTGCTTTATTTTAATTAGCATAACGCCCTCAAGTTTCATCCATGTTGTAGCATTTAACAAGATTTCCTTTTTTGTGACTGAATAATATTTTACTGACTGACCTTATCATTTTTTCTTTATCCATTCATCCATTGATGGGAGTGTAGATGGTTTCCACCTCCTGACAACTGTAAATAATGTTACAATGAATATGTAAGTATAAATATCTCTTCCACACCCTAACTTCAACACTTTCGGATAATAACTAGAAGTGGGATTGATGAAAATAAGGTAATTCTATTATTAAGTTTTTGAGAAACCACCATACTATCTTCCATAGTGGTTATAGCATTTTACATTCCCATCAAAAGTGCAAAAGTGAAAAAGGGTTACAATTTCTGCACATCCTTGCCAACACTTATTTTCTATTTTGTTGCTGTTGTTGTTTTTAATATAATGGACATCTTAACAGGTGTGAAACTATATTTCATTGTGATTTTGATTTGCTTTTCCTTGATGATTAGTGATGTTGAAGACCTTTTCATAAACCTTTTAGTCATTTGTATGTCAGTTTTGGAGAAATGTCATTTCAAGTCCTTTGCCCATTTTTCAATTGGATGATTTGGTTTCTGTCACTGAGCTGTAGGAATTCCTTATTTTTTTGATAATGTTTATCATATAAATTGTTTACAGATATTTTCTTTCACTCTGTAGGCTGCCTTTGCACACTGTTGATTGTTTCCTTTGCTGTACTGAAGCTTTTTTCACCTGACATCATTCCATTTACCTATTTGAGCTGTGTTTTGGGCGTCATGTCCAAAAATCATTACCAAGGCCTTTTCTAAGACCAAGCTTTTCCTGTATGTTTTCTTTTGGGAGGCTTATAGTTTCAGGTCTTACCGTTAAGTCTTTGATCTATTTTGAGTAGGGGTGTGTGTGTGTGTGTGTGTGTGTGTGTGTGTGTGTGTGTGTGTGTGTTTGTGTGTGTGTGTATGGTATAAGGATCCAATTTTATTATTTTGCAAGTGTGTATTCAGTTTTCCCAGTACCATTTGTCACGGAGACTGTCCATTCCCCATTGTGTAGTGTTGGCACCCTTGTGGAAGACCACTGAACAAATAAATTACACATGGTTTTATTTCTGGGATTTCTATTTTGTTCCATTGGTCATATGTCTTCCTGCCAGTACCATACTTTTTTGATTACTGTAGCTTTGTAGTATGTTTTAAAACCAGGACATGCAAGACCTCCAGCTATAATCTTCTATCTCCTAGAATGTTTTGGATATTCAAGGTCCTTTGTCATTCCATATGAATTTTATAATTGCCTTTTCTATTTCAATAAAATTAATGTATTGGGATTTTGACAGAAATTGAGTTAAATCTGTAGATTGTTTTGATTAGTTTTAACATTTTAACAGCATTGATTCCTCCAATCGTTGATAGCAGAATGCTTTTTCATTTACTTGTATCTTCTTTAACTTATTTCAGCAGTTTTTTGTTTGTTTGTTTTGAGTCAGAGTCTCACTCTATCACCCAGGTTGGAGTGCAGTGGTATGCTTGTGGTTACCGGAGCTTCAACCTGCTGGGCTCAGGCAATTCTTCCACCTTAGCCTCATAGCTGGAACAATAGGCGTGTGCCAACATGCCTGTTTGATTTTTTTATTTATTGTAGACACGAGATCTCGCCAAGTTGTCCAAGCTGATCTCATACCCCTGGGCTCAGGCAACTCTCTTGCTTCCACATCTCAAAGTGAGCTACTGTGCCCAGCCTCACCAATGTTATTAGTTTTCAGCAGGCAAGTCTTATCTCCTTGGCTGGCTTACCTTATTCTTAAGTGTCTTAATCTTTTTGATTTTTTCTTCAATGGCACTGCTTTTGCCATTTCTTTTCAGATTGTTCATTGTTGATGTACAGAAATACAACTAATTTTTGTATGTTGATTTTGCATCCTGCAACTTTGCTTAATTCATTTATTAGTTCCTTTTCTTTCTTTTTTTAGTTTACTGCAGCACTTTATTTTTCCTTATACAATGACCATTTTTGGAGAAATGTCATTTCAAGTCCTTTGCCCATTTCAAATCCTTTGCCCCATTGTGTTGCTGGGGCCTAAAGTTCTCACATAACAGTGGAAAACCAAAATCTGCTGTCATCTCTTAAAGAATTAAGAATTGCATACAAAAACTTTACATAAATTAAAAGAATGAATAAATTTACAGGTGTAAATGCAAACCACTTCCAACTTAAGGCAAATAACAACCCACGGTGTTCTGGCAGGAAAACAGTTAGGAAACTGGGTCCTAAGGCTGAGACTTTCCCAACCCTGTTAGACCAGCTGGCAAAAGAGAAATAACAACTTGTTCAGCTCTTGCCAATCTCTAAAGAAATCCTGGAATACTCAGCTTTGACACATTAAATCCTGTACAGATCAAGACTCTTGGTCACGCAGATTCACAGATCACGGACTTTTCTTCCATGAGCATGTTCTCACCTCCGCCATGAAATGACTGAGCCATGTGTACTAAGGGTTTAAACCAAAGATATGCACAGGGTATTAAACAAATACCAAGGGAACAGTTAATTTGAAGACAAGGTCAAAGATCAGCAACAAGTTCTATGATCCAGTACTGACATCATTCAAGCTTCAAGGACAAATTTCCTTTCAAAGGCTTATTCCAGTTTCGTGAGGCTAGCATGAGGTGTATACGTTTGCCAGGGCAAATTTATACTTACAAATGAACTCATGCAGCAAATGCTATGCATCTGCTTACAGTCTATTTAGAAGCATTTGCAGTGGATAATGGAGGGGCCCGACACATCGTACTCCTGCTTGCTTATCCACATCTGCTGGAAGGTGGACAGGGAGGCCAGGAATGGAGCTAACAATCCACACTGAGTACTTGTGCTCAGGGGAGTAATGATCTTGATCTTCATGGTGCTGGGTGCCAGGGCAGTGATTTCCTTCTGCATCCTGTCAGCAATGCCCATGTACATGGTGGTGCCAACACAAGCACTGTGTTAGCGTACAGGTCCTTGCAGATGTCTACGTCACACTTCATGATGAAGTTGAAGGTGGTCTCGTGGAAGCCGCAGGATTCCATGCCCAGGAAAGAGGACTTGGAATAGCATCTCTGGACACCAGAACCCGCTCATTGCCAGTGGTGATTACCTGGCCGTCTGGCAGCTTGTACCTCTTCTCCAGGTAGGAGGAGGATGCGGCAGTGGCCATCTCCTGCTGGAAGTCCAGGGCAGCGTATCACAGCTTCTCCTTGATACCATGCACAATCTCCCACTCAGCTGTGGTGGTGAAGCTGTAGCCGGGCTCTGTGAGGATCTTCTTGAGGTAGTGAGTCAGGTCCCGGCCAGCAAGGTCCAGATGCAGAATGGGAAGAGGGAGGGCGTAGCCCTTGTAGATGGGCACCGGTGTGGGTGACCCCGTCTCCAGAGTCCATGACAATACCAGTGGTACGACCAGATGCTGCACAGGGAGAGCATGGCCTGGATGACCACAAACATGGCCGGGGTGTTGAAGGTCTCAAACATGATCTGGGTCGTTTTCTTTCTGTTTGCCTTAGGGTTCAGTGGGGCCTCGGTCAATAGTACCAGGAGCTCCTCGGGAGCCACACACAGTTCGTTGAAGAATGTGTGGTGCCAGATCTTCTCCATATCGCCCCGGTTGGTGATGATGCCATGCTCGATGGGATATTTCAGAGTCAGGATAACTCGCTTGCTCTGGGTCTCATCGCCCACATAGGAGTCCTTCTGACCCATGCCCAGCATAATGCCCTGGTGCCGGGGACAACCGACATTGGAGGGGAACAGGGCTGCATCATCCCCTGCAAAGCCAGCTTTGCACATGTGGGAACCATTGTCAATGACCAGCGATGTGATTTTTTCTTCCATTGGGATCCGAGGAGATGCAGGGTGACCAGGTGACAGGAGAACACAGAGTGCAGGCCAGCAGCAGAGAGTGAGTCATTTATTAGTTCTAATAGCATTTTTTTGTGTATGTGTGAAATTGATAGGATTTTCTACAGATGAAATCATGTTATCTGATTACAGAGATAATTTTACTTCTTTGTTTCCAGTTTAATACCTTTTATTTCTTTTTTTCACCTCATTGTTCTGGCTAAATCTTTAACTATTGTGTTGAATAAAAGTGGTGAAAGTGTCCTTGTATTGCTCCTGATAATAGAAGAAAAGCTTTTAGTTTTTCATCTTGGAGCATGATGTTAGCTGTGAGCTTCTCATATAAGGCCTTTATAATGTTGAGGTCATTTCCTTCTATCCCTAGTGCATTGAATGTTCGTATTATAATAAGGTATTGAATTTTGTCAAATTGTTTTTCTGCATCTATTGAAATGATCATGTGATTTTCATCCTTCATTCTGTTAATGTAGTGTGCCACAATTATTGACTTGTGTATGTTGAACCATCTTTACATTCCAGCCCACTTGGTCACAGTGTATAATTCTTTTAACGTGATGTTAAATTCAGTTTGCTAGTATTATGTTGATAATTTTTTTTCATCTATATTCACCTTGGTATTGGCCTGTAGTTTTCTTTTCTTGTAATGTCCTTGTTTGGCTTTGGTATCAGGATAAACCTGGCCTCAAAAACTGGATCTAGAAGTGTTCTCTCCTTTTCACTTTTTTGGAAGAATCTGAGAAAGATTGATACTAATTTTTCTTTAGATATTTGGTAGAATTCACTGAGGCTTTATTTTTGTTGGGAGACTTTTTATTACTGATTCAATCTCCTCACTAATTATAAATCGGTTTAGATTTTTTTTGATTGCTCATGATTCTGTCTTGATACATTGTGTGTTTCTTGGAATTTCTTCTAGGTTATACAGTTTGATGGTGTAATTGTTCACAGTAGCTAATTATTCTTCCTACTTATGTTCCATCAGTTATAATATTTCCACTTTCGTTTCTAATTTTGAGTGTTCTTTCTTATTTTCTTACCCTATATAAAGTTCTGTCTACTTTGATAATCTTAAAAAAAAAAAAAAACTCTTAGTTCTGTTGATTTTTATCTATTGTTCTTATATTGGCTCTTTCATTTGTTTTTGCTCTATTATTTCCTTCCTTCTGCTAACATTGGACTTATTTTGTTCTTCTTCTAGTTCTTTGGGGTGTAGAGTTAAGTTCTTTAATGAGATTTTCTTATTTTTTAATGTAGGCATTTTTTGCTATATACTTCCCCTCTTAGCACTTTTCCCTGCATATCATAAGTTTTGGTATATTGAGTTTGGGGTTTTTTTGTCTGAGGATTATTTTTCATTTCTCTTTTCATTTCTTCTTTGACTCAACGGTTGTTTGAGAATATGTTGTTTAATATCTACATATTTGTTGATTTTTCTGCTTTCCTTCTGTTATTGATTTCTAGTTTCATTACATCGTGGCCAGAAAACCTTTCTGGTATTATTTCAATCTTCTTAAATGTGTTAAACTTGTTTTATGCCCTAAAACATGCTCTATATAGAGAATATTCATTATATGCTTGAAAAGAATGTATATGCTTCTGCTATTGAATTGAAGGTTATATATATGTCTGTTAAGTCTACTTGATCTACAGTGTTGAGTCTTCTGGTTCCTTATTGATTTTTTAACTGGATGTTCTATCCATTGCTGCAAGTAGGATTTGAAATATCCTACGATTGTGTTCCTGTCTATTTCTCTCTTCAATTCTGTCATTGTTTTTATCATATATTTAGGTGCTCTGATAGTGGGTGCATGTTTTATAATAGCTTCCTGGTAAATTGACCCTTTTATCATTATATGCTGTTCTTCTTTTCTCTTATGACAGTTTTTTGCTTAAAGTCTATTTTGACATATATATGTGTGTCCAACCCTGCTCTCCTTTTGTCACCATTTGTGTGAAATATCATTTCCTCTTTTTATTTGCAGCCTATATGTTTTCTTAAATCTAAAGCAAGTCTCCTGTAGACAGCATATGGTTGGGTCTTACTTTGTATCCATTTAGTCACTTGATGTATTTTTACTAGAGAATCGAATTCATTTAAACTGCCAGTAAGTATTGATAGGGAGGACTTACTATTGCCACTTTGTTAACTGGTTTTTTTTCTTCTGTGTTGTAGCTCTTTTGTCCCTCTTTTTCCTCTATTGCTGTCTTACTTTGTGTTTCAGTGACTTTTGTAGTGACATGCTTTGATATGTTTCTGATTTTCTTTTGCATATGGTCTATAGGTATTTTCTTCATAGTTACTATGGGGCTCACATGCAAAATATTATAGTTGCAACAATCTGATAAATTGATAACAACTTAGGTTCAATTGTATATCAAGACTATACTTTTCCTTTACTTCATCATACAGAGTATAAGTAGTAGTACCTCTTTTTATCCTACTGTCACTATTATTTTTACACTGCAATTTCTTTAAACCATGTATTATTTTATGAGGATTAGTTTAGGTAACATGAAATTATATATTCCTAAAAAATCCACTTTACCAGTTATTTTTTAAGTGTAATGAACTCAAGAGTAAAGGCATCAATATTAAACCCTGTGCCATATGGGATTCCCTGTCTTTTCCCAAAGGGTTCTTGAAACTTGAAGGACATGGGATCGTCTAATAAAGGTACCAACTGAGGGCAACAGTCTCAATCCACAGAGTTATACTGATAAAGCACTTTTTTTTCCCTTTGACCGAATTTAAAATAAAAATAAAAACACACAAAGTCCTAGTATGTCCAGACAAAAACACCCAGAAGTTATTATGGTCCATCCCGTTTTGAAGGCTACATGGTAAATAAACTGACACTTATCCTCTAATTTGGCCAGACAATTAGATAGCATCACACTAAATTGCTGATTTGAGCCTTTCTTTATAAGAAGCATTACAAGAAAAAGCCCCATGAAACATATTATTGCTTTTATTTAGAGTCTGTCATACTCAGTGATCTATCACAGAAACAAAGAACAAAGTACCACATGCTCTCATTCATAAGTGTACCCTGAATGTCTGCCATAATACTATAAGAAAAGAATTGGCAGTAGTGAGATACTGCCAAGGAGGGAGGACACAACATCAATAAGCATACCTGATCTCAAACCAGGCAAAGTGAGGACTAAAGGGATGCCCAAACTTTACCTGTATGAGAACCACTTGTATACCTAATCCTAAACTGTACCCCACATCTTTAAAATAAAATAAAATAAAAATAAAGTAGTGGTATGATTGGAAATGTTTAATTTACCACACCTTAGTACCCACAAGACCATCATTCACTGTGATATTGCACATACCGTGTGAGTCATGTTACTTGCCATATTTCTTTTTTTGGCATCTGTGGTTTAGAAGAGTTCAATATGTGGCCCATTTGTTGAAGGTGCACTAAGCTTTATGTTATCCATGTATGTATTAACATGGTTCTTTACTTTATTTTACATTTGCACTCTGCTTGATTTCTTCACTTTCAAACTTCTGTTGAATAGAAATAAAGCGCAAAACACCTCAAATCTGTTTTTTTAAGGGAACAAAATAAATTATTAGGGAGAGAAAAAATAAACACAATACAAATAAATAAATATTTATCTAACTCTGTCAAAAGTAAGTTTGACAATAAAAGTAAAAGGCAGAAGTCTAAAAAGACAGGTATTCAAGAAAGACTTGCAACTCCCAGGTCCTTGTGCTGAATTACAACCGCAAGCAATATATTTTTTAAGTGTTTATTAAAGAAAAAGAAAGCACAAAGCTTCAGGAAAGTAAATGCATTAGGGACTAGAAGAGAGACAAATCAGAATGCTGCTTGTGTGTTTGCAGTCTTTGCTCCAAGCATAAAACTTTTTTTTTCCTAGAAACACTGAATAAATAAATAAATAAAGACCAACAGATTTGAAATAGAAAACCTCAGCTAGAAGGGAACTAAACCTCAACCCTGGAGTCAAGCCACAAACTCTTTGAATTTCTTCCATGCTCACTATTGTTATTCCATGATAACAAAATGCTAGGAATACTGTAGCCTGCCTATAAAATATATAAATATTGTAACATTATAAATAAAATTCCCTATTTTTTATGAATTACTATAATTAACAAGTAATGATTCCAAGCACATTTATCAAAATTAGCCTGATTATCATTAAACCTGGCACAGAACACTGGCTTAGTAAACTAAAGTTTCAAGGGGAGAAGATGATTGCCTTTTCTCTCCTGCAAAGATATCAGTGGCTCAACATACTGGAGTGTATAATTTCAAAATAATCAAGCAGCTGTAAGTAAAATGGATTTCAATGAAGCCTGAGTTACTTCAGCTTAACACTAAAATAAGTAAGATATCTATCTAGGTTGAGACAAGCAGAAATCAATACTGAGAAAGACTGTAAGAGAAGTACATACCAGTGATGCTATGCTCTGCATAAAACCAAGAAATTATCAAAATAACAAAGAGAATGATTAAGATAAATACGACAGACGCAATAATGATATTTATACTACGTTATCAGGCAAAAAACCGAAAAAGATAATGAAATGGCAAACTCTCAAATGCTGAAAGCTTAAATGGCAACCATGAATACTTTCAAATTAAATATCCTGGAAGGCTGGAAATTCTAGTTTTCTAATCTGCTAAACAAAGAAATTCTGAGAGCAAGCTGTTCTTGCTGAAGCACATTAAAATGAAGATGAGACCATGTAAATATTTAGAGAACATCAAACAACCTAGTCATTGTATAGCAAGGTGCCAAATGTTAGTGGACATATAAAAAGTGGTGAAGTTTCAAGTTTAACATTAATTGTTCTGTCTTCAAGGGAGTGGCTGAGAATAACCAATGACTATATTTGGGGAAGAAAAAACGTCAAGTCACTGCACAACAACCCAAGTTACCACAGTTTGTCCCTGTGAGTCAAACAAATACTGTGAGGTTTTATTTGAAGCACAAAAGGAAAAGATATACAAGAATGTTGCATAACTTTTTCTTGAAATTCAAAATAGAGTTTATCAAGATTTTTAGTAACAGATAAAAATGCAAACTGGAGTACTTTAAAATGTGATGTAAAGTCATAGATGGATGGCAAAACATTTTATAAGGTGTGTTCTTTCTCTCCAAATTGATGCTTTTATACAAATATCACGGCTCACTTCCTTCAACTCAGGGATTAAAAAGTGGATATTGTGTCCTACTGACAAGAACCTGTGTGAGTCTTAAAGTTAACAAGTGCAATCCAGCTCTACCACCAACGATGTCACTTTGAACCAGTTACTTATCCTTTCAGAGTGTCTTTCTTACAAGTGAAATGGGAAAAATGATATAATCGTTTTTGAAAGTTTTTTGGCAAACTACTTGTCACATATGAAGCATTTGCTGCTAATTGGGACAGAGGAAATAATTCAGTGGGAACGATAAGGAATAGTATAAACATTATGATAAACTACTTTAAAACATAGATGAAAGTTAAAAATTACTAGAAAAAACCTGGGAGCAGCAGTGGCTCAAGCCTGTAATCCCAGTGCTTTGGGAAGCAGAGGCAGGAGCATCAACTGAAGACAGGAATTTGAGACCAGCCAGGACAATGTAGGGAAACCTGGACTCTACATAAAAAAAGAAAGAAACGAAAAGAAAAGAAAAGAAAAGAAATCAGCCAGATTTAGTGATGCATACCTGCCGTCCCAGCGACTGGAGGCTGAGGTGGGAAGATCGCTTGAGCTTAGGAGTTCAAGACTACAAAATGAGTTGTGATTGTGCTACTGTATTCCAGCCTGGGTGACAGAGTAAGACACTATCTTTAAGAAAATAAAAATAAAAATTATTAGAAAAATATGTAGCTTACTTAACAAAACATTGAGAGTTAAAATCAGATGAACTAGTAGCTAATAAAAATTTCTAAATTAAAAACAGCAAAAAAGAAGGATAGGGGCAAAAACGTCACACAGACTCAGATAAATGTACCGGCAAAAGGTAAATTCTGTAAAGCTTTGAAGGAACTGATCTTTCTATTCTTACACACTATGGAACAAATTTTAAAAAGAAAAAAGCAACACACCCACCCTTAACACTCAAAGCAGACAGGTGCAGTATAAGAAAATTATAGACCAAAATTCTAGAAAAAAAAAATTACTAAACTGAAGCCAGAAAAATATAAAAATAATAGACTATATATTATAATCAAGTAGGATCGCTTCTCAGCCTTTTGGCTAAGATCAAGTATATAATCAAGTAGGGTTTAATCACAAAATGCAAAGAGAGTTTAACAAGAACAAGCTGTAATTTAGGTTCAATAGAGAAATAAGTGAGGGAGGAGCTCTTCTCAACAGCAAAAAAACTATTTGATAGAGGTCAACATCTGCTCCGTTTTTCAAATGTCTCTATAGTAATAGAGCTTCTTTAATCTTAAGAGACCATTTTCCAAAATAATTGGAAATATTCCCTGTAAAAATAGGAATAGGCCAACCTGGTGGTGCATGCCTATAGTCCCAGGTACTAGAGGCGCTGAGACAGAAGGTTTTGCTTGAACCCAGGAGTTCCAGAATAGCCTGGGCAACATTTCAAGACACTCTTTAATTTTTCTTAAAAGCAGAAATAGAAAGAGCATGCCCACAAAATTGCTTTCTTTCAACAGTGTAGAAGTTGTTGTCTGCTGAGAAATCGGGGGGAAAAAAACAGGTAGAAGATTTGAAAAAAAGCAAAAAATTCTTTCCGGATTTGCACAATATAACTGTTACTATAGGAAATCTAATTTTGGATAGTAACTAAGAAACATAAGACATGTGAGAATAAATCTTTAGAAATTTCGTATGGTCTTTATATAGAATATATAGTTAATTAAAAATGTTAATAATGCATAAAGAAAGAAGAATAAAATGTTCATCAATAGGAAGACTCAATATCACTCAGAATTATTCCCATACTTATTTATGGAGTCAGTGCTATTTCTATGAAAATCCCAAAGGCTTTCATGCAAACTGACAAGCTGATGGTAAAATTCATATAAAAATGCAATAGCTGGGAATAGCCAGACACTTCTAAGAAAAATGAAGTCTTATGAAATCTGCAGTAATTAACACAGTGAGGTTCAAAGGTTGAATAATTTACAAATTCTAAAATAAAGCCCAGAAACAAGACCATACATAAGTGGAAACAGCATATAACAGAAAAGACACGAACTACTCAAAACAGTGAAAGAATCATTGATTAGATTCATAAAATAAAATAAACTGATCTCTACCATACCATTCACAAAACATATATTACTAAGTTAATGAAGACTTAAATGAAGAAGGCAAAACTTGAAACTTTTAGAAGAAAATAAAGGAACATAACTTTGCCATTGCAGGATGGAAAATATTTTCTAAGTAGGAAACAGAAAATATTAATCTAAAAAGATTGTTAAGCTAAATTAATATTTTAAACTTTTCTACATCAAAAGTCACCTAGAGAAAGTAAAAAACATACACCAGAGAAAGTAAAAAGCATACACCATAAACTGGGAGAAAGGATTCACTATATATGCCACCAAATTGAGATAATATACTGATTATCTATCTATCTAGTCAACAAATTACACATATATACATACACCTGTATGATGTATAAAGAATTCATTCAAATCAATATGCAACAGATTTATAATGCAAAATGAAAATGGGAAAAAGAAGCAAAAACATAAATGTCCCAAACAAATGACAATCTGACCAATCTGACTAGTAATCTAAAAAATGCAATCTAAGACTATTGTGAGATATCTTTTTTTACCCATTAGTCAGGAAAACAAAAGGAGCAGTCTAATAAATGTTGATGAGCATGTGCAGCAATTGGAACACTTACATGTGTTGGCAGAAGTGTAAAGTGATGCATCCACTTTTGAAAATAATTTGGCATTGTCTTATAAAGCTGAACATGCATTACTCTATGACGGAGCTGTTCTGTTCCTAAGGAAAAACCTCAGAGAAAATCTTATATATGTGTACCCGCAATTATGTGTGAAATGTATAAATGTACTGATATTGTTTGCAATAGCAACAACAAACAAAAAAGTCTGTCTATCAACAATAAATAGAGAAGTAAACCATAAGGTAATCATATAATGGATTATTAAATAGTAAAAATAAATGAATTCATTGCATTGGTAATTTTCAATTTAGGCATGGATTAAAAATGTTTTATTATGTACCCTAATTTATAAAAACATTACATATATTACTTTGTTTGTATCAAATATCACGTAACAAAAAGAGATAAAGAAACTTAATAAACATAATTAAAGCAACTCTCTGGATACAACAGTTATTCATACCACTAGCGAAAACTCTTTCTAAATTTTTCATCAAAATTTTCTTGAATATGATCAAATATCAAAAAGTCCTAGCCTGAGTATTTAATGCAGATATGGAAAATAGAAACATAAAGAATAAAAAAAAGTTGCACTAATTTGGGAAAAATTAGAAAGATCAACACAGAAATCCCTTTATACAAGTTTGACATTTAAGTTAAACGTTTTTGTTGTTGGCGATGATGGTAGTTGTTTTTTTTTTGACAATATATTTAATAAATATATTTGGTGGTTTCTTTATTCCTTTTCTTATTTCTTGGTGTTTCATAATTTACTTGAATGACAACAGTTAGAAAAAGAAAAAGGTTAAACATCATGCTACAATAAAATAAATGGAAAATATGTACAACTCATAAAATAAATAAGGATACCCATATTACATTTTCTTTATCCAAACCACTTTCCATAGGAGGGAGGGCTGGTACCATGTTTTTGCTATGTGGTACATATACATGATAAAATACTAAGCAACAGTAAAGAACAAAATCATAGTCTTTGCCTCAAATTGAATGGAGTTGGGGACCATCATACTGAGTGATCTATCACAGAAACAACTGAATACCACGTGTTCTCATTCATAAGTAGGCCCTGAACACCAATATCATTAGTACAAGGGAGGAATCGGCAGTAGCTGGGCACTGCTAGGGGAGGAAGGGAAGGCAGCCAAGTAACCACACAAAGGGTACTGGTTCTATACCAGGGGAACTGAGGGCCAGTTGCAAGCCTAGACTTCACCTGCATGCAGCCTAATTTTGTAGTTGATCCTTATTTGTATTCTACATCTCCATAATAAAAAAACTTAATCAAAAATACATAAAAGATACCCATATTAGAGCATAGATTATAAATTATCATCTTGATTTATATACAAAGACCAAATGGAAAGAAACCTGCAAACCATTTTCTCAAAGAAAAGATCATGACCTTATTATGATTAATAATAGCGGCAAACTAAGGGTATTATGGAAAAAATGATTTCTACATATCTTTAAATTCTTAAGCTAAATCTTATGAATAACTTATGAACAGGCCAAGATGAAATTCTAACACACATGTCTAGCAAAAACTCTAAATAACAATAATTGAAAGAAACTTCCTTAAATATGAAAAACATCTAAATTAAAGGAAATAAAAGTAGACTGGAAAAATAAATGTCTACAGAAGAAAAGAGAGTCACTGTTTTTAATATTCAAAGAGATAGTACAAACTGAAAACACTAAAATGCAAAAGTATATGAATCAAATTAGTACTGCTGGAAGACTACATGACAAGAACATGTTTATCCTTGCTAGTAAAAACATGTGCATTTAATCATCAATGAGAATTGATTCTTATATATTCAAATAACAAAAAATACATTGGTAATTGTCAATATTATTTTCTGGCAAAGCTGCAAGGAAACTGGTATTCTCCCAAGTTGCTGCTAAGAGCAATCTTCTTGGGTCTCTGAGAAGATTAGACTGTCTCATCCTCTCCTTCTCATTTGGTGTGCTCTTTCTTTGCATCCTGTAAATGATTTCTCCTTATCCTTCAAAATTTAACTAAAGTGTCCCTTCTTTCAGAACCATCTTGTCTTTGAGATTACTTTAAAATACTACCTATTTTTATCATGAAGCAACTTATGAAAACTCGTTTTGACATGAAATGTATCTTACTATAAACATATTTGTGTCTTTTATTAAATCCTTATGAGCTAATGATGTCACTATACTATAAGCATGCTGAAGAAGGTGAAAGAACTTGTTTATACCCCTAGTGTGATCCATAATGCCTGACATGTTGTAAATGCCCAATAAATACATATAAAAATACATGTTGCAATAAATCAATTAATGAATGGATGAACAAATGAACACAAGGTATCAGAAACAACATCCAAGATTATTACCAAATCACCATGTGATTTGAAATCATGTGCTTGAAAATCAGTTCTCTCAGGAGGCTCACTTGAAGTGGCCCATTCCTGACTCTGGAAGAGAGCAATTGTTCTAGTTCATATGGGTAAGCAGATGAACACGAACCCTTTCTATCTGTTTCAGAAATCAATAGTATATTCTTGAGACAAACAAGCAGCCAGTTGCTTGGTAGAGTGGAACGGGAGCAGAGCTTAGGGGAAGAGCATGAATAATGAACCCAATAAGAGAATAGATATTTACCTACCTAAGACTAGGAACCTCAGAACATCATTAATTTATCAGACATTTCAAGTCACTCAGTTTAAAAGACTTCATTATAATGACACATACATTATGCTTTACTTAGTGGAAAAGAAGAAATGGCACAAAAAAATTTTAAAAACCACACACACACACACACACACACACACACACACACACACGTAGAATTCCGCTTCTGAAACAGTATACTTTATTACAGTACACAGCCCTAGAGAAACATGGGGGACTCCAGGAGCAGTGTGAAGGAAATTAAAGAGAACAACACCGAATTGCTGGGAAAAGAAAGGGAATACATAGAAAATAGGAGAATGTACACTCAAAAAAATGTTATTTGCCAGTTACAGTTATGCCTAGGACTAATTCTTAGATCCTTCTTTCCTCTGGGTCTTTTGGATCTAAGTATAGCAAACCCAAAGATTTCTTAGAAAAATATCCAAATTACTTATTTGTTTCTAGGTCATGAATTTTTAGGACATTTTGAAGAACAAAATATGTCTTGGCAGTATCCATTCCCCATCCCCCCAAATTGATTTCCTGGAAATTGTGTCATGAAATAAAAAACCACAAAGTAAACTGTTTTTGCCCATATGAAGGATATTATAATTCAGAACTGAATTCTGACTCAAAGGCTTAGTATCAAAGTTATGAAAAATAATGACAGAAAAGCAAGTCAGTAAAACTAAAATCCCAGAGGCATGAAATTTAGCCATTTAAAATAACAAAATTAGGCTTCAATAACCAAAGATTGGTGACATAGATTTAAAATACTGATTATAAAATATATTATGAGCTATATAAAAATTGCCTGGCATTGAAAATTTAATATCAGTCAGGATACCTGATCGCAAACCAGGCGAAGTGAAGACTAATGGGAGGCCCAAACTTCACCTGTGTGATGACTCCCTGTGAACCTAACCCTGAATTGTACCCCATATCTTTAAAATATATTTTAAAAATTAATAAAAGGAAATTTTCTCATCATAAATTGAATCTAGAATTAACATACTATCATGCTACTACTGCACCTATACTTATAAGTATGATGATGATAACCAAACAATATCACTTAATTGATAGCAATTTTATTCAGAATTTAGAAGAACTCTGATAGAATTTTCTTTTAGTCAAAAGGAGTTTGAGCTGACATGATGATACAAGAAAATAATAGGCATTCAAAGAACAACATTAGTCTACCAACCTTAGGACTACCTCAATGAAAGTGAGTATTTAATATATTTCTGTAACTGTGTGACAATGGTGATAAAAGCAGTGGTGTTTCTTTGACTAGAAAAAAAATCTCGAAAAACAAAGTCTCAATTACCATTTTTTCTCTTCCATTCTTCTCCTAAGTAGAGATAACATGCATTAGATAAAATAAGAGCTACCACCTACTACTTGAAATAATATCCATTTCAGTTAAATGATGTTACTTGAAATAGTGTTTTTTAAGTCAATTTTCATTCTGAATAAAATGAAATAGTACATATTCACTAAAAAATAATTATGAAAATGATGTTCATAAGGTATAGGCCAAAATTAGAATATAAAATGTTACATACACAATTATTATAGTCATGAATCCATGTAAATATATGAACAGATACTGTTAGGTAGTAGTGTATTTAGTATTGTAGGCTTATCAATAATTTCTCATATCCTATGTTATATAATATTGTAGGTATATTGATTTTTCCCATTACTTTCTTTCACACTGTAATATTTTTAGGAGAAATAAAGAACTTCAACCGATTCTGGTGTTCACACTTTATAAAAGGACTTTTGGAAACACTTGCAGAATTATTGAAACAGAAATCTTGTGTCAGCTACAGTTACAGTGTAATGATCCTACGTCTGGACAATGAAACTGAATAAATACACAGATCAAAGGCAGAAATTATACATCAAATAGCAATGAATAAAGGGGCAAGAAATTGGAGAGGTGAAATAAGGTATGTCATTCATTAAAATGATTTAAAATTTTAAAGATATGTTACACATGGAGTCAATCTTGCTAATGTGACCAAACAAATTTAATAAAATAGGTTTAAAAAGTATATTCACAAAATAAAGTGACTCAGTACTACAAATAACAATGGAAAAAGTTTCATCTAGTAAACTACCTAGTAAAGGTAGGTGACTTAAAGTGCCAGCAAAGATTAAAACAAATATAGCTGTTACTACTGGCAAGAGAAACTTCAAAAACAGAGAAAAGAGTATATTTTGACATAACCAGACCAAGTATGTTAAAGTGTTAACACTATTCTAAAAAGTAAAAAATTGTGTATTATTACACTCCTGTAAAGTTGTAGCTTCTTAATCAAGTCTACTAAGTAATAAAAGAACTACTGTTTCTATTTACTTTAATGTCACTGAAATCAGCCTTATGTTCTTCTTATTGTTGGGTGATACATTTTTATCATTAAAATAAATCTATGATTAAAATGATGATATAGTTAAAAATTTATGTAATCCTTTGTCTGGAAAACATCATAACATTAAAATTTTGATTAGTGTATAATCTACTTATGAAAACTAGTATAGTTAATCTATGTCAAAAACTAGGAGCTTTTAAGCTAAAATGAAATGGGACTTCAGTTGTTTGGATTCAGTCTCAATGCTGAATTTTTAGTTATTGTTTCACTTCATGTGTTACTTGCCTAGATTCATGCTAGGAAAGAAGCAGGGGGCAGGTACTGCTGGAATCTTCCATTAGACAGTGAATAAATACAAAACTTGGATGAGCTTAGGACAGGAACTAGTACTAAAATACATCAAGCATGATTTGATATAATAATATATAATTGCATAAACATGTATACTGTTGCTATAGAAATGTGAATGGCTGGGATAAATAACACTACCCCTAATGATTGACACTGTCCAATATATGCAACTGAAATAGCATACAATAGAACCATACTGCAATTCTGCCAGACAGGTGAAAATTATTATTTCATTGTTAATGTATTCAGTACTTGACACTATTTAGATTTTGCTTAACTTCAGTTATTTTTATTTGTTTTTATTCTATCCTCTTTCTCATATCAGTTTCATTTCTGCGTATTATGTGTAGGAATAAAGAATGTAGCATTCTTGATGAGTTTCCTGTCTTTAAGTACTACACAGCTCTGAAGAGTCTCTCCCACTGTGTAAAAACTATTATTTTCATATGGCCTAGGGGCATTTTTGCACACTCTACTGCTATAAGCAAGACCTATATTTAAAAACTATCCTGTAATTATTGCCGCTTGGTGAGAAGGGATATAGTCCAAATAATTCTTCTGAGGGTAAGATTGAAGGCCCCGTCCACCACTCTAACAATACATGTATCTAACCTATGAATTTGGGAATGTGGAAAGAAACATGTCACACTGTATTTGGAGAGCAGAAGGTACTTTAACAAAATTACAGTAAGACCTTTTAAAATGAAGGTCTAAAATTAACACCTTTATAAAACACACTACGATTGCACATGCATGTTTATTCTTTTCAAAGCTTAGATCATTTCAGCCATTTTTTTTTTTTTTTTTTTTTTTAGTTGGAGTCTCACTCTGTCGCCCAGACTGGAGTGCAGTGGTGGCCGCTCCCGGCCACCGCAGCCTCAACCTGCTGGGCTCCGGCGATCCTTACGCCTCAGCCTTCCAAGTAGCCGGAATTACAGGCATGCGCTACCATGCCCGGCTGACTTTTGACTTATTGTAGAGATGAGGTCTCGCTGCCCAGGCGGGTCTCGTACTCGTGGGCTCAGGCAATCCACTCACCTCAGCCTCCCAAAGGTGCGGGATTACAGGCTGAGCCACCGAGCCCAGCTTTTTCAGCCAATTTTTATGAGTGTTAACACTTTCTGGGATATTGGGAAAAAGCCATCATAGTCTAATAGAGCATTCAATTGCAATATATGTAGTAAAGGCATTATAAGTTTACAAAGTATGATCTTAAAATCATACAGGTTTTAATAAATTCCTCTATCATGGTAATCCAGACATAAACTGAGAGAAGGCCTTACTCAGAGAAGGACCTAGAATCAATACAGGCTAACATATTTAAAGACAAATCTTCACATAGATAATAATAAAACTTTTCTAAATTCTGGGAATAAAAACAATGTTCTATAACTGCATATTTTTTAAAATTTTATTTTTACTAGCATTAAGAGTGCACGAGTGCTTTATGTAAGAGTCCTGTACTCATTTCTCTGTTTCAATTTAGTTCTTACAGCAACCCTATGAGCAAACCCTATGATTCATATTTGTTATTAGGAAGATTCCATGCCATGTGATTTAAGGTACATTAATTTTCAGTCAAAACAATGCTGCTAAATTGGTATGATCTTCTCCATTGTACAAGTTAGAAAACTAAGAAACTTAATGGCTTAAGTTTGGTAGAGATGGAATTTGAATGCAGGTGTTTGGCTCCAACCTCAACTAGCTCCCCAACTCCATACTGAAGAGCATTCACAGATAGCCGGTCATCCCATCCTCAAACTCTCTTCCTTGCGACAAATCATATGGTCCAGAAAAATCATACATCTTCACATTGCTGTATGCTACTGTCTGTATTCGTAGTGCCCTTACCAGTCTTCACACTGGTTCAAATTTTACTTATCAATTCATATGCTAGTCTCTTCTCTGATACTTTCAAAATAACTCATCTTCTGGTTCCCAGAGATTTTATTTATGCTTATATCAAAGCACTTTTTTGGTGAAGTTTATAGTACATTATGTCTATCTCAAACTTGGAGGGTCAAGAACTATGTCTTATTCATCTCTCTTGTGTCTAACATGGATCAGGATACTCAGTTAGATGATCAACAAAGTCAACTGGTCTCATGTTAGTTCACATGTAAGGTCTTTGACATGATCATGACCACTATATCTACTCTTCTTTTTCAAGTATTCTACATCTTCTCCTGAAGCAGCAGGCCATTTGATGTTTCTCCCAAAAGTGACTCTGAGATATTGCATCAGTCACATTTTTTCCCTCTATACATTGTGCCATTCTTTCCCCCATAAAACCTTGCTTACCTTTCAATATTAAATTTTGTCGCTACACTATCCAGAATAAATTCTTGTAAGCCCAACTATTATAATCCTGTCCTTCTTCTTGATATTCTAGTCTCGATATGGGTATTCATCAGATATATTACATGTGGCATATACTGTGATGATTATAAGCACTCTAGAGAAAATAATCATATTATTTGTCCTTTAATCCCCAGTTAAAGCACATAGCCCTGCCACAAAGAACATTCATTTGATAACTTGACTTAACTTGCATTTCTGAGTTATAAACTACAATGCTATTTTTCACTAACAAGAATTATAATTCATGATAATCTTGTATATAAAGCCCAAATGAGAGAGGAGGTTGGTCATACTTGATGATTGATGCTGTCCAACATGTGCAACTGAAATAGCACATAAGCATGCTGAAATTCTGCCAGAAAAGCAAATATTATTCTTTTAAACTTAATGTATTCTACACATAACATTATTTGGATATTTTGCTAAAATTAAATTAGTTTGTATTTGTTTTAGCTCCATCTCCTTTTCTATGCAGATCTCATTTCTATGCATGAAAGCATAGAAGAAAACAAGTCACAGAGATAACTGAAAAAAGTTAATTTAAGCATCATCTGTGGGCAGAATATTTTATCCATCAGGTTTAGAGTATTCTACCCCTACTTGGCAGGAACTGGATCCATTAGACTTCATTTTCTCAATCTAAATACCAATTAATCTTAAATTAAACTAAACACTAATTTAATCTTAAACCAAGCAGTCAACATGAGTCCATTCTCAGAAAAATGAGTCCATTTCACAGACTATGAAAGGAAATAAATGCTATTCTTTGGAGCCTCTTACAGATGGTCTGCCAATCCTTTCCTTTAATGACAATAAACTAACCTCAATATCAATATGTGCAAGTCATTCATTATAGTTGCATTATTGTTAATTCTAAGGTATAAACTAGAAGGCAAGCCGGGCTCGGTGGCTCAGCCTGTAATCCCAGCACTTTGGGAGGCTGAGGTGAGTGAATTGCCTGAGCCCGCGGGTTCGAGACCCACCTGGGCAGCAAGACCTCATCTCTACAATAAATCAAAAAATCAGCCGGGCGTGGTAGCGCATGCCTGTAATTCCGGCTACTTGGAAGGCTGAGGTGGAAGGATCGCCGGAGCCCAGCAGGTCGAGGCTGTGGTGGCCGGGAGCGGCCACTGCACTTCAGTCTGGGCGACAGAGTGAGACTCCAACTCAACAACAACAACAACAAAAAACTAGAAGGCAATACCTCTTATGATGAACTAGCTTACAATTCTTTTATATAGTTATTTTAAAGCATTAATTGTCTATCTTATGTGATGATAAATACCCAAAGTGTTGTTATCAAAGCAATTGGCAATTGATCAGAAAGACTTAAGATCAATAATCAGAATATACTTATTATATTTTTAAATGCTAATGCCTAAGATTTTCTTTATGGCAAGAATAATTTACTATGCTACTTGGGCCAAACCAAACTTTAGTAATATATTCCATTTGTTTCATTAAGTTTCACTTTGTTTCATCTTATTTGAGATAACAAATGAAAATAGAAAATGTGAGAAACTCAATATTTTATCTCACAATAGTGATTCACAAAATATAACTCAGACACAAGAAGTCAGAGAAGTACACTTATGAGATAAACCTAGGAGTTTTGTATACCACCAGCTATAAAACATAAAGCAAATATGTTCAAAATTCTCAACCAGAAACCATATACTTTTTTAACATAAAGTATAAGAATAATACAAAATTTAGAATGATTCTCTTATTCATTTTTTGCTCCTAAACTTATCCTGCATAAGTGTCTACTTTATTAGATTAGTTCCAGGTTGACTAGCAAAAAAATATTCATGGATGGGCCCGGTGGCTCAGCCTGTAATCCCAGCACTTTGGGAAGCCAAGGCAAGAGGACTGCCTGAGTCTAGGAATTCGAGACCAGCCTAGGCAAATTGGTGAGACCTCATCTCTACAATAAATAACAACAACAAAAAAAAAACTAGCCAGGCATGGTGGTGTGTGTTTGTAGTTCCAGCAACTTGGAAGGCTGAGGTGGAAGGATCGCCTAAGCCCAGCAGTTTGAGGCTGTGGTGGCCATGAGCGTGCCACTTCACTCCAACCTGGGAGACTAGAGTGAGACTCCAACTCCAAAAAAATTCACTGTGATGATTTACAAATGTTTGTATGTATATGTATATGTGTATATATATATATATATATATATATATATATATATATATGTAATTTATATATATATAAAACAATTTAAATTGGATCTTATAAATGTCAGACAGAAAAACCTCCGGCAAAAAAATTCATAGTATAATTGGTTGAGAGAGTTTATGTTTAATGACAGCATCTTATAGGAAACTTTTAGGGAATTCCTTTCTCTGCATATTTTAATGAAGCAACTCTTGATCGAGAAATGCCATGGCTTCACCCTGTCCTTTCACTTACTTCTTACCATGGGAAGGGCAGAAAGTTGCCTGACTGGTGAATTTAAGAGAATATACTAAATATGTGCAGCTCAATTCCTTTTTCTCAGTTCAGTTCTGCCTGTAGAGAAGATGAGTTCAGGCCTATTTTTATCTCTGCCTTTGTGGTAAAGAATGGGTAGAAGTCCAGCTATGCCTGTGGCTGGGTAGGTGTAATGTCTAATTTAGAGGTGAAACATATTTTATCTGCATATACAATGCATGTCCTCCAATTCAGCCTGTACTGGTAACAGAACTATTATTTTGATCTCCATTTGCCTAGTATCTCTGTCTGTCTCTTGGAAGACTCCAAAATCTAGAGGGGGTTGTATTTGATTTTATAAGAATGGTCTGATAAAATGCGGGTAAGAGACCTGTATTGATTTTGTAAGATTACTCTTATTCTTTCATTCATTCAGCAAAAAAATAAATAAATAAAATTGAGTTGAGGTCTCACTCTGTCACCCAGGCAGGAGTGTGTCAAAATCATGGCTCACTGCTGCCTTGACCTCCTGGGCTCAGGTAATCCCTTCACCTCTAGAGTAGCTGGGCCTCCAGGGGCATGCCACCATGCCAGGCTAATGATTTTTTGTTTTTGTAAAGGTGAGATCTTACTGTGTTGCCTCTTGCTGTGTTGCCCAGCCTAGCAGGCTGGTCTCAAACACCTGGACTCAAACAATTCTTCTGCCTTGTCCTCCCAAAGTACTGGGATTGCAAGCATGGTCACTGTGCCTGGCCACAAATATTTATTGAACGCCTACTATATGCCAGGTATTACTCTAGGCATGAGGATAAAACAGAGAAGAAAAACAAAACCCCATATCTTTGGAAACCAACACTAAGCACATTCCATGCTAGAGGTACATTGTCAAAGAGACAGAGGAATATCTATCTTTTCTTTTTCATAAACTTCAGAGTATAAACTAAGGTGTATTGATTATAACAAGAAAAAAAGATAGGCTAATATAACCTGCAGATATTCAAGCATTTTGGCTTGCAAAAACAGTAGTTTTCATATGGTTGGAATAGTGATTAATTTGACATACAAAAATAAGTGAGCAAATTTCATTCTCTTAAAAAGGCCGTATGGAAAAATCTGAAATAAATTTAACTTAATTAATGATTATAAATCATTTTTAATTTAAAATGGGGCCTGGTATGGGGAAGCCACTTTTACAGAGTGATTGAATGTTATCAGTTCTGGGAAATATTCATTTCCTTTCCCATGATCAAATAAAAGAAACTTTAGTTGTTGGTTTTTTTTTAATATAATTGAAAATTAAAGATTAAATATCAAAGGTAGTATTGATTTTCTTTTAATACAAGTAAATATTAAGGATTCATTTTAATAACAATACTGAATTACTATAAAGACCTTCTCACGTTTAAAGTGCTTCTCAAATATTAATTCTGAAAAATCAGCAGTAGTGTAATTCACGACATTATTTTCATATGTTCAAAATAGACTATATCCAAAATACTTTAAACGTCTGAAAACAGGAGATTTTACACAAATTTTGATAAATTTGTCAACTAGCTAACAAGGACAAAAAATATAACACTTCAAAAAAGTTCTGAAAGATTATAATCACTAGGATGCCATCATGAAAGAGGTGGCATTTTCCCAACTGGTCTGAGAGCTGTTCTCCATCCTAGGAAATTTACAAAAGCTTTTTTTTTTAATTGCATACTCAGTCCAGAATTATTCAAACTTAGGGAGTAGGTAAGCAGAAGGAAAAGAATGGTTTTGTCAGCAAGAATAGAGGGGAAGGAAAAGGCAGTTACCGAGCAATGAGTCCAGCAAAGGCAGGGCCAGCCTTCAGAGCTGCATGACCCTCCATGCCAGCCTGAGGCACCATCAGTCAATGCAATGTCTTGATTGCTACTGCATCTCCATATATGCACACTTGGAACACACTAGTTTGTTACAATTCTTTGAACTTCAGTAGTCAATAAATAGAATATAAGATGATCTTCTTAAAATGCAGTAAAAATTGTAAAAAATATTATGCGGTTATTTCTGTAGTTTAGTTTTAATCCCTAAATCTCAATTGGAGATAAGATTTGGTTTGTCAAAGTCATGACTCTAGGTAATCTGAATGAAAAGGTCTTATAAATTCTACTTTCACTGTTTAACTGAGGGAAAATATATCCAATTGTGTTCTGCATAATAGAAGGCTGATCAGATTGCCTGGCTTCACACCCTGTCTCCCAAGTGATCTTAGAATAGTCATTTTCAGAAATCACCAAACTGTCTTCCAAAGTTGCACTAGTTTGCATTTCCACCAGCAGTGTAGAAGCAGCAATTTCCCTATTGGGAATATACCCGGAGGAACTGAAATCATTCTACAAAAAATACCTGCACACGTATGTTTGTTGCAGCTCTATTCACAATAGCAAAAACATGGAACCAACCATGTTGCCCATTGATGCTGGACTGGATAAACAAAATGTGGTACATATACACAATGGAATATTATGCAGTCATAAAGAAGGACAAATATATGGACTTCGCAGCAACTTGGATGGATTTGGAGTCGATTATACTCAGTGATCTCTCACAGAAACAAAGAACAGTACAATATGTTCTCATTCATAAGTGGATCTTGAACAATTACAATAATATGAGAAAGGATTTGGCAATAATCGGAAACTGTCAGGGGAGGGGAATGGGACTGGCTGCTGAAGGAAACTGCTAGGGTAGGAGAGGCACACCTCATCAACAAGGATACCTGCATAATCAATGTTTGTATACCTAACCCTGAATTGTACCCCACATCTTTATAATAAAAAAATTTTTTTTAAAGAATAGTCATTTAACCTCTCTATGCCTAAGTAAAATAGGAATAACAATAATGAAATTATGAAGAGTAAATGAATAACACATTAAGTACAAAGACTTATGTATCAGTTCATATGGAGCAAACACTCAAAATACATGGATTTTGTCACAACAGAAAAATGTCAAAGACTAGAATAATGATAACATTTCAGAAGAAAAATTATAGTTTTAAAAATGAGCATGTCCTACAGAAATGTGTGGCAATATCCTGTGCTCTCATTTTCCTTTCCACAAAATTAGCTCAGATAATTTGAAAGTACATTTTCTCCTATTACTTGCTTTACTCAGGTGGGCATATTTTTACAAAATATATTGCAAGGTGAAAGCTTTGGTGTGGTTTAAATTCCTGAATCTCTACTTACTGATGATTACATAATAATAGATGTTCCCTAAAGCCAATTGTTACCAATTTTTCTAACATTGATTAACTCTTCAATACGTATACTATCATATATAGATGCTTTTCTGTTATTTTTAATCATAGTCGTCAAGTGAATCTAGAGTAAAAATAAATAATACTGCTCAGGTAACTAAGAATCAGATTACACTGAAAAATCAATCTGAAGAAAAACTCAGAAAAAAATATGTAGATTTTAAAATGGTAAATTCAAGTTGCTATAAACCCTAATATATTTTTAAAAGCTGTCTAGAGAATGTTATGAGGCTGGGAGATAAAACTCAATCCATAGGAATAACTTAATTATATGTGTTTACAAATTAAGTAAGTCAAATAAGTATCAAGATGACATCAACAGGCATAACTACGTTATTCAATAGAATAACACATAATTAATACCACTAACAACAACAAAAAAACCCCCTAAAATTCCTGTTTGTCTTTAAGAAAAAAAATTCCCAATCAGCTTAGTAACATTTAAAAGCTAATCAAAAAGTTCAGCAGTAAGTCAAATTCCACAATCATTTAATCATTTGTTAAGGGCTTACCACGTACATGGCACTGTACTCGGCACTTAGAGGAAACAAAAGCAAAGAGTACTTCACTTTCTCACATATATTGTCACTGGAGCAGAGGCCAAAGCTGGGACCAAGAAAGCCCATTTACTTCCACTGCCTTTCCCAGCTCAAATTTTTTCCAGTCTCCTGGCAATATTCACTTACAGGATATTGTTGTTGTTTTTCTCAGAAAAGGACTTTCCCCACCCTTGTTTTCCTGTTTTATTTTATTCTTATTTTTAATTTAGGCCATCTTGTTGTATTTTATGTATCCTAAGTTGCCTTAAGACTATTCTAGAAAGAAGCAGGGCAAAAACAACTAAACAAAAACATTTGCAAGAAGAAAATCAAGAAGTATCAGGACTCACTTGAAAGTCAAATTTTAAATGCCAAACTCTTTTTTTTGAGCCGGCGTATAAGCCATAGAGTCAAAATATCTAGATTTTAATAGTATCTCAATAGACATGAAATTTTAGGCACGATTCTGACATGTGAGAACAAAGCCAATTTTTTTTTTTTTTGAGTTGGAGTCTCACTCTGTTGCCCACACTGGAGTGCAGTGGCCGCTCCCGGCCACCGCAGCCTCGACCTGCTGGGCTCTGGCGATCCTTCCGCCTCAGTCTTCTGAGTAGTCGGAATTACAGGCATGCGCTACCACTCCCGGCTGATTTTTTTATTTATTGTAGAGATGAGGTCTCCCTGCCCAGGCGGGTCTCGAACCCGCGGGCTCAAGCAATCCACTCACCTCAGCCTCTCAAAGGTGCGGGATTACAGGCTGAGCCACCGAACCTGGCTAAGCCAATGTTTTTAAAACTATAAGTGAGAGTATACAACCAACCATATCACAGGATTTTGTATGCATATTACAGAGTGGTCTGCATGTAAAAGGTGTTTATCAACAGCTAATTCTATTTCCTTTTCTTACAAATTAATTCTGTGTCTTGTGAATAATACTGAAATCGTTAGAAAAAAAATTAAGCCAGTAAAACAAAATAAAAATAAATTTAATTTTTAAATCCTGCCTATATTTTTCTCTAGTTACTACACTAACCTCAAATACTTCTCAGAATGAAACAATGTATACTTTTTTAAGAAGACAAAGGGTCCATTACTACCTCTCTTAGTTGGGGTACCTATGTCTCAGAAGATATGTAAGAAATCACAGGAAAAAATATTTCCCCTAAAGCAAATTCTGACAGATTTTTCTAATGTTGATTAATTTTTTGAAATGTATACATCATGTATAGTTATTTTTAAATTATTTTAAATCATAGCATTCAAGTGAGGCTTGTGTAAAAATAATATGGAACAAACAATAAAGACTTAGGTAGTATCTAAGAGTCATCTGAGAGCCAGGCTCGGTGGCTCAGCCTGTAATCCCGCGCCTTTGGGAGGCTAAAGTGAGTGAATTGCCTGAGCCCGCTGGTTCGAGACTCGCCTGGGCAGCGAGACCTCATCTCTACAATAAATCAAAAAATCAGCTGGGCGTGGTAGCACATGCCTGTAATTCCGGTTACTTGGAAGGCGGAAGGATTGCTGGAGGCGGAAGGATCGCTGGAGCCCAGCAGGTCGAGGTTGTGGTGGCCGGAAGTGGCCACTGCACTCCAGTCTGGGCGACAGTTTGAGACTCCAACTCAAAAAAAAAAAGAGTCATCTGAGGATTAACTTAGTAAAATATTTATTTTTAAAATGGAAAATTTAAACTGCCATAAACTTTAATATACCTTTAAAAGCTTTTTAGAAAAATATTTGAGGCTGCGAGATAAAATTCGGTCCATGGGAAGAAACTAATGATATGTTTGTTAAGTAGGTCAAATAGGATTCTAGATTACATCAGCAAGTATTACTAAATTATTCTCAATATTATTCAAGACAGCATAAACCTTGTTTACTTTAACTGAAATGTTTTCTGCTCAATATATAAATTTTAAATTCTCTAAAATTCACAGTCTATTTTAAAACCTAGTGACAATAATTAACATGGAGAATACCATTTTATTCAACTTTTGAAAAATTACCCAAAACATTTTATTAAAAAACTATATAGATGCATTATAAAATGGAATTCAATAATTCCTTGAATTTCTTTTTGAAAACAGTTTGAGGTATCGGTGATAATTTTCATTGACATGGGTTCTTTTGGGCAATTTTTCCCAAATTGATCTATATATTCAAAGTAACTCCTATCACTATCTCAGCAAGCATTTTTATTGTCACTGAAACTGACACGATAAATTTAAATTGTATATGTTAATTCAAAACTTAGAAAAGCAAAACAATTTTTAAAAAGAAGGAAAAAGTTGGAGGTCTTACATTCTCTAACTTCAGAACTTAATATTAAGCTATAGTAATTATATAGTGATACTGGTAGAGAGAAAGACATAAAAATCATTGGAATACATTAGAAAGTACAGAAATAAGCACTTAAGTACGGTTAATTGTGTTTTTTTTAAAAAAACAATAATGTCAAGGCAATTTAATTGGAAGATAGTCTTTTTCAACAAATGATCATACCATATTTAAAAAGTAGCAACAATGGATCATCAATCTACATATAAGAGTTAAAACTATAAAATTTTGAAAATTGAATAGAAAATCTTTGTGACCTTATATTAGGCAACAGATTCTTAATGTAACACCAAAAAGATAACCCATAAGAAAAAACAAATAGATAAATTGGTCTTCATCAAAATTAAAATATTTTGCTTTTGAAAACATCATTAAGAAATAAAAGGACAAGTCATTCACTGGGAGAAAAGTTTTGAAAATTAGGTATCTCATGAAGAACTTTATCCACAATATATGAATTACTCTCACAACTCAATTACAAAAGGTCAAATAAAAATATACAAGCCGGGCTCGGTTGCTCAGCCTGTAATCCCGTGCCTTTGGGAGGCTGAGGTGAATGGATTGCCTGAGCCCGCGGGTTCGAGACCCGCCTGGGCAGCGAGACCTCATCTCTACAATAAATCAAAATATCAGCCGGGCGTGGTAGCACGGCCACTGCACTCCAGTCTGGGTGACCGAGTGAGACTCCGACAAAAAAAAAAAAAAAAAAAATAGACAAAAAGATTGACTAGACAAGTCATCAGAGAGGATGTATAAATGGTCACATGAATATCATTAGTTAATAGTGAAATGCAAATTAAAGCCACAATGATATGTCGCTACATGTCCACTAGCATGGCTCTTATCCAAAAAACTGAAAACATTCGATGTTGGCAAGGATATGGAGAAACTGGAATCCTCCTACTTCGCTGTTTGGAATGTAGGGGGAAAAAAACATTTTGGAAACAGTTACATATTAATTTTTTAAAAGATTAAACACACACTGATCACTTAACCTTGCAGTTTTACTCCTAGAAAATTACCTAAGAAAATAGAGTGAGATGTTCACACAAAGACATACACAGATGTTCACAGTAACATTATTTGTCAGTCAAAAACAGAAAACAAAACAAATGTCTATTAACTGATATATCAATAAATAAAATTTGATCCATGCAATAAAATACTCAGCAATAAAAGAATCAAACTTCTAAACGTGCTATAAAACTGATAAATATAAAAAATATTACACTAATTGGAAAAAGTCAGACACAAAGTTAAGATCACATATTATAAAATTTTACTTATGCAAAGTTTCCAATAAAGACAAGTTTAAAAAGACAGAATGCAGGTCAGCAGGGGCCTAGGTTAGAGTGTGATAGCAGAGACTACTGCAAATGAGCACATGGGAATTTGTGGGGGTTAAGGAGATGTTTTAGAACTGGATCATGTTGATGGCTACAAAACTCTAAATATCCTAAAATAACTGAATTATACAACTGCAGTGTGTAACTATTAGGGTATGAAAATTATACCTCATTAAAACATTGAGTTTGCAATGTTCTAAATTAAAGCCACAGACCATTTTTGCATTAATAATCAATAAATTATTAGGTTGGGATATTAAGCCCAGAGAAGAGGACACAAAGTGAAAATATGATAACTATTTTCAAATACTCAATAAGTAACATGCCCTTCAGAAGACGAATAAGACTTATAAGATTTTATCAGAACAAATAAATTGATAAGAATCCAAATACAACTCAATACACCAAAAAAACTCTAGAAGGAAGAGCTGAACTTTCTAAAAAATAAGAAGCATCTACTATGAAGCAGTTACTCTGTGAGTCAGCTTGTTTCTTGTTACTATTGAAAATGGTTAATTGACCAATTATTTAGAATTGTTCAAAGCTGATTCCTATATGATGCAGAATTGAAATGGAAATGAAATTGAAAGATAAACCAAATGACTGCCAAGATTCCTTTTGTTTCTTGGATACTATCTTCATTTTTATTTTTGCCACTGAAGTGACACATTAAAAAAGAAACAACCATGAGACAAATTCAAAGTTAAAACCCCAGTCCAGTCCATGGTCAAGGACAAAGCCTCCATTTAGCTGATAACTTATATGTATAATGAACCTAGAGGAGAGGTTGTCAAGGATCTGTATGAACACATGGAGATTTGCCCGAGTTAGGGAGACAGCCTAATTTTACTGGTGTGGGGAGGTCACCTTACAGCTAATAATAAACTTTTTTTTTTTGAGTTGGAGTCTCACTCTGTCGCCCAGACTGGAGTGCAGTGGCCACTCCCGGCCACCGCAGCCTCGACCTGCTGGGCTCCGGCGATCCTTCCGCCTCAGCCTTCCAAGTAGCTGGAACTACAGGTGCGCACTACCATATCGGCTAATCGTTTGATTTCTTGTAGAGATGAGGTCTCACCAAGTTGCCCAGGCGGGTCTCGAACCCACAGGCTCAGACAATCCACTCACCTCAGCCTCCCAAAGGCGCGGGATTACAGGCTGGGCCACCGAGCCCGGCTAATAAACTATTTTTTTATCTATCATAGATTTTTGTTTAACATAAGGAGGTAAGACACTTATATAAATAACTATTTTGTTAATTTTTCTTTAAAATAACATTTTGCTGGGTTCTGTGACTCACGCCTGCAATCCTAGCACTTTGGGAGGCAAAGGCAAGAGGATCGCCTGAGTCCAGGGGTTCGAGACCAACCTGGGCAACTTGACCAGACCTCGTCTCTACAATAAATCAAAAAATTAGCCAAGGACGGTGGCGCTCACCTGTGGCTCCAGCTATTGGAAGGCTGAGGCGGAAGGATCACCTGAGCCCAGAAGGTTGAGGCTGCTGTGGGTGTGAGCGTGCCACTGCACTCCAGCCTGGACTGCAGAGTAAGACTCCTACTCAAAAAAATAAAAAGAACTTCTAACAGTTGAAAATGAGAATTATATAAGCCTTGTACTGTGTTATAAGCAGTGTTTATTGTACTGTATTATAAGCAATAGTTATTTATTGTCAAAACAAGTATTTTGCAAGGAAAAATCTCTGATATGAGATTAAATGTAACAATTATTTCAGGAACTATGTCTATAATAGCGTATAAGCCATTTTTGGTGGGGAGAGTGACTTGGTTGGATAAAGAGGTGGAGTTAGGAAGGTAGGAGTGGATAGGATATATTGATATCTACTAAAACAAAAAAAGTATGATGTTAGTAGACAGAAACACATACTTAAGATGTTTAGTCTGAGACTATAGTTTTTGTCTTGATAATTAAAACCTAGGGTTTTAATAAAACAAATTATTTTCACAAACTATTGTTACAAATACCTCCGCAATGACATTTTCTACCTTATACAAAGCCAGTAATATTACATATATATATACACATATATAGTATATATTATATAATATAATATATATTATACACACATATATATGTGTATATATATATATAGAGAGAGAGAGAGAGAGACACACACATATATATATATGCAGGTATGTGTATTTTAGGATTATACTTTTCTAACTTGAAATTTTTAATTATGTCATTTTGCTCTTTAATAAATGAGATATTAAACACAGCAGGGAGATAAAATGTCCAATAAATAACAACACCTATTAATATGCTCTTAGTTATATATGTGTATGTTTCATATATACAACGTTTGTGTGTTTAATTAGCTTTGGGTTTGTTTTGTTTCAAAACAACTTAAAAGAATCACCTCAATAGCTAGAAAAATCACTTCTAAAAATCTAACATCCTTCCATGATAAAAAAAAAAAAAAAAACTAGGTATCCAATTGAACTTCTTGACCAGAATAAAGGGCAGTTATTAAAAACTTATAGTTAACACCATACGTTGTGGTGAAAAAACAAATGCTTTCCCACTAAGATCAGAAAGAGGGAAAGAATGTGACCCTGTTGCCATGTCTATGTGAAACACTTACTAGGGCAATTATGCAAGTGAAATAAATAAAGGCATCAAGATCAGAAAGGAAGAAGTAAATATATCTGTATATCGAATGACATGTACACATACAAAATACTAAGGAATCTTTAAAAAATCTGTTAGAACTAAAAAATGAGTTTAGGAAGGTGGCTAAATAGAAGACCAATATACAAAAATCAGTTTTACTTCTTTATACTATCAATGAACAATCTGAAAATAAAATTAAGAAAAAATTGAATACACAATAGCATCAAAAGGAAAAAAATACTTGCAAATGAATTCATCCAAATAAATGTAAGACATATACATTGAAAAATACTAAACAACACTGAAAAAATTACAGAAGACCTGAATAAAAGTAAAGACATTCAATGTTATGGATTTGAAGATTTCATATTATTAAAATGCCAATAGTCCCAAAATTAATACACAAATTCAACAAAATCCCTATCAAAATCCCAGATAACTTTTTGGTAGAAATTGACAAGATGATCTTAAAAATTTTATGGAAATACCAAAACAATTCTTTGGGGGGAAAGGACAAAGTTAGAAGACTCACATTTCTTGATTTCAAAACTTAATGTAAAGCTGCATAATCCAGACAGTGCCATACTGACTTAAGGACAGATCTCAAAAAAATTGGGAATACAGAAATAAACCCTAAAATGTATGGGCAGTTAATTTTTCACAAGTAAGACAATTAAATGGTGAAAGAATAGTATTTTCAACACATGGTGATGGAATCACTGGATATTTATGTGGAAAAGAATGAATTTGGATTCCTGTCTCACAAGATATATAAACATGAACTTACACTAAATCATAGACCTGATTGTAACAGCTAAAACTATAAAACTCTTAAAAGAATACATGAATAAGCCTTTGTGATTTGGGATTAGGCAATAGATTCTTAGACGTGATATCAAAAGCATCAGTGACACAAGAAAACATAGATAAATTGAACTTTGTCAAAATTTAAAGTTTTGTGCTTCAAAAAACATCAAGAAGAAGTAAGACGATAATCCACCCAACTGAAGAAAATATTTCAAATCACATATCTAATAGGGAACTGGTATCCAGAACATATAAATAATTCTTACAATTCAACAATGAAAAGAAAATATTCTAATTTCTTAATGGGCATAACATTTGAACAGATATTTCTCCAAATCAAATATAAAATGGTGAATTAGTGCATGAAAAGATGCCAACATCATTGTTCATTAGAGAAATGGAAATTAAAAAAAAAACAATGAAACATCATTTCATACCCACTAGGATAGCTAAAATAAAAACTAAAACTAAAGACAGTGACAGCCAGAACCCTCTTACATTGCTTGTGGAATTGTAAAACAGTACAAACATGCTGGAAAACAATCTGGCAGTTTCCCAAAATGTTAAATTTAGAATTATATAACTCCTAAGTATATACCTTACACAATTGAAAACAGGCCGGGTGCAGTGACTCACGCTTATAATGTCAGCACTTTGGGAGACAGAGCAAGAGAATCACCTTAGCACAGGGCCTTGAGAACAATCTGGGCAACGTGGCAAAACCTCATCACTACAATAAAAATTTAAAAATTTACCTGGGTGTGGTGGTACACACCTGTAGTTGGAAGGCTGAGGCAGAAGATCACCTGAGCACAGCAGGTCTAGACTATAGTGGCCGTGAGCGTGCCACTGCACTCCAGCCTGGACAACAGAGTGAGACTGATTTAAAAAACAGATAGATAGATAGATAGATAGATAGATAGATAGATAGATAGATAGATAAAGAATTGAAAACATATGTCCACATAAAAACATGAATGTTTATTACAGAAGTATTCATAATAGTCAAAAGTGGTAATAACCCAAATGTTCATAAATAAATAAATAACGTGGTATATCTATACAATGGAATATTGTTTGGCTTTAAAAAGGAATGAAATACAGATACATGCTACAACATAGATAAACCTTGAAAACATTACACTCAGTAAAAAAAGCCTGACACAGAAGGCCTAACATTGTACTATTTCATTAATATAAAATGTCTATAATTTAAATATCCATAAAAAACAAAAAGTAGTATAGAGGTCACAGGGGCAGTGGGAGTAGTGGGAGGTGGTAAGAGACTGCTAAGGGAAATGGGGTTTCATTCTGTGATGAAAGTGTCCTGGAATTTGATAGTGCAAAATAATGGTTGTGAAAATCTATGATATAGTAAAATAACACCCAATTACACACTTTAAAATGAGGAATTTTATGGTATATGGATTTTTGCCTAAATAAAGCTGCAATTAAAAAAATAAGTCAAATAAGTAGGCCATTTAAGATAGATCAGGATTTTCTGTAACAAATAATAAAACATACCAAAGATCTATTATAGAAAAATGTATAGAATGGGAAACTATCATACAGAAAGTCCAAATACCCTCTACTAGGAGATAACTTGGCATGCTTGAGAAGCCAAAAGAAGGCTATTATGTTTAAAACATAAGAGGCAAGGGGAAAAGTGGCCCAAGATAATGCTTGAGACAACAGGTGAGAGTTAGAGCAAACAGACCCCAGAAGCCACAGTAATGAATATGGATTTTATCCTTCTTTCATCTGGAAGCCACTGGAAGATTTTAGGCAGTGCACTATCTGGTTCATTTTTAAAAGCTGGCTATGCCTGTTCTAGGGAAAACAGAAGAGGGGATGGCAAGAATGGAAACAGGGGTAACCCCTTCGGGTCCCCTCCCACTGTGGGAGTTTTTCTGTCCTCTCAATAAACCCTGCTTTCTTAAAATAAATTAATAAATAAAAGAATGGAAACAGAAAGAATAAACAGTTGTCTCTAATTTGTAGTACTAGAGAGATGGATGGATAGGACCAGAGCTGGAATAGCTTTTTTTAATCATATTTAACTCTTTGGAATCTAACCCACTCTAAGTGTGGTAGGCACTGTGATGTGTTTTCCAAATACTCTTCTGGGATGAAGAATTCTCTTTCCAGCTATTGCCTGCGCTGAAGAGAGACTTTCTAGAGCAGCCTTCATATGTTCAAGGCAGATGTATAATGGCCCGAACTCTTGCATGAATGAAAGGAACCTGAAGGGACACCCAGCTTCAGAGCTCCCATGAGGTCTGTGAGGGTTTCATTGAAACTGCATCCCTCTTCCCAATTCTGCTTCCTTTTCTTCCCATCTAAAGAGTTTGATCTCCAAAATGACCCCTGATAATTGTACTGTATGCTAATCTCCATCTCATAATCTGCTTCCCAGGGAACTCAATCTATGATACTGACTTACTAAAACTCAGTACATGGCCTTCGTTTACCATCTAAAGAGGGTCAACCTATAAAAACTAAAAACTTGAAATAACTGCATGCCAATTAAAAAAATCCTTACCAGAATAGTGATACACAATGTGGTGATACTATACCAACTTATGACATTTTTATCATATCTCATGTATTTTAATTAAACCCTTTGTATGTAAACACTTTTAATGCTATTTTAGTGAAAGGACAATAGTAAATAATAGAATACGTGGTAAAATTGTACCATTAACCACACTGAAGAAACTAAGAACAAAAAAGGACAAGTGTTGTGTCTCTTGTTTCTAGGTCTGAAGATAGTATGTTATTTACAATTGCTGACAGTATCAATTGACATGGGCAATTATAATGGAAACATATTGGCTCACTCTGCACTAATCAAAAGTAAAATTTCAGTGAAGCAAAAAATGTTAGCCCAGCACATTATTTTATACAATCAGAAAAACACTCAAAATTTGCATATGCAATTCCATCCTTCGAAACAAGAGTTACACTATGTTCTTGCAAGAAATATCATTTATGAAACAATTTGATGAGCACAAGAATAACATATAATCACATTTTGATTATTCAGGGTGACAGAAGAAATATGTCACTTAAAGCTACAAATATTCTAAGACTCCATTTAGCCCATCACACACAATCTCTTGCCTATCAAACAATTTTTCAAGACTTGCTAGTAGCTAATAATCTGAGTTTCACCTTTATAAAGGTTTTAAAGCATCAGTGAAATGGCCAAAGGGTAGCAACACAAGGGAGTTAAGTCAGAAGTAGCAAAGTCCCTAAATAATCCTCAAAGTATTCTATGTCTTGAATAACTAAGAGTTGACTGTTGATTGTGTTTGCAAAAAAATCATTGAAAGGATCTTTTCTCTGGAGTTTTAGCCCAGATCAGAATTTTACCACCTTTTGCCCAAGGCTGCGGCAAGACTTCCAGAGCAAAGAGAAGGTAGAGTGTGATCCTTAATGTAAGTTATAAAGATCAAAATAGAGCAAAGAGAGCATTTCACAGATTTAAAAGTCAGTAACATGTTTTTAGTGAAATTTGGAAATATGTCTCCTTATTTTAACTTTATTTTATAAAATAATCTGTTTTTTGAAATGACCAGGCATTACATAAAGTACGACTGTGTGAGTTCCTTGAAGATGGGAAATGTGACTGGATCTTTATATTTCTGTTGTGTCACATGGAGCCTGGAACACAACACTCAGCAAAAGAAACAAAAAGAAGATCCTTTAGTCCAGTATTTTCATATACACAAATTTTCCAGACTAACAGAGTATATCTGAAAATTAAGTGTAAGCCGGGCTTGGTGGCTCAGCCTGTAATCCCAGAGCCTTAGGAGGCTGAGGTGAGTGGATTGCCTGAGCCCGCGGGTTCGAGACCCCCTGGGCAACTTGGCGAGACCTTATCTCTACAATAACTAAAAAATTAGCCGGGCGTGGTAGCGCGGGCCTGTAGTTCCAGCTACTTGGAAGGCTGAGGCGGAAGGATTGCCGGAGCCCAGCAGGTGGAGGCTACGGTGGCCGGGAGTGGCCACGGCACTCCAGTCTGGGTGACAGAGTGAGACTCCAACTCAAAAAAAAAAAAAAAAGAAAGAAAGAAAAGAAAATTAAGTGTAAAGAATGAAGTTGGTAAAAATCAGATGACTATATGGAATAAAGTGGTCATTTTTCAATCTCCACAGCTGCTTTATGAGATATTATTGTTCCATGTTAAAAGACAAGATTGGGAAGATGAGGTTCAGAGACCATAAATAACTTAACAAAAATCATATAGCTAATACGTTGCAGAGCTGTGAGTCAAACTCCAGCCTTACTGACTCAGTTCTCAGAGACTTTTTCTATAGCTGTGCTGTCGCATAGTTAGCCACATGTTGCTGTTAAGCACTTAAAGTGTGGTTACGCTGAACTGAGTTGGGCTAAAAGGTACACTGATTTCAAAGAAAAATGTTCAAAAAAGAATGTAAAAAAAATCACTAGTAATTTCTGTATCAGTTACATGTTGATAATATTTTGAATATATTGGTTATGTAAAATACACCATTAAAATTAGTTTCACTGCCTATTTTTTTAAAAATGTGGTTGTTAAATAAAATTGGCCATTGCCTTACTAGACTGTGGTGTAGCCATGTGCTCTTGGAGCTATTGCTATCCCCATGTTTCCTGGCTTTCTCTCCCTCTCTTTACTTTCTAAATAAACTACATTTTCTAATCTAGAAATATATATATATATATATATATATATATATATATAATTACACATGTGGTTTACATAATATTTCTATCAGACACAATGATATACAGGAAAAGAGAAACAAATAAAGAAGATACCTCAGAAGAAGGAGCAGAATTTTTCTCTTGTAAAGAGACACTTCTGCTAAGGAATGAGATTAGGAAGGGAGGAAGTGTTTAGTGTGTGGCTTTTTTTAAAAAACGTACATTTAAAGAACTATTCACAACACAACATAGACTCAGTCAGAAGTACATAAAATGCTATGATGGCAGTAATTTATCTATACCTTCAATGGAATTTTTCTATTTTAGATGTTAAGCTATATCAAACCATAAAGATAAAGAAAGTAAATGTGAAAGGAGATTCCAGGTAGAGAAAAATATACCCAAGAGCAATGTGGCAAGCAACAGGCAGCCGAGTAAGTTGGAAGAGACAACAGAAGAAAGGAGAAAAGAACCGGTCACATCAGGTTTGCAAGCTAAGCAAAGCATATGGCCAACCGGGCACAGTGGCTCAGCCTGTAATCCCGTGCCTTTGGGAGGCTGAGGTGAGTGGATTGCCTGAGCCCGCGGGTTCGAGACCCGCCTGGGCAGCGAGACCTCATCTCTACAATAAAAAATCAAAAAATCAGCCGGGCGTGGTAGCGCATGCCTGTAATTCTGGCTACTTGGAAGGCTGAGGCGGAAGGATTGCCGGAGCCCAGCAGGTCGAGGCTGTGGTGGCCTGGAGCGGCCAGTGCACTCCAGTCTGGGCGGCAGAGTGAGACTCCAACTCAAAAAAAAAAGCATATGGCCTTTATTCAAAAGATGTTGGTGATAATTTGATTGTAATTTATGAAAACAGTTCTCTTACTGTATTACACAGAATATAGGTAGCCTGAGGTGAGAATGACTGGGAATTGCAAGGAAGAGAACTAACATTTCTTAAGTGTTTTACTTGCATTGTGTACTTTGGTTATCCTTGTTCATAGATGAAAAACACAAAAGAACAAAAAAAAAATTAAGAAAATGTCCATGACCACACAGTTGCCAATTTATAAGAAAATAAGTACTGATGCAGGTAATTTGTGAAGTAGTGGGAAAGTTTGGAGAGACATGTCCTTATTTTTCTCTGTCAATTAAGTGATGATATTTTGTTGAGCTGGAAGGATTGAAAATGGACAGGTGAATTCAAAATAGCAGAAAAAATTTATAGTAGCCATGAAAATGAAAGGAGTGGAAGGAGATAATTGAGAAAAATAGCAAAAGAACTGGTAAAAGGTGCTGAACATCCATTAAATAGTAATAAAACTAGATAAAATGTATTGAGTTCTTATGATGTACCAGGCATAGGCTAAGCATTTTATGCGCAGTCTTATTTAATCCACGAGACATCTAATTATGTGAGAATAATTATATAATCTTATATTACATATGCAAATTAGAGATTAAATAACTTGACCTTTCATCACAAAGGCATGATTCAAACCCACTTCTGTCTGTGGCTGTTTAACCAGGTCTCCAATATCACTGTGATGTTAACAATCTGAAATCCCATTCTGTTACAAGGGAAGAAGGACCCACATTTTAAAATTTAAGACACGCTGATGCCTATAGAGCTTGAAGTGGCCTGCCTAGGAACTCAAAATGAATTATGGCCAATGCCAGGTCTAAAATCTGGATTTCAATAGTAAACTGACTCATTTGAAAAACGAACTGAATGGTTGTAACAGTTCTGAAACAGGTAATAGGATTTAGAAAATCATATGTTATAATTCTATAGCCAGCACATAGAAGGGATCAAATAAATATTTCTTAACAGAAAATACAGAGAGGAAGAAAGGGAGGGCTGAACAGAAGGAAAGGGAAAGGAAGGAGAGAGAAGAGCAGAGCAAGAGAGATTGTATGGTTTTCAGGAAGATACTCCATTTCTTATAAAGTTTGATTGTGATCAAGTTCCTTGTCTTAAGACACTGATGCCCAAATATTTGACTGTTTTAGGGTACTTGATAAGTACAGTTTCAGATTTACAATGAGGCAGTTTCCCTGCTTACATACTCCTATTCCTTATGGAGTTTTCAGCCATTGCTTAACGACAGAAGAATTTTAGTGCTGGAAACAGTAGACAGTTTACCTTTTATTCAACTGAAATTTATCATGGTTGCAATCTTTATATTGACTCTAGCAGTATATTATTAAATTTATCATTCTAGAAATGTTTTCAATCAAAGTAAATCCTTTGATTATACACACAGCGAAAAACAACTATAATCCTTATTCGAGCATGGTAGGTATGACTAAATTTAAAAAAGCAAAAATATATCAATGAGATTATCAATTCACAGTTTCTGGGTTTTTTAATCACATTATTTAAATTGGACTAGAGTGCAATGGCAAGCTCTCGGCTACCGCAGCCTTGACCTGCTGGCTAAGGTGATCATTTATTCTGAACTTTCCAAGCAGGTAGAACTACAAGGCACACACTATCATATCTGGCTAATTTTTTTTATTTATTGTAGGGAGGAGGTCTTGCCAAGTTTCCCCAGATGGTCTTGAATCCCTGGGCTCAGGCAATCCTCTCGCTTCCACTTCCCAAAGTATTGGGATTACAGGCGGGAACCATTGTACCTGGCCTAAACTGGGTTATCTTTTTTTTTTTTTTTTTTTTGAGTTGGAGTCTCATTCTATCACCCAGACTGGAGTGCGGTGGCCGCTCCCGGCCACCGCAGCCTCGTCCTGCTGGGCTCCGGCGATCCTTCTGCCTCAGCCTCCCAAGTAACCGGAATTACAGGCGCGCGCTACCACGCCCGGCTGATTTTTTTGATTTATTGTAGAGATGAGGTCTCGCGGGCCCAGGCGGGTCTCGAACCCGCGGGCTCAGGCAATCCACTCACCTCAGCCTCCCAAAGGCGCAGGATTACAGACTGAGCCACCGGGCCCGGCTTTGGGTTATCTTTTAATTATGACACATACTTCATTGAAATGGCCAGTGCTTGGAAAAAACATTTTAAGTAATAAGGATAGATCATAATAGCAACACAGAGGGGGAAAAAGTGATTTATATGAGCAAACTGCTGGAAAATCTAACCACATGTAACTGAAGTAAAGTCAGAAGGGATGCGAGGGGCTAAATACATCATTGATTCACAGTTCCTGGTCAAATGGCATCATCTTTGAAATTCTGACTTTAGTAATAGTCAATAGAAATGATATGCCTACCAATACTGGTATTAGCTAAACTGTTCCACAACTGGGTTTATAGAAGTTGAAGCCACTTTGAGATCAATACATGTTTTTGCAAAAGAATAGATCATTTTTTGCAGCACTGTTCACAATAGCAAAAACATGGAACCAACCATACTGCCCATCAAAGCTGGACTGGATTTTTTAAAAAGTGGTGCATATACACAATGGAATATTATGCAGCCATAAAGAAGGACAAACACAGCAACCCCCTCAGGTCCCCTCCCACTGTGGGAACTTTTCTGTCCTCTTAATAAATACTGCTTTCTTAAAAAAAAAAAAAGAAGAAGAAGAAGGACAAACATATGGACCTTTCAGCAACTTGGATGGATTTAGAGTGATCTATCATACTCAGTGATTTATCACAGAAACAAAGAACAGAGTATCATAGGTTCTCACTCATAAGCGGACCTTGAACAATTATCACAATACTATAAGAAAGGGATTGGCAGTAGTGGGAAGCTGCCAGGGGAGGTGGGTGGGAATGGCAGTTGAGGGAAACTGCCAGAGGAGGGAGGGGCACACCTCATTAACAAGGGTACCTGCATAATGAACATTTGTATACCTAACCCTGAATTGTACCCCACATCTTTAAAATAAAGAAAGTTTAAAATTAAAAAAAAAATAGATCAAGGATTAGTAAATAATGCATTCTAATTGCAGTGTTTCCTTTCTATTCTCCATGTGGAAACCCTCAGACGTCTCAGTACAATGGGTTCTCCAATCATAATAAGTGAAGTGAACATAACGGCAGGTTCAGAATAAATTTGGATAAATTGTTCAAGAGGTCAAATGTTACATATTTATCAGAATAAATAAATATAGGTGTGTATCTGTGGTGTGTGTGTGTGTGTGTGTGTGTGTGTGTATGTAAAAGAAAAATCCTGTAAAGAATTAGGTACAGCTTGATCTAGATTCTTCAGGTCATACTCTGGCAGCAACTTCTCCTTTAAGGTCTTGTTTGTTCACATTTTTGCTTTCTTATCAATTAGTTTATTATTAAAGAGTATCACTTGAAGTTATTGTTCCAAAGTTTATGGTGCTGCCTACTTTTAAGTTAACTGAACTAACATCCACCGAGAGTCGATTCTGTGTGTACTAGAAAGAAGATGATAAAATTCATAATCTAATGCAAAGGAAAAATATCATTTTCAATTATTAAGTAGGTATAAAACATGACAGAATATGATTTAAGTGACATATCCTCTACAGTGTTTTAGCTATATCAGTCTTTGATATACCAGAAAGTTTTTACAAAAAGTTAATTTTAACATGTCAAATTTATCTTATTTCCATATTAGACAATAGCCGCATTGAATATAGAATCTGTTTCACCCATTCCTGCAATCTCCCGTAGTATTTTGAGTATTTACTTATTGGTGTATTTCTAAGTGTCTTTTTCATCCACACTTATAAAACTTTTATAAAACTTAACAACAAGATTTTGCTGTCATCCCATTAATTGTCATCTTGTTATTTTGTCAAGCCACTCTTCCAAAATCCTCGTTGCATCTCAATATATTTAACATACTAGTTACTCCTCTTTAATTTGTGCATTTTGCTAATGTCATAACCATTCCAGTAGGGTGAAATATAGGGCTCTGTGACTCATTACTGTGTCTGTGAACCAATGTACTCCAAGTTTACTTCTCTTAGCTGATTTATTTCTAACATTTCCACAAAGTTGAAAGGAGTTGAATTTGTTTTTTTATTTTTAAATTTTTTTCAATAATAACATGATGTATCTGGAATTGGCTAGCATTTATGTATTTATTCATTGATTTATATATCTATTATATATTATTTTCACACAATTTTAAAATCTGAGGGGTTAAAAAATCTATTAACAGTAGAATTGACCCTAAATATTAAGGGATGCTGTTATGGTTAATTTTATGTGTCATTTTTTCTTTTCTTTTTCATGTACCAGTCATAATTTATCACTTTATTTTATGTTTTTTTTAAGGTGCGGGTTACAATTCAGGGTTAGATACATAAGTGGTCATCTTACAGGATTTTTCTAAGTCATGGTGCCCATATATTGACTAAACATATCTTAATGTCAATATGAGGGTAATTTTTAGATGAGATTAACATTTGAGTAATTTGAGATGAGATTAACATTCGAATCTCCCCACCTTGTGGTGGGAGATTCATCTAATCATTTGAAGGCCATAAGAGAGAAAAGAAGTCATAAGGAAGAGGAAATTCAGTCTTCAGACTGCCTTCATATTTGAGCTGCAAAATCAACTCTTCCTGGCTGATCTAATGTGCAATTTTAGATTTGCCAACACCCAGTTGCTTAAAAATCAATCTCTCCTTCTCTCTCCATCCCTGTTTTTCTCTCTTTATTGCTTCTGTCTCTCTGGAGAACCCTTATTAATTCAGGGACTGACAACGATGAAGCAAAGATTGTGATGCTCTAGAGGGGGTTTCTCCATCAGGTAGAAGGCAGTCTCAATGATGCTATTACCGCTTCCAACACCCCTTCATGTCCTGCAATGACCTACTGTTTCCAATCAGTACAGTTTTCAGGTGTCAATGTGGTCCATTGCTTAGATTTGTTGATAGTCACTGATTGACACCTAGGCAGATGACAGATGACAAGTACAATAAAATAATACTGATTTTTAAAAAGTAGCCTTTATTACAGCCATATAATGCTATAGCCCATGCCATTCCTTCACATATACATTACAACTAAATTACCCAATAATTTATGACACGTGTAGCTAACATTTTTATTATAATTGCAAAGTAACTAACATTAAAAAGGAACACTATTAGGAAAAAAAATAGCACTAGGCCTCAGAAGTCTTTTTACTTTATCATTTTCTGTTTTATACAGGGAATGAATCAATGGAAATTAGACTATAATGAACTGAATTGTGTTCCTCCAAAGTTAGTATGTTGAAGCCCTAACCCCCAATTTGATGGTATTTGGAAGTAGGACCTTAGGGGGATAATTAGGTTTAGATGAGGTCATGGGAATAGGCACTCATGATGGAATTAGTGCCCTTACAGGAAGAGACAGAGAGAGCCAGCATGTGTGTGCTTTCTCTATCTCTCATCTCTCTATCTCTCCGTTTCCATCTCCACCTCCATCTCTCCTCCAGAAAGAGAACCCTCACTGAAACCTGCTCATCTGTTGTTCAAGCTACCCAGTTTACAATATTTTGTTATGACAGCCTAGGCTGACTTATATGGATTTACACATTTGGAGTATTATAGAATTCTAAAATGCACTAAAAAATAATACATATGTTAAGAAAATTTATTTTAAAAAACAAGTAAAATTCTATGAATTAAAGGAGAAGATCACTCATATAAATAAGTGGAACTTGGACATGTGGTTCCATTAGAGTCACTTGGAGCATTTATTAAATCTTCATTTGCTAACCCTATACCCACAGTTTCTCTTCAGTGAGTCTGTGGTGGTTCCCCAAAATTGACATTTTTCAACACCAGTTCCCAGATTGTGTTGATACCAAACCATACTCTGCAAATGACTAAAAATTAATACAAGGTGTAAGTCATAATCTATTAAGAGCACCAAGGCTGGGGGTAGTAGCTCATGCCTGTCATCCCAGCACTTTGGGAAGCCGAGGTGAAAAGACTACTTGAGCCCAGGAGTTCAGGACCAGTCTAGGAAATGTATTAAGATTCTGTCTCTGCAAAAAATAAACTTAGCCAGGTATGGTGGTGTTTGTCTGTAAATTCAGCTACTCAGGAGGCTGAGGCAGAAGGATCACTTGAGCCAAGGAAGTAAGGCCTGCCATAAGCCTTGATCATAACACTGCATTCCAGCCTGGACAACAGTGACACCATGACCCAAAACCAAAGCAAAACAAAACAAGAGCACCAAGAGTATATTTTTAAAAAGCACACACATACACAGAATGACAAGCGAAATTTACAAGATGTTAACCCAAAGTCTCTTGAGTGGGGAATGTTTTCAAAAGAAAATATTTTAAAAGTTCTCCAGTTTACTTTAATAATCACCAAGCTTGGGAATTAATTGTCTCAAATTATGAAAAAAAAATTGCTTCATGTTTTACATAGATAAAATAGAAAAAGTAGGTTAAGAAAGTATTATTTGGCCGAGCACGGTGGTTCATGCCTCTAATCCCAGCACTCTTGGAGGCCTAGGTGAGAGAATTGCCTAAGCCCACAGATTCAAGACTAGCCTGGGCCTCATCTCTACAATACATCAAAAAATTAGCCAGGCATGTTGGTGTGTGCCTGTAGTTCCAGTTACTTGGAAGGCTGAGGCAGAAGGATAGCCTGAGTCCAGCAGGTTGAGGCTGCATTGGCCAGGAATGTGCCATTGCCCTCCAGCCTGGGTGACAGAATGAGACTACAACTCAAAAAGAGTATTATTTAATAAATTGTCCTTTCAAAATTTTCTTAATATGAAATATACAAAGCACCAAGTTTTTATTGATTTATTTTTTAAGAGACAGGGTCTTGCTATGGAGCTCAGCTTGGATTCAAACTCTAGGGCTCAAGTGATTCTTACGTATCAGCCTCCCAAGAAGTGGGGACTACAGGAATTTTTATTTCTCAATTGCATTAATTGTCAGACAATTGCTTGTTATTTTGAATATATTTGATATTCACACTAAAATCCTGTCAACATTATCCATTTACTTAGCTAGCCCTTTCTTCCTGGGCAGAATAAATATAGACCAATCTAACCCTAGGCAGAATCATAACCACAGGAAGGGAAATGAACAAATACAGCTATAACATTAGCAGAAAAAGCACATAAGAATTTAATAATGACCAACTAAGAGGATAAAATAACTTTTGTAATTAACTTTAAGAATAAAGTTCTAGCAATTGTTCAATGAAATTATAATAAAGAACTATGGCCTAAAATATAAATAATAAGATATATAACAATATATAATACAAAATTATACAATGCTATATAAATATCATATACATATATAAAGCTATCAAAAGTAACAGTGAAAAGATGCTTGAGAATGCTATATTTTGTCCATTAATAAAATGTGAGTAAAATTAAGCTTGAGGACGGATAGGAGGGGTAATCAACAGAATGTATATACATGGAAGATAAATGTGAGGCAAGATGTTCAATGAAGTCAAACCTGATTTTCAACTGTCACTTCCTGTCTGTGAACTAAAGCAAGTCAACTGATCTCTCTTGGTCTCTTTCTTTAACTCTATAACATCCTTTGAGAATTATTTTGCTTCAGAAATAAAGCACCCAAGATTTCATGAATTTCTGCTCTTTCTTATAATATTAATTGCTTCCTTATTCTGTGAAAAGTGACTCTTTAGCTAGCTGCAGTCATTTCTTAGAATTTCAAAGGACTGACTCAAAAAACAACAAACAACCCCATTTAGTTGAGCTTGGTTTAATGCATTTTCCTCAAGTCGCTCTTAAATTCTAATTAAAATTAGTTACAAAACATTAAAAATATGATATCTATTAACCCAAATACATAGACTATTTGGACAGATAAAACAATTTTGTAAATGCACAGCAGTTTAATTGTAATCTCTTATTTTTATTTTGCTCTGGATCTGTGATCTAATAGTATTATAAGCATGTGCCAATTAATCTGAAAGATTTAATAAAAGGCAACACTACTTGTTGTCTAGCTACAAACAAATGTTTATGTCTCAAAAGTGCATTTTGCATACGATTAAAGTTAGTATATTAGAAAAATGAAAAATAACTGAATTTGCTATGTATCTGCAAGTCAATTACTTGGGCTTAAATTAAAAACAAAAGGCTAGTGGCAAAAAGAAAAACAGGAGGAGAATATGTGTCACATAAATCTTTCAGTATCCATGCAATAAGTTTGAATAAACGTTGTTGTTGTTTTCATGTAGTACAGAGGATTTAGTAGTATCTTCTCTCTTTAATTCAGTTTGGTTAAGCATGACAGGTTTTTACTTATATACAAAAGAAAAACATAAAATTTATAAAGATAAAACAAAAAAATCAATGAAATAACACAATGTTAAGAAGAAGTAACGTTTAAGAAGAAATCAAAGGAAGGGAGAGCAGCTAAAAAGACTGAAAGAAAGATAAAGGGTAAAGGATTTAAAAATTAAACAGAAGGGAAAAGATTAAAGAAGGAAAGGCAAAAAGCAATGCAGCAGGATTTAAGAAGCCCGTAAAAAGAAAAGACATGCAGTGATGACAAAGGAATAACAAGTACTAGAGAAAAGATACTCAACATAATGAAGAGAGGAAAAAAGAAAGTAAAATAAAAGCAATTGTAAATTAATTGTAAAACATACTATAGGAAAATACAATGTTAATGGGCTTCCTTTTTCTTTCATCTTCTTTGCTCTGCTATCTATAAAAAGAAAAATCAGTCTTTATGCACAGGAGATTTGGAACAAAATGTTCAATGTATCGGGTTACAGCATGGTTTGGTAAAAGTGCACTGTCACTGGCAGGCTTTGTGATGCTGCACAGGTAACTTACCTTTTCTATCCCGTACTACACCTCCCAATTTTTTAATTTACATGTTTAAGCAATCACATCTTACTTTTGAGGTCCTCAGCTAACCAAACATTGCGACTTTATTTGTAGTCCTTTACTAACGCTGATTTCTGAAGCCACTAATTTATTTTATGGTGAAATAAAAGATGCAGCATGTGGATAAACTGAATTGCAAAGAGACCCACTTTTAAATAACCAAACACAGTGGTTCTCAACAATGGTAGTACCCTTGAGAGATTCCACTATTTGAGGGGACGTTTTTTGTTGTCATAATTATTGATGGAAACTGCTCACACTTACTAACTAAGGACAGGGGATGTTAGATCCCCTGAAATTTCCTGCAGGATATTCTTTTAGGCTAAATATGTTTAAAGTTACTTAAGTCTAGACTCTATTTTCATTTTCCATTCAAACATAAACCATTGTTGCATAGTTTAATAAATGAGTTTTCAGGGAATGTAACTAACATAGAAATCAAGGATGTATTTTGTTTTGCCAGAGCTTAACAAAGAGTTCTTCACTGTTTCAGAAAATGACAAAATCAGCAGCAATACTGCTATTGAAATTTGAGACTTCGGTATAAAGCATTAATACTAGTTGGTATTTGCATTCATTCCTTACATAGGTGATTCAATATATACATGCAAACATTTACTATATAAGTGTCTGGGTATTTAAAATCAATAAATGTTTACCACAAATTATGTTACAGCATTACATCGTTTTTTTTTAAGAAAATATGTGTCAGTCTTTTATCTCTGTATTTCATTTCAAAACAAAAAGTATGTTACAAAATATTTGCTATAAATAATGTTAATATAGCCTAGAGCATTGAGAACCACTAATCTAAGGGGTAGGGATTGAAATATAAGAACTCATTAGGATCAGGGCCCTTAGAAGTTCATAAATGTTTACTGAATGAGTAAATAAGCATGACGCAAATAAAACATAGTCATTCTGACAGAGTCCATAGCTCTTCATTTATGTATTTTTATTTCTATTAAGGTGTTAAGAATTCCTTCACTACATGGAAAGTAAAGTATGCTTATACCATTACTTTAAAGTTATACAGTACATTCTTTTGATTAGAATCTGTCATCTAGCAATGTTAGGGTCAATGTAACACTAAAGAGTAATGCAGCAGTAAATATTGAAATCATAAAATCTTAAAATGAAATTTTACTCGTTTAAACAATGATAAGTAAATATGAATTACCATTGATTGCAATATATATTACTCTACAAAACAATCTAGGTTATTTTAAACATACAAATAAAAAAATTAAAAAATAAACATACAAAGAAGTTAATGCACAGTCATTTTGAAAGACAGTTTTGACTTTTTTTATAAATCTAAACATAGTCTTACCAATGACCCGGAAATTGCACTCTAAGTATTTACTCAAATGAGTTAAAAATACATGTTCACACAAAAACCTATATAAGAATGTGAGACATTTATAACAACTTTACTTATTTATTTTATTTATTATTTTTTTTTTTTGAGTTGAACTCTCACTCTGTCGCCCAGACTGGAGTGCAGTGGCTGCTCCCGGCCACCGCAGCCTCGACCTGCTGGGCTCCGGCGATCCTTCCGCCTCAGACTTCCAGGTAGCCGGAATTACAGGCGCACATACCACACCCGGCTGATTTTTTTATTTATTGTAGAGATGAGGTCTTGCTGCCCAGGCGGGTCTCGAACCCGCGGGCTCAGGCAATCCACTCACCTCAGCCTCCCAAAGGCGCGGGATTACAGGCTGAGCCACCGAGCCCGGCTTCAGCTTTACTTATAATTGCCAAAATCTTAAGAGCAACATGCCCTTCAATAAGTGAATGGATAAACAAACCTTGAAACATTCATATAATAAAATACTATTCAGCAATAAAAAAGAAATGAGCTATCAGACCATGAAAAGACATGGAGGAACCTCAGATGAATATTGATAAGCTAAAGAAGTCAGTCTGAAAAGACTACATCCTATATTATTCCAAATATATGACACTCAAAAAAGGCAAAACTACAGAAACAGTAATAAGCTAGTGACCATAAGGAGATATGAACAGGTAGCACACACAGTGAATTTTGGGGTAGTAAAACTACTCTGTATGTTACTATAATGGTAGATATATGACATCACATATTTGTCAATCCACAGAACTAAACAACACACACACACACACACACACACACACACACACACACACACACACACACACAAATGAACCCTAATGTGAACTCTGCATTTAATCTATTAAAATTGTATCAATATTGGTTCATCAATTATAGCAAATGTATCAAATTAATGTAATATGTTATAATAACGGAAACTCTTGGGAGGGAGGAAGGAATAACAGAAATTCTGTACTTATTACTCATTTTTTTCAGTAAATCTAAAACTTCTTTTGTTAAAAAAAAAAAAAACCTATTAATAAAAAAAGAAGCTGGGCTCCGTGGCTCAGCCTGTAATCCCGCGACTTTGGGAGGCTGAAGTGAGTGGATTGCCTGAGGCTGCGGGTTCGAGACCAACCTGGGCAGCGGGACCTCATCTCTACAATAAAAATAAAAAAATCAGCCAGACATGGTCGCGCGCCTGTAGTTCCAGCTACTTGGAAGGCTGAGGTGGAAGGATCGCCGGAGCCCAGCAGGTCGAGGCTGCAGCGGCCGGGAGCAGCCACTGCACTCCAGTCTGGGCGACAGAGTGAGACTCTAACTCAAAAAAAAAAAAAAAAGAAACAAGGCAAAATCAGGTTATATATTCGTAAATCTTCAGTGGAAACATTTTAGGAAAAGACTGATAACTATATGCCTTCTTAGCGTTTGTATTTAAGTGTCCAGTAATATATGTGCCTGTTGAAAAAGCTCAAAGGTTTTATTCTCACGTCACCTCAAATCACACTCCAGGGAGGTGGGGAACTAATAGGTATGGGTAAAGTTAAGTACTTTTATTTGACCACAGGGCATGGCCTCTCTCTTGGGCTTTTTTGTAATTAGAGAGTGCTGCTTTCTCTCCTTTAATATGTAACGAAATACAACAAGTGTCTCTGTAATGGAATGAGAAATTTCAGCTAAAAACAGAAATGAAATATATGCATTTATCCCTTCTCCCCCCAGAAACCACACAAAAATGACAACTAAAGATTATTGAAAAAAAGGACTAAACCTACAGAGTTGGAAATTTCAAAAATGAAGAAAATAGCAACAGCACTTTGGAAGCTAGAAAGCTAATACATGAGTTATAATTGATCATGCAGAACACAAAAAGTTTAAAACCATGGCTGACACTGGGGGCATGCCAAGTAGCTACATGATCCATCCCACAGATGATCTCAAATCTGTAGCACTAAGTGACTATGGAAGAAGACTGATTGAAGCCATTTAAGAAGGAATTAGGTCAGGTGCGTGACCTTTGCCTGTATTACTAGCACTTTGGGAGACTGAGGTGAGAAGATTACTTGAGCCCAGCAGTTCAAAACCAGCCTGGGCACCCCTCCCTGAGGGCCGGGGAGCCATAGGGTTGGCATCTCTGGGTATGTGTACTTGGAGTTGGGAGCTGGTAATCTATTGTTTGTATTATTATGCTTCATGCTATTGTAGTTTTGGTGTGGCACTGTTGTAACAGAAGTAAAGTACTTGTACCAAGAAAAAAAAAACCAAACAAGCAAACAAACAAACAAAAAAACCAGCCTGGGCCACATAGCAAGTCCTCATCTTTACAAACAGTTTTTTAAAAACTTAGCTGGATGTGGTGGCTGTTTCCTGTAGTACCAGGTACTTGGGAACTGAGGCAGAAGGATCACCAGAGCCCAGGAGGTCGAGGCGACAGTAAGCCATGATATTGCCACTGTACTGTAGCCTGAACAACAGAGTGAGATTCTAACTCAAAAAAATAAGTCAATCAAAATAAAGAAATAAAAATGAAAAAAGTAAAAGTAATCAGACCCTCTTACCTTCGCTCCTCTACTCCACAAAACCACATAACACCCCCTCTCCATCCCAAGTGGAAATTAATTTTACTATTCGACACCATTTTTTGTTTTTATGCTTGATGGTTTTTTGCTTACATTTTTTTTTTTTTTTTTTTTGAGCTGGCATCTCACTCTTTCGCCCAGACTGGAGTGCAGTGGCCGCTCCCGGCCATCGCAGCCTCGACCTGCTGGGCTCCGGCGATCCTTCCACCTCAGCCTTCCGAGTAGCCGGAATTATAGGCATGCGCTACCATGCCCGGCTGATTTTTTTATTTATTGTAGAGATGAAGTCTCACTGCCCAGGCGGGTCTCGAACCCGCAGGCTCAGTCAATCCACTCACCTCATGATACTGAATATTTTTATTTATATCTTTTTTGGAAGAAGGATATGAATGGACAGAAAAAAATAAAGTGGAAAAAAGAAAAGGAGACAGAAAGGAAGGGGGAAATCAAAATCAACAATACATAAAAATAGTAAGAACTGGAATTGGGCATGCATTGGGTTTCTTCAAGAAACAGAACCAATTGTGTGTGTGTGTGTGTGTGTGTGTGTGTGTGTGTGTGTGTGTGTGTGTGTGTGTGAGAGAGAGAGAGAGAGAGAGAGAGAGAGAGAGAGAGAGAGAGAGGGGAGGGGAGAGAGAGAGAGAAAGAGAGAGAGAGATATGCACATATAAACTAACAAGGAATTGGCTCATGTGATTATAGAGGCTGAGAAGTCTTGTGATTTTCCTTCCATCTGCAAGCCAAGGCCCAGAAAAGCCAGGCCAAATGTAAAGGCCTAAGAAGTAGGTAGGGGAGCCACTGATGTAAGTCCCAGACAGTCAGAAGCACTGATATTGTAGAGGAGAGGACAGAATTCCCAGCTCAAGCAGAAATCTAATTTATTGTTCCTCTGCCTTTTTGTTCTATTCAGACCCTCAGTTGTTTGGATGAAGCCCACGCTCACTGGCGAAGGCCATCTGCTTTATTCAGTCTACCTCTACACATTCAAATGCTAATCTCTTCCATAAGCATCCTCCCAAACACACCCAGCAATAATGTTCTACCAGATATATGGGTATCCCTTAGCCCTGCCAGGTGACACCTAAAATTCACCATCAGAAGCTATAACTTAGCTGCACTCAGTGTGAAGACAAACAGTAGGGATGTTATATATCCTTTAAGTTTTATCATACTAATATTGCCCTTGTGTACTCAGCGTTCTAAATGGAGTAAACAATAGAGGAATGTGTCAAATGAATGCATAGGCCTTTTATCTTCCTCCTATTATCTACTAACTGACTTACAGTAAAACATCCTCAATTAAGCATGCATTAATTTGTATGAAATACTCTACAAAGACTTAGTATAGCTAAGAAAAGGACAAGACTAAAAGCAACTAATTATTATGTTGAGCCAACAGTAAAATAAGAAAAATGAATATCATGAATTATTATTGGAACCACCCGACATTTAATGATCATGAAATAATTAAAGGAATAAAGGTAATATAATCAATACTAATCATTTTTCTCTTTTAAAAAAGTAGCTAAATTTTTGACCCAATGAAATCTTTCAAATAGTATTCAAGGTATCAAGTATATTTTACTATCTTTTTCATTTTTATAAATCATAAGGTTAAGATGATCACTGCTTATTTAAGATAGTAAGGAAAGTATTCTCAGGTTATTATCAACTTAAAGAAAGAAAAAACTGTGTACAAGTTTTTCTCCATCTCTACTAAATAATAAGTTTCTCCTTAAAAGAGAGTGAGAGAGAGGGGAAGGTATACCTTTAAGGGTTTTATTTCTACATGTAATGTAAAAGGTTTACTATCTAAGTTGATAAGTCTATACACTACTGAAATGAAGTCTGCATTTTAATTTTTAAAAATCAGCTCAATAAACATACTTTAAGTATAAAGACTGTCTACTTTTTCTTTAACAGAATCAGGAGTATTTAATTAATGTTGAGATCTAAGTTTCTATACAAATGATAACATTTTTAAAATAAATGTTATATATGAGAGAAAAGTAGTTAAATGAATGTACACGCTTTTGGCATATGGTAATCAAATGAATCAATCATAAGACAATGCTATCGTGAAAGAAAGTTAATCGGGTTTAGGCTTAGGATATGGCAGAAGGAAGGTGTAGCATATGAAAGGAAGTTAAGCACATTTTTTGAATTCTGATTTTCTGGGTGGTTCCCCTTGTCATATAATGAACTATTACATTTCCCTTCTGAATAACTGAGGAGATTAAAGCATTCAACTGTAGCTCATGAATTGCTCTGAAAGCTATCAGAATTTCAATGTTATTGCTGGTCTTTCATTTTTCATTGTCTAATAAATGAGTTTATGAACAAACAAGTTCATATAATCCAAATAGCAGACCATTTGAGTGCCCCCCAATTCATTCATTCGTTCAATATTTATGAATCTACCAAAGGCCGAATACTGTACTAAATGACAACCTGCATGAGATTCATACATCCTGTGCCCTCATAGAATTTACAAAATGATACAGAAACAGGCATTAAACAAACATATTTATGTGTTACTAATAAGAAAATGAAACAAACCATAGGAAAGAACAAGAGAATAAGAGACTTAGGAATTACTTTAAAGGGAGGTCATTAAAAGCTCATAGAGAAGGTATCATTTAAATGAGACCCAAAGGATAAGGAGCAGACCTTGCATATGACATGAAGGGGAAGATTCCAAATAGTGGGAATAGCAAGAGCAAATGCCCTGAGGCTGGGAAGTTTTCAAAAAGTGACAGAAAGCCAGTAATACCACGCAGATGGAGTGAAGGAGAAAGTGCCAGTAGATGAGGAAGAAAAGGTAGGCAGGGGTCAGATTATGGAGGGCCTTTCAAAGCCAGAGTAAGACTTTTGTATTTTATTCCAAGTACAGTAAAGGCTTTCACATAGAGGAATGACATGATTCAATTTACATTTTTAGTAGAGCACTATGATTGTGCTCTGTGAAGAATAAATTAAATTTCTGATGGAGATTCTTAGCTGTTTTGGGTGCCATGAGGCCTTCTGTCAGTCTAGCAAAGCCTACTACTATGGATTGAATGTTGTCTCTTCCAAAACTCATGTTAAAATGTAATTGCCATTGTAACAGTATTAAGAGGTGGGACCTTTAACAGGCTCTGCCCTTCTGGGTAAGATTGGTGCCATTATAAAAAGATGAGTTTGGCCCCGTCTTTCTCTCTCTTTCTACCCTTCTGCTTTATGATGATATCGCAAGAAGGCCCTTGTCAGATGTTGGCACCATGGTACTGAACTTCCCAGCCTCTAGAACTGTAAGTCAATACATTTTTATACATTATAAATTAGTCTGTGGTACTCTCTTACAGAGGCATAAGACAGACTATGAGAAAATTGGTAGCAGGAGCAGAATCATTGCTATAACAAATATCTAAAACTATAGAAATGACTTTAGAACTGGTTAATGAGTAGAGGCTGGAGCAGTCTTGAAGTAAATGCTGAAAACAGCCTGTATTGCCATGAACACATATTAAGGGCAATTCTTGCGCCAGCTCATTAGACAAGCTATAGGGAAAGCCTGAATCATCTTAGAGATTATTTAAGTGGTTGGGACCAGAATATTGGTAGAAATACAGTCAGTAAAGCTATTCTGATGGGGTCTCAGATGGAAATGAGAAACAGGTATTAAAATCTAGAGAAGAGATGTCCTTGTTATAAACTGGCAACAAACTTGGCTGAATTGTGTCTTTGCCCTAGGATTTTATGGAAAGCAGAACTTAAGTGTGATTGAACCAGGATATCTGGTGGAAGAACTAAGTCGCCCATTATTCAGGGTTCTGTGTAGCTTCTTTGAGTTCCACAGTGTAAAATGTGAGAAGGGAGAAACAATTTAAAGATGGAATTAACAATTAAGTGGGAAACAGAAATAAAGATTTGGAGAATCTCTATTCTGATCATGCAAAGAATGAAAAAGAGTGTTTAGGAGAAGAAAACCTAGGGTGCAGCAAAACTACCATTTGAAAAGGAGATTAATATGAGTAAAAGGAAGCCAGATGCTATTAATCAAGGCAATGGGAGAAGGCATTTTGGCCTCCCCTCCCATCAGAGTGCTAGGTTTTTGAGTGCAGAAAAGCTTTGAGAGAGAGGCCCAGGAGGCCTGCAGGACCTCAGCTTTTGCTGCCCTGAGCTACTTCAAGTGTCTGCTCCCCAAATTCTGACACACTTCTCCTTAGTTGCCCCAGTCATGACTCAACCCTGTCCAGTTGTGGCTTGGGTGGCCACTCCAGAGGGTGCAAATGATAAACTTAGCAATGGCCACATGGTGGTAACTCTGTAGATATGCAAAGTGCATGAACTCGGAGTCCATACTGGCCTACATCTAGATTTCAAAGGGCGTCTTAGACAGTCTAGGGGCCAAGGTCAAAAATTGCCCCAGGGGTGGAGCCACCACAGAGTACCCACTAGGGATATGCCTATTGGAGCCATGGGGTTAGGGCCATCCTCTGAGACCCCAGCATTGTAAAGCTTCCTTGGAAAGCTTCCAACCCTTGAAGGCTATTATGTGGGCAGATCCCATCAAAGCCCCCTCTCCCCCAAGGCTTTGGGATCCCAACTCCTACCATAGTGTGTCTGGGATGTGGGATAAGGAGTCAAAGAAGATTATTCTAGAGCTTTAATTTTTTTTTTTTTTTTTTTTTTTTTTGAGTTGGAGTCTCACTCTGTCGCCCAGACTGGAGTGCAGTGGCCGCTCCCGGCCACCGCAGCCTCGACCTGCTGGGCTCCGGCGATCCTTCCGCCTCAGCCTTCCGAGTAGCTGGAATTACAGGCATGCACTACCACGCCCGGCTGATTTTTTTATTTATTGTAGAGATGAGGTCTCGCTGCCCAGGCGGGTCTCGAGCTCAGGCAATCCACTCACCTCAGCCTCCCAAAGGTGCGGGATTACAGGCTGAGCCACCGAGCCCGGCTGAGCTTTAATATTTAATATTTCACCCTGTTGGGTTTTAGACTTACTTGGAATCAATTACTCTTTTTTTTTCTTGCCTATTTCTCCCTTTTGGAATGGGAATATTTATCCCTGCTTGTCCCACCATTGGGTTTTGAAAGCACATGTTTGTTTTGGTTTCACAGATTCACAGCAGAAGGGAAATTTGCCTCAGGATGACTGATACCTTGAGTCTCACCCATATCTGATTTAGATCAGACTCTGGACTTCGGATTTTGATTGATGCTGGAACAAAACAAGACTTTGGGAGCTACTGGGATGCAATCAATTGATTTTGTATGTAAGAAGAATGTTAGTTTTGGGAGGCCAGGGGTAAAATGCTATTGTTGAATGTAGGTCCCTTGCAAAACCCATGTTGACATTTAACTGTCATGAGGTGATTAGCCCATGAGGGCTCCACCCTCATGAATAGACAGTGACCTTATAAAATAGCAAGTGCAGCCCTCTTTTTTCTCTTTCTCTCCTTGCCCTTCTGACATGAAATGACACCACAAAGTGGCCCTCACCAGATACCTGCTCCTAGATATTAGATTTCCCAGCCTCCAGAACTGTGAGCCAATTAATTTCTGCTCATTATAAATTACCCAGTCAGTGGTATCCTGTTATAGTAGCACAAAGCAGACTAAGAGACCTAGTTCCTCCTTGGAATACTATTTTAAATGCAGAAAGTAAAATATATAGAATTATAAATGAAACTAATTATTGAAATTCATTTCTATCAGGATCCCTTGGAGGCAAAGGACCCAGGGTTAAGAATTCCTGCTACTGAGCATTAGTAAAATTACAAGTTAGAAGGCTGTTTCACTGGATATGAAGAGGAACAGATGACTTTAAAAAAAAATTGTGATTTGGGATTCCTTGCTTATTAGGTAAGTCCAAATTTCTGAACATGGATAAAATGTGTATATGTATGTGTGTGTGTTCTTTTTACAAGTCGAACTTTTCTGAAATATGTATTTGTTTATTTTAAAGGAATTTTTGTCACATGAAACTCCAAAACTCTAACAGAAGTTGTCCCAATGGGCAATCCTTCTTGCAGTGAACATTAATTGATAATAATGATAAACAGTGATAACAAGGGCTAGCATTTATTGAGTATTGAATGTAAAGCTAGTTCTATGTTAAGTGCTTTTCATTGCAATTGTGTGTTTTAATTCCAATAACAACTTTTTGAGATGGGCTGTATTTTTAGCCCCCTCTTACAAATAAAAATAATTAAAGCTCAGAGATATTAAGCAGCTTGTCCACTATCACACAGCTGGTCATTGTCCGAACTCAAAATGGAGCCCTAGACTAAATCCAGAGCCAGGTGTTTACCGAGAGACCACACAGTGCTCAGTACTGGGTTGGCAATGATTGGAACCCAAAGAAGTATAAGCCAGGGCCCAGGTCTTGAGGAGCCAACAAACAGTTTAAATGATAGCAAACACACATACAGCATAAGTGGAATACAGGAAACCATGAAAATATGTGCTTGCAATTTGCTCTAAGCATTAAGTGGAAAAAAGAGCAATGTATGCTGTTGACAATATCTTAGGGAAAGTGTAAGACTTAAACTGTTTCTTCAAAGCTAGGTAAATTTTCATAGGCTTAAAGATGGAGAAAGTACATTTTGGTAATGAAGGCAATGAATCATATGAAGTAATACAGTATAGTCATCAGACAGACTTAATGGTAGAACACTTACTACTAAATTCTAGACTTTAAGCTTCCAGCTGTGAGATTTTATGACGTTATAAAACTCCCTTGTTATGCAATATTCTCATTAATAAAATGTGTTTAATGGCATCTGCTTCTGAAATTATATAAATGTATGTTACAAACACAAAAGTCATATCTCTTAGAGGTTTTGCATATATATTAACAGCATAAGAACTGCTGATTTTTACTTTGTCAAAAGCCAGGGGCAGCATATCATCTTGTTTTATCTGTGTGTTTTTTTTTCCCTATAGCCCCAATGAAGAATTTTGTGATATATGATTCTTTGCTACATGTCTCACTTGGAACTTCTCATTTCTACATGTCAATGAAATGCTAAAGGTAAGCATTACCCTGAGCTCCACACCTTTCCTTCCGTTCTCCCTGTTCTTGGATTCCAGTTCTATGACACCAGCTTCTGAGTGATGATGATAATGGCTAAAAATGGCTTGATGTGTTATTCAATCCAAAAAAGCATTTATTCTTAATAATAGTCCCCTATCTCCTATAGCCAAAAGTTGGAAAATAAAATAATTTCAGGCTTTATGATAATGAGGAGGAAAACTGAAATTCTAGGACAGAAGGACCTTTAGGTCTACTTTAAACCATATTGCCAAGGAGTGGTGGCCATTTTGAGAAAACTACACTAGTAAGCCCAGTATTAAAATCTAAAATATTGGTTAAGAACCTTAGGAGGTTGATGTCAAATAACCAATTCAGAAATAGGCAGGCATTTCAAGACTGAAGGCTTTTATCTTTTAAGATTTCTTACTAAAAAGACCTAAAATAAAAGATGATAAAATAGTAACATCTATTAAATCTGAATGGTGGGTAGAGGGATTCTGCTAAATTAATCTCTGTCCCTTTTTGTATTTTAAGCATTTCTAAACTTGAAAGCAACAAATCTTTAAGCAAAAATAAAGACAGTCTTATTATAGTGCACACAGAAGTATGTTCAACAGTTAATCCCGATTTTAATGTGTCTTGTTTTGTACCCCACTAACTAATCTTCTGGCAACTGAATATGACAGACTGGATAAAACACATCTGGTTCCAACGAAACACTTTATCCCAAATTCTTGTGAATGCAAGAGTAGGTCAAAATAAGGCTGTGGGGGCTTTTCCAAGCCTAAAAGTTATAACAGAGCATAACTAATTAACTGTTTTTTAAAATCTAAGAATATAGCTAAAAACTATGTTGACATACTTTGCCAAAACTTGGTATAAATTATATAAAGCACACATATGATATCATGTACATGACATACTTCTAAAAACTTAGTAATGTTACTTTTCATCTTTCCTATAATTTATAATTTTCAGAGAAATTTCAGCTATATTATTTCAGTTAACAGTAGAAATTATAACTTGCATATTCTGTGGGGAAATGATACAAGTGTTGATTCAGCGCAAGTCTTGACATGTCAGATGAAAAAGCTAACCTTTGGCAGATTTTCAGTTAAAGAAGTTTCTCTTAAGAGTCTTGAATTAACTTGCTGAAATTGCTTAATATGCTAATTGTATAAATGATGACTGAATGTATGATAGTAAAATATAATTTATTTATATTTCTCTACAAAGTTTAGCTGACAGTTTAATAGTCAGCAGTTCTATGCTTCCACCCTTGAACATGTAAACCTTAATCTGAAAACAAATTATTAAAGAACAAGAGGCAGCAAAGGCCTCAATAAGAATGTCATCTGCTTAGTGTACAAATTAAAAATTGATGTAAAAGTATCATCTTTAAAAATATTCTTAAATAATATGAAAGTAATTCCTAAACAACTTCTCAAAAAGGTGCAAACATTTTTTTTTTTCTTTGCAAACACATAGCCCAACAGCCTGGACTTTTGTGATACAGACCTCTACCACCACCCCCAATTCTGAGGATCGCTGCAGGCAACCAACAACTGCTGTATCTGTGGAATGTGCTCTTTGAACTGTATAAAAGCCTTCAGCCTTTCCTGCATTCTGCAAACAAAAACTGCCAAGTGCAATTATTTTTCTGATTTAACATAATACAAGTGTTACTTCTCTCTGCTCCCACCCCCCTTAAATTTCCTAGTGCCAGTGATGGCCTACAATGTGTACATTTATAAATGCACAAAAAGGAATAATTTTTCCTAATCAAATTAAATTTGCTTTGTTAGCATAATAGTTCAACTGAACATAAAATAAAATACAACAGGCACCATATTCCCTTTTGTGTATATGTTTTAAGAATTCTATTTCTATAGACAGATTCCAGGAATGAATGGGATTAGTTCTGTTAATTATATAACTAGGATCTTCAGCTTGAAATATTTCTTACAGAAAAAAAAGACAAACACAATAGTTGTTTATATTCAATTCATTAACCAAAAACCTCGTTAGAACTAATAAGAATATGTACTTCCAACTGTGAATATCTCTTGATATTTGAAAGAAAATGAAAAGTAAAAGGCAAAATAAGTCCTATGATAAAGGTGCACAGATATTTAAACTCACATACTCATTAAATGTTAGAACAGTGCATTCTTCTAAGCTTGATCTAATATAACCTACTTTTCTCCACTGAGAATGTCCTTGACATTATGCATACCTGAGTATTTTTTCTTTTTTAAACAGATAACATTAAACCCAGTACTGAAGAGTTAGTTTCATTTTTTCATGTACTTTAATGCTTCTGTTGGTTTGTATAGAATAATTATCAGGTGTATTACTCTATTTGAAAATATTTGAAGTTTTATTCCTAAAATTAAGTTATTAAAAGATAAGACATCATCATTTATTTTACACACAAGAAATAATTATCAAGTAGAACTAGATGTTACAGGAGACATTAAGAAAAAGATAATACATATTTTTGTTCAAAAGAAGTTCATACTCAAGTTGAGAAGAATGAGGCACAAATGCATAAAGCAATTAAAGTATATGAAAAATGTATATGATACATATTCATCCTTCTTAATTAAAAGGAATTTATTCATTCTGTGCCCTATTTCACTGAAGTTCAACTTCATATCTTTTGTGAGAACTAGTGTCATCTTAAGGTGTTACAAGCGGGGCTAACTTTAAGTAGCTTAGAAGTTAAGTCATTTTGCAGATATGGATTTCTTTTATCCATTAAATCTTTGTCTTCTATGTCAGTCAAGTCACTTTTTATTGAGCCCATAAATGCTTTTTTACTAATTAGGTCATATAGTATTTTACCTTTTATTGATGCTTTATGCAAAATATACTTAATGACTGTACTAACAAAGAATAAAAACTTATGCATTAAAAGCAGACATATGAAGGCTCAAAGTCTGGCAGTCACTAACTAAAGCAGCTACTTAACTTTTCTAAGTTTTAGGCATATCTTTGGCAAAATGTACACAGATGACATAAAGGGAACTGTCATCAACAACTTTGAAGGGTCACAGCCTCCTGGAGGAAACTGTATTTCAACTGGGTTTTGAAGGACAGTAGGGGTTCATTCGCCACATAAGTAAGGAGTACTTTCCAAACAAAGAGAATATAGTATGGAAAGACATGGAGATCATGAAATCTTTGGGAAATCACTACACACAAAAAAGTTCTGAAATAGTTTACATTTTAGAAGGTTAGGCTAGAGAGAGTTTACATGCATGTTTTACTTGAATTCTTGATTTTGGTTTTATTAATTTACTAGGGTAAAATTTGTTGAAAGAAAAGAAACATAATTACCAAGTTTGAAATTTCAAGTTCATTCTGATCTTTTACCTATGCATTCAACAGCCAGTCCTAGAGAAAATATACCATGTGCAATGGCCATAAGATGAGATAAGAAAGAAGATTTTAAAATATGCTTAGTAGGGAAAGATGATGCTAGAGGCATGGTCCAATTTGTGCAGGGACTCGTAGGCCAACTTGAAGACTTATTTGGATTTTATCCTGTGCTTAAAGGGAAGCAACAGCAAAATTCTAACCACAAAATAAAATATCCATTTTTAAGGTAATTTTTGCTACCTAGTGAGTTAGTAGGGATAAAGGGTATAAAGAATTGAGTAAAGTGGCTGCAAGTTCATTGCAGTAGTCCACGTAAAAGTTTTAGATTAGGGTAGTATCAGTGTTGTGTGGTAAGGTAAACATATCTGGGATCAAATTTAGAGATGGAATCAATGGGACCAGGAGACATCTTAGAGTGAGGATGAGAAGAAGGGTGATGTCTGATGGCCCAATGTTTCTGACTTAGGCAACTGAATACATAAAGGTGTTTGTTATTCACAAAGACAAAGTATCATAAGAGAAGTCTAGTTTTAGTTTGTTGGATGGGTTAGGAGATGACAATGATTATACATAATAATAGAATGTATACATTAAAATTGTACATGTATTTAGATGAATTATTGTGGGACATTTACGTAGAGATATCAAGGGGACAATTTTAAATGCAGATCTCAAATTCAGAGAAGAAATATGAGCCAGAGATGTAAAAGTGGGAATTCCAAAATCAAATATGGTAGTTAAATTTTGGGGTAAGTGAGCTCACCTGGAATAATGTACAGTGTGAGAAGACAAAGACAGAACACAGGGAAGCAACTACATTTATACGATGATTAGAAAAAGAGCTCAAGATGGAGGCCTAGGAAGAGGAGTAAGTGAGAGAACATGACATGAGAACATGAGGTGACAGAAGGAGAAAACAGTCAGCAGCGTTAAATATTTCGGGGGAGAAAGGGGATTGAAAACTGTCCTTTAGATTTAGCAACAATAACATATTTGCATTACTTCTGGTTAAGCATAGCAGTTTAAACACACGTAATTATATCCCCTCCTTCCCCAAATACTAATACAATGAAAATTCAAGAATAACAGCTAAGAACTCACAACAAAGAAGAGGTGACATCCATGAAGATATGCCAACATATCTCTGTATGCACTATATGGTCTAGCATAAACTATCAAGAAAATTTGTTCAGGGAATCAGTGACTACTTTATTCAGTCATTCAATCCCCATCTTGGAGGAAAGAAGACTGATCCAGGGATCAAGAATGCAGAAGAGAAAATATACAAAAGTTATAGCACAGAAAAAAATTATCAAAACTGATTATAGTTTCCCTGTTGCCCTCAGAGTAGACTTACACCAATAATAGTTATATATCTAGATGTGTTTTTTAAAGGCAGATAAAAACACACTATTATTTGGCCATAGTTTTCTTGTTTGCTCTTTAAAAAAACATCAGTGGAACTATTTATGATTTAACAAATATCATTTCCTTCAAGCACAGCCTTAAAAGATATGAAATAGTCAACCATTAAAAAGTCTTCATATTTCTTTCAACTGTCTTTCAAAAAATATCTGACAAAGGCCTAACATCTAGTATCTACAAGGAACTCAAACATGCCAAAAAGAAAAAAAAAAAAAAAAACAGCGCTATTAAAAAGTGGGCGAAAGATATGAATAGATACTTTGCAAAAGAAGACATACGAGCAGACAGCAGACACATGAAAAAATGCTCAGCCTCACTAATCATCAAAGAAATGCAAATCAAAACCACACTGAAATACCACCTAACTCCACTCAGGATGACCATCATTAATAACTCAAAAAACAACAGATGTTGGAGAGGATGCAGGGGAAAGGGAACACTTCTACACTGTTGGTGGGACTGTAACTAATAGAACTTCTGTGGAAAACAGTGTGGAAATTTCTAAAAGATCAAAAATCAACCTTCCATATGAGCCAGCAATCCCCCTTCTGGGAACATTCCTGGAGGAACTCAAATCACTCTATGAAGAAGATACCTACACACACGTTTATTGCAACATTATTTACAATAGCAAAAATATGGAACCAGTCGTGATGCCCATCGAAGTGAATTGGATACAAAAACATGTGGTACATATACACAATGGCATATTATGCAGCCATAAAGAAGGACAAAATTAAGAACTTCGTAGCAACTTGGATGCATTTAGGGCCCATAATACTCAGTGATCTATCACAGAAACAAAGAACTGAGTACCACATGTCCTCACTCATAAGCAGACACTGAAAAATTATCACAACACTAAAAGAAAGGGATTGGCAATAGTGGGAAACTGCCAGGGGAGAAGGTAAGCACACTTCATCAATAAGGGTACCTGATCTTAAACCAGGTGAAGTAGGGACCAAAGTGAAGCCCAGACTTTACATGTACAGTGACCATTTGTATACCTAACCCTGAATTTTACCTCATATCTTTAAAAATTAAAAATAAAAACAAAGGCAAAAAACTTATATTCACCTTGCAGTAAAAAGGTGAATATACCTTTACTGAAAAGTGGTATCAAAATCAGTCATTCACCATTTTCATTAAATGAAGACTATGCGCCAACGCCATTCTAGACATTGCAGATACAGGGTTCAACAAGACATGTAGGAGTTTACAAAATACTGAATGGAAATTTTGAGAGTGAGAAATAAGATGGTACTTTATGACACTGAATCTTAAAATCTACTGGAAAACAAAAGAATTGTTTTCAAGTAAGTATTTTCATATAAACATACACACATTAGTATTCAACTCTATAAATGAAACTTGAGAAAATACATTTCTTAAAATACATCAATTCATGATCTATATATATTAAATCCAAATATAGTCAGATTTAAAATAATAAAAAGTAACACAGTCAATCTAGGGTCAGTATATAATAAGAAAATATTAATAAAATACAGATATGCAATAGAAATATTATTTACAGCTGCACAACTAACCTAAACTGTCTTTTACACAAGCCTTCTACTAACCAGGCAAGTGTAAAATGTTTTGAAAAGTTAAGAAGCTGGCAATAATTGAATAGTAGGTTAAGAATTTACCTACACAATTTTACTTTGAAAAATCTGCATGGAATTTTGAGTTGAAATTTAACTGTGATTTGTTAATTCACAATACATTTTTTTTTGTGGAGAGGAGATTGTATTGATGTTCATAATGAAAAGATGAACAGGAGAAATAACCAAAAGATATTCTGAATAGCAATATGCATTTCTCATCTGAACAGAGAAACTAGGGGTTGACTAGATCAAAACTAATTAAGGACCCTGAGAGGAAAAATGGCAATGAAAGAAAAAATAAATTATAAAAAAGAGATGGTAACAAGTAAACTAATTAGACTCCTTTATTTGAGACTAATGCTGACCCACTTTACTAATAATGTCAAATTTATAAACTTAGATTACAGGTCTTACTTTGATCATTCTACCAATAGTGATTCTGTCTATTCTAACATAGAAAAGGTAAATATCTTGGTATTATTAGGTAAAAAAAATTAAATTAAACCATATGCAATTTTTATAAAACTCAATGAGAGCAACTAGAACAAATTTTGGCTCATATCACCTTGCTTAGAATTAATTCTTCAAGGGGGGACATACCTCATCAACAAGGGTACCTGCATGATCAATGTTTATATACCTAACCCTGGATTGTACCCCACATCTTTATAACAAATAAATAAATAAATTTAAATACTAAAAGAAAATAAGATAAAATAATTAATTCTTCATTAAAAATGATACAAAATGCATAAATATATTAATCTGATTATATAAACTTTGTAAAGTATTTTGGCATGTTTACTGGATGATCAAAAATCAAGACAAAATATATGCAATGACTGTGTTATACAGGGAGAAAAGGAACTCTAGTAAAGAAAAAGATCTTCAAAGACTGAAAGACGGCACCTTAAGAAGATCTTGGTAGAATTCACATGAATTTAATGGACACGGGAATGAGCATTTCATGCCAATATCACAATGAATAATGCAACAGTGAAAATAATAATAACAGGATCTTTGTTTAATCTTTATCCCAGGGACTGTGAAGAATGTTTTATCTTTCCCTACTAAATTTCCCCAAAATGCTGCTATTAAGCTTTATCTAGTGCCTTTTAAAGAGAAAACATTACTCTCTTCCCTTCATTTGTATGATTTATAAGAAAACCAAACTTAATGATATAACCCCATTAGGAAAAATTTAGCAATATACAGCATAAATATAGATGCTGAGAGTGGAAAGTATTAGGAAGATGTGGTCAAAAGACACAGAATCTCAGTTAGACAGAAACAATAAGTTCAATAGATCTATTGTATATCATGGTGTCTACAGTTAATAAAAATATATCATATACTTAAAATCACAAATCAACACAACACTAAATAAAATGATAGATAAATATATGAGGCAATGACTATGTTAAATAGCTTCATTTAGTCATTCCACAAAGTACACATATATCAGAGCATCAAGTTGTACACCACAAATAAATACAATTTTTACTTGTCAATTAAAAAAATAAAGAATAAAAGAGAAAAAGATGTGGTTTTCTAAAACCCATGCATCCTACCTCAGGTCATAAGCTTAAAGAAATCCTCAAATATGCACACAAAAGGATATACACAGATATGCTCACTGCAGTATTATTTGAAATAGCAAAAAATGAAAAGCATTCAAACTTGTCCATCAATAAAGAAAGACACTTAAAAATAAATATACCTAGCCAGGCTCGGTGGCTCAGCCTGTAATCCTGTGCCTTTGGGAGGCTGACGTGAGTGGATTTCCTGAGCCCGCCGGTTCGAGACCCGCCTGGGCAGCGAGACCTCATCTCTACAATAAATCAAAAAATTAGCCGGGCATGGTAGAGCGCGCCTGTAATTTCAGCTACTTGGAAGGCTGAGGCGGAAGGATCGCCGGAGCCCAGCAGGTCGAGGCTGTGGTGGCCAGGAGCGGCCACTGCACTCCAGTCTGGGCGACAGAGTAAGACTCCAACTCAAAAAAAAAAAAAAAAAAAAAAATAAGTATACTTAATTCAAGCTATGGAATGTTATAGTGCAGTTAAAATCTAATGAATTATTACACTCCCACGTGGCAAAAATGAAAAAAGATGACCATCTGAGTGTTGGCAAAACATGGGACTCAAAGTCTCTCACATGATGGTGGAAGGGTAAATCAGGACAACTAGTTTAGAAGACTAGTAGTGTCTACTTATATTGATGCTATGATACAGATAACCCATAATACAGACACTAAGTTGACACTATGATATAAACACTCAGTAACATAAACATTCTGGGCTGGGTGTGGTGGCTCATGCCTGTAATCCCAGAACCTTGGAAGGGCAAGGCAAGAAGATTTCTTGATCTCAGGAGTTTGAAACCATCCTAGGCAACATAGAGAGACCTTGTTTCTACAAAAATCAAAAATTTAGCTGGGTATGGTGGTGCACGCTTGTAGTCCCAGCCACTGTAGAGGCTGACATGGAAGGATCACCTAAGCCTAAGAGGTCAAAGTTGCAGTAAGCTTTGAGCATGCCACTGAACTCCAGCCTGGGCGCAAGAGTGAGATCCAGACCACTGCCTCCAAAAATTCTACTCCTAAGTAGCCAGATATGCATAATATGCAGAAGACATGCACAATAATCTTCAGAGCAGTTTTATTCCTAATAGCCAAAAAACCCCAAAATGAACCAAATAGAACAAATATAAATAAGCAGTGACAGCAATTCATGCAATGGAGGGAATACTAGCTAGCATTCAAGATAGACACTTAACTACACACAATAACAAGAAGGAAGCTTATATACCTATTATTGAGAAAAAGAAGCCAGACACAAAAGACTATACTAAATGATTCCATTTATATAAAGTTCAAAAACAGACAAAACTAACTGATGTCATTAGAGGTTACCCTGGGAGAAGGAGGTTGGGGATAGTAACTAAAAGGCAGCTATGTCTGAGTCCACGGGTTCAAGACCCGCCTGGGCAACTTGGTGAGATCTCATCTCTACAATACATAAAAAATAAGCCAGGCATGGTAGCGCATGCCTGTAGTTCCAGCTACTTGGAAGGCTGAGGCGGGAGGATCGCCGGAGCCCTGCAGGTCGAGGCTACGGTGGCCGAGAGCGGCCACTGCACTCCAGACTGGGTGACAGAGTAACTCCAATTCAAAAAAAAAAAGGCAGCTAAAAGAGAGTAGAACTTACAGAGTACTGATCAGTGTGCTACTTATGGAGCTGGGTACTAGTTACACAAGTCTGTCCACTGTGTGAAAATTCACGATGTACATTTATAATTTGTGCAATTTTCTACATGCAAGCTATAACTCAATAAAGGCTTAGTTCATAAAAAACAAAACTAGACCAGGTACAGTGGCTCATTCCTATAATCACAGTGCTTTGGAAGGCCAAGCAAGAGGATTTCTTGAGGCCAGGTATTTGAAACCAGCCTGGGCAACATAGTGAAACCCTGCCTCTACAAAAAAAGAAAGCAAAAATGTTTTTGGGGCATTGTAGAGTGTACTTGTAGTCTTAACTACTTGGGAGGATGAGGCAGGAGTACCTCTTAAGCCTAGGAGTTTGACACTGCAATATCGTGCCATTGCACTCCAGCCTGGGTGACAAAGGGAGACCCTGTCTCTAAACAAAACAAAACAAAACACATCAGATCTGTGTGTATCAATGTGGATAAATACCCTGAACACAATTTTGAAAGAAAAAAGGCAGAGTTGATATGCTATCACTTACATAAATTTTAACATCATAAAAAACAAAAATATAAGAATATAAATAAACACTACTTCAGTATAGTAAATAATTCTAGAGGAAGAATAAGACACAGGATGAGAAGACACAACTTTTAATATATTTGTGGTACTGTTTTTCTTAAGAGATTCAAAGAAATAAAACAAAATGCTAACATATGTCGAATTGGGATATATGAGTGTTTATTATGCTATTTTCTGTATGTTTAGACTATTTCAAAATACAAATCTTAAAGAAAGCTATCATTTTGTTTTATAGAATGAAAAGAATCTTAATATGCTTAACTAATATGCCCAGATCAGCAGATTAGCAAACTTTTTTTATAGCTGCATTTATCTGAGATATTTGATGTATAATGATTTGGGGTCTTAATATATTTAAAGCTTTTTTGACAAAACTAAAATATAATCCATGCCGGGCTTGGTGGCTCAGCCTGTAATCCCACGCCTTGGGAGGCTGAGGTGAGTGGATTGCCTGAGTCCACGGGTTCGAGACCCGACTGGGCAACTTGGCGAGACCTCATCCCTACAAAAATCAAAAAAAATTAGCCAGGCATGGTAGTGTGTGCCTGTAGTTCCAGATACTTGGAAGGCTGAGGTGGAAGGATCGCCGGAGCCCAGCAGGTCGAGGCTGCGGTGGCCGGAAGCGGCCACTGCACTCCAGTCTGGGACACAGAGACAGACTCCAACTCAAAAAATAAATAAATACATACATACATACATAAATACATAAATAAATACATAAATAAATACATAAATAAAATTTAAAAATATAATCCATATGTAGAAAAATGATACTTTATTATTTACAAAATAAAAATGTGGGGCCTTTTAAGGTGTATAATACCAAAATCACTAAACATTTAAGAGAATCAAGTGGGATTGACCATTAGGTCACATAAGTGGAGAATAGATACTTTCAAACTATTCTACAGTATCTGACTCAAGACTACTTTGTTGCTCCTTTATGTTGTTACTCATGGCTATAAAGAAAATGAGTAATAATGGTTGTATGGCTAGAACTATCAACTTCACAAAGCTAAATCATAGATGCATCCACCAAAAAATACTCATTCCAGGAATACTTAGTCCCTTGTGCCAGATAACACATTGCATCCTTAGCTTGAAAGTGAACTCAATGGGTAACTAATTAATCTTCCAAATAGATTTTAAGGTTGCCATCCACTTGTGTTTTTCAAGATTTGTCTTTACTATCTTGTCTGCATAAATGGAAGGTATATAGAGAAAACACGTTTTAACTAATTTGTCTTTTCCAAAAAAACAATCACTAAAAAATAAAACTTCAGGCTTTTGTGATAAATACTTACCTTGATAGAATTTATCATTTGCTTAAGCATTCCGTTGTTTTTTTTTTGTTGTTGTTGTTGTTGTTAACAATCCTCTTGCAGACAAAAGCAGCCAATTAGTAAAGGTTTGAGGAAGTTATTGAGCAGTCACAGATACAAATTCAGATAAGATATTTCAGCAAGATACGCAGGCTATTTTATTAGGATATTAACAGTTGTTTTTGCTACAAAGCCTACAACATTATAAGAGAATATAGACTACTATTCCTCATTTTGTTGAATTGCTGTTCTTCAAAGATCCAAGTCAATTATGAAGGTGCCCAGCTGTACAAACCTTTCCCAGAAACGGTGCCTTGCTATGTAGTAAAAAACTAAATCACACAAACAACAATTATTTAGAAAGATTCAATTCCTACCTTGCATCATTTGTCTTGTCAAAACGGAAAGTTCTTTCTAAAGACATTTAATAAATAAATTCTCTTGCTTCTTATATTCCTATACCTCTTCTCAAGTAGACCAACCCATGTTTTTTTGAACCCCAATCAAGACGTAGCAGTATATCATTCTCTGAATTACATGGTGAAGATAAAACAAAAAACTATTACTCTATTGCTTGCTGGGAATTCGTTAAAAAAAATAAATATCCATCAGATCTTCTTTTAAGGATTTATAAACATTCCAGGTAGGTTAATAAAAGCTACAGAAATACCAGGGCACAAAAACATAATAACTTTTAAAATAAATCCATGTGGTACTGGATGGAATCCATATTTTCTGAATTCCAGAACTATATCCTTTCCATAAGAATTATTTCCTTCAGAACTCAACAAATGGAATGAACGGCTACTTAAAATATTGCACATTACGATACATATATACAGAGATGGGGAAAAAAGGAAAGAGAAAAAGAGAGACACATAAATACACATATGTGTGAGTATAAACACATACATACATATAAACATGTACATATATTTCTTTACACATACATCACTGCATATACAGAGAGTTAAGGACAAAAGAGAGATCAGTTCCCTTAAATAAAGGCCTGCTATGGGTCATGCATTTTTTAAAAGGTCTTTCGTTTTTATTTTATTTATTTTTATGTTACTTTTTAAATTAGTTATTTATTTGTTATAGATTTGTGTGGTACAAGTGAGGATTTTTTTTGTTTTGCTTTTGAGTCAGTCTCACTGTCTTCTCAGACTGGAGGACAGTGACAGGTACATGGCTCACCGCAGAACTCAACCTCCTGGGCTCAGGCAGGCCTCCTGCCCCTGCCTTAGCTGGGACCACAAAAGCACACTGCACTGCCTGGCTAATTTTCTTTAATTGTTTTAAAGAAACAAAGTCTCACTCTGTTTCCCAGCCTGGTCTCAAACTCCTGGGCTCACGTAATCCTTTCACCTCAGTCTCCCAAGTGCCAGGATTCCAGGTGTGAGCCACCATGCCTGACCAGTCAGGTATTTTTTTATATTTAGTCACGTAACCTTATATAATCTTACAAGGAAACTATTACTATTGCTTTTTTCACATGCAAGCCCTTTCCAAAATAAATATAAATTATAAGTGGCAGAACAAATATTTGAACCCGGGTCTGTCAAATGCAAAAATGGGGCTCTTTTCTTCACAGTATGCTAAAATAAGTTTAAGACAGATTATAAGCACTGCTATATGCATCTTTAGCACACACAAAAAAATTCATTCTGGCACTAGAAAGAATCATAGCTGGTTTTTAAAACAAAATCTGATTTTATTCCCAAAATTTCAATATGGCAAAGGAAAACTTGCTACAAAGATAATTCTTAGTTGAATATGTTCAAACTGTAATTCCTTGGTAATCTGGGCTTTGGCCAAGACAAATCAAAATCATAGATATTTTGCAAATGCCAAGTTTTCAGAGAAACAAAAAAAAAAATAAATGCAATAGCAACAGATGCATTCTCCCTAGACATTTGTGTTGAGCCTAGCTGTATCCAGAGACTAAAGAAAAAGGGGATTTTTATATTTCATTTTTATAAGTAATAAATTCCTGGTTTCTCTTAATGTCAACCACTAAATAAGATTATCTTTACTCCTTGGAAAATTAAACAATTGAAAATATTTAGAAAGAGAAAACAAAGTAGGGAAGAAAAAGAGGAGGGGAGGGGGGAAATAAAAGAAATAAAAAAGAAAAAAGGACTAGGAAGAACTCATATCTGGAATTTTTTAATGCTGAAAGTATAATTATATTTCAAATTTTACTTCAAAGAAAGAATACAAAGAGCATCTGTCTTTTAAATTCTCTTTACAACATACTAACATGAAATTAACAAAATGAAGTCCTACTCAATGAAAAATCGAGTATTTCTGAGGATGACAAACTGAATAAAATATATTGAAATTTAAGGACAGAAATCACAATTCAATAAAGATAAGTAGCTCATTAGTACAGAATGTTTATTAATATATCTAATGTATTAGTTGTCTATTTTTTCATTAGAAACTGAAATATCTATATTAAAGAGAAGTATATGCTAGGTAAATAAACTGTCAAAAAATTACAAAATATATGCAAGTATAGAGGCTCTCATCTATAGACATTAACAATTTCCTGAAATAAAATTCACTGCTTTGTAATGTCACAAAATATGGATTTTAAAAATTCAATATATTTTTGTTTTTTTGGGTTGGAGTCTCACTCTGTCGCCCAAACTGGAGTGCAGTGGCCGCTCCTGACCACTGCAGCCTCGATCTGCTGGGCTCCGGCGATCCTTCTGCCTCAGCCTTACAGGTAGCTGGAACTACAAGCGCATGCTATCACACCCAGCTAATTTTTCTGATTTATTGTAGAGATGAGGTTTCGCCTAGTTGCCCAGGCGGGTCTCGAACCCGCGGGCTTAGGCAATCCACTCACCTCAGCCTCCCAAAGCGTGGGATTACAGGCTGAGCCACCGAGTCCGGGTAAAAATTCAATTTTTAAACTTTGAATATTCAGTGTTGACACATCAAATTTGAAATCATCCTCCTTTTTCTCAGAATCCTACTCATCAGCATCACTGAGGTTGCCTTTTAAAATCTTTACTACTGTGAATTACATTAGATACGCAAAGTATCTAAAATAAAGATGACAGTTCAATGTTTTGTTTCCTTTTTAAATGAATAGACTTTAATACTTAAGTCATTGAAATTTGCAGAAAATTGATCATAAACTACAGAGTTACCATATACACCCTCTTCCCCATTCCTAACATATGCATGGTTTCCTCTATTATTAACTTCTTACATTGGTGTGGCACATTTGCTACAATTGGTACATCCATATTGATACATTAACTAAAGTCCAGAGTTGACATTAGAACCCAATCCTTGTTTTGTAGATCTGCAGTTTTTGACAAATACATAATGTCATGTATACACCATTGAAGTATAACAGAATGGTTTCACTAGCCTAAAAATCCTCTGTGCTCCACCTGTTTATCTCTCTTTCCTTTGTAACCCCCAGCAACCACTGATCATCTTTTTAATTTTGTCTTTTCTAGAATGTCATATGCAGGAACATCTTGGAAAATTACAGTTTTGATTCCATATCACTGCAATAAATCAAATATCACTACAAAGCAAGTTACACAAAGTTTTTGCATATAAAACTTATATGTAAGCCAGGCTCGGTGACTCAGCCTGTAATCCCGCGCCTTTGGGAGGCTGAGGTGAGTGGATTGCCTGAACCCACGAGTTCGAAACCCGCCTGGGCAACTTGGCGAGACCTAATCTCTACAATAAATCAAAAAAATTAGCCAGGCATGGTAGCACACGCCTGTAGTTCCAGCTACTTGGAAGGCGGAGGCGGAAGGATCGCCGGAGCACAGCAGGTCAAGGCTTTAGTGGCCGGGAGTGGCCACTGCACTCCAGTCTGGGTGACAGAGTGAGACTCCAACTCAAAAAAAAAAAAAGTTATATGTATACTAGACAGTTGTCTATTGAGTGTGAAATACCATTATGTCTTAAAAAACAATGTACAGGCTGGGTGTGGTTGCTCAAGTCTGTAATCCCAGCACTTTGGCGAGAGGATTTCCTGAGCCCAGGGGTTCGAGACCAGCCTGGACAACTTGGTGAGACCTCGTCTCAACAATTAAATCAAAAATTAGTCGAGTGTGGTAGTGTGTGCCTGTAGTTCCAGCTACTTGGAAGGCTGAGGCAGAAGGATCGCCTGAGCCCAGCAGGTTGACGCTGGGGTGGCCATGAGCGTGCCACTACACTCCAGCCTGGGTGATGGAGTGAGACTCCAACTCAAAACAAAACAAAACAATGTACATACTTTAATTAAAAGTATTTTATTGCAAAAAAATGCTAAAGATCATCAGAGCCCTCAGCGAGTCATAGTCTTTTTGCCAAATGGAGGGCCTTGCCTTGATCTTGATAACTTTGACCAATCAGGATTGTGATAGCTGGGGTGGCCATGACAATTTGTTAAAAGAAGACAGCAATAAAGTCTAGCATACTGATTGACTTCACAAAAGACTTTTTCTGTAGCATGTGATGCTGTTTGATTGCATTTTATCCAGAGTAAAACTTAGCTCAGGTTCAGAGTCAGTCCTCTCAAACCCTCCCACTGCTTTATCAACTAAGTTTATGTAATATTCTAAACCTTTTGTTGTCATTTCAACAATGTTCATAGCAACTTTACCAGGAGTAGATTCCATCTCAAGAAACCACTTTCTTTGTTCATCCCTAAGAAGCAATTCCTTGGCTATTAAAAGTGTATCATGAGATTGTAGTAATTCAGTCACATCTTTAGGCTCTACTTCTAATTTGAGTTCTCTGGGTATTTCTACCACTTCTTCCATAGAAGTCTTGAGCCTCTCAAAGTCATCTATGAGAGTTGGGATAAACTTCTTCCAACTCCTGTTAATGTTGATAGTTTGATCCCTTTTCATGAATCACAAATGTTCTTAATGGCATCTGTAATACTGAATCCTTTCTAGAGGGTTTTCAATTGACTTTGTCCAGATACATCAAAGGATTCACTATTTATGGTAGTTGCAATTTATTAAATGTACTTATTAAATAATAAGACTTCGAAGGCAAAAATCACTCCTTACCACAGGCTGCAGAATGAATGTTGTATTTGCAGATATGAAAACAGCCTTGTTCATCTTCATAGGGGTTCTTGGGTAATCAGGTGCATTTTCAATGAGTAGCAATATTTTGAAAGAATTTTTAAAAATTTTTCTGAGCAATAGGCCTCAACAGTGGGCTTAAAATATTCAGCATATCATAGTATATCATGCTATAAACATATGTGCTATTATTCAGGCTTTGTTTTCTATTTACAGAGCACAAGAAGAGCAGATTTAGCATAATTCTTTAAGGCCCCAGGATTTTCAGAATAGTAAATGAGAACTGGCTTCAAATTAAAGTAGCCAGCTACATTAACCCCAACAAGAGAGTTAGCTTAAGCTGGGCTCGGTGGCTGAGCCTGTAATCCCATGCTTTGGGAGGCTGAGGTGAGTGGATTGCCTGAGCCTGTGGGTTCGAGACCCACCTGGGCAACTTGGCGAGACCTCATCTCTACAATAAATCAAAAAAATCAGCCGGGCATGGTAGCGTGTGCCTGTAATTCCATCTACTTGGAAGGCTGAGGCAGAAGGATCCCTGGAGCCCTGCAGGTCAAGGTTGCAGTGGCGGGGAGCGGCCACTGCACTCCAGTCTGGGCGACAGAGTGAGACTCCAACTCAAAAAAAAACAAACAAAAAAAACCAAGAGAGTCAGCTTGTCCTTCAAAGCTTTGAAACGACTTCTTTATAGCTAAAAAAAAAAAAAAATCCTAAATGGGATCCTCTTCCAATAGAAGAATGTTCCAAGTACATAAAAAATCTGTTATTTGGTGTAGCCACCTTTATCAATGATCTTATCTAGATTTTCTGGATCACTAGTTGCCAGGACTTGCTCCTTCACCTTGCAATTTTATGTTATGGAAGTGGTTTTTTTCCTTAAGCTTCATGAACCAATCTCTCCTAGTTTTCAACTTTTTCCTCCGCAGCTTCCTCACCTCTCTCAGCCTTCACATACTTGAAGAGTTAGGGGCTTGCTCTGGATTAGGCTTTGTCTTAAGGGAATGTTGTGGCTGTTTTGATCTTCTATCCAAACCTTAAACCTTCATCCATGTCTACAATAAGGTTGTTCCACTTTCTTATTATTTGAATGTTCACTGGAGTAGCACATCTAATATCCTTCAAGAACTCTTCCTTTGGATTCACAGCTCTGGTAACTGTTTGGCAAGAAAGGCCTAGATTTTGGCCCATCTTGGCTTCTGACGTGCCTTCCTCATTAAGCTGATTTCTAACTTTTGATTGAAAATGAAAGACATGTGACCCTTCCTTTCACTTAGAGGCCACTGTGGGGCTATTAACTGGTTAAATTTCAATATCGTTTATAGGGAATAGAAAGGTGCAAGGAGGAGGTGCATGGTAATGGCCAGTGGGTAGAGCAGTCAGAACACACACATTTACCAATTAAGATTGTCACCATGTACGGGTACCCCCAAACCATTACACTAGTCACATCAAGAATGACTGATCACAGATCACCATAACAGATCTAACAATAATGAAAAAGTTTGAAATATCGCTAGAATGTCAAAACGTGACACAGAGACACAAAGTAAACACATTCTGTTGGAAAAATGACACCAATAGGCTTGCTTGACTCAAGGTTGCCACAAGGCTTACATTTGTAAAACCAAACAAACACCACAAAAAAAAACTTTATCTGTAAAGTGCAATCAAGTGAAGCACAATAAAACACAGGTCAGTATGCTGTGATTGGAATCATACAGTCTGTAGCCTTTTCCTAAGGCTTCACTCACTTAGTAGTATGCATTTAAGGTTTTTCCATGTCTTTTTGTGAATTGATAGCTCATTTCTTTTTATTATTGAACAATATTCCACCGTCTGGATATATCATAGTTTGCTTATTCAGTAGCCTTCTAAATAATATTTCAGTTGCTTAACTGAGTTAACCTAGTTAAAGTTGCTATAAAAATTCTTGTAGACTTAAATTTTTAACTCATTTAGAGTTCAACTAATTTCATACTTTGGAATGTCACTGCTGGCTCACATTTTAAGACTACGTTCAGCTTAATAAAACTGTCTTTCAAAGTGGCTATATGATTTTGCATTCCATCAGCAATGAATGAGATTCCCATTTCTCTACATCCTCACTATCATTTGCTGTTATCAGCATTTTAGATTTTAGAACTACTCATAGGTTTGTATTGGCCCCTTGTTGTTTTAATTTGCAATTATTTAATGACATACAATATAGAGCATCTTTTCATATGCCTGTGTATCCTTTTTATATCTTCTTTGGCTAGGTGTATGTTTAGAGCTCTTGCCTATTTTTAAATTGGGTTATCAGTTTATTGTGTTGAGTTTTAAGAGTTCTTTGAATATTTTGAATGCAAGTGTTTTCTCAAATGTGTTTTGCAAATATTTTCTCCCAAATGGTGGCTTGTCTTTTCATTTTCTCAATAGTAGCTTTCTCAAAGCAGAAGTTTTTCCATTATTAATGAAGTCTAATTTATCAACTTTTTATTTCATGAATAGTGTGTTTTTGGTGTTGTATCTAAAACGTCATCACCAAACCGAAGGTTACTTACATTTTAAATATGAACATCTCATAAGTTTTATAGTTATGTGTCATAGTTAGCTCTATGATCCATTTTGAGGTCACTTTTGTGAAAGGTGTAAGGTCTGTGTCTGGATTCATTTTTTTTCCACATAGATGTCAAGTTGTTCCATTCTATTTGTTGAAAAGAATGTCATTTTACAAGTGAATTGCCTTTGCTCCTTTCTCAAAGGTAAGTTGATCATACTTGTGTGGGTCTATTTCTGAGATCTTTGTTTTGTTTCAACGGCCTATTGTCTTTCAACAATACCACATTGTCTTGATTATAGTAACTTTACACTAAGTCTGCAGTTGAGGAGTATCAGTCCTCCGATTTTATTTTTCTTCCTCAATATTGGGTTGGCTAACTGGGTCTTCTGCCATTCCATACAAACTTAAGAATCAATTTGCCAAGATCCACAAAATAATTTGCTGGGATTTTTTACTGAGATTATGTTGAATCTATATATAAACTTAGGAAGAACCAAAATCTTAACAACATCAAGTCCATCTATAGACAAGGACTTTCTCTCCATTTATTTAGATCTTCTTTGATTTCCTTTCATCAGAGTTTTATTGTTTTCCTAGTATTTACCTTGTACATAATTTGTTAAACTTATATCTAAGTATTTTTTCTTTCTGGTGATAATATAAATTGTATTTTGTTATCAATTTCAGGTCCTAGTTGTTCTTTGGTGGTACATGAGAAAACAACTGACATTTGTGTATTAATCTTGGACTAACAGTAATCACTCATTAGCTTCATGAGTTTATGTTATTGTTGATCTCTAGGATTTTCTACATAGACAATAATGCCATCTGCAAACAGGCAGTTTTATTTTTTCCCACCCAATCTGAATGTCTTTTATTTCCTTTTCTTGTCTTCTTGCCTTAGCTAGGACTTCCAGGACAATGTTGAATAGGAAGAAGGGTGAAAGGGATCATTCTTACCTTGTTCCTGGTCTTAGCAAAAAAATATTTAGTTTCTCATCAATGGTTTTTCTGAAAGCAAGTCTCCATGTTTTTTGTTGTTGCTGTTGTTGTTCACCAGCTAGGTTCCCAACATATTGGAAGCTCCTAGAACCTTAATTTACCAACCACCTATAATTAAACCATTATCCCAATTTTATAATAATTTGTTATAATCCAAAACACTATAATCTAATTTTAGAACATCATATAAAATAAAATATACACAATAATTCTTTTGGGCATAGCTTTTGTAAATTCAACATTATATTTCTGAGATTCAACCACATTATTGTGCTACACTTTGTTCACTTTCATTACTTTAGGATCGAGGATCAGCAAAACTTTTCTGTGAATGACATTATTTTCCAAACCTTCATCAGCCTCATACCAGTGATTGGGGGTTCACTCCTGGCCTACCAAAATTTAAATAGTTTTTTAAAGTTTCTTCACATTTTTCAATAAGAAAAATTAAAGTTTTAAATGAAGAACAATTGTTTCATGTCAGTGAAAGGAATGATGATGTTTGTAGTCTTTCTCCAAGATGTCTCTAATCTAGTTCAATGATATAAAAAATTTTTTGAATTGAACATCTAAGTCTAAAACCAAAAAGGTTTCTTTTTGTACGCATAATTTTTGCTAAATTCATAGTTTGTATGAACTTACAGATTCTCAAAAATGATCACAGTGTTTTGAGGCTTTATCAGAATGTTCCAGATAATAAATGTGAACCTAGAAATTTTGGAGACTTCTCACTGTAGACTATTTTGACAGCTTTGTCAGATGTTATATCAATAAAAATAAGACATTAAAAACCTGTAAAGATACCTGAGTCAATTTTGGAGATAATTGGGGTATGTATGATTTGGTTGTTTCAAGTTTAATAAGCAGAATATTCTACTGTAAAATTGGATTTTCAAAAATCAAAACAACACTCATTCAGTTCTTTTACTGAGGAATAATAAATATCAGTTATTAAGCAAAAGTCTAATTTCTGAATGTTAAGTATAACATAAAGCAGATACCTTATCAAAAATACGATACACAAGGTAAATTTCCAGATAAAAATCATGACAAAGAACAGGAAATTCCTCCACAAATAACTTTTCTAAGACAGACTTTGGCTTCAGTTATCCTTCTATCTACTAATTTCTGAGTAGCAACTGAATTCTGTATTTCTATATAATCATTAACACGCATCTTTTAAGTTTTTCCTAACAGGTAGGGATTCAGTCTTTCTGGTACCACTAAGCTGACAAAATTGATGTATTTGTATAGTAGATTATGAATACAAATTCAGTCCAATTCAGTTTCACTATGCAAAGTGAATAAAGGACTTAATGTCTCTCTTACCAGGTGGTGAATTTCAACTGACATATTAAGATAGCCTTATTCTCAGATATGAAGAAAGAGAAAAGAGAAAAAACCAAAATCTCTTAAAGTAAAAAGAGATTGTGATGGTACACTTGCATATATTAAATACAAGGAAATTATCTTCCTTTCATCAGAATACTCTCAAAATTTTTAACAGATCTCCACCAGAAAATACAATTAAAATTAATCCACTTGGCATTAAATATTTTCGTTGTAGGGCATTACCTTATGCTATAAGTTAGTAAATGTTAGCACAAATTTAAATTTACAAGTAACCAACCAAAACACCTGCATATTTTGTAGAGAACAAAAATCCAAACAATATTATCGCATTATTTACTACTAAAACCTGAATAAAAACAAAAACTGGCGGATGAAATATATAGAATATAGATGACTTACATTTGGAGGGTTAGACTTTAATTCTCTCTCTGATTGAGGAGTCCTATTCTCTGTGCTTACAATGCTCCTTTCTCCAGGGTATACTTCTACTTCCAGAATAGGTCAGGACAAAGCTTCAACAGACTTCTATTATTTGTTTGATCTGGGGGGAAATTATACTTTTAATCAATTATTACAAAATATATCAAACTGCTTTTTCTTACTGGGTGGGAGCTTTCCCTTATTTTCTATTGGATCTGATGTGAGCAGAAATATAGGAATGGCCTTGTTAAACATTATAATAAATAAATCTAGAATTTAAATTAACACCACTAAAAGAAACCCACATCTATCTTCTTTTTCATTTTTATGGCTAAGCAGCATAGCAAGAGAAAATTAATATTCAAAATCCAAATGACTACAAAAGCCTACTCAAATGTATTTTTAAAAGACTTTAACATAATTTTGCAAATCCATGAGTTTGAATGGACTGGCAGAGACGATTAGGTATCAAATATTTTTATTCATTCATTTTAATGTCTTAGGGCTAAAGAATTACAGGATAATTAGAAAAGTGTAAAGGAAAATCCATTTTTAAAATTTTAATGGAATAATAAAAAAGTGATTTTAAGAGCATGAGATATACCAGAAACAGAGAGCGCAGCGTTTGTAAGACAGCAAGAAATCTGGAATGAGAATTTTTTTAATGGTACAAAGATTGGGAAACTTCTATTCAAGCAAGGCATTTTGGGTAAATTAGAGTATGTAACATGGGTATGTCCTAAATCTGGATTCATCTTTATTCTCTAACAAATCTATAAGATGTAAAAATGCAACATATGCCACACATTCTACCTTTTTTTAAAGAGAACATGGAAATATGATAAGCATCTGACCTTTGGTGGTATAAACATTCATAAGTTTAAGAGAATTATTTCTATTAAACAATTCTTTTCAAAATGTAGATTTCTAATAATGAGTATCTTCTGCCTCATTAAAATAAAATATTAAGGTAAATGCCTTCAACATGTGTGTACCCTGAATCACAGCCCCTTGCCTTATCATAAAATCACTCATATTCCACTAAACAATGAATTGGAATCTGGGGGAAATATTTAGAGCAAATTTGGACATAAAATATAGATGCTTTGGGAAAATGTGTATGATAGCACTTTAAAGTCAGTTTTTGCTCAAGAAACATAACACAATAAACTGGTGGTTTTTATTTTTATTTTTTTAATTGTGGGAAAATAGTAAACAAATGAAGCCAATCAATATCTACATCAGAATAGCAGAATATAGAAACTAAAACATATATGGGTACAGAATACCTCTTTAAACCATTTATCTGATCACAAATTGATACTTGTGTGATCTCTTTCTGTTTTAACCAATTTAAGTGATATTTATAATCATTGACTGTCATAACTCAAAATTATTTCAAGGTGGAACAAAAGCACAAATTTGACTACCAAAGATTAAAACGATTGAGGGAGAAAATTCATTCAAGACTAGATTTTAGAACTAGAGTAGGTATTTTCTAAAGAGTCAACTAATCTTTGCCTAATTTAAAGTCTTACCACTGAAACTTATCAACAGGCACTTTTTACATGAATATTTCCATATGACTGTTCAAGCACAAGTAGTTCATATTTAGTTCTAGAATACAGAAATGATTTTGCATATTTTGGGTCAGTGCAGATCATGGTATGTTCCTTTAGGGAAACCTTTTGAACGGACAAAGGATAAATGATTGACATCAGTAACAAACACTTTCTGTTGTCCAGAACTGACGTGTCATTTATAGCAATACCCATGCTAATGAACGCCATCCATATCTATCAGATTTGTCAGAGAAATATGCCAGACTCTTTACAGGATATAGCTTGAATGTGGGTAAAATTACATTATAGATATAAAGATGCATCCTCTTGTGATAAAGAACTGAATTACACACACACCAAATATACTTTCTATGACAGAGAAAAACTCACTTATATGTACAGTTAACTATAGATTATCTTTTCTCTTGATAAAACTTATTTTAAAAAGGTAAATTCCTTTTTGAAAAATTCCAACACACTATTAATATACTCTTAACTATAAAAAATATGTGGTCTGTGAAGATTCCAACTGATTAGTATTTTACTATATTATATGCCATTTTTTATGGTTAACTACATTAAAATGTTGTTTGCAGACTCTCTCAACTACACTGGTAGATTATTAACAAGTACAACTAAGTATTAATTATCTTAATTTATTTCCCCATCGCCTAGGATAGATCTTGGTATACAGTGTGTACTTTCTTTTTTTAACAAGCAGTTAAGTTTAGCTAAGGTCATCAAAATTATGTGTAGTATATTTGTCAATGAAGCCGCAGATACAAAGAAAGAATTACTAACATTGGCAAATAAAATTAGTCATCAGCTAAACCAGTGAAGAACTCATCTTAGTACCTGGTACATTGTGTTGGGGCTCAGAAAATAATACCCCAAAATAAAGGTCTCAAAAGCAAAAGATTTTCACTGAACTTTTCCTGTCCTATCTCTCAGTGTCATTCTCCCTCAAGGCTAAGCATTGAAACTAGAATCCCTCTTTCACGAGGTGGGTCATAGAAACCAGAACCCCTTTTCACCAAAGAGAGAAACTAAAAAAAAAAAAAAAATCTAAAAATATTACTCTAATTTTCCCTCATCTTTTTTTTAAATAAAAACTGGCCATAAGCTGAAAACAGTGACTCACACCTGCCATCCCAGCACTTAGAGAGGCCAAGGCAGGAGGATCCCTTGAGCCCGGGATTTTGAGACCAGTCTGGGCAACATAGTGAGAACGTGTCTCCACAAAAAATTAAAAAATTAGCCAGATATAGTGGTGCTCACGTGTAGATCCAGCTATTCAAGAAACTGAGGTGGGAGGCTTACCTGAGACCAGGAGGTCGAGGCTACAGTGAGCTATGATTGTGTCACTGCACTGGGAGACAGAATGAGACCCTGACTCAGAGAAAAAAACAAAAACAAAAACAAAAAACCGGCCATAAAGAAACTATCTGACCTACCTTGGTTGACTATAGATCATAGGTTCCCCATTCCACACAGGGTGCTACCCCATACCCAGAAGGAAGGAAGGCAAGCTCAAAGAGGCCAAGAAGAATCTAGATAGACAGGCTTTGCTGGGTTTCCCCACTCAGTCTATTAGTATTAGAGCATAATCTTTTTCTCCATTCATATTTCTACAAAGTGTCCATACTTCGTTGACCTAAGCATAAAAATAAACAATTTTCCCTGAATCTTTGGGTCTTCATTCTGAAGGCTCCCATGTATGTTAAATAAATTTGTATGCCTTTTCTCCAATCAATCTGCCTTTCGCAAGTTGATTTTTCAGAGGAACGTCATAGGGTCAAAAGGAACTTGCCCTCTTGGCCCCTCTAATGGCTAGCACTAAATAAAGGTAAACTATAATTCCGGTGACCATTAATCCTGGATTGCCTGGGACAAGTGTGGCTCATATCTACTGGAAATTAATAGCTATCCCTTTCTCTCTCAAAAGTGCCCCAATTTGAATAGTAACTTTAAATATTCATCCATATGAATCACTGCAGCACTAAAAAAATGACAGAGCAAGAGAAAGGAAAATCCCTTGGTTCTAGAAAGTATCCTGAAAAAGAGGAAGGCTTATGACGCCCTCAAAGCCCCCAGGTAAAGCAGGAGCTTTTGGCAAAGGAGAAGCAGAAGCAAGGAAAAGGGCTCAGGTATAAGAAATTATAATCCTTCCTACATGACTTCTGGCAGCAGAAACACAGCAGTGTACATACCTGACGACTAGAAGTGAAACTTTATGACTTGGAATTAGGTAAACCTCCCTCGGCCTTTGTTGTACACATCCAAAGGATTAATGGGGTGAGCTCACTGGTGCAGAAGACCATTGCAAGAATTCACAGTTTTGTCTTTGTCAATGCTGCGTATTATGGAAACTTATGTGACCTGGGTATTTCCAAATCTGAGGTCTGTTGCAGTAGTCATCTTGAAACATGAACAAGGTAAGGCCAAGAATAAGAACATCCTTCTGACAGACAACAAAGTGAATGAGGAGCATCTGGGAGGTTTTGGTGTCATTTGCTTGGAAGACCTCATTCATAAAATTACCTGCCTAGGGAAGAATTTCTAGGAGTGCGCATGGTTCTTGCACCCATTCCAACTCTTTGTAGCCCATCATGCTACTAACAATAGAGTGGGCTTCCTCAAGAAGATGGGCTCCCCTGGCTATTGGGGTGAATGCATCAATCAACTGATCCTCCAGCTGAACTAGACCCAGAATATCTGAAAGCACAGTGCATTGGAAGCATGCGCTTTCAGTTTTTGGAATTGTTATTAAGTATCTTCAGAGAGGATTATTTTCTGCTCTGTCTTCAAAAAAGGGAAAGAGGTGTCAGGGAATAGACAGTGCATTGTATTCATAGCAGGTGCCTCTCATCACGGTTCAGTTACAAGGAAAAAGTCCAGTGGTTTCTAAGTTGGCTGCCGCAGTCTCTAAAATCAACACATGCCTTGCAGGAAGGAGTCCTGCTTTGTCATATCTTTTATCCTGGGGTTTAATGTTAGTGAATGAATGACTCAAGCATGTGTATGAGGCTCCTCAAGACCCCTATAGTAGTGGACCAAGCCCAGAGACATATTTGGATATGGGGACTCCTAGTGCCTTGTTTTGAAGTCTTGAAATATCATTAGGAAGAAGAACACAAAAGCAAGTGCTCTATTGTCTCTGCTGTGAATCCTCGTTCCAACTTTTCAGTGGTGGCTTTGTATCTGGTGGTTTTTGTATCCTAATTAGCAACTGCATTAACCAAGGATTTGAGAACAAAGGACCCTTTCATGAGACAGACACATATACCCAAAAGTTTGCTTACAATTTTAGGATGTTCATAGGCCCTTCTCCTCAGTGACCTATGCACCTTATATGAGGAAGTACTGCTCTTACCAGGATTAACCACCCAGCCACTGATCTTGCTAGTCTCTGGTTCCACGTCCTGTGAAAGACCAAAGCTTACCAAGACAGATTTTTCTCTTCGTGGTGGCAGATTATGTTGCCCCCGGCATCATCTATAACTCTGGAAATGCCCACCACCTTCTCCTGTGGACTTCAAGATGGAATTTTCTGGTTTCTCTGATTATCAGCCCTCTCCTTAAAGCCTAGATTAGGGAAGAATGAACCATGTCCTGAATTGGCATGGATTAAATTATCATTATTTGGCTTTTTTGGTTCCAGGCAGGCAGTTTAATCGATCTTTCTATTGCATATTTGGAACCCCAGAACTATTGTCCTTTGTCCTACCGGTGTTGATGTTGTAGACCAGCAACAGGGCTTCTTGGGAATGTTAACCCTGAAAAAAATGGGTGTGACACTGCTAGTGTTTTTCATCAGTGACCATTCCCCAGGTGAGCCTTCCCTCTTCTCCCTTCACTTAGTTTCCTCAGTTTGCCCTCTGAGCAGTTGGTGAGGATGTGCCAGGTCTAGATTAAACTTGTAAACATGCTTAACCATGGTATTCCCTGATACTTTCAGGTCAGCTTTCAGGATATCTTGGCTCATGGAGTCCTCGAACACAACTGTGAAAATGAGTTACAACTGTAACAGTGCCTTAAAATGTTTCAGGTTATGAGGTAATTAATTAGGTTGTTTGGCTCCAGAGTTAACTTGCCAGGAAGAGATGTCATAGATGTTACTCTTATACTGGAAAGCATTGTGAAATCAGATGACTTAAAAATGATGTATCATAAAGTCAAGGAAAAGAAGTTGTCAGTGTGGAAGCCTAGTGTAAAATCTCAGCTCAGTCACACACTGCATATGGGAGTAGTGTTTTCAGTTTTGTCTGTAAAATGGAGCTGATATCTAGCCTCTGCTTCACATGGTAGTTAAAAGGATTACTTGTAATTACAATTATATATAATAATATAATTGTAATTTACAATTATATATAATAATTTATAATATAATTTATAATAATATAAGTTTATATAAATGAAAAGTATATAAACTTTCCAAATATCATTAATTTATTGTTTGATGATATATTTTACAAACAAATTATTGTTTACATTTTCTTTTTTTTTTGTTTTCCATAATGTTGCTACCTGACAAAAATCTTTTGTTGGGATTAGACTCAACAAGATTCCATTATTTTAGCATTAATAAATTCACAAAGATGGTGCCAGGGCTTGCTAAATTCTCACATCCTTGAAGCTGAACATCTTGCCATCAGGACAAGGATTACCTCCTAGCTGAAAACTTTAAATACCGCTCCTTAATTCTTAGTTTGCTTAACTTATTTGCTTCATTTGGCTTATTGTTTACGCCTTCCTTCTTAAAAGTATCCCTTTGTTTTGCATGACACCCCTCTTTGTTAATTCCTCTCCTACCTCTCAGACTTCCTTTTCAGTGTCTGCTAGTTCCTATTCTTACATGTACCTCCTCAAATTCAGTTTTTCCAGTATTTCATTCTGGTTCTCTTTTCTTAATCTGTACTCTATTTCTTGTATCAACCACCACTTGCTGCAAATAATTCCCCAACTTATACATCCAGTCCACGACCTCCCTGACCTGCAGATTTAAAGTACCTACTGGTTACAAGATCTTTTATCTGGTGCCCCCTCCTCCGATCTTAACTACTTCTAATCGATATTTCACAACACAACCTAAGCACTTTTGTTTTCCTTTAATATAACTCTCATAGCATCCTTCCCAGATTAAGAAAGTGACCAACAGTGACGGAGGAAGTAAAGTCCTGCAGAGGAGTCTATGGAGACAGAAGACAGTGAGGGCAATCCAAATCCACTAGAATAATAGATGGTTTGTTATTGGCCTCTCATTTGTAACTGTTTCACCTAAAAAAAATTGTTGCATGTAGTGGTTAGGTTTCAAGGCAACTAGGACCAGAGAGAAAAATATGATAAACATCAAATACATCATGAGGATCACAAAATAAAATACCCAAAGACAAAAGTATATATATCAGGCTAGGTGCAAGATAAAGGAAAGTTGTACACTACTGTGGTAAAGTTTTTAAAGAGGATTTTTTAAAACTTCCATCAGATTACTGCTATTACTGCTTTGTAGAAATTCAGATTTTGTCTTGCTAACTCTGTATTTTCAAGAGAGACTGGAAAATCACGTTGTGTGCCTGAGAGGTATAAGAAAGAGGGAGAGTGGGAGGTTCATCTTTATAAAGATTTAATAACTAATCGAATATTTTTTAAATGCCAACAGATAATAGTTGCAAGCTGTGTAAGAGACATGGACCATCTCTTTTTTTTTTTTTTTTTTTTGAGTTGGAGTCTCACTCTGTCACCCAGACTGGAGTGCAGTGGCCACGCCCGGCCACTGAAGCCTCGACCTGCTGAGCTCCGGCGATCTTTCCACCTCAGCCTTCCAAGTGGCTGGAACTACAGGCGCGTGCTGCCATGCCCGGCTAATTTTTGATTTATTGTAGAGATGAGGTCTTGCTGCCCAGGCAGGTCTCGAACCCGCGGGCTCAGGCAATCCACTCACCTCAGCCTCCCAAAGCCGCGGGATTACAGGCTGAGCCACCGAGCCCGGCTGGACCATCCCATTATTAACATGAGGGCCAAATAGATGGGCTGACCTGTGACCTCCCAACCGTGTACTACATGGTTTCTAAAGGAAAGTCTGGTTTGAGTTCTGAGCAATCAATTTAAAATCTTTTGTTATAAAACCTCATTTGCGTTTTAAGAAATCGTTACTATTTTCTTGAAGTACCTTCAAGCAGCCTTTATATGCAATTTTCCAACCTCTCTTTTGCTCAGTAATCTTCTACTGACTCTTAACTATCTTAACTTGAATATTCTGATTCTGATGCTTATTCAAATTAGTAATGGTTGATATATCTTCAGAATTCTATTTCAAACTTTCCATTTACTTAAGAACACTAAGTTTTTACAGATATATAACAAAGTATACCAAATGTCTCTATTAAGCATCCTAAAAACAAGTCTCTCTTCCATCTACCTCTGTAGTGACAGTTTCCCCCCATTACTCCAACAGCAATTTCAAATTCATATCACTCACATTCACAAAGTATCTTCAAACACCCCTCTCATCACAATCTTTACAGAATATACCCGGCCTAACACGGTTTTCCAAATATATAGTATGTTTTTATACTCTATGTTAGAATGGCATAGGAGGAGGTACCAGAAACATATTAATGTCTACATGTAATATTTTCAACTTCAAATCATGCAAACATTTCCCTGGTGCCTTTTCTCACAAGTGCAGCAGTTAGAATAGGGCAGGGCTCCTCAATATCTACAAATAAACTCAAACTTATTAGCCTAAAACCTAAGGCCCATCATCCTTTGATCAAATTTGCCTCACCTTTACTTTCTTCTTCTAGTCTCTACATTCTAGAATCAATTTGCCTTTATCAAGCCTTTAAAGTCTCAATTTGTTCCACTTTAGAAAGTCTCTATCATTTCCAATTCCATCTGTCCAATCTTACCATACGTTTCCAGATTCAATGTAATTATCATTAACTCCATAAAACACTCCCTCATTCTCTTAGCCAGAAGTAATCAACGCACACAGCATTTTCTCTACAGCTCCCTTTTAAAAACTGTCCACTTAATCTACTATGCAATTCATTTGTCCACATTTCTGATGTCTCACATTTAATTTAAAACAACTTGGAAATAGAGAATATGTCTTTTTCCTGTGTGTGTGTGTGTGTGTGTGTGTGTGTGTGTGTGTGTGTGCGCGCGCGCACGCGCGCGCGTGTTAGCAACCTAGCTTTATTACAAAGAAAACATTGAGCCTAAATCCTTCTTAATCTTTTATCTTCATCAATTCCAGAAAATAATGATCACTGCCAATATTTTCAAGTTCTAATAAATCTGTCAAAAATATGTCTCTTGCAGAACAACCAAGCAATTATTTGACTTACTTTGGTAGAAGAGATACTAGACAAACTGTACAGAGATAGTCAAATAAAATACTTGGTTTTAAATATCTACTCTACAGTTCTAAGTCCACAGTAAAATGTAGAAAAGGGGAGTCCACAGTGGTTCATGCCTTTAATCTCAGCACTTTGGGAGGCTGAGGCAAGAGGATTACTTGAGCCCAGGAGCTGGAGATCAGCCTGGGCAAAATAGTAAGACCTTGTCTCTATAAGGAATCAAATAATTAGTCGAGCATGTTAGCATACTCCTGCAGTCCCAGTTACTCGGGAAGCTGAGGCAAAAGGATCACCTGAGCTCAGCAGGTAAAGGCTACCGTGAGCTGTGATCATGCCACTGTACTCCAGCCTGGGTGACAGAGGAAACTTTGACTCAAAAATTTTTTTAAAAAGCTTACAAATTAAAAAGAATTAAGGCCCAAAATAAAATAGATCGTTTTTCACGAAAATCGTGTTATATGACAATTTGTTTTATTTAGTTATTTGAGTCAGCTTTCACTCTATTGCCCAGGCTGAAGTGCCATGCCATGGCATGATCACTTCTCAACGCAGCCTTGACCACCTGGGTTCAGGTGACCCTTCTGCCTCAGTCTCCTCAGTAGCTAGGACTACAGAGGGTACACCACCATGCCTGGCTTTTTTTTTAATTTTGTGTAGAGATGAAGTCTGGCTATGTTTCCTGAACTGGTCTTAAACTCCTGGGCTCAAGCAATCCTCTCACCTTGGCCTCCTGCAGTGCTGGAATTATAGACGTGAACCACCATCCCTGGTCAACAACTTGTTTTAAATGGATATAAAAAATCTCTCGTGAAGCCTGCTACAGTGATTTTATGTATCTTATGAAAAGGGTGATAAAAAAGCTAGCATGCCCAATAATATATCTGCGGTCACCTGAGGAGTTGCTAAGAGTTAGAAAGAGAAATATTAAATAATTTTCCAAATTCTAACTGTATTATCAGTAAGTTTTATAAAATTGAGTACTTATATGAATTTAGGGAAGAGAACATATCAAAATAAACTTTAGGTCAAGACTGGCACCTGACATGAAGTGGGTTGTCAATGAGTGACCAGCATCTTCTTACTGGAAAGACTTTGTGAACCTCTGGTTCAACCTCCACAATTTACAGAAAAAAGAAATTTACCAAAGATCTGAGAAGATGTAAACAGCAGAGATGGGATTTGAGCTCAGGTTAATTGTTCTAAATCCAGTAATCTTTCCTTTTGAAAGTAATATAATCCAAATTTACTCAATATTTAATTGGTTCATAAATATACATATGTAATGTTTGGTTTCTTTGACCATATTTCAATATAACTAATTTTCATTAAATAATGTATTTAATCAAAATTAGGAAATATCAATATTCTTTGTGCATGTTGTTTACAGAGCATGCTTTTTCTAACACTTTAAAGTTCACATTAAACATTTCACTTATATACTATATATAACTGTAGAGTCAAATAAGGGTATCAAACCTCCAAAACCAATAATCTTCCATTATCAAAAAAGCACAACTAATGTCAGCATCAGTGGATTCATGCTTAAAGGAGATCTACTTATTTTGTGCATAATTTCTGAATAGTTGACAATTGTATATTAGATTGTTTATGGTGTGGGAAAAAAATCTCAGAGCAAATAGAGGGAAGGGGTGGTGGGGGGAGCACAGAGGGGAATGCCTTATCTATATTGCCCTGACAATTGAGTTTGGACAACAGTATTTTCTAAATGTACCCTATTCAAGGCTGGATATGTAATTACCTTCAGTTCATAGTCTAGACATTAATTCTTTCATAGTATTTAAGACTCCTTGTAACATGCTTGCAGCTTTAAGTAAGCAAGGCTAAATCTTGACCAGATAAATTAGCAAAGAATGCAATAAAAGCTGCAATAAAAGAACTTTATCCTACAAACCTTCAAGTTGCTGCTAAATGAGATTTCTTTGAAATGCAGATCAGTTGAACTAGATTAGTGAATTTTAGCTCCTGTCAACATCATAACAAAATACAAATACAATTGTTCAGTGGTCTTATCTCCATGCTTCCATCTGCTGCCTTGTTATTTACTTTCCTTGATTTACTATGCAGATCTAAATAAGGCACATCAAGGAGGGCTTACAACACAATGGCTTCTTAAGCTTTACATCAAGGTATTTGAAACTGAAGCCAGGAAAGGGCTCCCATCAAAGACATATCTCTAATGAACTTCCATATCAGAGAAGGTTTGGTATTTAATACTGCTGTGAAAAGAAAGAGCTACAAATCAGAATGGCCTATGAAAGAAAATGCCTACAAATCTTGATGAGATTAGCACCTCTGAGAATTAATATCCCAATAAAAATGATGTCTGGTACCTCGAAGAGTTAACTTCCAACCTTTGCAAATATAATGCACTATGTCAAGAGCAGGGAGATCATCTGACAAGGTTAAAAGGTCAGGAAAGAATTTTTAATTCCCCCCCACGAAGCTAGAAAATAATATTTTTAATTCCTGCTTAAAGTAAGCATATATCAGAATAAACACACTAAAATAAAATTAACACAAGAGATTTATAACATTACTTTCTATGTCATAAGCATTTTGTATTATTTTTCAAAATGAAAAAAAATTTAAAAAGCCAACTACATAGTAAAATAATGTAATCTAAAATGACAGCATGCAACATTTGTTCATCAATTCTAGTATTTCCTTTTCTTCCCCCATAGCAATCTACAGCAACACAGAGTAAAATCCTCTGTCATTTTGCAAATCCTGAGGTACCATTTTTATTATACGCCATCACACATTCTAAGAGATACAAACAAGGAAAAAATTTCCTTCCACACTTTCTTCCCCCTAATTGTGTTTTCTCACCTTTTTTTCTAATATGCCAAAGTTGAACAAGACAATAATTCACAAACCTAACGTGAAAGTTTCCAGCAAACTCTGAGTGCATTACTATTTGACAATTTCTTTCCCATAAGCAATAAAGTCTATAAACAAATAATACTTTTTTTTCCTTAAAGAAAATATTTCAATCATTTATGTCATTCTATAGCAAAGGAAGATCCCACAAGCATGTTCTGTTCTGTGGATCAATCAGTTCCAAACCAAAGTAGACATGTTGTCGACTCCAGTGCCTGGAAATCCTGCTGCAGGCTCACCAGATGATGAAAACTGAGGTATGCAGTGTATGGGGGCCCCACATGGCATTAGGTAGCTTCTGGGCATGTCAAACTTCACAACTACCCTACAGTCAATGACAGCAAACACCTTCCCTGTTCTTGCCTCCAAACATAATCTTGCTGCTCTATCCTGCCTCCGAATCACAAATCACGGGCAGTCTTCCAGAAACAAAGCCCCCAACAGAAGCAACCTCCCCTGACTACAACAACAGAAATCACAGTTGTCTTTTTACTGGATTTCATTTCATGTAGGCGATGTTCCAGACTTATTTACAACCACAAGAGACTGTTACCTCTTCTTGTTTAATGAAATGACAAAACAGCAGATTTGCATATGCAAAAGCAGGTGCTGTAATAGGTTTGACTACTCTTGACCTAAAGCATGTAAAAGAGGTTTATCTGCAACAGCTGTCTCATAGGTATTGGTGAGCTGATGGGCAGTCAAAACTACACCATCTGTAGAAGTGTGTGTTCAAAATGACAATCTGAACTCAAAACTGATCAATAAATCTTCCCTCATCTTTATGTTTATGTTGAAATTTCAAGATGTGTATATATTGGGCTATTTTACTTATCAGTCCCAGATAAGAAAACTAAAATGGGAATGTTGACATGCAAAAGTAACGTGTTCAATTGATAATCTCAGAGCAATTCTTTTTACCATTCTGACATACTGTAAAATACTAGACACTGAATTTTAATCATGTATTTTTTTGTAAAGCAAAGTTTCCACATATTAATAATCTTAATTGCTGGGATAATGACCCAAATAATTACTTTGTTGGATATCTGCTACTTTGTTTTCCTTCACTATTTTTATATTCAAGTTGTAGTTTTAGATAATGAAAATAATGAAGTTGTTTGCACTGATTTCTTAGTCTCTCTTAGTTTTCGCTCCAAGTTGGATAGGTATATTTTTCTACTAAAATTACTATTTCTCTTTAAGATAAGAGGCTACTTTTTCCCTTCCACACTGAAGTCTGAACATGACCTCTCATTGAATAGAATGACTTTTGTTTTTGTACTATGTTTGCAGAAGGTAGCACCATATGCCCCAAGCTCCACGTTGGATGCTCTTTCTACGGTCTAATTTGCTTGTCAAAAGATGTTACAATCACAAATCTACAATGTCTGGATAAACTTAGTACAGCAAGAGATAAAACACAATTGCCCTCACTTTCTTAAAAAGTAACAAATTAATCTCTAATAAATGCAAAAGGTTTGTAAAGTTCAAATAATCCCTGAATCATAAATAAAAAACCTGGCACCACATGTCTGAAAAAAGGAAACCTCTCTCATACACATATACTAGTACATAAGTTTAACTTAATTCTCTACAATTAAGACCAAAAACCTTGTCTCTGTTTTTGAAAAAACAGATAAGCAGCATGAAGTGTCCAATTTTCAAGCTGACTTAAAAATAATAAATTCTTAAAAACTGGAGTTTCACAAAATTCAAATTTAAGTCAAACCACAATTCATTGTGAAAATTAACCTTTCTAATTTTAGTGAAACACATCCACTGATTCTAAATGGTTTTGAAATTTCAACTGTATATCTTTTAATCTTTCTTTAGCCTTCAGGAATATTAAGATTTTGCTAGGACAGTATTTTTTTAATTGATTATGATTTTGTCTATTCGTTTTTTCACTATGGAGAGACGACATCTGACCATGGGAAGGAGAAAGGAAAATCTATACCTGCAGCCAACTGGTTTACATTGTTCATTTTGTTTTGTTTTGTTTTGATACGTAAATACTTAGGAATTAAAATACCATTTAAAGTGGGGAAAAAAGGGTATTCAGTGACTGTTTCTAACAACTGAGATGTTATATCATTATGACCCCTTAAAAACTTTTCTAATTTTTAGAAAAACCAAAATTATTTATTTAATAGGTTGTAACTGCCATTCGTGAGCCACAGTAATCCATCATGTGAATAAATATTTAGACAATATTTTAAATGTGTACAATGTTCTTGAGGGAATGCCACAGTTCCAGGCTGTCATGTAAATGTAATCGGATCAAAAACATTGTGCTTGTGCAATAAAAGTCCAGCTAGAAACACAATAGTTCAGCCAATGAGAGAAAATTGATATCTAGGAAGACAACAATAGTGAAAAGTGACCACCAGTGATATAAACAATTGCAATTTTCAGGAGTTTTAGGTTGTGTGTGTGTTTTGTGTTAGAAAACACCAATTTTAATCACATTTAACATCTCTTAAAAATTTACCATTTGTAAATAAAAATAATATATCTATTTAATATACAATATTATGCAGCAGAAAAAAATCATAAAGTAGCACTATAAGTACTGTCAAGGAACAATTCCCAGAGTATCTAAATGAAAAAGCAGGAACATAAAAAAATATATGTTATGCTAGCACTTGTGAAAAAATACATATAAAGATACATGCACATTTATATGTATATTGACCATTTCAATAAAAATACCATAAAACTGGTTATAGTGATTTCTCCTTGAAAAGTGTCATAGATACTTAAGGCAAGGCTTCACAAACTTTCATATGACAACACACACATAGAAACTGATACCAATTATGATATGGCGAATAGAACCAATGGAGGGCCCGCTTTGCCAGGCACCACCCTACTTTTGTTGGGTGCTAAAGAGGTGATTACCTCTTCACATCCCTAAAATGACTGAGGCTCAGCAGCCTACATTACAGCAAAATCAAATTAACCAAATTAACCAAATAAAGTTTTTCAATGACGAATAGAAAATTATTGATATATCTAGACAAATCTTTTGCAGCTTAAAAGCTAACACCTGCTAGAGAATCGAATTGCATTCTAAATAGTACCCATATAATCCTTCAAAATTTAGAATGAAAAGATGCAGCTGATAATATTATAGTTTATAGAATATATGCCAAGAGGCCTGGCACCAGAGTTCCTTGTACCCTTTCATCACACCATGGTATGTTTTACTATGTCCTTAGTATTTTAAAAAATTATTATTATTATTATTATTTTTTTTAAGTTGGAGTCTCACTCTGTCGCCCAGTCTGGAGTGCAGTGGCCACTCCCGGCCACTGCAGCCTCGACCCACTGGGCTCCGGTGATCCTTCTGCCTCAGCCTTCCGAGTAGCCAGAATTATAGGCACGCGCTACCATACCCGGCTGATTTTTTGATTTATTGTAGAGATGAGGTCTCGCCAAGTTGCCCAGGCAGGTCTTGAACCTGCAGGCTCAGGCAATCCACTCACCTCAGCCTCCCAAAGCACGGGATTACAGGCTGAGCCACCGAGCCCGGCTCAAAAAATTAATTTTTAACTCAAGATATGGGTACTAAAATTAAGTCAAGTTTTATACATGACCCTAATATTTTTTATTTTGGATTTTTTTTTAACACATACTAAACAAAGCAATTAAGTCAAAGGTATCACTTGTTAGTTTAAGAAGCTCCAGTTGACATTCATTTGTATTTGATTAAAAAAGATGAACTTTTCTCTTATTACTCCAATGAATGCAGTTTGTTAGCTCCCCAAAAATATTTAAAACATAGAGGAATTATTATAATAAGAAAAATCTTTGGTGGTAGTTAAAGGGCTAGGGCAGCTGATGTAACTGACCACAGCACACAGTGCAGATGTACTAGAAAGCACTTTTTGTAAAGAAAATAAGATTTTAGTTCATTTCCACCTTTCAAAAGGCCATTTTAGTTTGTTTTCATATAATAAAACTATATAATACTTTTATAGTCATAGGAAAAGCTTATGTTAATAATCACATATTACATTTTTGGCAATTGTTTATTTATGATGTTGTCAAATGCTGGAGGTAGTCCAAAGAGAAAGAAAAAAGTCAAGACCAGTGGTTTAAAAGTAGCTGATAAAAGATTAGGACTCAAAAAAAAAGGGGGGGGGGAATAGTTCTACATGGCTAGAAAAAAAAAGAATGAACACTTTTCAAATTAAAGAATTATCTGATATTCCATTTTAAAAAAAAGAACTCAGTAGCATTACGGAGTATTAAGGAGTTCTAAATAATAACTCCTACTCTGCCTCTAATACCTAGTTACTCAGTTAAAAATATTTGCATATACACCATGTTGCATACACAGTGTTCAGTACTAAGAATTCAATGACTTAGTCAGCCATAAGTTGTATAAAAGCAGAAATGAGGGGTAAGGATGGGGAACAATGGATGTCAAATATTAATTGCACAGAGGAATTGGAAAAGGCATATGGATGAATAGAGTCGTAATTCAAACAAGAAAGGATGAAAACCTGAACTAGAACAGTCGATATGGATATAAAGCAAATAGAACTGATGTAACAGATATGTATAAATTAGTGTCCATTTCACTTTGTGACTAAGATAAAGTAACAGAAGAGGGAACATGGAAAATGACTTTCAGGTTTTTTGGCTTGGCTACGTGGTTGACAGCCATATCTTTCAACAACCTAGGGAAGAGAGCAAGGAAAGTAGTCTGGTTGGGGAGTTTGCCCAGGAGGTATAGTTGGAATTAAAAGAGAATCAAGGTAAAAATGAAGTCTATCAGAGTAGCATCATTCAAGAGAATGGCTCTCAGTGGAAAAAATAAGATTCCTCTCCCTCTAAACCAGGTAAGAACTATTACATGGAAAATTACTGATGAGTGGTTTGGCATGTAAAGAATACATAAATGGGAAAAGACTCAAAGCCACAAAAGTTAGGTAGAAAGAATGAGTAAACGTTGCCTACACAAAGGACAAAAAGAACAATAAAATGTTGGATTAGTACTCGTAAAAAAAAGATTATTACAGAAGTAAAAGAAAAAGTAAGTTTTCAGGGCAAAATGAATCATGTTGAATGTTGCAGAGTAAAGTGAGTTTCCCAAGGTTTTGACCATTAAAAATATATATACACAATGGAATATTACACAGACATAAAGAAGGGCAAAATTATGAACTTCACAGCAACTTGGATGGACCAGTCTATAATATTCAGTGATCTATCACAGAAACAAAGAACTGAGTACCACGTGCTGTCACTCATAAGCGGATCCTGAACAATGATCATAATATTATAAGAAAAGGATTGGCAGTAGTGGGAAACTGCCAGAGGAGGGGAGCACACTTTATTCATAAAGGGTACCTGATCTCAAACCAAGTGAAGTGGGGACCAAAGTGAGGCCCACACTTTACCTGTACAATGACCATTTGTATACTTATCTCTGAATTTTACCCTGCATCTTTAAAATTTAAAAAAATTTTTAAGTACCTGGATGAGAAATCTCAATAGAGATTTTAACTATTTCTAAATTAAAGCATAAACTGAATGTAACTCCATTCAAACTACTGATAGGAAGGATTCTTTTGGAAATTTGCACAATGGCTTAAAAGATATATGTTGGTGGGGCTTTGCCCTAACAGGTAAAACTTATGACAAAGTTGGGAATATTTTTAAAGTGTGTTTAGTGACTCCAAGTTCAATGATGCTAAAAGTCTTGGCCTCTCCATTTAGTTGTGGCCACTTGAACCCATCATTTCTAACTCAGGAGAGAAAGAGAAGCCTCTATACATGATCCTGATCAAGTAGATTAGAGTAACTACAGAAACTTCTGTGCAACAAGGCTCAGACCATAAACAACTCTAAGAATTCAGTACCTCTTCCCTTCTCTCCTCCCCTCCCTCATCTGGGTTTCCATTGCTCCTAGATACTCAAGGTGGGAGCTACTTTCATTGACTTATTTCCTGGTAAGATATACATACAAGCTGACTGCAAATGAGATCAACTATTTTATTTTTATTTGGAGGATATGTTTAAAAATTCAATTATTTTTATTTTTTGATTGTATAGGCCAGTATCAAATGATATTTTCACTGACAATACCCTCTGAGCTAAAATTTTATACTATTTACCACTTAGGTATTAGTATATTAATATATACTTGTGGAAGTCACAGAAGGGTTTATAGAAACCCTTCGTGGTGCATGCAGACCAGGTAAACCCAGTCCCAGCATGGTAATAATGACTGTTCAGGGGATTAAGTGTACTTGGCACCATGTCTGATATTGAGTAATAAGCCCTATTTTGTATTTCATTATGTCATGGTACTGATACGTGTGTTTCCGGCCCTATGCACCACACCAAATCACACTATAAAATATGACTGTGGTTACACTTAGAGAAGAGAAAACCTGGGACAACCAAAGAGAAAAAGTAACTATAATCAAAAGGCTGACAAAACGGTACTTTTTAGCATTTTTACAGTTTACAAACTCTATCATATCATCTTTTTGATCCCCACAACAATTCAATCTTATATATGTGTGAAACCCAGAGTTAAATGATTTTACCAAGAATAAATTGACAAGCGACTCATTTGTGATCTAAAGCTAAATCTTCACATCCCATATCCTATTCCATATTCTTTATGCAAGTCTATCTTAGGAACAGTTTGTGTAATTTCTGAATATTCAGTTAGGGACACTAAGAAGTTTTAAAGAGCCACTTCTTTGCTGGATTTAAGAAGATATGTTACTGCTAAGACTGTTTATGCATACAACTGACAACCACAAAAAGTTACAATCAGTAGAAATGGTTGGGCTGAGGCTAGGTGGTCATCTGTCGAGCTGGAAGTTGGACTGGGTGACCTTTAAGCTCCTTTCCAGTTTGGAGATTCCATAACTCTATGGTGATAATGATGCTGTTTCAGTCTGTTGCCAAGTAACATGTCTATTGTTTTTCCTCCCTGTCACACACAGCAATGGCAATAACAATCGTTTTCTCATATGCCACGACAAATTTACATCATAGTGTCATATTAACAATCAGCATTCCTGAAGTTTTTTTTACCTTTATAATGTTTGAATCTATTTCAAATGCTGCCAAAATTTCATTTTAAAAGATGTGAAAATAAAATACCTTTGATGAATGACATACCCTAAAGCAATAGCCCTGATTCCTTCCCCTTTCTCTTCCTTTCTAGCTTCATCAATCACACCCTCCTCAGTCTACCATTGCCTGCACTGATTAAAAGAGTGACATATTCATTCATCCACTCACTCATTCTATAAACATTCACTGAATCTACGCACAGAGCATTCCTCTAATCTAAGAAAAAACAAGGTGAGGTTCGGAATCTTACTTGCTGACAGGGTCATAGATGGGGGAAATCAGTTCATGTCAATTCAACATGTACTTATTAAGCAGCTAATGGTAAGGTTATATAGCTTCTAGTTCAGATCCACTACCAAAGAGTTGGTTTTTCAATCCAGGGAAACTGACTAAGTATAAGTGGTATAAGGTTTACTTTATCTTATTCTTTGACTACAAAACAAATAAAGCCCACCACTCTACATTAAGGTAGGTAGCCAGTGTCATACACACACACAGAATACGGTCAGAAATACATACATATATAAAGAATGATGTTTTGCTACTATAAAATACTTTAACCAAGTCTCATGTCAAAAGGTTTTGAATAATACTATGTAAATGGTATTTGGATACAACTTCTAGAATTCCATCTTTCTATGTAACAGAAACATTTAAAATAATCATTTTAAAACAGTAATATTTGCAAAAACTTCACCAACTGAACAACTGTTTTGTTTTCACTTTGTCCAGTTGCATACATGTTCTCCACACAGTTATTACCTATTCTGTATTACTTGGGACAATTATTTTTTTTTAAATTAAGCATTTTAGCTTTCTGCAGAAAAACTGTAGAAATGGACAAATTACTATTTTAAAAAATACCCAAAGTCAAGCATTCTGGCCCACGGCTATAATCCTAGCACTTTGGGAGGCCAAGGAGACAGGATTGCTTAAGGCCAGGAATTCAAGACCAGCCTGAGCAACACAGCAAAACTCGTCTCTACAAAAAATAAAAATTAGCCAGATGTGGTGGCATGCGCCTGTAATCCCAGCTATTCTGGAGGCAGAGGTAGAAAGTTCGTACAAGTCTAGAGGTTCCAGGATGTAGGGAGCCATGATCATACCACAGCAAGCCCTAGCTCTAAAAATAAAAATAAACAAATAAACTACCCATTATTTAATTACTTAAAATTAAGTATTTCAGAATGTTTACTATTTGTTAAAATAAAACTTAAGGTCTGAAAAAAAAATTTATGCATCAATTATATTTTCAAAAATCAGTAGACTACTGATCAACATTTTCATAGCATTCTTTATTTTTAGTTAGAATGATAATTTTAAACTTCACAGTTTATAAAACACTTACATGAACATTTTATTTGACTCTATGGGGTAAGGCCAGACATGCATTATTATTATTCTCACTTTATAGAAGAAAAAATACATTTAGTGGGCTTAGAATACTGTAGATAATATGTGGTAGAATTGGTACTCAGTACCAAAACTCCATGTGACTTTTTAGTGGGCTTAGAATACTGTAGATAATATGTGGTAGAATTGGTACTCAGTACCAAAACTCCATGTGACTTTTTAGTGTTGAATTCTCTACCTTAATATAAATCTGCCATTCCATTAGTTCAAAGATTTTTAAACAGACCAACTCATGGTTGAGAGTCGTTTTAGCAGCTTAGATTGCTCCAACAAGGCAACTATCAATAGAAGAGTAAGTGTGAACATTAATATATTTTAGTGGATAAAGAAAAAATGTTATTTAATTTATTAATCTTTTAACATTTTCATTTTAAGAGCTCTGTTATGTCATGTTACTCTTGTACTCAGAATTAATAGCAAATAATATACTATTCTGCAGTCTGTTTATTGATGACTCTTTCAGTTTGTATAAGTGTAAACATGTTCAAAACACTGAACACTTCTAATCCAGCATTGCTCTCTCAAATGAAAAATGGGAAAAAATAATTATTTTAAATGAGGCAGTTTAATAATTTGTACAAAGCCTTTTCATTCATAATATATTAGAATCTAACATCTGTCTATGCAGGTGAATTTTTACTAAGGATCATGTTAATTTTTTTAATATATCAGAAAATGTTCTGGCATTTTTTATTTTAAAACAATATCAGACATATTTAAAAGGCCTACTATTAGAAAAATTATGAAAAATTGCTTGAAATTTAAATACTTGGGAATTAAGAACTGAAGATGATGCTCATATTTATTTTCTGTAAAATAAAAAATTCATCCAACTCAATACTAACATACTGTTAAAAAAATTTGGATGTCATAGTCACATAAATGATGAGTAAAAGGCTTATCTGATTGTTCGCTCACATTGTCCTACACTAGAAATAGTAAAAAGGTGAGTAAAATAAACTATATCATATATATAATTATATAATATATAGCCTGTCTCAAATTGGTGAACTTTATATACCATAAACAAAACAGAAAATTATATAAAATTACAGACAGACACTTCTTGACTTACAATGGGGTTACATCCTGATAAATCCACTGTAACCTAAAATATCATTATGTCAAAAAAGCATTTAATATACCTAACCTACCAAACATCATACCTTAGCCTAGCCTACCTTAAACATGCTCAGAACACTTACTTCATCCTGCAGTTGGGAAAAATCATATAACACAAATCCTATTTTATGATAAAGTGTTAAACATCTCATGTACTGCATATCACTACCTGGGCAAAGATCAAAATTCAAAATTTGAAAGTGGGATAGTTTTTTTATAATCCTAAAATCAAAAACTATAAATCAAACCACCATAATTCAGGGACAGTTTCACACCATTATAAAGTAAAATATTCATATATTAAACCATTGTAAGTCAAAAACTAATTCTAAATTAGTTTGATTCTCAGAGTTAAAAAATTTCAAATATTTATTTATGGTACACAATTATTGCTGTTTGCAAATATTTCTAGCTCCCTGCTTTTAGATACACAGTTGTATCTATTTTCCCATTTCTTTGAAATCATGTGAGGCCACATGAATTGCTTTATCGATGAAAGATGAGCTGAAGTTTAAGAAGCCAGCACTGTACAGGATGCATTATATTCTCCTCCTCCTGTTAACACACCTGAAAGTGTATGTTAAAATGAAACTTCTGACAAAGTAGCCTTCTAATTACAATTAGTAGAAAAACCTAATAACCTGTACCAAAGTTGTAACTTCAGTGAAAAACAAACTGTTGTTTTATCAGGTTAAGGATCTTTGGGAAAGTGGTTTGTTCCTACAGAATGCCCTAACCTATCCTGACCAAGACACTTATTTAAACTGTTTCACTTTTCAGAAGGACAAATTACAAAAAAAAAATAAACCTCAAACTAATTTAACAATAGTGCTTTATAATATTACACTTATAAAGTATGCCTTCTAAAATACAGTATTACTAAAACATATTTTGAAATGGTAAAAAAATTCTCCATTATCTTGGCGATATCGTGGGACACATTGTGATTTCTCCCTCCAAGTTGGAAGTGGACTTTTTGAAAATGATACTTTGTGTCTTAAAATGCTTTGTTCTCAAAAATACCTCACAGATATATTTAATTTTATCTTTCCTTACTTGCAATACCTATATAATACTGCAATCTACACATAATTTATTAACCAACATAAAAAAACAAAAAGAGGAACACAATGTGTTGAGCACTGACCAAATGCCAGAAAATAGAATGCCTTGTGTTTGAGATGGGTATGATATAGCAAATGCCAAGCAATTTCTTTTGAAGAGTTTAAGTCAATATCAACAGTATAATACAATATGAAATCCAATTGCTTGCTTTCTAGATTTTCTAATTTATTTTTATCACTATTATTATTGTTGTCGTTATTATTTTTTGAATCAGGTCTCACTTTATCATCCAGGCTGGAATGCAGTGGCACAATCACGGCTCACTGCAGCCTTGACCTTCTGGGCTCAGGTGATCCTGCTGCCTCAGTCTCCCAAGGGGCTGAGACTACAGGTGTGTGCCACCACGCCTGGTTCATTTTTACTTTTTGCTGAGATGGGGTCAGGCTATGTCTCAAACTCCTGGTCTTCAGCAATTTTTCCACCTCACACTCCCAAAGTGCTGGGATTATGGACGTGAGCCACCATGCCTGACTTCCCTACTTTAAATGGACCTTCTGGAAATTATTTGAAATGTTCCTGAATATTTAATTTTCTGTACCACTCATTTAAAATTTATGGTTTAATTATTTTTGACTATCTAATGATTCTTTAGAATGCATAATATTAAGATACTTATCTACAAGCAATGCTATTTCTGAAATATTTGTGTTTCCTAAACTTAAAACTGTCAACTCAAAATAGAAAAAGAATGTAGTGGTTTTAATTTACGTTTCTTTGATGACTAGTGAGGCTGAGCATTTTTTCATGCATCTGTTGGCTGCTTGTATGTCTTCTTTTGAGAAGTGTCTATTCATACCTTTACCCACTTTGTAATGGGGGCTTTTTTTTTTTTTTTTCCATTTCGGCACGTTTGAGTTCCTTCTATATCTTAGATGTTAGGTATTTTTCAGATATATAGCTGGCAATTGTTTTTTCACAGTTTGTGAGCTGTCTCCCTGCTCTCTCAATGGTTTCTTTGGCTTTGCAGAGACTTGTCAGTTTGATGAGGTCCCACTTGTCTATCTTATCTCTTATGGCATGAGCACTTGGGGTTTTGATCAGGAATTGATTGCCAGTTCCAATTTCCATAAGGGTGTCTCCTGCGTTTTCTAAGGTTCTTATAGTTTGAGGCTTTATGTTTAGGTCTTTGATCCATTTAGAGTTAATTTTTGTGCATGATGATAGGTGGGGGTCTTGTTTTAATCTTCTGCATGTGGTCAGCCAGTTTTCCCAGCACCATTTGCTGAGATACCATCTAACTCCAGTCAGGATGGTCATCATCAATAACTCAAAAAACAACAGATGCTGTAGAAGATGTGGCAAAAAGGGAACACTTACACACTGTTGGTGAGAGTGTAAACTAATACAGGTTCAATGTAAAACAGTGTGGCAAATCCTAAAAGATCCAAAAATTGACTTCTCATACAACTCTGCAATCCTCCTTCCTGGGAATATATCTGGAGAAACTCAAATCATTCTATGAAAAGATACCTGCACATACATACTTATTGCAGCATTATTTACAACAGCAAAAACATGGAACCAACCATGCTGTCCATCGAAAGAGGACTGGATAAAAAAAAAAAAGTAATACATATATACAATAGAATATTACACAACCACAAAGGACAAAACTTGGATGGACTTAGAATCTGTAATACTGCAACTTGGATGGATTTAGAATCTGTAATACTGAGTGATCTATCAGAGAAACAAAGAACCAAGCATCACATGTTCTCACTCATATGTGGACCTTGAACAGTTATCATAATACTATAAGAAAGGGATTGGTGGTAGTGGGAAGCTTCCAGAAGAGGGGGATACACCTGATCAACAAGGCTACCTGCATAATGAACATTTGTATACCTAACCCTGAATTGTACCCCACATCTTTAAAATTAAAAAAAGAAAAATAATGTAGGCTTTTTAATTTAAAAAATTAAGACTAGTCAAGTGCAGTTCTGAGAAAAGGAGGAAGGAGTATAACAAGGAGTTCTTTCTGTAACTGACTGTGAACAATCAATTGAGATAACTCACCACCTTCAGAGCAGCCAAGAATCGAATTTTTAAAAAGCCTTTATTAAACAGATATAAGTTTCCTAAGGCACCAACTAGAGCTCAGTGACTAGAGTTTGGTAATTTCAGTTTGAGGTACTTTTTTGGAAAAATAACATGTTTTTTGAGAGATTCTAGGAAGAGTTTCTTCTAAGGCCCTATTTCTCTGTTATGTAAAGCATTTTACTTTCCATAGCTCTCCACGAGTAATATGGTAAATAACTTAATGGGATTGAGGAAAATGTTTCTTTCTCATTCATGCTGCTCCCTGAGAGTGTGTGGGGAGCTCATTCAAGTTACCTCTGGCCTTCTGTTAGGACCTTACCAATCCCTACCAGGTTACTCATCTTACTGGTAAACATGGCCCTTCTTTTTCTTATCTTTTTATTCAGAACTTAGGTGGAAAATAAGGGTGATTTATTGGTCCCCTGAAGAGACACTCCCAATCCCATAATTAAATTATCCAACAGGAGATGTCAGCAGCATATTCAAATTCATGTGTTTTAGCAAGCGAACTATGTACATCTGGGTAAAACACCCTTACGTGTTATATAACTGAATGCTGAAGCTGATATCTCAAAATAGGGTAACGGTATGCCAAGATGGTGATGCCTTCCACCTTCCTGAGGCAGCCAGAGTCTTCAAGATAGTTGGAAGACACTACCACCAAAGTATACCTGATTAAAAATTGTTAACTCTAACAGCTTACTTACATGCCAGTGGCATGGCAAATCCCTGTTCAGGATGTCAAAGGCTACAGGTATAAAATGACAGACTACTGTGGGTAAGTTACCGAATTTTAATACAATCTGCAAAGAGAGAAATACATGGACTATTTTTCTATGTCCCAAAATAAATAATCTCGCTAGGCCCTTACTACTCACTACGTGGAACTTAAGAAACTGACTTGTGAGACACCCTAAAGATTCAAGCCAAGGGCAAATAGTTCACCTCAATTGACAGAACACATTTTTTTCTGGGCAGATATTTGTCTCTGCCTATTAGCATCACCTCTACTTGGATTGCAATTATGTAAATATAATTTTTATAAAAATAATAGAACCGAGCTCATTGTCAGTTGGGCTCTAGAAAACTAAGCAATTGTTAGGAGCTAACTTTATGTTATTTGATGTGGAAGAAAAGCACAACAAAAGTCTGCAAAATTATACATTTTGAGTTCTTCTTGTATGTTAAATAAGTTGTCATATAATCTCAATTACTTTATCTGTTATTTGAAGTTTACAAAGCCAACAAATCCAAATGCTGTTATACGGACCAGTTAAGAAAAAAATGAGAGAAATACTTTTTTATTTTAAAGTTGTGGGGTACAGTTCAGAGTTAAGTATACAAATGATCACTGTGCAGGTAAAGTTTGGGCCTCACTTTGGTCGTCACTTCACCTGGTTTAAGAGAAATACTTTTAAAGGCTACAATACAAACAAAGATGTTAAATAACGGTTATCTGAATAAAGTATATTGGTGAAAAATATGTGCCCAGTCACCAAAAATCTGGTGAATTAGAGATTCCAGAAGTTGGCAGAAAATTTGTAATACATCTGAAATGTGAAAGGATAACTGTATCAGAAAATGTGCATGGATTTATCTACATATCACAAACTTAAATAGAAAACTTTCTAATTTCATTTAACATTTATAATAGAAGCCTTTTTTATTATATTTTATGCTCTACAAATCTGGCAGAAGTTGAACCTGGTAAGAGAGGGGAACTGTTTCCTGCAAATCTCACCCACCTCTCCCCCATCCCAATCTTTGGGTTACAAGAATAACTCAGTATAACCTAATAGTTAAGAACACGAATCTGGAGGCTGGATATGACTGCTTAATCTTAGACAAGTTACTTAAACTATCATTTCTTTGGCTCTAACATGAATGATAATGTCCACCAAAGAGTTGTTTTTAAAAATAAGTAACTAAGATATATAAAGTATTTTAAAGTATCTAGAATACAATAAGCTCTACATAGTGTTAACTATTTTTATCATTCAATATTACTATGTCTCTGTCCCCTCATTACCCTCCTATATATACCGTTAGCCACACTAAAACTAAGATACAAAATACGCTAAAATTCTGATTTTAAAAAAATGCTGAAATTAACTTTCAAAAAATCAACTGACATTCACACCTCGCTCATGTTTTCTTAGTTTTTACGTTATGTCCTTTTTCTGTTCCAGAATCCCAACCAGGATACCACATTGTATTTTGTCATTGTGTATCTTCAGGCTTCCCTCGACTGTGATAGTTTACCAAACTTTTTGATGACCTTGATAGTTGTGATGAGTACTAGTCAGGTACTTTGTAAAATGTCCCTCAGTCAGGATCTGTCTGATATTTTTCTCATGATTAGATTGAGGTTATGGGGTTTTTGTGGGGAGAAACAGAGAGGATATATATACTATTAACACATTATGTAACTGTTGATGTTGACCTTGATGATAGGGCTAATAAAGGGTTTGTCAGTATTCTCTGCCATGAAGTAACCCTTTTCGCCCCCTTTTCATACTGTACAGTTTGTAAGGAAGTTACCATGCACAGCTCACACTTAAGAGGTAAGGTGTTATGCTCCATCTTCTTGAGGGCAAAGTATCTACATTGATAATAATAATAATAATTGTTATTATTTGAAGTCATTCTCACTCTGTCACCTAGGCTAGAGTGCAGTGGCATGATCATAGCTTACCACAGCCTCAACATCCTGGGCTCAGGTGATCCTTCTGACTTAGCCTCCTGAGACGCTGGGACTTCAGGCACAGGCCATCACATCCTTTTTCTGACTTTTTTTTTTTAATTTTTTGCAGAAAGAAGGTCGCACTATGTTTCCTAAGCTAGTCTCAAACTCCTGGGCTCATGAAATCCTGTCACTTCAACCTCCCAAAGTTCTGGGATCACAGCCATGAACTACCATCACTGGCTTAAATAGAGTATTTAAAATTCTTCTGTACAGGAACTTTGTCTATTCTTCCTCCCACCTTCATTCATTAATTCATCCATTCATTCATTTAATATGGAATATCATTTGGTATGGTATTTATTTTACAAAATTTTAAAATCATTTCCTTATTTTCTGGCATTACAAGAGCTGCACGCTCTATATTTCTTGCTCCCATCCTGTAATCAGCTCTACTTCTTCAAGGATCCCTGTTTAATTGGAGAATGGTATTAGAAATCCAATATGGGCACTAGGTATGATTGCTGCTTTTAGTTGGCAGAGCAAGGAAATACGTGTTTGTATACTAAGTCGTGCGCACACGTGTGTGTGTGTGTGTGTGTGTGTGTGTGTGTTTTCCATATGTAATCATTTGTGTCTATATTAAGCTAAAGTTAATGTCTGCAACTTTAACTGGATACCTCATGGGTGGTTCTAGTCTCCTTCTCCTCTTTCTTATTCATAAACTCTAAGATAAAGTTTTGGTTAGCACCTTCCCCATTAAAACATGTCATAAATAAGACATTTTTTTTTCCATGAAAACTACTTAAACCTTTCCATGTGAACTGAACTTTGCATGCATGTGTGCATGTTTTTATTTCTTTTAGGTTGAAATCTAGAAGCAAAATTACTTAGTCATGGAATAGATACATTTATTTTTGTAGGAAACTACCAGACTTTTAAACTTCAGCAGCTGTACCACTTTATGCCACAACTAACAATATATGAACATCCCAGTGGCTCCACATCCTTCTCAGCATGTGGTGTTATCATCTTTTCAATTTTAGCAGATGTGTAAGGGTACATCATTGCAGACTTAATTCTTACTGTCCTTATAATTAATAACAAAACATCTTTTCGTGAACTTTTTATAACTAAATTTCAGCAAGAGTACAAGTGAAATAGTATTGAATAAAAATCAAAAAGTCATAATGCCAAGTACCCAACAGTGATACAAAAAGCACTTGTCAATTTTTGGTCTTCATGAGCATTTCATGAACACAGATTTATTAAAATTATGTCTCTGGACTCACCTAGAATTATGTAAACAAAACACGTTAACTTACTAATGATAGTTGTCACAAATATTCAAAAATGTATTCTCGGAGACTTTCAGTAAGCTCCAGAAACTAATTTTCTGTAAATTTGAGTAATGCCTAAAAAGTCATTTACTTATAGATTTACTTTACAATAATGAATCCAGTATTTGTTAAATATTCCTTCAATTACCTTAATCTCTATTTCCTTATCTCTAAAACTTATGCATAATGCCATCTGCTATCCTCCTTAGGACAAAAATATACTTGTCACAAATGGAGAAATGTGTATCAAATAATATATAGCTCAGTACAAGAGTACAAAATAATTCAAGCTGGTGTCATTTTATTAATTTTTAGAATAAACCATCATAAATCTTGATAAAAGGAAAACTCACAAAACTCATTAAGTTTTTCAGAAACTACCTTATTTTAAAACCAAAACTTAAGGTTTATAACTGAGTTCAACCCACATCTTTCACCAGTTTTAGAAAACATCAATTAATTGTTTGAATTTTTAAGGTTGTATAAGGAATCACAGTACCTCTAATTTACTAAGGAATAACACAGGCTCATTATTATTGATGTTATTATGCTAGAAAACAGTGTCCAAAGATAACATTCTCTAGCATCTCCTGTAGCAATAAAAGTATAGCCAAATGAGACTACATGAATAATTCATGACAACAGTTTTGATTTTGTTATTTCTAATGTTACTTTTAAGTTTTCTTTTGTTCCAAATGCTACTTTAAGTTCATTTATCTAAATGGTCTTATAATTCTTGGAAGATGAGCTAGGACTCGCTTTCTCCCAAATAAAAACTATATCCTCAAAAGGTTATTGTCCATCTTAGAAAGCAATAAGAATTTATAGTCTTGAAAATTTTTCATTAAAAGCTAACCTTTTCTATAAACGATAATCTTTTACTCTATACATAACTTTTACTAACATTTTCTATGTAAACATAAGCAAATTCTAGGTTGTACTACACTGCCATATATTTCAAACCCTGCCAAAGCAGAATTCTGAAAATAAAATGAATGGAAAGCTAAAAGTATGAGACTATTAATAAATTAATTAATTTAAGCTGGCAAATCCTTAAGGACAAAGTACAGCTCTCTAATGGGATAAACCAGAGTTGACATCAGTATTAAGTACAAATTTCCAGAAATAAAAAACACAAATGATGAAATAAAAGTTACTGTTCTAGGATATTTTAGAGTGGAGAATAAAAGGAAGTGTCAAAAATGCTGTATGTGGCCGGGTTTGGTGGCTCAGCCTGTAATCCCAGCACTTTGGAAGGCCAGGGTGAGTTGCCTGAGCCCGCAGGTTGGAGACCAGCCCAGGCACTTGGCAAGACATTGTCTCTACAATAAATCAAAAATTAGCGAGGCATGGTAGCGCCTATAGTTCTGACTACTTGAAAGGCTGAGGTAGAAGGATCGCTGGAGCCCAGCAGGTCGATGCTGGGGTGGCCCTGAGTGTGCCACTGCACTCCAGTCTGGGCGACAGATTGAGAGTTCAACTCAAAAAAAAAAAAAAAAGTTGTATGTGTAATACATTGGCAAAAAGTACACACTCAGAGAAGACTTAACTATAGTAACACCCAGAGGGTGGTGAGTGTTACATTCTAGCAAATCCTTGATGTCCCAGTTTCTTATGTCATCCCTGAATTGCGTTGTATCATTGATAGGTATATATCATTTAGAGTTGTATATTGAAGAAGCGGAAAAATATTAGATATGTAAAAGACATCCAATTAAAATCTTGTGAAAAAGTTTCAATTATCTAAAAAATGTCTTAAATACATGTGGTGGTATAACTTTTCTCTAATTAACAGTGATCCAAGTAGGAAGGAAATTCACACGTTTGCCTTACAAATATTATATGGGGATGACACAATTTTATGGACACTGCCATTATTTTATAGGTGAAGAAACAGATTTTGCAGATTAACAAACTTTTCAAAATCAAAGACAGATTTAAAACATCACAGATTTTTCTCTTTGGCCTAATATATGACATCAAACTTGGATCACTGAACTTATTGTGTAAGTATGTGTGTGTGTGTGTGTGTGTGTGTGTGTATTATATATTATATATAAATTATGTAAATATATATTATAAATATAAATATATCCTAAGTTTCAAAGCTACTCTCATTTATATTTACCATTAAGCTATATGTTATTAGATCAGCTATAAATCTCTTACATAGTTTTCAAGGAAGTAAAATTTATTTTTCTCTGTGAAGAATTTAATTTTAAAAAACAAAAGTGTGAAAAGCTGAGCAGAAAGTGAATATATTCTAAAACCTACTGTTCATAATAACAAAGGAAAAAAATCCATACCACACCTTGTATAGCCAACAGCAATGAAAATAGCACCTTTGGTTTGTTATTCTGGTTTCACTCAGATTTTCTTTGCTTTTTTTTAAAAAACAAATTTTACGTTTACCTGCAAAATAGGCTATAGTTTTAACTTGAAAAAATATTGTACTGCAAATCAGAAACACAGGATTAAAATGCTTTTATCATTAGTTAAATTTTCAGTTGGTCATTAAATCAGCAGTAAGATTATAAACAAAATCTGATTCTAGTGAAACTTGGTAAAAATATGTTTCCATACTTCTGGAGGGATTAGAATAACTTTTCCATAGGAGGGGGAAAAAAGCTACTCCAATAGCTTTGCCAGTACACCAAGAGTTTCACCAAAAGAGCTAAAGTGAAGATAATTTAAACTTAAAATTTCAGTTCCCATTTTACTTTACCTGTCAGCAGCATTTGATAGCTAACTTTTCCAGAAATAAATTTGACATGTGTTTCATGTCATCTACCTGTAGAAATATCTCCTAATGAAATATTAAAAACTTGGACAATGAAATATGCACAAAATATGTTAATAATGAATTTATTTATAATAGTGAAGAAAGAAAAACAATCTAACATTAATAATGGATTTATTTATAATAGTGAAGAAAGAAATACAATCTAATATTATGTTGAGAAACAAGTAACTGTGGTATATATTTATGTATGGTATGTGTTCATATAATAGGCATTAAATAACACAGTTTTATTAAGGATCAGAAAATATTTATGATGTACTAGGTTTAAAAAGCAACATAAACAGGGATGGTATCACATTGGGTGTAGTGGCTTGCACCTGTAATCTCAGCACTTTGGGAGGCCAAGCTGGGAGGACTGATTGAGCCCAGAACTTCAAGAGCATCTGGCATAATATAGCGAGACTCATCTCTACAAAAAAATCAAAAACTTAGCCGGGTGTGATGGCATGTGCTACACACACATGCCCATCCATCTATTCAAGAGACTGATGCAGAAGAATTGCTTGAGCTTAAGAGGTTGAGGCTACAGTAAGCGGTGATCATACCACTGCACTCCAGTCTGGGAAACAGAGAGAGACCCTGACTCTAAAAAGAAAAAAAAAGTATACTGTGAAAGACTTCCAGAAGAATGGTGTAAGAAACTAGGCAAAATCTCTCACCAAAAAACATCTCTATTAAGTTGGTCAAAAAAAAAAAAAAAAAAGCATTTTTAAGACAAATATTCAAAATCTGTGGAGATTCATCAAAATACTTACAACAGAGAAACTCTTACAAGAAAATCCAGGAAAACTCTCAGTAATAAGTTGTGGTATTATAGCCACGGACTATGTCCAACCTCCACAACTCTGTCTGCAACCATTCTCTTTCCCTTCAATCTTGAATGCGCTCCAGTAGCTTTGCCACTGCACCAAGAATTTCACCAAAAGAGCTAAGGTGAAAATCATTTATGACCTTAAAATTTCAGTCCCCATTTTATTGTACCTATCATCAACATTTGAAACAATTGTTCATATTTTCCGTCTTAAAATACTTTCTTCATCTGGCTTCCAGGACACCATAAGTTTTCCTCATATCTCATCTGCCATATTTCTCAGTGTCCTTTACTGGTTTTCTGTTTTGTGTTGCTATTAAAGAACACGTGAGACTAAGTTATGTTTTAAAGAAAAAGGATTCATTTCACTCACAGTTCTGCAGGCTGAGAAGTTCAAGGACATGACCTTGGCTTCTGGCAAGGGTTTTCATGTTATGTCACAATGTGGCTGAGAAGGTCAAAAGGAAAGTGAACACATGTGAAGAGGGGGAAATCTGAGGAGCCTCATGGCCTTATAACCTACTCTTCAATGAACAAATCCAGTCTCCCGAGAGAAATAACTTGCTTACTACAAAGAGCACAGCACCAAGCTGTTCATGAGGGATCCACTCCCACTACCCAATCACCTTCCACTAAGCTTTCACCTCTCAAGCCCACCACAGTGGGAATCAAATTTCAACATGAGTTTTGGTGGAGACAGACAAATTAAATACAAACCATATCACTGGTTCTTCCCTGTTTACTCAACGTCTCAACAATGGAAATACCCCAGGGCTCAGTCCTTGGACTGTTTCTAGGCGCTCTCCTTTGTTGATGTCATCTAGCCTAATAATTTCAAGTAACATCTATGTGCTAACCTACACATTTTTATTTCCATTACATCTCTGCTCCATACTCCCAAGTCTTATATTCAGTTGCCTACTTAATATCTATAGTTAGATGTCTAACAGATTTCTCAAACATGTACAAAATTGAATTTTGTTCTTCTCTACAAACCTGTTCTCGCTATAGTTTTCCCTATACCAGGAAAAGGGATATTGTCCAGTCCAGTTTTCAGTTTAAAAACCCTTGAGTTAGCTTTATCGCTTCTCTTTGTCTCAAACACCACATTCAATGTCAGTGAACATTGTTGGTAGAACCTTCAAAATATATCCACAATTAGATCATCTCTCATTCTTTTACTATTCTTGTTCAAGTTACTGTCATCTGTTATTTGGATTCTTGGGATAAATTCTAATGGGTTTCATCCTTGCTTCCTTCTCTGCCTTCATCTCTACTCTGTGCAGCCATTTTCAACACAGCAGCTAGACAATTTTGTTTAGAGGTAAATCATAGTGTGTTACTCATCTATTTAAAACCCTCCCATGTCCTAGAAGAATACCTCTACCTCTGTGCAGCCATTTTCATCTCTACCTCTGTGCAGCCATTTTCAACACAGCAGCCAGACAATTTTGTTTAGAGGTAAATCATAGTGTGTTACTCATCTATTTAAAACCCTCCCATGTCCTAGAAGAATACCCAAGGCCCTATGTTCTCTGTCCCTCACTCCTCAATTCTAGCTCCTACTACTTTTTGCCCTCACTCATTCTGCAGCAGCTGTACTGGCCTGCTTACCATTGCACCAAACGTGCTAAGGACACGTCACGTCAAGACTTGATGTTCCCTCTGCCTTAACATGCTTTCCTTTCAAACAATACACATAGCTCTTTCCTTTGCCATTTTTAGATCTTTCCACAAATGTCATCCTTTTTTTCAGATAGGTCTTTCTGACAATCTTTTTTAAGACTGCTCCTGACCACCGCAGTCTTGACCTGCTGGGCTCCGGCGATCTTCCACCTCAGCCTTCCAAGTAGTGGAACTACAGGTGTGCGCTACCACGCCTGCCTAATTTTTTGATTTATTGTAGAGATGAGGTCTTGCCAAGTTGCCCAGACAGGTCACGAACCTGCGGGCTCAGGCAATCCACTCACCTCAGCCTCCCAAAGGTGTGGGATTACAGGCTGAGCCACCAAGCCCAGCTAACTGATTCATTTCATTGTCAGTTTCCCCTCATGAGAACATGGTGTACAAAAGAGAGGAATCTCTGTTTGTTTTACTCCCTGCTATATCCTTGGTGCCAAGGATCATGAGAAGAAACAAGTGAATGGATGATTGAATGAATGAAGAAAGGTTCAAGGATATTTCCAAGATTCTGACTTAGACAATTGAGTAGATGATGATGTCAAGACAAAGACTGAAAAAAAGCAGGAAATTCAGCATTATGTTGTTTAAATAAAAATAAGATAAGGATGTTAGTTAACTAAGAAATTAGCTTACAGGAATGTCAACTTTATCGACGATTTTAATATGTTTCAATGGGTAACTTTAAGAAAAGTAAGGATAACTTTTAGTTATGGTAAGTTAATATTAGTTTAACAAAGCTAATGAAAACTAGTATTTTTTTTCCTTTTCTGAGAGGACATACAATAAAGCCTAACAACTACATAGTGACTACTATACCAGAAAACTGCCAAGCTTTATTTAAGAAAGCAATGTACTTATTTTCCACATATAAATAATAAAAAAAATATTAGTATGCATTTTCCACCAAGTCCCAATCCTGAAGGGATTAGATAATGCTGACATGTGATCACGGAGACAGAGAACAAATACAACTTACCAAGGTGACGATGTCTTTCTTTTCTTGTGCCACTCACACAGCTTTGTAGAAAGAATTTTCACAAATTCTAACCCCTCTTATAAGGAGATATATATATATATATTTATTTATTTATTTATTTATTTATATATTTAAATCTCAAAGTACACAAATTGTTAATGTGCCTTTATGTAAGAATAAACAGGGAAAAGTACTCAGTTTCATGATCTGCAATGGAATCTTGGCAATTCTTGTTTGAAACTGCAGTTACCCTTTCTTTGCACTTTTCTCTTTTGATACATTTCTGGTTTTGCACATCCCTTGTAGCAGGCTATCCTAATGTAGTTACAATAGCCTAGTAACATGAGTGAGATAAGAAAAATCACTAACACTGATGAATAATCATTTGCAAAGAGGTCACCTAGATGTTGTGTTCTAAGAGAGTGTGTGTATATTTGTGCATGTGCGTGTGTGCACGCATGTGCACATCCATGCATGGGGCATATAAAGACGTAAAGTTAAAAGGAATTTCCATTTTTAAAGGGTCAAACAAAATAAAGGTCCCTCTAATTTTACTCAGCATAATACTTGGTTTTAATAAAGTGTAATTTGTAGGGTACTGAAGCAAATGGACTCTTCCATACTGATGGGGATAATTAGAGTATAAGAGCTTCACAGATGAAAAATTCTAATTCAGCCTTTTATCAAAAGCAGTCACTCTACCTCAGTCTGACAGTTAACAGCATATGATCTGGTAAACAAATACTTTCACACGGAACAAAAGTGCCATTAAAGGCCAAAACTGTCAACACAAATTCCCTTCTTACAAGAGAAAAAATACGTAAACTGTTGATCACCTCTGGTTGTCTTAACTAGCATGGAGGTTGTCATGGAAACATTTCTCCGAAGTTCACAGTGATGAAACACAAACACTTCCAGTTTAATTGCTATTAGGTTTAGCATACCAGAGTTTATTTATACTCAGTGTGTATTATGATAAAATGTAGCAGAAATAAAGCATCTAATGATCTGGCATAACAATACCAACATTTTCTTTTCAAAAATTAAATAAAAATGAAATTAATGGCAGTTTAAGTTTTTTCCCCAGAAAAAAATAAAATTCCAATTTTCTTAAATACCTATTCTGATGTTTTTGTACTTCTTTCAGTACATGATTTATTAAAATATTCTTATATTTCTACTTTTTATAGTTAAGTGGCTTACAAAACTACTGACTTCATATACTAGAAACCACACCCACAAAATATATTAAAACAAAAGTCTCAGATGGCAGAAATGTGAATGCTCTAATTTACATTTTCATATCAGTATTATGCAATTATTAACATCTAACCAGAAATTGTGTTTTATTTTATAGTGATGAAATAGTAGGGATAGTTTGCCTAGAAACTTTACTTTTCTAAATTATTTTCAAAATCATAAAAGAAAATCTACAAAAGCAATGTGGAAAAATAAACATTATAGGCATGTATTTAAAGTAGCATACTCATAGAATCCAAATAAATGCATACTCAATTGTGCTGAATTTTTTTTAATTTTATTATTATTATTATTATTATTACTCTTAGTCTTAGTCTTAGTCTTGGTCTCACTCTTTTGCCCAAGCTGGAGTGTAGTGGCATGATCACGGCTCATGGCAGCCTCGAACTCCTGGGTTCAAGCAATCCTCCCTCCTCAGCGTCCTGAACAGCTAAGAGTACAGGTGCACACCATTACGTCTGGCTAATTTTTTTATGTTTTGTAGGAATGGGGTCTAGCTATGCTGCCTAGGCTAGTCTTAAATTCCTGGGCTCAAGCAATCACCTGCCTCAGACTCCCAAAGTACTGAGATTATAGGCATGAGCCACTAAGACTGGCTGTGTTGAGTTTCTAATAGCAAATCTTTCTAGTGTTTCTCATATATATATATTTTTAAGTTTGAACCAACTGCTTGTTTTTTCCCCTCAAGAAAACTACGTAGGTTTTCTTTTACTACATTTTAATGACACCCAAAAAACATACTTCAATACTAAAAAATAATTTTTAAAAGTTTTTATTAAGTATCTAATATGTGCCCCCAAATAAGATAATTACAAGGTAGAATATAAGAAAAGAATAAGATAGCTTCTGTCATGACAATGCTTACATTTTACTTAGTGACAGAAAAGTAGATGCACATAAAGCAATTACAGAGCAACCCAAAGTAAAATACATTTAGGGTTAAATTGTGAAGTTTAGCTTACACTGTAGTGCTAAACCAGTGGTCAAAATGGGAGGGGACAAACATAAGTTTCCAAGTTTTTAAATTAAAAGAGAGACTTTCTTGAAATACTTCAAAAATACCCATGTAAGTAGTAAAGGGCATCTTTATTATAAAACATTATAAAACATAATATAAAACATATATTATTTATAAAAACACATTTTTTAGTCTCAAGTTACTAACCAGTCAAATGACCTGCCATATTGCATAGACTCAAGGTTGCCCAGGATCTAACAGACTATCTCCAGTATCACTGTAATATCCAGTAATCAATTTGTATGATTATGGAAAAGACGCACAAACAAGTTGATGTGAACTGTTTCCAGGTCTCAATAAACTGCAAGGCACACATGCAAGAAAATACTAATCTAGTTCACTAGCAACAAAATATAGGGCTTGCAATTAAAACCTTTGAATTTTAGCCTGGATTTCCCACTCAATATCCACATAAACAAGTAACTTACTTCTGTAAGGCTCCATTAACAATGCTGGAATGTGTTATTACTCAAGTGTCTTCTTGCTCTATAATCGAACATACCATGAATTCCACTTCCTCCTCACCCTCCTGAATGGAAAGGACAAATGAGATGGGAAGACTTGATATGACCAACATAACCAAGTCAAGAAGAAAAGGTTCTGGCCAGAGATTCAAGGTATGTCAGACAAAAGAACTACACAGAGAATGCTTTTTAATGTCCTAATAAGAAATGAAGGAGATGAAAAGGGACATAAGGCTGAAGTTGCTATGAAAAAGGAGACCATTTCAGAATACTAGGGAGAGTCTTTAAAATATGACACTATATTTGGTTTAAAAATTCTGGACTTAACTGGATTCTCACCATCAGTAAGCATTTATTAAATGTCTAATTGTATGAAGTGCTACACAAAAAGATGTACATAGTCATTGTCCTTGAGTCCCAGGGGCATTTTTAATGTAGGTCAAACAACACTGAGATGGACGTGCTCTGGACCATACAGATAAGAGACTAAAATATTTAATCATGATTTTTTTAAAAAAGCAATTTTTGGAGTGTTTTGATCCCAGTTTAGTAAATGATTTGAGGAGAAAAGGAAACGTTCAGACCTAAATAGAAAAAAGTAAATTTTAAAATAAATTTAGTAAAAGAATAGTTACACTGAACATATAGGAAAGGCTAAGTCTAAGATTCTGCTTCATGAACAATAGGTGAGTCATTTTAGGGTGAGAAAGAAGTTTGGCAGGGTCTATCTAACAGCAGTATATATTCAGCTAAGAGTGGTGACCTGAAGTCAATTGCTCTGCGATATTTCATTCATTCTTCAGTGCCATGATTAATATTGGGTCATGAACAACCATAGATGATTGTTAACTAAGAGAAATGTATCAATTAAGTGTTGGAGAAAATCCCTTAGACCAAGGTCTTTTATAGCCTATGACAGCAAAACAGAAGCAACTGCAGAAATATCAACAAAATAAAGTACAAGAGAGCTTATTAATGCAGCTCTCTGATCATCATGCAAATCAATTTAATCAACAGCCAGTGACCTGTCCCTTATATTCCACTACTCTTTATGCAAATAACTATATCATCAGCCTGTCAGTTTTCATTGTCAAACCAGTCAGAAAATTTCTAACATTACTATTTTGATACTCATAAGATAGCTAAAAAGATGTATCTTCATTTTACGGACCCAATTCTTAGGTCTTTAAATGCAGCTAATGTAATACATCAAATAAGGAATACTCTGGCAAAGGGAAAGAGAAAAATAAAGGTATAAAACATCATTATTGTAAATTATTTTAAAATCACAATAAAGTTATAATTACATGTAGTCACGTGACAAAACATCTCCAAGCACAACCTCCGCTGATCTCACTATGAAGCTGGAGAAAGCAAGAAAGATTTTAGGTAAAATTCAATAAATTCAAAAAGTCTACTCTTCTTTTCCTTGCATGTTTCTACCTTGCTGGCAACATCTTCTTTCTATTTCATCAGTCCAATACCTTCTTAATCTCTTTCCATTTTACACATATTAAAAAGAAAAATATCTTATATCGTTTTACTTGTTCTTTGACAAATAAAATTGATTGTTGACAAGTTTCAACTTTTTGAATTCTAAGTATTTTTTTATCTATCATAATAGACTAGGTCTATCCCACCAAAAATAAATACAAGGCATTGTATTTATTTATTGTTTTTATTTAGGGTAGACAGACCCTAAGGTGGTCCACCAAAATCTCTACTTCTTGGTATTTATGCCTTTATATAATCCTTTCTCCTTGACTATGAGATGGACTTGTGATTTGCCTATAATCAACAAGATGCATCATGACATGTTACTATCTTGATTACATTACATAAGAGTGTAAGTTTCATCTTCCTAGCAGACTATATACCAACCCCCGTGTTGACTTTGATAGAGTAGGCTTTCATATGAAGAGGCCCATGTGGAAGAAATGGGAAGTCTTCCAGTCAATAGCCAGCAAGAAACCGAGGCCCTCAGTCAAATAACTCGCAAGGAACTAGATGCTACCAGCAACTCAATGAGATTGGAACCAGGTCAGTCCCCGGTTTGACATTCTGATGAGACTCAGTCTTCACTAACACCTTAATTGAAGTTTGTAAGTGGCCCCAGAGTTGAGTTCCCAGCAATGCCATGCCCAGATTCCCGACCCAAAAACCTATGAGATAATAAATGTTTTGTGTGTATGTGTGTGTGTGTGTGTCACAATAGATGACTGAAAAGCACATCAACGATGAATAGAGGTTTGGAGAAGATAACTGGGAGAACAGAAATGACTTAAAAGGTTAAACCAGACAGTCATTTTAGTTCAATCATTTCAAGACAACACAGGAAGGAATATACGATCTATGTTGTCTTTCTTCACATAGGTTCCTATTTTCCAGACTAAGTGAAGCCAATTACTGACTGAATACTATCCAGGTTCCAAAGTCCTGAATTTTGGAGCTTTCATTGAAAGATTGTGTATATTTTTTACAATCAGGTTCTTCTAAAATCTACAATTATTCCACTTTACCATAAGTTCACATATCATTAAAGAACTGTACAGGTTGCCATACTACTTGAGAATGACTGTAAATAGTTTTAGTTGCTAAACTTAATATATAACAATCTAATACATCAATTAAGGGAGAAGATACTTTATAAACTCTTCTATTTTTTATATTTCATAAAAATGAAAGTATTTAGGAGGGGTACATGCTAACCCCATTGTGAATGTACATTCACACATACATACCCATACAGATACACACATAAGCAAACATAAATTCATACTGAGAATGTTTGTGCTATTATGAATATTTACATAAATAAACCTAGTAGGAATCTATACATTAGTATATTATTCAAAGCTCAGGTCAAGTGCTATCTCCACCATAATTTTTTTTTAAATCTGAAACTCAAATTAGAACAGAATATTCCCATAGATGGCTGGTTATCTATTTAGTACATAATTTATATGGTTTTTCATTCTATTTATATTTATATACATACACACATATTTCTCCCACTATGTTTTAAGTTCTTTGAAAGAAATACTATATGTTCCCTTTATCTTTAAATCTCTCTGACCTAACATACTGACTTCCTTGCATGCAGTAGGTTATTGAAGGAATCCATATGAAATTCAACTGAATGTTATTTCTTCATATTAATTTCACTAAAGAAAGTTAACATTCTTCAACAAAACCAAATGTCTTTTGATACAACTTCCATAGTACATATAAATGAATACATATGAGTACATAGTACATATGCGTCCTTTATGCATAATAACAGTGTGATTACTCTGTGTATTGCCCAAGCTGGTATGTTATCAATCTGAGACGGAGAGAAGGAATCCTTATGCTGGATACCAAGTCCTAAAATCTAAACATGGTTGAACCTTGTGTAGAGGAGCAAGCTAGTAATGAGGAAGGGCAGGAATACTGATTCACTGATACCAGAGATCCAAGCTATGCTGAGACTTTGTACAATACAGCAACATCAGATAACACTTAGAGGATTTCTGAAAGATTAGTGTTCATAGTGGATTTCAAGATCTTTGAGTTCTCCACAGTCATCAGTTGTTATTCTCTCTCCTGAAAACTTCTAGGCTGGGAAGTCCAGACTCATTTGCTGCTAACTATGCTAACTATGGGTTAGCATTTTAGAATCATATTACACATGTAAGGTGTAATTCAAGTCCAGAAGAGAAGATTCACACTTCACTTAAGTATGCAGTTATTTAAAGAGGCTAAGTAATGTTGTCTAGTCATTAACTTGCGATTCATTCTACATATTAACTAGCAAACAACATGAACTTTTTATTCTTTAAAATACCGAGTGAATTAAAAGCTCGTTGACTGCATCAATGGCCTATATAATAGGATGCTAATAAGAGAGCCATTCATTTATTCACCCACTAATTTTAAACTTTTATTCAAACTTTTGTTTAGTGCTAGATATATGGCGATGTGATAGTTTGAAAAACAAAAGAAAACATGGAGTGTACATGCTTAGTGACAGAAACCCACAAGCTAGGCAAAGCCTGCATCTGTGAGTCCATGACTGAAGTCAGTAGTGGTTATTAGCACAGTATCAGAAATGAGGCCTGGTTTGAGTTCTGATTTTTCTGCTTACTAGCTGTGCATCAGCAAAGGAGTTATTTCAATGTTTATATTCTTGTCCTTAAAATTAGAATAGCATGACTCAGAGTTGTTGTTTCAATGTTTATATTCTTGTCCTTAAAATTAGAATAGCATGACATATACTCAGCACACAAGTAAAAGATGACAATAATGATGACAGAGGAGAGAGGAGGGGGAGGGAATGGGGAGAGTGCTAAGGAAGGAGAGAAGAGAGGTAGGAGGTGCAGGAAGGGGAGAAGAGGGGTGGGGGAAGGGGAAGAAGAGGAGGGGCTGGGGAAGGGAAAAGGGAAGGAGAGGAATATGTATCCTATTTAGATGTTGCCTTTAACAAGTCAACCATACTCTTAGCTCACATCTCTTAAATGTGCCACTTGTCTTTGGACAAAGACAGATAGTTCCTGACTACAAGTATTTCAAAGGTTATTGGAAAGCAGAACCGTAACAATAGATTATACCATGTGCCATAATATAGATTCAAATCAAAGTCTCTAGGAAGCTCAGGGAAAGACAACACACACCAATGAAACCAAATAACCAGAAAGTCTCCAGATACCACAAGAAACTCCAGGAACCCTTAAGCACACCTTCCAAAAATAAAAGAATTTGCATTTGAAACCTAAATTATTGAATGACTTTAACCAATTTTGAAACTCATAATCAGAATAAACAGCAGTAGTTTTTACATACTGGTTATTGTAACATCTCTTTTCAAATCTTCAAACCTGGAGATTGGCATGGATAGCACATAACATAAAAATGACCCTATATTTATTAAATATCATAATTATGTTTTTGGGTAGGATTGAGGAAATATAAACTGCATTATAAAATTTCCTTTATTCTTTGTCTCATAAACCTAGTTACTCCCTAGGGCCAAACACTGTATCTCCAAATAACCACTCTGTGGTTCAAGGTTATATTTGCCTGTAAAAATTTTACAGGCAAAACACACACACACACACACACACACACACACACACACACACACGCACTCTCACACACACACACACACACAGAACACAAGATAAAGATAGAAGACAAGCCCATAAAAGGAAAATAAAGTCAAAAATATTTTTGATATATCAGCTTCTAAGCATGTATGCTCTTTTGTAAATTCTCCCATAATTCCATGCAGAAGATGAACTTCTACTTGTCAAAGAGTCTTGTAATGTTTGTAAACTTCCCAGAAGCATGGATTCTGTCATGACTCAACAAAATATCAAAAATCTGCTTAATAAGAAAATAATGTGTATGGTTAAAAAACAAAACTCGAATGCTTATTGTATGATGCTTTTAGAAAGGTCTCACAAATATTTTTCGTACTTAAAATTAAACAGAAGACTTTTTACCAAACTTTTATATTCCATATTGAATATTTTGTTTGTACACAAATCTGAGAGAAGTAGCAAAATTGTCTATCTACCATTTATAAAGCATAAATGTGCAATATGTAATGAGTCTCAGAGAATCAGATTATGTTCAAAAAAGTTACTGACACATTAACAAACTTCACACTATAAATCATATGATGATAATAAAATTATCTTTCTAATTAAATTATATTTTATTAACTGAGTGATAAACTTATAACCGCTGCCTTTTCCACCTTCATTACAATTCTGCTTAAAAAAAAATCAATACTATTGGGTAGCTGACCACATAAAAAGTGGCAAAACCTCAGAAATATCTGTTTATTATAACATTTCTAGTGACGTGCTAATTTCTTATTTTGACTGTACTTTTGATGGCTCGATACCAATTGTCAGCTGCAAGATAAAGCAGAATAGGAACAGGTATATAAATCTGGAAAAAAATCTGAAAACTTACAAAATTAACCACAACATTATTAATTATGCTTATTGGACAAGTCATATACAAATAAGTCATTTCTGCATCAAAATTATAACAGATAAATACTATACCATTCCTTAAAAATTATGTGTATTCAAATGTTACCTGTAATAGAGCATATAAAAGGTTTTAGATCTACTAAGCTTTCATGCTGATCCATCAGCTTAGAAAATGTTTATAAAATTTTTTAAAATGCAGTGTAAACATTTCAGCCCAGAACCTCATTTCTATGCCTTTGAACCTTCTCTTTCATGTGCAATACCTGATGGCCCACAGAGAATAGCTGCTGAAAGCCCCAAAGATGGGTAAAACAGAATTTCTGACTCAGGAAATAAAGATCAGCTGAACAGGATTCCCATATGGCAATCCAGATCAATGGAAAAGCAAGACCAGAAATTTACAGTATCTATCCTACACAGTACAACATGAAGGTTGTATTTCATTGCTGGCAACAAAACTCCCAGTGGCCAAAAAGAGAGAGAGAGAGAGAATGAAAAAGAAAAAAAGGCTGTAAACCCAGTAATGAGAAAATACACTTTATTTCGACATTTTGCTATTAAGTGGAATTAAAAACCCTATTATCTTTATTTAGAATCAACGATATGGTAAATAATTTCTGCAATTAAATAACTGTATTCTGTTAAAAACAAAACTAAAGCAGTCATGAGAAGTAGATTAGTGTTAAAAGAAATCCTTACAAATTTTCAACAATTAAACAATTATTATCCTAGATAGTAAAGGCTTATGTGTTTTATGCCAAGAAAAAACAATTATTTACTTTAAGTTTCATGGGAAAAAACTCAGAATAGACCTATAAATACAAAACTTAAAAATATATAAACAAACTGCAGAACAACCCAAACAATGCTATCAGGTTCTGATGGATTCAATAGTCCACACAGAACAGGAATTACTCCACAGTACCTCTAGTGAGGAGCATTCATCAATATTTCAATGCCTCTTTACATAGGCATTTACTACTTCATAAGGCAATCTTTTCCCATATTGAACATTGTTTAATCTTAGCATCTATGTTTGAATAACTTGTATGTATTTGATCCTATTCTACCTACTGAGGTAACAAATAATTGCCTGTTCTACATAACCGTTCTTTAAAACACTGTACACTATCAAATCTCCTCGTGTATTCTTAACCCTCAACTAAAACCTTCAGGTCCTTATCTCATTTTTCTTATGACACGTTTCCCAATCCAACACCATGGTTGCCTCTGAATAAACTCTAGTTTCAGTTAAAATGTGACATTCAGAACTGAATGCAGTACTATAGGTATGGTTTGTCACTTGATAACACCCTCCCCAGACCAATCCAGGCATCATGTTTCTGTGAGTCTACATTATATTTTTATAGTTAAAGATGCATATCATATATCCACTGCCAATTAGATATCTTCACTTAGGTTTTCTACAGACTTCTCAAGCTCAAAAGGTCAAAAATTAAATTTATCCTCTCCTTTCCCCTTTGTCAATTTGGGCTGATCTAAGAAAAGTACCATAGACTGGTGACTCATAAACAATGGACAAAAAAATAGATTCTGTTCTGAAGGTTGGAAGTATGAGACCAGGGTGCCAGCATGGCCCAGTTCTGGCAAGGGCTGCAGATGGTCATATTCTCCTTACATCCTCACACGGTGAAACAGGATGAGAGAGCTCTCTAGGGTCATTGGTATAAGCCACTTATCTCATTCATGAGAGTTCTACCCTCAAGGCCAACTTCCTCATACTGGGGAATTCGGGTTTCACAATGGGGGTTCGGATTTCAACATATGATTTTTGGAAGGGTGCAAACATTCAGTCCATAGCATCCTTCATTTGTCCTCTTCATCATACTCCAAATATGCTTCACTTCCTAACTTTTCTTTATCAGTATACATTACTCCTTAGAAATAAGCTAGTATCCTATACTCTTCCCTCTCCCTATCATCCAATTGACCATTAAAGTCCATCAAATTTACTATGCAGTTTAAGCGTCTAGACTCTGAGACAAATGGCTGGAATTTAAATTCTTGCTATGCCCTTACCAGTGTAGTTTCTGGACAATTAGCCTAGCCTAGCCTTTCTGTGACTGAGTTTCTGCAAATGTAAAACTGAAATAAAATAGGACACTGCACACATACACACACACACACACACACACACACACACACACACACACAGAGAGAGAGAGAGAGAGAGAGAGAGAGAGAGAGAAAGAGAGAGAGAGAGAGATATCAATCCATAGTGAACACAGAATAAATGTCAGCTGCTATTATCATTATTGTCATCTCCAGAGTATCTCTGAGAACTGTGTTTTCATCATTTTCATCACTGCTTATTTAGGTCAAGTCCTTCATTTTTCTTACTTGTATTAGTGTGATAGCTTCAAAACGGATGTCTCTTCCTCCTTTCTTGCCATCCCCTTGTTTTCCAAACGTTGATTATATCAGACCCTAATTTCAAATGCTTTCATAGTTTACTACTGTCCTTAAGATAAATGCAAGTTGTTAAGAATGGCATTCAAAGTCCTAAATAATCCAGAAAATTTCTCTAGTCACATTTATCCCTTCTATTTATTTGAGCCACGCTGATTTATCCAGTCTGTTCTCCTAGTAGATGATTGATCTAGTCACATTGATCAACTTGAATTTGCTTGAAACCAGACTCTTTAAATCTTTCTTTTCTGAGTTACTGAAGTTAGCTGAAACACTCTGAGATTCACTCACCTACTCACCTCCATCTTGTCTATTACCATCTTTAAGTAGAAAAGAACTAAATGATATGAATGCCATCATACAGAATGTTTTTATGAGAGTTTCTATGCATTTACTTTAGCAGTAAGGGTACAAATAAGTGCTATTCAAAGTATGGTATGATGAGCAGGATTCGCATCACCTAGGAGCTTGTCAGAAGTATCATCCAGCCCCACACAGATCTACTAAATTAGAATTTCTATTAGTAAGACCCAGGAATCTGTTTTGTAACTAACTCTCTGGGTGGCTCTTAAGCATGCCAATGTTTGAAAAGCCCAGAGCTTTTCAAACATCGGGCTCATAATTTGCCAACTATTCTTAAAGAACCAAAAATAATATAAATACGCATTATTAATCACATTAAGTAAAAAAGATAATACTGGAAATAACTAATAATTATAATGGCTAATAGTAATCATAAATATAAATAATTTGTAAGTCATAGTTTAAAAATATTTAAATACCATGATCAGACAGCCTAGCTGATACACTGAAAATAAAACATTCTGCCAGAAAATGTTGGTAATACCAGTCACCTGTTTGGTGAGCAGGCACAATTAGAGCTCTACAACATTGCAAATATTTTGTCACACTCTGACTTCTGACAAAATAGTAGAAATACTCAGTAGACGCTAGTAGTGAACTGATTTTTGTGACTGGATTCTATATTTTAATAAGCCTTAATAATTAACTTAGGCAATTAGTAAATAATCATTAATTGCTGAATATCTGTCTGCGGACGGGGAGACACCCCTTATCAACAAGGGTGCCTGAATGAAGCATATTTGTATACCTAACCCTTCACTGTACCCCACAATATTAAAATAAAAATATTGATTTAAAAAACAAAAATATCAAACATCACAGACAAGAATAAAGTTACTATGACCTTCACAGTAAAAAAAAAAAAAGAAAGTTAAAACCTATGCATATTTTTTCATTCATGGAAAGGAAAGAATGGACTTGTATTTGGGGATTAATTTAATTCCCAGATGGACTTTCTTCGTCCATCAGAAGGTGCCCAATCACTTTGAGAACCACTGTTCTGAAAAGTTAGAACAAACTTCAATTCTAACCTTTGTATGTGAATCAAACTGCTTGTAAAAGAATTCAGGATTCTCTTATGGAAAGCCTCTCCTGTCTCCATCCTCCATTCTGAGGTACCTTTCATTTATCTGCCTTTCTCTAGCATTCTGTGCAAACCTTTATCACTGTATTTACAGTATAATGAAATAATCTGTTCACTTATGTGTCTTCCACACTCTGAAGATCAGGTGATACATGCATTTTGGGGCTCTGGCATCCAGCAAAAGTATGTGGCACATAATCAAATGTCTTAAAATTTGAATCAATTAGTGCCATTCTGTTAGCTTAAATGAAGTCGGTAGCCAATTAAAAACTATAGGCTACATGAACTTCTATTAAACTTACACATATATAAATAACTTTATATGTATCTCTATTAAATTTATTCCTATGAGTGCTTATCTATTCTAGCCTGTCATTATCTTTTCAAAGCTTGACTCTGACTAGGTTTAAAAAAAGGGGGTAGAAAAAAATTAAAAAGAAAGAAAAGAAAAAAAAAACAACTCTAGGCTGATATAGAACCATTTACTATACCTGTCTAACCTTAGTTTTATCACATACTTTTTCTATCTTCAATAATTTTGAAAACAATATTTTCCATTTTGAAAATCATGCTCTAATGACAAATTTCACACAGAATAGGAAATTATGTATAAGGACAGTATGAGTGGAATAAATTCTCTACTAATTCATTCCTAATTTGGAATGAAAGCCGTTTCTATTCGAATGTCTTATTCTTTTTTTGCCACTATTGTTCATAAATGTTACAAAATATTCAACCACTGTGAACCCTAGAAATAGTCAGTGAAAATATGGGAACAAGCTATGGCAGGACTCCACTGGATGTTACGGAATGAATGTGTGTACTCCTGCACAAATTAATATGTTGAAACTCTACCCCTGCATGTGAATGTATTAGGAGGTGGTGCCTTTGAGTAGTAATTAGAATTAGATAAGGTCATAGGGGTGAAGCCTTCAAGAATGGGATTAGTGTTCTTCCTTGCTTCTGTTACTGTGTTCTCCACCATGTGAGGATAAAATGAGAAGATTGCAGTCTGCAAACTAGAAGAGGGGCCTTACCAGAACTCAACCAGGTTGGCACTCTGATCTCTGACTTCCAATCTCCAGAATCAGGAGAAATAGATTTCTGTTGTTTATAAGTCATTCAGTAGATGGCAATTTGTTATAGCAGCCAAACTAAGACACTGGGATCAAAACCAAGTTTGAATCTCATCTTGACTAATATACACTGGTTAAGGTCTATCTTAATTTATCAAGGTTTCAAGTTCCCAACTCTAAAATAGAAGTTTAAAGTAACTGATGTTTAAGATCTCTCTCAGCGGTAATAAAGTACCAGACCAAGCTTAGTGTCTCATGCCTTAATTCCAGCACTTTGAGAGGATTGCTTCAGGACAGGAGCTTGAGACCAGACTAGGCAAACCCATCTCTACAGAAATAAATAAATAAATAAATAAATAAATAAACAAATAAATAAATAAATAAATAAATAAAATGTGCTGAACAAGGTGGTTTGTGCCTGTAGTCCCAGCTACTTGGGCAACCTGAGGCAGAAGTTGGATGCTGCAGTGAGCTATGATTATGTCATTCACATCAACCTGTGTGACAGAGTGAGAACCTGTTTCTAAAAAAAAACCCAAGTACTTGTCCCACAAGGTGACTATAAGCACCAACTAAAGTGATGTATATAAGATACATTGCAAACATTCATAAGGCATTCATTATTGTAATTCTATGGCAATAAATAAAGGAATATAGAGTAATCCATCCCAAAGTAGAAACTGCATTTGTTAACAAAAGTAAAAATTTTTCCTTGAGACTGTAAAATTACCTTCACCCATCAGGCTTAAGAGAAGAGTTGCTTAGATGCAGACTCTTTTGCTATAGCTACTGAGATCCATTCTGAATATATGTATTAATTTAAAAAAAAAAACTGAAAAAAAGCCTATCCCAGTTTATGTAGGTATTCCCTTCAAAGGACACCTTAGACAGCAGTGAACTTGAAATTTGGAGTGCATAGAGTATGGAAAAACAGGAGAACCCAGAGGAAGGGGAGACAAAGTCCAAGGCTTCAGGAGGAGATGATTCTCTTAGAAAGACAACCCATCTCCGAACTTCATCTCACCCGCTCCAATCACATTTCTTCCACCTCAGTGTTTAACCATAATTACCTATACACTTTTTATTTTTAATCTCATATATGTTACTATTCTTTTAATATCATTTCAATACCATATATCCTTGCCTACATTTCAGCTTTTTTTTAACGTATGTATGTATGTGTGTGTGTATTTATTTATTTATTTAGAGTCAGAGTCTCACTCTGTCGCCCAGGCTGGAGTGCAGTGGCACGCTCACGGCTACCCCAGCCTCGACCTGCTGGGCTCTGGTGATCCTTCCGCCTCGGCCTTCCAAGTAGCCGGAACTACAGGTGGGCCCTACCGCGTCCGGCTAATTTTTTGATATGTTGTAGAGACGAGGTCTCACCAAGTTGCCCAGGTTAGTCTCGAACCCCTGGTCTCATGCAATCCTCTCACCTCGGACAGCTTTTATGTATTGTCACATTTTTATTCTTTTAATTTTTGGCTCTTAAACTTATTTTCTGGAATTGTATTCTTAAATCCTCTTATTTGTATTGCTGTCATTTTTTTTCCTATTGCTATCATTTTAGATGTCTATACTGATCACTTTGAATATATTGGATGTTATGTTTTCAAATTTTAAGTTCAATTTATAACTTTAATAATATTTGAAACTCCTTAACGTTTTTCCTTTGTCATTTTATTCCATTTATTTTTTATTTGTCTTTATTATGGTCAAAAAAATGCAAGACTTGAAAAAGGCTAAAGAAAATCACTATAAACTACAAAGGTTGACTGTTTTCTTCCTTGCAGTTGCTTCTTCTGACCCTCTGGTTCCCCAGCAGATTCCTTAGCCCAGTAGTGGATGTCCCTCCAACAGAGCCACACAGGCCAATTCTCCCCTCACCGAGTCACATAGCACACTCTGCAAATGGCATCTGGATTTACTCCAGTGGTGTCACTTGTTTATTTCTCACACTACTCAGACTTTTTTTTTTTTTTTTTTTTTGAGTTGGAGTCTCACTCTGTCACCCAGGCTGGAGAGCAGTAGCACGCTCCAGGCTACCGCAACCTCAACCTGCTGGGCTCCGGCGATTCTTCCGCCTCAGACTTCCAAGAAGCTGGAACTACAGGCGTGCGCTACCACCCCCAGCTAATTTTTGATTTATTGTAGAGACGAGGTCTCGCCAAGTTGCCTGGGTGGGTCTCGAACCCGCAGGCTCAGGCAATCCTCTCTCCTCGGCCTCCCAAAGTGCTGGGAATACAGGCTGAGCCACCAAGCCGGCCTAAACAGATCTTATATGAGCCACTGCGTGTATTTTAAAATCCACAACTTAAAGCTGGGTGCAGTGAGTGGCTCAGGCCTGAAATCCCAGCATTTTCGGAGGCCAAGGCGAGAGGATCACCTGAACCGGGTTCGAGAACAGCCTGGGCAACTTGGCTCATCTCTGCAATAAATTAAAAGATTAGCCAGGCGTGGTGGCACATACCTGTAGTTTCAGCTACTTAGAAGGTTGAGGAGGAAGGATCACCTGAGCCCAGCAGGTTGAGGCTGCAGTGGCTATAAGCATGCTGCTGCACTCCAGCCTGGGCAACAGAGTGAGACTCCGACTCAAAAACAAACAAACAAAAATTCACAACTTCAAAATATGTAACCAATAGTTTGTGAGGAAAAACAAAACAAAAAAAACTTCTTTTCACGGTATAATTAGGAGAACATAATATTAGCGGCATTACAATTGTGAAAGCCAACTTAAATTCTTTCTAGAGAACAAGTATAAGCAAATAAATATATTCATTCACTTATTCACTCATATACTCAAAAAATACTTATTTAATTCCTGCCATATACCAGGTACCATGCTGGGTGTTGGATTCAAACCAACAGGGACACAAAAGTCCCTGCCCTTGAGGAACTTACAGTTTAGTTAAGGCATGGAAGCAGACACAAATTCAACTACTCTCATGACAAATGTGTCATTATGAACTTTAACTGCTGGAAGAAAAAAGTGTCACAACCTAGAGCATAGATTGAGCTAGGATGGGAAAGATTTCTATGAGGAAATTGCATTTGAATTGAGATGTGAGGGTTGAGCAGAGGAGCAGAGTGGGAAAGTCAACATCCCTGGCAACGAAAGAAGGCTCTGAGACAAGTAGGAGGGTTACACAGTTGAAGGACATAAATAGATGCCAGTGTGTTAAAGAGCAGAGAGCTAGGTGATAAGAGGCAAGAGGGGAGAAGCCATGTACTCTATAACTCTGATGGCTACATTAAAAGTTCTGGTCATTCCCCTAAGAGAAATGAAAACCTCTTATAACCAGAGGGAAGATATAAAAAGAAGTACTTAATAAACACCATTCTGGCTGCTATGTTAGAAGACCTACAAGAGAGGTAGGTTCTGTGAAGATGCCATTGATTCATTCCACAAATATGCATTAAGCACCTATAATGTGCCTTGTAGGCCATAAATATATATACCTATTTCTATTTTACCTTTCATTTTATATTAATATATTCATTTTATATAAATAAAATGAAAGGTAAAATAGAAATAGGTACATACAAGAAATATGTACCAAGACATATTTCAGCAGCCTGTTAAATTGACACAGTAGTAAATGATTCAAAAGGAAATAAAAAGAAGACAAAGCAACTGTTTATCTTCTTTGCTGTTTCACACAAACAGAAGTCGTAAATTTTCAACTCTCTTCACTTTTCCTTATTTCAGTTCGTCTTCCACGATTTCAATCTTTCTATGTAGTTACTGTCTTCAGTCTTTAATTTTAGAATAATCCAATTTTAATATTTTAATTTTTTTAGGGACACAGACTCTCAAGTTCAGCAATCATCATTATTATGTTCATTCTGATAGCTAGACATCGATAACTATAAGGTAATGTAGAGCTACAAAAATACAATGTAACCTTCTTGAAAAAAGTAATATTTTATGTTTGAACCAAAAAACCCAAAGAAGAAAGAATATACAAGAAGGGTTGCACAGTACAGTGTTTAAAGCATTCATCTTTAGCACAATGGACAAACGGAGGATTAAAACATGATTCTGAGTTGTCTGAAAACATTTAGTTGAAGTTGTGTAAATGAATAAAGTCCAATAGGTAATCATGTAATAATAAAAAAAGGAAAAGCATGACATTTATTGATCCTCTCATAATCAAACTCATAGAGCTCTGCTTTGATGGTATATCTTTGAGTTTTATAGAAACAGACATAAGCTATCCTTTAGAAAACCCGTGGCTAGAATGTGATCAAGGATATAGCCCCATATCACTCATTACTCCCTGGAAGACCTAAGAAATATTTTCTAGAATTTTGTCCAAAGAATGACATTCTCTTTCCTGAGGAAAACTAATCTTCCTTCTTTTTCAAATGGATATTCTATAACAATTACATTCCACTTTAAGTGCCAAGAATCACAGGACAAATTAGGAGCTTAACTATAGCTCTCTATATCTTTCATTCTGGTAGACATCTTGCTTTATTTTGACTTTCTATACTGAATCACTTTTTCCTTCATTTTGATTTGATTTTCTTTTTTACATCATCATATTTTACTGGAGTGTTTTTTTAAATATATATTGTATTTTAAAGATGTGGAGTACAATTCAGGAGTAGGTATACAAGTGGGCATTGTACAGGTAAGGTTTAGGCCTCCCTTTGGTCCCCACTTTGTCTGGTTTGAGTTCAGATACCCTTATTTATGTTGTGTCCTCACTCCCGCTACCACCATCCCTTTTTTATAGTATTATGGTAAATGTTCAGGGTTCGCTTATGAGTGAGAACATATGGTACTCTGTTCTTTGTTTTCTTATTACAGTTCTTTTAAATCATCTTTAGAATGAAACATGACTTGCATAAAATTCACATAGAGGTATCATATCTTCATTTTCCTCTCACTTTCTTTTAAGTAGGCTTGATATTTTGAAATTATTTGATAAAATAATTCACCCCAAAAACAATCTTACTGGGCTACTTTTTTTTTCTTTCTTTCTTTTCTTTTTTTTTGAGTTGGAGTCTCACTCTGTCGCCCAGACTGGAGTGCAGTAGTCGCTCTCGGCCACCGCAGCCTCCACCTGCTGGGCTCCAGCGATCCTTCCGCCTCAGTCTTCCAAGAAGCTGGAACTACAGGTGTGTGCTATCATGCCCAGCTAATTTTTTTGATTTATTGAAGAGATGAGGTCTTGCCAAGTTAGCCAGGCAGGTCTCGAACCTGTGGGCTCAGGCAATTCATTCACCTCGGCCTCCCAAAGCACGGGATTACAGGCTGAGCCACCGAGCCTGGCTCTTACTGGGCTTTTAATGGTCACTGCTTTAAATATATAAAAGCATTTGCCAAGTGTATCACATTTTTAATAAAGTATATTAATTCGATTGGGATTTTAGAAATTCTCTTCTTTATTCACGAACTTATTTGGTTCTTCTAGAGCCCATTCTAAGTCACCTTTGGTGCTTCCTATTTCTCTTTCCACAATTTGATTTGATTAGGTCCTTGAACATCAGTGCCCTACCTACATACTACATTAGATAACTAAGAGACTAGAAATTATTTTTAAAGTGTTAATTCTGGTTCTTCCAGGAGTCTCTTCAAAAGCTCTGCAATTCTCACACCATCATGATTCAGTCTCCAATGAAGGACCAGTCGATACCCTAAAATTGTACAAGACACTCAAGACTTTGAAGTTAATCAGAAATTTTTTGTACTGTCTTCTTTCCTTCTTGTCATTCTTTCTGAAGACAATAAAAAGTGAAATTAACTAAAGATATACAAATGTAACTCATGGTCTCCCAGGCCTTCAGGTTGAGGAACCAAGAATCAAATTAGTAATGAGTCTGGCTTGTAAGTACTGAGAATGGCTAACCCTGCATACACCTACAAGTACTCCAACTTCCTTCAAATGTTTCCAACTAAGTATGGAAGTTCTCAGAGGGTCTCTATGAACACTTTTTAATGTATTTCTCCAAGCTCCACTGGAGTCCCCTTTTATCCTGCTCCTGACAATAGACCACAGGCTATGTGAAAAACATCCTAGCAACAACAGTATAAGATCTCAGAAGTGCAGAGACCACATTCCTGATCCTATAATTCTATCTCCTTTTTGTCACAGGTAACCAGACTCCTTCTGTCACTTACTACTGTTCCAGCACCTGATATTTCCAGTCTGTGATCACTCATCAGTTCAGTGTTTCAAGATCATTTGAAAGGCACCTTACTGGAGTGGACAAATATTCTTTCCACTCACATTTGTGTCACAATCTTGTGCATCAGTCACTAAGTATAACTGCATTATGTCCATAAAGTTTTACAGAGACTGATGTTAATATTGCTATTTTTGATCACCGTTATCCTTCATAAGATTCTGACACAAATTCTGCAGTGAAGTTAACAGCCATCCATTTGCAGAATTAACAACATCTGCTTGAATAAATACTCATTCTTCTCATGACAATCCACGGCCCTGGAAATAGTCTGAAAACCCCAAATCTCTCCTTTTTTTTTTTCTTTAATGTGAATTGCTTCCATGAAGATACAGTCTCTCATCCACATAGATCAGTGAAAGGTCTTTGGCTCACCAGAACATAGCAAATAGGTACGAACTTGAAGCATTATGAATGCTCCCCTTGTTTTAAGACTTCTCCCTCATACCAGAAAATTTTTGTTAAAAAAGCAAATCCCAATTTACACAATGATGATTACAAAAAAATTATTATTAAACCCTCTGCAACCAGATACATTGTTTTGTGGAGGTAAAGCAGAAATGTTACCAAAGCAACCACTATAAAAAGGGAGAAACAAATAAGCAAAAAACATTTAAAAATTAAGTTGTATCTGGATAAGTTCCCATATCTTTTATTTATTAGTATACAACCATCCCAAGATTTAGTGGTTTAAAACGAGAATTGCTTATTTCTCACAATTCTGTGAGTTAGCTGTGTGGTTTTGCTGATCTGACATGGGCTTACCTATGCAGTTGCATTCCCCTGATAGGCCAGCTAGAGTTACAGCTCACCTGGGCCCTGTGTTAGGTCTCTCTACATGGTTCTTCATCTTCAAGAAGGCCACACCAGCCTTCTTCACATAGTGATAGAAATATTCCAAGAAGGTAAGAATATATCAAGTCCCTATTATATCACATTCACTGATGTCCCACTGGTCAAATTAAGTCATACACCCAAGACCCAGAGTCACTGTGGAAGAGGACTTTATGAGAGCTTGTATCTTGGAAGGCGTGATTCATTACAGACGTTAATTTAAAAATCTAACACAGCAGCTCTCTAACAGGGCTGTTATTTACTCTTCTTCTAATTCTTTTAAAACTTGAATCATGTCATTCTTTAACAAAGTTTCTTTCCTATCTGCTCTATACCTTAATTTTTTTAAGAGCTAAAGTATTCTTTATGGGTGTTCTAGGCTCACACCAGTTCAACATATCAGTGAATGAATGCTTATGGAGGATTCAAAAGTATTTTAAAATTTAAAATGCACCATATGCCACAGCAAATGCTCACTACTAAATTCTTAAAGCTCTTATGGAAGAAATAAAAATTCCTTTGAATGTTAAGTGCAAAAGCCTTTAAATACATCAGGGCCAAGAAGTTCCCCCACCAGAAAAAAATGCATCATCCCACTGTTGATGTTCCATACTCAAGTTCTTGAGGTATTTGTACCGCTAATCAATATTGAATGTATAATCATTCAAATCAATTTCCCAAAATCATATAGTTAGAAAAAGAATCATTATCTTCTTGTTTCTACATCAAGTACTACAGTGAGCAAAACAAGATGATTCTGAAAAGCATAAAAACATTAATAATCTGAAAAACAGTAAACTGTATTAACAAAATGGCAAAAATCACCCAAAAAAAGGTAAAGATGAAAGACATGCATTAACCTTGTGTCATCTTACAAATTGCTACTATTTTTAAGATGCCCTATGATAAAACAATTTAAAGATGAATTTAATAGGGGGAAAACTGAGCTTTTAAAGAAATGTCTATACCTCTTGTTGTTTGTTTGGTTTTTTGATAACATAAGGACCCCTCCTATAAGATACTGCTACTTCTATTTATTTGTAGTTAGTTGTTTGTTTTGTTTTGTTTGGTTTTTGAGTTAGAGTCTCACTTGGTCGCCCAGACTAGAGTGCAGTGGCCGCTCCCGGCCATTGCAGCCTCGCCTGCTGGGCTCCGGCGATCCTTCCGCCTCAGCCTTCCGAGTAGCCGGAATTACAGGCACGCGCTACCACGCCCGGCTGATTTTTTGATTTATTGTAAAGATGAGGTCTCGTTGCCCAGGCGGGTCTCGAACCTGCGGGCTCAGGCAATCCACTCACCTCAGCCTCCCAAAGGCAAGGGATTACAGGCTGAGCCACCGAACCCGGCTTAGTTTTTAATATATATATTTTATTCCATTATTTTTTAAAACACCGATTCAAGTTAAATTCAAGGTTGTAAGTTTTTTGTGTGAAAATGAATGTGTTTGGAAAAAGGTGTGTTCATATGTCACTTGAGGGTGCTCGAAGTATAATCTTCAGGTTAGATCTGTCTCTCTGGATTAACGAGGTTAGAATTGGGGTTAGGGCTAGCACACATAACTATTGAAAAGTCAAAACAGCCCTTCTTGCTGCAGTTATGATGCCAAACAAGATGTTGTTTCTGTGAATAGGTGGCAGAATGCTTCATAGATTTTCCACTAGGGGAGACAAAATGTGGAACTTTACTTATGCACAGAAGAGATTTTTTTTGTTGTTGTTAAATTAGGCCAACAGCAGAGTTATTTTTAGATTACTTACTTCACTTTCTCTCCTTAATGGGCTGGTATACAAAATAGGACAGAAAATGCACCATATGCCACAGCAAATGCTCAAATCCTAAATTCTTAAAGCTCTCATGGAAATAAAAGAAATCTCTATCTTAAAATATCAGATTTCCATTCAAGTGAAATTAAGACTATAAATGTTCTCACAGATATTTATCAGTTAACAGCAAATAAAATATCCATACATTGTTTAAAGAACACAATTTCGACACTTTTTTCCTTATATTATTTTTAGTAAAAATAAGTTATGAGAAAAGCCAGAGTTAGAATGAGTGCATTAACTTACATTTATAATTAAAAGTTAATATGTAAAGCACATAGCATGTTTAAATTTTACAGTGACATACTTCTTGATGTCCTAAAGTTACAAAATGTAGATGACTCACCTATTTGCTCTTTCATCAAATCAATATAAAGTCTCTTGATTCAAGCCGTCCCAATTTCATAGAAAAGCAAACTTTCAAACTTTTAAAATTTTATTTTTTACAAATTGTATTTAGCATGCTGCATTCTTCTTTCATGAATGCAATCACATTCCACAAAACTATATTGCTATTTTGATTTGTACTATTGAACAAATTATGAAGATAAGACAGAATGTATAACAGAGGTATATGGAGATATATAATACATGATCTTGGAATAAAAAGTAAATGCTGATTAAAAAGAAATTCTCCCCAATTTCATCAATGACATAAATTCAAACTGTATTATGAAACACAAATTTAACTTAAAACCAATTTATTAATTAAGCAAATATTATTACATAGCAAAGCATTCACCATGTTATTTGCAATACCCTGCTTCTATAGAGGTAAACAAAATTACAGGACAACAAAAAATTTTGACATCTCTTTGGTATCTAACCTACTGAACACACTTTGCAATTAGGATGAAGAATACAGAGTGTTTATTCTTTCAAAAAATCAAGCAAATGTTAAAAGTTTTGGTATTTTCCTATTTATTTTATTAAGTTATAATCTTATGTTTTATATGTTAAAAGCACAAGCCTATTTCCTTTCCCCTAAAAACAGTGCAGAGAAATATTGCCAGATATAGTTCATCACTCTATGTAACCTAGATTTAGCAGATTAAATGTAGCAAATAAATGTAATGTATTTTAAACTAATATAGGCATCTAGGCATATAAAAATTAATAACACTGGCCTTTGAGAGTCATAATTTGCCAACGAAACAATTTTAACATACTACCTCAACAGATAAATGCATGATGCAAAACTAGGAAACTAAATAATACTATGATTGCTTAATGTTGCTAAACTAATAGTGATAATGAAATTATCTGTAAAAAGCTTACCTTAATCTTATTTCAAAGTTGTATATTTTAAAATAGAATTAATCTGCATTTAAATAAAACACCTTAAGTCTAAAATAAATCCTCTATGAATAGTTAGGCCTAATTGCAATAAGAAAAATATTAAGCTGAATATTAAGTTTAATACAAAAATAAGTTTTAAAACTTTAAATAAATCATAATACCTTGCCAAAAAGTATTATCAGAAGCTAACGACCAAATTCCTAAAAACAAATAGCTTCTTTTAGGAAAGGGCAACCTTTAAAAGTGGGGAGAAGGAATTGACAGGCTTATATGCATTCAGAACTTCACCACACTTTGTGCCAGACACCAGGCTTGGTCCTGAAGTAAAAGTTCAGGTCTAAATTGGAATTAAGTAATACTTTATAAGGTCAGGCCAATTAATTCTACAAAGACCAACCCTGAAGATAATAAACAACAAAAAAAAGGTTGTGTCCCCAAAATAAACATCACAGTGCTAAACTTTATTTGAGCATATAACCTGGTTCATACTTACAATTTTTTAGTCAAATAAATAATAAATGTGGCAAGTATATGGGAAAAACTCTGAAGAATTATCAAAACTGACATTCTTACTAAGTAATGTGATTTTGTCTAAGTAGTTTTATTTTTATCTTTCTCTAGTTGCTAACTTCACACTTACATTACTTAACACACATCTTCACCATATATTTACTTTAGAATTTTACTAAAGTTGACCTCTAAGTAAATACAATGGAATCCCAAGTTTCTACAGTGTATTAGTAGATATTTCTAGGAGAAGACTAGGTATTGTGGGGGAGGAATCCTTTACAGAACTCATATATTGGTTAAAATTCATCTATTATTTCCAATCAAAATGAAGCCCTTCCCATGACACAATATTGTATAAGAATAGTTACAACCCACACACAGTAACCACTTCTTAAGCATGTGCTTTTTATTATAGGATCACTAACATATGCTCCCAACACCAACGAGCTAAAGAATATGTATCACTTGCCAAACCTTTCTTCCACTGAGCACATATCTCCTCAGTAAATAATTACTTCCAGACAAATAGGAAAGGAAGTGGTGCTTCTTTGACTAAATTATCCAATGTACTTTCCTAGTACTGAAGGGGAGGGAAGAGATATGTGTGGAAGTCTCTTTAAAATGCTCTTCCTTAGTCTCTCCTTAGTGCCCGAAGTCTATAATAAAAAGTCTGATATTTTCAACCTAATTTCTTCATGGAACACATGTAAAATGGTAGTTGACAGTACACATAGCACGATGTATTATTACAGGCGCACAGCAGTACTCTGCGGAGAGTTCACTTCCTAGAATAAAATGGTCTGGGCCATTGGACACAAAGGAGAGGATTCCAGTTCCAATAGAAACTGGTTATTCATTAGCCTTATTTATAAAAACAGAAAATTACTCCACTTTAAAACCAAGAATATTGGCTTCCTAAATTAAAAAAATAGTCAAGTCAAAAGTAAAGTGTCCAAAAAAATTTTAAAAATAGTCAAGTCAAAAGTAAAGTGTCCAGCTTAGTTACAGGCCTATGAAAAGGTCCTAGAACAGGAAAGCAGCGGCTGCCGCAAAAAAAAAATTTCCTAAGATACCAAACTAAATGTCATAGGAATCATTTCTCTAAACTCATTACTGGAATGCAAGAAAAAAACTAACAAGAGAGTCAAAATAACACACAAAAAGAAGGGAACCTTTAAATGTATTATACTAAACTGCTTCTAAAACATATTTTTCCAGAAAATGAGACTTCATTATGGTGATGACATTATTATATGAGAACGACATATTTAAAGCAAATAAATAAGGTCCAAAACTTTTGATAATAAAAAAGAAAATGCTATAAAATGGAGACAATCTTAAAACAAAATGAGGCAACATCTTAGCCACATCTAATAGCTTTAGAGAACTTCATGAATAAACAATTGTAACTTCACTTGCAAATGCCACAAACAAAATTCAAAATTAATTAAGTTTCAGATTTCAAATTTCCTAGGATATACCGGTTCAGGCAGAGACAGTATTTGACTTCTAAGCACATTCATAAAGTCGGATTTACCTTTAAATATTATTTCTGGATCAGTTGTTTGTATTGCAACTGCCTGACCAAAGGTGGCAAGAAATAAGGAACATGATAGATACATTTGCTTCTGGTAAATTGCATATTTCTCTTTCTTCCAGCTCCTCAGAATTAACAGGGTGTGACATGAAGTTGTTCCCTTAGCAAAACTGGTTGTCCCGTCCTAACTAAATCCTGGCACTCTAGCTTTAAAGACAAACACCATACAAAACAAAGCCAACAAACAAATAAAAACACTCCTATGGAGGAGGGGAAAATGTAGGGGAGGAAAGGGTTGGAAAAAAAGAGTCATCCATAACTATCACTGAAGGGAAGGCATGTACTATCTGGCAGTTACTATGTTGGAGCTTTACAAAGATTATTTTAAACTCACACAAAAATCCCATAATATAGTTATTTCACCTATAATTTACAGATGAGAAAATTAGGTTCAGTGATAAAATGAATTGCCCAAGGTCATGCAGCTAGGATATGGCTGAGCCTAGAATTTGTTCTCCATGTGTCTAAGCCGAGCCTCTTTCCTCAAAGTCAAGTCCACATCTCCATTAACAAACATCCCTGCTGGGCCTGCTGGGTGGAAAATTCCGCAAAGGACTACATACAAAATAGAAGCCATAAGTTTTGCCTTCTGCCTGGAAGACATCTAAGAAATATTCTGAAGGTTCAGATGTCCAATTCACGAGAAGTAGTGTAGCAAATGAGGAAAGAGCACTAGACTGGAAAGAGGGAGTTGACTCACTTACTCTGGACTTTGCTATTTACTATCTGTACAACCTTGGGTATAATCATTTCTTCTATTTCCTCATTTACAGAGGGTAAAATGTATCTGCTTTTATTATTTTGTAAAATTAGTTCAAAGGTCCTATTAGATAATATGGGCACCTTTTAGCTATAAAACATTTTGCAAATATGAAATGTTAATACTACTATTCAAGTGTCAATAGTCAAGTCATTACAGAACTGTAGGGAGATACCTGGATTCAGTAATAAAAGGATTCATTGACTGGCTTTTGTTTCTCCTTTTTTGTTCTGCTATGTTTTGGTATTTTAAGATAGTCAGTGCTCTGAGGGTGGGTGATTAACCAACTGGTTATGGCTCCCGCTCTCTGCCCTGCCCATGGTTTCCAGCTAACCATGTTCTGAAGACAAAATCTATGACCAAACCACTTTCCCTTTCTACAACTACCCCACCAAGCATAAGCTATCTTAATAAATTAGAACTTCATACTAAAGTATCTAACCCACTCCCAAATCCAAAGTTGTACCTCAAATTCTAAATTCATCTCAGAGAAAAATGTGAGCTCACCCCATTCCCGAGAGAGACTGGAGGACCAAGCCGGTGAGTAAAAAATCCTCTGATGAAACAGAAAATTTGAAAAAAGAAGAAAGAGCACCTGGCTGACTGGGTACTGTCTCATGAACTAGGTTAGCATCAACCACAGCATTTAAAATAAATTACTCTGTCTTAAATTCTAGTATTGCAACACAATTTTTATCACAAAGTAATCAATGTCAGAACATTACTTTTCTATGGAAAGATGTACTCTCAGTTCCAAAAAGCCAACTGACACACTATGTAAGACTGTGTAGACTTCAAATATTTTGACTAAAGACTTTTTCTTCTTCCTTCCTTCCTTCCTTCCTTCCGAGAGACAGAGAGATAGTTTCACTGGAGTGCAGTGGTGCAATCATATCTCACTGTAACCTCAAACTCACGGACTCAGGTGAACCTTCCACCTCAGCCTCCCTAGTAGCTAGAATTGCAGATATGTAACACCATGCCATAATACCCGCTAATTTTAAAAGTTTTGTTTTGTTTTGTTTTGTAGAGATCTGGTCTTTCTATGTTGCCTTCCTATGCTGGTCTCAACTCCTGGCCTCTAATGATCTTCCTGCTTTAGCTTCCCAAAGTGCCAAAATTATAGGCGTGAGCCCCTGCACATGGCCTGAAAAAGATTTAGTGAAACTATTCAGATGATTCCCAAATCTTGATTTCATTTTGTGTAAGTTTAAGCCAACCACTATGATAAGGCATATATTGATCTCAATGAAGACAAAAGGCTAAAAAAAATTAAAAAAAACTTTAACTGAAATGTCACAGGAGAAATTACACACAAAGTGGTACAAATTAAATATCCCAGAATTTTAACATATCTACAACACAACTATTTCCATATCAATCTTTCTCAATCTCTCTTCCCTTCTCTATCACTGTCCTATTTTAAAGGAACCTAATAGTATTCCCTCCTTTATATAATGTATTTTCTATATGCAAAATTAAAGATTTTGAATTGGCATTTTAACAGTTTTCCTTAAATTATTCTTATGAACAGCAAAATTATCACAGTGAATTTTTTACTTATTTAAATTGCATTTAAGCTATTTCCTCAACAGCATCATTTATAGCTTTTATAAATTTACTATGTTAAAACAAATTCAAGCTCTTTATTGGAAAACATATTTTTATTTTAATAATAAAACACGATGCATTCAACTAATACTATATTTCACTTGGTTCGTCATTATTTACTTAGGCCCTTGCAAGGGAGAATTCAGCTGACACATCAAGAAATACACTAAGTTTACTTTAACTCTTTCTACCACATATTGAAATTTAAATTAGTTAAGAACTAGTCAAAATGACTAAGTACGATTATTTCAAAATATGACTAAAAAAGGAATAACAGTTTGGCTCTTTATACGTGGAAGTAAAGGCTACAAAATGTACATATTACTAGTTCTTCCATCACATATTTCTTAAATTTGTATCATCTATGCCATCAAACAGTATTTTGACCTCCAGTTGTAATTCCTCATCCTCTACTCATCCTCTATCACCATTTTCAGAAAATAAAGAGAACTTCACTCTAAGGAAAACCATAATAGATCATTAGCCATGCATATCTCAGCAGCCCCCATACCTGCCTGCATTAGATCTTTTTGCACTTTCCGTTTTTTAGGTCACACAAATTCTGTAAGTAATGTAATGAAACCACAGACTTGTCTGTATTTTCTCATACAGTCAAGCCCTGACTCATAAATATTTCATTTCTTGTTGTCTTAACTCTAAAAGAGATTAGGCTGTACTTTTTATAAATGCTTTATTTAAAAATCCTTCACTTCTGAAAGCCAGGCTGACTATGACTTTGGTCAAGTAGTATTGAGACCCATAATAGAAAAAGGAATTTCAACACAATGACAATCACCTAGGCCAAGAAATCATATACTTTAAATACTCAGAAATATAAAATTAGTAGAATTTTGAACTAAATTATTTCACAAAGAAACTCAGTATTATATGATAGAAGTGTATCTTCTGAGTTTTAAAATTATAAGATTGTAGTTCATATAAGAGCACTTAGGTCAAAGAAAATTCAAAATGAGTTCAAAGGAAGAGATTGGAGAAATGGCTATTATGGGTTAGTTAGGATTTTGTAAAAATCACAAATTTCTTATACAATATGCTGATAATAAAAACAAAACAAAAGAAGGTTAGGAAAGCAACAATTTTGTTCAATGTACAAATCTTCCCTATCAAAAAAAGGTAACAATCAGGCCTTTTGTCAAAGAGAGAGATTTATATTCTGAAGGGGGGAAAAATTGCCCAGCAGTCTACTAGTTGGCTGAGTGACGTGGATTTGCCCAAAGCAAGGAAGAAAGATCATCAAGGAAAGAACTTTACTATTCCTCATCCTTAATCTTTTCATCCATCTTCCTCATCTCTTCCAACTGTGATTGTATAACCTACAAAGTTTATATCAAAAATAAGAACAAAACATTCTTCTAGACAGACTAAGCAAGGTTGGTTTTAGTTTTCTTAAAAGTTATACATAAATAAATACAGAATACGTTAAAAAGTACACACAAAAAAACCAGCTGATCAGTCACCATCAATAAATAGAGCAGGAGAGCCTTCTTTAGTCAAAGGCACAGAAGCAAACCTAGTAAAATAGTCATTCTGGCTGCTTGACAACCCTGGTGTGATTAGCTTCCAAATGACTCAATCCAGGCGATACTTCGCTCATCTAACTGTACTCAGGGCCCATAACCAACCCATGTCCTGACTTAACAATGAACATATAAAAGGCTCTGGATTGTGCCAAAGCTTTATCTCATGCTTAATGCTGCTTTTGCTAGTTGTAAAGCTTCATGACTCTTCTGTCTGGAGACATTCCTGACATGTTTGTTTTGCCCGACCTCTGATAAAATTATGTAAATGTTATTCTTAGTTCATTATTTACACCTTTGATGACTCAGTTGGTCATTGCACTTGATTATCCAAAGTAATACTGTAATACTAATAATACCAAAATTTGAGCGCCTAACAAATTACAACTTCTTCTCTCTGACAACTACTACTTTAAACTTAATTGCAATGAAAAGGAAATAACTATTTCATAAAAGCACTTTTGACACAACTTTTCAAAGTCTGTGTCAACGTTAAGCTCATAATTTCAAGAAAATAAATGAAATGCAGCATGGATTTTAGGAATAGAGAGATAAACATATATATAACTATTGGGGTGTGAATGTGTGTGTTTCTGACAAAATACAGTCCACAGGCTAAAACTGGTCCACTGCTTGTTTTTGAATGATCTGTGAGGTAAGAAAGGTTTTCATTATTTTTTTTTTTTGAGTTGGAGTCTTACTCCATCCGTAGCCCAGACTGGAGAGCAGTGGCATGCTCACAGCCACCCCAGTGTCAACCTGCTGGGTTCCAGCAATCCTTCTGCCTCAGCCTTTTCCAAGTAGCCAGAACTACAGGTGCGCGTTACCATGCCTGGCTAATTTTTTGATTTATTGCAGAGATGAAGTCTCAACAAGTTGCCCAGGCTGTTCTCCAACCGTGGACTCAGGCAATTTGCTCACCTCGGCCTCCCAAAGTGCTGGGATTAAAAGCTTGAACCCCCTCGTTCGGCCGATTTTTACATTTTTTTAAATGGCTAAACAAAAATCAAGAGACTGTTTTGTGAAATATGAAAATTATATGAAATGCAAACTTAAGTGTCCATAAACACACCTTTTGAAACACAGCCACACTCTATGATTTAGTTATTATTTATAGCTTCTTTTATAGTATAAACCCAGTGATGAACAGTTGTAACAGACACCTATGGCCCACAAAGCCTGTAACAGTTGCTATCTAGCCCTTTGCAACAACAACAAAAATTGCTAACTCTTGTTTTATATGATGGCTTTTCATGAAACTCTAAGACCAAAAATGGCTTGGGAGATCTCATCTATTCAAATGGCTTGGGAGATCTCATCTATTCAAATTATGAATTACTTAAAGTGAAATTTTGATCCTCCAATCTCTGAAGACACCATCAAAGAAAAAATTAGAAATACCAAAGAAACACAAGACAAAGATGACTCGACATATGTAGCAGAGAATTATTAAAAAACATGACTCAAAACTTTCATAAATGTTCAAAATGGGCTGAAGCAGACTAAAAACAATTTTAAATGCACTTTGATAACTTACTGAGGAGAAATTATTAAGGAAGGGATGAATCTACTCTTTGGTTATGATGGTATATTATCATCAGATAACGGAGATAAAACAGAACTTCTTGAATTCTAGATGCCCTTTACCTTCTCCACTAAAAAGCATCATGTTGAAGCTGAAATGGAATATCAAATATTATTAATAATAAGATAAAAGCTCAGAAATTAATAAGAGGACAATAAGTCTCTTCCAATAATTCTAGGTATAGAAGATCAATGGGTTACAATTTCATGGTATTAAAAAAGAACTTTGCAAATGTTATCATAGAGCCATAGATGATAATCTTGGAAGAGTTACAAACCAGAGGAGAACAGACATAATTCATAAGAAGGTCAAATATTATTTTATTTTTTAAAGGTAAAAGGATTCTAGAATATGAAGATTAGTGAGTGTGACATTATTCCCCAACAAAATTCTAGAGCAGGTTATTAAACAGATGGTTTGTGAACACTTAACATTTTTCTAAAAACTTGCCACAGATTTGTTAAAAATATGCCATGCCAAACCTTGTTTCCTTTTCTGACATTGTTACTAGATAAGTGGATCAGAGAAATATCTTAGCTGCACAATATCTGGATCAAGAACAGTATGGAGAAAGCCTCTCATGGCCAACTTGGAGTAAATCCACTTACTATCTGTGTAACTTTGGGCAAATTTCATAACATCTGGGATGAGAGGTAAATTTCCATGGGTCTGTCCTGTTTCTGCATATTCTGTGCAGAGTCATTGGCAGAATTTGTTCTGGACTATCTTATCATGGATGTTTGTCTAGCAAACAGCCTTTGAATACAGAGATGGTGTCTCTCTCTGAACAAAGGGCAGATTTACTTACAGCACACTATAAAAGATTGCATTTCCTAAACTTGGTTTTCTCATCAGTGACTCAACTAAGTGTGCAACACCAACCTCAGTCACTCTCCAGAGCCCCTGAGGAATCCTGTCTCTGACTCGGGACTTCTGCATCTTCTACAAGCATCAAAAGAGTAGGTATCATTGAAACAAGTAGGGTGAATCTCAGAGCCTTCACAGTTGACAATCTGTGACTCAGTTTTGTCATTTGTAAAATGGGAATAATAACCTTCTCATAAAGGAATTATGAGAATTAAATAAATTAATACACAGGAAGTGTTTAGAAAAGGGCCTACTTAAATTAACTGCTTGATAAATATTAGCCATTGTGATTAATTTCAAACATATGTCAATAGCTAAACAATCACACCCAAAGGATTAGGGACAAATGAAGGACTCCACCCTCACTAGAAATGAAGAAGCCTCTATTCTTAACCAGGTTCTGCTCAATATTTTATAATTTAATAAATCTAGAAAATGCATCAATCAAAATTATGCATGATACAATTGCCAATATAGATAAAAGAATCAGATTTTCTTAAAAAATCTTGACATGCTAAACACAAATTTAGTGGAGATATAAATTCTATTAAGAATAAGCTATTCATGTTGCATATTAACTGCAACTTATATAAAATGAATTATAGTTCCAGTAACAATGTAACATGTCCAAAAATTAATTTTCTATTAGGTTAAAGAGAAATGGAGATAAATTTTTAAGGTTTTTGAGTTGGTCAGGTCTCACTTAACATATGGTGTTTAGTTCCAGAATCCAGCGTCTTAAAGGAAAACTTCAGCAAATGTGAATGTTTTTGGCAAATATGGATCATTTTTAATACATAAAGAATAAATGAAGAAACCTGACTCCTTTACCCTAAGAAAGAAAAAATGTATTGATGATGAAAATTTTTCAAACACCTAAAAGGTTATTTATATAAAATATTCTGTGCAAATACAAAGCATAGAGTTAAAAATGGTAAATTGATTCTAATTCAATTTAAGAAAAAAACTTTCTATCAATTAATTTTTTTAAATGTTCACTAGCAATAACAAGTTCTTCATGGAAGTTTTTAAAAATTTATTATATATATTTCAAGTATACGACATGATGTTACAAGATAGCATAGATAGTAAAAAGGCTAGTATAGTGAAACAAACTAACATATTACCTCACATAGTTACCATTTTGTTTTTGTGTCAAAAGCAGCTAAAATCTCGTTTAAATGAATTCCAATTTTATTACCCATAATCCTCATGTTGTACTTAGATTTTGAGACTTATTATCCTACTTGTCTGCTACTTTGTATCCTATGACCTGCAAATCCCATTTCTTCTCCAACCTACCCCTTGTTACCACTGTTTTTTTCTGTATGTGTGTGTGTGCAAACATGTATTATATATATAACACATGCATGTATGTACTAGGATTCCACACACAAGTGAAATCATTCAATATTTTTCTTTCTGTGTCTGGCTTCTTTCACTTAGCATAATGTCCTCCAGGCTCATCCATGTTGTGGCAAATGGCAAGATGCCATTCTATTTTAGGGCTGAATAATATTCTACTATATATACAGTCACCCCTTTGTAGCTGTGGATTCAATCAACCACAGATAAAAAATAGTACTAAAAAAATTTTTCATGTGTACTGAACATGTACAGATTGTTTTGGCCAGTATTCCCTAAACAATACAGTATAACAACTTTTTATACAACATTTACATTGTATTAAGTTTTGTAAGTATCTATAGATGATTTAGAGTATACCAGAGTATGTACATAGGTTGTGTGCAAATACTACACATTTTATATCAGAGACTTGAGCATCCATGCATCTTGGTATCCACTGAAGGAATAGAAACCAGTTCCCCGTGGATAACAAGGGAAGACTGTATCTGCTATACTCTTTATTCATTCATCTGTTGTTGAACAGTTAAGTTGATTCCATATCTTGGCTCTTATGAATAGTAATGCAATGAGCATGGGAGTGCAGTTATCTTTATGAAGTGGTGATTTCATTTCCTTTGAGTATATGCCCAGAAGAAGGGATTGCTGTCATATGTATTTCTATTTTTTAATTTCTTTAGAACCTCCATACTGTTTTCCATAATGAGTGTACCAATCCAAACTTACACCAGCAGTGGACAAGAGTTCCATCTTCTCCACACTCTCACCAACATTTGTTTTCTTTTGACTTTTTGATAACAGTTATTCTAGCAGGTGTGAAGTGATACTTCACAGTGGGTTCTGATTTGTATTTTGTATTTCCCTGATGATTAATGATGTTGAGCACCTTTTTTTTTTTTTTTTGAGTTGGAGTCTCACTCTGTCGCCCAGACTGGAATGCAGTGGCATGCTCCCCGCCACTGCAGCCTCAACCTGCTGGACTCCGGTGATCCCTCCACCTCAGCCTTCCAAGTAGCCGGAACTCCAGGCATGAGCTACCATGCCCGGCTAATTTTTGATTTATTGTAGAGGCAAGCACCTTTTAATGTACCTGTTAGCCAATTTTATGTTGTCTTTGAGCAAATGTCTATTCAGATATTTTGCTTGTTTTTATACAAGTAGTTTTTCTACTGGTTTGTTTGAGTTATTTATAAATGTTGGATACGAACCCCTTATCAGATATACGATTTGCAAATATTTTTTCCCAGTTGGCAGACTGCCATTTCACTTTGTTGATTGTTTCCTTTGCTCTGCAGAAGCTTTTTAATTGGATGTAGTTTCATTTAGTATTTGTTTTTGTTTTTGTGACCCAAGTTTTTGGTGTCCTATCCCCCACCTTCCCTCCAAAATTGCCAAGGCCAAAATCCAATTGTTTTTTTCCTTTATTCTCTTCTACGAGTCTTATAGTTTCTGATCTTACATTTAGGTCTTTTATCCATTTTGAGCTGAACTTTGTGTATGGTATAAGAATACAATCTCTTTATTTTGCATGTGGAAATTCAGTTTTCCCAGAGCTGTTTTTTGAAGAAACTATCCTTCCCCTCTTGGTGCCTTTGTCAAAAATTAGTTAACTGTATATGTTTGAATTTATTTCTGGGTCTCAGTTTTGTACCACTGGTCTATGTGTTTATAGGTCAGTACCACACTGTTTTGATTACTATCGCTTTGTAATAAAATTTTAAATCAGAATATGTAATGCTTTCATTTTTTTTTTAATCTCCTAGGCAGAACTAAGGCAATGGGGATTCTCTCCTTCACATTCAGGTATCTTTAAACTGCTCACATCTTGTCCACAAAAAAAGCATATGCACAGGCAATTTCCCCAGGCATCTTGCCTCCCTGGTGTCTTCTTTTCAGTCTACCTTGTTAAAACTAACCATTTCTTCTTAGCAGCCTACCTGACTTTTTTATTTACCTCTCCAGTTATTCCCACGGCCCACAGGCAATTTACAGAGACTCTTGGATAACAATTCCTAGCCCCATATCCCATCTGGCTTAGGAGGGAGATTAGAAAATTAATTTCATGATCTCAAAGGTTCCTTTCAACTCTTGAATTCATGAACTATTCTTATTTATTTTGCCAATTATGGAAATTGGTGGATTCACAGTGACTGAGGAATGAATAAATAAGTGAATGAACATTATTAAGCAAAGGTGTTACATCAACCAGTCAAATAGATAACAAGGAGTGCATAGGCAAGAACAATAAACACCTGTGGGGACAAGGAAAGTGTGTGTGTGTGTGTGTGTGTGTGTGTGTGTGTGTGTGTGTGTGTGTGTGTGTGTGTGTATGAGAGAGAGACAGACAGACAGACAGACAGACACAGACACTGGGGGTAGAAGTGGAAATGGAAAGTAGAGAACCGTAGTGAAGACATCAAGAATAATTCTTAGAAATTACTAACCAGTAAAGACTCTTACATTGTTTATAAACCAACATGTAATTTCAAGTTATATAAAAGCATATTTGAATGAAAATGAGAGAATTCTAAACTCTAAGAAATTATGATAGGAAGAAACAAATACATTCTTGCACAGGCAAAAAATGATACAAACAACAATATAAATGAATCTCAAATGCATTACAGAAGGAGAAAGAAGCTGACTGCAAAACCTACATACTACATGATTCAATTTATATAACACACTTGAAAAGACAAAATATAGGGACAGAAAATGGATCGGTGGTTACCAGGGACTAGAGGGTGGGAGGAAGGGCTGACTAAAGGACAGACACAAAAATCTGGGGAGTGGTTATATGTGTGCTGTATCTTAATTGTGGTGGTGATTATACAACCATATGCTTGTCAAAATATAAAGAGCTCCATACTAAACAGCAGTAAAAAATTTTGTATGTAAACAATATTTAATTTTAAAATGAGAAAAATAAAATGCCTTAAGATAACTTTGTAAAGCTGAGTAATTAAAATATGATTTGTCAATAACAAGCCACAATTTAAAATGCTGAGAGGAAATATCATCATCTTTACAATATACTACTCAAAATCATATTTTGAAATGAAATGTCAAATGTATAAGCAACTTGCTTTTTGTAAATAATCAAATATATGTTTACTGTTTCATGAATAGTTAACATGTAAAACTATTTGCTCACATTCTATTTTCAAAATATCCTCCCATAAGAAATGTAATTCTAGTAATAAGAAAAACTTTTTTTATTATTTATATATTCTGCATTTGCTACCATATTCTACATTACTGTATTTATTTAAAATTTGTCCTTTTAAAGCAAAAAAAGTTGTTTCTCATAATAAAAATAAAACTTACAATAATGATGTTTCATATAATTTGAATAGCATATACTAAATCATATTTTAGAATTTGTCACTGTTTCAACCCAATGGAAATGACTTCTTTTCAGGATACAATTAGGGAGATACCAATGATGACAAATACGCAAAATCTAATACCAATTAGAAATAACAAATTACACTGCCTTCTTTCTGTTTGTAGAACAGTTCAAGCAATAGACATATAGGACTACGGAGAGCTTGACATTATTGAAAACTACTAACGAGCAAAGTTAGAAGAGACAGAAAAGCAATAGAGAAGCATACTCTTCTGGAAGTATAAGAATGTTATAAATTGGTCAACAAAATAATGTTTTAAAATCATTTTATTTGGGACAACATAAAGTCAAACTCTAATTTTATTTTTAGTGATAGGAATATACATCCTCTGTAACATATAGCAATATAAAATGTATTGCAATATAAGTACTTGTCAGCTTACATCACTACTAAAAACACTCACACTTTATTTTCTCATACCTTCTGAAAAATAAATCTTTTTGCTACTCTCCTGGACTGTGTGAATCTGCATAGTGGGCAGATTGTGACAAGAAAAGCTCCAATGAGGGAGGAGACCACACTTGACATGAGATGCACACTTCATGAGGTAAGTATAGTTGGCATTAGTGTGTACATCACAGGACTGGGGACTGGGGCTTCAAAGCAGTGAAGAAACAACCCAGATGAGGGGCTTTCAAAACTTTTTGTCAGTTCCCAATGGAAGAAGAAAGATGTCTTAAGAGAGTTAGTTCAAAACCCCTTAATGTGATGCACTACATAAAATCCCTGTGTCATTTCCTTTAAGCTAACTACAACAAAGATATGCAATACTCCTATCGTTGGAGTTATGCTTTCTTTTAATGTAGCACAATTCATAGACTGGACAACGTGGTGACCAACCTTTTATGTGAGTTATAAATAATGTGTGCATGTGTGTGTATGTGTAGTGTGTGTGTGTGTGTGTGTGTGTGTGTAAAATCCATTATAAAAGAGAGCTATAATTTTAAAGCACAATGTTTATCAAATAGCTTATCCAACTACACACTTCACTTCTGGATTGGTGCCACCAACAGCTAAATATATGAATAAGCATAAGACCAAAGAAAAATTGTGAATAAATTAATATTTATGGAATGATAATGATATGAGCTTCAGGGAAGAGAATGCCAGGTAGTTACGTATGTTTCTTAATACTAACGTGATCAAATCCACATACACTCTACATTCTCTCCTTGTCTTAGCATTCTGTCTAAATCAGGGGAGGCTCCATTTCTGACTGGGAAGGAATAGAGTGATCCTAAAATACCTACTAGGATAAGACAAGTTAAAAAACAAAGTTGAAACTTTATCTGAGCCCCCAGAGCTCCACCAGCAAAGATATTATGGTAATTTTTGCTTGTTTAAATTGTTTTTATTTTACTAAATATCTTTTCTCCCTTCTAGTTGTTGGTGTATATTCAGGGGGTAGTAAGAAGAAAACATGTTCTATCTTCAAATATGATTCCATGTATTTTATAAAATGCTTTAGTTGAAAGTAATTTAAAAGTGAATCCAGTATCTTTTGGAGGAAGTGACTCATCCAATCCCGCACAATAGTTATAGGCAGATGTAGTACGAGAATGCAGATCCTCCGGTGCTTAAGCTGGGACTCTGTGTAGTAAACTAAGCTGAAGCTGGCTATTCACTCTCTGGGATAATAAATGCTTTTCAGAATGATTCTTCTTCATTCTCACTCTAATATGCATTATTGTTATCAGAAAACTTTTTTAGTACAACATTTCCTACTTGCAACAAAAAAAGGAGAGCGCATTGGGACCTGGAATAGCCAAATAGCAACATGGAAGATACTGGGTATCTAAGGGGCAGGAGAAGAGGAGCAGAAAGTGTGAGTTAATCATATTTTTAAAAGAGGAAAAGAGGCTTAATTACATATAAAAGCCACTTTCATTGCTCTGGAGGTTCCCAAGGGATAAATATTACTGGCAGTATAACCTGTCAGAATTATTTTCAGTCTGAAGTATGGGAAAAGGGAAAGGGAAAAACGATATGCAGTAGACTATGAAGAGAGACCTCCTCTGTCTTATCAACAGAAAAGATTAGAGACTCCTTTCCTTAGTCTCACGATATTTAGAATAAAATTTCTGAGCAAGCTAGTACATTTTAAAATATGAACAAAGTATATGAGAGGGAGATCTGTGGGGCATTATGCTTATAAGAAAATATTGAGTATTTGTTTGGTGTTATATGGAGAGTTGCATCACTTATTCATGCCTTTGTATCCGAAAGCAATTTGAGCAAGCTAAAGAGTGGGATTTTAACTTTAAAGACATGGAGTTTTTGTCAAATTATAAATCTTTAATCTGGTCTGTTTAAGGATATATACTTAAAGAAAGAGAGAAAAGAGAATTTGTAAACTTCTAGTGTGTTTTCCAATGCAAAGAAGGAAAGCCATCTAAATTTGGTTACAAATCCCAGAAGAAACCTCGATTTGACCCCTTTCTCTCCATCTTTCCCGCAGACAATCCCAGAAATACTTGTTTTCCCTGTTGTAGTCATAGTACAGGCATTAGAAACATTTCCAAACAGAACTTAAGCTATTCATATGAAGATACAATGATGAGTTTTATGATTAAATACATCAGTTTAACTTGTGCTAAGCATTATTATACTGAAGCACTAAACCATTGAAAGTTGTTGTCAAAAACCATAAAAATCCACTCACAACTTGCACAATTTAAATGTAATACTGTTTCTCAGATCAAGAATAACAAAGAGAATGCAGAAAATAGAACTTGGGTTTTTTTTGTTGTTTTTTTTTGAGTTGGAGTCTCACTCTGGTGCCCAGGCTGGAATTCAGTGGCACAATCACGGCTCACTGCAGCCTCTATTTCCTGGGCTCATGCTACCCTTTTGCCTCAACCTCACAAATAGCTAAAATTACAGATGCACGTCACCACGAAAAGTTATTATTTTTTTTTTTTGTTAGGAGGGAGGCAGGGATAAGGTCTGGCTATGTTGCCTAGGCTGGTATCTAACTCTTGGGCTCAAGAAATCCTCTTGCTTTGGCCTCCCAAAGTGCTGGGATCACAGGTATGAGCCATCTCGCCCAGCAGAAGATGAAACTTGAAGGTATACCCACCTGAGATGAGAGCCATGACTTTGCCAAAATAATAACGAGCAGTTTTTCCAAATGTAGTAAGGTATAAAATGGGTGCAGGATTTTTTAAAAAGTAATTTCAATTACACAAAAAAGTTATGCAATGATATAGAGAGAAGTAACTTCATGAGCCTTTGATGGGCCATTCATTCCTTCATTGAACATTTATCCATGGGGCTCCTCCAAGTAACAGGCACTTTTCTAAACACTGAGTAAGAGCAGTAATCAAAACAAAATCCCTGGTTCCATGGAGCACACAAGTCATTGGGAGAGCAGATGCTAAACAAGTAACTTTTTTAAAACATCAGTTAATGATAAGATTATGAAAATAACAAAATATGGTAATGGAGTGTAATCAATGAGGATCTGCCATGTTATATAGGACAGAGAAGGCTTCTCTAATCAGGATACATTTGAGGGGAAACCAAAGTTAGTGAAGACACCTGAGGACACAGCATTCCAGCCAGAGAGAAAAGCTCTGAGATAGGAATCATCTTATCCTGTTTTAAAGAATATCAGAGAGAAGTACAAGTAAGGACAGTGGTTGAGAGTGTGGACTTTGGAGTCGGCTAGAATAATTTTTAAAGCTCACAACATAGAATCATCTGGTCCAATATATCAATAGTGCCAAGATTGAGAAACTTTGCATTAAGGCAAATGACTTAACCATTCTAAGATTCAGTTTCTTCATCTGTGACTTGGGGGTAATATTATCTATCTCGCAGAATTATTATAATAATTAAATAAGCTAGTACATATAAAGCATAGTGCCTGGCACAAGATAGGCACTTCATTACTACTAAATATTGGTATTATCAAATCCTCCCTTAACTCCACCATCCCATTTCTCTGCTCCCTTTAACAACTCCTTAAAATAGTTGTTTATACTGAAAATGTCTACTTTTCCCATTCTCTTTTAAACCTGTTCTAATCAGGCTTTCATTGCCATCACTTCTTTCTTATAAAGGTCACCAGTGACTCCATATTATTAATTACAGTGATAATTTTTCAGTCCTCATCTTACTTGTCCTGCCATCAGCATTTAATAAAATGGCCTTTTATTGTCAAAAAACAACAACAACAACAATATAAAGAATATCAGAGATGCTTGTGTGCCTGGAGTAGACCAAATAAGAGGAAAAATAATATGACCTTCTGCAAAGTCTTTGTCTTTGATTAAGAGACATATAAAAAGCTGTTGGAAGGTTTATATAAGAGTGACATAGTTAGACATATTTTTAAAAGATTCATCGGCTTTATGAAAAATAAACTGTGGTGCCTGGAGGGAGGAAAAGTGGGATCAGTTAAGTAACTATTGCAACGGACCAGATTGGTAGCAGTGGCTCCATAAACTAGATGTTTAGGGGCAGGCTTGTTGGCTCATACCTGTAACCCCAGCAATTTGGAGGCCATGCAGGAGGATCACACAAGGCCTGGGCAACATGGTGAGATCCTGTCTCTACAATAAAAAAAACAAAAAAAAAAAACAAAAAAGAGAAGCTAGGCAGGCTGGTGCACACCAGTCATTCTAGCTACTAGGGAAGCTGAGGCAGGAGCGTGATCTGAGCTCAGGAATTTAAGGCTAAAATGAGGACTGATCATGCCACTGCACTCCAGCCTGGAGACAGAGCAAGACCCTACATCTAAACAAATAAGTAAATAAGTAACTAGAGGTACAGAACAAGATTTTTTTGTGTTGCCATTTAGCTAAACTAAAGACAGACTCCAAAAGGGGAAAAAAAGAAGACAAAAAGGAAGTAAAGAGTTAGCTACAGGCATACAGATATAGATCAACCAATTCTGGAACATAAATCTGGGTGAAGTAATAGTGAGGAATAGTTCTTAAAGATGTTGGGGATCTTTTTTTTTAAATGAGATGATTTTATGACAGTCTACATATGCTAAGATGTTAAGATATTTGGATTAGTGTACTGTAAGTTTTTCCTCACTATCTGCCAGTGAGAAATGTTATAAATGCTTTCTCCGAAATATGTCTGCCACTGATTTTTTTCCTTACCCCCTAAAATACATTTTTAAGAAAGTTTGTTTTTCTTCTTATGGTTGAGAAAAAGTTACAAAATGATAGCTATAGTTGTGTGTATGTAACAAAATGATACAAAATTAAAATGACAAAGAAAACTTTCATAGAAAATATCATCAAACAAAAGTTAAAAAAAGGAATACTATAAAAAGTTTTTATTTTTTTAATTAAAAATAAAAACTTTGGGGAATTCAAAGTGAATTTCTTTACCTGTTAATATAAAAGCTTAAGACATTCTAAAGGTATAATTTTTTTCAGATTTATGTTAGAAAAATCTTTAAGAGAAATATAAAACTCAAATTTTAAATCAACATTATCTTACACAAAGTATATTTTAAGGAAATTTAAGTCTTCTGTGGCAGAAATTGAAGGAAATTGAGGAACATTAATAAACTAAAAAATGCTGAGAGCGTTAAACCCCTGAGAATCCATTTGCTTCACAGCAATGTGCTTTTTCAACATTTAAATTGTATTCATTCTTTCTAATGAAAATAATTTTCCACAGCAGAAAAAAATGAAGATGTCAATTCTGTATCAATATAATCAGAAGGTGTGTTCTAGATATCCTTTGCAAATAGCAGGAAGAGAGAAGAATATAACCAATTGGAAAGGTGAATTCAATCAGTAGTGGAGTATAGGTCCAAGAACGCATATTGCAAGTGGAGTATAGGTCCAAGAACACATATTGCAAGTTTCAAGGAATACAAAGGGTTGAATTGGGACCTCCTAGATGATTTATGCAGAAAATTGTATTTTGTTGTTGTTGAGTCAGAGTTTCACTCTGTCGCTCAGGCTGAAGGGTCGCTCAGGCTGAGGATCGCTCAGGCTCACAGCAGCCTCAACCTCCTGAGCTCAGGCGATCATTTCATTTCTGTCTCTTTAGAAGCTCGGACTACAGGTATGCACCACCACACCCAGATAATTTTTTGATATTTTGTAGAGACAAGATCATGCTATGTTGCCCAGATTGGTCTCAAACTCCTGGGCTCAAGCAATCTTCCCACCTCTGCCTCCCAAAGTGCTGGGATGCAGGTGTGAGCCACCATGCCTGGCCAAACTGCATTTTTTTTTTTTAAGTTTTAGATTGAGTTAGTCAAATCGACTAAATTTAAGAATTTATATTCTACATGGCAAGCTGGAAGAATGAGCTAATATAAGTCAATTTACAGAAGTAAACAAAGTTTACAATTACAAAATAAAACAGGAAAAGTGAATAAAGAAGTAAATATTAAAATACAATGTTGTTTTTAAAAATGAAATGGGGTGATGCCAGTGTAGCTCATCGCAGAGTACAGATATACTGTGTCAGATTAGCTGCCAGGCAAATATCTATGTAGATAAACACAAATTCCTAATCACTCCAACTATAAAATTGAGATTACACTCCTAAAAATAATTAGGCCAATACTTAGTAATATTACTTTTGAGGAAATAGCAAATTACCAAAGCAACCATTTGAAGAAAATATAGCTTTAATGAATACTACTGCTAAAAATACATCACCATATACACATAGATTTACTTATTTGTTTTAATATTAATAGTGTTGCAACATAATATATCTAAATTTTGTCTTAAAACCTGTCTTCAGCATCTCAATATGCTAACATTAACCTCTTGGTTAGTCATAAAATTTCTTTACGTTTCGCCAAAGCTAGGCACATTTTAGTTTGTTTTGTCTGGAAAATTCAGGGCTTGGGATTGATAAACATACAGAGCAATGCAAAGTAGTATACACAAAAACACTTATGAAGTAAATAAGCAAGTGGAAGTACCCATTTATTTTAATAGGCAAGAATACCCGCAAAATAAGAATATTCTACAGGAAAGAATATCCTACAACATGAATCTTTATGTCATTCAATAATAAACTTTCACAACCAATGCTGGGCTAAAAAAAAAAAAAAAAAAAAAAGGTCATGTTATTTTTAGACAACTCTCCTAACCATGCTTAGTTAAGATTTTTTTTTTTTTTTTTAAGTTATAGGACCGACTTTGAAGTTCTGGAAAACAAAAGAAGAAGCTCGAAGTTTGGATCAACTCCATGTGAAAGCAGTGAAAATTACCTACGCCCCATGAAAAAAAGAAAAAAAAGTCCAAAGAACATAGTTATTTTACTTAATAGACTATAGACATGATACGACTTTAAACCAAGTATATATATATGAAGAGATAATAGTTTTTCTAAAGAAATGTTTATTTCATTTAAAAAGGAACAGAACTAAAGTAAATTACACTATATAAAATTTTAATTAGGAATTAGATTATTTGCAGACCATGAGCACTGAAAAACATTTCTTAAAGAGTTTCAAGAACAGAGATTACCTTTACAGAAGCCTTAAGAATATAAACAGGAATCTCTCTGGGTTGGAATTTTATGAATTAAGGACTACACCTGTATAAATAAGGTTACAAAAACTGATACAAATATTCAGATCTCATTGGGCCTATTTTATGATATAGTTTTTCTTTTATCAAAGAGTGTATGAATTTGGGCACTGGTTAGAACATTTGGGCTCTATTCATTTATCAGTTAGGAGTACTACTATTTAACACAAAGTTCAAGAAAAAATAGTTTGAGTGTGCCAATAATTAATATTCAGCAATTGTGATAAAATTGGTATGATTTACAAATTCAACCATGACTTACAATTTGTCTACTAACAATTATGTCAAAAAAAATTTTAGTGACCTGTGTCCTCAATCACATTCCCTTCTTACAAGTCAATGGCCTCTTTCTCATTTAATTCAGAGAGGTAGAAAATACATGATGAAGTCCATCATCCTGTTTTCTATCAGTATTGTAAATGATTTAATAGTATTGTGGCTGACTTAACATGACAGAAAGACAAGGGTGATGAGGCAGAGCCAGCTATAAATCCCTTTAAAAGGTCACAAATAATATCTCTTTTATATAATTAAGTTTTGTAACCTTCACACCTTCTCTTGAAATAAACATGTTCGGTAAATGTGTCTATGATCATTATACTGTTAAATGCTCTATGAGTCTTAATCAAATCATAGTTATTTTCATACATTTAAACATGCTTTTTATTAAGTACAATTCTAATAACTATACAAAGAGAATTGTTTTGTGTTTTTGAAATCTGGCTTACACAAAGGAAATATAACTTCTCATTACAGAATATCTGTAAAAATAATGTTCACCTTCTTTCTACTTTTATGGTGTGTCATATACAAGTCTTTCCTCTCTATTTTAGATTTCTAGGATGTTACAGATGTTTATTTTATTATTCTAAGCAAAACACTGCACTATCCTCAGTGCAAAGAAATGAAACTCCAAGTACAGATTACTCAGGTACAAAAATTTCATAAATCTATTCCTATCATAATGTAACTAAAGGTTCCTTTTCATTCCAGAGTATAAATTCAATGACAACAATATCCCATAATATGAGTTGAACAATTTGGGAAAACAATTATAAATACTTCATAATTAATATGTTTTCTTTTGATTGCTTTAGTTATTCTAATGCAGACTAAAGTATAATGGGGCATTTTAATAATCTATGTATAAAAATAAAATATTCACTGTACTCTTAAGTTGAATGCTAAAATTTATTGCCTTAAAAATTTTCACATTCTTTTAAGTAGTTAAAAGTGAACTTTAAGATGCTTTTTAAAAATTGAGCGCTCTTCTCTCTCACTTACATACCACTGTTATGTATTAGCAGGCTTCTAGTCTCTTCTTTCAAAGTTAGTAAATTCACAATTACACAGTTATTTCACTTAGTTTTAGATAACAATGAAATGGTGAGTTTTTTGAGAAAGCACTGAATTGGACAACTACTGAACATGGGTCTAGTTAGATTACAAAAATAAAAAAGAATGAAAGAAAGGAAAGAAAGCAAGTAGACAAGAGAAAAAAGGACTTTAAAAAGCTCTAGGGTTGATATGAAATTGTATGACCCTAATGATTACTGTGTATATACCTTTATACCTATTCTATTATGGTAAATACAAATACATCAAAATTGTAAATTAATTGTTTAGCAGAATTAAACAAACACTATATTTTAAAATTCCAGTACACTGAGAAGATACTGATCCATAACTCATACTGACAGAAAAGATAAACAGGCCCCTTAACAACATAAAACATTTCCCAAGGTATGCCACAATGCAAACGTGAAGATGAAAATATCTGAATGCTTATCTTTACTTCAGTTTGAACCCCTAACACATTTTTGCTATTAAACACACCCCTTTTGTCTCCACCGCTGCCTAATCAAACTAGTGAAGTTAGGAGAGCTTGCTAAAATGCGCCTTCCAGGCAAACTTTTGTTTTCCAAAGGCAAAGCTCTCCAAATACTTGCAGTTGGAAAAAACGTCCACTTCAACTACCAGACACCAGGACGTCACTTTCTCCCTTGGGCTTACCTGCTACTACTTAACTATTCTTCCAAGTAGACTGGGCGTGTTGGGAGGTAGCTCCTTGAACACTTCTGACTCCATGATGACTACTTATGTACACACCTTACTCCCACAGGTCCTTCGCACCCTTTACCCTCTATTCCTTGCTGAGAACTCACCCAGGGCGCTTAGCGCTTGTCACGTCGCCAACGCCTGCCCACCTGGGAGCAAAGAGTCCTGGAGGAATAGTCCTCAAGATCAAGAAACTGTCTGGATTTCAACATGTGGTGAGAGAAGCCTATGTAGGGAAGAGGTGGGGGGATGCGGAAGGGGGATAGGAGCCTTACAGATAGCAGCTGTCCGTTAAGTGGTTTAAATCTGTTGGTTAAAAAGCTGAATAAACAAATACACAGATGGGTCTGGTTTCTTGGGGATGCTGAATTCTGAAGAGCCTCCCAAGCAGGGCACCAGTTCGGCCTGTCTAGACTCATCCCTATGCAAAACGCGCACTGGTTCGGCTTTCAAATCCCCAGACTTACACACGTCTTTCCCTCCTCATGTTCCTTCACCATCAAAGTGTCACCCCACGCGCCAGGTGCCCTGAGACTTACCCCAGAGATCTCAGAATCTGAGGACAGAGGGGCAACCTTTCCTCCCTGCTCTAGAGATGCCCGAACACTGCCTGCAAGGGAGGATATACACTGATGTCGGGGTATCGGGGAGCTTTCCGGCCTCCCCGGCGAGTAGAGGCGCGCGGAAGACGCGCGGGCGACGCGCGCGCAGGCACCCAGCGGGTCCCTCCCGCGCCGCCGCCGCCGCACGTGCGCCGCCGGGAGCGCGAAGGGCGCTGAGTTCCGCGCTGTGCCCGCCGCCTGCCAGGATCGCGGAAACTCGCAGGTAGAAGCCAGGATGGGGTCTGCGCCCCTCCCACGTGCCCTCCCCGAAAACCGCGGGGCGCGATTCCACCCCAAAGCCATCCAGAGAGTGAGAAAGACCTCGGAGCGGAATAAAAGTAAAAATCAGGACAGGCCCCGGGGAAGGGGGGCAGTGGGTCGTGCTGCCGCGTGGAGTGGGGAGAGGGCGCGAGAGGGGCAACAGTTCAGCTGCTTCGGCCATCCCGAAGCGTCACTAGGGGCCAGGAGTTTCTTGACTCCGGAAACAGGACTTGTCCCCTGTTCGCCTCTCTCCTTCCCAGAGAAGTACTTCTGAAATGCACGCGGGAGAGCCCAACTTCGAGACTAGAAGCGCGCACTTGCCCAACCGAGTAAATAAAGGTCAGCGCTTGGATCAATGAAGTGTGCGCTTCCACCCGTCAGATGTTTTTACTGTGGATTCTCCTCCCGAGGGGAGGGGGAAGGGAGGAAGAGGAAAAGACAACAAACAATAAAAAGAAAAAAACAAAAAAACAAGAGTCAACACACACACATCTGGTGTTTCGACACACATTTTTTCCCTCAGCCGCTGTCTCTCCGGACGAGGCAACGTTTTGCATACTCAAAACTAAAAATCATCCGTGAGCCCGCGGCAAAGTCTCCCCCTCCCCCCCCGACCCCCATCACAAAGCAAAATGAAAAAGCACAACAAGTGGCGATGCCGGGTCCGGAACGCGACCCCGACGCCAAGCCGCCGGAATTTGACACATGTCACACGCGCCCGCCAGCGGAGCGCTGCCGTTGGGGCGAAACTTTGCCGCCGCCGCGGGAGGAGCGCGGAGCAGAGTAAAGTCGCAGCCCGGCCCGGCGTGGAGGTGGCTGGGACGGGGTGGGGTGCGGAGGTGCAAGCGCGCCAGAGTAAGGGCGAAGAAACTTACCGCGACCGGGGACGCCGTGGGCAGCGTCCCGGGAGGTGGCCCCGCGGCGCCGAGGCAGAAGCCCCCCAAACAACACACCCACGCGCGAGTCCCGGCAGCTGCTGCGGCTGCGGCGAGTGGGGGGCGCGCCCGGGGGCGGGGGGCGGGGGGACCGGAGGAAGCCGCAGCCGGCGGACGCGGCCGCCGCATAAATGACCGGGGCGGGCGCTCGCGGGCAGGCTGCGGGTGGCGCGGGGCTGGAGCTGGGGCGAAGCGGCGGCCGCGGAGCTGCACGCGCCGGCGTGTCTCGCGCTTTCTCGGAGGCTCGCGCTGTCTCGCGCTGCCGCTCCCCCCACCCGGATCTGTGTGTGTGTGTGTGTGTGTCTGTGTGTGTGTGTGTGTGTGTCTGTGTGTGTGAGTGTGCGCTGCCGGGCGCGCGCACCCGGGCGCGCGCGCGTGTTGTTGGCAAGGCAAACTGTACACACACTGCGCGCGGGGCTGCCTCGCCTCGGAGGGGCGGGCGGGGGGAAGGGACTCCTCGGAGGATTCCGAAGTGCGGCCGGGCCACTTGTTTGTTTTGTTTGACTATGCGTTGTGACTGCCGTTGTTATTGTTGATCCAAGAAGTGGTTTGTAACCAGCGGGTTAGGATGCCTGTCTCCCCCCTCCACCGCGCTCCCCCCGGTTCCCCAACTTGTTTAAGGGAGGAGGAAGCGCGGGGCCGAAGAGTGTTCGGATTGGCAGCGGAGCCTCCTGGCTGACGTCAGGTCCACCTGCTATGTAAACAACTCGCTGGAGAACTTGTTTGTTCTGCGCCAGATCCTCCCCCGCCCCCACCCTTCTCCCCACCTCCTGCTCCGCCTTCTCCGGCTCGCCCCAGACGGCGAGTCAGGGAAGGGGGTGGGGAGGGAGGCGAGAACAAAACCGTATGCTGTACTGGCAAAGCCGAGTTGTGTCTGCTGCTTCTTGGCAGTCCCCAAAGTACGTCCTCAGCAGACGGAGCTGCTGGCAAATGAAACAGGGTATTCCACGTGAAGTGCAGAAAGCCTCGAAGGTCCCCAAGCCCTCGGTGGCAGGGAGTGAGAGTAAAGCCAGTCGGCAAGGGAGACCCGGGCGTGCGTGCCACGCGGAGTGGCCTTTCTTTTCCCGTGCGCGCCTCTGCGGCCTGGGTGGAGAGTGTCCTTCTCGCTCTTCATTGTTGTCCTGGCTTCTGTCTCCCTTGGGCCCAGGAGTCCTCGGGCTTCCGCGTGGTCGTGCAGCCCGGGGCACTGGGGCGGGGCTTGGAAGGAAAGGGCCGCCGATCTGGGACTTTGAGCGTCTAAGGCTTTCGTGACGGGCCCGCTCAGTGACGGAGGGGAGCAAAAAGTAACCCGAGTGAAAGAAAAGAGGCGCCAGCCAACGCCTGCTCCGCGCGCACTTCAAAGCTGCGGCACCAGCGTGGGGGATGCGCTGGCCCGGCCTCCGGCGCGAGGTCCCGGCTCTTACCCGCGGGGTGTGACCGGGCGGGCTGGCCGGCGCTGGACCGAGAGGGTGACAGGGAAAGGCCAGGCGGGCCCCGGATGGGACGCGTGACCCGAATCGGGGCGAGGGGATTCCTCAGGAGCTCCTTCCCCACCCCAGCTCGGCGCCGCGGTGCCTCCCCAGCCCGCGGGCCCCGCCACCCTCCGCTGGCCGCGGTCCCCGCGCGCGCTGCCGCCGGAGCCCGCCGCTCTGCTCCTGAGCCATCGCAGAGCGTGGCATTGCGAGAGGGCTGAAACTTTCCTCCCAACAGCGGCGGCAAAGAGGCCGTGGTGAGCAGAGCCTGGCCCCCGGTTGCTTCCCGGCCCTCCTGCCTGGAGAAAGAACGGCTAACTTTAGCATCTCCAGTGGCAGAAGCGGGAGCGGTGGCGACTTGGGACACGGGCGGGCAGCGCTAACTTATGCCTTGGCGTCTCTGCTTTCTCAAAGAGCAGCGCGCCCTTTCTCTAAAGGGCAGACGCCAACACACACACACACACACACACACACACACACACACTAAGCACCAAGTCTTACACACACACACACACACACACACACACACACACACACACACACACACACTAAGCACCAAGTCTTCCTTCCAGAACCCGCGGTTCTACCCGGGAGGAAGCAGCCCTGGCACCCACATCAGTAAACACACCGTGAGGTTTTCTTAGTGAAACCAATTAAGTCAATAAGCCGTGGGGCCGGCCCTGGGAACACGGCCCCTGCCAGGAGGAGTAGAAACGAGGTAGAGTTGGGCTTTGAATTGCGGTTCTTCCCGCGAGCTTTTCAACTCAGGGCGGTCCTTAAATGTTCTGCAGTCTCTGTCTATAGATTGTGTTCTCACTCTTTTTTAAATCGTCTTTTTCGAAACGCAGACTGAGCAGTGGGCAAATAATCCGAATCTTTTTCTTTTCTTTTTTTTTTAAGTGGAAGCAGAGAGGAGGATCCGTCCTTTACATTTGAAAACGCAGACCCAAATGGCCCTTTCCTCGCCCTTCTGAAAGGTGGGGATAATTTTATGTTAAGTAATTTGTGTGTACACTTCACTAGCAAGCCTAACTAAAAACCGAATCTGAATCAACCTGCAACTATTTTGAAAAAGAAGACTGAAAGTCGACGAAATCCTTGGAAAGCCAAGAATGCCCCTTTCCACGGGGCTGGCGGATGAAGGTGACAGCACTGTCAAAGGTCAGCAGCATCTGGCTGCTTTTTCTCCTTTCACCTCCCGCAGACGCCGACCCCACTTACTTCCCTTTCTCTCCTGGTATCCTGAGGAAGTGAGCGGGAGAGGCTCCTTATAAAGGAGCCTGGGCCGCCCGGAACATTAGGTTCAAGTTCCCAACGAGGAGGGAGAGGGGGGGTCACGGTCTGGAGACTTGGAGAGGAACGGGTTTAGCTGGCCTTTCACTTTTCTATACACAAAGACACGTTCTGGTGAAATTCGCAGCTTCTGACGTTTCTTTCCTGCGAGCACAAATAGCCAAGCGCCAAGAGGTGCACAAGGACAGCTCGGTCGGAGGAAGCACATCTTTCCAGACTGCACGCGCACCTTCCCAGGCCTCTCCCTAAGCGGGACTGAGCCCACAGCCCCCGAGGGCCCCGCTTAACTTGCCCCCATTATCTGCTCCTCGCCTGCTGCCGTGCCCCGGGCCACCAACCCTTCCCGCCGAGAAGACGTCCAGGGAGTTGAGAAAACAGGTCCTGCCAGGAGCCGCAGCCCTTGGCGGACCCCTCGGCTGCAGCCAATGGGCTGGGCCCGGGTTCGAGAGGTGAAAGTTCAGGCCCGGGGCTCTCCGCTAGCTTCCCCTCTCGGGTCGCCTCCCTTTCAGCCCCCGCTCCTGGCCACACGGCAGACACAGCCCGGCTACCAGGGGCTGCCACGGTGGCACGTAGTTTGTTGATGGGTGGTCATAAAATATATTTATTTGCAATTCCTTGAACTCGCCCACCACCTCCGCCCCAGCATGGCCCCGAACACTGCGGGCTTTGTTCGCCTCGCCTGCTGCTGGAGCCGGCCAGGGTTTAGCGCTCTGTGCTAGCAGGACTCCAAAAAAAGTTGCAGTATAATAATAGGAAAACCGGGTTTCCGCAGCAGAGAACACACACCGAAAGGACAAACGGTGAACGAATCGTTTTCTTTTGCACAAGTCACTGGTCAGCCGGCTGGATCAAGGCAGCCTTTAAACGAAACACTGCACGTTAGGGAGAGGAGAAGTGCCAAATTCTGTCCCTGGAGCCGCCACGCAGGGTCGTCGCCACGGCTCAGGGCTTCTTGGCAGCACGTGAGTCTGCAGAAGTCATTCCAAGAGGTTGCAGAAGAAAGTTAAACGGGGCTCCTGGGTGAATGAGCAGTTTCACCAAGTGGACCTCAAAGCTCCCTTGCGGAAATTTATTTGATTTCAAGTTTATTTTACGATGAAACCACAAATCAACAAAATCCAAGACCCTGCTCTATTACGGTCCTGGCCAAAGGTAAATTCGTTTGAAATGGTCTCCGCCAGTGCATCTTGCGCGGAATGAAACACCCCAAATGAGACGAAGTAAAGCCAGGGTGAAGGCAAGCCACGTACGCGAGTGACACGTTGGAGATGTTGGGTTGATGCTTCTCCAAGTGAACTTCTTTGACTTTTTTAGTTATTTGTTATACAAATGTAATTATTCACACACTTAAGTCTGCCTTCTCCAAAACTTTCAAACAGCCAACTGCATTTTTCTTCTTCAGAACCGTTTTATCAGTGTAATTGTGACTTACATGTAAATCTTAACTGACTTGTTGGAGAAATCGCTGGGAGAGAGGGAAGGGGGCCGTTTTTAAATTGTGTTTTTCCTGTTAGAGATAACACCTTCAAAGTAGTACTACTAATTTCAAATCGCCTGTCACAAAAGTCTTCAAATGCAATGTAAATTTTTTTCCCTTTCACACAGAAATCAGGTGTGCATCAGGTTCCTATTTTGATTCACATCTACTACAGTTTTTGGAAGATGAGCAAATAAACAAACTCTTTTTAGACAGTTTGTCCTCACTCTCTTTCAAGACACATTTAGGGAAAAGAAAATTCTAATTTCACCGCAGTCAAATCAAGGGTAATCTATGATACAACGTCAAATTGAATGTAGATGTTACGAAATTGGTGGAGTTACACCACCATCTGTCGTTAAGTTTCGGGACTACAAAATTTGGGACCTATAATAAATCTTAATGAGCCTTCCCAACTTTTGTTTTTTAATCACTGAACATATTTTAAGTTTGTATTTGTATAACGTATGCCCTGAATTTACATGGATCCCGAGGCAACAAATATTTGTTCATAAACCCATGCTTAAACCTGGGTTCTTTCATCACCAGAGGGGGTGAAAAGTCTGCCAGCCCTCAAATAAAGCCTCTTCAAATCAGCTGTGGGTCTGCAGATTTCCCTTGCCCTGCCTCTTGCTTCTAGTGGGCTACTGCTGATATGAACCTTGGAGACTCAACAACAGGGAATACCCATGTCCTTCGGCTAATAATCGACTCTTAATTCTCTCTTGAATGCAACCTAGTTCTTTGTTAGTACTGTATGTCTAATCTTAAAAAATGTAACCAGAGCATCTCTCTGCTAAGAAGTTGGTTCTGAGTGTCTTAAAGAAATTGATTGAAAGGCAGTTAATAACAGGTTCCAGTTTGGGTTGCTCTTGCTGGAGAGATGAAGATCAATTGCTCTGGGATAGAATCTTGCAGGCTAAGTAGGTTCTATACCAAGTAAAGCTTTTATCCAAATGAATATGGAGAGTAGTCAACTATGGAATAAAGAATTCCAGTGCTGAATCAAAAGCCTCCAGTAAGCAATGGAGATTCCCTTTTTTTTTACACAACACTCCAGTGGCATAGTACTTATATTATCTGTATTTCCAAGGATCTTAAAACATCACATTATCTATAACATTGCACCCCATCCTGTTGATGGGGTGATTACCCCATTACTTGATTACCAAACTTCTGTTTGACCCCCTTTAACCCACACAAATGATGATTTCATATGCTTCTATCAAGCACTGAAGATTCCATTTTTTTCCACACAGCACCCCAGTGGCATAGTATTTATGTTATCTATATTTTTAAGGATCTTTCTGTTTTAAAGATTTGATTACCAAACTTTCATTTTCTAGAAAATAAAAAATAATTAAAATAAAATGTAATTACTTGCTTTTGCTGGTAACACATTAACTAAAAGTAATATTAAGTTGAATCATACAAAATTATCTATATTTGACCAACATTAACCTACACAAATAATTTCATATAGTTCAAGTTAATAGAGCCCAGATTTTTCTGATACATGATCTGTCTCTATAAGAGTAAGAATAGTTAAAGTATCCAATCCCTGATATTTACTTCAGGCCACATTGATTTAAATATGTGGAATGATAAGTTCATATGCTTCTATCAAGCAATGAAGATTCCATTCTCCTCACACAGCATCCCAATGGCATAGTATTTGTGATATCTATATTTTTAAGGATCTTTCTGTGTTAAAGATTTGATTACCAAACTTCCATTTTCTAGAAAATAAAAAATAATTAAAATAAAATGTAATGACTTTTACATACATAAGAGCTGACATAAGAGCTCTTTGCCTGTTGATGTTTCTAGCATTAAAGTAGTCTTGGAGTTGACATGTCTCTGAATTACTCCAAAATTGTAGAGCTGAAGGAAACTTCAAAATATTCTAGTCCAGTCTTTTCATTTTAAAAATCACAAAACTAAAGTTCATACTTGAGAGGAAGGTCACACAGCTAGCTGCTAAACTCCAGTTATTACTGAGCTATTTTGTGTCTCTAAACATAAAATCATTCTCCTTTCTCTTACTCCAGAGAAGACATTTTTGTCACACACACCCATGTCTTCACGTTTTCTTCACATCCATCATAAGCAATGTGACTCAGTGATGGCAATACTCTTGGATTTCATTACAGTATTGAAAATGGTTAACTGTCATGTCATGTCCACTGTAATGGAGGAAAAAAGTCTGATGACTCGTTTCGCTTGAAAGTCAATTAGAGTCTACAAGATTTCTTCAATAGTATAAAGAGGTTCATCAGTGTTGAGGGCAAGTGTTCATCACAGAAAAACTGGTTGCAAGAGGTGCTAAAACAAATCATAGTTTATGATGTTTTTCAGGGTTAATTATCTTCAGGGACTCAGAGGAGAAACCCATAATCTCATCAGCAGCTTGCCTTCACTAAACTTTTATGAAAGAAAGGATGACACAAGGCTATGAGGCAAAATATAGCATTGCTTTTTTAAAGCTCTAGCAAAAAAGAACTATCAAAATCCGGTTTCTTGGTTTAATAGCCATATGGTTCCAATAACATGGTAGTTTTCCCAAGGAATAAACCAAAATGATTATTGTAACAAATCATATGAAGATTCAGTCCATTGCCCTCTTCTTCTTCCCCTTCTACTTTTCTTCCTAAGCATTCTCTTTCTGCATTGCCTTCTTTCCATTTTCCTTTTGCTTTTCTTTCCTGTCTCTGCCATGGTCTTTGTGACCATTCTGACAATGACAACTTGCAAAATTTTCCACAGATATTTATCTTCTTTACTCCAAAGAAGTTTATTCAATTGCTTATAATAACACCAATTGAATCAAGCAAAGCTACCAGATTGTCCTCTTTTCTCCTTGGCTAGCTACTCCTTACACCACCTGGTTAATGGTTAATGGTACCTTAATCCACTCCATCCCTAAAGCCAAAATGGTCCAAGTCTATATGCTACCTCCTCCATCTTCTCAAATCTAAGCAGCATTAGACTTTGTTCATTGTTACCTATTTAATCTTCAATTGTCCTCTTTCATCTGTTCCCATGGTTGTTACCATACTCCAAGGCTTCATAATTTCTTACCTGGTCATTCTTGATTACTATCTAATAATCTTTCCTACTTTTAGTCTCTCTTCATCCCAATTTATTTTCTTCATTATTTTCTAAAACACAAGTCACTTAAGAATAGGCAAAGGTTCTCTGTAAGAGTCAAATCTTAAGTTTTTATCCAGGTACAACAAATGTGTCTAGCAAATATGCAATATTTAACAATCATTTTTTGAATGAATGAGTGGAAATCATGCCCCAGACAAACATATTTTAGATGTTAAATATACTCTGTCAGAACATCGTCAGATATATTTTTAGCTGTGTATAATTTTCAGTAAATCTGCAAGTCTGCTTTGCTACCCAAACATCTGGCTAAAATAGTTACAGCGATGGTTTTCATATTAAAGAATTTAGCAGATAGATATAAAGGTATATTAAATCTGGCATTCAAATTCCCAACTGCATTATTTAATGGCACTACAATAATTTATATGTTAGGCACTGAGGTAGATATTCTGAGAACTGAAGATGTATAAGATTAGGTTCTTTCCAAAGCTTACATTCTGGTGAGACAAATAAGGTATATAAATGGATTAATTCAGTAAAATATGAATTTCACTGAACCATAAGATAGTATCCAGGATACTATAAGACCAGAGAAAACATTTTTAAGTCTACTGTAAGAAAGTAACACAGCCTTTTTGTTTGTTTGTGATGATCACTTACAAAATAAACCTCAGAAGGTATCTTTTGATCAAAGATATATACTTCAGCATATACCTGCCTCAGAAAACCTATAATCTTTTTGGTCAAAAGCCTATCAAAGACAATGATGAATATAACAACTGCAAAGAGATATTCCGTCATGTTATCCTTAATATTACTCATGGTATTCTTGAGTATAGGTGCACTTTTATTTAAAAGAGTACTTCCAATGTGTCATTATTTAACCACAAAAACATAGTTTTACAATTGACAAGAACTGAAAAGAAAATAATATAAATGTTCTGAATTTATTCTCATGTTTTCCTCTCCCAGCTTTTCTAGCCTCAAGCAAGGAAAGCATGTTATCCTGGACCATCATGGTCTTCTGGAGACAGTCATAGAAAATTGCACTCCCTGATCTCTTCCCTCCACCAAACACCTTTTTCTGCCTCATCAAAGTGCATGCTGATTTCCTTCTATCCTTTTTCACCACTCCCACCTCAGTACATAAGCAAAGGCTTAGCCAGTACTTTCTCAGTTATTTATTATCTTCCCTCTAAATTCCTTTCCTCCTTCTCATTCTTTTTCATTTAACCCAGGAAAACCCTTCTTAACAATTCTTTATCTTTTTTTCCTCTCTTTCATGTACACACACACACACACACACACACACACACACACACACACACACATTTTTATGTTTAAGAGCAGAGCTACTAATGTAAGGAATCAAGGACCAGGAAAACTGACAACTGACATGAATATAGAAAAAAATAAAAATGAAAAACTCCTACTATTAGCTTTTAAAACCTTGAGGGTCTCCCAATAAAGAAGCAGTGAACATTCTTTTTTTTTTTTTTGAGTCAGAGTCTCACTCGCTCACCCAGACTGGAGTGCAGTGGCCGCTCCCGGCCACCGCAGCCTTGCCTGCTGGGCTCCGGCGTTCCTTCTGCCTCAGCCTTCCGAGTAGCTGGAATTACAGGCATGCACTACCATGCCCGGCTAATTTTTTGATTTTATTATAGAGATGAGGTCTCGCTGCCCAGGTGGGTCTCGAACCCGCGGGCTCAGGCAATCCACTCACCTCAGTCTCCCAAAGGCGTGGGATTACAGGCTGAGCCACCCAGCCCGGCTTGCAGTGAACATTCTTATGCCCACCGTGAGTTAAATTGATACAACTGGAAAGCAATTTGGCAACTTGTGTTAAGGCTGTTTCAATTACTTCCGTTGGCTAGCTTGCAATCCAAAAGAAGTTATCTGAGATACACACAGAAAGGCTTCATGTAAAAGTTGTTTGTCATAGACTTATTTATAATAGCATATATTTGGAAACTCTTAAAAATCAACAATATATAATATAATCTAGCCACAAAAATAATACATATGGGATATTTTAGTGACAAAATAGAACAATAGCATATAAAAAATTTACCAAAAGAAGCTCAGAAAGAAACATATCATTGTGATACTATAGTTCAAGGTGGCCCACAATTAACCGTGTATTCATACACTTGTGTAGTCGCCTCCAACGTTGTTTCAAGTTCAGACTGTGTGATTAATAGCATATGGTCTAGGTGATGGTATGCCACTTCTGAGTTTAGGTTATAAAAGACAGTGGCTTTCGTCTAGGCCACTGGATCTATCTCATATCACTTGCTCTGGCAAGCTGCCATGTGGTGAGAAGTCATAAGGAGAGGTAAGGAGGTATAGTCTCCGGCCAACAGCCAGGGAAGAATTGAGACCTCCAGCAACTATATGCGTGCACTTGGAAGCAGATTCTTCTTTTCCAGTTAAATCTTCTTGAGAAGACTGGAACCTTGGCCAACAGCTTAATTGCAACCTCAAGAGAGAATCTGAAAAAGAACCACTCAGGTAAGCTGTTCCTGGAAACCTGACCCTTAGAAACTATGAACTAATAAATGTTTGTTGACTTAGACCTGCTAAATTTGGGAGTAATTTGTTACACAGCAATAGATAATCTAACTAAAACAACCAACATAAGGAAGGTTATAGTTAAGTGGTAGAATTTTAGGTGATTTTTTTTCTTTCTACTTTTCATATTTCTGAATGAATCTAATTAAGATTTATTACTTCATAAATGGAAAAATAAAATATGTATTTATCTCAAAATTTATGTTTGAAAAAGGTGCCGTAAATTCCTTTTAGAATTACCTCCTATCAACATCTTCTAGAAATAAACTCAAAATACTCAAATTTTTAAAAATCCTCTAATAAAACTAGAATTATCGCAATTACAGTACATAAGTTAAATATAAAATTACATTTCAATCTTTACTTTTTATTTTATTTACTGAAAAAATGGTATTATATATTCTGTAATATAAATAAATAGCATTTCCACATATGATAAGTTGTATTTTATGAATTAGCAGGGTTTCTGAACACTATTTATAACATTGTTTGTGAGAAAATGCATTTCAAGTTTTAGACAACTCACTTGCAACATAATCCATTTAAACTTAGCGACTTCTTATATATGTCTATAAAAAATACATAGAAAAGGTTTTTAAAGTTTTTATCACTTTGAACAGAATAACTATTAAAGTATTTTCACTTTCATTCCAGGTAAATGGATAAAATCAGTCTGTGAACTGAGAGAGCAAGACTAGATCCTCAGATCATATTTAAGCATAAGAAACAATCATTGTCTCTTGAGATTTTCCTAATTAGGTTACAGCACAGTTACAGTAGTCGAGAAAGTCTAAGCAAGTGCTAAATTAGTTTAGCAAAAATTAGCAAATAGATAAATATGTTTAATCAACATACCACAACAATCAGTTGCCTAATCTGAAAGCAATTATGCCTTCTATCTTCATATTATATTATAAAAACCAAAAATAATAATTTTATGCCCAGTTAATTTTTTAAAAATTTAAGTCAGAGAAAGCCATTTGTGCATCCTGATAATATTAATTACCTAATCAATTTTGATAACATCTAGGTTGGCTTATGGATTTAAACAAATTAATGTAACAAAAGAGGCACATAAAATATTTTTTAACATAGGAATATGCAATATAAGTATATTAATCATATAGTTGTTTTGATAATATTCTTAGAGTGACTAGAAACAACAAGTGCATTGTTGTGTTTACTTCAGAAGACTATTACCAGAGTATTATCAGTGTTTTCAGGACCATAAATAAATATGATTTCTCTCATAAGAATATATTATATATAATAGGCAGATAAATTTCTGCTAAAGCGAGATATCATTTCCTTATCCAAAGATTCTTACATTTTCTGACTTATTTTTTGAAGTTAAAAAATCTTTTTATTACTTCTGTGATCCTTTGTCCATCATGTTGTTGATTCATCTTCTATAACAATTCTCTTTTCCACCTCCTCACTAAATTCTGTGAATCAGGATCAAAGACAAGGATGTCTGAACTGGTGAAAGAAGTGTATGATATTTTAACCAATTGAAGAAAACTCATTGATACTGTCTATGGGTTTTTAAAAAAATAACTAGGTCATTAAGGATCATAAATCATAAAGTATCTTTGCTAGAAAAAAATTGGGTATCTGTTAAGGAAAAAAATCCATGTTCATTAGTCCACAATCCTATATGCAATCAAGTTCAGGTAATTTATTTTTAGATAAGACATATAAAAACTCTATCTTGGAACATAATACTATTGGGGAATGGACATTCAAGAATGAACCATTGAAGGCAATTTGACCTCCAAAGTATGTTTAGTAAGATGAGCTCTACCTCGCAGTTTTTAGCAGGGAAATGTGGTGAGCAAATGTAAGACTTTCAAAGGAAAGGAAGTCCATACAGCTGTTTGACTGTGAGAATTAGATAAACTGTAGTCATAAAATATGAACCCTTTTACTTCCTGAATTCAATTCAGTTCAATTCATTTCAGCAAATATTTATTGAGTCCATATTATTTGCCTGTCAATATTTAATACCTAAGAATCATAATCTTTGGGTTAGATGGGGGCTTAGAGGTCACCTAATCTCAGATTCTTTCCGAAGAAGAAATTTGGGTATGGATTTTTGTTATGAAGTGACATTTCTTGGAGTCTTTTCATTAAGGGTAGTCAGAAAGCAGGGTCCAAAGATGGCTGGCTACCCAAACTCCTTTCCCAATTTTTTGCATTTCAAAGTAAATGTCCTAGAACTTTGCTTGACTCCATGTTGAGCAGATTACCTTTGAAAATGTATACCATAAACTGGAACTGGACAGACTTATTTCTAGGAAGGTTGCTGTTTGTTTCCACTCCCCCAGACAAACCTGGCCTTCTTGTCAACACTTGATTACTTATATCTAAATTCTTGCACTAGCACTAACTCTTGATCCCTCTAGAACATGGTCTGGGACCAAACTTCTCTTAGATTGACTTTACTTTTTCATTGCCTCCTCATTATTGTCTTTGGATATAGCGTGGAATTCTTTCTCTTTTTGTGAGTCAGAGTCTCAGTCTGTTGCCCAGGCTGGAGTGCAGTGACACATTCACGGCCACTGTAGCCTCTACCTGCTGGGCTCAGGCAATTCTTCTGCCTCCACCTTCCAAGTAGCTGGAACTACAGGCACACACTACCATGCCCAGCTAATTTTTTTTTTTTTTTTGTAGAGATGAAATCTCGCCAAGTTGCCCAGGTTGGTCTCGAACATTTGGGCTCAGGCAATCCTCTCACCTCAGCCTCCCAAAGTGCTGGGATTACAGGCTTGAGGAAATTCTTACCTTGCTTCAAAACTACTCCTAACTTTACACTATCCACTATCAGAGAAGTCCTTAATTCTACTTCAGTCAGATTCAAGGATCTGATGCTTAGGAGGAATTATTTTGCTATCTGGAGTGGCCACAGTGGCAAGAGAAAACACTTAATGAGCATCTTTGTTGGAACAAGGCTGCTGGTCCTGATCTTTTTTTATAACAGAATGCTCCTTGAAAACATCCTGGGCTGCAGAGTTGTAGATGTTGAGGTTTCCTTTGCTTAAATTTCCTTATCATTCTCACTGTAAAGCAGTGCTTTCTAGAGCACTCACTGGCAAGAGGAGATAATCTTGAAATGAGCATTGAGGATAAAAGGGTGCATTTATTTTTAGACATATACCTTAGTTATCAAGCATGAGATGTAGTCTAAAAAGCTTGTAGGAAACATGATCAGTATGGAAATTTGGTGGAGCAGACACAGTTAAAAGTATTTTAGGCATTCTATCTTTACCATTCACAGTCATTAAACAGAATAGGTGTCACTATTGTTTTGCCAACTATAGAATTTGTATTTCTAAAAGACAGCCAAATTATGTAACAAGAATGATGTTTGAACATATAAATTATTGAATTTTTTTATTTTTTAAATAACAATAGTAGAAACTAAAGCAAATTAATCATACAAAATGATTCTTCTTATTTAGAAAGATTTGGAATTACTATATAATTGATATAAAAATATTTATGAAAGAACTATTAACTGATTTATTTCATGTTATAATTTTGAAAATCATATAAAGAAAGTGTATGACTAATAAGTTTTAATTTTTTGCTGTGTATTCTGCCATTTCTATACTTAAGTAAGTCACTCTGTTTTCAGTTTTTGATTACTGATTCTGGTTTTGGTAGATTTTTGACTTTTCTGGCAGCAGTAAACTATGTGTGCTTCATTTATTTAGGTATAGATGTTAATACAGTTAATTTTGTTAATCCTTAAAATTAACCAGTTATTTTTTTAGATTAGCCCTCCTTAGACTAGGTTTAAATTTTGTCATGTATTTTACAAAGTAGACATCTGATGAATGCCTACAAAGGGAAAAGTGTTACTACTTTACCAAAAGCACCCATACAAACTAAAATTATAGCTCTTTATTCTGAAAAAAAAGCCCTATAAATTGGACCACATCAAAATTAAAAGCTTTTAATCTGTGAAAGACCCCGTTAAAGGGATAAAAAGCTACAGACAAGAATAAAATATTGGCAAACTACACATTTAAAAAAAAGTTTGTATCTAGAACAAAAAAATTCTCAAAACCCAACATAAAAAATCCAATTGCAAAATTAGCAAAAGACATGAGAAGACTTTTAACCAAAAAGGCTATGTAGCTAGCAGATGAGCACATGAAGAGATGTTTATCTATACATACTTAAAGAACTCCTAACATTAAAAAATATCAAAGACTGTTAAGGATGTAGAAAAACTGGATCACTAATAAATTGCTGGTGGGAATATGAAATGGTACAGCCACTCTGGGAACAAGGCTGTCAATTTCTTTAAAAACTGAACAGATAGCCGGGCGTGGTAGCACGTACCTGTAGTTCCAGTTACTTGGAAGACTGAGACAGAAGGATCACCTGAGCCCAGCAGGTCGAGGCTGTGGTGGCCATGACTCCTACTCAAAAAAACAAAACAAAACAAAACAAAAACTGAACAGATACCAGACAATGGAGCATTTGCATTCCTGGGCATTTATTCCAGAGAAATGAAAAACTTTAGGCCCACACAAAAACCTGTATAATAATTTTTATAGAAGCTTTATTTGTAACTTCCCCAAACTGGAAACAACTAAAATATTCATCAATAAATGAATGGTGAAACAAACTGTGGGACTTCTATACCATAGAACACGACTCAGGAATAAAAAGGAAATGGACTATTGTGCGTTGTATATATTTTATCACACTCCTACCCAATTGCTTATTTGTGCTGTACCTTTGGCAGCTGGGAAAGGATTCTTTTTTGTATGTTCATGATCCTTGGACTATTGACATACACAATAACTTGAATGGCTCAAGGATATTATGCTGAGTGAAAAAAGCCAATCTCAAGAGTCTATACCATATGATTCCACTTATATAACATTCTCAAAATAACCACATTATGGAGATGAGGAATGGATTAGTGGTTTCCAGGGTTTCAAGATCATATTGCCATGGGATAGTTCTGTATCTTGATTTCTCTAATAGTTACACAAGTACACATATACAATAAAATGTCGTAAAACAGGCCAGGCTCGGTGGCTCACGCCTATAATTCTAGCACTTTGGGATGCCAAGGTGAGAGGATTGCCTGAGTCCATGGGTTCAAGACCAACCTAGGCAACTTGGTGAGGCCTCATCTCTACAATAAATTAAAAAATTAGCTAGATGTGGTGGTGCACGCCTGTAGTGCCAGTTGCTTGGAAGGCTGAGGTGGAAGTCTGAGCCCAGCAGGTGGAGGCTGCAGTGATCTTGAGTGTGTCACTGCACTCCAGCCTGGGCGACAGAGTGAGACTCCATCACACACACACACAAAGTCATAAAACCACCCACACATTGTACTGATGTTAATTTTTGGTTGTTCTATAGTAATGGAAGATATAACCTATGGAAGACACAATGTAATGTACACAGGACCTCTCTGTATATTTGAATCTTCCTGTGACTCTGGGTGGCAAAGCAATTGTATTAGAAAGATTAAACCTTTTTTTTTTTTTTTTTTGAGTGGAGTCTCACTCTGTCGCCCAGACTGGAATGCAGTAGCATGCTCCCGGCCACCGCAGCCTTGACCTGCTGGGCTCCAGCGGTCCTTCCGCCTCAGCCTTCCATGTAGCCAGAACTACAGGCGCGCGCTACCATGCCTGGCTAGTTTTTGATTTATTGTAGAGATGAGGTCTCGCCAAGTTGCCTGGGTGGGTCTCGAACCTGCAGGCTCGGGCAATCCTCTCGCCTCGGCAACCCAAAGTGCTGGGATTACAGGCGGAGCCACCGAGCCTGACCTCTTCCAAAATTCTTATGGGATATGTGATGAAATGTCTCAATCCATCTTTCTTAATTCTTATTTCATATTTTCCTTCTTTTTATATCTCTGGGCTAAATTTTGCAGTTTCTCAGCAATATCTTAAACTCATTAATTTATATTATGATTCTTTCAGGCTCAGAATTCATCTCAAATATTGGATTGCGTTTTTCACTTCCAAATTTTCTAATAGTTCTTTTTTTTTGTATTTACCTCTTCTTTTTAGATGTGTGTCTGATTCTGTTTTATACTTTGTTTTTTTAGGGTATACTTTGCCTTGATTTGTTTCTATAAGCAATTCAAAACAAACCTATTTTAGTGCTTCTATCAGGTTTTTCCAAAATATTATTTTTTTCTGAAGAACATTTATGTTCTAATTTTGTTTTGTTGTTGTTGTTGTTGTTGACTTTCAGTTTTGTGCTTATGTAAGGAAATATGGCCCTAAGACCCGATTCTGGCATCAGTCCTTAATCAATACTAACCCTGTGCCCTGTGAAGGGTACCATATTGTGATCAGGATCAACACATTAGGATCACCTAATTTGCATATATGTAAAATTATAGCCAGACAGGTGGGGGAATCAGCGCCATATGTGTCCTAATCACATCTAAAATTAGCATCTTAAGGCTTCTTAAATTACCTATGTGTAAAATTTACAACCAAATGTTTGGGGGTAAGAGAACCAGTGAAGCTAGAAGAATCATACCTAAGACCCACATATAAGGGTTCACAAGTAGTAACTGTAGGCTTCCACAATTCAATGACATATGCTTCCACTTCAAGGGTGATACTCTCCCTCTACTCTCCAACACTGGCAGATAGTGGTTAGCAGGAGATTCTAGACCTTAAGATGATGAAAACAAAAACAAAAGCAAATATAAAAAACTGGATTAAATCTATTTCTTAGTAATGGTGTAAGTCAGGAGTCAATTAACTTTTTCTGCAAAAGACCAGATAGTAAATTTTTTAGCTTGGCAGGTCATATGGTCTCTGTTACAACTATTCTACTCTGAATAAAAAGAGCCATAGAAAATACCTAAGATATTGAAAATCCTATGTTCTAATACAATTTTATTTATTAACACTAGAGTTTTATGTCACAAAATCGTATATTCTTTTGATTTTTTAACTTACATTAAAAAATATAAAAGAAAAAATGGCAGGTTGTACAAAAATAAGAAATGGGGTAGATTTGCTCATTTCTGGCCTAAGCAACCATCAGGAAGAAAGTAAACATCCTAGCTAGAAGTCTGCAAATAGACCATTTTCAACACCCACCTGGACATTAAGAGTGTTAAGCTCAAGTTTAAGACCCTTTACTCACATCACAGAGAATTCTGTGTATGCATGTGTGTGGTGTGCATTTACAGGACTTTTTAGATTACACAGATTGTATAATTGCATATTTGATAATACTTTTGTGTTCAATAACTCTATAACAAACTGCATTTTTTGAAAAAATTTCACACTATTACATCAAAGTTAGCATGGCAATTGTAGAACTTGGATCCCTGTTTCTTTTTTCTTTTCTTTTCTTTTCTCTTTTTTTTTTGAGTAGGAGTCTTCACTCTTGTTGCCCAGGCTGGAGTGCAGCGGCATTCTCATAGCTCACCACAGCATCGATCTCCCAGGCTTAGACCATTCTTCTGCCCCAGTCTCCCAAGTAGCTGGGACTACAGGCATGCGCCACTGTATCAGGCTAAATATTTGATAATTTCTGTGGAGACAAGGTCTCACTCTATTGCCAGTCTGGTCTCAAACTCCTGACCTCAAACAATTCTCCTGCCTCACCCTTCCAAAGAGGTGTGATTAGAGGCGTGAGCCACCACACCTGGCAGATCTTGGATCCCTGTAGTTTTGATAGTATTTTAACATCACATTTCTTCAAGTGATTTGGAATTTTGGTTTGCAGGATCATTTTGAGGGAGAAATGTTTTCTCTGTTGCTGTTGGTTTCTTAGTATGTTTCCTCCCCTAGTCTCCCTTAACTCACTGCTCTTTCTTCTCATTCCTACCTATTTAACAATGTGGTGCTGACTGCACCTGGTATCTTGTCCCACTGCCTCCCTAGGTCTGCTTTGAGCTATAGTCTCAGGCAGCACTTGATACCAGTATTATTTGTCTCCCTCAGTGAATTTGACTTTGGTCCTCCTTCCTTGTTCAACACATTCTGTCCTCTTTGTTTCATAGGAGCCAAACTGGTAACCACTTCTTATAATGTCCAGTAAGTTTCAGCCCCACATACTGCTTTGTATTTCTGTTCCATGGGAATTTTTTATCTTGTTATTGAGTCAAGAATTTTGAGTTTTCTATTTTTTTCTCACTGCTACAATTTTGAGCCAATGGAGCACTCTTGATTCAAAGTCTCACTTACTACCTACCAACAGAGAATTCTTGTACATATATATGTAGGTTATTATATATGTATATAGAGAGAGATTAATTTCTTAGTGCAAATTGATTAGAAGAAATGCTATATACAAGAATGTGTGTTAAATAGTTTTTTGGACCCGTTGACATCCAAGCAGACTATTCCCTTTCCTCCATTGTATCCTATAGACAGTAGTCCCCTAGCTTTTTGGCATTAGGGACTAGTTTTATGGAAGGCAATTTTTCCTTGGATAGGGGCGGGGATGTGGATCATCAGACATTCAATTCTCCTGAGATGTGTAGCAACCTAGAGCTCTTTCAAGTGCTGTTCACAATAGGGTTCACACTCCTGTGGGAATCTAATGCGGCAGCTGATCTGACAGAAAGCTGAGCTCCACTGGCCTTCCACTCACCTCCTGCTGTGTGGCCGGGTTCCTAACAGGTCACAGACTAGTGCCAGTTCACTGTTTGGGGGTTGGGGACCCCTGCTATACAACACTATTTTTTAAACCATTTTTTATCTTTGCCAGATTAAATGAAAAATTGTTCTTCCTATTATTTTTATTAGACATTTTCCACCATTTTTATTGAGATACAATTTATATAAAATGAGATGCATAGTATTACATACACAGTTAAGTGAGTTCTGACAAATGCGTACACCATGTAACACCTGCCTCCATCATGAGATTTAGCTTTTAATCACTCCAGAAAGATCCCTTTATTTTCCAGCCCATCATATAACCACCTAAAGAAACCATTATTTTTATGTATTCCACCCCAAGTTAGTTTTGCTTCTTTTAGAACTTTACATAAATTGGCTCATACAGCCTTTTGTGTCTGAATTCATTCACTGGCATAATGATTTTGAGGTTAATTTATCTTATATGTATCAATAGTTCATTCCATGTTATTTTGAGCAGTATCCCATTGTAAAAGCATGTTACAATTTATTTACCCAATGACTTATTGATGACTCTGTGTGATGCTTACAATTTGGGGATGTTAGGGCTGTCTAAGTTTTTCATTTTTCAACTAATTGCTCTCACATTATTTATTAAAAAAAAAAGCAGCAGCTTGTGCAACTATAATAACATACCCCAAAACAAAAACAAAAAATTCTTGAACCATGTAGGAATTCTTTTGCATTTAGCATAGAATATTTGACCAACAGTGATTTAGACCATAAAAACATTTCTTGAGCCTTAACAAGAATTTTGAAGATGTGCAGTTTCAGGGTTTCAGCATGTTCTTAATGAACCGAATAATTTTTATTTTTAATTCCATCATCCTTAATATATTGATTTTCTTATATTTGTGACCTTATGCTTGCAAGATGGTTTCAAAAACTCCAAGCTTTATGTTCCTGTTCATTGTGAGCGTGGGGCAGTTCCAGCATGTTCTCTTCTATGTCTCTATATAAGAAAGAAAGATTTTGCCAAAGCACTGTAGCAGACTTCCCCTCATGTCTTATTACCCTGAATTATGCCTCAAGAGCTGCTGGGAAAGGGACTAACATTCTAAGGTTGGTATCCTTGAAACAATCATTTTTCATCACTTAGGACTGAATTCATTGTCAAGCCAGACATATTACAATTCTTTTAGTAGAGAGATTAGAGGGAATAACTGATAGATTTGGAACTAAAAGCGTTTTTCACAATACTTTTCCTTTATCTCTTTTTATTTTTAAATATTTCTTTATTAATAAATATTTCTTCTTAGCTTCTACTATCTCAAACTTTTTAAAAAATGTGATTCCTCTGATGACACTCTTAGAGACATATACAAACATTTTTATTTCTTTGTGTGTATGTTTTCAAGGAGACTATAGAAAAATAAACATCTGTCATTATGGTAAAATATAATGCTCCAAATTTTTTCCTTGGATTTTGATATCTTGTCCATATTGAAGAACTGTTCTACAAATATTAAGATTCCCTCCCAGCTTCACTGTGTCTTAGGAGGAAATATTCCCAATTCTCTGTTCAACTTTTCCATATTTCTTAGGTCAACCATTTTTGTTTTAACTCAAAATATTATATTTAATATATCCCAGCTGTATAACAGTAACCTTGAATTTAAGATATGATAGACTAAAAAGAAAAGCTTTTATCACAACTTCCTATGTACATTTTCATCAACTCATATGGTGCACATCTGGGCCTTTGATAGCTATGTGTTTTATAAAAACCTGATATATTCAGAATTAATTTTAAAATCTTATGTTTTTTCCCCAGTCATTTAAAAAGATAAATGATGATAAACGTAATCATGAAGCTATTGGTAAAAGTTTTTGAAGATCATGATAAAGGTGTATCTTAGAATTTAAATTTGCTGTATTAAAAAATATTATTGGAAAAAGAGCAGAAAGAAACTAACAATTACTGAACACTTAAGACATTCCAAGCAATAAGCTTGGTGCTTTGCATGCTGTCTTTCATTTAGTTCTCCCAAAATATCTGTGAAGTAGATCTTATTTGCTATATGCAGCTGAGAAAACCAAGGTTCAGAGATATTTGTCCTAGGTCACATTAAAAACAAAACAAAAACACAGTAAGAATGATTTCTACCATGAAGACATATACAAGTTCTATGGATTTATTTTTATTCAGATAGAAATTAATGAATAATGAGCAACCAATACACACCCCAGAGAAGCCAAATCAATGCAAACATAGGTTGTATACGATAACTTTTTTTTATGTTGGAGAAATAAAAAATAGAATTTAGAAAACCCAAGAAAACATACAATTTAAATGTAAAATGTGTCTCCCACTTTATCATTATTTTTATCACTAGCAAATAGTTTATTGTGTTCTAATATCTAGCAGTGTTTACTTCTATTCCACCAAAGGTACATAGTAGATGGATTTAGGAAGATATAATTGAATAAAATTTGTAATTTAATCAGCATTCCAAATAGGCTGGAAAAACACAGAGTACCAGAATGACAATGTGAAAAATTCACTATACTTTGAATCCAGTGGAAATGTAAAACAAACCTAAAACAAAAATGTCATACAATGTGGACAGAGAAAGCACTTGCAGGATGAAGCATCAAAAGATTTAACCCCAGTGTATTTTATGAGACACCGTCAGTCAAAAAGGAACTGAGATAAAATAATAGACAATAGGAGTGATAAAAGTGAGGAAAAGAGTGAGGGAGGGTATATGTTGGAAGTTAAAAAAATGAATAAAGGGAATGGGCTGTGTGCTTAATAACGGAAAAGTGGGGATCTTCCCATACAGATGGTGATCAGTAGGCAGATCTTCACAGGCAAAGAAAAGTATGATCTTGCAGCTATGAAAGAAAGTCAATGGATGGATGAAAAAAGTCTTACCATGTCAGAGTAACAGAAGAGCAAAACAGCTTTGGCAGAGTATTTTAGGCCAAGTGCATGCCAAAAAGCAAATCTGAACAGATTGAACAAATAACTTTTGAGACTAAAGCCTGTGTGTGTGTGTGTGTGTGTGTGTGTGTACACACTTGGGTATTTTGGAGGTAGGAGTGTCTGAAGGCACTTTCCTGGAATCTTGATTTTATTGTCTGATAGTTGAAATATTACTGCTAAATGATGTAGAATGTTAAATTTACATTCATTTAAATACAGTATTTAGTTATTTTAATTCACAAAGTAAAATGTATATATTTATTGTGCATAATATGCTTTTTTGCAATATGTACATTGTGGAATGGAGCTAATTGACATATGGATTTCCTAATGTACTTATTTTTTTGGTGGTGAGAACACTACAAATCTACTTTCTTACCAATTTCAAGAATACAACATACTGATATTAACTATATCATGCTGTACAATAGAACACTTGAAAATATTACTCCTATGAAGATAAATTAATAATCACCAAAAACACGTCTTCCCTTCTGCTCTGCCACTGAAGTGTCTCTGTAGGAAAGTTACCTAACTGGCTTAGAAGAAATATTTCTTTAAAAATTCAGAGGAATCATGCATCACTTAACAACATAAAATAACCCAATGAATTTTAGTTTCCACTGATTGTTTACTTTTTATTAAATTATGAATAAATTTCAAACACAGAATCTTACATTTTTGTTGAGTAAGATAGTATTTACAGAGATTATTAAAGAGCAAAAGAAGATTTAAAGGCTATTTAATATACTTCCCTCATTTTATGGACTGAGACCTAAATAAATTGCGATTCATATTTGCTTTTTTTATATGTTATCTTTTCTTTCACAACTTATTTCAGTTAGTATTGACTTTTAAAGTTTCTCTTTAAGTTGTTGAAATTGAGGTGCTGATTCATTTTCCTGACTTCATTAGAACAAAAAAAAAACCCTCTTTTTTCTTTTTCACCTTAGAGAAGGAATGATGAAGTGATTATCATTAAGGAAATCAAATATCTTTGTATTTAGAGTAATTAGCATTTCATTCTCTGATAATAGAACAGGGCTTGAGATTTGGGGAACAACAGTCATTCATTCATTTAACCCATACTTTTTTGTCTTGTAGATAAAACACTAATTTACATTATGCATCTTGAAACCCCAAAGATGTTGGGTAAAAAACCACTAGCATGTTCAAAATTCTTTGATAGGTTGGAAAAACTACTGAATGAACTCTAACATCCACTGCTTACCACAAAAAGCCTCTGTGTCTACTGTTTGCTCTTCTGCTCTATTTTTTCTTTGTCTACTCCCTTCTCCTGCTCACTCTTCCAGACTTTTATTTTTTATGACTGTCTTGAAGTTCCCAGAATTTGTCATGCTTATAGTATTTTATCTGTCTAGATTGTACCTCACTCCTTGAAAATCTCAAGTAAACATCTAACCATTTTTTTGTAGTCTCACCCTAAAGTCTTCCTCGCTGGGAACACTTGGTTGATACCCTTCAAGGCAGACTTAATTGTTCCACCCAAATGCTTTATTTATACCCTATTAAGGAAAACACTTCCATGTATTTATCTGAAAGGTTGTATCTTTATTAGACTATGAGTTTCTTAAGAGCAGGGACCAAATCTTTTATTTCTCTAGAGGCCCCACAGAGATTGTATCATATATGACAGAATCCAATAAATGTAAATTGAATAAATCTGTTTTAATAAATGAATGAGACCATCTAATACTATATTTGGATATAGATACAGGACAAAACCTATTAAATAAGTCTTATTGCAGACAAAAGGTACAATTCATTGATGACTTGTGCTAGAAGAAAGAGATTTAGATTAACACAAAAATTACATGAAAATATTAATCATATGCTACCTTTCTCCATAATACATCAGAGAATGTTTAAAGAAAATTAAAGACACAGAGATACTTTTTGTCAAATCAAATCCCACTGAGAAGTATAAGCAAGTGAGGCTAAACCATGTAAAATTTCTCAAATAAATATGGACAAGACACTTTTAAGTTTCTAGAAAACTTTGCCACTGGAAAATCAAATGAAAAATACATTGTCAAAGGTATAGCATATTAATATCTTACCATTGTGTGGAACTTAGTTTATAAACTCTTTTTATATTATATTATTTGATCCTCACAACCATGTTAAAGTTAGCCCAGTAGATTCTAGTCAAATTAACTAAGTCAAGGAAGGCTTAAGAGATTTTCCCAAGTCTTGTCAATAATTGCCCTCACTGCAGTTATGTGCCATAGCTACTCATTAAAACTAGGTTTTAGGACTCTACATACTGCATATCCTCTGGTATAGAGTTGCCACTTGCATGCACACATTCACCTACCTCAAATCAATTTCATGATAATTATGGAAAATGCCCAGTGAAGTATCATTCATTATAGTTACATATCTGGGCTCTCAGCTGTTTATTATTCACCATACTTGTATGCTAAGACAAAATTATCTAAGTGAGACTGTCTTGTCCACCTAGGGTAACACAACTGTTATAATTGCTCTTGGTCAGATATACACAGTTCAGATGCCACTATATAATGTGCTAGACCTTTCACTTTGGATTTTATAAATATATTAAAATATTTATTCAATACCACCTTGTGGTATGATAATCTCATATATTAAAAAATATATAGACATCCATAAAGAACTACAAAAAATTATACAGAATTCTGTAAAGTCACAGTTCCTAAGATCACCCTCATTTCAGACACAAATTACAAGTTCAGGGTGTTCTCAAAACCACCTTCAGTTTTGATAATTCACTAGAAGGGTTTATAGACTTCACTGAAAACTATTATAATCACAGTGACAGTTTATTACAGAAAAAAAATTAAAATCAGCCAAAGGAAGAGGCACATAGGACAGAGTACAGTAAGGTTCCAAACATGAAACTTCCATTGTCTTTTCTCTGTGAAATCAAGATACTCTTCTAGCATTACTATATGCTAATATACATGGAATACTACTAACCAAAGAAGCTTATCTAAGTTTTGGCATTCTTTGGGACTCCATTTTGTAGTCATAAATGACTGGCTGATCTCCTATATGATTGCTCTCAGCCTCTGCATCGATTGATATTGTGTGATCCAAAGCCTCCACCCTAAATTACATTATCGGTTCTGGCATAATCAGCACCCACTCTTGGACAATTGGTTGTCCTAAAATGCAGTGAAGTCAGTTTTCACCCTAAACAAGAAAACTTTTTATCAGAAATGACATAGATTACTTTCCAGAAACCAAGGGTAAAGGCCAGACTCTTCTTTGGGCAAGGCCAAATTCTTTTGTTTTTTTTTGAGTTGGAGTCTCACTCTGTCGCCCAGACTGGAGTGCAGTGGCCGCTCCTGGCCACCGCAGCCTCGACCTGCTGGCCTCCGGCGATCCTTCCGCCTCAGCCTTCCGAGTAGCCGGAATTACAGGCATGTGCTACCACACCCAGGTGATTTTTTGATTTATTGTAGAGATGAGGTCTCGCTGCCCAGGCGGGTCTCAAACCCGCGGGCTCAGGCAATCCACTCACCTCAGCCTCCCAAAGGCGCGGGATTACAGGCTGAGCCACCGAGCCTGGCTAGGCCAAATTCTTTACAGCACAAGTAAACCTGTGGCCTTTGGACAAAGTTCTCTCTTACAACAAAATAATCATATTTGAGCATCCACATTTAACGCAGCTTTTATCACAGAAACAGTAATAACATTAATATTAATATGCCTAACATTCAGAGGAAGCAGTATGGAGGTAGAGATACATTTAAAGAAAAGCCTAATCCACTTTCCATTTTCATAGTTTTGCCCCTTGATCTCGCATTATTTGGTAGTAGTGGAAGACCTGATGACTTCTTTTTTTATTCTATCTTTTATTTTAGATTCAGGGGGTTCCTGTGCATGTTTGTTACACAGACATATTGTAGTGGTTGGAATTGGGTCGTAGGTGACCCATTCCTGAAATAGTAAACATTGTACCAAATAGGTAATTTCTGAACCCTAATTCTCCTCTTTACCTCCACCTCCTTGTTGATGTTACCAGTGCCTATTATTTCCATCTTTGTGACCATTTAGCTGTTGCATACAAGTGAGAACATGTGGTGTTTGATTTTCTGTTTCTCAGTCAGTTCGCTTAGGATGAAAATCTCCAGCTCCTCCATGTTGCTGCAAAGGACATGATTTCATTCATTTTTATGGCTACATAGTATTCTGTGATGTACATATACCACATTATCTTTATCCAGTCAATTATTTGTGGGCACTTAGGTTGGGTGCATGATTTTGCTATTATGACTCATACTCTAGTATGTAAATGAACATATGAGTACAGATATCTTTTTATATGTTGATTTATTTTCCTTTGGGTAGATCCCTAGTAGTTGAATTGCTGGTCAAATAATAATTAAATATTTAGTACTTTGAGAAATCTCTATATTGTTTTCCATAGAAGTTGAAATAGTTTTTAATCCCACCAACAATGAATAAGCAATATCTGTCAGTGTATGTCAATATCTTCTTTTGTTTTGATGATTTTTTAAAAATTTCTGGCTTAATTTCATTTTTTACCCAGAGATCATTCAAGAGTGAGTTTTTTAGTTTTCACATAGTGGTGAAGTTTTGGGACCTTCTCTTAGTGGTGATTTCTAATTTTATTTCACTGTGATCCAAGAAGATACTTGGTATAATTTTGATGTTTTTTAATTTATTGAGGCTTACTTTATGACCAAGCATATGGTCTATATTGGAGAATGCTCCATGCATAGATAAGAAGAATGTATATTTTCAGTTGTTGAGTGGGAAGTTCTGTAGATGTCTATTAGTTTTATTTGGTCTATAGTTCAGTTTAAGTTCAGTGTTTCTTTGTTAATTTTCTCCCTCAATGATCTGTCTAGTGATATCAGTGGGGTGTTGAAGTCACCCACTATCATGATATTGCTATTGACATGTTTTCTGAGGTCAAGTATTCTCTGTTTCATGAATTTGAGTGCTTTGGAGTTTGGTGCATATATGTCTAAGATAGTTAAATCTTCTTATTGAATTGCACCCTTTATCATTATATAATGCCCTTCTTTGTCTTTTTTTTCTTTCTGTTTTTGGTTTAAAGTCTGAGCTATCTGATATAGGTCTGATAGAGCAGGCTACTCCTGCTCATTTTTGTTTTCAACTCACCTGATAAATCTTTTTCCACCTTTTTTTTTCCATTTTAAAATTTTTTATCTTAAAGATGTGGGGTACAATTTAGGATTAGATATACAAGTGGTCATCATACAGGTAAAGTTTGGGCCTCCCTTTGGTCTCCATTTTGCGTGGCTTGAGATCAGCTACTGTTATTGACAGTTGTGTCCTGCACCCCTCCCCCCAACAGTATCTCTCTACTCCCAATCCCTTTCTTATTGTATTTTGGTCAAGGTTCAGGGTCCACTTATGAGGTAGAACATGTGGTACTCTGTTCTTTGTTTCTGTGACAGACCACTGATAGACTCTAAACTTATCCAAGTTGCTGTGAAATCCATGTTTGTCCTTCTTTATGGCTGCATAATATAGTCCATTGTGTACATGTAAAACATTTTTTTAAAATCCAGTTTTGATGGACTGCTTGGTTGGTTCCATGTTTGTGTTATTGTGAATAGTGCTGTAATAAACATGCTCGTGTAGGTATCTTTTGGGCAGAAGAGTTCCTCTAGGTATATTCCCAGTACAGGGATTGCTGGGTCATATAGAAGGTCAATGTCTATCTAGTTCTTTTAGAAATCACCACACTGTCTTCCAAAGTAGTTGCACTAGTTTGCATTCCCACCAGTGATGTAGAAACATTCCTTTTTCTCTGCATCCTTACCAGTGTCTGTTGTTGTTTGTTTTATTAATGATGGCCATTCTTACTGGGGTTAGGTGGTATCTCTGTGGTTTTGATTTGCATTTCTCTGATGATTGATGAGGCTGAGCACTTTTGCATGTGTCTGCTGGCTGCCCATATCGCTTCTTTTGAGAAGTATCTATTCATGTCTTTTGTCCACTTTTCATGGGGCTGTTTGCTTTTTCCTTGCAGCACATTTGAGTTCCTTGTAGATCCAGGATGTTAGGCCTTTGTCAGATAGACAGTAGGCAAATATTCTTTCCCTGTGAACTGTCTCTCTTCTCTCTTGATGGTTTCTTTTGCTTTGTAGAAGCTTTCCAGATTGGTGAGGTACCACTTGTCTATCTTATCTCTTATGGCATGGGCACTTGGGGTTTTGATGAGGAATCGGTTGCCAGTTCCAATTTCCATAAGGGTGTCTCCTGAATTTTCTAAGGTTTTTATAGTTTGCAATTTTATGTTTAAGTCTTTGATCCATTTAGAATTGATTTTTGTGTATGGTGATAGGCAGGAGTCCTGTTTCAATCCAGTTTTCCCAGCACCATTTACTGAATAAGTTCTCCTCTCCCCAGTGGTTGTTGTTGGAGGCTTTGTTGGAGATGAGTTGGTTGAGAAATTGAGGTTTGGCTTCCAGAATCTCTATCCTGTCCCATTGGTTCATATCCCTATTCTTGTGCTAGTACCAGGTTATTTTGATTATTGTAGCCTTAAAGTAAAGTTTAAAGTCTGGAATTGTGACACCTCCTGCTTTGTTTCTTTTGCTAAGGATTGTTTTGGCTTTTGTGGTCCTTTATGTTTCCATATGAATTTCTGTAACTCACAGTCAACATATTGGCCTGAAAACCAGAACAAGATAAGGCTGTCCACTCTCACCCCTCTTGTTCAACACTGTGTTGAAATTTCTAATTAGAGCAATTGAAAAAGAGAAGGAAATCAGTCATATCAGTAACCAAATAGGAAAAGAGAAAATTGTTATCCATCTTTGCTGATGATATGATCTTATACCTCAAAAACCCAAGAGAATCTGTTAAAAGCTTCTCTTATAAAGGTCTTAATCTCATATATGAGGGAGGAGCTCTCATAATCAAATCACTCTTAAAGCCCTCACCTCTTAATACTATCACATTGGCCATTAAGTTTCAACTCATGAATTTTGGAGGAGACACATTCAAACCATAGCAGCATCAAGATAGTTCCATTGCCTGCTCCTTTAGGGCTTAAAAAGTCTGACAGTCTTCTTTCATTTTGTTCATTTCTCTGTTTTCTTTATTCCTAGCTGGCAATATTTCTGCTAGTATGATCCTATCTCTGTTACTGGATTTCACTGAGATGGTGGATCTAGTCCATGTCTCAAATCTATGCTAATCTCCTGATCAATCAGTCACCTGGACACTCATTTAGTGGTCTCTTCCAAACATACTTCCTCATTTTTTTCAACATAGATAGGTTGAGAATTTTCCAAATTTTAAATTTCTTCTTTCTCTTCATTTAATGTTTACATCTTCAAGTCATTTCTTCTCAAATTTTAATATAAGCAGTCTGAAGAAGCCAAGCCACAATTTCAATAGTTTGATTAAAATATCTTCAACTGACTATATCCAGTTTTATTGGTTGCAAGTTCTAACTACACTAGACAAAATACTGGAACATAAACAAAATTCTGTAGATACTACATGTCTATAAAACACTGAAGCATGACCATAATTTAGCCAAGTTCTTTGTCACTTTATAACAAGAATTCCTTTGCTTATTTCCAATATCATGTTCCTAATTTCCCTCTGAGGTCTCATTAGCATGACTTTCAAAATTTTATTCATGGCAATCTAAGTTTCTTCTTGTATGCACCTCACAACACTTTTAGCCTCTATATATTACCTAATTCCAAAGCTGCTTACACATTTTTAGATATTTATTATAGCAGCATACCTACTTCTTGGTAACTACTTATGTCTTAGCCCTTTCAGGTTACCCTATAAAAATATCTTAGAGTGAGCTGCTTAAATATCATTTCTCACAATATCATTTCTTACTCTAAGTCTCTTTCAAGGTGTTAATGTAATATTGGGTTTTTGTCATTGCAGCCAGTTATTCATTTCTTCACCTTCAGCTGCTATTCTCTTCATTTATAACTAAACACTTCCACCTTTGGAAGGAATATTAAGTTCTGCCAAAGTGCTGATATAGATTTTCAGCAGCAATACCAGTCTGACAAGTGCCTCCCACTCAGTTCACTTCCAGCTATTTAGAGTAGAGGTCACATTTGGAACCACAGTGGTACATACCTAGTCAGCTATCTTGACCACTAGGCTATATGGTCACATTCATTGTCAACCAATGTTTTGCCAGATGGGATGAAAGCATAATTCATCCCATCATGCCTTGGGAATTCTGACATAAGCTCTAAAAAGCATAGTTCCAGTTCCTTACTCACCATGCCTACTCCCAGTATTCACAGCTGCAGCATTAGTCTTGGCACTATTGCATCAGGTAGGAAGAAGGAAAAGTCAAATGACATGGTATGATTGTGAAGACTGGCACACATGAAATCCATAAGGAAAGGCAGCATAACAGAAACTCAGGCAAGAGTTGATGTTTCGATCTGGAGACAGAATTTCCTCTTTTTCAGGAAACCTCAGGCTTTCACCTGATTAAATGAGGCCCGTTCATGTTGTGGAGGCTAAGCTCCTTGACTTAAGGTAAACTGATTATGGATATTAATCATATCTATAACATATCTTTGTAGCAACATGTAGACTAGTGTTTGACCAAACAACTGGCACCAAACCTAGCCATGTTGACACATAAAATTACCTATCACATCGTCTTTAATCAACCTTCTAAACAGGATGCCATAGACTCATCTTTAAACTAACTCCTACAGACCAAATTGCTCTTTACCAATTTATTATGGAACTTCTCTCTCCCTTTTAAAGCATTTCTCCAACATTGCTGAAGACATTATGGATGGTTTAGATTTCAGGATTATTTTAGGTCCTTCAGTCATAAGGGGCAGTTTCAATTAATGTCCAATAGCATGTTAGTAATTGTCTCCCAAATGGGCATTTTGTGGTTCCAAATCCAAGTGGTTGTCTCTAGGTAGTGATTACTGGCTTTTGTCATCAGTTCAGACCATGCTCCATACATGTTGTACACAGCATTTGTCCGTATCAATACTCTAGCTTATAAAAGGGCATTATTTAAAGAGATTTTATTTATTTATTTATTCATTCATTCATTCCCAGGCATTCCATACTGTTTTAAATTTAATGTGTTTAAATTTAATGTGTTTACTGTTTTAAATGTGCATATTCAACCAATTATATTGATTCTCATTTAGCATGTTTAATCATTATTGGCGGAAAGGTATGTTTGCACGCTTTCTGTTTTAAAATACTAGGTATGGGAAAAATTCTGCAGTAAAACACACTATTCATCCCTATGATATATTCGCAAACACTTCACATAAATCTTGACTAAGCATTTTAAATCCCATTGAAACTTTCACCTTAATCCCATTAATTATTACTTTCTTATATCCTCCCAACCTAACTGTATCCCCTGCAGGACTTCTTCAATAGGTCTTGGAACCCCAGTGTATCAGGTCCCCTTGTCAAAAAATCTCAGAAAGGTTTCTTCTCCACTCCTTGATCTTTTTAACCATATAATCTTGCGCCCCAGCCAAGGATTGGACCATGGGACCCAGGCACACTAGTTAGTACTTATGTTGATAAGATTTCAGGATCATTAGCCCCCAGAAATTGGAGGTTAGATTTCTAATTGTCATTTTTGCCTTGTGGCTTTAAAAAATCCCTCTAAACTAGAGTTATAAAGAAGATTTATGTAGGACTTTTCAATGTTGGGGTAACTGCATAGGCTCCCATTTGTCTACCCAACTCCCAAGAATGCTATATTTCATTACCTGATTTATTTATTCCATTTCTTAAAAACTATTAAAAGATTTATACCCTGCCAGGATGAGTCCCTGACTTCTCCCTCATTTCCTCTTTGTGTTTTGTGCCATCAATGTTTGCTTTATTTATTGGTTTTTTTTTTTTTTTTTTTGGTCAGGGTCTCACTCTGTCACCCAGGTTGGAGTGCAGTGGCATGATCATGGCTCACAGAAGCTTCAACCTCCTGGGCTCAAGTGATCTACCAACCTCAGCCTCCCAGTGTCTGCATACAGGTGCATGCCATCATGCCTGGCTAATTTTTTTTTTTTTTCAGAGATGATGTTTAGCTATGTTGCCCAGGCTGGTCTTGACCTCCTGGGCTCCAGCAGTCCTCCCAACTCAGCCTCCCAAAGTGCTAGGATTACGGGCATGGGCCATTGCATCTGGATAGTCATATACCATTTCTTAGTAACTACTTAAAAATTTCCACCCTACTGAGATGAGTCCCTTGACTCTCCACCTCATTTTTCCCTATTCTTTTGTGAATCAGTCTAAACTTGTTCACTATGTTGTTTCAGCACAATTGTTTCCCTTTGGAAGTAGTTCTGATTCTGGTGACTATCATAGGGATTGACTGAATTTCAAACTTGTCTCGGCATCAGCATCCATCCCCAAATCTTCTTTTCTTTTACTTTCAATTTTGTTTTACCCACAGGTAAGGGCCCCAAGACCAATGACTGTAGCTTGGACTAGCTGGAATACAAGACTGCTCCAGCTTTAGAATCTGTCTCAACATTTTTCATTACTTTCATTTTAGTTATAACAGACAATAATGACGAAGGCATTATGTATTTTCACTTATTTCTTGTTAATTTGCATTTTCATGTGCATCTGGTGAACTATCTCCCTGGGAGTTGCAAATTCCATTTGTAACTTTTACTTCCAGATTATGGCACCATTGTAATTTCAAACCATGACGACTCTGTGGCCATCGTGAAATAAAAGACTCATCATTTCCACCCTCTCATCTTTCTTTTTCCTGAACGGTAAGTCAAGGTTGTTCTAGTGAATCCCACTTCACAGAAATCAACCGCAAAGAGTTAGGGTCAACTATACAGTTAGAAGTCACTGTTCCCAATACTACCCTCACTTCGGACACCAATTACACATTTTCTGGGATTTCCTAAACAACCCACAGTGTTGATAATTTGCTGTATAACCCACTGAAAATGTTTACACTCATAGTTATGGTTTACTACAGGGAAAGAATGCAGGTTGGAATCAGCAAAAGGAAGAGAATCTTAAGGCAGAGTCCAGGAGGGCTCCAGACATAAATTGTCATAGTTCTCTCTCCATGGCCATGATATGTGGCAATATGAATTGAACACTGCTAACCAGGGATGCTTACATGAACTTCAGTATTAAAGTTTGTATTGGGCTTTATTCCATAGTCATGATTGATCAGCACATAAGGTTAATCTCAGCCTCCAGATTCACTGATATTGTGTGATCCAGTTACCCTACATTTTCATATTTCTGGTCTTTCTACATGGTCAGCCTTTGCCCTAAGACTATTGGATATGGCTGGTCCCACAGTAACATCCAGTGTAGCTAATTCCCATTTTGAACAAGGACACGTCTATGAAGTAAAATTTAGATTAACTTCCAGAAACCAAGGACAAAATCAAACCTCTCTTTGAGCAAGGCTAAATTCTTTACTACAGAAAAATAAACCCTACATAGTAGTGTTGGCTTCCAGTTTCTCTTTGATAAGGAACTAAGTGAAACATTCAGCCACGGTCATGGAGTCATTTTCTGTATGCCTAACCTTGCTGTGTTATCTTCTGCAAAGTTATTGCCTGCTGGTATTGCCTGCTTCCATTGTCAATTCCTTCATTTCCGATCATTAAAAGTTTACATACATGGCTACTTTTTCTTTGTCCTGGGTAAATGAAAGATCTTTTGACACTTCATTCTTAAGAAGAATCTCATCCTGCCAGGAAAGGAACTAAAAGAGGAACATCATTTTCTGAGAGACTTGGCACTTCCTGTGTAACACCATTAAAGATTCCCTAAGCAACTGCATCCATTTCTAGTCATAGGTTTTACATTCTACGGATTACCTAAATTTGTAACATGGTAGTTCTCAAACTTCATCTAAATCACCTGGAGATCTTCTGATTCAGTTGGTCTGTGGCGTAAATGGAATTTTGCACGTCTAAGTTCCCAGGGGATGCGATGCTGCTGGTCTGCAAACCTCATGTTGTGAACCACTGTTATAGCACATGGTTTTAGAAATCATCTGTTCACCTCTGCTTCTATTTTGAAAGGTATGCTTTTAAATTGTAGGAAGAGTGTTGTTCATCAGTATGTTTTCATGATCTAGCAGAGCACTTTGAAAATAATCAATATGCATTTGTTGATTGAATGAATGATCATGTGGTTTCAAACTTTATACTACTCATATCAATGCTTCCTCTACTTACATCTTTGAGAATAGTAGCATGACTCTATTTTTCACATATGTTGTGTTTGTACTTTCATTATTAATTTAAAAATATTATTTTCTTTCTTTTTAATAACTTGAGCCTTATACATTCATTGCTGATAGTATTTGCAGAAACTGTTTTGCTAAATCATGAGATATGTCTGCGTGTGGTGGGTTTAGTGTATTATTTTTATTTTATTATTTTTGAATTGATATTATAAAATTGTTACATAAAATATTTGGCAGCTGTACACCTTGTAGACAAAATTAATGAAAAAGAAAAATTTATAGAATGTAGGCTAATTTGAAAGTGTGATGAAAAATATCCTCAGAAATTAAAGTTTGGAGAATAGTAAAAAGTACAAAAATGTATTGATAGTCTTTCTGAAGATTTTCCCTCTTAATTTTCCCTCTTTTATATCACTTAACTTTCTCTAAAACTAGCACTATAAATTTTAAGAAATTAGCAAACCAATTTACCTTAGACCATTATTGAGACCAATCTCATTAGCTAGGTAAGGCTCAACTTAGTTTTATCTCTCTTCCTTAAAATATATAATTAAGAGAACCAGTACAGGAAAAAGTATGCTTAAAGGGGTGGTAGGATTTACCTTTGTAATTATGAGTATCTGCAATAACTAGGATTATTCAACTTTGCAAAAGAAAAGTTAAGTAAACAAAATTAATGTTATGAAAGATCTAGCATAATTTGATTGATTTCTTCTTTGCATCAATCCGATAATATGTTGAAAATAGTCACTGGATGATATTAGTGAGATGTAATTTTAAAACCATAAAGAGATATATTTCTCTATACAGCATGAAATCAAACAATAAAATTCTTAACCACTGAAAATTTAGTGCTAAATTCCACGGCCATATTTTAAAAAATAACTTTGAAAAATTACTATTAGTTTGAAGTCAAGACTCACGACAGACTTAAAACTAAGATTTAAAGGAAATATGTTAACATTTGTTGACTAAAAAAGAACCACTTATTAAACTGAAGATACATAGCTTTATGATAATTTTACTTAATGTGGAAACATCAGTATTTACTGATACATAAAAACAACATGAAATGTGAAATATCTTGTTTGTGTCCAATTTGAGGAAATTGTTACAAAAGGAGTCATTTATTTTAGTTATATAATGAGTCTGTTATTATAAAATGTATTTTTGATTCATGCTGGACCTAAAATATTTAGTCTTGATTTCACTAAGTAATTGCACCTTTGGAAAATGAAAACCATACTAGAACTGAGAAGGTGTTTTGTAATCCAGCCTTAGTTAAATCTGTGAACTAGGTTAAGTTTTTCCTTTAGGCTAGCCCACTTCCTTCTGGTGTCTAATATAGTACTTTCATTCTATTTCAGGGCTTTCCACTTATGGAACATACTTCCAAATCTATAGGTTTCAGGTCTCTAATAGGTGATGATTTGCTAATCCTGTGGCATAAACTGTGCTGTGTGCAGATCCTACCAACTGGATAGGGTGCTGTAGACCATGGCTTCATAACTCAATTAGTGAAAACTGCTGACTCTTAGAGTTGTTGGAGACCTTAGAAATAAGTCACTTTCCATACAAGACAAGAATCCCACCCATGGAATCTCTTCAGTAACAGATCCTGTGAAAGGAAGTCTACTACTTTTCAAGGTGAGGCATTCTAGTAGTTGCAAAGTTTTGTTTTACATTACACCAAAACCATGAGGTAGAAAACTATAGAAGAAAGAACATTGCTTTTGGAGAAGGTTCAAGGCCAAAATTAAGCTTCACCACTCACTGTGTGAACATAGACATGGCTCTTGACTTTGTTGATCTCAATTTCCTAGTAAATGAAGAGACATAAAAGAAAATTCTCCACCACTGGATGAATAGATAAAGAAAATGTAGAATGGAATACTATTTGGTTTTGAAAAAGAAGAAAATTCTGTCATTTGAGACATTTGAAAGTTCTGTCATTTGAAATAACATGGAAGACATTATGCTGTGTAAAATAAGTCAGGAACAGGAGTAAAAATATTACATGATCTTACTTAAACATGGAATATAAAGCAAACACCTAGAAGCAGAGAGTAAACTGGTAGTTACCAGAGGCTAGGTGTGAGGCAAATTGAGAGATGTTGGCCAATGTGTACAATGTTTTAGTGACATTGGAGGATTAAATTTTTTGAGATTTATTACACAGCATGAAGACTATAGTTAATAGTAATGCATAGATAGTATATTTTAATATTGCTAAGAAAGTAAATTTTCAAATGCTGTCAAAAACTGATGAGTATTTGAGGTGATGGATGTGTTAATTGGCTTATTTTTTTGTATTTTTTTGTTTATTGAAACATTATAGTTGTAGATATTTTGAGGTATGAAGTATATTATGTTTTTTGAATAAAATGTGGAATGATTAAATTAAGCTAACCAACATATCTAGCACTTCAAATATGTGACATTTTTGTGTTGAGAACTTTAGAAACTTACTCTCTTAGCAATATTGAAATGTGCAGTACTCAATTATTATCTATATTATTGGTACTCAACAATTAATATGTTGTGCCATTGAGTTAAAAAAAATCAAACTTATTCCTTCTATCTTGTATACATATATCATGACATCACTTTGTACTCTATAAATGTATGCAAGTACATTTAAATAATAAAATTCTTAAAAGGGTCATGAAAATATTACATTAAATATTTACAAAATAGCATGTAGCGATTGACACTTAGTGGGAATCCTATAAATGTCAAATTTCTCCTCTATCCTATTATTCCTAGTTCGGTTCTTCCTATATGAAACTCAAAATTGTTCTGTTCTTTCTCTTTTATGACAACTTTCCAAGTATCCAAATCTAATTTTCATACTTATTTTCTACTATTTTCTTTTGCAATCTAAGCATCATCATTTCTTTCATATATTACTTATTGATGTTCTTCCAATCACTTGCTATCATAATTCTTTCATATGAGTTCATTTCCCTTTAGAAATTTCTCTGTAGGATTTTGGTGCCTGTAACTGGGGACAGTTCTCTAGAGATGAGTAATATAAAATAATTTTTGAGGTATTGATTTTTACTTGTTTTGCATTCCCTACACAATCTCATCTTTCTCAGTCTTGTGCTATGCTTCACAGCACTTTATCAATATCTAAAATACTTTCTTTAGGAATTAGCTGATTAATTAATTCAACAAGTATATGTTTGTTTATTACTTCTTCCTTTTATTTGAATGTAAATCACATGATAGACGTGATCTGGTCTGTTTTTTTCCCTTTTTAACTGGCACTTGATACAATATCACCAAGAAAATAAACCATGTTCAATGAGTGATTGATAAATGTATTTAAAGCACTTTGTGAAACTATTTAGAGATGATAATGACTATTTTTATGAAACTGACAACTCACAAATCTTGCATAAAATGTAATTGCTTACAATTTGTTTTCTTATGGTAAAATGTATATTTATTATGAAATAAAAGATTAACAAAAAGAAATGAACATATCTACCCTTGTCTCTGTTGATCAGGCCTTCTTTTTGGTTAGGGTAAAAGAGTCTGCTCTCCAGGCAAAGATATCACTCTCTGCCAAGAGAATGAGGAATTCCCTCTGTGACAAGAGCAATAGCTCCTGCCCCCCATTGAGGAAATCCTCCTCCAACTGCCAACTGGGGTTGACAGATAAAAGGAGAATTCCTATGGCCTTGGCATGCTACAGGTAAGTACAGTTCTGGCCATGTTTCATTTGTGCAATGGATAATGCAGTAAAAAAACTATATAGTTGCACTTTATAATTTAATGAGATAATTGTTCAAAGTAGTAGTAGGGGATAATTTAGTAGGCAATAGTGTATGAGTATCTAAACTATCAAGTAAAATGATTTTTTAGTATTTGTTCTTTTAAAATGGGTATTGGGCTTAAACTATCATATTGACGCGGTGAAAAATGTCTAATCAAAATGTCCTCTGTTGCATTTGATATTAGTCTATTCTTTTGTTAAACATAGAAATATAAGCTCCTATTGAATATTATTTAGCCATACAGTAAAACAACTTGGAGCATCACAAAACCCCAAAAGAGTGACTCTAAAATACTGACAGAAAAACATATTTTTGGAAGGAATCATCTGACAATAGCATGTTTTCCACTTACATTCTGCAAATGAAGTAGATTTTTTGTTTTGTCTAATAGAGAAAGTAAATAAAGGATAAACTTTAATTTAAAAAAATTACATAAAATGTTTTATGCTTAAGGAAAGCAACTTCTACTTAGCATTTTGCTGATTTAAATTGAATGCAAACTATTATTCTCTGCTAATATCATAACCCTATTTGGCAAAATAGACAAGCAAACAAAAAATTACTTAAGGTAATAACAACACAAACTATACACAAAAACCATTAACTTTTCTCCAAAGCTAAACATTAAAAATAGATGGTAGTTAAAAAAAACTGTTTTAAAAGAAGAGTAAATTTGAAAACCTCACATTTTCTGATTCTAAAAGTTATTACAACTTATAATGACCAAGACAGTATGAAGCCGGCATAAGGAGAGACATGCATGTCAATGGAATAAATTGCAAGTTCAGAAATCAACCCTTTCATTTGTGGTCAATTGATATTTGACAAGAGTGCCATGACAATTTGATAATAAAAGAATAGTTCAACAAATGGTGCTGGAACAACTGAAATCCACATTAAAAAATAATGTAGTTGAATGCCCTCACTTCACACCACACACAAAATTAACTCAGAATTGATAAGACCATATACATATAAGAGTTAAAACTGTAAAACTCTTAGAGAAAAACATCAGTGTAAATCACTGTGGCCTTGGATTTGACAAGCTTCTTAGATTGACATTAAAAGCATATCCAACCGGGCTTGGTGGCTCAGCCTGTAATCCCGCGCCTTTGGGAGGCTGAGATGAGTGGATTGTCTGAGCCCGCGGGTTCGAGACCCGCCTGGGCAGCGAGACCTCATCTCTACAATAAATAAAAAAATCAGCTGGACGTGGTAGCGCATGCCTGTAATTCCGGCTACTCGGAAGGTTGAGGTGGAAGGATCGCCGGAGCCCAGCAGGTCGGAGCTGCGGTGGCTGGGAGCTGCCACTGCACTGCAGTCTGGGCGACAGACTGAGACTCCAACTCAAAAAAAAAAAAAAATGTAGACAATAACAAGTGTTGGTGAAGATATGGAGAACCCTCAAATAATGCTAATGGGAATGCAAACTGTTGCAGCCACGTTGAAAAATCGACTGGCAGTTCCTCAGACTGTTAAACACAGAGTCAACATATTATCCAGCTATTCTACTTCTAGATATACACTCAAAAGAAATAAAAACATATGTCCACACAAAAACTTTATTCACAAATGTCCATGGTAGTGTTATTCGATAGCAAAATGTGTGAATATTCCAAATGTTCATAAACTAATGAATGGATAAATACAATTGAGGTATCTTATAATGGAATATTATTCATCAACACAAATAAATGAAGTGTTGATATCATGCTGTAATATGGATGAACTTTACTAAGTGAAGGAAGCCAATCAAAAAAGTCACATATTTTGTGATTCCATTTATACAAAATATTAAGAATAGGCAAATATATAGAGACAAAAAGTATACTTGTATTTTCCCAAGGGTATAAGATATGGGAAAATGTATGAGACTAAAAATAGGATGTTTCTTTTTTGGAGTATGAAAAATGTTTCAAAACTGATGTGGTAATAGTTGCACAAGCCTATGAATATATTGAAAAGTATTACATTGTACAACTTAAGTGTGCAAATTGTATGTCATATGAAACATATCAATAAAGTTGTTAAAACATTGTATGTTTTATTTAACATTCAGAGTTGACATAATTATGTTGATTTGATTAACTTTTTTGACGTTTTAGTAAATGAAAATATTTGTTATTAAAAATATATAATGCCTCAACATTTGTGGAGGTCTTGCTATTTGCCAGATATTGTACTGAATAATCTGAGAGTCAAGAAACTTTCATTCTATGAAAGTTATAACTCAAGTTTGTTAAAAAAAAAAGAAAAGAAATAACAACAGGGCAAACTGAAGGCAAATGTTGTTTGATATACATTTAGCTGTGCTTTGCCAGAATTCTGAACTCCCCTAAGGATATTTTCTCAAAGACCATTATGTGTGTGTGTGTGTGTGTATAAATATGTACTTATGACATATCTTGTGTATACATACAGCAAGATATGTAATGAGATATACAATGAAACATGCAATGAGATTTGTATATAATTATACGTGTGAAATATATAAGATTATATATAAAACATATTCATGATTAATATCTATGTATGTTTGAAATGTATCAAGTGTTCTTATAACATTAGGCGGTATGGAAATACGTCCTACGGTCCTAGTTTAGATCACTGATCCACGAGCCTCAGGCCCAACTCCATTATTGGTGAGCACTGGATCAAGAGTAAAACTTGACAACTTCAGATCAAGTAAATAAACTTTTAAATAAAGTAAGTTTCAGGTTCCCACCATGGCAAATATATTATCATAATGAGAAAGTCCTGTGTAATTTTAAAATTTGCCCAGTTCAGATTTTAGCATTAAGACATTACAGTGAGGGCAAAGGCAGCCTCTGGTACCTAGCCTTCACATCTTTTCTTTCTTCCCCAGTTCCATCTTAAACTCTGAGAAGCTTTGTGTGCATTTTGCAGGCACCCAAGGTGAAATACCCAACCTTCATCCATTTTCATATTCCACCTCATGTGCATGCAAAGTGGACATGGATACAAGATTTTCTGGTGAGGTTCTTCATGTATAACTCTTCAAGTAGCATTTCTTTCCATGTGAAGACCTGTAAACTAAAGAGACATGTTATCTAATGCCCCCCTCCCACCCACACACACATATTCAACATGCAGTGGTAAGACAGGATGGTTTCAACAGACTTTCTTGTTTAAATAGGAAGAAAATAAAAGACACAGTGACTGATCTGCAGTGATTATGAAATCCAGCCTAGCATGTAGTCTAGCTCCTTGATTTGGGCCTATACTTACTTCTTGGGAATGATTATCTAAAATGTTTAGATTTTCTCCCTAGGCTCTTGGTTGTGTCCTCTGTGTAGCCTTTCAGACAAACAAGCAAACAAAGGCCTATGTTTGATATGGAGCAATGTTCTCAGTTCTCAGTCAGCCCTCTGTTCATAGAAACTGGGGAATTCAAAGACCTTTTTTGATTTTGCATATTCTCTTCCTGTCAGTCCACATGATCTAACTTCTTTTTACAAATTGTGTTGAATTCCTGTACAGTAAATGATAATTTTATTTAATAAACTCATGCCACAATCACATTTCAAATAAAAGTGTCTTAAGCACTTCTTCTACATGCATTGAACACTACATCAGGTGGTGCTATAATTTTCACTTTAGTCATCAAAAATGATTCAAGAAACTCATGTGAAATAAGATACTACATTATATTTACCCCTATTTTTACATATTCTGACTGTCTTCTTTCTGAAACTCTAAGTCTTCTGCTATCATTTTCTCTCTGTTTAGAGACCTAGCTCTAGACATTTTTTAAGGCACATTAGTTAGCAAAATTTCTTAGTTTCCCTTTGTCTGAGGATATCTTTATTTCCCTTTTATTCCAGAAGGATATTTTTGCTGGATATAATAATCATGGTTGACGGGTCTTTCTTTTCATTACTTTCTTTATGACAGCTACGACTTCATATGAAAATCCATTATCTAGTAAACTGACATTTACTCATAGGTAATGCACTGCTTCTCTTTGAATACTTACAAGATTTTTATTTCTCAGAAATTTAATTATGATGTATTTTCACCTGGATTTCTTTGGGATTATCCTTTTTGGGATTCACTCATCTTCTTGAATCTGTAGATCCATGCCTTTTAACCAAACTTAAGAATTTTTCAGCCATTATTTTTTTCAGGTTATTTTTTATTTCCACTGTATCTCTATTCTCCACTTTCTCAACACCAATGATACAAATATTAGGGTGGTTTTTTTTTGTATTGTCTTACAGGTATTTGAAAGTTTTTTTTTCAGTCTAGTTCTCTCTTTTGTTTACATTGGGTAAATCTACTGATCTCTTCTCAATTTTATTGATTGTACCTCTATCATCTCCACATTACTATTTAACCCATTCAGTGGTTTTTCTTATTTAATTTTTCTATTTTTCAAGTCTATAATTTTCATTTTCTTCTTTTTATAGTGTTGATCTCTTTGCTAAGATTTCTCATTGTTCCATTTGTTTTAAGATAATTCATAGTTACTTTTTGAAGTGTTATGGTGATGACTGCTTTAAAATCTTTGCCAGATAACTCCAATGACGTATGATTCATCTTGGCATTTTGTCTGTTAATAGTCTTTGTTCATTCATGTTGTGATTTTCTTGATTCTTGTTATAATGAATAATTTTCAATTGTGTTTCCAAAATTTAAGTTATTATACCATGAATATCTGAATCCTATTTCATCTTTTATTTTAAGCAGGAAATTCCCCTGTTGAGACAGGAGATAGCTAGACAAAGACTTGGCAGACAGAGAGGGAGTCCTCTGGTAACAATGTAGCAAATTTCTGACTGGCCTCTTGACTCAACTTTAGTAAACAAGCTCGCTGCAAGCCTCTCAAACTAGAGCTTAAGTACTCACGGCTCTTAATACTGACCAATCAGAACAGCTACAGCTTACAGCTAGTGCTAACCAATGAGCTTGGACTTAGGGCTATTTAAGCACCAGGTTTTTCAGCCTTACAGGGGTAGTTCTATCGAGTTCCTCCTGCTGAGGATGCTCTCAAAAAATCCTGCTTTCTCACTTTCCGGCTGTCCATATCACTCGTTCTTCCTGGACGTGAGACAAGAACCTCAACCCTGAAGAGATGTAACCTGAAGAGCTGCCAAAGATCATTGGAGCCAAAAAGCTGTGCACCCCAGAAGCTGCCTTGCCAGCCAACAGAGTTGGCTGAACCAGGAGAGCTGCCGGAAAAAGGTGAGACTCCAAAGCTGAGTTTAAAACCCCGGGGCTAGGCTTGCTAGCCCACAGAATTGCAACACTCTCAGGGCTTGGCTTGCCAGCCCATTAGAGCTGATACTTCCGGGGCTAGGCTTACCAGCTCCTCGACAACCCCCTCTGGGGCTTGGCTTGTTAGTCCATTAGAGCTGACACTTCTGGGGCTAGGTTTACCAGCCCTTCCACAACCGTATCTGAGGCTTGTCTGGCCAACCCATTGAGCTGCCACTGTTGAAGCCCAGGCTGACCTGAAAAATCTGCATCACTGTGTCTTGCTCTCTGTTTACCTGGAGGAGCTACAACCTATTGAGTACATTGATATCTATCTAGGATTGTCTATATAAAGAATATTTAAATTAAGTGTATAGTCCAATGTAATATATGTATTTAAAGTCTACTTATAACATTTATAATTAGAAATGAATCTGCAAATAAATTAATAAAATTATACCATTATAAAACTCTGGATGTGGATAATCAATATTCTCATCTATAAAATTGGAGCTAATGTCTATTTTGCTGGGTTATTATAATAAAACTAATGTTAATCTGTAGCATAGTGCCTAGAGCATAGTACATGCAAAAAATGTAACTATTATTATTTGTTCTCTTTTTATTATAATATCTTTCATAGAACTCTGCCTGAAGAACAATTTAAATTTGGTCAAAATGATATTTGAGTAAAGGAAATTGTCTTTATCAGTAAAGAGTTGCTGAAAGGTTTAGTGAGTGATTTACCAATCATAAAACAGTTTGTGTCCAGGTGAGGTGGCTCAAGCCTATAATTCAAACACTTTGGGAGGCTGAAGCAACAGGATTTCCTGAGACCATGGGTTCGAGACCAACCTGGGTGACTTAGTGAGACCTTGTATCTACAATAAATCAAAAAATTAGCCAGGAGTGGTGGCATGTGTTTGTAATTTCAGCAACTTGGAAGGCTGAGGCGGAAGGATTGCCAGAGCCCAGCAGGCCTATGCTGGGGTGGCCATGAGTGTGCCACTGCATGTCAGCCAGGGCAACAGAGTGAGATTACAACTAAAAAAAAACAACAGTTTTGTACGAACTACAATGCACAATAGAGTAATTGGTCTGTAAAAATGTCTGCTAAGTACATGCACATCTCACAAAAGTCATCAAAGAAAAGGACATACAAATAATTTTTTAAATGGGTGCGGTGGCTCATGTCTGTAATCCCAGCACTTTGGGAGGCCGAGGTGAGAGGATTGCCTGAGCCCATGGGTTCAAGACCATTCTGGGTAACTTGGCAAGACCTCATCTCTACAATAAATCAAGAAAAACGAGCTGAGCGTGGTGGCGCAGACCTGTAGTTTCAGCTACTTGGAAGACGGAGGTGGAAGGATCGCTTGAGCATAGCTGGTTGAGGCTGCGGTGCCCGTGAGCATGCCACTGCACTCCAGCCTGAGCGACAAAGTGAGATTTTTTAAAATTGTTTAATTTTTTTTAATTGTTGAAACTGACTGATATTGACATAGAGCTTCATTATAATATTCTTTCTACTTCTGTGAAAAATTCCATAACAATAATTTAAAATACTCCAGCATCTTACAACCCTTGTAAAATGAAACATCTTACGGAACATTTCTGGTTTGTTAGGTTTTCCTTTACTAGAGTCACCAACCTCACTTGGTTGGAATAGTTAGTTCAAGGGTGGCCAACTCAAAGTGTCAAATTGCTTAGTAGGAAATAGGAATGGGAAACAGGCCAGCTCAGAGCAAATTTGGAGAAAGCTTACTTTATCCTGATCGTATAGCTACAGCTTGGTGTCTGTGATTGCGTCTCTAAGGAATTCAGACAATGATGCTAAATTCAAGAGAAGACTTAAATCTGAATTTTTACCTAAACTTCTTAATATTTAAACATTGGCAAAATATATACATTAGTAAAACAAATTATTGTGCTATGTAAACAAATTTATCTGGGTGATATCTAGTAATAAACGAAGTTAGAGAATGAAAAAGTTTCTATTTACCAATTATTTTAGCTTGGCTAGTTATAACGAAGTATCATAGACTGGGTGGCTTATGACAACAGAAACTTATTTCTCACTGTTTTGGAGACTAGAAGTTTGAAATCAGGGTGCCAGTATGGCTGGGTGCTGGAAAGGACACTCTTTTATGTTGCAGACTGCCAACTTCTCATTGTTCTTGAAAGGCACTAAGAAGGCAAGAGAGCTTTAGGGTTCCCTTTTATAAGGCCACCCATTCCATTCATGAAGATGCCCTCATGACCTAATCACCTCCCAAATGCCCCACCTCTCAGCACCACCATATTTGGGTGGGTAGGATTTCGACATGAGAATTGTGGGGAGGATACAAACGTTTAGCCCAGAACACCAATAACTACAGATATTCTCTTTAGTCAGAGACATGGAAATTAAAACAAGAATCAAGTATAATTTCCTATCAGATTGTCAAACAAAATAAAACAAGTCATAACATTAATACATTTTAGTGCCTGTAAGAGCACATACAACTGCAATGTCAATAAAGTGTTGAAAAGAGTATAAAGGGTAAAAGTTCTTTAGAAGGCCAGTTGGGTGGTAGCTACCAAAAATATATACACAGGTATAGATACACTCTTGGACTATACAAGTGTGTTTCAAGGAATCTAAAGAAAAACTTACATGTACAATAGTGATTCTGTATTAAGATGTCTCTTGAAGAGCTGTTTATAATAGCAAAGGATAAGTCAAGATAACCCTATACATTTAAGTAAATGAGGGATTCATTAAATATGGTACATCCAAATTATGTAATACTGGAAAACTGAAAAAAATGTGGAAGATCCATATCTACTTGCAAGGAAAGTGCAAGATATATACTTATTAAAATAGATACTAAAAGAATGGGTATAGTATAATTATGTTTTAATAAAACATTTATATGCGTATGTGTGTTAGCAAGAGAACTGAAAGAACAGACCACAGAATTTTAACACATGTAGCTTTTTAAATGGAAACTTGATTGAAATGGAGAGGTGAGACAGGACTTCAACATCTTATAGCTATTGCTTAAATATTTTCCAGTAAAGATATATTCATTAATTTTATATAATTAGAAAGAATAGGATTGGCATGGTGGTGTGCCCCTATAGTCCCAGTCACTTGGGAGACTGAGGCGGAAAGATTGCTTAAGTCCAGGAGTAGCTTGAGACTAACCTGGGCAACACTGAAGGACCCTGTCTCTTAAAAAATAAAAATTAAAAATAGTAAGGTAAAAACTAAGTGAAGCCTAAAAATGTGGTTATCATAGTAATGAAAGATATATAACTCAAAAAATAAATCATTACCTATTAGTTAAAAATATTAAGTAACCTGTTATGAAAGTCATGATGTTAAATGTAGAGCTCTGAAGTGAAATGACTTAAGATCCAGAACATCTTGTCCAATTGCTTAGGTTCAAACTAAGACAGTCAGTTGTGTGATCTTGACCAAGCTTTGTGTATATCATACATCTCTACTTATAGCATCTTACAAATAATAGTAGATAATGAATGTGAAGTGTTTGGCATAGCTCCTGATACTTTGAGTGCATTCTCTAAATCAAGTTAACTAGTTTAACCATCTCAGTTTTTTTTTTTTTTTAGAAAATGATATTTATTTGAAAATAAGGTATTGCAATGGGAATACACATGCCATCATAAACAATGCGCGCATTAAGTGAGGCAAATGAGGCTAAAGGTTTTCAAAGAAAGAATGAGAATAATTGCATAATTGTTTTGAGATAGTTATCCCTGGCTACAGGAATCAATAAGGGTGATACAGACCTGAGACTGGGCAGGAAGTTGCTGGGTAGATGTCCTCACAGAAGAATTTTTTGCGTGTGTGTAAGGTAGCAATGGTCTTTGTGTAAGGCTGTGGTTTTTGCAGTCTTTTGTGATAGTTCTTTATTATTACTACTATTATTTTTTAGAGACAGAGTCTCACTTTATCACCCAGGCTGGAGTGCACAACCATGGCTCACTCAACCGCGACCTCCTCAGCTCCTCCATACTCCTGCCTCAGGCCCCCAAGCATCTAGGACCACAGTTTGGGTTTATCTTTAAGGGTATGTTTTAAGTCAGAAATCCATGTTACTTTTGTAGTGGGTCAACTATTATGCACTGATCACAGCTACGTAAAATGTATATATTCAAGATGATGGATTTGTGGAATTCGCTCACTCCACATACACTTTTTATGCTATTTTGGCATTGGCAAGTTCTATAGTCCATTGGCAAAATATGGTAGTGCAGTTAGTCTAACTGTGAGACCATTGACTTTGCAACAAAACAGACTTCATCGGTTACTTCTATGCATTTTTGTAGGCATACAAGATCATAATATTATCTCCAATAATGCAGATCCAGAGAGAAGTCACTGCTTGGCTATTTAAATCAGTATTCCTTATTAGTTTCTCTGTGTCAACTTCACATGGAAAGAGGATGATACCCAAACTGGAACATAAGCTATATCACGTGGGTATTCTAATACACATTAGGCATAAGTGCTCAAAAATGTTTTTTGCCAGCATAACATTTCTATCACTCCTGGAAAAGCATCTGCTGAATGACCATTCTAAATGAAGATAATTAGAAAGCCAAATATAAATCAACTTTTGATTCAGAAAAGATGAAACCACACACAATTACAAATATTGAAAGATGATAAACATGACAAGTACAGAAGCTCCTTTGTTGCACAATAACTTAAAAGACTTTTAAAATTTACAGTGCCTTAAACTATACATCATTTTTATTTGTACAGAATATGTATGCATGTATATACTTTACCACTTTAAAATTATAATCCTTGCCAAAGTCATCTCACTGGCAGTTAAAAAATGTTTATCACTATTTCTGACGAATAAAAATAGTTTTATTATAATTAAAATGAAGAAATGTGTGCCTATTAGCATTTCATTTTCCCCTTACATTCTTCTCACGTTTTTAAGCCTACTTTTTATTGATCAACTTAGAGCCTTTTCATTAACTGATGTTTGGAAGTAGGAAATCACAAGAGTCCCTCCCAAACATGCGAGGTTATGGTCAGGGGAAAATAATAATTAATTTACTTGATTTTCTTTTTTTAGGACATAGAAGAAATTTAAAATGCATGCCTCTGGAAAAAGCACAGATTCAAAATAGTATATCTGCTAAGCCAATGTTTTCTCCTAATCAGTAGTTTCTGATTGAGAAAATTACACACACACACACACACACACACACACACACACACACACACAAAGTAATTGTTATATGCTAAGATTATTCCAGCTAATTTATTTTTATTTATTCATATTGAGTTTAGTTTCTAAATATTTTAGTTGCTTGAAATTCAGGCCAATTTGTAATTTGAGATATTTATGTCTTTCTTTAATTCATATCCTACTAAAATATCAACTTATAATTCCAATAAATATAGTAATTCAATATTTTCATTTTACATTTGTGACAATTTTTCCTCTTAATAATGTTTTAGTTTTATATAATTTATTGCAGTGTCTTACAGTTTCTAATACAAAAACTTAATCACACTCAACATTCAATACATAATAATCATAATAAACTATAATACATGTACGTTGACTTTTGCTATTCTGTTAATTTCACTTAATTTTTCTTGTTATTTTTGTAATAGGTACCTATTGTTAAAATATTATTTTTACAGTTGAAAAACTGAAATGACCCTTTGTTCTCCTAGACCCGGTATCCTTTTACACAAATACATACTAATATAATCTAAATTAAGAACCCATATTTTCAAGAAAATTTTGTATTGTGCAAAATTAATTTTTTTCAGACCAAAAAATGAGATTGAGTACTAGAGCCAAGGACATCTAACTTTTGAGTTCACTATTGTATCTGGGAACAATTTGGTAAAATGCCTTAACTGCCAGGATAGGGAATGAGTACGCCATATAACTTACTTATAAGTCCTAGGCCAGGGAGAGCTTTATAAATTAAAACGAACACCTAGAATGACTGTTGGAAGCCAGAGCTATGCACAGAGCTTCTGTATAATGTGCTCTGTGTGGCTGGCATTGCTAAACAGACAAGCTGTCACATTCTGTACTAGCTGAATATTCTAGGGCTCTTCCTCTGTCAACCAAGGTAGAGGACATGGCAGTAGTCAAACCTCGAGGTGACAATAACTTAAAGTAGTGTGGTGAGCCCTGTATTTTAGAGAGGAATTTACAAGTGTAGGTAGGGAGAAGCATCTCTTGCCACCGCACCTATATCATAATCCAAAAGCATCCTTAGACTGGTAACATAGCTATTACAATAAAGCCACATTCTGTAATGACAGGAGCCTATACTCAGTACATCTAAATCCTAAAAAACAAAAACAAAATTTCTAGAAAAGATTATCTTAAATATTTCTAAGGAAACACAAAACCAAGTATTTCTAAGGTGGCAATCATTTAAGTGGGATAAAAGAATAATATATTGTGAAATTCAACAAAAAATTGTTGCCATGAATTTATTAATAAATAGGCTGAATACATATATTTCAATTTATTAAAAAAGGAAAGTAATATATTTTATTTATTTAGTAAAAATGGCGTTTTACTGGTTTCTTATTCTATGAAAGTAAGAAATCTTTTGTTTTTAGTTTTTATAAATATTTTCTTCATAAGCAAAGAATGATAATCCTTAAATTTAAGTCATGTGTAAGGTTTTAGAAGACAATCTATGAACTGTGGCTATTTGGTGCCACCTAGTGGTGGAGGGATTTTTTTAAAAATCAGTTCAAATTACCTCTGTTTTTTAGAACATTTGTAATAAGAAATAATTTACTAATGGCTGAATTGTTGCCTAAAAGAGATAAAAAGTAAGACAAAATTTATTTTACATCCATAGACATTAACCAGGATTGGCTTTTACACTCAACACTGGAGTGACATCTGGTTTGACTGATATAGAATACCTTATGACTAACAGAGCTGACTGGGGGTTGACAGCTTTTTACTCTATTTTTATTTTTTGGTTGGCTGGTTGATTTCTAAAGTCAAGGCTCTAGAGCTAAGACTTGTATAAAGTTGAAGATGTTGCACCATCTCGTAATTAACTACTATACTATTATCAATATAATAAATGACATACTCATGTCATGCTGTGGCCAAAGTGAAAATAACGTATGCCTTAGGGCAGATAGAAGATTGAAAAGTGCCAGATAGTTTGTTTTCTAAATTCAGGAGTCGGGGCCATTCCAAATTTAGTGGTCATGCTGTTATAGCCTCCTGACCAGGCACTTCTTTTTTTTTTTTTTTTTTAAAGAACTTATTCTATTTCACAGCTCTCGGAAGAGATGCAGAAACCATTGGCCATCCCTTGGGTTCAGTTGATTTAATCTGAGTTGGTGCTAGGGAGATATTGAAACAATGTGAGTCTCCTTGTCATTTGGGATGGGAACACTGAGAAGCTTAATCAGATGAATGAGGATAAGTATTTAATGTGAAAATTCATGATAAGCCAAGGATGAGGCCAGTACAATGGTGTGTCAATGCCATTTTCAAGTGTTGGAATCCATGAAGAAATATATAAGGCAGACTTTAGATAAATCTGAATAATGGGGCCATGTGTAAGAAGCAACAGAGATGAGGGAACCTACAATTTATCAAAGAAGGGAATAATCTTAAATCTTGACTTTCAGTTCCAATCCTCCTGGACACCAGCTTTTTGCTTTGCTTTTTTCGTCCTTGGTTGTCCTCGATAATACGTTTAAATAACTGTCTTCTTATGTGACCTGGAGGTCTTTGAGCCTTGCAACCAAATAATCCCACACTATAAAGTTATGCTTCAAATTTGGTGAAATATATTTCATCAAATGGAAATATCCTTTACAAAGTATTTGTGAATACCAGGAGGTTACCAGGTGTAAAATATTTGGCTGAAATTTTAAATTTACGTGGAATGCTTAGATCATTAATTGTGTTTTTGATAATATCTTAAAACATGTATTTTTTTTTCTCCTGTATTTCTCTCTCATTCAGCAAGTACCTAACGCTGCTTGCTGCCTCGTCGGGGAAGTGTTTGGGTATAAAGTGGGTGATGTGCACTGCTATTTTTGGCATGAGTTTTCAGAAGCCCTAGGCTAGTTGCGTTTTTGTGGAGGAATGGGAGTAGGATTATATGGCACAAGCCCATGTCTTGGAAAAACATGAAGTGAGAAAGACTTTCTCTAGTCTAGAATAACATAAATATTAGAAAGTAGAAAAGAGAGAGGTGGTTAGGACTGGAAAGCAGAGGGAGAGTTAAGTCCTGCTTCTTTTTTTTGTTTGTTTGGTTTTTCTTGAGTTGGAGTCTCACCCCGTCGCCCAGACTGGAGTGCAGTGGCCACTCCCGGCCACCGCAGCCTCGCCTGCTGGGCTCCGGCGATCCTTCCGCCTCAGCCTTCCGATTAGCCGGAATTACAGGCGCGCGCTACCAAGCCCGGCTGATTTTTTGATTTATTGTAGAGATGAGGTCTCGCTGCCCAGGCGGGTCTCGAACCCGCGGGCTCAGGCAATCCCCTCACCTCATCCTCCCAAAGGCGCGGGATTACAGGCTGAGCCACTGAGCCCGGCTAGTCCTGCTTCTTGAAAGAATGGCTGGGGATAGGGATGGGGCAGGGTGGCTGGAACCCAGAGAGGAAAATGGCTGTCTGCTCTGTCCAGGCAGGGAGAACCGTACACAGCCACAAAAAGGTTTCTTACCTCAATAATACCTCAAAAGGAGTAGCAAAGGGCTCTGGGATGTGTAGAACTGTATGGTCAGACAAAAATAACTGTGCTGATGACCAAAGCCAGATGAACTCCTTTCCCCCATCCTCGATCTGTGTAACATCCTCGAGTTGTGCCAGCACCCTGGGAAAATTCCAGAAAGGGCTGAGTTAAGTCTTCAATATCTAAGCAGAATGGAGATATGGAATTTTAAAATAAGTTGCTACACAAAACAGTAGTTCTTGTACTCAAGTGCATGGGCTGAGATTTCACTATATGATTCTGAAGTGTGAAGTGCTTCACTACATTTCATGTTAATCAATATGTACATTAATTTTGCTAACACATCAAGAAAGCTTTTATTCCCGACTTTAGGGGTATATCCAAAAACTGGCTGCTTCAGTATCACACAACCACTTATTAAAACAAATATACAATTTCCGACTGTACATCAGATGCATTGCTTCTCCACAGTTGGGGACAGGGGACACTTTTTAATAAAAAGAAGTGCCCAGATTCTTCTATTTGTAGCCAGCTTGAGAGCCAACATTACAGTCGAGTATAGCCACTAAAATGACTGCATGCTTAAATCAATCTTTATTATCAAGGCCTCTTAGGTCACTCAAGTTCATCGGGAGACCCTTTTACACAGAAGTAAAACATTATTATTTTCACGAATTTGCTTAAAATCACTTTACAATCAGAGGATGCATATGAATTCTCAATTACCAAAGATATTAATTGTATGATCATCAGCCCATATAACAGTTATGGACTTCCCTGACATAAAATACCTTCTGGATTAGAGGAACTCTCTCTGAAATATCTAAGCAAAGTCAAGGTAGATTTCCCCTCAGTTGTAGTTTTTCCTTTGAACCTATCATTGATCTTGTCCCAACCTTGGGATTTGAGAGACAGGAAAGAGTGTGTTATCAGTGGCTCTAGACCCTCCTACCTCTTGCCTTCCAGAGTCAGCTAAGAATTGAACCACACAAAAGACTTGAGGGGTTTTACTGATCAGGAATACCTTTGGTGTCAGAATGTTAACAAGTACTTCTTAACTTTTCACTATAAATGACTAATTTGAGATAAATTACTTTTCTTCCCCAGAAGAGCAAACATTAGAAACTGAAAAAAAAAAAAGGTGGAGAGAGCAGGTAGCATAGCACCCATGCCACTCACAATTAGCACAGTGGTAAAGGTGAATTTCTTTAAGTGGAACTATTAGCTCATGCAATGCAAAGTAAAAATAGAGCACAGAGATATTTTTAGGACCACGATGCAGATGTGGGTGGGACCCACTATCTTGGGCAGGGTGGAAAGTGAGTGCTAACCATGATCTCAGCGTGAACTCCTTGACAGCCCAGGCACAACAGGAGGCTGAGACAGGACATACATGACAAGCGATATAACACAACTAAACTTAGTCTTTCAAATGTATGCTCCTAATGGCAGGGACTGGGTCTTCTCTGGATCTTCTCATGTTTGTGTTTAGAATGTATACAAAGTCTGAAACTTGATATCACCCCAAAATTCATATGTCAAAGCCTAACCTCCATTGCAGTAGTATTAAGAGGTGGGAGATTTGGGAAGTGATTAAGTCATGAGGATTCCACTCTTAGGAATAGGCTTAGTGCCCTTATAACAGAGATTGAAAGGGACTGCTTACCCCTTTTTCCATTTGAGGACACAGCCACAAGACACCATCTATTAAGCAGAGGGCAAGCCTTCACCAGACACTGAATCTGCTGGTGCCTTGAATTTGGACTTCTCAGCCTCCAGAACTGTGAGAAGTAAACTGCCATTTAAAAATACATCAACTAATCTCAGGTATTTTGTTGTGGCAGCCCAAACAGACTAAGACAGGGAAAAGCTGCTGAGTTAAATCGAGTATGGGGATCCCTAGAGGACCTCACTTCCTCATGAGCCCAAGGGAAATAGAAACTTCTAGTAGTTCTGAGACTCTGCCTCTGACTTCCAGCACTCCTCCAGCAACCTTTGCTTGTTTTTATGTGTCAGCTTAGTTCTCATTCACATCATTTCATTGAGATTCTAAGCATTATCTAGGCATCTGAGACACAAAGATGAGAAACCCAGTTTCTGTTCTCAAAGAAAACATGACCCAAAACTTACAGTATGACTTCATACATACCATACCAGAGTGCATAAAAACAGCAAAAGGCCATTTAGCCAACTTGGGACTTTTTAGGAAGTCCCTTGGAGAAAATGGTGCACAGAGCTAAATTTGGGGATTGATCTGGTAAAGAATGGGGAAAACGCCTTCTAGGAGATGGAACCGTGCAAGACAAGGGGTGGGACTGTGCTGCCACGTGATGCATGTGAGAAACACCATCAGGCAAAGGCAGATGATGAAGATGAAGCCTCAAGGCACTGGTAAGAAGAATAGATGATATGGTTCTGAGAAAAATTGAGAAGATAAATTTGGTGGGCAATAGTAGTGGGTTGGATATTGGGGGGAAGGATGCTCTCAAGATGTCTCAGGCTTCTTGCTTTTGATTGGGTGGAGGATGGCCTGGTGTAGACCGTGTATAGGAAATACATGAGGAGACAAGAGGAAGATTTAGGGCAAAATTAAAACATATTAGATGAAGTCATTTGAGGTGCATACAGGACATGTATTTGGCTACAAAAAGCAAGCAAATGTGCAAGTCTGAAGTTTAAAATTCATGTCAGTGCTTCAGATACACATTTGGAAATTTTAAGCATACGGGGAGCAGTTAAAACTATGGGAGAGGATGAATTCATTCAAAGAGGTTTAGAATGAGAAGGAAAGTGGGCAAAGTGAGATCCCTTCAATTTATGAGACATTGGCTGAAGGATGAGAGGTCATTCACTGAATTCAGGTGTAATGCATGTCATTCACTTGGTCTTTGTTGCCTCAGATGACTTGGTATGGTCTGTACGTGCTAGGGTCTGCCTGCTTCTCCTAAACTCACTCACCTCCTAAACCTTGTGTTTAACAAATACAAAGCACCTTCATTTGCTCCTATATCTTTTCTTAAAAAAAAAATTCTTATTTTAGATTCAGGGGCACACATGCGTATTTGTTACATGGACCTATTGTGTAGTGGTGGGGATTGGGTCCCAGTGACCCTTTCCCAGATAGGGAACATTGTGTCCCGTAAGTAGTTTCTGTACCCTAACTCCCCTTTCCTCCCCTGTCTATCATTTCCATCCTTGTGACCGTTTGGCTCCCACGTGTGAGTGAGTACCTGCGATGTTCAGTTTTCTGTTTTAGAGTCTGTTTACTTAGGATGATGATCTCCAACTCCATCCATGTTACTGCAAAGGACATGATTTCAATCTTTTTATGAATGTGTAGTATTCCATGGTGTATATATACCACATTTTCATTATCCACTGATTGGTTAATGGGCATTTAGGTGAACCAACACTCCTATTTCATATGGTCTGTTAGCCTGAATCTTTGTTTTTTTTATATTTGGCTCCATAGTAGTTTTAATTCTTCATCCGACAGGTGTGGTGGCTCACACCTGTAATCCCAGCACTTTGGGAGGCAGAGGCGAAGGGAATGCCTGAACCCAGGGGTTTGAGACCATCTCTATGCAACTTGGCAAGAACTTTTCTCTATAATTAATCTATTTTTAAAAAGTTAGCCAAGTACAGTGTCCCACACCTGTGGTTCCAGCTACTTGGAAGGCTGAGAAAGAAGGATCGCCTGAGCTCAGCAGGTCGAGGCAGTGGTAGCCGTGAGCATGCCGCTGCACTCCAGCCTGGGTGATAGAGTGAGACTCTGACTAAAAAAAAAAAAAAAATTCTTTATTTATCAAACCATTGAGTTCAATCTGTTGATTTCCTAGACTTGTGTGAGGTCTTCCAGGCTTCTTGGCTTCATGGAGAAACACAGGGAAAGACACATGGTAGAATTCAGTGGTTTGTAAACTTTTTTTTTTCCTATCAGTAGGATCAATGTTTCAAATGAGCTGTAGTAAATGAAAGTTAAATCAGGACTGTTCTAATTAAAGCTGAGTGTGTGTCCCAGAGCAACTCCCATTCAAATCTGCCCTAATCTCTCCAGTAGCCCCTAAGGCATTTCCTTAGAACCCTGGAGCTTTAGTGGAAATGGGCACTGTTGTAGGGTAATTAGTATGTACTTTAGGGAGGGTTTAAACCCTGATTCTGTGGCTTACTGGCTATTGATTTGTCTTTGGACTGATTGCTTAGTTTTTATGAGCCTTAGATCCTTCAGTTGTAAAATATAATGACTTCGTGGACTTCTTAGTGTCAGATGAGATCATGTGTCAAAGCAAAGAGCAAAGGGCATGGGAGTATCAATACATGTTAACTGCTTTCGCCATATCTAGGTCTTGAACAATTTTTGGAATCAAAATTAAATCATGGAGTCTTACGGTAGGAAAGGGTTGAGAGCAATCAAGTCCAACCTGTTCAGGGAGTTCCTTTCAAAATGACCTAGTAACTCCCTGAAGATTGCTTAGAGGCTGGGAGCTCTTCCTTTTTTTTTTTTTTTTTTTTGGTGATAGATTCTGCTTCATCATCTACATCTCAGACCGGGTAAACAATCTGACCTGTTATTCTAAGATTTATTCTTTGGAGCAACACACATTATGTAGTCAATCAAGTTTTCATTGCAATCATTAAAATTTTAAAGCCAGATTACCAAGTGTTAGAGAAATGATGATTTTGTTTTGGTTAAAATATATATAAACATACTCAAATATGTGTGAATCTATGCATATAGAGGCAACATCTGTCAAAATTTATATTATTATTATTTTTTTTATCTTGGAGCCTCACTCTGTCATCCAGGCTGGAGTGCAATGGTACACTCATGGCCACTGTGGCCTCAACTTGCTGGGCTTAGGAGATCCTCCCGCCTCAGCCTTCCAACTACCCAGAACTACAGGCGTGTGCTACCATGCCTGGCTAATTTTTGTAGAGACCAGGCTTGCTAAGTTGCCCAGGCTGGTTTCAAACTCCTGGGCTCAGGCAGTCTTTTCGCCTCTGCCTCACAAAGTGCTGGGATTACAGGTGTAAGCCACCATGCCCGGTCTATATACAAATTTAATGGTGGTTAACTATGTCTTGGTATTATAAAGGCATTTCTTCTTTATGAAAATTCTTTTTAAATGATTTTTCTCCTCTAATAAATATGTGTTTCCACACACTGTCTTTTTCTGGTCTTAATCCTCATAACAAATGTTAAAGATAGATGGAGGAGATATCTTCATTCTGCCCAAAAATTACATGCACATTCCCCACACCCCACACCCACACTCATACTGCCCCAACCTAAAACTCAGAAGGATGATATTGTTTTCTGAGTGTGGTTTTCAGAGGTTTATTGGGAATGATGGAGCAATAATTAACTTCAGATTTTTCTCACTATTATTCTTTCCACCCACCACACCTTCTGTTTTGTTTTGTGTTTCTGTCTTTAGTAGTTGAAATGTCCCAGTTCCCTTAGCTCTGCTGCTTTTGACATAACTTGCAGATTTCCTATCATTTGGGTCATTATTCCCTGAATGCATTCCTGTCTGTTAACTTCCTAATTAAAATGAGGCATCTAGACATGCGCATAATACTCAGGTGTAATCTGAAAAGCACATAATATAGTTTATTACCTTCCTTGATGAGAACATTACACATTTATAAAATCAAGACATAATACTTTTATTAAATATGCATGCATTTCAGCTCATTTAAAAACAATATTTTATATCTTCATTATGAAAGTAATATACATTCACTGTAGGATAGGACATTCGATAAGTACAAACAAAGGATCCAAAAAAAAAAAATCACTCATATATCACCCATAGTTCCTCTGCCCCAAACCAACTTCTCTAAATACTGTAATTTGTGTCTTTTCCCACCAGAAAAGAAGCTCTATGGGGACAGGATTTTGATTTATTTTGTACAAGGCTCACTTCATGACTAGATCATTACTTGGTCTATTAGTTGGCACTTAATTGAATTTGTTGAGTGATTGAATAAAACATTCATGTATACATAAATCTGTAAAACTTTGTATTCTGACTTTTTTCAGCTTATATTATTTGTCTTATTACATATTTTTCTTATTATAAAATCTATCATCATAACTATCGCATAATACTCGAGTGAATATACTGTTCTTTTCTTTTTTTTTTTTTAGTGGGAGTCTCACTCTGTCGCCCAGACTGGAGTGCAGTGGTTGCTCCCGGCCACCGCAGCCTCGACCTGCTGGGCTCCGGTGATCTTTCTGCCTCAGCCTTCCAAGTAGCCGGAATTACAGGCATGCGCTACCACGCCCGGCTGATTTTTTGATTTATTGTAGAGATGAGGTCTCGCTGCCCAGGCGGGTCTCGAACCCACGAGCTCAGGCAATCCACTCACCTCAGCCTCCCAAAGGTGTGGGATTACAGGCTGAGCCACTGAGCCCGACTTATACTGTTCTTTTATTGGACACGTGTTTTTTCTTTTTTTACATTTTACTGCAATAACAAATAATGCTACACAAACATCTTTGTGCAGATTTTTATTATTTTTGAGAAATGTTTTTGCAGGTATTTTCCAAGTGAAATGTTGGGTCAAAGATGAGACTGTTAAAAAAAAATTCCTCTTCCTCTCCACTTTTACATAGACCTTGAGTACATATTGAATGTGTGGTCATTTTCTGTCATTAAACATCCAGCTATTTTTCACTTCAGAATCTACACATCTGTGCTTTTGGTGCGTACTGCAGGCAGTATGAATTCATGTTACTGTGCCATGCTTGTCTATATTTCCTTTCATTTTGCGAGACCAACCACTTCTTTCTTTCTGGACAGAATTAAGTAGCAGTTCCACTTTTTGCTTCCATTACCTTCTGAGAGATGAAATTGTCAGCAAGACAAGTTAAAAATTTGTCTGATGCTCAGCTTTTTAGTATAATGAGATTTCTAGCAGATGTCTTTATAGTGGAAGTGCCCCATTAATGTTGTATTTTTTCTCTGTGACAGATTTTTAATCTGTGTTAAGAAAGCAATGTCCATATCTTTTGTCAGGCTGGGCAGTCTCTTACACCGTATTCCTACAGTGTCTCTCTCTCTCTCTCTCTTCATGTGACTTTTCTCTTGTTAAAAACAAAATAGGAACTTTTAAAATAAAAATAAAGACCGTGAATATTTAGATCTAATTTTAGAGGTCATACATATCATCCCAAGAAATGCTAAAAAATTTTAAGAAGAAACCCTCAAATAATCCCAAATTGCACGATTTTAAACATAATATCTGTTAACATTTTGTCATATTTTGTCTAGATTTTTCTCTCTCTTGGTGTGTGTGTGTGTGTGTGTGTGTGTGTGTGTGTGTGTGATGTGTGTGTGTGTGTGTGTGTGTGTGTGTGTGTGTGTGTGAGAAACATAACTGGAACAAAACTGCATGGGTAACTTTTATCTTGACATATATTTACATTATACATATTTTCTTAAGATTTTAAAAACTTCTGGGAAAAAATGTTAATTTAATGATTATATAAATTTTATCATAGAGACAGGCTATTGCTAATTTAATCATCTTCCTGTATTTGTCATCTGTTTCAATTTATCACTAGTAAAAATAATTCTTCTACAAATATCATAATATGTAAATCTGTATATATACCTGTGATCATTTTTCCTGGATAGATATCTAGATGTAGAATTTCCTGGAGAGTATGTCACATGGCTGGAAGCTGTGTCTGTATGTTCCTGTGTTCCTGTACCCTTGTCATCACTGAGCATTTGTAATCTTTGTCAATTTTACAGGTGAAATGAACCTTTTAGAGTTTTAATGCTCATTTGATGATTAGTGAGGATAAACTTCTTCATCTTTTAGGCAGGTCACTTTGATTTTTTCCTAATTGGAGACTATTCTTTTTGCTCCTCCTATGCAGGAATTGACAATATTTTTCTATTTACTCATATCTTTTTTTCAGTAAGGTAGTTTTTAACTTAATTTTTATTTTTAACATTCATTTATATACATACTTTTACAAATCAAATATTATTATAAGGCCTATCACTACCAAGAGCAGCCCTAGGCTCACTCCTATCCCCCCAACTCCACTTTTTCAGAGTCATCCACTTTAAGCCCTCTTGGCTGTCATCTGCCTTTTATCCCATATTTCTGAATAACATGCTAAGATAGTTACTTAACTTTTTGTTTTTTAGCTGGAATCTTATTCTGTCACCCAGACTGGAGTACAGTGATACTATCACCATTCACCACAGTCTTGACCTCCTGGGCTCAGGTGATCCTTCCACTTCAGCCACCCAAGTAGCTGGGACTACAGATGCACACCATCACGTCTAGCTACTTTAAAATTTTTTTTTGTAGCGAAGAGGTCTCCTATGTTGTCCAGGCTGTTCTCAAGTCCAAGGCGCAAACAACTAATCTTCTGTCTTCAGCCTCCCAAAGGTGCTAGGATTATTATTATTTAAAAATTTTTAATTTAGAAATTATTGACTTGCTGTTATGAAATTGTCTTATAGTTTCTCCACTGCCACCAATAAATATTTCTTCTTCGTCTCACCTCTCAAATATTCATTACTAATTTATTCTCAAACCATCTGAAGCTGTAAAGCTCTTGTCAAGATGATAACAGAAAGCAGAAGACTGTTTCCTTTACCTCTTTCTTGCCCTGGATTTCATGTCTCTTGCTTGTGTTACTCCCTTCAGCAGTTTCCTAGAAAAGAATGTACAAGACATAATGTTTCTGAGATCCTATGTACTTTTAAATTTGCCATTATACTTGAGCAACAGTTTGACTTTTTATGTATTGCTATATTAAAAATAGTATCCCAGGCCGGGCTTGGTGGCTCAGCGTGTAATCCAGCACTTTGGGAGGCTGACGCGAGTGGTTTGCCCAAGCCCACGGGTTTGAGACCAGCCTGGGCAACTTGGCGAGACCTTGTCTCTACAATAGATAAAAAATTAGCCAGGTGTGGTAGCGCGTGCCTGTAGTGCCGGCTACTTGGAAGGCTGAGGTGGAAGGATGGCTAGAGCCCAACAGGTGGACATTGGGCTGGCTGTGAGTGTGCCACTGCACTCCAGCCTGGGCGACAGAGTGAGACTCCAACTAAAAGAAAAAACTAATATTCCCTCAGAATAAAAACAAAACAATGACTCAATTGCGTTCTAGTTTCTAGGATTTTTTTTGTTTTAATTTTATTTTTTATTTTCTTTTAGTCAGGGGTTCACTCTGTCACTTAGCTGGAGTGCAATGACACAATCACTGTTCACTGCAGCATCAAACTCCAACACACAAGGGATCCTCTTCCCTCAGCTTCCTGAGTAGTTGGGACTACAGGTGTGTGCCACTACGTATAGCTAATTTTTCTATTTTTGTAGAGAGAGAGTCTTGCTTTGTTGCCCAGGATGATCTCAAACCCTTGACCTCAAGTGATCATCCTGCCTCAGACTCCCAAAGTGCTGGTATTATAGGTATGAACCACTCTTCCTGGCTCAGGATTGCTATAGAGAAGTCTGATATATTTATCTTTCTACCCTTCATATTTGACTTGCATTTTCTCTTTGCAAGTAAGCTCTAAAATCTTCATTTTTATTCCTAGTTTTCTGGCGTTGCAGCCTTTGTTAGTATGGGAAATCAGCCCCACTCTCAACTGTTTTAGAGTTCTGGATCTTTAGCTTCTCCAAAAACTAAACCTCCTATATTCTAGGAGCAGTTACCTTGCTTGAGAAATAAGATGACTGTGGGAAGGGATTTTTTTGGAATTTTTTTTGTTCATTCTTTCACTTGTTTGCTCATCCAGTCATTCTTTTTTGCATTCAACAAACACTTATTAAATACTAGTAATGTGGCAAGCACATTACTAGTGCCTGGCAATGGGGGAACAGGGAAACATATTTTCTCTAGAGGAGGCCATCTTTCGCCATCTTTTTTTTTTTTTTTTTTAGTTGGGGTCTCAGTCTGTTGCTCAGGCTGGAATGTGAAATGTAGTGGAATGATCATAACGATCACCGCTCATGGCAGCATCAACCTCCTGGGTTGAGACGATCCTTCCACTTCAGCCTCCCTTGTAGCTGGAACTACAGGCTCACTACCAGGCCTGGCTAATGTATTTTTTACTTTTGGAGAGACGAAGTTTCACTATGGCACCCAGTCTGATCTCGAACTCCTGGAATCAAGCAATTCACCTGTCTCAGCGTCCTAAAGTGCTGGGATTACAGGTGTGAGCCACCGTGCCCAGCCCTTTATCCTTTATTAGTATTATGATAGTGATTTTTTTCTGTTCTTTAATATTACATCCTAATTTTTACCTCTCTCTTACCATAAGTTTTGAATTTTCTGCAACCGCTTGGTGTCCTTTTTTTAGTCATCTAATTGGAAGAGCATTTGTTGGTACCACACTGTGCCAAATTCAGTGTTTGGGTCAGGAAACACAGGTGAGCAAGCCTGGAATCTTTGCCTAAACTTCCATGTTAGCTTTCTTTATTTGCTGTCTGTGCCTAGAGACTGGGAAACTCACAGAGACTTACTTTTCTCCAGGGCTCCTGGAAAACACATCTTTCTTTCTCTCTCTCTCTTAGATCCATAATCTTAGATTTAAAGAAAAAAGAAATTTCACCTCCTCTCCAAATCCAGTACTCCAACTGAGGGGAAAGAAGACCAGCATAAATGGGCCTTTTCTTTTTTCTTCTCTGATCAGTAGTGTTTGGAGTTTTGTGGCAGTATGGAGAGGGTGAAGGTAGGGTGGATGCTACTGGAAACATTCTGTTCAGACTATTTATTAAGCTCAAAAGACACAAATTTAAGAATTTATCTCTCCTCATTCCCCCTTGAAGCTATGAAGGTTGAGAGTGAGCAACATTACAGGGCAAAACCAAAGCATGGAAAAGAACATCGATTAGTGACATTCCATTTCTTTCCCTCACCATCAAAGTCTCCATTTCTTTGGTAATCAGATCAAAAAGTTATTTGTCAATTACTTTACCAGCTCTGATCTTTGCTGTTAAAACAACACTACAAACTTGCTCCTAACACATTTTTATTCTATATCGCATGCACATAGGTGTTGGGAATTCTTGGATTCTTTACTTGCCAACCAAACTTTTGTTAAGTTTTCTTTAAAACAAAGTTCTGTGTATGTGTTTCAAAGGAAAATTTGAAATAGAATAGTAGAATGTAGATAGTAGAATATTGAATATAGATAATAGAATCGCCTACATTCAGGAGAGATTACATTCATTTAATTTTTTTTTTAATTTTAAAGATGTGGGGTACAATTCAGGATTAGGTATACAAATGTTAATTATGCAGGTATCCTTGTTGATAAGGTGCACACCCCCCACCCCTGGCAGTTTCCCACTACTGCCAATCCCTTCCTTATTGTATTGTGATAATTGTTCAGGTCCACTTATGAGTAAGAACATGTGATACTCAGTTCTTTGTTTCTTTGATAAATTACCCAGTAATATAGACTCTAAGTCATCCAAATTGCTGTGAAGTTCATAATTTTGTCCTTCTTTTGACTGAATTGACTGAATACTATTCCATCGTGTATATGTACCACGTTATTTTTATCAAGTCCTCTTTTGATGGATAGCACAGTTGGGTCCGTGTTTTTGCTATTGTGAATAATGGTATAATTAACATGCATGTGCAGGTATCTTTTTCACAGCGTGAACTGAGTTCCTCTGTGTATATTCCCAGTAGGGGGATTGTGGGGTAGTATGGAAGGTCAATTTTTAGATCTTTTAGGAATCGCCACACTGTTTTCTACAGAGATTGTACTAGTTTACACTCCCACCAACAGTGTAGAAGTGCTCCTTTTTCCCCTCATCCTCTCCAGTGTCCGTTGTTTTTTGAGTTATTGATAATGGCCATCCTGACTGGAGTTAGGTGGTATCTCAGTGTGGTTTTAATTTTCATTTCTTTGAGGGCTAGTGAGGCTGCACAGTTTTTCATGTATCTGTTGTCTGCTCGTATTTTTTTTTTTTTGAGAAGTGTCTATTCATATCTTTTGCCCACTCTGTAATGTGGCTGTTTGTTTTTTTCTTTTCAGAACATTTGAATTCCTTGTAGGTCATAGATGTTAGGCATTTGTCAGATATACAGTTGGCAGATATTCTTCCCCATTCTGTAGGCTGTCTCCCTGCTCTCTTGATGCTTTCTTTGGCTTTGCAGAAACCTGTCAGTTTGATGAGGTCCCACTTGTCTATCTTATCTCATATGGCATGGACACTTGGGGGTTTTATCAGGAATTGGTTGCCAGTTTTAATTTCCATAAGGGTGTCTCTTGCATTTTCTAAGATTCTTATAGATTGAGACTTTACCTTTAGAGTTGACTTTTGTGTATGGTGATAGGTAGGGTCTTTTTTAATCTTCTGCATGTGGTCAACCAGTTTTCCCAACAATATTTACGAAATAAGTTCTCCTCTCTCCAGTGGTTGATGGGGGTGGCTTTGGTGAAGATGAGTTGGTTGAGAAATTGAGGTTTTGCTTCTGGAATCTCTATCCTGTTCCATTGTTCCGTATGCCTGTTCTTGTACCAATACCAGGCTGTCTTGATTATTATAGCCTTGCAATAATTTTAAAGTCTTGCAGTGTGATACCTTCCACTTTTTTTGTGTTATTTTTGCTAAGAATTGTTTTGGCTATTCGTGATCATTTATCTTTTTCATATCAATTTCTGTATTATCATTTCCAGGTCTGAGAAGAATGATGTTGGTAACTTAATGGGTATTGTGTTGAGTCTGTAGATTGCCTTGAGTAGGATGGACATTTTAGCCATGTTGATTCCTCTAATCCATGAGCATGGAATATTTTTCCATTTGTTTGTGTCTTCTTGGATTTCTTTTAGCAGTGTTTTCTAGTTCTCATTGTAAAGGTCTTTCACTTCTCTGGTTAGGAAGATGCCAAGGTATTCATTTTTTTTGTGACTATTGTGAATGGGATTGTGCTTTTAATTTGGGTCTCTGCCTGCTTGTTGTTGGTGTATAGGAATGCAGCTGTCTTTTGCACATTTATTTTGTACCCTGTGACTTTGCCAAAGTCCTTTATCAGTGCGAGCAGGTTTTTGACAGATTCTCTTGGATTTTAAAGGTATAGGATAATATCATCAGCAAAGAGGGATAACTTGACTTCCTCTTTTCCTATTTGGATATTCCTGAATTCCTTCTCTTGTCTAATTGTTTGAGCTAGAACTTCCAACACAATGTTGAACGAGAGGGGTGAGAGTGGGCAGGCTTGTTTTGTTGCATTTTTCAGGAGAAATTTTTCCAGTTTCTATCCACTTAGCGATATGCTAGCTGGGGGTTTATCATAGATGGAACTTACTATTTTGAGGTATATTCCTGCTATACCTAGGTGTTTGAGGGTTTTTATCAAGAAAGGATGCTGGATTTTATCAAAAGCTTTTTCTGCATCTAATGATATAATCATGTGGTTCTTGTTTTTACATCTGTTGATGTATTTAATTGCATTTATGGTCTTGTGAATGTTGAACCAGCCCTGCATCCTGGGGATGAAGCCTACTTGGTAATAGTGATTGATTTTTGAGATGTGTTTTTGGATCTGATTTGCTGGAATCTTGGTGCGGATATTTGCATCTGTGTTCTTAAGGGATATTGACCTGTAGTTCTCTTTTTTGTTGGATCTCTACCCAGTTTGGGTATCAGTGTGATGTTAACTTTGTAAAATGATTTGAGGAGAATTCCATCCTTCTCAATTGCCTGGAATACTTTCAATAGGATTGGTATCAGCTCCTCCTTGTACATTTTGTAGAATTCTGCTGGAAAGCCATCACGCCCAGGGCTTTTTTTTTTTTTGTAGGTAGTTTTTGTATGACAGAATCAGTTTCCTGGGTTGTTAGTGGTCTTGTTTTTGCATTTGTTGATGTATTTAATTACTTTTATGGTCTTGTGGACATTGAATCAGCCCTGCATCCTGGGACTGAAGCCTACTTGGTCATGGTGGATGATTTTTGAGATGTGTTGTTGGATCTGGTTTGCTAAAATTTTGTGAAAATTTTAGCATCAATGTTCATCAATGATATTGGCCTGTAGTTCTCTTTCTTTATTGTATCTTTACCTGTTTGGGGTATCAATGTGATGTTAGCCTCATAAAATTACTTGGGGAGACTTCCATCTTTCTCAATTTCCTGGAATACTTTCAATAGGATTGGTATCAGCTCCTCCTTCTATGTTTTGTAGAATTCTTCTGGAAAGCTGTCTGGCCCATGGCTTTTTTTTTGTAAATAGTTTTCTTATGATATAGTCAATTTCCTGGGTTGTTATTGGTCTATTTGGTGACTTAATTTCTTCTTGTTTCAATCTGGGGAGTTTGTGTGGTGTCAGAAAGTCTTTCATTTCATTTAGGTTTCCAAGTGTTTTACCATACAAGTGTACATAGTAATCTCTGATAATCTTTTGTGCTTCTTTGGGGTCAGTTGTGACTAGATCTTTTGCATTTCTAATTATGTTTATTTGGGCTTTTTCTCTCCTTTTCTTGGTCAGTCTACCTAGGGGGTCCATCAATCTTGTTTATCCTTTCAAAGAACCAACTTTTTGTTTCACTGATTTTTTTTGTATTACATTTTTGTCTTCTATGGCCCATATTTGGGCCTTTATATTAGTGATCTGGATTCTCCTGCTGAAGTTAGGGTTTTGGTAGTCTTGCTTTTCCAGCTTCCTTAGGTGATTTGTTCAGTTGTTAACTTGTGATCTTTCCATTTTCTTCATGAGTGTTCATAGAGATATGAATTCCCCTGTTAGCACAGCTTTTATGGCCTTCCAGAGATACTGGTAAGATGTTTCTTCATTTTCATTTGTTTTCAGGAATCTTTTAATTTCTTTTTTGATTTCCATGTTGATCCAGGAGTTGTTCATCATTGTGCTTTTTAGTGTCCATGTCTTTGTAGGTTTTGGGGGAACTTCATTGGTGTTGATATTTATTTTTATTCCACTGTGGTCTGAGAAGGTGCAGGACAGTATTTTAATCTTATGAAATTTGTTGATGCTTGATTTATGGTCAAGGATGTGGTCTATCTTAGAGTATATTCCATGTGGTGATAAGTAGAATATATGTTCCGTGGTTGTTGGGCAGAATGTTCTATAGGTATCAATTAAATCCATTTGGTCATGTGTGACGTTGAGGTTCAAGAGGTCCTCGTTTTTGTCTTGATGATCTGTCTAGGTTTGTTAGTGGAGTATTTAAGTCCCCAGTTATATGATAGTGTTATAGTCAATATCTTTTTTTAGTTTACCTGGAAGCTGCTTTATGAAAGTATGGTGTTCCTATGTTGAGTGCATATATGTTTAGGGTGGATTTTTCTTGTTGATGCATTAAACCTTTTATCACTATGTAGTGATCTTTAGTATCTTTTTACATTCTTGATAGCTTAAAGAGTATTTTGTCTGAATTAAGATCACTGCTCCTGTTTTCTTTTGTGTTCTATTCACCTGAAAATTGGTTTTCCATCCTCTTACTCTGAGTCTTTGTTATTTCTACTGAGATGAGTCTCCTGGAGACAACATATTGTTATATTGTTGTGACATCATATTTTATCCAAATTGCCATTCTGTGTTTTCCTTTTTTCTTTTTCTTTTTGAGTTGGAGTCTCACTCTGTCACCCAGACTGGAGTGCAGTGGCCTCTCCGGCCACCTCAGCCTCGACCTGCTGGGCTCCGGCGATCCTCCCGCTTCAGCCTTCCAAGTAACTAGAACTACAGGCGCACGCTACCACGCCCAGCTAATTTTTGATTTATTGTAGAGATGAGGTCTTGCCAAGTTGCCCAGGTGGGTCTCGAACCCGCAGGCTCAGGCAGTTCACTCACCTCAGGCTCAGGCAGTTCACTCACCTCAGCCTCCCAAAGCACAGGATTACAGGCTGAGCCACCCAGCCTGGCTCATTCTATGTTTTTCAGTGGCACATTTAGTCCATTCACATTCAGGATAATTATTGAGATACGAGAGTTATCCCTGTCATGAGGTTCTTATAGAGTTTGTTGTTGTTGGTACTGTTCTTTTATTTGTTTGTTATCTTTCTTTTGATTTTTGGGTTGCTTCATGTGTGTTTTCAATCTTTTTCCTGCATTCTTGGGAAGGGTATTCTATGTTTAATACTTTCTTAAGTATTTCTTGTACAGCTGGTAGGGAGATGGCATAAACTCTTAGGGTTTTAGTCTGGGAAGAATTTTAATTCTCCATCACTGATGAAACTTACCTTTGCTAGGTAGGTAATTCTTGGTAGAAATTGCTTATCTTGAGAGCTTTGAAGATCAAACTCCAGTCTCTCCTAGCCTGAAGTGTTTCTGTAGATAAGTCTGCTGCTATTCTAATTGTTCTTCCCCGGTATATAGTCTGACCTTTCTTTCTTGCTGCCCTTAGGATTTTTTCTTTTATACCTACCTTGAGTAAGCAAATTACTATGTGTCTAGGAGTTGGTCTTCTCATTTGTTGTCTTGCATGGTTCTCTGAATATCTTGTGTTTGAGTGGTAATGTCTCTGATGAGATGATGGAAGTTTTCTTGGATTACTTCATGGAATGTTTGTTCCAGGATGGACTCTATCCCTCTATCTGCCTCAGAGATTCCAATTAATCTTAGGTTTGATCTCTTGATATAATCGCTCATCTCTTGAAGGATTTGGTCTGTGTTTTTAAACTTCTTTTCCATATTTTTAACAGTTTGGGTTAGTTCCATATTTTGGTCCTCAAGCTCTGAGATTATTTCTTCTGCTTGGTTAATTCTGTTTTCCATACTTATCAGTTTATTATTTATTTCATTCACTGCATTCTTTATTGTTGTTATCTCAGTTATCAACTCTTTCATTCTTTCCTCTTATCTATCCTCATTTCTATTTATTCACATTATTAATATCTTGATATCTGGATTTGTGGTTTGAGACCAGTCATTCTGGGGACTTTTCATTTTTTGAGTTCTGAAATCTGTATTCTCAGTTGTTGTCCTCCCAGGGGTCTATATGAGACCTATATTCTTCCTTTGGTTCTTCTTCGTTTGTGAAGGTTCTCCCCCCCCTTTTTAACCTCTTCTTTAATTCTGTTGTTCAGTAATGGGGGATAGCTTTTACTTCTTTTTGCTCAGTCTCCTATTCTTCTTTATGTAGACCTTATAGCTTTATTCAAGTTTGAAGCTAGACTGGGAGTGGGAAGCTATACCTTTTGGAGTTTTGAGATTTAATTAAGGGGGAGCTGTGATTCAGAATCTATCTGCAGATCCCATTATCTACTGACAGGTGTGTGGGCCCCTGGAACCCACTTTCTACTGCCTTACAATGTGTTCATGCAGTGGTGTTGTATGTTTACCTCCTAAAAACAAAATGAGGTAAGGAAAAGAATGGAAAAAGGAAGGAAAAAGACAAATGGAAGGTGGAGAGAGAGAAGAAGAGGGAAAACTGGCAGGCATACCAACTAATGAATAAACAGAGAAACAAAGACAGATAAAACAAAACAAAAAAGCCTACACACAATCATACAAACAAACAAAAAAGCCCTGTTGATGTACTTGCCCTTAAAAATACCCATACACAAACAGAAAATCTAAAAACAAATTAAAATAACAGAAACAAAACAAGTACAAAAACATTAACAAAAACAGAAAGAAAAACGAAAAACACTCAGAACAAATAACAACAAAAAAAACTCACTGTTTGGCTGTTTCTGTAACTCCAGGTTCCTTCCCTAAGTACTGCCACCACTTTTGGTGGCTGCTGCCACTGCTTTTGGCTGCCCCCACTGTGTTAGGGAATGGCTCCAACCTCCAGCCTGTCTCCTCTGCTTTCAGTGCAGGCAGATAGGGTTGTTTTCAAAATGGGACAGATACTCCATGGACTACTGTGGGAGAAGGATGGATCAGATCCAGCCTTACCTGACTGGTCTGTGGCTGCTGCTGCTGTCACGTCTCCTATTCAGATCAGACAAGTCTGTGGCTATTCCAGCATTGGGAAGGGGCATCTGTCCCTCTGAGTCTGATGGTCAATCTCAGAGGGGTGTGGGTATAGCCTCTGAGTCGCAGGTTAGAGGCTGGACAGAGCTCGGTGAAGCAATGTAGGTTTCTGCTCAGTGCTAGGAAAGAGATGATGGCATCAGTTGGTGTCTCTTCACTGGTGGTGGGGCTTTGTTCCAGATTTCTTCACCCTTCCTTATCCACGGTTCCTGTTGCGAGGACATGGCTTGCTGCCACAGGTGATGGCATGGGCCGGGTACCTTGTGGTGAGGAGCAGTTTTTCTCTGCTGCCTCCTCTCAAGAAATCCTCAAGAATGGCAGACAATCCTATGCACCAGGGGCTCCAATTTCAGGACAGTGGTGGGTTGCAGTCACCTCCAGAGGAGAGACCTGGATGCATGAACACAAGTCTCCCCTCAAATGGGCTTTTACTCACCCATCGGCACAAATGCACTCACATAGACAGTCTTTATGAACACTAACTTTTGCAGAGACTCTCACACTCTGACCAGTTCTGTTGCCATCTTGCCCCATCCCCCTGAAGTCTGAGCTTTAAGTTTACCCACCACCTCTACCTGTGCACATTGTACCTAATAGGTGATCTCTCACACCTCCGCCTCTTCCCACTCTCCCCCTTCTGAGTCTCCAATGTCCCTTATACCATTCTGTATGCCTTTTGCAGACACTTAGCTTAGCTCCCACTTACAAGTGAGAACAAGCAGTATTTGTTGGTCCTTTTTGGTGCTACTTCACTTAGGATGATGGTCTCAAATTTCATCCAAGTTGCTGCAAAAGACATTATTTCGTTCTTTTTTATGGCTGAATAGTATCCCATGGTATCTATATGCTATATTTTCATTATCTGCTTATTAGTCGATGGTCATTTAGGTTGATTCCACATCTTTGCAATTGTGACTTGTACTACAGTAAACATATGAGTTTTGGTGTTTTTTTTGTGTGTAATGACCTGTTCTTTTGGGTAGATATCAAGTAATAGGATTGCTGGGTTGAATGTCTACTTTTAGTTTTTTGAGACACCCCCATACCTATTTCCATAGAGGTTGTACTAATTTACATCCCCCCTGACAATGTAGTGTAAGTGTTCCCTTCTCACTGCATCCATGTCAGCATATTTTTATTTTTTATTTATTTATTTTTTTTGAGTTGGAGTCTCACTCTATCGCCCAGGCTGGAGTGCAGTGGCCGCTCCCGGCCACCGCAGTCTCGACCTGCTGGGCTCCGGCGATCTTTCCGCCTCAGCCTTCCAAGTAGCCGGAACTGTAGGCGCGTGCTACCATGCCCACCTGATTTTTGATTTATTGTAGAGATGAGGTCTCGCTGCCCAGGCGGGTCTCGAACCCGCGGGCTCAGGAAATCCCCTCACCTCGGCCTCCCAAAGTGCTGGGATTACAGGCTGAGCCACCGAGCCCAGCCATCTGACTGGTATAAGGAGGTATCTCATTATGGTTTTAAATTGCGTTTCCTTGATGATGAGTGATGGTTGATCATTTTTAAATGTTTGTTGATTGTTTGTATATTTTCCTTTCAGAGTTGTCTATTCATGTTGTTTGTCCACTTTTTAATGGGATATTTGCCTTTTTTCTTACTGATTTATTTGAGTTCTTTGTAGATTCTGGGTATTAGTCTTTTGTTGAATGTATAGTTTGTGAATATCATCTCCCATCCTGTAGGCTGCCTATTTGCTGTGTTGATTATTTTTGTGCTTTGCAGAAGTTTTTTAGTTTAATTAAGCCCCACTTGTTTATTTTTGTTTTTGTTGCATTTGTTTTTTGGCGTCTTAACCATACATTCTTTGACTAGGTCAATATCCAGAAGAATTTTCTTTAGAGTTTCTTTTAGGATTTTTATGATGTCAGACCTGACATTTTAGTCTTTAATCCATCTTGAGTTAACTTTTGTATATGGTGAGAGTTAGGAATCAAGTCTCATTTTTCTGTATGTAGCTATCTATTTTTCCCAGCACCACTTGTTGAATAGGGTGTCTTTCCCCCAGTGTATGTTTTTCTTTTCTTTGTCAAAGACCAGTTGGTTGTAGGTATTTGTGTTTATTTCGGAATTTCTGTTCTGCTCCATTGGTCCACATGTCTGCTCTTATACTAGTACCATGCTGTTTTGGCTACTATAACCTTGTAGTATAATTTGAAGTCAGGTAATGTGATGCCACCAGCTTTGCTCCATTTGCTTAGGATTGATTTGGCTATTCTGACTCTTTTTCTCTTCTATATGAATTTTAGGATTGATTTTTCAAACTCTGTGAAATATGACCTTGATAGGGATTGCATTGAATCTATAGATTACTTTGGGTTACATAGTCATTTTAGTTATGTTGATTATTTCAATCCATGAGCATGGGAAGTTTTTCCACTTGTTTGTTTCCTCTGCAGTTTCTTTCATCAGTGGTTTCTAGTTCTCTTTGTAGAGATCTTTCACCTCCTAGATAAATATATTCTTAGGTTAAATTCACTATATTTCATTAACTTGTTCTCCTTTTTAATTACTTCTGGGTTGTTTTCAATTTCTGATTTTTACAAATTTCACTATTAGAAATTTTTTTTTTGAGTCAGATTCTCACTCTGTCACCCAGGCGGGGTGCAGTGGCACGATCATGGCTCACTGAAGCCTCAACCTCCTGGGCTCAGGCAATCCTTTTGATTTAGCCTCCTTAGTGGCTGGGACTACGGGTATGTGCCACCTCACCTGGCTAACTTTTTATTTTTATTTTTATAGAGGTGAGGCTGCCCTAGTGGTCTCAAATTCCTGGTCTTAAGAAATCCTTATGCTTTGACCTCCCAAAGTGCTGGGATTACAGTTGTGAGCCACCATTTCCAGCCCTAGAAACATTGTTGTACACATTTCCTGTGTTCATTTGTAAGAATTTCTTTAGAATACATGTCTAGGAATGGACATTCTGGTTGAAGTGGTATGTGTGTCTTCAGCTCGGCCAGCTATTGTCAGAATTATTGCCAACGTTTTTATACCAATTTATATTCTACTGCCTGCATACTTCTATGCAGAAGAGTCCTTATTAATTCATATGGTTTCTACTTCATTATTGTCAGATGGTTTGCCAGTCTGATGGGTGCAAAATGGTGTCTCACTGAATTTTTTTTTTTTTTTTGAGTTGGAGTCTCACTCTGTCACCCAGACTGGAGTGCAGTGGCTGCTCCCAGCCTCGACATGCTGGGCTCCGGCGATCCTTCCGCCTCAGCCTTCCAAGTAGCCAGAATTATAGGCATGTGCTACCACGCCCGGCTGATTTTTTGTAGAGATGAGGTCTCGCCTGCCCAGGCGGGTCTCGAACCTGCGGGCTCAGGCAGTCCACTCACCTCAGCCTCCCAAAGGTGTGGGATTACAGGCTGAGCCACCGAGCCCGGCTTGTCTCACTGAATTTTAATTTTATGGAGCTTCTTATTAAGTTTCTGATTATGTCTATTTTTTATTTTTATAGTAGCAACATATATTTATTTCTTAATAAAAATAACAGTGAAGGAAAAATGTAAATACAATAATGTCAATTTTCTCCACTACCCAAAGCCATGAGTCTTAACAAGACAGAGCATACCTTCCCAGACGGGTTCTCTTCCTGACTTTTCATTTGGGCCTTTGCTTATACATATTCATCTACTTGCTTGAGCCTTCACAAACTTTTATCAAGTGCCTATATTTTGTGCTCCTGTAATACTACTTTACTAATGTGTGAATCATATTGCATTAAGCAGACTTGTTTTCATGATTATGCCATTTCTGCCTTTCCCACCTCCCTGCAATTGGATCCTAACCCTCTTGAGACCAAGGATCAAATCTACTGAGCTTTTCACATAGCTAGAGCTTCATCATAGTGCTAGATATGAGTTGAGTCTAACTTCATGGAGAGTTTACTGAAGACAAAATTTGCCAGCTTCATAGTCAATCCTCCATAGCCCAACAAGAAAACTGTGAGTGGATTTCATCTAGTGATGCCACTGAAAGGGAGGCACTGAGTAGTTACTCTAGTCATAGAACTAGGGTTTTTTTAGGATGGGACTGACTATACATTAGAATCACCTGGGAAGGCTTAAAAAATGCCACCATCTGTGAATTATCTCCAGAGATTCACATTTAGTTGGTCATAGATAGAACTTGAAATTCATATTTTTAAGAGATCTCCAGCTAACTTGAATATGACCACAGTTAAAAGCTATTGTTCTAAGGTCATGCTACATAAGGATATGTAGCAATGAGGGAAGATCAGAGATTGTATGCCTTCTCTGATGGTAGTTTATCTTGAGATTCAGAGATTATCTGGAGGGTTGTTTGAAACAATAAAAAGACTTTGAATCATAAGCCAACAGATTCCCAAAGAAAGTGGTTGAGTTTGAAGAAAGTGAAATAAATTTAGGGTAGATTAATTTTAACGTTAAACACACTTCTTAGTAAATGTATTCAATAGCTTACTTATAGTTTATGATAAAATTATTCTCAAAGAAATACTTTGTCATAGGATTCAGCTTTAAGAACAACAATTAATAGGATTCAACTTTAAGAGCATGAATTATCCGATTCTTCAATATCTAGGTCATGCTGTAATTTCCTCATTGACTTCTCCTGTCCCGCTACCTAACAGGTAGAATAGAAAATGTGTGTTCTATGATGAGTAAAGTGGCAGTTACAGTATGTTTTGGTTATAGATTGCTGTGTGATAAAGCACTCCAAAGTGTAATGGCTTAAAACAGCAGTTTATAATTATCTCCCACAATTCTGTGGGATAACTGAGCTTGTCTGGATGGTTTTCGTTTAGTATTTCCTGGGCTTCGGTTAGTTGGAATTGGGGCTGAAGTCTTTGAAGGCCTGACTGGGCTGGATGTTCAGATGACTCACTCACATGCCAGCAGGTGTTGCTGCCTGTCAGTTGGAACTCAACTGGAGGTTTAGACAGACAAGCTGATAGATGGCCTCCCCATGAGACTAGGTCTTCTCATAGTCTGGTGGCTGAGTTTTGAGAATGTCCTAAGAGCAAGTCTTCCAAGCAGCAGGAAATGGAAACTTCCAGTACTTTTTAGATTTCAACTTGAAGTTCCCACAATGTCACTTTTGCTTCATTGTACTGGTCAAAGCAGTCACAGTGCCCACTCAGTTTCAAGGGTAGAGAAAATTGTCTTTCTCTTTCTCTTCTCTCTTCTCTCTTTCTCTAGCTTAACTTGGGGTCTTACTCTGTTGCTCAGGCTGAAGTGCGGAGGCACGCTCATGGTTCACTGCTATATTGACCTCCTGGGCTCAGGTAATCCTTCCACTATAGCCTCCCAAGAAGCTGGGACTACAGGTGCATGCCATCACATTCAGCCCATTTTTAATGTTTTTTTCTTTTGGTAGAGATGAGGTCTTGCTATGTTGCCTAGGCTGGTCTTGAACTCCTGGCTCAAGCAATTCAATCCTCCCTCCTCGGCCTCCTAAACTGCTGGTATTACAGGTGTGAGCCACCATGCCTGGTTGTCCATTAACAGGGAGGAATGGTGTGGTCACATTACAAGCAAGCAAGTGGGGTAGAGGATATTGTGACCATTTTGCAAAACAATATTACACAACAGCTCTGTTTTAAAATTTTTATTTCAATCCATAATTTGACCAGATAAATGTCACATAGTTATTGAATAATTCAATATAAATGATGAAATTAAATGATATTAAGGCAGCATGTAAATTATAATGCTTTGAGTTGCCATTATGTTGTAATAGAATCAAAACCAGTAACTCTGAACTTCAGAGTTTTATCTTGGGATTTGTTTTTGCATGTGATGTTTTATTTATTTATTTGAAGGACTTAGAAATTAATTTATCTTCTCAACAATACCATTAGAAGTTCTTATGTTTATTATGAGCTTTTGAGTATTCTGTATAATATTTATTATATTATGATGACTGAATTGTCTTATATGTTAGTAACATGAATGTAGTAGATTCAATTTACCACAATATATATTTTGAAAGGTGAACTAGTAATTGTAAATTAATTTTCTTGCATCTTTAGAATATTATAAAGTGAGATGGAGAAATAACCTCAGATTTCTCTTTTTTGATACTCACATGTATTATTGGAGGTATGTCCTCTTGGAATGTAAGAAGACATTTTGTTGACTTTATTAGGCTGATAATTGCTCCATGTAGTCAACTGACTAGTACTCTGGTATTTTATAATTGATGGGAAGTTAGAAAATTCTCACATAACTTTATGCTATGATAAGGTGTAGAATGAAAAATATGATTGTTTAATGGGCATCATACTTGCCACATATTTCTGCCAAAAGAAAAATAATAATGTAACTAAACTCTTTTTCCCATACCATCTCTATTTTGGGTTAATCTCTCTGACCAGCCGAAGGCTCTCTTTTTAGTGTATGAGGGAATAGAAATGACATTTTGGCTATAAATATGTCAAAATGATTGTGATTTTTTAAAATGGCAGTTTATGGGACAAATAGTTATTCTGAAGTAATTTTTGGAATAATTTGGGAGGTGAAAGTTTATGGGCCAAAACAGTTTTTGATGAATGACAACAGGAGAGTCATTGTAAAAACTAAATTAATTTGCAAGATCTAGCTAGGCACTGTTGAAGGAGGCATAATTATAAAAACAATGCAATGATAAATATGAGGGGGACCCCCCAAAAACTGAAATTATCTTTTGGAGGACAGGACCCTTGTAGTACAGGCTTCTCCTGCTAGGTAAATGTTCTAGGTGTCCTTCAGCATTAGTGTACCAGCTAGCATCGTTCTGAGAGGCTGTGTTCAGCTTCAGTTAATTTTTTTTGGAGATTCTTTCAATGTGTTTGCCCATTTCATGATGGGTAATTTATGAGCGAATCTGTACACACTGTGCTGAGTAGTCAACAGTTTTTGACCAAAAACGACATGATCCCTGTGCCCCACACTCCTTATTCACCTGATCTCATCCTGAGTGACTCTTTTGCTTCCTCAGATGAAGAAAGTCCTCAAATGGAAATGTTTTACCAAGGTGGAAGAGCTCAAACAAAAAATGGCAGAGGCACTAAAAGGCATCAAAATCCACAAGTTCAAAACTGTTTTGAGCAGTGGAGAAAGCATCTCAATAGGTGTATTGCATCAAACAGGGAGTACCTTGAAAGTGACTGAAGTTTAAAACATGTAAGAATGAATACACAATTTTTTATAAATAAATTATGGGTTTTTGGAGTCACCGTCATATACCTTGATTTTTTCTCTTTTCTTTTTCTTTTTTTGAAACAGAGACTCATGTTGTCTGCCAGGCTTGAGTACAGAGGCACAATGACAGTCACTGCAGCCTCAAACTCTTGTGCTCAAGCTAGCCTCCTGCCTCAGCCTCCCAAGTAACTATGGCTACAGACCTGTGTCACCATGCCTGGATAATTTTTCTACTGTTTGGAGATGAGGTTTTGCTCTCTTGCTCAGGCTGGTCTTGAATTCCTGGCCTCAAGCAATTCTTCAGCCTTGGCTTCTCAAAGTGCTGGGATTATAGATGTGAGCCACCGTGCCCAGCCCAAGAAATATCTTGACCCTTATATTCTTTTTAATCAACAGATTTATCATTTCTTCTTCCTCTGGCTTAAACAGTTTTCAAACTTTAGTGAAGCATTTTTGTTGCCATATCATGAATTGAATTTCTTGACTTGAAGCACCCTTGGGAATACTTAAAAGCAATATGCCATTACAAGCACAAATTCAAAGGTGTCATTACTTCATCCTGTTTTCAGAGAGACTAGAGAGAAAAAAAATATTAGCAATATGCATCATCTGACAGCTAATAGGAAAAGCTGCCTAATTAAAAGCTTTGATTGAAATATAAATGAACTGGCAGAGATGAACATTTCCCAATCATCTAGATTTGGTTAGAAAAAATGTTTTAATAGCTTTTGGGAAGAATATCAATGTGAATTTTGTACCTTGGTATGTTCAAGAGTATGTGAATAATTGTTCAATTATTAATAGTTTTAGGCTAGACACAGTGGTTCACACCTGTCATCCCAATACTTTGGAAGGCCGAGGCAGGAGGATTTCTGGAGGCCAGGAATTTGAGACCAATCTGGACAATATTCCAAGGACAATAGTCCACTACAAAAAAATTTTTAAATAGTTTTAGAAACAACTTTACTGAAATGTAGTCCATATGCCATATAATTCTTCTATGTAAAATGTACAATTAAATGGTTTGTATTCACAACATCATACAACTGTTACTACCATCAACTTTAGAACATTTTCATCAACTTCCCTTCAAAATCTCATGTCCATTAGTAGTCACACCTCTCCTCTCAATCATTACTCCTTTCATAGACAATCACTAAGCTACTTTCTGTCTCTAAAGATTTACTTGTGGGCATTTCACACTAATGGGATCCTACAATATGGTATGTTGTGATTGGCATCTTTCACCTAGTATGCATGTTTTTTTAAGGCTCATCAATGTTGAAGAATGTTCAGAACTTAATTCCTCTTTATTGCCAAATATTCCATTTTATTTATCTATTTATGAGTTGATATATATTTTGGTTCTTTCTATTGGTCAGCTATTATGAATAATGCTGCTATAAACACTTATGTACAAAATTTTGTGTAGACATATATTTTCAATTCTATACCTAAGAGTGGAATTGCTGGGTCATATTGTGAATTACATTAGACATTTTGTAATTTTTATTTTGTTGTAATTGGATGTGGTGGGGGAGAGAATGAGAGCGAGAGAGAGGGAGACATATAAACAGATAGACAACAGAGATATTTCAAGGCTGGGAACCTGAGTAAGGCAGGTATAGAGTAATTACTTATAGGTTTCAGAAATACCTGAAGAAACACCAATAGTTACATACACAGTGACAAAGAAAAAAAGAGAGATAGTCCATAATGCATGAAGGGAAAATCTGAGACTTTAATTCTGCTGGCTAGATCTTGATCTCATATATCAAATAAAGTGTTTTTCCTTCCTTTGGGAGCATGACAAAAGTATGAAACCTGTATGTCCACATAAATACAGGAAAAATGTCAAAGCTCATTTTAAAAAAATAAAGTGCAGTCATTTATTTATTCATTCACTCATCTATATATTTTTGAGGACTTACATGGCAAGTTGCTTTCTAGTTGACTGAGAGATGTCATTGAACAAAACAGATAAGTATTCTTATCCTCATGGAGCTTACATTATAGCAGGGATTGATGATATATGCTATGAACTAATTCCCCAAAAATGAAAGTTGGAAAATATATGGCTTATGTACATGGAGGTAAAGATACCTGTAATTATACAAACAGACAAACCCCAGAGTCTCTAATCAAATAGAGACCAATCTACTCATTATCTAATAAATCTAATTCATCCTTTTCTATTTGGTCTAATTAATCTAATTAATCATTATCTGATCATTATATAATTAATCTCTATTTAATTATCATCTAACTAAAGTAATCTAATTTGTTCTTGAAATATGATTTTTCTAATTTCCATTATGAAGGTTTATATTGATAAAAAACACAATTAGAATCATGTCCACATTCTGTATGCACTAACTAAATATAATGGGCAATTATGGTATTCATTTTACTGGGTTGTATAGTGTTCCATTGTATTAATAGAGAAAAATTAGTTATACACATTTAGGTTGTTGCCAGTTTATTACAATATTGCTATAATTAACATCTTTTACCCACATATATTAAAAATGCTTATATGTGTCTAAGTATCTTTAGACTCAAATGTGAGTATATCTAATTGTTAAAAATACCTAGAAGTGGACCTGTTGGGTCAGTGACTATAAATATTTGAAATTTCAGCGATTTTGACGAAACTGTCTCCCATTTGAGCCTGATGGCACTTCCAAGGTCCTAGTGTGGAAACCATAGCTGACACTGCTTTTTGCTTTGCGACAGTCATCATGAACTTTGCGGGAGATGACGAACACATTTAAATATATTTTTTGGAACAGTAGCATATTGATTAAGATTCATGGTGAATGGAATAATTATCATTTAGTGATTTGGTACATCCAAAATAATGCACATTATTGGAATAGTATCCTGTATATTTCTGTTTTCTAAAACTAAAGGGGTGTCACTGTCATTGGAATGTTTTTAATAGATGCTGATAAAATCTAAATGGTGATTTGATGCATGTAAATAACATTTGTGACGAGAGATTTAGAGACCACTTTTTGACCTGAATCCCACATACTGAACTTATTTTTGTTGTATTTGCTGTGATTGTCTACTTACACAAAACTTATTATTGTTTTTTCTGCTTTTAAGTAACTCTCTAAACATGCAAATAATGGCAGAAAATCAGCTTGATACAGATATCTGTGCTTTTTCACTGCAGCTTATTCATCAAGCTGACTGCTGAATTATTTCATGATAAGATAATTTTCCTTCAAGTCTTAATACCATAGAGGTCACATGGTCTGGTGATATTCATGAGGGAACTGTCACTTTCAGTCTCCTAATATCAGTCACTCTTCTATCTATATTTGGTTTATGGATTCAAGAAAGTGTGATAGCAGTTATTAGCTGCTCTCAGAAAATCCTCTTCCAAGTTAGATTTATTTCCTGATTAATGATGGAAATGATCCAGTATTAATTTCAGTTTTTGATATCAACAATTTTATGTTAACATCATTCTTGCTTGTGTTCACCTTTCAAATTACTATGATCATTCTAATGATTAAAAAGCTATTATTTGATTTAGATTCACTCTGTAATTACCAACCATAGCATTTCCGACATTTCTAACTGAATTTTAGTACCTGAGGTTGCACCTTGATAACAAAAGATTTTCTATAGAAACCTTTTCCTGTGAATACAGGTAAATTTAAAGTATAGATAGCCAGAGAAGTAGTGGTTGTCATAAATTCTCTCCTATCTGCATATGATTCTTGATAGATGCTGTAGAAGTTGTTTTATTCCTTTTTATTTGAATTAGGATACTGTATGAAATAATGTTGGGCATTTATTTGTGAACATTTATTTCATAATAACACCAAATTGTTTTGTCTATTACTTTATTTTTAAGTTGCATTCTTAGATTATTTGACCATTTTATTCACAATGATTAATGAAAGTAAGGGATTGTAATTACAGCATAACAAAATTGCTCTCAGTTACTGATCACAGGATGCAATGATGACTTTAATACTTCTCACATTTGGAGGTGTTTCAATGAAGTAAATCAATGAAGGCAGCAAACAATTTGCCACTAAGTATCAAAAACACTGTTGAATTTATTTACCTAATATTTATTTGTCTATCTTTACTTTTTCCAGCTTTACAAATAAAATTGATATATTTAAGGGTACAGTGTGGTAATTTGATACATATATACATTGTGAAATGATTACATTAATCAAGGCAATTAACATAGCCATCACCTCATATAATTACCTTTTTGTGCGTGTGCGGTGAAAAGACTTAGGATATATTCTCTTAGCAAATTTAGAGGATATAACACACTGTTATTAACTAGTCTCACCATAGTACATTATATACCCAGAACTTATAGTAGAAAGTTTGTAACCTTTGACCAACAGACTATCCCTACTCCTCTAAGCTCCTGGCAACCACTATTCTATTCTCTGTAAGTTTGCCTTTTTTATATTTCACATGAAAGTGAGATTTGTCTTTCTGTGTCTGACTTATTACATTTAGCACAGTCTTCTTCAAGTTCTTTTGGGTTGTCATAAATGGCAGGGTTTTATTACAGTCAGATAATATTCCATTATACACACACACACACCATATTTTCTTTATCTGTTTCCTCATAGACAGTTAGGCTGTTTCCATATCTTGACTATTGTAAATAATGCTACAATGAACATGGGGTGTAGGTATCTCTTTGACATACTGATTTTTATCTCCCTTGGATACCCAGAAGTGAAATAGCTGAATGATATGATAGTCCTATTTTCAATTTTTTTAGGAAATTCCATGCTGGTTTTCATAATGGCTGTACCAATTTACATTCTCACCAATAGAGTACAAGGTCTCTGTTCTCTCCACATCCATGTAAACAATGGTTATCTCTTGCCTTTTTGATAATAGCCATCCTAATAGGTGTGAGGTGACATCTCATTATGGTTTTGATTTGCATTCCTGGATGATTAGTGATGTTTGTACTTTTTCATATGCCTGTTGGCCATTTGTATGTCTTCTTTGGAAAAATGTTTTTCCAGGTCCTTTGTTTATTTTTACATAGAATCTTTTGTTTTTATTGCTATTGGGTTGTAAGAGCTTTTTGCATATTTCAGATATTATCCCTATCGATTTTCAAATATTTTCACCCATTTTTAGGTTGCCTTTTCATTTCATTGATTGTTTGCTGTGCAGAAGTTTTTTTCATTCGACATAGTGCCACTTATTTATTTTTGCTTATTTTTGTCTGTGCTTTTGGAGTCATAGCTTTAGATCATTGCCAAGATCGATGTCAAGAAGCTTTTTTCCCTAAGATTTATTTTAGGAGTTTTATGATTTCAGATCTTATATTTGAGTCCTTAACATGCTTCAAATTCATTTTTGCATATGATGTAAGATAAGGGGATATTTTTTTCTTTTTCATGTAAATATCCAGTTTACTCGATTGAAGAAACTATCGTTTTCCCAGTGTGTAGTTTCTGGCAACCTTGTTAAAGATTATGTGATCACACATGCCCTCTATTCTGTTCGGTTGATTTATGTGTCTTTTTTTCTGCCAGTACCATGCTGTTTTGATTACTTTATTTTTGAAATATTGTCAAAATCAAGAAGGGTAATGCCTCCAGCTTTGTTCTTTCTCAACATTGCTTCTGCTATTCAGGGTCTTTTGTAGTTTAACACAAATTTTAGGATTTTTTTTTTCCTGTCTGTGGAAAATGTCATTGGATTTTGATAGAGATTACATTAATTGTAGATTACTTTTAGCACAAACACTTGAAAAATATCAATTCTTCCAATCTACAAACATGGGATATCTTTCCATTTATTTGTGCCTTCTTAATGCTCTATATTTTCCGATGTACAGCTTTTTCATTTATTCCTAAGTATTTCATTATTTTTGATGCTGTTGTAAATGAGATTGTTTTCTTTTTGGAATAGTTCATTATTAGTGTACAAAAATATAACTTATTTTTGTTGATTTTTTTATGTCTTCTGACTTTAATGAATTTGCTTAATGGTTCTTTAGTGTAGTCTTTAGGCTTTTATTTTTTCCTGTCTTTCTTAACATCTTTCCATTTATTTATATAAAACTATGTAATATATATTTTTTATTTTATGATAGAGATGTGGGGTACAGGTAAGGATTAACTGTACAAGTAGGCTTCATGGAGGTGAAGTTTGGGTCACTAACTGGCCCTCACTTCCCCTGGTTCAGAACCAGGTATGCTTTGTGTTGTTATGTGCCTCCCCGCTTCTCTCTCCCCTGCCAATTCTTCCCTGTGCTATTGTGATTAATGTTCAGGTCCCACTTATGAGAGAGGACATGCAGTATTCGGTTTTTTGTTTCTGTGATAGATCACAAAGTATGATTGTCTCCAACTCCATCCAGTTTGCTGTGAAGACCATGATTTTGTTCTTCTTTATGGGTGAATAATACTCCATTGTGTATATGTACCACATTTTCTTTATTCTGTCCACTTTCAATGGGCAATAGGGCTAATTCCATATCTTTGCTTTTGTGAATAGTGCAGCAGTAAACACGCATGTGCAGGTTTCTTTTTTGTTGAACAATTTATGTTCCTCCAGGTATATTCCCAGAAGAGGGATTGCTGGATTGTATGGAAGGTCAATTTTTTTAGTTCTTTTAGAAAGCACTACACTGATTTCCATAGAGGTTGAATTAGTTTGCACTCCCACAAAGCATGAGAGTGCCTTTTCTCCATACTCAATGCCAACGTCTGTTATTTTTCAACGTATTAATGATGAACATCCTTGCTGGAGTTAGGTAGAATCTCATTGTAGTTTTGATTTGCATTTCTCTGATGATTAGTGAGGCAGAGCATTTTTCCATATATCTGTTGTCTGCTTGTACTTCTTCTATTGAAAAGTATCTATTCATGTTCTTTGCACACTTTTTAATAGGGTTGTTTTCTTTTTCCTTTCAAGTCATTTGAGTTTCTTTTAGATTCTGGATGTTAGGACTTTGTCAGATACATAATTAGAAAATATTTTTGCTGATTCTGTGGGTTGTCTCCCCACTCTCTCGATTGCTTCTTTTGCTATGCTAAAACTTTTCAGTTTGATGAGGTTCCACTTGTTTGTCTTAGCTTTTATGGCATATGCTTTGGGAGATTTGGTCAAGAATTGTTTGTTTATTCTGATGTTCATAAGAGTGTTTCCTACATTTTTTTTCTAGGACTCTTATAGTTTTGAGGTTTTAAGTTTAGGTCTTTGATCCATTTAGAATTGACTTTTACATATGGTGACGGGTAGTGGTTCTGTTTCTTTCTTCTGCATGAGTTCAGCCAGTTTTCCCAGCACCATTTACTAAATATGATCTCCTTTCCCTAGTGATTGTTGTTGATGGCTTTGTTGAAGATGAGTTGGTTGAGAGACTCAGGTTTTACTTCTGGAATCTCCTGTTCCACATAGCTATGTGCCTATTCTTGTATGAGTACCAGGATATTCTGGTTATTGTAGCCTTGTAGTAAAGTTTAAAGTCTGGACGTGTGATATCTCCTACTTTGTTCCTTTTGCTGAGGATTGTTTTGGTTATCTGTGCTCCTTTTGTTTCTGTAAGAATTTCTGTATTGTTGTTTCTAGGTCCAAGAATACTTATGTTGGTAATTTGATGGATATTGGCATTGAATCTGTAGATTACTTTGGGTAAGATGGATATCTTGAGAAGACAAAGATGCCCACTCTCAACCCTCCTGTTCAGCATAGCACTGGAAGTCCTTTTCAGAGCAATCAGATAAGAGAAGGAAATCAGGGGTAACTAAATAGGAAAAGAGAAAGGAAGTTAAACTATCCCTCTTTGCGGATGATATGATTCTATACCTTGAAAACCAAGGGAGTCTGTCAAAAACCTCCTCACACTGATAAATGATAAACTTTGGTAAAGTTTTGGGGTACAAAATCAACATGCAAAAGACAGTTGCATTTCTATACATCAGCAACAAGCAGGCAGAGAATCAAATAAAAAGCATAACCCCATTCACAATAAAAATGAAATACCTTGGCATCTATCTAACCAGGGAAGTAAAAGACCTTTACAATGAGAACTACAAAACACTGCTCAACAAAATCACAGTTAACACACAAAAAATAGGGTTTTCTATACATAAAACATGTGACCTGCAGAGACAATTTAACTTCTTCCTTTCCAATTTGAATGCATTTTATTTATTTCACTTGCATAATTGCTCTGGCTAAGACTTTCAGTACTACATTCATACAACTAGTGAGAGTGGCATTCTTGTCTTGTTCCCGATCTTGAGAAAACACTCATTTGTTTTTAACCATTGTGTATAATCTTAGCTTTAATCTTGTTATATATGGTCTTTGTTATATTGATGTGTTCCTTTTTTTTTTTTTTTTTTGAGTTGGAGTCTCACTCTGTCACCCAGACTGGAGTGCAGTGGCCGCTCCCGGCCACCGCAGCCTCGACCTGCTGGGCTCCGGCGATCCTTCCGCCTCAGCCTTCCGAGGAGCCAGAATTACAGGCATGCGCTACCACGCCTGGCTGATTTTTTGATTTATTGAAGAGATGAGGTCTCCCTGCCCAGGCGGGTCTCAAACCCGTGGGCTCAGGCAAACCACTCACCTCAGCCTCCCAAAGGCGCAGGATTACAGGCTGAGCCACCGAGCCCAGCGACGTGTTCCTTTTATGACTAATTTGTTGTGTTTTTATTATAAATTTTTGTTTAAATTTGTCAAATGATTTTTCTGTATCCAGATGATCATATGATTTTTGTTTTTAATTCTGTTAATGTGATGCATCATGCATTATTAATTTTGCATATGTTGAATTATCTTTGTATCCATGGATAAATCCCACTTAACCATCACATATGATCCCTTTAATGTGCAATATAATTTGCTTTACTACATTTTGTTGGTCATTTTTGCATTTGTATTTATTAGGGATATTGGCCTGTTTTTTGTTGTTGTTGTTGTTGTTTTTGTTTGTAATATTCTTGTCTAACTTTGGTATCCGGATAGTACTGACCTTGTAAAGTAAGTTTGGGAGTCTTCCCTGCTCTTCAATTTTTTGGAAGAGTTTGAGGAGTATTGGCATTAATCATTTAAATATTTGATTGAATTCTCTCAATTAAGCCATCTGTTCCAGAGCTTTTCTTTGTTGGGATGTTTTGTATTTTGATTCAATCTTCCTACTCATTATTGGCCTGTTCATATTTTCTATTTATTCATGATTCAGTGTTGGTAAATTGTATATTTCAAGGAATTTATCCATTACTTCTAGACTAACAAATTTGTTGGAATGTAATTAAAATTTTCCCTCATTATTCTTTGTATTTTGTGGTATCAGTTATAATGTCTCCTCTTCCATTTATAATTTTTTTGAGTCTCATTTCCTTTTTCTTAGTCTAAATAGCTAAATGTTTGTCAATTAGATTTATCATCTCATGAAACTAACTCTTGGTTTCATTGACTATTTTATTTGTCTTCCTATTCTCTATTTTATTTCTTCTGTGTTCTTTGTTATTGCCTTCTTTCGTCTAACATTGAACTTTGTTTTTCTTTTATTTTGAATTTTTATTTTATTTTATTTTTTAAAGATGTGGGGCACAATTCAGGGTTAGGTATGCAAATGTTCATTATACAGGTACCCTTGTTGATGAGGTATGCCCCCCTTCCCCAGACAGATTCCCACTACTGCCAATCTCACTTCCCTCCCTCCCTCCCAGCAATTTCCCACTACTGCCAGTCCTTTTCTTATAGACTCTTGAGGTGTAAAGTTAGATTGTTTATTTAATTTTTTTCTTAATGTAGGACTTTATTGCTATAATCTTTCTTCTCAGAACTGTGTTTCTGCTTCCTATAAGTTTTAACATGTGTTTTCATTTTTGTTTTTCTAAAGATAGTTTTTGATTTACCTTTTGATTTATTCTCTGATGCATTGGTTGTCCAGGAGTTTGTTTTAATTTCCACATATTTGTGAATTTTTTATTTTTTCTTCTATCATATAATTTAAATAGCGTTAAATTTGTTAAGATTTTCTGTGGCCCAATATATGATCCACGGTCGAGAATGTTTTGGGTACCCTTGAGAAGAATGTGTATTTTGCTGCTGTATGTGGATTTTGCTGCTATTGATCTGAATGTGCATGTTAGACTTATTTTGTCTATAGTGTTGTGAAAGTCCACAGTTTCCTTATTCATTTGCGGTTTGAATAATAAGTTCTTTGTTGAAAGTGAGGTATTTACTATCCCTACGATTATTGTGTTGTTGTCTATTTTTCCTTTCTAGTCTGTTAATATTCCTTTGTATGTTTAGTTCTCTAGTGTTGGGTGCATACACAAGTATAACTGATATATCATTTTAATGAATTGGTCCTTTTATCATTATATAGCAATCTTCTTTGTCTCTTGTGACATATTTTTATTGACATTCTATTTTGTCTGATACAAGTATAGACACCCCAATCTCTTTTGATTACCGTTTGCATGAGATGTATTTTCCATCTCTTCATTTTTAGCCTATGTGTGTTCTTAAAAACAAAAGAAAGTCCCTTGTAGGTAGCATATTATTGGATCTTGTTTTGTTTATTCATTCAGCTACTCCATGCATTTTGATTAAGAATTGAATTTATTTACATTTAAAGAAGTTATCTATAAGTAAGGATTTATTACTTCTATTTTGTTTTTTTTTTTTGTTTGTTTTTTTTTTTTTTTTTTTTTTTTTTGAGTTGGAGTCTCACTCGGTTGCCCAGACTGGAGTGCAGTGGCCGCTTCCGGCCACCGCGCCTCGACCTGCTGGGCTACGGCGATCCTTCCGCCTCAGCCTTCCAAGTAGCCGGAATTACAGGCATGCGCTACCATGCCCGGCTGATTTTTTGATTTATTGTAGAGATGAGGTCTCGCTGCCCAGGCGGGTCTCGAACCCGCGGGCTCAGGCAATCCACTCACCTCAGCCTCCCAAAGGCGCAGGATTACAGGCTGAGCCACCGAGCCCGGCTTCTATTTTGTTAACTATTAATTTTTGTTGTATTTTCAGCTCCTTTGTTACTTTTTCTTTTGCTGTCTTTCTTTGTGATTTATTGATTTTTTGTAGTTGTACGATTTTATTCTTTACTCTTTATTTTTGTGTATCTACTAAATTTTTTTCCCATTGGGGTTACCATGAGGCTTACATAGACATCTTAGAGTTATGTAACATCCTGGATAATTTATTTTACCTTGATAGTAAATTTCATTGCATACCAAAACTGCATTTTTACTTCTCCACCCCCTTATTTTATGCTAGTGATGTGATAGTTTTCATCTTTTTATATTGTGTATCCATTACAATTATTGTAGCTATAGTTTTTTAATGCCTTTGGTTTTTTTAACTTCAACACTAGCATTAAAAGTAATGTATGCACCACAATTACAGTATTAGAATAGTCTAAATTTGACTATATAATCATCTTTATCAGTGAGTTTTATACTGTCATATGTTTTCATGATGTTATTTGGCATCCTTTTGTTTCAACTTGAAAAACTCCATTTAACATTTATTGTAAGGCAGGACAAATGGTGATGAATTCCATCACTATTTGTTTGGGAATTTTTTTTTAATATTTTTATAAAAGTTTTATTGGGCATAATATCTCAGTTGGAAGATTTTTTTTCCTTCTGGCACTTTGAATATATCATTTTACTCACTTCTTGTCTGCAAGGTATCTGCTGAGCAATTTATTGATAGTTGTATGGAAGTTTCTAGTATATTACAAGTCTCTTTTCTCTTGCTCCTTTCAAGATTCTCTCCTTGTCTTTGACATTTTGACAATTTTATTGAAATATGTTTTGAAATAATCGTCTGTGAGTTAATCTTTCTTAGGGACCTATAAGCTTCATGAATCTGGATGTCCACTTCCTTCCTTAGACTGGAAAATTTTCAGCCATTATTTCTTTTAAAAAGCTTTTGCCCCTTTTCTCTTTCTTCCTTTGGGACTCCCATAATCCGTACATTTATTTGCTTCATGGTATCCCATAGTTCCTGTATACTTTCTTTATTCTTTTTGTTTTTCTAATTGGCTAATTTCAAATGGCCTGTCTTTTACTCAATTTTTTATTATGCATAATTGAGTTTGCTGTTGAAGTTCTCTATGGAATTTTTTATTTCTGTCATTGTATTCTTCAGTTTCAGGTTTTTGTTTGTTTTTTTAAATGTGGTTGCTACTTCTTTATTAAAATTATAATTTTCTTTATGCATTGTTTACTGATTTTATTTAGTTGACTATCTGTGTTCTCCATCTCACTGCACTTTAAAATGATTATTTTGAATTATTTATTAGGGAATTTGTAGACTTCCATTTCTTCAAAACTGGTTACTGGAGCTTTATCAATTTCCTTTGGTGGTGTATTGTTTGTCTGATTCTTTGTGATCCATTTAGCCTTGTGTTGGTGTCTGTCCTAGTCTGTTTGGACTGCTATAACAAAATGCCATTGCATGGATAGCTTATAATCAGCAGAAATTTATTTATCATGATTCTAGAGGCTGGAAAGGCCAAAATCACATGGTCAGCAGATTTGGTTTTTGATGAGGGCTCATTGCTCCTTATAAATAGCATCTCCTCACTGTGTCCTAATACCATGGAAGGGACAAACAAGCTCATTTAGGCTTATTTCATAAAGGCACTAATCCATTCATGAGAATTCTGTTCTTATAATCTAATAACCTCTCAAAACCCCCCACAACTTAATACCATCACCTTTGGGTTAGGTTTCAATATAGAAATTTTAGGGGAATATAAACATTCAGACTATAGCAGTGTCTGTGTATTTTAAGCAGCAAACACTTCTTCCAGTTTTTACAGATTGGTTTTGACAGGTAAAACCTTTCTTCTGTTGGGTATCCCTGGTTATGAAATTTTCACTGACATCTCAGCTGAGTGGGATTAGAGCTTTGTCATGTGGTTGCTGCTGGATTCACAGTAAAGTATGTGATTGGTGGGTCTATTACCAGCAGTTCCAGTGAGTGCTGATCCTATCTAATATCTGGAGGGCTGCCTCTAGGGCACTGATTAGTAGGCATGACTCTGGGACAAAGGTCTGCTTCAGGATCCAAAGTTACATCTATGAATAGAGTGGGCCTATTACCAGATGCACTCACAGGTGTAACTCCTGCCAGGTCTTAGGAGAGGGCTTCTATTGAATAAATGAGTGACTCCCTGGACAGGAATAACTGGCTCCAGATCACTGCAGAGAAGCACCAGAACCAATTCACAGGGTTGTTTCAGTGGACACAGCAGATACAGATCTGCAGGCTGGACTTCGGGAACATATATGAACTAGCTTGGTTCCTGGATTAGCAGAATCACTTCTGGACCACTGCTGAAGGAAGCTGCAACTGATTTTAGGGTTGCTTCAAGATCCTTAGTAGGACTGAGATTGGCAGGACTGCCTTCAAGGGCATGGATGAGCATATCTTCTAGGTATGCTCATACCTGGGGCAGGTCTGCTCCCAGACGACAGGTGAGATGGGCTGGAGCCAAGCAACAGGGCCATTTCAGTGTATGCTATGGAATGGAAGTTAACAGACCTGTCTCTAGGGTCATGAGCATGTGTCTCCTGATGGCTCCTTGTGTTGGTAGGACTGCTTCCAGGCCATAGTTGAGAGGGACTGGAGCCAGATCATGAGCCACTTTAGGGTCAACAGCCAGAATGAGGTCAGCTAGTATCCAAGCAACCATAGCCATCTATAGTCACGTGAGGCACAGATGAATGCGACTCCAGCCAGACACGTTTGCAGATGGTGCTAGTAGCAGGACCAAGGCCAAGCCAGACTTATGTAAGTACACAAGAAAATGGGGCTCTTTTCAGCACTATGGCCCGGATCACAGTGGGTAAGCCTGCCACCTGGGCATGATATTGCGATCTTGCTGATATCAATTCTCTGAATATTTTATTATAGTTTCCCTATTATGTAGTATTACATAGGGCTAAAACTAGAAAGTGCCATACAAAATTTTATATTCTTCTTTGCTTTGTGAAATTCTGTAACTGTGAATTGTTAGTGTTTGTGAAAATCCTCAAGTATTTCATTAATTATATGATATCTAGTAGTTCATATTCTACTGCCAATTTTTTTTTTTGGTAATATCATAAAGTATTCTACAACAAAGTATTTCTTCTTTATTGGTAATTTTGATAGGGCTGATTCAAATTAAAAATGTGCACTTTTTTGTTCCAAACATCTAAAGATTGAGAAAAATATGATTTATTATTAATATCCTTGTATCATTTGTAATTTACTAGTGTTTTAATAATGGGTTACTTCTTTTGAATTTTCATATTTTACTTTTAATGCATCAAATATATTATTTACAGTGAATCTTGTTTATGGAAACTTCAAGGTTAACTTTGATACTCTGCAAATTTTGAGATTGCAGGTTGATTAAGCAAGTATTTTTGAAGTCAGTTGAGTCTCATGATAAGATGTTCTCAAAGAAGCAAGGAACTAGATAGAGAATTTCAACAACATTAAACTTAGGGGTAGAATATATATTTTGGGAAGTTTGTTTTCCAATGATGTTTCTGCATAGCAGCACATGAGTGTGTCATCAATATTTGTCCTTAGTTTTACTCAATGTTGTCATTGTCACTGGTTGAAATGTTCCCCAAATATTACTGAGGAAAATAACTTATTAGGATAGAAAGTAGTTCCCACACTAGAGCAAAACACCTTTAAAAAAAACTTGTCTTATATTAAAGATAATTTTTCTTTCAAGAACAGTGAAGGAAAGGTCAGATTTATCCTCTTTCTTATTTGAATATAGGTTTAATTCCCATATAGATTTAAAAATAAAGTAAAAAATAGCAATTTAGATGATACCAGAGAGAATAATTTGGGAAAAAATGCTTATATTTAGTAAAGACGTCATTTAATATTCAGAATTCCTTTAGCATTAATTGATTTCTAAAGCTCAAATCCTGAAGACAATATCCATCCTCTTAAATTTTATTCAGTTTATTGACTCAAAAGGATGGAATTGAAAATGATTGCAAAAGGTTCATAAACTTTAATAGATGACAAGCTGGGTTAGCTACTTAGTGTTAGAAGCAACTCTGAAAATCATTTTCTAGGTTCTTATAAAATGATTGCCTTGACTCCTAAACCATCCTCACATAAAATTCCTTACACAGTCTCCTGACACTCCCTTTGGTTTTATTTATTAGCCATTATCACTTATTGTTGAAAAATACATTTAACTTTAGATTCCTCGTAGTACAAAGTAAGCTCATTTATTCTTATGTAAAAACTTTATAAATATTGACAATTGGCATAAACTTGAATGTCTTTTTTACTTCCTTTAAGTAGTAATATTTCAATATTTTGTGAGGCAAATCTTGCTTTACCTGTGGTATCTTAAAGTCAATATAAGAAAAATAATGTAATAACTTTAAATTTAAAAAATATTTCACTCTTCTCCTTTTCTGTCTTTTAAAATAGGTAACAGTAGTCCAGTATGTTAGTTTACAAAATCAAAATAATGTATTACATCTAATGTATTCTTGTTTAATTTCCAGAATATACTCTGGTTAGTCGATTTTCTTTTTAATTTTTCTGTTTTCTGCTACCAACAATGTCATAGACTTTTATTCATTTCAAATATATCTCTTCCCTTCGACCAAGATTTTCACTTGGTCCGTACTCCTATTTTTTCACATTGGCATACACTCTACCCAGAAAACATTCCTTTTACTTTATATAAATTCTGTTTCCTTGTTAATTGCCACATGAACCTTTACAGAAAACATACCATGATTGGCTCCTCTTATTATTCTTCCCTCTGTTCAGCCTGCTCTCGGAATCCATGTGCTCAATTTATACTGTGTTAATTTGTTCAGCTGGTAATGTTGCTTTGTACATTTTTCTTAGATCTGTAAGAGTATGTGGATTTAATCTCTCTCATTCACTAGACTGTGAACTTCAAATAGAGATGCCACATCTTTATATTGTCATCTGTATTTCCTTTCTCCTATTCTTCTTCCTATTACTGGCCATGATATGCAAAGATGGATAACTTTCTGATCTATTGAAATGTAGCTAGGATGTTCTCATTGTAGATCACTATAGTTTATTACTTTGATAAGACATGAATGTCATTTCCAGCAGGGTTGTGATGATAAATGAATTAGACTAGGAAATAAACATAAAGATGAACTAAACTGGTTTATAATAAATATCAATAAATAAATATAAAGGAACTATATAATACTATTTTATATTAATTTCTGCAAAAAGCTGCCAATTATTATTTTGAAAAGAATATATGTTATGAAACCTGTACAAAAGCAGTTTACCTTGTTTTAAAATGTACAATCCATCTTCATTTTATATATGTATTTAACATCATTAGTTTATGACTGAAGAAATAAAAGAGACTTTTTATTTGAGTGCTGGTTGCTAGAGTTCACAAGACTTCAACCATAGCTCTTTGCCTGAATCACAGACATTTCATCTGGGTGAGGTGATAAGAAGGTGCCTGGTCAAGTTTACAAATATGGCAGACCCAAGTCTCCTTTCTCTTTAATTGTTTCAATTTCATCAACTTCTTACCAGTCTCAGAAAAGTTGCCCACTCACTTAAAAAAAAAGTTATGATTGTAACCAGGGCAAGTTTATTTTTATTAGATTTTATAACACTGATTTCCTCTTAATGACAGTAATAGTGAATATCCTTAGAAACTGCTAAGTCACTTGTAGTTTACTGAACAATTTGTGAGTGCAATCAACTCAGATTTGAGATATTTCCTGACAATCTAATGGCATGGCTACATTAAATTTATTTTATTAGATGACTTTTAATCCATTTAATTAAATAACTGCACAAGTTCTAGGCAGGGTGATTTATTTACTTGTGTATGCTTGAAAATAACTGATGGATTGATGATTGATTTAGTGTCAAGATCTTTCTCTGCTGCCCACGTTGGAGTTCAGTAGCATGATCATGGCTCACGACAGTCTCCAACTTCTAGCCTCAAGCCATCCTCCTGCATGAGCCTATAAAAGGAGGTGGTGGACTATAATGTGTCACCATACCTGCCAAATTTTTTCTTTATTTTTTGAGGAGACAAGGTGTCAGTATATTGACCAGTAGGTCTTGAACTCCCAGGTTCATGAATTATTTTCATGAAAATATTAATATTTAAAATTTAGTATTGATGTTCCTAAGGCCTGCATTAAATTCACTCTATTAATTTCCCAGTGTAGATAATATTGAAAATTACTAGAAACTAAATTTAGAATTAAGAAAATTAGTTTTATCTATTTATTTATTTATTTTTTGAGTTGGAGTCTCACTCTGTTGCCCAGACTGGAGTGCAGTGGCCGCTCCCGGTCACTGCTGCCTCGACCCACTAGGCTCTGGCGATCCTTCCACCTCAGCCTTTCTAGTAGCCGGAATTACAGGCATGCGCTACCATACCCGGCTGATTTTTTATTTGATTTATTTATTTTATCTGACAAATTAAACATATTTAAAAGAGCATTTTTTTATTATTAAAAGAAAAGAATCTTCATTAAGATTACTTAAATATATTATACTCCACAGTAAATATTCAATTTGCCTCACTTATTTGTAATAGCAATCCTGGAGCAACCCCTTCAGGTTCCCTCCCACTGTGGGAGCTTTTCTGTTCTCTCAATAAATCCTACTTTCTCAAATATATATATATTTTTAAAAAACAGTGATCCCAAAAGGTGTGTACAATTTGTATCTTAATAAATATGTTTTCATGTAAGGAGTATAATAAGAGGAGTAGAAGCACAATAAGAGATATAAAATTATACTTGCCTTAATTTTAAAATGCATTTAATATGGTTCACAGAGTACATTTAACAAGTTTAAATTGTCAATAGATTTTCAAAAATGAACACAGGAATGATGTCTCCCATCAGTATATGCAAATGTATTTGTCTTGAAAGACAATACATTAAAAGTTAACCTTTTATCATTATATAGTGTCTTTTTGCATCTTTTAAAATTTTTGATAGCTTAAAGGTTGTTTTGTCTGAGATCACAACTCCTGCCTTCTTTTGTGATTCATTTGCCTAGAAACTCATTTTCCATCCTTTAACTTTGAGTCTGTGTGTCCCTTGTAGTGAGATGAGTCTCCTGAATGCAACAAATAATTAGGTCATGGTTTCTCATCCAGTTTGCCATTCTGTGTCTTTTCAGGGGTGCATTTGGTCCATTCACATTCAGGTTGATTATTGAAATGTGATTGTTTATCCCTGTCATGAGGTTGTTATAGTTTTTTCTTTGCTTGTTTTCTTTTGGCTTTGGGGTTGATGTATATGTGTGTTTTTCAGTTTCTTGTTGTGCTAAATTCTCTGTTGATTCTGTGCTCTGCTGTAGTCTTGGGAAGTGTGTGATCATTTTTTTTTCTTTCTTCTGTGCTTAATACCTTTTTAAGTGTCTCCTGTAGTGTTGGTCTGGAAGCTGCATAATCTCTTAGGGATTGATGTCTGGGAAAGATTTTAATTCTCCATCACTGATGAAACTGAGCTAGGCTGGATAGGAAATTCCTGGTTGAAATTTTTCATCTTTGAGGACTTTGGATATAGGGCTCCAGTTCCTTCTTGCTTGTAGTGTTTCTGCCCATAGTTCTGCTGTTATTCTGATTGGTTTTCCCCAGTAGTAGTCTAACTTTTCTCTCTTGCTGCCTTTAGGATTTTTTTCTTTTGTGCCTACTTTGTGTAGGCAAATTACTATGTGTCTAGGGATTGGTCTCCTCATTTATGTCTTGTGGGGCTTCTCTGTACCTCTTCTGCTTGTCTCATCACATCTCTGGTGGGAATGCAAACTAGTGCAACCTCTTTGGAAGACTGTGCAGTAATTTCTGAAAGAACTAGAAATTGACCTTCCATATGACCCAGCAATTCCCCTATTGGGAATATACCCGGAAGAACTCAAATCATTCTACAAAAAAGTTACTGCACATATGTGTTTGTTGCAGCTCTATTCACAACAGCAAAAACATGGAACCAACCATGTTTCCCATTGAAGCTGAACTGGATTAAAAAAATGTGGTACATATACACAACAGAATATTATGCAGCCATAAAGAAGGACAAACATATGGATTTTGTAGCAACTTGGATGGATTTAGAGTCAATCATACTCAGTGATCTATCACAGAAACAAAGAACAGAGTACCATATGTTTTCACTCATAAGTAGACCTTGACCAATTATTAAAATACTATAAGAAAGGGATTGGAAGTAGTGGGAAACTCTCAGAGGAAGGGGTTGGGATTGGCAGTTGAGGGAAACTGCTAGGGAAAGGAAGGGCATACCTCATCAACAAGTGTACCTGCATAATCAATATTTGTATACCTCACCCTAAATTGTACCCCACATCTTTATAATAAAAAAGAATAATATAAAAAAGTTAAACGTAATATACTACATTTCAGATTGACTTTGTGTCACAGAATATAAAAAAAGATAATTTTCAAATAGTTACTCATATTGAAGAAGATTCAACTATATTAAAATTACAAATGACATATTTATTGATATTTAGAGATTCAAGTGATTAAGGAAATGAAATGATTAGATTTCCTACCAATTATGGGAGAACGAATAGGTGTTAGGTTGTATAGATACACTTTTACAGCAACAACTTAAATAGTTCTTAGGTTTCATGCCCAGTTCTAATGATGATAACTTTGTTCTAGATAACGTATAGATATTATTACATTTAAAATAAGTATTTAAAATGATTGTAAGCTTAAAGATTATTAAAATAAACTATTTTTCATATAGGGTTTAGGAAATAAGCATGTATTTGGTGAAATAAATCTTAGAATACAGAGTAAAATTTCCCTAGGGAACCAAATTAATCTTTTGAAGAGAGAAGTCAAAACTTTTCTCTGTTCTCTAAAATCTTCATAAAGAAAATCATCAATGTTGATGGGGTGCATACTCCAGTAATTCCTCTTTCTAGTTTCTCAATTTTTCTTGTTAAAGCATTCATTCTGGGAGATAACCTGTCTTATGCTGTTTGTTCATCTTTAGTCCTGGTTCTAGTAAAAAGGAAAGTCATCCTCAATGTAATTCCAATGGAAGCTAAATTTCTCTTGCAGGTGAGGTGAGAATGACCTTTAAAATTAAAGCCAATATAAGATAAAGATGACTTTCCTAAAGTGATGCCAACTGTACTTCAAAATATATTGCTTTGCAAAAATTTCAGAAGTGAGACCAAGAATGAGACTTTAAGAACATTTGAAAATATCCTTTTTCATGAATGCTGATTGATTTTTTATTCTTTAGAAGTGTATCTTCAGTTATTATACTAGATATCAGTGGTGGTTTTATACAGGGTTTTTGAACATTATACATTTGATATCTCAGTAAGCTGACTGATTAAATCCACAAACCTGTAGAACTCAACTTTGAACAGAGCAGTGATCTGCTTCAGTCATAGATCATCCTCTTTTTATACCAGAGTTAGGTTAATGTAGGAAGTAAAGAAAAAATAAAGTAGAGCTGCTGATATTACAAAAAAAACCACACGATTGGAACTAAAAAAAATACAATATAATAAGTATAAATAGTTTGTGACATTAGTCTTCCATATTTTTGTAATCTTGGAAAAAACACTTCAGTTCTCTCCATTAAAATCTCATGATTTCTTTTTTTTTTTTAAGTTCCAATAGTGGCTTTATTTTTTAAAATATCAGCAGTTCTACTTTATTTACTCTTTACTTACTACATTAACTTAACACTGGTATAAAAAGAGGATGAAACCATCAAGAGAACAGGGAGACAGCTCAGAAACTGGGAAAAAATATTTGCCAACTGTATATCTGACAAAGGCCTAGCATCTAGGATCCACAAGGAACTCAAACGTGCTGAAAAGGAACAAACAAACAAACAAAACCCAGCCACATTACAAAGTAGACAAAAGATATGATTAAACACTTCTCAAAAGAAGACATACGAGCAGCCAACACATACATGAAAAATGCTCAGCCTCAATAGCTATCAAAGAAATGCAAATTAAAACCATACTGAGATACCACCTACATCAGTCAGGATGGCCATCATCAATTACTCAAAAAACAACTGATGCTGGAGAGGAAGCAGGGAAAAGGGAACACTTCTACACTGTTGGTGGGAGTATAAACTAGTACAACCTCTGTGGAAAACACTGTGGCAATTACTAAAAGATCTAAAAATCAACCTTCCATATGACCCTGCAATCCCTCTGCTGGGAATATACGTGGAGGAACTCAAATCACTCTATGAAAAAGATACCTGCACATGCATGTTTATTGCAGCATTATTCACAACAGCAAAAACATGGAACCAACCTCGCTGCCCATCAAAAGACGACTGGATAAAAAAATGTGGTACATACACACGATGGAATATTACACAGCCATACAGGAAAAAATTACAAACTTTGCAGCAACTTGGATGGACTTAGATTCTATAATACTGAGCAATCTATTACAGAAACAAAGAAATGAATGCTACATATGCTCACTCATAAGCGGGCCTTGAGCAATTATTATAATACTATAAGAAAGGGTTTGGCAGTAGTGGAAAACTGCCAGGGGAAGGCGGGGGTCGGATTGGCAGTAGTGGGAAACTGCCAGGGGTGTGGGGTGTACACCTCATCAACAAGGGTACCTGCATAATGAACATTTGAATACCTAACCTTGAATTGTACCTACATCTTTAAAATAAAAAAAAAATTTTGAAATCTCATGATTAATGAAAGAGGATTATAGTTAGATAACATTTTGGAAAGAGTAACTTCTTCACTCATGTATAGAACAAATGAAAGCCATTGTTTCTTACTTTGTGTTCTAAACTAACACAAACAATAGTAGCTTGTTTTACATATTTAAGGAAAGTGGTAGAAATGAAGTGTTCCATAAAATCCAATAATTGCTAGCTGAACATAAATAAATCATTAATTAGTTATCCCATATCTTGTTGGTAGTACTATCTTAGTTCTTAAAATATGAAAGATATGAGTACAAATTTACTTGCAGCATTGCACTACATATCAAGAATTTCTTAGAGAAATGATGTAAGAACTAACACAAATATTTAAGCTCTATTTGGTTTTGGAGTTTGTAACACTTTGTGACAAAGAATGTGAGGACCGGAAGTGAAGATACAGTAAGAGTAAATATTGTGAATAGAAAGGGAATATTAAATACTGTCTGTGTGTATGTGTTTGTGTGTGTGTGTGCGTGTGCGTGTGCGTGTGTGTGTGTGTGTGTGTGTGTGTGTTGTGTGTGTGTGAGAGAGAGAGATAGAGAAAGTGCTAGATATTGGAGGGTAGTTCGTTTCATTTTCTAACCATGAGGAATTAATTCCATCATTCCCTCAACCTTGTCTATTTTGAACATTGCTCAATATGTGTCTCAGATACTCTACTCCCACATTCCCACACCACACTACTTTGCATCTTTTTTCTTTTGAATTCTCACATTTTCTGGCCTTCTAATTTTTTTTCTGTCCTATAAGTGCCCAATTCTCTGTAAGTCTTACAATCTGCTTCTTAGCCCTTATACTTAGGAAAATGACTTTTGTTAAAAAAAAAAATCACAGGACCCTGTGAATTAATAACCCTGTGTATTTATAAATCCAACCTATACTGGGACTCCAATACTGTTTGGCAATATTTTTGACTCAATTTGATTCCTCTTCATCTCAGTGTGCTTTGACATTTTCAGTAAGCTCTTAAAGGCTCTCTTATTTAATATTATACAATATGGCTATTTCAGATTTCTTACAGGGAGATTCAGTAGGTGAGTTTGTTACTTTCATGATATTTCTAAGATGCAAATCATTTAATCATTTGCTTAAAATTTTCAATGTCTCCTAATAGCCATAATGAGAAATCTACTCCTTAGTATGACCTTTGAATCACCTTGGAATCTTTGATTCAATAAATACTGTTGAGCATCCATTATGTCTAGGCTCTCTTCTTTGTATTTGAGACACATTAGTGAGTAAAACAGGCAAAAATCTCCGCCTTCTGCCCTCATGCAGATGACATTCTAGTGATGGGAGAGACGATAAATAATAAATATAATAAGTAAGTAAATTACCCAATATATTAGAAAATGTCAGGTTCTGTAGGATAAAAAAGTAGATCAGGAGTGCTAGGAGTAGTTGAGGCAGGTTTTCGTAGAACAGAATGGTCAGAGCAACTCCTAGTGAGATTTGAGTACATGTCTACCACCACATGCACCCTTCCTTCCCATCATGCCTTACTATTTTCCCTTCCCAAATAGACTTTCTTCTGCCACTTGTTAACACAATGGTTTTACACAGAACATCCAGTTTTTCTGGTAGTCCTTTCTTTGCCTAGTTCCTTTCCACTTTTGATTTCAAACTTTGCTGTGGCATCGGATATTCCCCTCCAAGACCTTTCCCTTACTCCTTGCTCCTGGATAGGGTTTGTTGTTCCTTGACTTTATTACCACTAGATAGATACAAATACTACTTTTTTTTGCAACAACTTACTTACTTTTATATTAGTTTGGCTAGGTTGTGATACAGCAAAAAAAAAAAAAAACCCTACGTTTGTTTCAGTGGTTTATTTCTCATTCATTGTATTTGGGCTACAGCAACTGCTGAAAAACTGTAACTCTCCCTCATGTGTTGTTGTTTTTTGTTTTGTTTTTTTGAGTTGAATTCTCACTCTGTCGCCCAGACTGGAGTGCAGTGGCCACTCCCGGCCACCGCAGCCTCGACCTGCTGGGCTCCGGTGATCCTTCCACCTTTTTTTCTTATGGCAGAAGGAAAAGAGAAATCGTCAAAACATGTAATGGCTCTTAAAACTTCTGCCGGGTGTAGCATGTATCATGTATGCTCACGTTGTGTTGAACAAAAGTGATTCCATGGCCAAACTTAAACCTAATTGTGTGGAAAAGATTCCTACAAAAAATTCTTGAAAGTTACATGGCAAGGAATGGGAGTTAGAATTCTCTTATAGGAGGAAAGATAGTAACTGTGAACAATCTATTCTACCACACTTGTATATCCTTCACAGTAGACCATGTGCAACTTGAGTTAAGATTTTGTGACTTTCATTACCAGTCACGTTTCCTGATACATAATAGCAGTTTAATAAAAATAAAGTGAAATAAGAAAAAAAGGAAGGGCACTAATATATATTTAGTGTCTTGTACCAGACACCACTATGCTTTTTTGCCTTTCTATTATAAATTAGGTAAACGAGATTCCCAGGTAAAATAGCTTGTTCATGACACACAATTAAGAAGCAGCAGATCCAAGATTTTAACTCCAGTCTGACTCTAAAGATTATTTCTACCTCACCATCCTGTCTTTGTAGAAGAGTATAATCTACAAACGTTATGCACTGATTTCTTAATATTAAAATAAAGAATAGATACAGTAGTACTATGAATGGTGATTCTATTTCTGCAACAACTCTTGCATTGGACCTATTCTTTTTTTTTTTTTTTTTGAGTTGGAGTCTCACTTTGTTGCCCAGACTGGAGTGCAGTGGCCGCTTTCGGCCACTGCAGCCTTGACCTGCTGGGCTCCAGCAATCCTTCCGCCTCAACCTTCCAAGCAGGCAGAACTACAAGCGCGTGCTACCACACCCAGCTGATTTTTTGATTTATTGTAGAGATGAGGTCTCGCCAAGTTGCCCAGGCAATTCACTCGCCTCAGTCTCCCAAGGTGCGGGACTACAGGCTGAGACACCGAGCCCGACTTGGACCTATTCTTATCTTACCTCCTACATTTTTCTATTTCAGACATTTGTTACATCTCATCTAGACTTCCATAATAACCCCTTAATTATTCTCCTTTCTCTCTAGCTTACATTCTACATGTAAGTGGCGTTCTTGAAGCAAACCTTTTATCATATCATTCTTCTGTTAAAAAGTGTTTCAGTGTTTCTAATTATCTACACTCCAAGCTTTATGCCTTTAACCTACATGGTCTCACTGTTCTTTTTCAAATACCTATGCTGAACTATTTACATCTTTGGGTCTAAACTTCACTTTTCAAAATACATGCTTTGTTGTCTATGCTCATCTCACCTGTAACAACTCTCTTCTTGCCTTTATTTATAGAAATGCTTTACAACTTATAGACACATGTTGAGTATTTCATAAACATAGTTCAGTCCCCACCTGAAAGTGATTATTCCTCTTGTTTCCATGACACTTTGCAGCTATAAAATGACTGGAGTTATCGAGGATGTATAGAGGAGATGTCAATATGATAACTGTCTTCAGATATTTGAAGGGCTGTCAGCTGGAAAAAGGATGGACTGACTTTTTATAGTTTTAAAGCAAAGAACAAGGACAAGCATGGATATGTTATGGAAGAATGGATCCCAGCAAATGCAATATTTACCTCAAGAAAGAGTTAATTATTTCTTCAAAAGAAATGTTAAGGCAAAATCTGGATGCTCTCTGATTGTGGATATTATGTTTGAAAGTCATTATTTGTCTTAAAGTAGTTTGTATCTATGGTGCTTTCTCTACTTGATTTTAGCTCTTTAAGAATAAGGACTAAGCTGGGCTCGGTGGCTCAGCCTGTAATCCCGCGCCTTTGGGAGGCTGAGGTGAGTGGATTGCCTGAGCCCGCGGGTTCGAGACCCGCCTGGGCAGCAAGACCTCACCTCTACAATAAATCAAAAAAATTAGCCGGGCGTGGTAGCGCATGCCTGTAATTCCGGCTACTCAGAAGGCTGAGGCGGAAGGATTGCCGGAGCCCGGCAGGTGGAGGCTGCGGTGGCCGGCAGCGGCCACTGCACTCCAGTCTGGGCGACAGGGTGAGACTCCAACTCAAAAAAAAAAAAAAAGAAAAAAAAGAATAAGGACTTTGTCTTGTTTATATTTTTGTCTCTCGTAGCATTCATTAGATTAGCTTTATTATACAAAAAGTGTATGGACACACGTAACACTAAAACCATATAGTGTAAATATAAAATAGATTTTATTGGCCAAGCACAGTGGGTGATGTCTGTAATCCCAGCACTTTTGGGGTAAGGCATGAGATGGGAGATTGCTGGAGACTCAGAGTTTGAGATTAGCCTGGGCAAAATGGTGAGACTCCCATCTCTTAATAAAAATTAACCAGGTGTGGTGGCATGGCTTGTAGTCCCAGCTACTTGAGAGGCTGAGGGAGGAGGATCCCTTGAGCCCAGGAATTCAAGGTTGCAGTGAGGTATGATTACTCCACTGTACTCCAGTCCAGGGGACAGAGTGAGACCCTATCTCAATTTTTTTTTGGTGAGAAAAACTTGCAAGCAAAGAAATAGCAGAGTGCATGTCATCCTTCAACCTCTTCTAGTCCCAAAGGAACTGGGTTTGCACTGCTCACAATTTGGGCTGTGTGTGCTATGAAAAGTGGCCCAGATGAAAAGGCAGAACACATCTATCAAGCATAAATTCCCTGCTAGAGGAACTAGCATTCTAAGAAAGGAGGAACCTCTGGATCTCAACTTCCAAGTTTTGCCAAACCAACTTTTTGCTAAGTTATCAAAAGGGTTAGGGTAATAGGTCACCAGAGTACTTGATCACATTTGCTATCCATTTCTAACAGATATGTTTCTCTTCATGTTTGAAATGTCTTTGAATGAACCCAGTGGTACTGAAAGAGAAAACAGTAAACACATGCCTATCATTTTTGTATTTTTATTAGACACCAGAAAAGAGGGTAGAAAATGGAAGGAAATGATCTGAATTTTCAGTAGTAACAGTTAATTTACATGATCAGTAAGGAGGTGTTTCAAATTATTATCAATTGTAAGAAATATAAACCAATGATTTTAGCTAACTCCAAGAAAGGTAAAATATTCCGAGAAGGACACTAACAGAATAGGAAGGATGATTTGAGGACTAGGATTGTAAGATGCAGGAACCAAGGTATGGCCAGAGAAATTGAAGGAAGAAAACTAGGGATTAAAATCTTAGGGGGAAGAACAAACTGGTCGATACTGACACATGCCCAAGAGGAATGAGTCTTGAAAACACCTCACTAAGTGAAGGAAGCCAGATACAAAAGGTTGCATATTGTATGATTCTATTTACTTGACATATTCATCATATGTAAATCCACAGAGACAGAAAGCAGACTAGTGGTTGACAGGCTAGGAGGAAAGGAGAATGGAGAGTAACTACTTAATAGGTATGACGTTTCCTTTTGATGTGATAAAAATGTCTTAGAGCTAGATAGAGGTGATGGTTGCACAACATTGTAAATGAACTAAATGCCAATGAGTTGTATACTTTGACATGGTTTATGGTTAATTTTATGTTGACCTTATACAATTTTACTTCAGTTAAAAAAATAACAGATTGAGACTACTCTGGCTGCTCTGAAAGGAATGAAATTCTGACCGTGTTTTGCTTACCTGCCCAAAATGACAACTTTTTAGTCTGGCCAAATTGAGGTCATGTGCTCTTTTTTGTTGTGTAGGGGCAATGAAGAAAGGTATCCATTCCATAGACTTCTTAGTGAGAGCTAGGCTTCAGGATTTAATGGACCACAAATATTATACAAACAAATTTCCCCAAGTAGCAACAATGCTGTAAGGAATGGATAGTGGATATTGGGCATACAGAAATACCCCTAAATTATCCCTATAAGTAGCAAAAAACATTGTCTGCAAGCAAAGCTGGTAAGATGTCTTTAAACAAACCAAGAATCTTCAAACATATTAACTACTACTTTTGGAGTATAAACTTTTCTTTAAAATATATGTGGTTTTTTGATATGTAAAACAAATGCTTTAGAATATTCAAATAGTTGAAATGACATTCTATTTTCTTTGAGTGGTTGTTAGAACACATTTTGTGCACAATTCAGAGGATACATAAAGCTGGCATACAGCCTCTTGGAGTGTAATACTATATTTTAAAACAATATAGGAAAAGGGTGGAATTTTTTGTGGAATTGTTTTGATTAAGACTTGGGGATTTAGATGGGTTTTCTTGAGTGTTTGACAGGTCCGAAGGGAGACTATTGAGAAAATTCTAGGATAAATTGATAATTGATTTTTAGAACACAAGGAATATGAAGAATTCAGCTTATGTTTGCTTCTTTTCCTGTATCTGATATATACAGTAAGTGATGGTGCTTATTCTCTGTGGCAACTAAGAAAGTTGCACCAGAGAAAGCACTTAAATTTTATTCAACGTTGTATATAATCACATCAATGTGACTGCTTTATATATCAAGGAAATAGTTTAGTTAGTCTGTACTTACTGCAACAGGAATTTACCTCAAATGCAGATTATACTTCAGTAATATATCAGGCAAATATTCATCCAAACAGGGAGGAAATGAATTTCAACTTTCTAATACATAATACAATTATTTTTTCTTGGCATGTAGGTGAAAAATGCACATATTTGGACATAAATATAACAGAGGAGAAGGATCACTGAGTATGAATTCCAAAGTCCACAATTTGAGTTGTGATTGTTATTGACTATTTTTGCAAACTGAAGCAGTCATCTGACTTCTCTGTAACTTACAGAGAAGTTGTGGAAAGTAACATATATGTGTCATCTGTTATGATATATTTTATTTTTATTTTATGGAATCTTTTTCAGAAGGAAACTATATTTTCTCAAAACAGTACTCATGGTTTTAATGCTGTTTGAAGTTAAATGAAGGAAAACATAGAAGAAAGCTAATGGCACAAGTTACCCATTTTTAGAACAATCTTATTCTGTAAATTATTTGTATTTCCACTGGCAAACTCATACATTTGCTGCTATTGGTGGGGGGGAATGTAATCTACCCCTAGAGGATTTTGACCATGGCTTCCCTTTACTATCAACCTCTACCTCTTACTATCTCTTAACCATACACTTTAACAAAATGAGTTCATTGAATACTAGTTCCTGGTCCTAGCCTAGTTATTTTCCATGACACAATTTCCAATATTAAAATAAATACTAAAATAAAACAAAAGCAGAAAACCTCAAACAAACCCAGAATGAAATCTCTAGGTCTCAGAGTACAACAGTAGGACAATGGATATGGAACTAGTGATATTAAATAAGCACAGACTGGTTACAGTGGCTCATACCTATAAATCCAGCACTATAGGAGGCTGAAGCAGGAAGATTACTTGAGGCCAGGAGATTAAGACCAGTCTTGACAACATAGTGATTCATGTCTCTAAAAAAAAAAAAAAAAGATAAGCACAGGTGGAGAGTGGTGAGCATTCACTTATTCTATGGGATGGTGAAAAATGGGATGAAAATTGACAGGTGTGTGGTAGAGGGAAGGGGAAGAACAAATGGAAGACTAGAGAGGCTGGGTGGAAGGTGAGGAATGGGAGGACAAACAAGATCAGTATCCAAGCACAATTGGTTCTACTTAGATTCTATTTTAGATTATGTCAAAGAACACTTTTACCTGTGTAGCTACTGGAACTGACATTTAATTAGTGAATGACAAGCAAGAAATAGCAAGGTAACAGGGAAGCACTTAAGAATAAAACCATTGCAGTCTATACTTGTAAAAGTTTTGTATTGTCCTTTATTAAACCTTTACAATATTATTGCGAGAAATGGATAACAAGAACTAGCTATACTCTCTTCCATGTGGACTAAACAAAAGGAAATTGGTTTGTAGTTGAGTAAAACTGTTCTGGCCAAAAAGCTAATATCTGTGCTAAAAAGTACTTCCTAAATGAATTGTTCATTTTAGTAGCTAGTTATTGAATGTGCAGATCTTCATTTTTAACACAACAGCTTTATGCCAAGGTAGTTGCATTCTAAGACCCAGGGTTGAATATGGACATAGAAGACGAAGTCGGCGTTCTACCTGTACCTGTAGCATTCCCTTACACTCCAATTTTTCTCCACAGGAATGTTACGGTTCTTGAAATCTTACATAATTTATTCTTTGGGATGAGTCAGCAATGGCCCCCACAATGGAAAATAGTATCTGGTTACACTGTGCATTGATTTTAGCTATCTATATTTACATACATTTTTTTCAGAATAATTCCAGTCATCAAGAAACACTTTAAGAGAATGGAACACAGGACAGATAGTTTTCAATGGAGTAGGAAAGTAAGTCAGGAATCATTTAAGACAAGAGTTGTGGGGTGAAATTCCATGATGGAGGCTTGTGAGCATAAAAATCTCTCATGAAGGAGTCTAGCCATGAAGGATGATAAAAGACACATTCAGTAATTGAATGGTTCATTCAACAAATATTTACTGAGTCCATATAATGCTCTAGACACTGTCCTTGGTGCTGAGGACAGAGTAGCTAATAAAACAAATGAAAATCTGTCCTCATGGAGCTTAAATTCTAATGAGTGAGACAGACAGTAAACAATGTTTAAGTTAACTAGATGTATACAGCACACTGAACATTGGCATGTGATAAGGAGAAAAAAAGAACAGAAAAGGGAATAAAAAGTGCACGTGTGTGTATGTTTCCCAGAAAGGAGGTCTTCCTTTTGTTGAAGGTTAGACGGAACCAGGAAATAAGCCATCTGGGAGAAGATTCTTCAAGCAGAAAAAACAGTCAAAGACATTGAATAACCCTATAAGGGTAAAAGGAAAAAAGAAATTTCAAAGTGGATGATGAAACACTGAAATATTCTTTAATAATTTTGCGAATGCCAGACTTGCCTTGAACCACTTCTTTATTTTTTATTTTTTTATTTTTTTGAGTTGGAGTCTCACTCTGTCACCCAGACTGGAGTGCAGTGGCTGCTCCCGGCCACCGCAGCCTCAACCTGCTGGGCTCCAGCGATCCTTCCACCTCAGCCTTCCAAGTAGCCGGAACTACAGGAGCGCGCTATCACACCCGGCTGATTTTTTGATTTATTGTAGAGATGAGGTCTCGCCAAGTTGCCCAGGCGGGTCTCAAACCTGCGGGGTCAGGCAATCCACTCACTTCAGCCTCCCAAAGCGCAGGATTACAGGCTGAGCCACCGAGCCCGACTTGAACCACCTCTTTAAATGAGCGTGCAAGACAGCAGTACATGCATTATTTTATCTCTGACTTTTCTACTCAGGCCTCTGGTGTTTTCCTAAAAGTACTGTTATCTATAGAAGTTCTACAAATCTCATCTCTTCTTGGCTCATATCCCCATCTCCTTCTATTTCTCATTTGACTCTTGGTATCTCCATCTTAGAGAATTGACTTCATTGTCAACTTTTGTGACCCTACCATGCTCTCTCCCACTTACTCTTGATTTCTATGTCCCTTGCTTTTTGACAGGATTAGTCTATAACTGCCAACCTGCAATCATTCCCATCACCCTTGTCTTGGATGAGGTCTTCATCTGGATGAAGACACTGTCTTTCCCGTCCAACTCCTATTTTCATCCCTCCTCACCACCGTCCATCACTCTTCCCTCTTTACTGCACTTGTGTTCTATACACACAGTAGGTGCTGGATATGTGTGAGGTGGAGGGGCCTGATTAAAACACTGCTATTGCTGATCCCTGTCTCAGGTGCTGCTTGGCTCTCTCAAGACTGAGCAGCATGTAACTCCAGTGCAGCACCACTACCAGCTGCTCCAGATCCCTGCTCAGGACAATTCCACTTCCCTCCAGGAGGTTTAGAATTGTTTATCTCAGCTTTGTCAGCATTTCTAGTGTGCTATCTGATTCCAGGAATACTTGGGCAGCATCTGAGTTCTTCCTTTTGCATGCGTTCTACAAACCATCCCTATCCCCAAGACACGAATTATTTTTCTATTTCACTAATCTTTAAGTATTCGGGTTCACATAAAGCTCAGTTTGATTTACTTGTGTCTTTAGTGGCAATGTCACAGAATGACTTTGTCAAGGGAGACTGTATTAATTCCCAGTAATATTTCTAATTGTATCCCAACTAAAAGTAACAATAATAATTTTTTCATATGGAAGACTTTTGTTTTGCTACTTACATAAAGACTAAATACAATTTTATAAAATATTACAATTTTATTGCATATAATACACAATCTAAATGAGAGCAGTACACTCGTTCTGCAAATGTAGATTCAACACAAGTACACTGGCTTAATCAGATTGCTTCCCTTCATCCCCATTTAGGTAGAATTCTGAAGCTGCCACTGTATGTCCAAAATACAAATTTCGTTTTCATCAAGACAGTCAAGACTTTGCTGATTAAAAATTTAAGATGTTTTAAGAAGAACTTCTACTTTCATTTGAACTACTGGACTATATATAAATCATGAAAACTCTAGTACAGTCGTCATCTCTCTGTATCCACAGGGGATTGGTTCCAGGACCCCAGAATACCAAAATCCATGGATGTTCAGGTTTGTTATATAAAGTGGTATAGTATTTGCATATAACCTACGCACATCCATATATTTTAAAACATCTCTTGATGACTTATAGTAGTGGAAAGATTATGTAAATAGTAGTTAGACTGTATTTTTTCTTTTTATTTTTTATGTTGTATTGTTATTTTTTATTTTTTCCAAATATTTTCAATTTTCACTTGGTTGAATTTGCAGATCAAAAAATCCACAAATACAGAACATGTTGATACAAAGGACTGACTGTAACTTCTCTCTAAAATTACAGAGTCAATAGGAGCAGAAATGAAATGAAACATTATGGATAGTAAATACGATGATTCATGAAGACAATAAATAATTTATCTCTGAAATTTTGGAGTTAACAACAACAGAACAGAAATAAAGAGTTATGTGTTTCTGAAATCTAATCTCATGCCCATCTTTTACAAAATGATAGACTGTTCTTTCTAATTTTGAAATATTTATAGATAACAATTTTAGTATTTTGTTTTGGCCAGTTAATGAAAGAGAAAGTTTGTGCTCAGTCATAATGTGATTATCTAAGCTAATTCTTCTACCTGTTTCAATTCCATTTATATACTATTACTTTGCATTTAATAAAATGCATTTACATAAAAATTCGTATTGTAAGTTAGGAGAATAAAGAAGACTCCTTACTCTGTAAGTAGAGAATGATTCATTTATATATTTTCAGAATTATATTTAATGAACTTTTCTTAGCACGCTATGAAATGTAAGAATAATGAGTACATAAATTAGTTTTTAAAACTTAAAAATATTGGTAATTAAGTCTCATTAATCTTTGTAAACATATTTACATTAATTATCTTCTGTGCCAGAACATTTGCTATTCTATGTATTGTCTTTCAATTAGCTTTCCATTACATATATTTAGTCACATCTTCTGGCATTCTTTTTCTCATGGAATGCAAGCAAGCTACTATCTATGCTGCCACTATAATTCTGTACAGCTGTTTAGATAAGACACTAGTACAAGGATTAGTTCTCATTTTGTTATAAAATGTTTGACTTTCGTCATTTGGAAAATTATTTTTAACACTATTTGGTAATGACAGCTTCTTTTTGCTTCTAAAACATATCTGTCCCACTGAAAGCATAATAGGCTTGTGTGTTGCTTGATAGCAGAAAGTGTGCCTTTTTCATTTTTAATAACACCTGACACAATTCTTAGTATGCAGTAGGTTCTTTATAGTTTTTCTGAACTAATAGAAGAGGCATTTTTTCATATTTATTAAGATCCATAATTCTCAAGTGTTCTTGTTGCTGTTTATTCTCTGCCGATATTAAAATGTGCCCCATTTGGAAAAGAACCATTGGTTGTGCATTTTGAAACTGAGCCACTCCTAAAAATATTTTAACTAATACTTATTTCTTCCTTTTAGATTGAGCTTAAATGTTATCTCTTCTGGGAAGTATTTTAAAGTCAGAATTAATTATTCACCTCTATTCAGCAAACTAAAAATGTAATAAAATCTGTATGTGGGACATTATTAATATAGTTTTCTCTTTTGTCTGTCTGGACTATGTTCAGTTGAAGAGATCCGTCTGCTTTGATGTAGCTTAATATTTCTTCCAAAAGGAATGAAAAGAAAAAATCTGGGGTAATACTTTATATTTAAGAATAGAATTTGCAGTTGGGCAATAGTATGGCTTTCAGTGACAGAGAATTGAATGTTTAAGTTCCATTATATTCACTATTCACATAGACTTGGAAGCCTAATCCATAGAGTTTTACATAAGAGTTCTAGACAGGAAGAGGATAGATAAAAAGTCTGTCCCTTTCTAGTTTAGTCCTTGGGAGATGCAGCAAGAAAAAGAGAGGTGGGTGAATGCAATGAACAGATGTGCATACCCTTTCTGTGAGTAAAGATATCACTGGGAGCAGAATGAGGCTTTGCCCCTGTTCCCTGGCCCCATTTAGGACTCCAGGTACAGGCCCACTCAGACCTTTCCTCATACCATCCTGCCTGGAGCTTAGCCATAACGAAGTGATTTGGAAGGCACAGACTAAAATTTTGCTTTTTCATTCACTGTTACCCTTTCCTGCGAATTATGGGCCCCAGGGTAGCTAAGAGTCTGATTGGCAACTTGCCAAGACTTGGCAGTGTAGTGTGTTCCTGTGGTGGACCACCTAGGCTTGTACTCAGCTTTGTGTTTATAGCAACAATGTGAGTGAAAGTAAGGCTGAACCTGCTGAAGGAGCATAGTGGCACATTGCAGAAACCAGAAGAAGGGTTTACAAATTTCTTGCTCAGATTCCAGTATTGAAGGGCCACAGAGCATTCAGAAACCAGGAGACTGGAAGATTCAGGCTACCACACTAAATGAACCTCTTACCCCTGCCACCCTTATCCCATACCCAGATGCCATATTGGAACCTGGGATGTGGCACAAAAAAGTGAGAAATTCAAGAGATTGAAAACAGTTTCCTGAAGTTACCGAATATTATCAAAAGATATTATTTCACTTGTCATTTTGAACTAAGTTTTAAACTGGATTGGGCAATTAGTTCATGCTGCTCCCAATAAGCCACAGGTGGGGCCTCTTGAAGAAGAACAGATCAGCTATAGTCAAACCAAACCAAACAAAAACTGTATATTCTCTCTAGGAGTTAAATTTTGTAGCCCAACTTCACACTTTTATTGAAATAAATGGGAACTTTTCCTCCCCAAGTGTTTAATTTGTGTATCTATTAGTTCTTTTCATATTCTTTTATAGGAAATGATGTATGTGTCTGTTTCTGTATTAGTATGCTAGGGCTGCCACAACAGAATCTCACAAACTGAGTGGCTCAAACAACAGAAATTTATTTTTGCAAAGTCATAGAGACTGAAAGTCTGAGATTAAGGTGCCGGCAGGGTTGGTTTCTGGTGAGACCTCTCCCCTTGGCCTGTGTATATCTGTCCCTCATTGTGCCTTCACAAGGGTTGGTTCTCTGTGTGTATGCATCCCTAGTGTCTCTTCCACTTCATATAAGGACACCAGCCCGCTTGGATTAGGGCCCCACCATTATGAACTATTTTAACCTTAAACACCTCCTTTATGACCATATTTCCAAATACCCAGTATGTTATGAGATAGGGCTTCAACATAAAAATCTGAGGGGGTTGCAATTCAGGTAATAAAAGTGGCCATCACTCTATTGTTATCTGAAGACAGGGACTTCATCATTATCTCCATGCTGTCTAGCATGGTGACTGGCACACAGTAGGTGTTTAATAAATAATGAATGGACACAAAGGGCAAGGTAGTATAATGTGATCTTTAAAGGCACAGACTTGAGATTTTGGTTCAAGTTCCAGCTATGTCTCTTATCCAGACCCAGTTTCTATATCTGTAAAGCAGTGTAAGAATAACACCTCTCTTGTAGAATGGTTAAAAGATTAAGTGAGTGTCTGGTAAATTATTAGTGCTCAATAAATGTTACTTGTGATTGTTATTTAACTGTGCTTCATTTTATCAGCCTACTTTCACTTGCACATCAGCTAAAACTAACACCTTTCTCACCCGATAAGCAGGATCAGAGTATCCTAGGTTGTAATCAAGGGCTACAGACCTGGGAATAGAGTGAACATGTCATGAAACTGTCATCCTGGGCAGTTGTTCTCCTGCGATTGTTTCAGTCTGCTTGTGGGTGATATTTTGGCCCTCGTGATGGTAATATTCTTAGTGTTTTCAGGCAAAGTTAGGCTGAATTAATTTTAGAACTGACCCACTTACATATTTTTTACTTTAGATTACGGCAGCTGAACAGCTAAGTTGGACAATTTACAAACTATATTATGGCTTATATGGGGCAGGCCATTCTCGAAATAGGACCAAGAGGCTTGAGAGTCCGAGTGAGTGGTTGCTTGACAGATTTAAAATATCAATTAAATCCTTAACCCTTGGTCTTCTGCTGGAAGTTTAGCAGTTTGGAAGGGGAAGAAAAGAGAACATGCTACATTCAGGTTGGGGAATCAAAAATAGAAAAAATGTATCTAAAATGCCAAAGAATATCTATTAAATAAACAGAAATTAGGGTAAGTTTCAATTATATTGAAACTGAACTATATTCCTTTGCTAAATTTAGATTTTAATATTTGAATTTATTTGGTGAATTGCAGACCCTGCAACTGTTCAAACCATGGTAGAGGACACTTTGTTAACCTCAAAACAGTATGTGTAAAAATCTCCTACCATCTCCTCCATGAATCTTTTAAAAAAATCCTTTGAACTAAAATAATCTCTTTTCTTGAAACTCCCAATTAGCACTTTATCTGTACCCTTCATATGTCACTTTTATCATTCAGTACAATATGGTTTGTTTTGTCTCTTCCATCCCCCTCACCCTGCTGCCTTCCTTCCTCAAAATCAAGAGTTGCAACCAACATATCTTTGTATCTCTTGATGTGATACACGTTGAATCTCCCACATATTAGGTGCTGCGTACATATCAATTAAATCCAGTGTAACCAGCATCTACATAAACCTCAAACCCTGCTTCCTACTATTACATAAGTTTTCATTATAATATTTGTCCTACTGAGTTGTACTTGGGTTTATAATTTTTCTCAACGATGCTCCAGGGAGCAACTATCTGTCAGTTGTACTTGATGTAAAAATGACACCTCTTTGCCATTCTGGCTCTCGCATTTCCAACCAGAATTTGAATTTTAATTATTCATCTAAGCTTTTGTTTTAAAGAATAAATGAAATGTGCTGTTTTCATATCAGACCAAAGCTATCATTGGTAGCTACAAAACAACTCACATAGTCTATTGACTTGCTATCAGGTCAGAACACTATTTTAATATAGGAAAGACAGCCAACACCTATCAATTGTTGTGTCTGACTAAATACAAATGTTAATGTAAAATAAGCACTGCTAAGTATTATGAGTTACATTACGCTAAACTAATTGTTTTGGTAATTAGATGTAGGGGCAGCTTTGTTTTGATGATTTGTATTTGTTTAGTACTAAATAATTCCAGGATGTTGGCTCACCATTCCCACTGGAGAAGTTAGTTTATTGACCACTATATTAAACATTGTGGACTGGACACAGAGGCTCACACCTGTAATGCCACCACTTTGAGAGGCTGAGGCAGGAGGATTCTTGAGTTCAGGAGTTTGAAACCAACCTGGACAATATAGTGAGATCTCATCTTTGCAAAAAAAAAAAAAAAAAAATTGGCCAGGCATGGTGGCAGGTGCCTGTAGCCCCCAGTTCTCGGGAGGCTCAGTTGGGAGTATCGCCTGAGACTAGGAGCTCGAAACTGCAGCGAACGTGATTGTGCCACTGCACTCTAGTCTGGGCAAGAGACTGAGACGCCAGTTAAAACAATTATAAGATTATGGAGTCCTCCTTTATTCTTCCTTTAGTTTAAATTATGTTTAAAGTATGAGATACTATTATAATGTTTCTAAAATAAGTTATAGACTTTTGCTTCAAAGTAAATAATTTTACTTTTTTTTAAGGTGGGTCAATGTTAACCATGCTATTTACTTTTATATGCATGGAAATCTATTTATGTTATTGTTACCTGAGGGAAAAGTTTGTGACCAGGTAAGCATGACTAGGGAAGCTATGAACACATTGGTTACACTTAGGTAGATGTTAAGGAAAAATCCCTTCTCCCTGGACACAGTGCTCCCATTTGGTCAGAGTTCAGAGACATATTAACATTATCTTAGGGCGAGAGGCAGTGTGGGGTTATGCTATCCTTCTACTTTTGTTGAGAAATCTGTAGGGATAACCACCTGGTTTCCTCATGTAATGCCATTATACATGTAGATGCTAATGATATTGTTGTATTAGTTAGTAGCATTGATGTAAGAAATAAATGAGACAAAGGTTATCTGGCCATAAAGGATAATGAAAACATAATAACTAGATGCTCAAATCTGAAGATACTACTATTTCTTCGAACAACTGAGATTTTATAGACTAGTATAGACATTTTATCCATTTTTTCTAAAAGATACATTGAAAACATTAATGTATAAATTTTGAATGTCTAATATCACAAAGAACTACAATATTTATAAGGAAATTTTAAAAAATTAAATTTTGTCTTTATCAACCAACTAATATTCTTACTTCATAGTTTAAGAATTATTTACTGGCAAATAACTTCCTTCTGCCAAAATTCTATAAGAAACTGATTTGATTTTCTAAACCTATTAAAATAATAGGCAAATCTATAATAATTTAGTAAACAATTTTTTCCCACTCCAACCTCCTTTACATAAAATAAATAAGAACATTTTCTTTGACCACTTACTGAAAGAGAAATAAAGTCATAATCTATTGACATATATTTCATGTCTCCTGCTTTACCTTGAATTTGTTATTTTATCTAAAGCAAGGAGATATTATCATGTGAAAAGATTTTAGTTGAAAGACATGTATTTGTAAATGACTCACTGAGTCTTTCTATTCAGCTAATGGAAAGTTATAGAAGGGAGACTGTAAGGATGCCAAGGTTTTGCTAAGTAGTGAATACTGTGGTCAAAAACTTGAAGTCATAAAAAATATTTATCAGTGCTTATCAATAGTATTGAATTAATATCAAATTATGGAGCATATTTTAATAGTATGCTACTAGTAGCAGTTCTACATAGTTCTTCTAACACAGGAAAAGAAAAATTTACTTCAGGGATGTGTTCATAATTGATAGAATGTATTGGCTATTATCTACAGTGTGTGAGAAACATCTTCAAAATGCTTTTTGATGTAGATTGTATCTTACTTGCTAAGGATTGATGGAGCAAATTGGAAAAAAGTATTTTCAATGACAAAAAAACTTATATAATTTAAAAATGGAAGTAGAAATACCATTCAAAATTAAAATTGCTAAAAATGTAATACAAAACCTTTGGCAAGTGCAGGCAGGCTAATTTCATTCCTAATGGAGAGGTCATGAGATAATAATTCACTTCTTCATTATTGTATTAGTATCCAGTATCCTTTATTTCCCTCAGAAAAAAACAATTTTGAAACCTAAAATCACATCACTTCTCAACTATGTGTATCTATAACTGTTAAATAAAGTATGTTACTTGTAAGCTTGATGAAACATTTTGAGCGTTTTAATTTATACTAGTTGTCAAGTTCTATTTGTTGTGCACAATTCCTTTAGATTTTTTTTTTTAGGTAGCTGAATTAAACATGTAAAAGGTAGAATAATACCAAAGATTTCTAGAAACGCACCCTCAACTCTGCTATGCCTTGAGCCCTGCCTTACTTTTAGTCTCAATTCTATTTCCAGTTCTTTGTTCTAATGACATATTTTGAACTCCATATGAAGACCTTACAGGGAGTCCATGCATGGAGCATGCCCGCCACATGCTGGGCAAATAGAACCCTTTGTAATTGCCTCTGTTTTATAATGGATGAAACTGAGATGCAGAAAGGTTAAGTCATTGTGAAAAGCCACATATAAGTAAGCATTCTTTGAGATGGAGATAGAAACCTTTAATCAAGAAGAGGTTAAAATGTCACAATTCCAAATCTGAAATAGATGGTCTGAAATGGCAGAATCTTAAGAGAGAATAATTAAAGAGGTGATGCCTCATTGTCTTTAACGATATTCCTTGCTGTTCTATCAAACCATTGACTAGATAAGAGGTGAGCAATAAGTTTCAAGCTGATCTTTGTGTAGTCAGATAATTTAGAAAAAGCTCACAGGAATGGTGTGGAAAGTAAATTCAACTACCTGGCCTCCAAACTCCTCAAGTTTCAGCAAAGGGTGAATGAGAAACCTAGACACATGGAGTAGAACAAAATGACTCTGTATATTCTGGTTTTCTTCCAGGAATTGGCGATGTTGGACCACAGACCATGTATGCTATTATGGTTGTAGTAGTTTGAACCTTGGAAACAGAGATTGATGTGTCACTTCTCAATCTTAGACTGGACAAATTAACTTTATTCAGATTCTGTTTCCATTTCACCTATGCTCAAAATATTTGACATAATTACACAGCATAAGATGGTTAACCTTCATTATTTACTGCAATGATTACAATTTCCACTGTTTAAAGAGCAGAAGAAAATGTCACACTTCAGGTAGGCTAAGACATATTTTTTAAACCCTTCTCTTCATGTCTGGGTAAAGTTCTTGATCAGAAAATTTGTAAGACACCTTCCCTACCCCTACTTTAAATTCTGATTATAGTCTCCCAGGGAAAGGAAATAGGCCATTCCTAAATTTAAAATCTTTACAACCAGGTGGAAATAGTGACATGTATTTATCACATCTCCTATAATGCTTCTAATTCCATGATATCAGTTTTTAATGGATCATTTCCCTCATATCTTCATAGATCACATAAAACTGTACTTGAAAAAAGAATCTAATGTGAATCTTCTTGATCACAGATATTTTACTGTTTTTCTTTGTACCTTATTATTGTGCTTTAAAATTTTTCTTTTTTCTTTTTTGAGAAGTCTATATAAAAGTATGCAAATTTATCCCATAAGATTTCTTATATGTCCACTCATATATATAAGACCTTCTGTGATGACTGCTTAATACATTAAAACATGCTTAGCTGTTGTTTTAAAGGGGTTCTTTGAGAAGTTAAAAAGCACACTCCCAGGCCCTAGAGTAGACTGGAGAAATCACCTCCAAGAAAGGATGAACACAGATAGGATGACATAACAGCGTGGTAGTGATCCCTTATCAACTGAGGAATCCTTTTTGGATGTTCTGATTATCATGGAATATGATAATGATCCTTGGGTGCTTTGCTTGGTTTAAGAAAATAGATACCACTTCCCTTTAGGGGACTTGCTTGATTCTCAGAGTTGGATTTTATGAACCCATCTAGTCTGAAGTATGAGTACAATAAAATATCTACATAAGAAGGGTTCAGTCACTATGTTTAGAAGGACACCTCTGGGAGAGACACGAGGACATGTTTTAAGGAGTTTTCTTAATAATTTAACTAACTATCTACTTAATGATTTTAAGAAGAAATGAGACAGGGATCTGGCAGGACTGAATTTCCCAAGACAGAAGTTAATGGCCAGAATGCAATGACGAATGCCATAAGAAGACTGGTCAAAGGCAGCCAACTAAGGCAAGATGGCGTCAAAAGTAAACTCTGCTTGCCTTTTTTGCTCATTACATGCTTATTATAATATATTAGCATGATAAGGACACCTCCACAAGAGCTATGACAGTTTACAATCACCATAGCAACTCCTGGAAGTTACCCTATATGGTTTAAAAAGGGGAAGAAATTCCCCTCCCCTTTCTTGGAAAACCGATGTATAACCCACCCCTTGCTTAGCATATAATCAGGAGACAGCTATAAAAATAAAACCCCAGCAATGTATGACTGCTGTTCTTCTTATAGACCAGTCCAGGCTGCTCTGCCTATAAAGTAGTCTGCTTTCTGTCATTTCAATAAATGTGTTTTCATTTTCCAACTGTATCCCCAGTGATGCACATGGACTACTCCATCTGTGGATTAACCCTCTTTCTGTTTCTTTAATAAACTTACTTTTTGTCTCCTACTTATGGCTCGTTCTTGAATTCTTTCCTGCACAAAGCCAAGAACCCACTTTGCCTCTGGAGCTGAACCCCAGTTCTAGGGTTCATAGCATCAGAAAGACCATTGCTTTGTGAGTCAGCTAACCAAGTGTTGACTTTGCCTATGCTGCAAGTGCACTAAGAAGAGGAGAGAAAAATCTACCTTCTTCCCTGTAGGCTTTCTTCCTTTCTTTCTTTTTTTCTTTAACAATAAAATGAAACAGATGACCAGAATACTCTGTAGAATCCCTTCTAGTTAAAATATGTGTTAGTGTACAAATACCTGCTAAGGTTGTATACTTGGAGTTGTGAGAAACGTGGTAACATATAAATAGTTTTCCAGCTTTTAGTAAGCAACTCTCACTTCATCAACTCTGAAAATAATAGTGAAATTAAGCTGATATTTTGAGTCAATCCTACTGCTTTATACAAGCAATGGAAGAATTCCATAGTGCTGTCTGATCTGCTATCTGATACCTGTGATAATGTCTTTATTTCCTTTTTCTTGGGTATGCAGATTGCATGATAAGAGGGAAGCACTGTTTGCCATGCCAAACCAAGGTGTAAATGCCGTGAATCAATGAAATTCAATGTGATGCATCCTTGACATAAACAGTGACCTAAATGATGTGTAGGAAGGTATCAACTAAAATTTTAGTCACAGACTGATAGACTTTTAAGGAAGTAAAAGGCAGAACTGTAATCATTGCATCGAATGATATTTGTCTAATTCAGAATGGAGACGTAAGTTACGTTTTCTGTGATTGTTTCAGCAACTCGGTGTTGCTACAAAGAAATACCCGAGACTGGGTAACTTATAAAGAAAAAAGATTTATTTTGGCTCACAGTTAGGCATGGCACATGCAGCTGCTTCTGGTGAGGGCACATGCAGCTGCTTCTGGTGAGGCCACAGGAAGCTGACAATCACAGTGGAAAGCAAAGGAGAGCTGAAATGTCACATGGTAGAGAGATATAGCAAAATGAGAGAAGGAGGTGGCCAGACTCTTTTAAACAACCAGACTCTCTGGTGAACTAATAGAGTGAGAATGCACTCATTATGGTGAGAATGACACCAGGCCATTCATAGGGGATCCTCCCCTATGAATCAATCACCTCCCACCAGACCTCACCTCCAACACCAGGATCACATTTCAACATGAGATTTGGCGGAGATAACCAGCCAAACTGTATCAGTGACACAGTCCCCTTGAGGGCAGGGAGGCTCTTTTGGTGATTTTTCTAGTACAGAACTGATCACAAGATAAGAGTATCAATAAATATTTACTAAATCAAAGTTCACAAAATAGAAGTTTTGGAGGTTAGTCATTAGGGCCTGTCTTAGCATGTACATGTAACATATATACACACACACTGAACAAATAGACACAATTCAATATACAGCTTCAATCACAGTATAATAAACTTCATGGGGCATAGAGTCAGAATTACAAAATTAAAAAGAACCTCGGAGATCTAAATTGTTTTATGGTAATGAAATTTTGTTATGATGAGAGAACATAACTAGAAATCACATTTTCATTCTATGGGACATGGGAATGAGAAAAAACTTATGTTTAACCTTTCTGAGGGAATTATTAAAATAAGTTTAAATTCCAGAAGTGTAGAAAGAATAGTATCAGAATCTTCCTATCCCTACCACTTTGCCCTTCAGACATCTAGAAACTTCTTGTATGTGATAGTGTTATTTTGGTGTGGTTCTGTATACTGGTGAGTGCTGTTCAGGATGGAATCTGAGAGACAGAAATATTAAGAGTTAATGGTCTTCACTGAATAAGATAGTAATTACAATAATTTTTAAAATGTTTCCCTTTGCTTAAATATAAATTGAACACTATAAACCACTCTCTTTGAAAGAAAGTTACACAAGCTAAACTGAAGAAAACATTTGTCATAAAAGCAATACTATCAAATAACTATCATACCTTGAAAAAATGAAATGTTTTGCACAAGTTTAAGGCGTTAAGTTACCTTATCTTTAATTTCAGTCCTGTATGCTATTGCTAACTGAACACTTGCTATGTGCTAGGCAGCATGTTTGACCTTTAAACAATGTTATTTATTATTCATAACAGTGTTATTATTTCCTTTGATTTACATATATATACACATACACACACATATATGGAGAGAGAAAGAGAGAGAGAGAGAAAGAGAGAGAGATACAGAGAGAGAAAGGATCCTTGAAAAAAAAAAGTCAAATACTTGCTCTAGGTCACAAGGCTGCTAATGCATGATCCATAGTTTGAAGAGAATATTCTTGACTTGAATTCTCTTTTCACAATATGCTGCTTTCTCCCCGGTGGAGTTTAGTTGAACTGGATTTATTATAAAGCAGTGTGAAGATGAAGGGTACTAGCTCTGGGACTGTTGCTATCCCTTACTAACTAGCTGTGATGAGGTCATGATCCTCCAACTTTCTGCCCTTTAATATTTACATCTGAAAAAGAAAAGGAGATTTCAGCTAAAGTTCCTCATTGCTCTCTCTATATGTGTGTGTATATATATTTTAAGACTTTCTTACCTTGATACCATCTAAACAATAATAGCTTTTAATGTTTTTTGTTTTTATTTTTTTATTTTAAAATTTTATTTTTACATTTTATTTTAAAATTGTGGGGTACAATTCAGGGTTAGGCATACAAATATTCATTGTGCAGGTACCCTTATTGATGAGGTGTGCTCCCCCTTCCCCAAGCAATTATCGACTACTGTCAATCCCACCTCCCCGACCCCCCACACGCCCCATTTTTAAAAATCAAAATGTCTCTTGAAAACCATTACTTTACTGTGATGCAATTTTCCTTGGCATTCAATCTCATAGATTATTATTGTATAATCACTGGAAGTTTGTACAAGCACAGTGGAAATACTGCATCAAAGGGTTGATAAAAAATTTGGATTTAAAAGCTTGTGTTCTATTTATGAATCTTTATTGTAACAAAGCTGAGTGTTACAACTAATATGAAAGCTAGCTGCTGTAGTAGACAAAAGAACCTGACAAGAATAATATAATTTTTACGTTTAAGTGTATAAAGTTAATTATACAAGTACAAATTGAGGGATAACTGACACATTGAAAAGACAGAGAAATTGACTTCCCCTTTCTGCTGATGTCATAGCTTGTGGCAGACTAAAAATCCTGCCAAGAACAAATAGAAAAGACAGAAAAATGGTTATCAGATGTGGATTTTTAGTGTCACTGATCAGTAAATAATGCAAGGTGGAGAATTTTACCAGAGAATTCAAGTTTTAAAAATTGAGATAGAATTTATGTACCATAAAATGTACTCACTTGCAGCGTATATTTTAGTGCTTGCTTTTTTTTTTGTATATTCACAGATATATACAGTGTTACCACTATATAATTCCTAAACATTTTCATCACCCCTTGCAGAAACCTTGTACTCATTCATTAGCCATCACTTCCCATTATCTCCTTCCCTCCTTGGCTTCTGACAACCACTCAGCCCATGTCTGTCTCAATAACTTTGCCCACTTTGGACATTGCATATCAGTGGAATTATACAGTGTGTGGCCTTTTCTGTGTGGCTTCTTTTACATAACATAATGTTTTCAAGGTTTATCCACGTTGTAATGTGTCTCAGGACTTCATTGTCTTCCATTGCTAAATGACATTTTGTTGTACAGATATACCATCTTTTGCTTATCCACTAATCAACTGACGGACATTTGGGATATTTACCCTTTCAGGTTATCCTGAATACTCTGCTATAAACACTCATGTACAAATTTTTGTATGGCTATATGGTTTCATTTCTCTTGGGCATATACCTACGAGTGAAATTGCTAGCTCATCTGGTAAGTCATGTTTACTGTTTACTGTTTACAAGATTGTTAATGCATGTTCCATAGTTTGGGGAACTGCCAAACTGTTGTCCAAAGCAGCTGTGCCATTTTAAATTCCTGCCAGCAATATATGAGAGTTCTGATTTCTCCAAAACTTTACCAAGAGTTGTTACTGTCTGTTACAACACCCATCTTAAGAGGTGTGGAGTGGTATTTCATTGTGGTTTTGATTCATGTTTCCTTAATTACAAATGATGATGAGCATATTTTCATGTGTTTATTGGCCATTCATACATTTTCTTGGAGAAATTTTTATGTAAACCTTTTACCTATTTTGAATTATTTACATTTTTTTCTTGATGAGTTATAAAGTCCCTTTACAGATGCCAGGTATGCATCCTTTATTAGATATATTATTTACAAGTATTTTCTCTTATTCCACAGGTAGTCTATTCATTTTTTGGTAGTGTCTTTTGGAGCACAAAAGGTTTTAATTTTGATGGAGTCCATTTTATTTTTTTTCTTTTGTCATTTGTGGTGTTGGTGACATAGCTGAGAAACCACTTTCTAATCTAAACTCATGAAGATTTGTGCCTATGTTTCTGTCTACAAGTTTTAGCTTTTATATTTAGGTATTTTATTTCACTATAAATTAATTTTTGTATATGGTAAGAGATGGGTCCAACTTAATTCTTTTGCATGTGGCTTTTCGGTTTAACCAAAATTAAATGCCATACTTAATGGTAAAATATTGAAATCTACTTACCAGCTGAGGACTTAAACAAGGATGCTAGTTACAGACACTACTATTGGACATTGTGTTAGATTGTTTTTGCTAGTGCAGTAAAGCAATAAAATAAGACAAAGGCTTTAAGGAGGAGAAACTGAGAAATAAACTGTCGTTATTCACAAAAGAACTGATATTGTACACATAAGATACAAAATAAACTAATAAAATGAATTTACTAATACAGCTAGATTCAAGGTTGGCATATAAAAGTCAATTATATTTCAATATAGAATAAGAGGAAATTATACATTTTAAATGACATTATTTATACTAGTATAACAAATCAAGGATGAATCTAATGATAGATGTGCAAGGACCCCTCACTGATAACTACCAAATGTTGTGGAGAGAAGTTTTAAAACGCTAAAATGTGGAAGATTACACAATGCTTACAGATTGGAAAGCTCAATAATATAAAAATGTCAATTTTAAAAAATATATCTATTCTTCTCAAATCCTCTTCAAATATTCTAAGGCTTGATATATTCCAAATAAAACCATAGTAGTATTTTTGGCAGAATATAACAAGCTGATTCTAAAACTTAAATGGAATTGAAAAAGGCCAAGAAAATTTTGAAGGAGAATGAATCTGGGACTTACTTTACAGGATATGAAGACTTATAATAAAGCTACAATAATTAAAATGTGGTATTAGCAAAAAACAGTGAAATAGACCAATTGTTCAGATTAGAGAGTATAAAAACAGATCCCACACATATGGCCACTAACTTTATTGCAAAAGTAGCACCACAGTGAAGAGAAAAAGAGTGATCATTCAAACAAATGATGCTGGACAAAAATAAATCTTGATTCTCCTACTTCATATCATATGCACAGATTAATTCCAGATGGACTATAGGCCTAAATGTGAAAGGAAAATTTTAAAGGATTTACATTTAAAAAAATTGGCAAACAGACTCCATTAAAAATAAGTTATATTCATTAAAAAACATCAGTAAAAGTGAAAAGACAAGTCACATAATGGAAGAAATAATCACATATAGATATGTACATGTGACTTTTTGGAAAGAATTCATGTCAGCATATATTTATTTATATCTATGTATCTCTCTGACTTGAACTTCACTTTACAAAAGTAAACATCCAAATGGCCAAAAAACGAAAGGCGCTCACATTGATTAGATATTAGGAAAAGTCATATGAGAAACACAACGAAATACCGTCATACAGCTACCAGAGTGACAAAATTGTTGACAATACCAAGCGCACACAAGGATATGAAGCAACTTGAATTCTCATGTAGTACTGTTTGGGACTGAAAAATCGTCCCACCACTTTAGAAAGCTGTTTGGCAGTATTTACTAAAACTGAATATATGCACACCCCATGATAAGAAAATCCGCTCCTTGGCATATATCTAACAGAAATTCGTATACCTGAACACCAAATGACATATGGAATAATGCTCATAGGAGAACTGTCTTTAGAAGTTCAAACCTAGAAAACAAACCAAGTGTGTATTACAATCTATTCATAAAATAGAATATTATATAGCAAGAGAATAGGCGAATCTCACAAACATTATATTATAGAAAAGGAACTAGAAACCAAAGAGTTTGGTTCCATTTATATTAAGTTCAAAACCCAGCAAAACTAGTCAATATTTTTCTATCAATGGTAGAAGGAAGACAGCGGTTATCTTTAAGAGGTAGCTACTGGGAATTGGCATAAGAAAAATTTCTGGCTGGAGTGCTGATCATCTATTTTTTTGACCTTGTGGGTTCCATGGCTAAGCTTACTTTGGAAAAAATTCACTGAGCTGTATAGTTATGATTTGTATATTTTCTGTATGACAGTAATACTTAAAATGTTTTACTTCAGCTGACACAATACATTTTTATGAATATTTTAGTTATCACAATAAGCTTTATGAGAATATAAAATACTGCTTCTAAAATGAAAAATAAAAATAAAACACAAAAACTAAAGTAAATGATATCAAGGCACAAAATGAGAAAAAACTTTATTAAAGTTTTTCAAAAATGAAATGTGCTGCCTTATGTAACAGTGAATTTGCTATCATTGCATGTATCCAGGCTGAAGCATTCCTATTAATATATCTTAAAGAAGTCTTTAAAGAGAGAAGGTTGGACAGAATGACTTCCAACCAGTTTCTCAACTCTAGGACTATATAATTTTAAACCACATAGTGCTGCATAATACAAACTCCCAAATGGGTTATACCACACGATTTGCCAAACACCGTTCATCAGTGAACAAATCGTTTAAACTTTTAAACTGATTCCACTTGAAGGAACATATATTCCTCACTTCCTTCTATTTTTGACAACTTTTTGTTATATGATTCAAAAATATATATGACTCAGTTACTGGGCTAAGCAAGAGATTATGCCTAGTTTTTTTTTTTTTTTTGCTATTCTTAAGAAAAATCCAAAATAATCCAAAGATAGTTGACTGCTGTAGTGGTAAAAGATGATTTGCCAGGGGAAAATTTAGAATGATGTTAAATATATCTATTCACTGTAACAGGAAGTACCTTATGGAATATTAAGTTCTATTTATTTCTCACCTAAATTTTCAGATTATGTATGCATAATGTGTATATGTATTCATAAAAACATGATAATGTATTTTTCATATTAAATAGCAAAGACATTTTTATGATGGATACTGATTCAGTTTGGGCTAAACAGCAACTATAGGTACACAAAAAATACAGACTGGCCTATATTTTACTTTTGATTCATAGAACCAACTCTTCCTGATTGTTAAATAATAATTTGAAGATATAAATAATAATTATCATTTGCAAATCCTTAAATTTTTTTATTCAGGGACCTGGGATTAAAATTTTGTATATTCTACACAGTAAAATATGTCCATGCACAAATTTAACCCATAATTTCAGAGAGTTTTTCAGACCCTTTGTTTTCCATCTACAAAGCCTGTAGAATCCACATATTGTAGATTAGAAACTCCTAGTTCGGTAAACCAATTTAAACAACTAAGTCATGTTAATGTTGCTGGCTTTGTTACAATATTAAACATTATTAGACGTTCTACCCAGAATGGTAAATTTAGTTGATTTTTTAAAATTGTTGCAGAGACTTAAAGTATTCATTATCACCCAAAACTGTGCCAAGTACTGCATAAAACTCATGCATAATCTTTGAAACTTTTAGAGAAATACATAATTATTGCTGAATTTTTACCTATATTAAGTAACCCAAATGACAGAAGATCCATAAAAAAAGAAGTCACATAGCTTATAATACTACCCTATAAACAGATTGAAAAATGTAATTTCTTGTATGTTGATTTATTTAGGATCTCATGACAAAATCCTAGAACTCTTGATTTTCTACAATCAAATTTTATTTTCTTCCATGTCCTGTGTTGTTTTATCCTATCTTGAGCCATTTATTGAATTCAGTGACACCAAGGAAGGACTTGTATGGAGTAAAGAAGGCAAAAGTCTTTTGTTTATCTGAACTAATGGTGGTCCAAGGAAAACATGCCTCTAAAGTAGAGGAATGTAAAACAAATCTAAAACAACTAAGGCAATTCTTTATTCTGCACTTATTTGGATGTACACATTATAGAGGGTCACCAACAGCATGCATTAGTATTTACTGTTTAGCACAGAAAATGTCTGCCCTAAACAAAGAATAAAGTATGCTGTCTAACAAAATATCTTGCAGTTAGAGAATTGCCACATATATAACACAAATAATAGCCATTGTGTAATGATTTAGAAGCTACTTCAGGACCTTATACTATAAACACTGATTTTTACTGTATTGTAGAAATACAGAAATAGCAATAAAAGTTATTGTAAATTTAATATAAGGAAAAAGAGGCCTTATGTTAAATGCATTAATTCTGCCTACCATTCATCCATTTACCCATTCATCCCTCAATCCATTGATTTATTCATCCATCTGTCCCATCCATTCATTCATTTGCATACTATGGAATTTATGGGGATACAGTGGTGCACACAAAAGATATTTTGTTCTCATGAAACTTTTACAAAGAAAAATGTAAGAAAAATACACAATAGCTATATTAGATGATGAGACTTTAAGTAATATTTTTCCTTGTAAACTTTTAACCATAATAATTTTAACTGATATTAATATTTTTATTGTTTCAAAAGCTTTCCATATATTAATTCATTTGGTCTTTGTAACAACCCTTGGAGGTAGGAGCTATTAGTATTCCCATTGTTCAGATGGGAAAATAAAAGCACAGAAAGAGTCAATCATTACCTAAGGCCACTCAGCTTATAAATAGAAGAAGCAAAATTTGAGACTTATGCAGTATACCCCCAGATACTGTGTTCTCAAACCTCACAGCTGTATTGTCTCTCAATAATATAAGTACAATCAACTATATTGCAATATTATCAGTAAGAATATCAATAGTAATGTACAGAATTTTTTACTACTTATGGTAGACTTGTCACTATTGACAATTGCTTATAGACACATTCTAGTTTAATCCTTACACATCCAAATGACTTAAGCAATAATGTACTTCATTCATAGAATGAAAAATGAGGCACGGAGTAGTTAAATATCCTGCTTAAGATCAAACAGCTCATAAGTAAGAGAGTAGGCATTTGGAATCAGGTCTGTTTTATTATAAAACACACTCTTGGCAACTTTGTTAACCTTGTTTCAGTCAAATATGTTTAATGAAATAATTATTTGTATCCAAAAATATGACATAAGCGTCCAAAAATGAATCCCAATAAATATTGTCTAAAAATTATTAGAAATAATAATTTCAAGTGTAAGATTAACATTTAAAATATTCTTCTAATAATTCAATTCATATAATTAGAAACAAATCTTGAATTTTGCCTTTTCCTTAATTGTGAAAAGCAATGACCTTAGAAGACATGTATCACACTGAGGGACATTGTACTCTGGCATAGACTCTTGAGCATTCCATGACTGGTATCCTTACCTAGAGTGAAAATATGGGATGAAAAATTATCACAACATTTTTGACTAGCATACTAGCACTAGAGTCCCTGAAATTAAATAGATAGAAAAATTAACAACATAGATAGCAGCCACAAGAGTCTGTATTTTATAGGATTTCAAGTTCAGGCTTCTTTGAAATAGGAATGAATGGTCCCTGCTTGCTGATTTAAAAAAACTTGTCTGTAAATTAAGAGTCCAATTCCAACAGGATAAAGAAGAGAATATAGGCAGCGCCCCTAAAGCCAAGTTAATAAGAATTATTTCCAATATTTCCCATTTAATGACTAAGGCTGTTTATTAGGGCAAGGAAATGAGTTACATTGTGGTGGAGAATTTCTGCTATTCTCTATCTCACCACTAGATGCTAAGCTGTTGAGAACAGATTCTATATTTTTATTTGTTTTTTATTTATTTTTTATGTCTTTTATTTTATTTTATTTTTTTTTTTGAGTTGGAGTCTCACTCTGTCGCCCAGACTGGAGTGCAGTGGCCGCTCCCGGCCACCGCAGCCTCGAACTGCTGGGCTCCGGCGATCCTTCTGCCTCAGCCTTCCACGTAGCTGGAATTACAGGCGTGCACTACCATGCCCGGCTAATTTTTTGATTTATTGTAGAGATGAGGTCTCGCCTGCCCTGGCGGGTCTCGGACCCGCGGACTCAGGCAATCCACTCACCTCAGCTTCCCAAAAGCGCGGGATTACAGGCTGAGCCACCGAGCCCGGCTCAGATTCTATATTTTATATTTAATTTTGTAATATTATAATCTAACATAGTGCCTGATATGAAGTAGAAAGTCAATATATATTTCTTCACAAATAAATGCCAACTGTCATGATAAATGGTTCATGTATTTATAGATTTCCAAGTTTTGAAGAGATTTTAAATAATAAATATTCACACATTTATAAAAAGAATTTAAATGAGTTCCAAGGTCATAAAGTTTATTTATGATATAAATAAGTATGATTATAGAATTTAGACCTACTGACTTTCTTAATATAGTATACTTAGCTATATTTGAAAAGTTAAACTGCGTATACTCTAAGCATATATTTTGTGGATTAATTAATAATTTACTAAGGTATTATCACATGGTATCTATCTTTAAGCTTATAATATATTTTCCTTCTGAGGTTAATGCTGGAATTACCCACAAAAGGTAAGAATCCAGCTAACCATTAAGATTTCAGTTTTCTTAAGTGTAAAATGAAGGACTTAGCCCTGATTCTTCCTTGCTTTCTATAATTAATTAGAAATTATAATTAATTAGAACTATAATTCTACTCTACATTTATATGCCTTTGTTTTGGTCAAAGGAGTTTAAAGCACATCATACAATCCATATAAAATAAGCACTTGATGCTTGAGTGTAATTACTAGTTTTTCTGTTGTAAATTAAGGCTAAAGAATCTGGATGCTGCTTTTGGTGGCAAATTCTTCTGCTATAACCTGATCAATTACCTAAATGAATCATTCAACTCTTCCAGGAATACATTAAATATCCCTTTAAAAATCTATCCTTTACCTGGCAAAGTTTCTATTCTCTACTGACTTATCTGTGCTTGGTCTATTAGTAGATGTAAACAATTTCAAAGAATTTTTTTTCAATGATTATTTGACAAACAAATTTAGTCTCAGACTATGTTTGAGGTAGTGTCCTTTGTCTTTTAAAATACTAAGTGTCAATATTATTTCTAAGGACATTACATAACTCATTTTTATAATTTAGATAAGAAATCTCCAAATATAAATGTGGTTGAGTTTCTGAGGGAAAGAGAGGACAGTGTAAGATATTATATTTATCAAAGGGAGCATGGGTTGGAAAAGGTTGAGAGACCCTGTCACAACGAAAAATTATCTGGACACCCCTGGAGATTTTTCATCAAATGGAAAGAAGAAAGTTCACAAAAGTTAATTGATTTAAAAAAAAAAAAAGGAAATTCAGAACAAATTAATTGTAATGACTATTTTCAAAAAATGATTAATTTGTTAATTATGAATTCTGAAACCAGAAGTTGGCATATGCAAGGTATAATGTGGAGAATACTGGACGGAAAGCAAGGGAAAGCTGGGTTCAAGTCAGTTCTTGTTATTAAATAATGGAGTCCTTCATTGTTATGGACTTATGTTTTCTTATGTGAAAATGAAGTGACTAGCCTAGATGACTGCTAAGTGCCCTTAGAGTTCTGCCACTCTGCAACTCTGTTAAATACTTGTGTCATTTTTGGGGGGCAAAAGCATTTCTAAGGCTCCCTATCAAAAAGAGCACATCATACTTGAAAGATAAACGCTACAGTTGTTTTCATAACTAGAAAAAAAAATCCCTAACTGTGGCCAACAGACTGGTGGTAGATTGTGTATCTTAACCAGGTCTGTACACCAGAATCGGTTGTAAAGCATCATCATCATCATCCTGGAAACTCTTATTCACTAGCTCTGATGATGCATCTGAGCCTGTGTCGTCTGAATATCTCCCAGTGATTTTATTATTTATCTCTAGTCAAAAGAATCACTGTTCCAGATCCCCTTTTGACAAAAAGATTCTTGACTTTAAATTGCAAAGACTAATGATAACAAAGAAACAAATGAAAACTTACAATTAATCTAAAACAAAAAGACCATTTCTTTCTTAGCCATTTGTGGATAAACTCAATCTCTCTTATTTGTAACTTGCACTGGATTAGAGTTCACAGACCTTAGAGGTTCCACCTTTTTTTGCTTGAAGCTGTGACAATAAAAGATCAGGTAATAGAAACTCAGCACTGAGGCGGAATATGTATAAAGAAAGAGAAACATAGGTAATATTTTAAGTTTTACATGTATATAATATATAATTATATTTGCATATGTTTAATCCCATATATCTTCTGTTTGCACTTTCAAATGCACTTATCACCTTTTATGTTATTTTCTACCCTGCTCTTTGCTCCAGGAGACTGACCTGGATGAACTATGACAGTACCCATGCCCTCTGGCAAAGGGTAAGTTTGGTAGGACATCTTAGGAAAGGCAAGAGTGAATTCAGTGTATTTATGTTCTGGAGTCACTCCAGGCAAGGTCTTTTTAGCTGACTGTGTCCCTTGACCAGGTTTCTAACCAGTAAGCTCTTTATGGTACTTTGTGCTTTCAAGTTCTGTTAATTGCTCCCTTCCCTCATCCCTTGAGGGATGGTAACAGGTCTGATGCAACTGGCCCTAGTTTGTCACACTAGTTCTTGTGGCTTTTCTGCATTTACACTTTATAAATAGATTCTTGTAAATAAACCCTCCTGAAATAATATTATTTGAGCATGCTGTCTATTTCCTATTTACTGGGATCCTGACTGATACTGTGCTTTATGTTAAAGAACCTTTGAGGATCTTTGATTAATACAAAAAATATGGAATGCACGGAGAATTGAACTTTGGTTTGTAAAAAAAAAAAAAATCAAACACACACAACAACAACAACAGCAAAGAACTCTGCTAAAAACTGTATAGCCAAACAGCCGAGGACAAATGTGATAAAAGTTAAGATGAAATTGAGGTAGTCATAAAAATGAGAAAACGCGATGTTAGTCTGATCTATGAGATGGAAACAAAGCAAGGAAATGTGAATTTTAACTGAATATAAACCCCGAGTCACAAGGCTGAAGTCATTGGTATTTCTTTTCATGCTCCAGAGACACTCGATCTGTACTATTGCATTCATCCAGGGGCAGCTCATTAACAGAAAAATAGAGGCAAGCTGGAAGGAGTTTATAGAGGAGTAACAAAATGATTAAAAAAAAAAAGTGCTGGAGGACTGACACATGAGAAGAGATTAAAAAGATGAAATCACTCTGATTTAGCTAAGTGGTGACTAAGGGGGGACATGTCAACTATCTACAATAATGTGAAGATTATAAACTCTGAAAGAAAGACAGTGATTACTATAAATCAAGAGAGTGGTTCTTGTGTAAAGAGACACATTAAAAAGGGAAAAGTTTAGATCAAGCCGGGCTCGGTGGTTCAGCCTGTAATCCCAGCGCTTCGGGAGGCTGAGGTGAGTGGATTGCCTGAGCCCGTGGGTTCGTGACCCGCCTGGGCAATCTGGCAAGACCTCATCTCTACAATTAAAAAAAAAAAAAAAAATTAGCCGGGTGTGGTAGCGCGCGCCTGCAGTTCCAGCTACTTGGAAGGCTGAGGCAGAAGGATCACCGGAGCCCAGCAGGTCGAGGCTGAGGTGGCTGGGAGCGGCCACTGCACTCCAGTCTGGGCGACAGAGTGAGACTCCAACTCAAAAAAAAAAAAAAAAAGAAAGAAAAGTTTAGATCAAATAACAGGCCCATTTTCTGATGCGGAGATGTATGATGTCTTTAAAGTTAAATGTTACAGTCTATAGCCTTTGAAAAAGACAAAAAATGAAACAAATTACAAATCATTTCTTAAGGTTATATATAGATTCTCTGTATTCTACCTATCTTATCTATCAATTGATAGAACTCCATTCTCTGCTTATAACCACTGGATAGTTAAAATTGTTTAGTACGTTATTACATTGTAAACTCTCATTATTCTATTCTATGAGTTGTGTGGCTATGTGAATTATTTACTAATTTCTATGAAGTATTTTGTTATCGATTTCCTTGACTACATAATAATATTTTTTATTATTAAAAGAGAAAGTCATTTCCATAACAGTTTCCTACTCTTGATTAATCTATGTGGTCACCACCCACTCTAACTATGTGAATAAGATAAAGCCTAATTAATTTTATTATTTTTCCTCCTAGACATTAGTCGTTTTTAATTTTGGAAAATTATTTTTCCATCCACTACTTTATGCAATTCAATTCCCTGTTGATGGACATTTAAATAGGCTTCTAGAGATTTTAAAGTACACATTTCTGCTATAAACATATATCTATATTTATCTTTATATGCTTTCCCATACTGATAGAACAAATTTCTAACTGGGGGATTTCTGGGTCAAATTGTGTGCATTTAAAATTTTTATAGGTTTTTGCCAAATTGCCATCTCCCAATATGGGTTTTATACTAACTCAAAAAACATGTGAGAGTCTAAATCACATCAAATTTCAAGGTGTCATGGTAGCAACTTCTGCTTTGTGGGCATACAATGGCAATTTGCCAAAGAAAAACATTTTATTCTAGATAAGTATTTTACTCCTGGCTAGGTTCGCCTTTGCCCACTTACATTTTCAAGTTAATAACGCAAGACCTGATTTTCCCATGGCTTAATTAAAAGAAATTTACTAATGTTTATTTAAAATAACGAGTTTGATCAATTATTTGTACTGGGCTTTGGCTCAGGCTATTTCCTATACTTGAAAATTCCACTTCACTCCAATCTTGCAAGTCTAAATTCTACCTACTCTTCATGGATTATTTCAGACGATACCTTTCCTATTTACATCATGTTTCCTTCCTCAGAACTTTTAGCACCTCTATTTAACCCTTTTAGAATAAACATTTTTCATTTATGAGTCCCTGAAGATGTTAGCTGTCATTATTAGTAGGCTCTGGATCTGTCCATTTCTATGTGTTCTCACTCACTCATGTCTGCACTTACCTGCTCCACGGATTAATTTAATTCAAACTACATATTCAGTGTTGTGATACTGATTTTATTTTACTTTTTAAAAATGTTGCAAGTTTAGCATCGACTCATTAACGTAATACTTTTATCCTAAAGTTTTAGAAGTTTTAATATTGCAGAAAATGGTGTTTAAATGTCTCTTTGGAACTTAACTCATAAACAAACACAACTTTATAAACTGAGAGTTAAATCTGAAACATACTGGCGAGAGTAGCATAGATGCTATCGTATTAAAGGCCTTTGGAGGCAGGCTAGCATAGTTTACACGCCATTGGACCTATTTATAGACCTGACTCCTTTTTGCAATGTCAACTGTAACATTATACTTATTTTAAGCCTCAGTATCTCAAATATCAGCCTCTACTAGTTGTACAGTTCTCCCTTATTTGATATCAGAGAGCCCAATGGAGCCTTCTGAAGTACCTAGTCAGATTAGCAAAGATAATTTTTTAGAAGTTCCTAATTTATCTGATTCTCTTTGTGAAGATGAAGAAGTTAAAGTTACCTTCAAACCTGGTTTCTCCCCTCAACCGAGTAGACGAGGTTCTGATTCCTCTGAAGACATGTACCTGGACACTCCATCTTCAGGTACTAGAAGAGTTTCATTCGCTGATGCCTTTGGATTCAATCTTGTGTCTGTTAAAGAGTTTGATTGCTGGGAATTACCGAGTGCTTCAACCACGTTTGACTTAAGAAAGGACATTTTCCACACAGAATATGTTTTAGTTCCACTATTTGACTTGCCTTCTTCAAAAGAAGATCTTTTGCAACAGCTACAAATACAGAAAGCGATTTTGGAGTCAACTGAGTCTCTTCCTGGGTCTACAAGTATCAAGGGTATTATTCGAGTTTTGAATGTCTCTTTTGAGAAGTTAGTGTATGTGAGAATGTCCTTAGATGACTGGCAGACACATTATGACATTTTAGCAGAATATGTTCCTAATTCATGTGATGGTGAAACTGACCAGTTTTCCTTTAAGATTTCGTTAGTTCCTCCTTATCAGAAAGATGGCAGTAAAGTTGAGTTTTGTATACGTTATGAAACTTCTGTTGGTACATTTTGGTCAAATAATAGTGGCACAAATTATACCTTGGTTTGTCAAAAGAAGGAACAAGAGCTGGAGCCTGTAAAACCCCGGGAAGAAGTTCCTAATCGACAAATAAAAGGCTGCTTAAAAGTAAAATCAAGGTGAGAATATATCTTACTTTTTTTGCTGTTCATAGCTTAAAGTTTTTAAAATGCCTTTCTTTATTTTGTGTGTTGTAAGAAATAGTCATTCTATTTAAAAACATACCACTTGCTATATAAAAAACAATGGTGCCAAGTTTTAACAAGGTCAGTGCTATTCAAATAATAGCACTGTGTTATTCCTCCTCCAAAAGTGAGAAAAAAATTGGATATAATGCAGTAGATTGAGGGGAAGTAAATGTGTTCCTAATGAGTTACAAATTACTTGTGTTCAAACCATGAAATCTAGATTCCTCATACATAAAAACTATTTACTTTGGTATTTATTTTCAGTGGTTTTTAAGTGTCTATGCTTTATTTTGAAACTGTTTTGATGAACATAAAACTGTATTTCAATATGTACATAGTGCTCAGAAATTTGTAGACTTCCCCCAAAAGCTGCAAAAAACTTCTTAATGACAAAATGAATCATACAGGGATGCTTGGAATGATACATGTTAAGTTAAATTATAAAAGATATGACTCTAATGATAAACTAACACAAAGAAATGAGTATATGAGTGACATATGAATTGCACACCAAATTTCCTAATTATAACCAAATGTAACATTATGGAAAACAAATTAGTATAATTTAGCAAAAGCAAATGGAACAGAATAAAAAAATGACCCAAATATAAATAAGGAATTCAGCTATATAGATTAGAGATTTGGGATGTGACCCCTCATTAGTAACCCTGCTCTCTTGTTAATGTGAAAAATGAAGAAAACTGGTATTCAGATCTCTGGATAATACAGAGTTGGCTAATTTCCATGACATCAGGTTAGTAGATAAAACATTCAGAAGTTAGACCCCTCTGCTCCTCAGTGTTCCCTTGGGAAAGTCCACATGGCTCCACCAGCCACAGGCAAATGTTTGATTATCCTCTGATTGCTCCATCCTAACTGTCCCTAAACTCAAAAATTTCAGTAACTGCACCAGAAATAGTGTAATAGGATGAAAAGGAAACTGTGTTAAGAATCAAGACACCCAGATTCTAGTTCTCTATCTAAGTGGAATTTAATTAAAAAATAACATATGACATTGGGAAATTTTTACTAAATGCATTGTTTCAATATGTTAACAATCTGAATAAGTGGATAGTATAGATGGAAGCAATTCAAACATAAATTATTTTAGTTTTCATTCTCCTATAAAGTCATTTGAAAGATTGGATGATTCAACTTTGCAAACTATGCTACCTTTCTTAGTCTAAATCAAACTTTCTTAGATCTTAGCTGACACTGTTAAGAGACATAATATAATCATAATCTCTACACATGCTAAAACAATCATTTAGATGCTTTTGAAATTATTCATAGCATGTTAACCACACAGACTAAATAAGTTCTACATTATTGAGCAAATGAATTTATATACACACTAAATACTTTATAAATGAGATAATTATCAGTGAATGTCTATTAAACGTGCTGCCACTTGCTCTGTATGTTAGAGAAAGCAGATTTTAGGAAAGGTGCAGTCTTATTGCCAAAGAGGTTATAAAAGAAGCAGTGTTGAACTCAGTGGGTTCTTTTTTCGCAAGTATACAGCTTTAAAATTACAAGCAATGCCTGCTGACCTGCAGTCTGGATAGGTATGTCCTCTGATAGGCCAAACTTGACTGATGCCAAGACAAAGAATGGGCAACTGATAGATCTAATCTTCTACTTCAGTCACAATATTTTTGGAACTTCTTCTAGTTGAAGATAAGTAGAACTATATATATCCACACATACATTTGTATTCAGAGCAGCAATCATTGGATTCATTGCGGACACCATTCAAGTTTTAATACTGCTTTGGGGAAAAACCTGAGAAGAACTAAACCACAAAATGGTCTAAAGGCCTGTAAAGTTTCCTAATGAGTTATAAAAATGGAAAAAATCTCTCTCCTTCAAAACCACAAATACATTTTCTGCACTTCTATAGCTTAAAAATGACCAACATAATTCAAACCACATTTTGAAAAAAAAGCATTTGCCTCTGGAGGAGGCTTTTTGTGCTGAGTCTCAGTCCAACATGAATTTTTACATCTGATTTATATACCACTCAAAATGGAGTGTATAAAGGAAATCCTGACAGATCCTTAGAACAGCATGTGCCATAATAGAATATTTATACAGCTTTTCCATGATATAATTTATATGCAGTGGGGTTTCAAATATTCCTAAAACTCACACAAGAGAGCATTATCAGATTTCTAAATGAATATTGCAGTTGGATTTTATTGTGAGGAATTTGATTAGAGAAAAATAGCATACCTTATTAGTGTTGTTTTACAAAACGTGTACTTGGCTAAAATAAAAATGAGCTAACACTTATTTGATCAAAAAATTGTAGTTTCTAAAATGTCCTCCTCCCTCCAAATAGTTACAGAATCGAAATGGGTCTTAAGTATTTCCAGAGTTCCTATGCAGCTTAATTTGGAGGGTATTTCTTTCAGAAGATAAAAACAGAAGAGAAATGTATTTTTTTTGCCTTATACATGCAAATAGATTAATAATATTATGTAATATAAGTCATAGTTAAAATGAAAATTAGGCTGCCCTAGTATAGAGAGAAACATCTAACTTCAATTCCTCTTAATACCAAAGTTAATTTGCTCTCAGGGTCCCTGAGATTGTATCTTCTGCAAGTGTCAATAATCCCTTCTAATAAGTACAGAATGAATTGTGGGAACACATTTAGGTAGGATTTCTGTTAAGTCAATCACCCACCCAGGCATTATGTTTTCTCTATGGAGATTTTTCTCAGGTTAGAGTTTTCAAATCTCCACATTGGTGTGGGTTGTCTTATTTTCTTTTGGTGCTTAATAGTCTATCCACTTTGGACAGAAATAAATATGTGGAGAGAGAGAGAGGAAAGCAGAGTTTGTAACTCATAGGCATGTGACTGAGAGTGACCCAAAGGTATTTAATTGCACTGAAAGGCATGCATCACGAGATTCTTGTTAAGTATCACCATGCATGCAACACTGGAGTAAGTGCTAGCAGACAGACTAAGCAGATTTCTGTTCTATATCCCATGAGCTTTATTAAAAAAATAAGTGACAAATGGCATTGATATAAATCACATTAAAAGTACATAAATAAATAAGCTAAAACAGCATGTTGAAACAGTATACAGTAACCTTAAAGTTAAGATAATGGACTTCAGATTGAAACATATCGGAGTTTGCATACAAGCTCCACCACATACTAGGTAAGTGAACTTGGGCAAGTGAAGCTTAATTTCCTCATTTGTTAATTGAGAATAACAATAGCTCTGTCTCCTACAGGTTGTCTGAGATCTACATATAAACTTTTAGCATATCTGGCACATAGTAAAGTTTTCAGTAAATGTTCACTGCTGTAACAATACAATGCTAATTCTAGCTTCAGGTGTATATGAAAAACTCTGGTAAGGCCCAAGCTGCCCCCAAATTCCTCTCTTCTTTCCTTTCAGGGCTCCTAAATTTTCAGCTTTGGAGAGCCATTCCTTTGTCTCTCACAGGATTTTAATCAACAAGCAAAACAAATTGAACTATAAATTTTCTTGAAATATGTATCATCTTATATCTGGAACATCTTAAAGCTGGACCAGAACTTAGGGAGTGATAAAATTTCCACACTTAATAGACTAAAAATTGAAGAAGCAGAAAGGAAGTGGTAAAAAAAAAAAAAAAAGCATTCATGTTGGCATTCAATAGACATGCATATTAATCCCAGTAACATATGCTTAATAGCTATGTGGCTGTAGGCATATTACTTTAGTTCCTAAAGCCTCAGTTTATTCACCTGTCAAATAGGGGGTCATGATGCATGATGTTGTGATGATTAAAGTAAAATGAGATTATATCTTTAAAGCTTCTAGTAGAGTGTTAGGCACATAAAGAGTAATCATTAAAAGCTCACTATCATAATTATCGCCACTATTATCAAATCTTGCTCAGCTAATTTCCTGACTCTTGGACTCATTTCTCCAGACATGATAAGTTTCCTTGTTTAGGTTCTAAAGCCCATTTAATAAATCTTTATTAAGTGTCCGTGTGTCAGGTCCTGAGTTGTTAGGGAGCAGTATCCAACTGAGAAATGTAATCAGAGACGTGACTCAGGCCTGTGAAGACATGGAGAAGCCCCAAGGAGAAAGGCCTTGCAAGGTAGAGAGATGTGAGTTGGGGGTGGGGTGGAGGCGAGAAAACATCAAAACCAAGCTCATATTCTCTGGGCATACAGTGGAAGCCACAGATTAAAAAAATGAAATAAGAATATTTGCATGTAAGGTTTTTCAAGAATATGCGATCTATAACTGATCTTGTATTTTGGCCAGGGAAGTGGCTTTCTTAGCATTCTTTTTTTTTTTTTCCTCATCACCTGCTAAATGTATGTTCCTAAGGGCTAGGAACACAGGTTGACTTCATTTGGTTTTGTATTTTATTATGTGAAACCAATGTATTATTTTAAATAAAGAAACTGCACAATATAGGCATTTGATGGTATTTGTAGCTCAGCCAGGTAAATGCAAATAAAGTCCTAAGTGACTTTAATGCCAAGAGAGAAAATTGATTAGTCCTTAATTTTTGTACTTGAGGAATAAAGCCAGGCACACTCAGGAATGGGAAAGAGAAAAATCCTTTCCAAAGCAAAATTTTAAGAATACTGAGAGTTTATCTTTCAGGGTGGTAAAATTGTTAAAATGAGGCCAAGAAAAGCATTGAGAAATGGGGCATAAGATATGGCCATGTTGCGTGTTCCAGTCATTGCTGTTGGATCATGAGACTTCCTTAATTTACACGTACAGTATAATCTGGGGTCCTGGAAATAGTCCAAAGAGGTGTAAATAGCCCCATGAGGCCTTTGGGACCTAATGTATTCCATAACTAACTCGTTTTGAGTCCACACTAATTGTGGAAGCTGGGTCTGTTTAAGGGGAGGGACCTCTGGCAAGGCCATATGGAAACATAAAACACAGCTGTGCAGGGTCCATCAGGAGGGTGTTTGAAAGCAGCCAGCTGGTTGACAGCAAGGCGCCAACTGGCTTCAAATTTCCTTGGAGATTAACCAAGGCTTCTTGGCATCCTCGTTTTGTGGAAATCCATATCCCATCCTAGACTTTCCCTAGAGTAGTTTTGAAACTTTTTTTGAGAGAAGAGGAGCAAGAGGGTGCTCTCATTCAGTGCTTCACTCAAGCTCTGGCTGGAAGGAGTCACTGTGCATGCCATGCCTCAAATGGATCCTCTGGGATTTTTAGTAGCCTGACCTCCCCACCTGAAGTCCATCTGCAGCCTGTAAAAATGGAGCAGGGCCCAAGAATTCTGTGCCAAAAATGCTGCAGGCAAGAAAGAAAGAAAGAAAAAAAAAAAAAGATGGCACCATTGTAAAGCGGGCCAACTCAGTTTTTTGTCTTCCTTCAATACCGCTACCTTTGACTCTTGTCCTTGTTTCGAGTTGTTACCCTAATCATTAAACAGGAACATGTAGGGGAGGCAACCTCAAGGGCAGATACTGAGGTGGACCCGATTGCCCTGTGTCCTATCAAACTCATCAGATCCTCTAAATCAGCGGTCCTCAACTTTTTGACGTCAGGGACTGGTTTCGTGGAAGACAATTTTTCCAGGGACGGTGGGGCAATGGGGTGGAGCGGGGTGGGGTGAGAGAGGATTATCGAGTATTAGATTCTCATAAAGAGCATTGCACCCTGATCTGTCGCATGCACAGTTCACAATAGGGTCCGTTCTCTTTCGAGAATCAAATGCAGCAGCTGATCTGACAGGAGGAGGAGCTCGGTGCCACCAGTACGGTTTGCATCCTGGGGGTTGGACACTCCCACTCTATACTCTGACACCTCACTTTGTAACCTTGCCTAAAATTTATATATATGTATATGTGTGTGCATATACCATACATATATATGTGTTGCATATTTATATGTGTATGTATGCATATACATGAACAAGACACGCACACACTCTTAAAAGCAGAGACCTCTAGGGTGGTGTCAGCGAGCTCAGTCTTATACCCATTGAAGTCAGTTGCATAGAGGCAATTTTAATTTGGATCGAGACAGTGGAAATGGATAATTTTAGAGCAGAGAACACTACTGGGTACAAGGCAGATTTGACTTCCTAGTTGTGGTGAGGGCTCCATGGAGGGAAGAGAGCTCTGGGGATCACTAGGGGCTGACACGTGTGAGAGTATGTGTATTGGGGGGGATCAGTTACAAAAGCAATGAAATATAATGGAAACAAAGGGCTTTAAAAGAAGGCAAAGCCTTTGGGCTTTAATTCCAACTAATTACTATCTGTTTGAACTTGGATAAATTATATTTTATATCCATTTTATTCAGGTGTAATAATTTCTACTTGGCAGAGTTGCTATGAGGAATACATTAGCTAACTTACATAAGCATCTATCCCAGTTGCTGACATTTTGTAGATATTCAGAATGGTAGTATTGGTGGCATTGGTGATAAATTCCACATTTTACAATCTTGTATATGGCTAGTCTTGTGTCCAAGATTAATGAATGACCCCCCCCATTATCATTCCTGCTGCCAGGACTGAGGCTAAAACAAATAGTTTCAAAATTAACCATGTTATAGGTTCAATACGCTTTAGGGCACTAACTAGGGAAACTAATGTTTAAGGCATTGCTTCTATGGGGAAAAATGATTTCCAAAGTTTAGCAACTTCTGAGTTACAAAAAACAAAAAAAAATCTTTGGAACATCACTTGTTCAAAAATTGGAAAGTAGATATTTTTTAAAAAATGAACTCCATGCTGGGCACAGAGGCTCATGCCTGTAAGCCTCGCACTTCCGGAGGCTGAAATGGTAGGATCACTTGAGGCCAGGAGTTCAAGACCAGCCTAGACAACATAGCGAGAGCCCAACTCTACAAAAAATAAAATAAAAATGTAAATGAAATATGACATATTTGTTTTCTTAAGATAGTTCTTATTGAGATGGTTGTTTTGGACTAAAAAACTGAGTTGTCTGCACACAATTCACCTTCTATCCTATAATACCTATGAATAGAAGTTAAAATTGAAGTTTATATAATTATTTTCCTCTAAGAAAATATATTATGAATCATTACATTTTAGTCATTCCTCTATTTTAAAGCATTCTCTGTATACCACCACTTTGTGAAAAAGAAAAAGCTCTTCAGGACATAACTCTTTATTCTTTTTAGGTTTCTAACTTGCTGTTCTAATAGCTTTACTAAGATAACTAGCATGGTAGTGTTATTACCTTTTTTTTTTTTTTTTTTTTTTTTTTTAGTTGGAATCTCACTCTGTCACCCAGACTGGAGTGCAGTGGCCGCTCCCGGCCACCGCAGCCTCGACCTGCTGGGCTCCGGCTATCCTTCTGCCTCAGCCTTCCGAGTAGCTGGAATAACAGGCGCGCGCTACCACACCCGGCTGATTTTTGATTTATTTAGAGATGAGGTCCCGCGGGCTCAGGCAATCCACTCACCTCAGCCTCCCAAAGGCGCGGGATTACAGGCTGAGCCACTGAGCCCGGCTTGTGTTATTAGCTATTAAATAGTTAATAATAACTGGTTTTGAAGTCCCAATCAGGCCACCCTACTGTTTAAAGATTTTATGATAAAAATAAATAAATTGCAAGATCTAAGTGTTATACTACAGTTGTTCAGTGATGGAGACCAATTGTACATTAAATAAACCTAATCTTACGAAACTGTAATATTCCCTCCACACCAAGTTACTCTGAAAATGATCTGTCTGTGTTGTACATCAGTGCTGTATAACTCACAACTATAAATGGAATTTTAACCATTGTAAGATAATGATTGTCCTCTGTGAATTTGAGTTGTACTTACCACTTTTGAAATTTGCAGTAGTAAAACAGATCCAAATACCTTCCAATTGATATATGTAAATTATACTGAATAGTGACAAGAATTTTCCTAATTATGTGAAAACATTTTCTAGCCCATTGATACCATCAAAATACCACGGGTGGTTTTCTGATTTGTTTTGTAAAATTGAGGCGTGATACAACCTAACCTAATGACTCTAAATCTATAAGAAAGACCTCAAACTGATTTTCATTTTTAAAATTACTGTGGATGTCTTCACACAATTATAAATCACATAGACTTGCTCAGGTAATTTTCAGTTTCATGAGTTATATATGAAATGAAACTGGAAAAAATACATTTTACCAACATCTCCTTTTGAATATTAATATTTATAAATTATAGTATATTAATACAACAGAATTATTTTAAGTATTTACCAATAGAAAAATTACACAGAGTTTAAAAATCACATTCAGGTACAACAGAAAATAAGTTATATTCTCCGCATATAATCTTAAGTAGGTGCATAAGATTATTGTGTTTAGTGTAAATATAGTTTTAATGGTTATTTCCAGTGTTAATTTAGTACTTAATTTCTAAAATGTTTACTGAACTACACTGTAGAAGAGATACTTTGATTCTAGCAGAATCTTCTAAAAACATCGAAATCAAATATTTGTATAGCTTCTTCTTAATTATCTCCTGGACTGTGTTCTTAACTAATGTGTTCTATAAAGAAGTTCTGTGTCTTTTGTTGCCATTCATATTGTTGTCTTTAATCTAGCCATTTATTTATTATTATTTCATTTGAATTAAATGTTGGAATTCCTATCCTTATACTTTCAAGTTAGGTAGAATTATATTGTTTCTGTGACTGATTTTTATTTTCCATGTCAAATAGCCTCAGTAACTCTGCATGGTTTTCCCTTGAGGTCTGTACTAGCGAACTAGTTTGTAGTGTATTAACGCAAAAGTCAAAGAAGAAAGAACCCATCATCAACCTGTATTCTCATAAAACATGTATGACATCGCTATTAAAAGACCATTTATTGACAAAACACTGATGGATCAGGGGCAGCCCAGTTGTCTAATAGCTGACTAGCTAAGAGCTTTTCCAGTTTTGCCTTCTTCAGACTTGAGTTCTGAATGTTGAAGGTACTACTATTATAGTACTTCCTGTGGAAGTCAGAGAAGGAAAAAAGCTTTATTTTACAAAATTAAAAAGTTAAAATTATTCAGATCATCACTCAGTTTATTCTGCAATTCTACCTAAAAATATAGCTGGATTATAGTTCTTAAAAATTTCTTAGACAAATAATGAATAATTTAGAATAATAGTTACAGTATTTTCTAGATATCTAACTTTTAATGAAATTTCATTCAAGAATGTATCTGTATAGGTAAGATGCTTAAAAGAAATTTTGAATAAATTTGTAAAACTCAAAAGTAATGACCAGATGAAATTTAAATTGATTTAAAGTCTTTTTGTTTAAAAACAGGTTAATATTGTGTCTACAAACAGAAATCATCTGAATATATGTTAAATTTCTTAAATCTGTGTCTCTGTATGTATGGATGTATAATTCTAACTACAAACTATTTGATCTAATCAATGAATATATGCAGAGGCCTGGTATAGCCATTCCAGCTGGTAATTTATTTGGATTAACTTGCTTAATATTATATATTAATATTATCATTTGGTTGATATTACATATTTATATTAGAATATATAATTGTTATAGTATGGTAAGGCTATTAATATATAATTATTCATGTTATATATTAGTCATATATTAAATATTAATATTTGGATTAACTTGGTTAAATTCCAGAAATGTTTTCCTTTAACACTTCAAGGTAGTTATAGATGAAGAAGCTGAAACAACATTAAACATAGGGAGTAATGTCATATTGCCCAACTACATATAGCACAATTCATCCTTGATGCACTGATTTTTTTCCTGTGGGAAAAATATACCTACACACACGTATATGTAAGCTTTTAAAACTTTTTGCTTCCATGTTTGTGAGTGTGCATGTGTACTACATATAATAAGGACAGTCTTTATTATATTTTAGCTAGCATCTTATATTTTCTATATTAGTAATATCTCATTCAAAACTAACTTTGGTAAACTAAGTTAAATTTTTAGACAGTGACAATCATATGAATGTTCACGACTTTTGTTTGCACATCTCACAAAAACCATTGAGTTCAATAAGACCCTAATCCTGTCTATTTATCCATATTATTAGACTTGTTTTTGACTTGTTGTTTCTTTGTTATGCTTCCTTTAAATTACCAATATTTCCGGCAATATTTTCTCATGGAATAGCTACTAAGGTACAAAGTGAAATAACTTTTTCTAAATGAAAGTGTTGCTGTTTGCCATTATTATATCTGATACAATTTATTTTTAGGCAAAGCAATTAACACTTAGCACAAGATTTACTGTTTACCAAGTATTTTTGTGTCTGGAAGAAAGGAATAAGACCTCGGCCACACTGCCCTCTACATCAGTAGAAAGTATACAATGGTGGCATTTCTAGACAATCCCTATCCAGGGACTATTTATTTTTTCAGAGCTCTACATTATATTTTATCATTTGTAATCTTTAAAATTCCAATATGTAGTTTTATTTCTTTGTAAAAAAGAACATTTATTTTATTGTAAAGCACTTCAGTCAATTATTAGGGTATTTTCAAAGAAGATCATTTATTACACTTATAGCATTTTTTAAAAGCAATCGTGAGATTACATCTTGCAGACCATAACAAGGGCAGGGTGATGGAAACAAATATTTGAATTAACTTGGTTAAATTCCAGAAATGTGTTGTTTTAAAACTGCAAGGTAGTTATAGATGAAGAAACAGAAACTCAGAATCTGAACCTCAGACTTTTCAAGGTGACCTTTGACAAAACTGAAATTAGAGCCAATTCTCATTTCAAAACCACCTTTACCCTCACTACGACTGCTGCCTCACTAACTAACCATATGTAAGGAGTTAAGACTATTAAATCTCAATAATGTAGTGGACCCTAAATATGCTGAAATGTAAATATTTAAAAAGCTCCTCAGAGTTTATGAATACAATAGAGTGACTATATTAGGGCTTGTCTTACTTCTGAAACTATTCAAGTGCAGTAATGATATATCAATACATTATAGGGTTTAACCATCTTCTGTTAAAAATCTATCACAGAAACAAAGAACTGAGTACCACATATTCTCACTCACAAGCAGATCCTGAAAAATTACCATAATGTTATAAGAAAGGGATTGACAGTAGTGGAAACTGCTGGGGCGTGGGCACATTTCATCAGTAAGGGTACCTGATCTCAAATCAGATGAAATGGGGACCAAAGTGAGGCCCCAACTTTATCTGTACAATGACCATTTGTATACCTAACCCTGAATTGTACCCCACATCTTTAAAATAAATAAATAAAGTATAAAAGATTCCAATTTGCATGTAAACATGGACAGAGTCAAAGGTATATTTTTAAAATTCTCTATTGTGAAGACTCTAGCTCTTCTACCTGTCTTCACTGTTTCTATTCAAGTCACATTCCTGACTTGAAAACATTTTTTCTTGTCTCTGGCTATACCACTCCCAATTTCTACCAGGAACCAGTTCAAGTTTCCCTCTTACTTGAGGGTTTCCTAATGTCTCTAATTTATACAAACCCTTCCCTTCTCTAATCTGAGCATTTAATGCCTACCTCATTCATCTGTTACACAAATAGTAATTTTTTTTTTTTTTACACTTAAAAAAAACTTTTGTTTGGGTGCCTTTCTTCTCAACGGGACTAAGTTTTTTGAGGTCAGGAATGCTGTAACACAGAGTTTTGCACATAAAAATCTTTGAAAAAATGTCAGTTAATGGAAACTGAGGCTTGGTAAAATCCCAAAGTACCTTCTGAATAATTAAAGGATAAATTATGTTTATTATAGTTTTGATAATTAGTGCTTTTATTATCTTCATGATCTTTAAAAATCAGATGCCTCCAGGACATTTCCATGCGGATATTCAGCTGACAAATTAATTACCATATGTGCCAAATCTAAGATACATTCCCCCCTAACCCTGGCTCCCCCTTCCTTTTTTTTTTTTTTCTTTTTTTTTTTTTTTGAGTTGAGGTCTTATTCTGTTGCCCAGGCTGGAGTGCAGTGGCACAATCAGGGCTGACCACAGCCTTGACCTCCTTGGCTCAAGCAATCCTTCCACCTTAGCCTCTGGTAGAGCTGGGATTTCAGGCATGCACTATCATTCTTGACTAATTTACACTTTTTTTTTTGGTAGAGACAAGGTCTTGCTATGTTTCCCAGGCTGATCTCAAGCAATCCTCTTGCTTTGGTCTCCCAAAGTTCTGGGATTACAGGCATCAGCCACCATGCCCGGGCTAGTTTTTAAACTTTTTATCTTATTTAATTCTATATTTGGTTTAAAGTCATAGTCATTGTTCCTGTCACGCAAATTAGAAAATTCAACATCATAACTGATTTATCTTTTGCCAACTCCTATTAGTTCTACATCAATATTATATAATGTAGCCGTGGAAATGATGATTATTTATTTGATCAAAAATAAAAATTATTTTAAAAATTAATAACATAATAGAATAAATATAAACTATACTTACATATTATGGAAACAAAAGATAAAAGGGAATTTTGTCCCTGCATTAACTACATATTTATTATCTAAACTGACTCAAAATTAAATATAGAATTGAACACATTAGCCATTGCAACGTCTTGTAACAGTCTAAATTTCAATGGTTTCTTTCATTTACAAAGGTATCAATGAAAAATCCAGCTGAGAAATAAATTAATGTAGTCTGTTATAGAGTACTCTAATTATTCAGTCCCTTTTTCTTTCCTATGACAGCTAGATAGTTGATTTATTGAGTTACCACAATTTTCCTTTTCAGTGAGGTCAAGTAATTCTAACATCTCAAATACAAGAAATATTCATTGGTTGGCCTCCTTCCTGCCACGATTCAGATCAGGGGGAACAGAACCATAAAAATCCATCGGGCTGAATAATAGAAGACCAAAAGTGGACATTCTATGTCTGCTGATCAGAACTGATTCATTCATTTTTCCTTTTTGTCAGGGCCAGAACCAGGGCCAGGGCTCATGTTAGTACTGATCTTCATGTCATTGCATCTTGGAATACTCTAATAGTTGTATACCACTATTATCTACATCTTGAGATTGTATATTCTTTCCCTACATGCAGCCAAAAAAATCCCAGAAACAAGAGTAATGCAATGCATCTAAATTTTTAAACTTAAAACCTACATAAAAGTAGCATGATGTATCTGCTACATTCTATTGAGCACTATTTAAATGTTTCTTTATTTGATTTTGATATAATTTTAGATTTATAGAAAAGTTACAAGAATATGAAGAATTTCCATATTCATGTATATAAATATTTTAAACTATATAAAGAAGGGTCCATTTGCATTGATTCTTGTAGGCAGTAACTTTTACTTTTGAAAACTTTAAGCAATAGTAACTTTCTAGTTTGTAACTGTTTGCTGATTTTACCGAATATACATTTAAAATGTTTTAGGAAAATATTAGACACAAATGGAATAATACTGTTATCATTAGGCATATTACAATACTCTTAAGATTTTAAAGTTATAATTTTATGACAACAAGAATTAGAAGCAAGCATGTATTTTAGGAAATTAGGATAAAGTCTAAATTATTTACTTTATAATTGAGGTAGGTAATATGTGGCATTTATAAATTCTTTTTCACTTTCTCAGAATAAGTGTTTCAATGAAAGTAATGAAATAAGCATTTCAATGAAAGCTAAAAACAAAGTTTCATCTTGTATATTTTGTTGTTCTCTTGTTAACTTTCAGTATACAAATGTGGATGCGGTCTCAATTAAAATGTGAAATTTAATTAAAATTTTTTTGAGAAAGGATTAGTTGTTGAATGAAAAATGTGGAGGGATAATCTTTTTAGTATAATAGAATATTTGTCTGTGACAAATTATGACCTCTGAGAAAATTAAGTTTTTGAAATCCTTTTTAAGATTATGCTGGCATGATTATAAGGGACAATTTTTTTCTCTGTCTGTATTTCTTCAATTCCTGGAGAATTCTTGGGCCACTAATGAAAATTTTGAGTCAACTTTGTTTCATTCTTTTGATTTTGTATCTGAGGGTCTGTAACCTTTTTTTAGAACCTGGTTACAAAGACAGGTATGACTCTCATCTTGTGTGTGATGAATGGTAGCCTATTGACAACTTTAGTTTTATGCTATTTTACTAAGTTCACTTGTTCTTTATCAATTTAGAAATTTCCATTTATATGAAATTAAGCATATATGTTTTAATTGATTATTACTTCTTAAATGATGTGACATTATCTCCTATTAGCTCACATTTAGACATTGTGGTAAGCTGGGCCAGTCCCATTTCACATAAGAAGGAATTTAGGCAAAGGAGATTGATTTGATCAAGTCCAGAAAATATACAAAAGGAGAAGCTGGGTTTGCAAGGTAAGGTCTCCAACTCCCTATAGCCCTGAAACAGAGAGCCTCAGCAAGCCAATTATACATAACAATTATATGGAGCCCTATGTTACATATAATTCTTTTAGGTAACTTCTGTCTTCATTGATTTGTTTAAGTGATAGTATTTGTATACATGAGATATTAGCTAATGGTATAGCGTGTATCAAATAGAATAAGACATACCAAAAGAGTTTATAGGAGATATCGAGCAACAGGCACTAAAGAAATGATTATGAGCCGGGCTTGGTGGCTCAGCCTGTAATCCCGCGCCTTTGGGAGGCTGAGGTGAGTGGATTGCCTGAGCCCGCGGGTTCGAGACCCGCGTGGGCAGCGAGGCCTCATCTCTACAATAAATCAAAAAATCAGCTGGGCGTGGTAGCGCATGCCTTTAATTCTGGCTACTTGGAAGGCTGAGGCGGAAGGATCGCCGGAGCCCAACAGGTCGAGGCTGCGGTGGCTGGGAGCGGCCACTGCACTCCAATCTGGGCGACAGAGTGAGACTCCAACTCAAAAAAAAAAAAAGAAATGATTATGCTGCAGATTACCCTGATTAGGAACAGCACCACAAAGGAATTGAATTTGACCTTGAAATGGTAAAGTTTGTGTAGATGGAGAAAGAGTGGAACATCTACGTAGAATAAAAATATATTTGAGGAGACTGTAGCAGAAAGAATAAGTTAATGATTTTGTTAGTCAATCAGACTGCCTGAAATGAAAGAAATTATGGAAGTCAATCTTGATAAGCAATGTTAAAAATAATCTTACCATCTTACTAGACTGAAGATTTTGTACTTTAGTCTCTATGCTCATGGACTAAAGATTACTTTAGTCAAATTAATCCATAAAGGGTATGCAGTATACATTAAAGTGGAGAAAAATGTATGATTTGGCTCACAATGTATAAGAAGGAAAAGTCAATGTGATTGTAAATACTGAGTATGATTTCCCCAATGTTTTTCTCCTAAGATGTTTTCCATGAGTAATGTTATATAAATGACCCTCCATTGTTTTGAAAAACTGCTTATAGCATTTACGGACATTATCATTCTTAGGATTGATTTTGGGCATGTCACAGTTTAAATAATTGTTTCTGTGTTATAACCACTTTCTACATACTGTTTCTGAAACTGGCCCAATTTTCTAACAAGCTAGATGACCATAGAATTGAGCTTCAGAAACTTAACATTTATACGATGAAATGCACCTGCCGCTGTTGACCAGCTCCTCTTCCCTAACCCTTCCTAATTCTTGTTTTCCTATATGAGGGTATGGTGGAAAGCGAAACCCCTCATTCGACCACCTGCTACCTGTTGATCAACTCCTTTTCCTTGCACCTCCTGTTTTCCTATCTGGCTGTATACACCTTTTCTTTAGTTGGTGTTACAGGGAGGAATGGACAGATATGAGGTCTGGCATCCATCTCTCCAGCTGACATCACTCTCTAAATAATAAAGCTTTCTTCCCTGGCAATACTTGACTCAGTGATTGGTTTTCTGTGCGGGAAGCCGCAGGACCTAGACTAAATCCTTAGTGCTTGGCAGCATTTCTGTATATATGTTAGAATGTTTAAAACATAGGTTTCATCCTTTTCTCATTATCAACATTAGTACATCGATTTCTACTATAGCTCCTTTTAACATAAATAAACAAATATGTAATATGGGAAAGATGTTTAGATATTTCTATACCTATTTCATCTCATTACTTGCTCATGCATAGGAGAAATTTCTTACTGTAATTAGTTTGCTCCAAATTCTTTCTTCAAAATTTAAAGTTTACATTTAAGTAAACTTAGTCTAAGCATCTCAATTTTTATTCTCTTGGATGGAAATTACTCTACTGTGATTTCTTCAGTAATAGCAATGACCTCGAGGTGGAGAGGGTATGGGTCTTGGTTAATATCAAAGAAAAAAATTATCAAAATATTGGCCTGTCAGCTTGTGCATTCATAGGAAGTAAAAGCAAATCAGTGACTGGAAGAAATGAAAAAGAGGTCTTCATTCATTCAACAAATATTTACCGAACACATTATTGAATACATATGCCAAGCAGTGTTCTAAGCACTGGGGATGCATCCCCCCCCAAAATAAGATAATTCTTGTCTTCATGTAACTTACATTCTAATAAAGGGAAAACATAATAAATAGTAAACATACAGAATAAGTAATTTATATTAGAAGAAGATAAATGCAATTGAGAAAATAAAAGGCAGAGAAACATAGGTGGAATAAGAAGTATTCTTCCTTTGCTTTCTTAAGTGAAGAATGCACTTTGTTGTGAAGGTGAGAGATGATCAGTCCTGAAGAGAATCAGTGATGAAGACATATGGGTAAAGAGAGTTCCATGCTGAAGGAACCATACAGTGCAAATACTCCAAGGAGGGAGTGAAAAGGACTGTTTGAGGAGTAGCCAGGGAGCCAGTGTGTCTAAAGTCCAGCGAGTAAATGTGAGCATAGTAGGAGATGATATGGGGAGTGTGCAAGGAGCCAGTCACAGAGAGCATTCTGGTCCATTGTAAGTCTTTATCCCAGCACAGAGATGGAATGGACAGTTAAATATACAAGTCCTCAATTTGGGGAGTTTGGGGCTAGTACAAATTTAGAAATCATCAGCCTGTAAATGATATATAAAAGCATAAGACTGGAAGTTATCACCAAGAGCATAATATACATAAAGAAGGGAAAAGAAACAAGGGAAGACCTCTGGAAGAGGTCAGGTAAAAGATAAGAAAACAACAAAGATGCTTAAAATTAGGAGCTCAGTTATACAATAGGTTTGTTTCTAAAATTATGTCCCAAATTGCAATTATAAAACTACTTCAGTTACCATGGATTTAAAAATTTCTGTCTTGGTGATGTTTTTGGTTTCAAAAAAGTATCTTTGTATTTATGATTTTATTTGTTATTTTCAGCAATCCTGTGGTGTTGGTCAAGGCTGGTGTTATCTTCATTGTGACAACTGCAGAAAGAGGATTAAAGAGATTTATATACTTGTATAAGGTCATAGAATAAGCATGGAGGTTTTGAAGGGGCTTTAAAAGAATATTTTTGACACCACTGCATATGATCTTTCCACTATGCTCTCCCACATGATCCCAGACCACTCACAGCTAACCCTCGTTCAGTTTGCCTAGTTGGAAAGATAGTTCTGTCACAATGGTCTTTTGCAGGAAAAGTTAGCTTTTTTTAAAAAAAAACAAAACTAATTTTTAAGTATATTAAAAAAAGAGAAAAAGCAAAACACACTCTTTATTTTATAATTTTCTTTGCAACATTCCTTCCTACGTTAACCCATTCAATTTAATTTCTTTGAGGAGAAATTACCTTGGAATAGAAACTTCCAGGTTTTTTCCTCTAAGTTAGTGTATGTATAAATATATATATATATATATACATGTACACATACGCAAACACTCTCTCACACCATTTTTTAAACAAAAATGAAATTATGCAATGCACACTGCTTTGCTCACTCATCAGTATGTTGTATACATTGTTGTGGACCAGTTTGTAGAGCTGGAGTGTCTGTTTTAGAAGGAGGATGGTGTCCATTTTGGGAAACAGAATGTTCAAGTGATGGACCTACCCCTTCTGTTTTCACTGGGTTATAATGCTCCTTAGGTCCCCTATCGCCTTCTGGGATTATTTCCCATAGGAATGAATCACCCCCCTCAGGGCTTCTAGGAGTGCAGGAAGGGCACAGGTGAACACATGCAATTGGCAGTTTGTCTTTGACATCCAACTCTTGGGGTCCCTTTCTACTTTCCTCTGGCTACCTTCTGGCTGTTCAGATGCCCATGTTTTATCCTTTAGGTTGTATTTTTCCACTAAGGGAATCACAGTTGCTAATTCTTTTTCAGTAAAGGTGAAAAATCTGTTACATTTAGTCAAATCAAAGAAGAAATTTCACATTTGAGATTTTTTTTTTTTTTTTTTTTTGAGTTGGAGTCTCACTCTGTCACCCAGATTGGAGTGCAGTAGCCACTCCCGGCCACTGCACCCTCGACCTGCTGGGCTCAGGTGATCCTTCCGCCTCAGCCTTTCAAGTAGCTGGAACTACAGGCACACGCTACCACTCCTGGCTAGTTTTGATTTATTGGAGAGATGAGGTCTTACCAAGTTGCCCAGGTGGGTCTCGAACATGCAGGCTCAGGCAATCTACTCACCTCGACCTCCCAAAGCGCTGGGATTACAGGCTGAACCACCGAGCCCGGCTTGAGTTATTTTTAAAAGTCACTAAGTCATTGTAGCCATCATTGGTTTTGTTTTCAAAATGTCTTGATTATCTTGAACAAATAGATTACTAGTGCTGTATATATTGGATAAATTTATGTAAATTGGTACTTGTGAGAAGCAAATATTTTCCATAAAGGCAGCAAACCATTGATGACTGATAGTTTGGAAAGATGGCAAATGTAATCTTGCAATCTTGCACATTAAACTATCAGCATTATCCATGAACTTGCATTTAAACCATTATACTACAGCTCTGTCTTTTTCAATAACTGCCACCTCATCTCTATTATTTTCACCTCAAGATTCTAATTGTTTCTTTTATGGGATCTAACCTCCCAGTGTCCTTGGCAATACACTTTACAGTGCTTGCATTTACGATAATTGTTCGGGCAATTTGCCACATAGTACAACAACTGGAAAACATTTTGCAAGCCCCAGTCTAAATCTTCATAAACATGATCTGTTTCACAATAAACAGTAGTTTACATAAAAGTGATGAATGTCTGTTACCCAAAACAACATCTAGGTTTCCTTTAAGTTAAGAAAGTAAGTTTAAATTCATTAAAGTATAGCGAGGTAATCCTCATGATGAATAATTGTTTTATAGATATAACAGTTGCAGAAATACAATCCATATACAATTCACATGAATGCTAGCCTGTTTGATTATGGATACCCCTCTCTTCCTCACCCCCCAGATAGCCTTACTAGCAGCATATTTTTACTAGATGGCTTAATTTCACATAACCATACCTTCATAGAATAAAAGCCAATGTAGAATAGTAGTGTAAACCAGTGCTCCTCAAACTTGGCTGCACATAGAAAAGGAAAAATTAGGCCTCCTATGCCCAGAGTCAACTATAAAGACTCTAGTTTAATTGGTCTGGGGTGGTACCAGTAATAGGTATTTTCAAAAGTTCTCCAGATTATTCCAGTGTGCAAAAAGGTTGAGAATAACTGATCACTTGAGGACAGGAGTTACAGAATAATTTATATAGGAAAAGGATATAAATACCCTCAACCAACTCAGCTTCAACAAAGCCATTAATAACAAACATTGGGAAAAGGAATCCATATTTAGCAGATGGTGCTGTGAAAACTGGCTAGCTACATGCAGAAGAATGAAACTCACCATATACAGAAATTAACTCAAACTGGATCAAGGACTTAAATGTAAGACCCCAAACTGTACGAATCTTAGAAGAAAACTTAAGGAACACTCTCCTGGTCATTGATGTAGGTAATGAATTCATGGCCAAACCCTCAAAAATAAATGCAACCAAAGCTAAGATTGACAGGGAAGATGCTATCAAACTGAAAAGTTTTTGCACAGCAAAAAGAACCATCAAGAGAATAAAGAGACAACCCACAGAATGGGGAAAAAGTATTTGCAAGCTATATGTCTGACAAAGGCCTAACATCCAGGATCTACAAGGAACTCAAATGAACTAGAAGGAAAAAAAACAAACACCATTAAAAAGTGGACAAAGGACATGAACAGACACTTCCCACTGGAAGACATACAAGCATCCAACAGACACATGAAAAAATGCTAAGCCTCACTAATCAGCTAAATGCAAATCAAAACTACAATGAGATACCACTTAACACCAATACAGGTGGCTATCATTAATAAGTTATAAAACATTAGGTTCTGGCATGGATGCAGAGCAAAGGGAACACTTTTACACTGTTGGTGGGAATGTAAGCTAGGTCAACCTTTGCAGAAAGCAATGTAGCAATTTCTCAAATAACTAAAAATTGAGCTTCCATACAATCCAGCAATCCTTCTTCTGGGAATATACCCAGAGAAATATAAATCACTCTGCCAAAAAGACACTTGTACATGCATGCTAATTGCCACATTTTTCACAACAGCAAAAATGTAAAACCAGTCCAGATGCTCATCAAAAGTGGACAGGATACACAATGGAACAAAATCATGGCCTTCATAGCAACATGGATGCAGCTGGAGAACATCATACTAAATGAACTATCAGAGAAACAAAGAATTGAATACCGCATGTTCTCATTCATAAGTGGGCTCTGATCACTGGTCACACGAGCACAAAGTTGTGATCAGCAGGTACTGGGCACTGAACGAGCCAGCCAGAAGCTGAAACTTTGCCTGCATGCAACTTTCTTATGTGATAAATCCTCACTTGTACCTCCACAACTCTAAAATTTTTAAAAATCAACTAAATAACTTAAATAAGAATGCATTTTTAAGTAAGACAAAAAAAAAAAAAAGAAAAATGACATAAATAATGGTGTTTGGGGTTACAGTTTAAAAAATACTTAAAATCTTTTAATTAGTCACAGTATCTACCAAAAGAATAGTGCTATTTAGGCAACAACAACAACAACAGAATAGTAGATTCAAACCAAGTAACACTTTGAAAATGTGGCATGACAGATTTTTTAATAACAATATTAAGACTGTGGTACATTGAGATACAAAGGATAAGTGTTACAAACTATTAAAAATTAGTTGGAGAAAAGGGCACATTACACAATATATGTAAACAAGGCTAATTTTCATTAAGAATAAAGTAAACTTTTAGAAAGTATTAATTTTCTTTTTGAGGACATCAGTTAAAATAACAAGGGCAGATTTTAATAGTTCATACACTGTTGCAATAAAGAAAAGATCTAATGTGATCTGAACTCAACGTGTATTTGTAAAAAGGGGAAGTAGCATTTTAAAGTGAAAATGAAGCAACAAGGAAGGGGACAAGTGGGAGCTTAGCAATCAGGAAAGTGAAAAAAATGACGAAGTGTTGGTCTGCATAAATGCTGAGTAGGCTGTATCTGTTAGCCAGCAGTTATTGGAGTTAGGACTCTATCTTTCCACACAGACTGGGAAATGGAGACCTTATCCTTCCTGATGACTAAATTTTAATGGAATGACTTTCAGATCATGGAGAACAACACTAATGAATTGTAAACGACATATACATCTCAAAGGGACGGGAAAAATCTATTGTAAGCCATTTATAGGAAATGCTCTAAGAAATGGTGGTCAGGGGCTTATCTTTAAGTTTGGGCTAAAACAAACAGTAAATTCTCTTGAGCGTTCTCAAGTAGGCAGTTTAAGGAGGGAGAAAGTCATCCTAGGAGTATGGCTTTGACTATTTGAAATGATGCTAGTATTTTCTTAAGTCTTATAATGTGAGAAGAGGGATGAACAACATCATTTGTGTTGAGAGACTATAGTTTTTGTGGGCCAAGGTTGAGGCCTAGTTGAGATCCAGAGGACCCTGGCTAGAGTTTGGTCAAAGAAAGAATCTTTGTGATTATCTTTGTCACTAAGATCAATCTGTACTCACCTTTTAGTACTTTTTATTGGATATTAATATTTTTTTCACTGTCATGCCCCATGGTATTCTATCTGTCTGGAATGCTCTTCTGCTCCCTCATCTTCCTGAGTAATCATACTAAGCCTCCAGTTCTCACACAAAATGCTTCCTCCTCTAAGAAGCCTTCCCTGGCATCTTCCCTTCCCTGAGTTTGAGTTAGTTTTATTATTTTCTTCTATGGGACTCCATGTTACCCCCGTCAAGAAACATACAATTGTGATTTTAAAGCTCTGATTTGTGTTTATCCTTCATTAGATCGCAGACTTCATGAAGGCAAAATTTGCTCAATCCTAGCCTGCACTAGTGGTTTAACTTCCAGTCAAATGCCTAACACATATTACACATTTGTTGAATGAATACACATTGAATTTTATCCAAAATTATTCTGAATTAGTATCATGTTGAATAGAAGAGCTGAGTCCTTTTAAACGCAATTAACAGCAGTGTCCTTCAAAGCATTGGCTATAAAATCCTGTGCTGCCTTGTTAAAAACATGGCAGAGATCTCCATCTTTGTCAACATAACTAACTCTTAGTAGAGTTTGGTTCTTTCGTATGACTACATTTGCAACCTCAGTATATGGCCCAGCTTCCTCAGTCAACTGCTCCTTGCCTTTCCCTTTGTTTCTGGTTCCTGACTTACCCTTCCCTGAGCACCTTATTGTTCTTAAACTTACTTCCAAGCATGGTCTTCTTAGTGAACCCTCCTCACTTACTCTTCTCAGGATTTCCTGGTAATTAACTTTGCTCTATTTAATTAGGGACCCAAAGTCTTCAACTTGAGGAACCTTGTTGGCACTTATGAGCTCCTTCTGGTCTCCTCCATCCCCTCCAGTGGTAGGCTCCAGAGAAATTAAATGGTGTCTCTGCTGTAAGCTTCCTAAATCACTTAAACTTCTTTCATTGAATCCTCTCATTCAATTGCATCATCTCTGAATCTGCTTACATCTATTCCAGATTAGAACCTACATAGAGCTAGTAACTACTGAATGTTTTCTGAATTTAATGTTGAAATTAGCATTAGACAGAATATGAAGTGTAATTAGCTACATATGATAATTATGTTAATATAATTTATGTCAAAAATAATATTGCTTCCTATTTGAAGAGTTTTAATCAAATAAATTACTGTATGTAACTTAAAATCAAATTAGTGATTTTTATACGGAGGCATGAATATTTTATGATGGGTAAATATAGCTTTATATAGACCCACTGCAGTGTTTAGGATATATGGAGTTTACAAGTAAAAAACTAATAGTGTGTTTTTCCTGAAATTTAGTAGAGAAATAGTAATGAAAGATTATATTATATTTTAGATTAGTCTGGGATAATACAGTGGCAAGAAAATGAATATAGGCAACATATAATGTACCAGATGAAAAGTTGTAACATATTTTCTATAACATGGTGTATGGATAAGCTTTAAAAAAATACTGGAATACCTTTCCATGGATTCTGTAACTAGTTATGTTGTGAGAGTATAAGTTTTATTCTCTTTTTCATAGACTGTTAGTTCAAAGACAGAAAAATGTTATCTCCAAAGCATTTTTCACATTTTTCACATTATTCAGAAGGGGATGTGGGTATAAGCTTCATCGTTTTTTGCATAAATGCAAAATGCCAACATAATAATAATAGCTATACATATTGATTGCTTGCTATATGCCAAGTATTGAGTGATTTACATCCATTGATATGAATTCTTCTTCTTAGCTTAAATGCATTACCCTTTCCTCATCCACTTTCAGTCCAAATTATTCAACTGCTGATTATACTATTCATGTTTCAGAGTTTCCTAAAAAAAACAAAAAAAACAAATGCTTTCTTCACTTTAGTCTGTCATTAGTCAAAACTAATTTCACATTAGAAAAACATATAAAAGGAGATATTGTACTGAATTTTTACCGATTTAGGCAAAATGGTCCAACTAATTTGTGTATGTGTACCTAATCAAAGAAACATGGGCTGAAGTGGAAGAGATCTTTGAATATGAAGTGGTAGTTTCTGCATGAGTGTAGAATCTTTTGATAAGAGATCTGTGACAGAAGATAGAAGAAAGAAAATGGTTAACAAAAGGTGTGGGTGAGGGGTTGGTAAAGAAAATGTATAACAAAATGTGGACATTTGTGAGGTATGCCTCAGTGCTTTGCATTAATAATTTGCATATTAAGAGTCACGAGTCTGCATGTTAATGAATCCCTAACTAGGCTGTGACACAATAGACTGATATGTCCCTGGAGGAGTCATTATGGCCTATCATGTCAATGATCCGCATATTAATGACTCTCTTACATGCTCATCAACAGGTAGCTTAATAGGCTTTCATTGAGTTCTTTTTCATTTGCTTTTTAAATATACCCTCTTCTTCCTTTCTTTTGTAGCACTATTGTGAAGAATTGATAAAAAGGTGCATTAAGAGGATTTTAGTGTGTGACGTAAGTTCACAAAAGCATTAAATTTAGAAATAATGCTTTAAGACCTACCAAATCTGCCTAGAAAACTTTTCAAATGCAGTTAAATACCAATCCAGTTTGATAACAGGGCCTTATTTGGATTTTAAGGCAAGCCATCTAACCCAATTTACTGTATTTCTATTTCCCCTGATATATTAATTTATTGTTTGATTAGCATAAGTAAAAGAATTGGTTAGAAATGTATTTGTAAAATGGAGTTGAATTAAAATAGATATGAATTCCAACAGACTTCATATTTTAGAGGCTACTAAACACTTATAAAAAATAAAAACCAGTAACTAATAGTATAAAAAAATTTTTAAATATAGAGGAAATACTAGACATATATTTAATTGCATGGCAATCTGGAAGCATGCCCAGGATCTAAAACACAACTTACAACTTTCAATATAACATTTAAATAAAAGTACTAACAGCAAGGCACGGAGTATATTATCATTCCTATCTTGCTTTGGCCTGCTTTAATTTTACTAGTCCCAACTGTTATATTTAAAAGATCTGATTTTTAAAAACATATACTTAAAATCTATGATCTACTATAAGAACTATTTGGCCAGGTGTAGTGACTCATGCTTATAATCCTGATGCTTTGAGAGGTCAAGGCAGGAGGATCATTTGAGCCCAGGAGTTCAAGTTAACAGTGAGCTGTGATTATCACGCCACTGCACACAACCTGGGCAACAGAACAAGTCCCTGTCTCAAAAAAAAAAAAGAAAAAGAAAAGAAACAAACAAACACACAAAGGGAATTATTTAAGCATTGCTTTTTCAGTACTGTCACTGAATTATACACCACTTTACCTGATTTCCTCTTTAAATAAAGGGAGAACTATTGACACATGTTTGAAATTCTTTGTCAAAAGCCAGGAATGGGACAGAAACTGGGAAAAAAGTTGAAGAAGTGCTTTTTTTCTTATGAAAAATAACAAAATACACAACCACATGAGAACACCTCCATCCTGAGAAACAATAGAGAACACAGATGGTCTCTATTGTTGAGTGGCTGCAGTTTGATGCTCTGGCCTCACACCTGCCACACTCAGTTTGGCAAGCAATCCCTCTCCTGTGAAGTGTCACTTCCCAATGACTTGATTTCAAAGTCTAGATGTCTTATGCCCCTTTGTATTCAATATTCCTCTGAATCCTTCCAAAGGTACACTGGGAATATCTATTTACATTTTAAATTACCTTTTTTCTGATATTTTATTTAATTTTTAAAGATGTGGAGTACAATTCAAGAATGGGTATACAAGTGGTAAGCATATAGGTAAAGTTTGGGCCTACCTTTGGTCTCCACTTTGCCTGGTTTGAGATCAGGTATCCTTATGAATGTTATATGCCCTGCCCCACTCCTTCCAGCAGCAGTCTCCGGCTACTGTCAATACCTTTCTTATAGTATTATCATAAATGTTCAGGGTCCACTTATGAGTGAGAACATATGGTACTCAGTTCTTTGTTTCTATAATAAATCACTGAGTATTATAGACTCTAAATCTATCCGAGTTGCTGTGAAGTCCATAATTTTGTTCTTCTTTATGGCCATGTAATATTCCATCGTGTATATTAACACATCTTTTTTTATCCAGTCCAGTTTCAATGGGCAGCATGGTTGGTTCCATTTTTGGCAATTGGAAATAGTGCTACAATAAACTTGCACGTGCAGGTATCTTTCTGGTAGAGTGATTTAAGTTCCTCATGGTATATTCTCGAAGGGGAATTGCTGGATCGTATGGAAGGTCACTTTCTAGTGCTCTTAGGAATTCCCACACTGTTTTCCATTGAAGCTGAACTACTTTGCATTCTCATCAACAGTGTAGAAGCATTCCCTTTTCTCCAAGCTTATGGTTTGCTATGGTTTATGCTTACATTTTAAAAGTAATAAATTAGTTAGATAATAGGTACTATTCAGTACATTTATCTTAATTAATTGTAGATATTGGCAATGTTCCACTATTTGAAAAGTTTTACTCAGACACCGGCATCTGTTGTTTTTGTTTTATTAATGATGGCCATTCTTACTAAAGTTAGGTGGTATCTCAATGTGGTTTTGATTTGCATTTCTCTGATGATTAGTGAGGCTGCACATTTGTTTCATATGTCTATTGGATGCTCAGTTTTCAAAATAATGTGTTGCATGAACGTTATAGAACTTGGATGTTAGAGCTCAGTATTAAACAAACCAAATAGCACAGTTGATGGTTTTGGTGGATTCCTCAGGAAAAAAAAAAGACATGTTTAAACAAGTTTTCTTTAACTGCTGTCAACTAACCCAGTGGTCATGACTCTGTCATAATGACTTTTATACAATCACAAGCAAATTGATATTATTATGAAGAAAATATAACACCTGAAATTTAGTATCCTTAGGGGGAAAAATACACATGGCAACATGCTGATAGTTTTTGAAAGATGTAGGTAGTGTAAAGCTCTCAGCTCTCACTTTGTAGGGGAATGGTGGGGAATAGGACATCAGACTGCTGAGGGAGCAAGCCTCTCAGCTGGACAGTCACTGGTTTCTTGTCATCTACTTGCTCCAAGGGCCACAATTACTTCCCTTAAGAGCTCAGGTAAAGTAAGGATTTTTTTCCTGTTGTCTTTCCATTGTATATTCTTTAGTTTTGCCAGTATCCAACACTGAAAAACATTTCTATTTGTCTCTTGATAGAATACAGTTGGCAGCTGGTGGCAGAGGAGTTCCTTGGGTCAGGTTTATCTGTCTTTTTTTTTTTTTACTTAGAAGACAATTCATGAATTATAAATTCTACTTGTAATTATATCTCATCCCAAAACAAACTACAATTTCATTGGTTCACACTTGGACCTCCAAGACGCTACTTGATTGTGTACTAGATTCTCACATTCCTCAAGATTGCACATGGTGCTCAATGCAATCACAGAATTACATCTAGAAAGTATTTTTCTCCTTGATTCCTTTAGGATGAGCTAGGCAAAAATAGCACCCACCACTTGGACATGACAAAACAGATTCAGACCTGTAATCCTTGGTAGAAACTGAAGAGTTAGAAAAGGAAAAGACTTTGGAAAGGAGACTTACCAAATAATTCTCCAATAAGGTTATGGTTTTCAGTTGCTTCCTTCTCCACTATTGAAATTCTCTGCATCAAGAAGGCAAAGTGCCATCATTTTCTGTGTTTATTGAGATCAAGCTCTAAAGCAATGGGCAATGTTTTATGTAGCTATTGAAAGGGAGAATATTTTTAGGAATACAGTAATTCAGCTTTATGTAAAACAGGAAAATAACTCAATAAAACCATCTGGTCACTAACATATTCATATGTTCTTAGTTACTTGAATACTTGAGCAGTTTACTACAGTTTACTCAAGGAGCTTATGGTTTGCTATGGTTTATGATTACATTTTAAAAATAATAAATTAGTTAGATAATAGGTACTATTCGGTACATTTATCTTAATTAATTGTAGATATTGGCAATGTTCCACTATTTGAAAAGTTTTACTCAGACATAACTATGATGTAGAAATACATTATTCCATAATATGTAGTAGAAATAGTATTTTTAAGACTAGATCACAAACTGTACAGACAATATTTCTGTGGTATTATGTTAAAATTGATAATGCTGACCATAAGATTTAATTGACAATTTATCCTTGACTGTATTGCAATTTTGTTAGCAATTATTCCTATTGATTCTACCAGCATTTTTGTCTTTTGAAAAAAAAAGTTAAGAAATCTTTGAATCAAACATTTCTAATAATACTTTTAGAAACTCCTATTAAACCAACTGTGCTGCCCATTGAAATTGGATGGGATAAAAAACTGTGGTGCATATATACAATGGAGTATTACGCAGCCTTGAGGAAGGACAAACAAGACATCACAGAAACAAAGAACAGAACCATATGTTCTCACTCATAAGTAAACCTTGAACAATTAGCATAATACTATAAGAAAGGCATTGGCAGTAATGGGAAACTGCCAGAAGAGGGGAGGTGGGATTGGCAGTTGAGGGAAACTGCCAGGGGAGTGGGGAGCACATCTCATCAACAAGGGTAACTGCATAATAAACATTTGCATACCTGAGCCTGAATTGTACTTCACATCTTTAAAATAAAAAATTCGATGGTCACAAAAAAAGAATACTCCTATTAGTTATATAAATATAGATCTCTAAAATTGGAAGACATGTTATTTGATATCAAAGATGAAAGATGAGAAAGCCAATTAGTTCCATTTTGAACAATAAAGGGGTTTATGGGTAGTCTCTACCTGACTATATAAAAAAAGGGTCATGGGCTCAATCTGGTCATAGCAAGGAAGTCCCTTTATTTATTATCAGTGCTTGCTAGAGAGGAAGGTCAGCATGAGTGTATTGTATTTGTGATTCTTAATCTAATACAGATTTTCACTTTAAGGATAAGGAATATGATGCCTACAAAAAACAGTATGCCAGTCAATTAAAAACAAAACAAAACAAAACCATGTGTCTTACCATGCCAGTTATTAGTCCCCTGATTTAGCATATAAGAACAATTTAAAGCCATTTTTAAAATTCTGATTTTTTCATTCCTTAAGATTATTTCTTTATTATGGCTGCAAAATATTCCATCATGTATATGTACCACATTTTTTAATCTAGTCCTCTTTTGAGGGACAGTATGGTTGGTTCCATGATCTTGCTATTGTGAACAATGCTACAATAAACAGTTTGTAATACTGAGTGATCTCTCACAGAAACAAAGATCTGAGTATCACATGTTCCCACTCATAAGTGGACCTTGAACAACTATTGTAATACTATAAGAAAAGAATTAGCCGGGCTCGGTGGCTCAGCCTGTAATCCCGCGCCTTTGGGAGGCTGAGATGAGTGGATTGCCTGAGCCCGCGGGTTCGAGACCCGCCTGGGCAGCAAGACCTCATCTCTACAATAAATCAAAAAATCAGCTGGGCATGGTAGCGCGCGCCCGTAATTCCGGCTACTCGGAAGGCTGAGGCGGAAGGATCGCCGGAGCCCAGCAGGTCGAGGCTGCGGTGGCCGGGAGCGGCCACTGCACTCCAGTCTGGGCAGCCGAGTGAGACTCCAACTCAGAAAAAAAAAAAAAAGAAAAAAGAAAAGAATTGACAGTGGCGGGAAACTATGGGGCGGGGGGCAGGGAGGAAGAGGGAGGTGGGATTAACGGTAGTCATTATCTGTCTGGGGACAGGGGCACACCTTGTCAACAAGGGTACCTACACAATGCATATTTGTATACCTAGCCTTTAAATGTATCCCACAATTTTAAAATAAAAAATATGTATATAAAAAAAGATTATTTCTTGCTTCTTTCAATGTCTGTTAATAATGCCCAACTGTATTTATTTTGTTTTCCTTTCTGGCATTATCATCAAGAACCTAAGGCATCTTCTCATTCTTAGTTTCTTCTGTATAAAACTTTAATTTTTTTTTCTTTAGACACTTCTGTTAACATTTAGACATTTACCTCTCTAATTATCTCTCTTTTGATCAAATATTTCTCTTCTGTTTTCGGTTTATTACTGATAATTAGAATACTACTGGTATTATAACACCAAAGGAGAAAATATTAAGCTATAGTAGTTGCTAATGTATTATGAACTTTACCTCTTGTTAAGTACAAGTCTTTTCTTCCCCCCTTTCTCCTATGGCTATGAAATGTCAGAATGCTAGAAAGTCAATTTTTAGGGAAGCAGCAACATATCGTTATAAAAAGAAACCGTAAGTAATACACTATGTAATAATTTACCCTAAGGAAATGTGTTCAGTATTTCTGTATGTATCCATTTAGTGACAGTGATGATATGCTGTTCTTGAGTGACTTCAAAATATCTCAAAGCACGTTTATATTATTTCTGATTTAGAAGATCATTTATTTTTCTTTTTTTCTTGGCAGGAGGAGGCTGAAAGAAGTCAAACGAGATCACAAGCTATGAACAAAGAGGACTAGTCTGAATTTCTTGAGTAGTTTCATATTTATTTTTAGTTGTTTATCATAGAATGAGAAATAATGCTCAAGAATTCCGATTTTGGTCCTCTTTAGACAATTCTGAACACTTTCAGGCAGTGTTAAGGAAACACAAATACAACAGTCCTGACTCACCTTGGAAATGATCCCTCTTTATAACAATATTTTAATTCTTCTTGGAGCAGAGTTACACGTTACTGCTTACAACCTAATCCTCGCTGTCACCCTAACTTGTTGGGTAATTCCATCACATAAGACTTAGATTTTGTGGCATAGGTCTCTGAGAGGTTTCACTCATAATTTAAGAGACATATGGGATTTTAGTACAATGGCATTACAGGACCTCAGGAAAAAACACATTATTACTTATACTAAAAACAACTATATTTTGACAGTGTTAAAATTAACCATAGCCCCAAAAGCAGAAGTGCAACATACCCAGAAACTGCAGTAATATTAACATGATGTCTAAACCTTGACACAGGAAATCAATTGAGTAATAAAAGAAGGTGTGAATTAGCATGCCAGTGCACACTATTTAAAGAGGGCACTTTTAAATAAAAGGTTACTTTCACTGAAGATTTACTGATTTTTCTTTGAAGGATGGTCTTATAATAATTTTCTATCATGGGCTACAAATTTTACTCTTCAAAGTAGCTTGCAAATTGAATATATAAGAGACTATGGAAAACATTAAAAAATTAGAGAAAATTTCAAGTCAAAGAAACATGGGAACTGATTTTTATAATGTAGAATTAATTATCAGTGTGTTGTTTACTATATTTCACTACTGCTAATAAGAATGTTATTGAACGCTTCCATGTGTTGGAAAATGATGCTAAATACTTACTCTACACAAATAGTAGGCAATAGTTTGGATAAAAATGAGGTAATCCCGCACCTTTGGGAGGCTGAGGTGAGTCGATTGCCTGAGCCCGCGGGTTCGAGACCCGCCTGGGCAGGCGAGACCTCATCTCTACAATAAATCAAAAAATTAGCCGGGCGTGGTAGCGTGCATCTGTAATTCCAGCTACTTGTAAGGCTGAGGCGGAAAGACCGCCAGAGCCCAGCAAGTCAAGGCTGCGGTGGCCGGGAGCGGCCACTGCACTCCAGTCTGGGCGACAGAGTGAGACTCCAACTCAAAAAAAAAAAAAAAAAATGCACAGAGGTTCATTAAATATCTTGTCTAAGGCACGGGGTGAGTAATTGGCTTAGTAAGTGTTAAATAACAGGAAATATTGAGATTTGCAGGTATTTTATTTATTTATTTTTACCATAGATTGACTCTTCATGGAAAGAACACTGGCATTTTGACTAAGAAACGTGGATCTAGTGATAGCTTTGCCACTAGTTAACTTATGTGACTTCTGCCATATTGTTTAACTGGGTTTAGGGTTTTTTTTGTTTGTTTGTTTTTTGTATTTTCCTTTATTCTCTATATAATGATGGAATGGAACTATACGACTGTGGGGTCCCTTGCAACTCTGAAAGAAAGTTGGCATACAAAGTAAACTTTCTGTAAGTTACATGGGGCTCAAAGGTAAAGCGTAAAAGTCACAATTTTTAATTATTACTAACTGACTTAAAAGCATAAATTAGTGTTGCTTATTTATTTTATTAGGTAGGTTGATAATACCTTTCAATTTCAACTCCAACAATGCTTTATTGTTTTATTCTGTGTGGCATGAAGGATGATTGGTCTGTTCTGCAATGTGTTTCTTCGTTTCTGGATACCTAAGCGATACATACACAATTGTTTTCAGCTGTCCTCAACATAATTGGATATGACTTGCTGAAAAGTCTGAGGCATAAAGAGGCACTTCCCGCACCATGTTCCTGGAGTCTTAGAGTGTCTGCCTGCAGCCTTTTGTTATACGTGCAGTTAGACAAGCACTAGTGTACCTCACCTAACAGAGGTTCTACTTAAAAATGAAGATTCTTAAGAACTACTTAGAATACTGTGGGCCTAGATGAACAAAGTGTGAATGAGAAACATTTTATTTTGCACAGTGAAGGGCTAGAACAAAAATCAGGAACCAAGACATAACTTTCTGGTCCACTGTCTAAGCATGTGTACCAGAGATTAGGGGGGAAGGCTGAAAAAGGTGTTTGCGTGAGCACTGAGAAGCCAGTCACCTACCTAGCCCAGAAAACATCAGGAACTGGCCTGCAAACTAATTCAAGACCTTGCTGACTTTTAGTGATGGAGCCTTCAATTAACCATCAGACTTAACTGACTGTGGCTTAGGTTCTGGAAGGGACAACCCTGTAGATTTCTAATTCTCATGAATGCAACTAAGGTTAGGTGGAGAAAGGCATTTTTAAAAAATCTGCATATAGGAAATTGATCAAATTATGCTGATGTTACATCAAAAATTATAACTCAGATTGTCTTCTCCTCTTTCACCATTACCATCACCTTTAACCCTCATCATTTTGTGCCTGAAATGTTGCAGGAGCCTCGTGACTAGTCTTCCTGCTCCTTGGTGGCTCATCCTATTCAGGCTGTCCTTTACATTCTCTCTAGATACATACCCCTTAACATCAATCGACTATGTCTCTCTTCCATTTGACCCTACCCCCTTCCACTGGTTAAAAAGTACCTGAAGTATTCAGCTACATTTTGCCTGGCACACTAAGCCATTTATAGTCTGAATCAAACTGTCACTAGTTCTGCCCCTTGGCATTCTTTCCCTAAACAGAGTCCAACCTTCTGAATACCTCATTGTTTCTGTATATACCTTTTTTTTATGCTCGTCTTTGGCGACCTGCTGTTCCCTCTGTCTATAATATCATTCTTCTTTAATTGGGAAACTCCAAGTTGTCGCTAAAATCTAACTCAGAATGTTACTTTTTTTGAGAAAAATTTCCCAATTCCCCAATAGTCTCCTCTTCATATTAGTCTTCTTTTCTTATCTCTGAGAGAGTATCTATCATATCCCATTATTTATTGTAATATTTATCACTTAGTATAATAGTTATGAGTACCTGTTAATGTGTTTGTTTCCAACATTATATGATATTTTCCTTGAGGTAAAAGACTAGGGATTATCTTTTATTTCCCAGGATTTATAATAATTCATGGCACATGGCAGGGTATTGAAAAATATTTATTAGAAGAACGAAAAACCCATCTCATAAATAATATAGGTGAATATATTATATAAAGTGCACTAGAATGAACTACAGCTTCACAAAATTAATACCTTTTGACTCCTTAATTTATAAATTTATAAGAATTTTAAAATTATGTTTAAATTTTGGCTCATTATTGACCCCAGAATAAAAGCATTGTCCTGCACTTTGGAAAGGGTGATACTTTGTCTTCGAAGACATACAAAAATATACATGTTTTAAAACATTAGATCCTTTTCTGAAATTAAATTTAAATGAGGAAAGAAGAAGAGAACAATGTGGCCGGGCTCAGTGGCTCAGCCTGTAATCCCAGCACTTTGGGAGGCCGAGGCAAGTGGATTGTCTGAGCCTGAGGGTTCAAGACCAGACCGGGCAACTTGGCAAGACCTCATCTCTACAATAAAAACAAAAATTAGCCAGCCATGGTAGTGCATGACTGTAATTCCAGCTACTTGGAAGGCTGAGGCAGAAGGATCCCAGCAGATCGAGGCTGGTGTGGCCATGAGTGTGACACTGCACTCCAGTCTGGGTGACAGAGTGAAACTCTGAGTCAAACAAACAAACAAACAAAAACAAAAGAAGAGAAGAACAATGTCACAGTCATGTTGGTAAGAGGTAGAGAGAAGAGGAGAATTAGATAGTAGATAGGATGCTGTACATTTATTCAACAGCACTTTTTATGCCAATGTAATGTGTCAGAAACTGTATTAGCTGCTGGGAACAAGGATAAAAAAACTCCTCTAATCAAAAAGTACTCAAAGAACATAAAAGGGGGATGAGAAATATTCAGAAATACATTTTATTTATATAACAACTGTTTTAGTTCTGGGCCCTATCATCATCAACCACCAAGTTTTTTATCTTTTCCTTCAAATTTTTTAAAGCTGTTTAAATAAACTCTTTGGATGTACTTGGTTTTATGATTGATATTTTGAATTTCAGAGTGGGATTTTATTTATAGGCATCCTCTAATCTAGGCCAGAGGGCAAGTCATGTATCTTCATAAATTATCTGAAATTAGAATTGAACTATTTAGATATTTTAAATAATGTGATAAGTACCTGCAAAACAACGACCCAAAAAAGGACTGACTTCTAATCATTTCATTTCTCCCTAACTTGATTCCTTCTCCCTAATTTGCCTCACCTAATGCAATCATAATCTTGAAAATCAAGCTCTTTTTATAAACTTTTTATTATAAAAGTATGTGTTACTCAATCTATATGAATTTAACTATTAATTGATCAATCATCCATTTGTCATTTGGGTAGGTTTTTGCTTAAGAAAAAGAATTTTCTCTGATGTAATATATTGGACTTGTTCATTTAATATTATATTGTTAAGATTTAATCATGTTGTATGTCTTTGTGGGTTTTTTTATTTTGAGTGCTTTTTGTAATATTCCATAGTTTTGTACCTACCCTTCTGTTGATGGGAACTTGCATTGTTGCAAGATTTATTCGGTTGATAATGATGCCACTACAAACAGAAAAATACTAAACACCTGTAGGTGTCTTAGGTAGTATGTGAAACAGTTACTCTTGGGTATATACCTGGGAGTAGAAGTAGTGGTCATAGATTATGTGAATGTTAAGTTTTAGGAGATGATGTCAGTAAAATTATGTTCCGAAATAGTTTTACCTCTATTCTCCTGTCAGCAATATATAAGAAAGGCTGTGACTCCAAGCCATTACTACCACTTGGTATAATAGACTTTTTACATTTTATCTAGTAAATGGGTACAACAAACTTTCAAATTTTAATAGCGTTAAATTGACAAATTTTTTAATAGTCTATGTTTTCATTTTTCTTATTTAAGAAGATATTTCCTACTCTGAGGTCTAAAAGATATTCACGTATGTTTTCTACAAATAATTTCAAGGTTTTTAAAAAATATTTAAGATCTTAATCCAACTGGTCGCCATTTTCCCTTTCTCCATTTACTGAAAAGTACCTTATTTTCCTGTTGTCTTACATGTTGTGTTTGTTATATATATTCTAGATACATGTGATTCTGTTACTAAGTGCTCAATCTTGCCTCATTAGTTAGTCTGTTCCTCTACCAATATAATACTGTCTTAATAACAAAATCTTCATAAGAACATTTGAAATCAGGTAAAGCTGTTTTCTATTACCTGCTGTTTCTCAGAAATCATCAGTCTATTATTATTTTGTTTAGAATCATATTTTCTTTTATTTTTTTTTTTTGAGTTGGAGTCTCACTCAGTTGCCCAGACTGGAGTGCAGTGGCTGCTCCCAGTCACCACAGCCTCGCCTGCTGGGCTCCAGCGATCCTTCCGCCTCAGCCTTCCAAGTAGCCGGAATTACAGGCATGCGTTACCATGCCCAGCTGATTTTTTTTTTTATTTTATTGTAGAGATGAGGTCTCGCTGCCCAGGCGGGTCTCGAACTTGCGGGCTCAGGCAATCCACTCACCTCAGCCTCCCAAAGGTGCGGGATTACAGGCTGAGCCACCGAGCCCAGCTTAGAATCATATTTTCAAATCCTGTGAAAAACTGTTTTGGAGTTTTGATTAGAATTGAATTTAATCTGTACATCAATTTGTGAGAGAATTGATATCTTCATAATATTTTTTCTTCTTATCTATGAACATAGTATATTTCTCAATTTTTCTTGTTCTTCCTTGTATTTCTTAATACAATTTTATTATTTTCTCTATAAAATTTTGCTAATTTTCTATTAGTTTTTGTTTATAGATATTTAATATATTTAAATTACATTTATTTCTATATTTCTTCTTTGTACTTATTCCTGAATCTAGAATTTCTCCTGTGTATTTCTGTATTTACATGTTTTTATGGAGAGAAACATAACAATGTACTTAATTATTTGTTCCCAAAATGAGTTAAAGCAGGTTCTTGTCCTTTTGACTCAATTATTCTTTGAAAATTAAAGTATTTTAGACAAAAATTGGAAGAATGATTGATAGCATTTTGGCTAGGTGAAACAAAAATTTTCAATGAATTATTATTCTTCTACAATTTTCAGTATTGTTATGAGAGTACAGAAGAAACAGGAACAATTAAATGCTGTTTAATTGTTTATATAGTTTTAAGCACATAAATATTATGTACATGGTGAAAGAAAGGTGTGTCAGCTTGCATTGGAATCCATAAAAATAAATCTTTTCATAGCTTTTGACCTCTTAAAAATGTCGATTTATATATTACATCAGTATCAATTATGTAAACTGTATTTTTAAATGAAATTATATTCATATAATTATTTTCATTTATGAGTCCACCAAAGGTGCCAAATGTTTTTAGTAAAGCTAAAATGAAGTGTCAGAAATACATACAAAACAGAATTACCTTCTTACAATCAGAATGGAATAATTTTTAGTTTTCTCATGATTTGTTGAAATAAAATTAGCCTTTCTGGGATTTGGATCAAAATTTCTTAGACAATGAAGACTAGACCCTATTGCACAAATTTATCAGTCACTGCCAACTTTCCATATTTCCTTTGTTGCATAAAAGTCATTGAGAAAAGTCACTAGAGGAAAATTCAGCTGAGACAATACAAGAAAATATGGATCGTGGGTGGAATATATCTGATAAATTGACTTGTGACATAACTCTACATAAAGTGGGTTTTTTGACTAACAATATTTTTCCTACTGACTGTCTATGGACAAATCTAAATTTTAATGACTCCACAAATACACCTACAAATAGATTACATTTTAAAGAAAACGGCATTTATCTGTTTCAATCAAAATGAAGAGTACACTAGAAAAGAGAATGTCACCTGAATCATCTTAAAGAAAGAAAGTATATGTTTGCATATAAGCTATATGATGTCTTGGTTATAAAATTGACTGTGGCAATACATGTAGAAAGTCTTTTAACTGAGCGTAAATTTAGCTATCTTTCTGTTTTTAGTTAGCTGGTTTTTTTTGTTGTTGTTTGTTTTCTGTTTTTCCTTCTTTTCTGGAGAGAGAGTTAATGTTATATCAGTTCAACTGAAAGAATTTTAAGTAAAATGAAAGATAAAAAATTAATATTTGAAACATTAAAAAACAATTTTCATGACCACAAATGGACTATCAGTTCATAAAATTTTATCTTTTAAACCAAGAGAAAACGGTTCTTACTTGCAAATGTTAAATTCATGAATGATGGAATAGTCTACATTGACATGTATTTTTACTGTAGTTATATAAGTTTTAATGTGAGCAACATAATCTGGTTTAGAAATATGTCATTGTGTGAATTATTTTTAAATATTCCTACAGCTATTGCATCATTCTAAAAGAACAATTTTATTTAAAAATATACAAAGTAATACAAGAACATATGAAAGATTATGTAATGTTTATTTGACTTGTTATTGCTTTGAATTTCCTCCTGTATAAAAATACTTAGAAGATATAGCCCCAGAAAAATCCATAACATTTTGTTTTAAATTTAACAGTAAAGAAGAATCAGCAATAACATCAGAAGAGAATAACTTTGAGAATCCAAAGATGACAGGTAATATTTTTATATAATTTTTAAACCGAATTTGTCTCTTTTGTTAAAGCCTACAATTAAAACAATTTTATAAGGTACGATTTTATTAACTTTTCAGATACCTATATTCCAACAATCGTTTGTTCTCATGAGGACAAGGAAGACTTGGAAACCAGTAATCAAAATGTAAAAGATGTAAACAGGGCACATGATGAACATAATGAAAACGAATTAGAGTTGATGGTAAGTGTTCTGGTTGCCACGGTATTGGGGAAGATGAATCCATTTATGCTTCAAAGATGCTGCAATGCCCACCTTTCAATAGCTTCAACTAATATAATTTGCAAATGTGAAAGCACAGCCTATTCTGTCCTTGCATCTTTAGCTTGATCAACAAGGCACTTTGATTTCAGTGTATTGCTTCTGGTCTATGCAGTGGTAAATTAATGACATTTATTTCTTATCTCTTTACCAGAGGCTCTGGGTAATAGTTTGTAGGAATTATAGGAGAGGTAGTACTATCCTGATGTGCATTTCTAATCTTTGTGACAAGTGTACACTTAGCATAAACTCGTCTGTAAAATGAGAAGACTGGACCAGTGATTGCTAGGGTCCTGTCCAACTCTACAAGTATATGATTCTTGCATTTAGCAGATTTTTTGTTTTACTTCTATCCTTGTGAGAATCTCTAAGTTCTATATCGTTGTAGAGTGTTAAATTACCAAGTGAAAAGAAAATAGCCTGTGCCATAATTTTTAAACAGGAAACAAATTCAGTAGTACACAATTTAGTATTAAATTTGTTATCATACATTTCACACTTGGTGAGTATTCAACCTATTTGGAAGTGGGGAGATGGTTTAGATAGCACTTTTATCACAAAGGAAGAAATGGGAGTAAACGAGTCACATAATGCAATTTATTCCTTACTGTATTTGGTTGAAGTTCATATCATTGGGATACATGGATTCATAATCATCTAAGATTAAAATGACATTTGCCTCTTCAAGTGTCAGTGCTGAAACAAAAAAGAAATAGAGCTCATCTCTTTCCCCACATATTCCACCCTTTCTGTAGTGATATAGGAACTGCATCACTAAAGTATGCAATTTACTTTGCTCCAACTTTAAGAAACTACAAAGTTGTCACCCATTGTGAGAATTCTCACCAGCTGAAAGTTAACATCACCATTTTTTTTCAAACCACAGAATATAATGAAAGGGCCCTGAAAAATCACATACTTCACCAATACATCTCATTACAATGAGCAGGCTCAAATATAAAAGTTTGTTTAGAAGTTACTGAGATTGTACGTCCAATAAATGAACAGGGAGCTGTAATTTAGATGCTAATTTGCTCCATGCTGACGTTAATGCATAAAACAATGAAACTCTATAATAGATGGAAATACAACCAAATCTGTGGAACCCACAGGCATTGGCTTACAAGACAGCTGTGCAGTTGACAAGTAACATGAGCCTTATGTGAGAAGAAGGGGAAAACGTAAGATTTGCATATAATTATTGAGATCATGCAAATGTCAGTTATGAGGAGGAAAAAAAAAAAAAACACAGGCATCTCACTGTTAAATCCTGACAGTTGGCATCACTGAAGAGCTCAAATACATTTGAGTACCAGTTGGCAGAGGGTCATTAAAACAGAATTTGCAGAGACATTAACTCCCTCACTTTTCTTTGAGTGACGTTTTGCTATTAATAGTTTGCAGAGGCTTTGCAGAAAACATATTAATAAGAGAAACTGTAATGGGGGCACCTACAGCAAGTGTAAATGCAGCAAGGGGCACCCAGGAAGCTGCTCTCTAATTGATTAGCATGGAGCTATCAATGTGTATATCCAAAGTGAGGAGAAAGTGCAATGACAAGCAAGAATAGTTGAATAATACAATGTGATATTTGGAAGCTGGGAAGGAGAGTGATTAATTTGGGGCCCTTTTCTTACTAATCTTATTCCCGAGTCATAGCCTACAAGGATCTCCCAAAACATCCGGCTTCCAGAGTTAGTACGAAATCCACAAATGAAATAAGTCAAAGAAATCTACCAGATAATTACTAGCTGGGTTAATAAAAATCTATCTAATTCACATGGTCATTATTTTTGTTGTTGTTGTTCTTATCCCATAAGATAAATCAACACTTAATAAGAATGAGAAGTACGGCTTCCAGAGATGAAAGGAACACATTTTCAACAGATTCAGACAATTTTCCAAATACAGCAGAGGGGTTAGAGAAGATGCAAATCCATGGTGAAATACGCACTGACTTGTTCCAAAGGTCTTTGTCTCCAAGTTCATCAGCAGAAAGTTCCTTAAAGGGAGATTTTTACTGCAGTGAAAAATATTCCTTAAGAGATGATCGTAGTCTTCAAACTTCAGAGAAAATTACTTCAGATATGGACGAAATCCAGTCATCCTTGGGAGGAACTAGTAGTGGTGAATCAGTGCAATTACACATTGGCAGCAAAGAAGTCCCGGATGATAATGCTAACCCAAGCAATGGTAGTGGCAGAGGGCAAATATCTTGCTCCTCCTCAGATCAACTAATGGCAGGCAACCTTCATAAAAAACATGAAGGAAGAGCTAAGAAAACTGAAATAAAAGATTGGGAACGTTTAAGAGATTTCCATCCAGATGAATCTGCATATCTCAAAGAATCAACAAAAAAGGGATTATCTGAGGAAGATTATGGCAACAGTAAGGATGATAAGGAACAAAGAATATACGCAGATGTTAATGAAAAACAAAGTAAACATTTTCAATCAGTCTTACATGACCAAGAAAGGAAGATGGGCCACCCTGAAATAAGCATGGAAGGAATTGGAGATAGAAACAGAGACCTAACTGCTCTGCTGAGCAAAGACACCACAGTTCCCACCTGGGTTGTTCCCACAGCAGATACATCTCATTTGCCAAGGACAAATTTAAGTTGGGAAGAAGCTGTATTAACCCCAGAGTGTGATCATTTGACTAGTGAAGGCATCAGTTCAGGAGGGATAGCTAGTCAAGCTTGTTCATCAAAAAATCGAAATGTCTTGAGGAATGATTATCTTTTCCAAGTTGAAGAAGAAAAATCAGGATGGGTTAATCCTGATGATCAGGATAAGAACACACAGCATAAACTAAGTTGGAATGTTCTGGAAAGTCAGGGAAAAGCAAGAAGGAGTAAGACAAATATAACAGAGCAGATCAAAGGAAAAGCAGATTGTGGAGACATGTGGGGAAAAAGAGATAATACAAGGAGTTTGAAAGCTACTACAGAATTGTTTACCTGCCAAGAAACAGTGTGCTCTGAACTGTCTTCTTTAGCTGATCATGGTATTACCGAGAAAGCAGAGGCTGGTACAGCTTATATAATTAAGACAACATCAGAAAGTACTCCAGAAAGCATGTCTGCTAGAGAAAAAGCAATAATTGCTAAGTTACCTCAAGAGACAGCACAAAGTGACAGGCCCATCGAGTTAAAGGAAACAGCGTTTGATCCACATGAAGGGAGAAATGATGATTCATATTATACCCTTTGTCAACGAGACACAGTAGGTGTAATCTATGACAATGATTTTGAAAAGGAATCACGTTTAGGTATTTGTAATATATGTATAGATGAAATGGAGAAGAAAGAAACCATGTCTACGTATAACCCTGGGAAGACACATGACAGGGAGAAACATGGCATTGGAAATATAACATCTGTAGAGGAATCCTCCCAGGATATTGCAGAAAATCATGAAGCAACTTCAAAGCTGGATTTACATTTGAGAATGTTACCACCAGACAAAAAAATATTTTCAGAAAACAGAGATCGTGAACGGGTTCCAGAATCAAACAAAATGGACTTAGATGCCATTGTGCATTCTGCCTTTAACTCAGACACTAATCAAGCTTCTCAGAATAGCTCTCACATTTCCAAACGCTGTACTAAAACTTCAGTGTCATCTTATAAACAGGCAATTGCTGTGGAGAATGCAATTACTACCATGACTCTCCAATCTATTGCTGCTAAATCAGAAAATAATTGTAATCCAACAAGAGAGATCCAGGGTATTGAGAAGCACCCTCATTCTGGATCTAAACCTGAAGAAGTTTCCAAAAGTCCAGGCATAGTGACATCAGGTAGTAGGAAAGAAAGAAGTATAGGCCAGATTTTCCAATCAGGAGAATGCAGTGGGGAAAAATCTCTAGGGCCAACAATTTTAATCAGTGAATCTTTTGAGAACCTGGAAGAAGCTAAGCATGAAAGTGAAGGATTAATAAACTCTGGACAATTGCTATGCTCTTCAGAAGGTAAGGAATCTGAGGACTCTGCTTCTGCCAGTCTCCCTCTCCAGGAAAGTCAAGTTCAAAGCAATGAATCTTTGTTTTCAAAGTATGCCAACTCAAAAACACCTTATTTCCTTCTGTTTCTGATATTTCTTGTAACTATCTACTATTACGACTTAATGGTCGGCTTGGCGTTCTACTTTTTGTCTTTGTACTGGCTGTCCTGGGAAGGGGGTAGACAAAAAGAGTCCGTCAAAAAGAAGTAACCTCAGCACTATTATTATTCTCTCCTAACAGATAAGCTATTTAGCCCCAAACATTTGGATTGGTGAAAGAGACTATTCATTGTTCAAAGATCCAGTGCAGTTTTTCTCTTGAAGGATCATTTAAAAAGGAATGCATATGAAGTTTGCTCCTTCATATAAGTAATTATTCTATATAGGACCATTATGTTTGGATCATTAAATACCTATATGAATATGAGATCTGAAGCACGTCAAGTTGAAATTAGGTACAGCTGTTGCTCCTTAGCAGGCTATGAAGTTGCAATGCTTCACATCTCTTCACTACTTAAAGTGCTATTTCTCGTCCTCATTTCTTTTGCAGTAAAGCTTCATTTTTTTTTCTTCCCTGAGAGTATATTTCCCCCTACGGTTTTAAAAAACAGATAAAACACGGACAATGGCAGAATTTTTTTTTGGTCTTTTAGTATTAACCATGAAATGTGCATTTACCACTGAATTATTTATCAGCACATATTGCTAGATCAAATATTTCAACTTTTATTTCATATTTTTAAGAAAACACCCATGTATATTGAAATGCATAAACTGATACTAAAGAGACACATTCTGTTCACGTGAATAATTTATGTGTGGACACACACACACACACACACACACACACACACACACACACACGCTTTATACTGTCTTAATACTACAAAGTTAGGGCATTCATAAGCCAAATTTGACAAAGAGTGTAACAATTGGGAGATTACCTTTCAATTCCAAAAAATTTTGTGGGTGGCCTGTCTTTAAACAGTGTTTTTCTCTTGTAAAGGGAGGCTGTAATACAGCTGAACGATTCCAATGTCAACTCTTCAGAGTTGAAAATGTAAATTAAAAGCTCCACAAGCATTGCTTCAGAATAAATTTGTACCTACAAAGCATAAGGCATTAAAAGATAAAATAAAATCTCCAAATGGACTATTTGTTCTATGTGTTTGTCTTCAAACAATGTTTGATCTTTTCTCATTATAAGATAATGAATTATTGCCCAAGATGCATTTAGAGTACAAAGAACTAGTCGTTGGTGATATTTATTATATGACTACCAAGTTTACAGATGACAACTCAAAATTTTAAGTAGGCAAGAAGATCTATGTGGAAATCTACTGAAGAAGAAATGAATACTGAGAATAGCAGTGACTTTGCCTATTGTTTTTATCTATAGTTAAATGTGTAAAGTAATGAAGTGAATCATTTTAGTTAAGTAGGAGTAATGCAAGGATTCATATATAATTTATTTCAGCAAGTATTATTGAATGATTACTATATGTAAAATTCTGTGCTCTGTTCCTCTGATACTCTACATTGCTAGTCCTAGGCACAGATATGTAGTGTGATACTCTGCACAGTCTGGGTGTAGATATGTAGTATGATACTTCTGACTTGGGTGACAAAAGGAAAAAAATCACACAGAGGTAGCTTCTTTGAATAATTCCTTTTCCATAGCAACTTCTTCCATAAAACCTACCTTCTTTATACCTACAAAGTGAGGGCATTCATAAACCAAATCTGACAAACACTGAAACTATTGGGAGATTATCTAGCATTGATCTTCAGAGAGAAAAATTAATCTGTAAAGACAAATCCAATGAGTAAAACTTGTATATGTCATCCCACACAGCTAAGAAATATGCATTTGTGGGAAACAAAATAAGAAGGAAATATTTCTGCTGACTTCTACCTGGTAGTAACTGATTTCTTCAATTTTTATTAGGTACACAACTATTTCCAAATCCCCTAATTGCATACTACTTTCAAGTCCCATTGAAAGTGAACTCTTGACTTCAACTTTTTAGTTGACCAAATACAAACATCCTGAAGTAGAACTTAGGGCAAATATTTGATTGTTTGAGAAAGCACAATTTCATTAAATACAAGAAGAATACTATAAGCAGTACCTAAAAATTATCTCTAAAATTACTATCCTGATAATTTTGTTGACAGGTCTAAATTACAATGGAGTTAAGGTTAGCATTTTCTCAGTTCTTAACAGCTTGGTTTTTAAATTCTACCTTTAAGAGTTTTAGTCAATATGCCATATCTCATTATTGTAAAGAACACTGTATTGCTTTATGAACACAGGTGCCCAAACCGGACTTATTCCCTTAAAAGAATAATGTAACTTATGTAACTTCTTTTATGTCTTTTATATGACTTTTGGTAACATTAACTTACCAGACCTTCTTATTTACATTTGTAATGTAACAAAAAAGTTTCAAAAGATTTGAAATACTCATTTGTGTATATCTCTGCATGCAATAAAGAAATAATTGATTATTTAAATGTTTTTCCTGACATTACTTATGAATAACCTGAAATAAAATCACAAGAGCTTGTGAATCGATTGCTATGTGAAGAGGTGGATTTTTGTACCTTGTTTTGATCACATCTCTATGTAGAGCAAGAAAAGTGGTTCTCAGGGAGAACTGGCAACCCCTGGTTAATAAAGATTTGGCTGTGAATCATCAGGGCAAGGGTAATCTTTATAAGCATAACTGCTTATACTGTGTCTCTCCAAGTATTAGTTATGGGCCAAATGAGGATGTGGCAGAACAGTCGGCCAAGAGAGGTGCATTTTGCACATCTGCTGCATATGTGGGGTGAGACATATGATGTAACATCCACTATTTTTTTTTATCTTACTGGGCTTCTGACTATTAGAAACAAAATTCTAAAAATTATTTGCCAATCAAGCAAGTATAGGTAGTAAAAACAGTTATCTTTTTAAAAAGCACATCTGTAGAAGCCATCAATATCTCAACAGATTTCTCAGCATGAAAAGAAATGAACCCACAAAATGACATTCACTTTTTAGCACTGAAGAAACTTGGGTTAACTCACCCTTGTTTCTTGCTGAGTTTCAGTATTTTCATAGTGAGTTATTTCGAAGAATATTTATAGGTAAACAGGCTCGGTGGCTCAGCCTGTAATCCCGTGCCTTTGGGAGGCTGAGGTGAGTGGATTGCCTGAGCCCGCGGGTTTGAGACCCGCCTGGGCAATTTGGCGAGACCGCATCTCTACAATAAATCAAAAAGTTAGCCGGGCGTGGTAGCGTGCGCCTGTAGTTCCAGCTACTTGGTCTGGGTGACAGAGTGAGACTCCAACTCAAAAAAAAAAAAAAAGAATATAGGTATTTTTATCTATATCCATATTTGTATCATCTATCACCATTTTGTTAGACAAGCAAGATCATCTTTCATTTATCATCTTATACCAGTCTCCTGATTAAAAGGAAGACTTAAAAAGTATTCATACCAAATATGAGGAAATATTTTATTTTTCCTAAATAGTATTTATGGTGTGTTTTTAATAATATTTTGTCCAGTCATTACTATTATTTCATATCACTAGTCCTGTTGTCTTCACTCAGTTCAGTTTTTGTATATATATGAACTAAAAAAGCCAACAGAGCAAAATAATTAAAACAAGCAAACAACAAGAAAAAACTAACATGAGAACTAATAAAGATGCAGTCAGGTTCATCTACTAATTTCAGCTATCATCATCTTGGACTTTGTTTTTCAAATTTTTATTGAATTAATATAGGCATTTAATTTTTCAAATTTTTATTCAATGAATATAGGCATTGAACTATGCAATAGGATCTTCTTTTGTTATTTTAAGTTTGTCTTAGCCAGTTCCTAAGAAACTGAGAATAAGCCGGGCTCGGTGGCTCAGCCTATAATCCCGTGCCTTTGGGAGGCTGAGGTGAGTGGATTGTCTGAGCCCGCGGGTTCGAGACCTGCCTGGGCAGGCGAGACCTCATCTCTACAATAAATCAGAAAATTAGCCGGGCGTGGTAGCGCGTGCCTGTAATTCCAGCTACTCGGAAGGCTGAGGCGGAAGGATCGCAGGAGTCCAGCAGGTCGAGGCTGCGGTGGCCGGGAGCGGCCACTGCACTCCAGTCTGGGCGACTGAGTGAGACTCCAACTCAAAAAAAACCAAACAAACAAAAAAAAAAGAAAGAAAGAAAGAAAAGAAACTGAGAATAGAATCGATTTTTTCTGCAACAAGGTATGTAAGAAATAGGACACGCCACATTCTTCAGTGGTCTCCGCAGTTATACTCCTATATGAAGAGTTATACTCCTACTTAAAAAGATTACTTTTATTTATTTGGTTAAATTCCTTTGCTTATTCTTTTCTGTTTTTAGGAATAATTTATAATAAAAATTATGGCAGCATAATTTACTTCTAATCTTTGGAAAATAGATTTTATCACTAATCCAATATATTTCTGTTGCTTTACTCAAACCTCTTTAAACAACAAATTAAATTTTCTAGAAACTAGATTTGAATAATAATGTTTTACAAGAAATGTCTTTATTGTAGTCTGTTAAAACATTATTAAACAAACAACTCTTTATAAGTATAGCACTTTTGCATCTTTTCTATATTTGTTAAATGCATATATTTTACCTTCATTTTCAAGTATGAAACAATATATTATGTGAAAATTTAATGAAAAAATTCCCCAAGTCTTTTCTGGATACATCCTATTCTTTAGATTAATGGTAATAAACTGAAGAGAGGAATGGGTAAATCACTAATGGATTACAGAGAATTTATTTTTATTTGACTGTGATGCCTCCAACTTCTAATTTTTAGCAGATTTCAGTGCATAATTAAATTATTAGTCTTGCTTCAAATTGGTGCATCTTCCTTCTTATTACTCCACTCATATCATTTAGCTGTATTTCCCACTGCTGGATGCCTCAAGCTCTCCATCTGTCAAGTAAATCACATTGTCCCCAGGACACGTCATGCTCGTGTGTTCTTCCATGATGCTCCTCTCCCCATCAAGAGGATGCCTTTAGTTATATCTGTTCCTCTTTCTATCCAATACTGCACGTTTTGTTATGTATAGTTCAAGTCCTCATTCTTTTGTAGTATGCTACTATTTAAGTCAGTGAGATCTCTCCATTTTCATACCTCTTATGGCACTAACCTTTTTCCTGCATGCACTGGGCATTTGACTAATAATTCTAGCTGGACTGTCTGCTTGTTCAGAACAGGGACAAAAAGTTTTCTCTTTCCCCCATAACCCTGAAATATTTAGTTTGTAGGAGTCCTCAGTCAATCTTTGTGGTTATAATTGAATTGCAGTGATGTCCAATTCATTTATTGTCCTTGAAATTTGGTCAGGATACTCTGAGGTCTGATTCAAAAATGAATAAATTTAAGCCAATAAAAACTAGGATGTCTTAGTAAACTACCAATGACAAGGTTGAAAAAGGCATAGAGAACATAGAGAAACAAGATAGAATAATATCGTGGATTTGGGATGTGGGGAGGAGAGAAACATCTCTCTCTCCATTTCTCTTAAAAGTTAAATAGATTTTCTATATTTTTAAGTTCTTTTTAGCACATGAAATATTATCTTTATTCTATTTCATGGAAAATAATATACCAATTATATATTAAAAGAATAGTAATGCATACTTTAATTCACTGGCTAAGGTGAAAGTTTTTATTTTATTTTTTCTTTCTTTCAATAGCATGGTTGGATTGTATAACTGCAAAGAAGTCTGGGCTTTAAGTGTACTCACTGTTCACCTGTGCACATTGCACCTGATAGGTGACTTTTCGTCCCTTCCCAAGGTGAAAATTAATAGAACAAGAAATGTTTTCAGATAAAGTAGCTCAGTAGCTTCAAAACCAACAAACATCACAAGGCATAAGGTGTAAGAAACTCAATCTTCCCAACTGCTGCCATGCCCTTTGAAAATGGCTGATCTTACAATTTCACACCTGTTCAGCATGTCAACTTTTAGGATAAGCAAACAGAACAACCAAAGAAAACAATCAGTGGATTTTTTAAAAGAAAACATTTGCTTAATTAACATATAAGAGAGTACACGTACACACACACTCATATGCACACACACATTTGACTATTGTTCAATGCATGACAGTAATGGTAGTGAATATAATCTAATACTCACGTAAGTGATGCATGCAATTTGTGGAGGTTTACTCTTTTATTGAAGAGATTACTCTTATTATATTTAGATATGAAATAAAAATGATAACACAAAGATATGCCTATTTTCTGAGGCAGCGTCCAAAGGAAGGCAGTATATAGTATGGAAGTATAGTAACATATCATATAACAGCTTAAAACTATCAGCAATTAGTCTCTTAAGACTTAAACAAAAGTCAGATACATATCTATCATATGGTAGAATTAATTAATACCAAGTATTGGTTGTCTTGGTTCTCAAGGGAAACATTTAAAATATAGACGCACTCCATGGAACATAATGTCAAACAGAAGAGAGATGCTGCTTTAAAATCATTGTAAGAGGATAGACATTCTTTTTGTAAACACTTAAATCATCCATAATCTGTGTCTAATAATTATATGTAGGAGGATTTTATGTTAGAATTTATAATTATTTTTTAGCTAGGAACATTTATAAAAATATGCATTTAAATCATCACCATACATACAATATAAAAAGATTATATTTAGTTTCTACATATTAACTGACTCCCCAATTATTAAGAAAGTCTTTAGAATGTATCTAATTGTCCTTTTCCTTGATGCATATGAAATTTATCTGTGAATTTAGAAATAATGTTAAGTGAAATGGTTCTGAGTCTTACATAAAGAGGTACACAAAGATTAAAGAAGAGATTATTTATTTTTACTTCCAAAGATATAAGTGGAAATATTTTAAATACATTTCTACTCTTTGAAAGTTGGAAAATAAAGTAGGAAGTAAAGATATTATAAATGTCTTCTGCATTTATTTCAGACTTTTTCACTTTTAATATTATTTTTGACACATAACAATTGTACATATTTATGGGTACAGTCTGATATTTTGAAACATGTAAACAATGTGTAATTATCAAATTAGGGTAATTAACATATTCATCACCTCAAACATTTATCATTTCTTTGTGTTGAGAGCATTCCAAATTTGCTGTTTTATCTACTTAAACATGTACAATAAATATTTGTTAATTATAGTCACCCTTAATACTATAGAACAATATAACTTATTCCTCCCATCTAGATGTAACTACATTCGCTAACCAACCTCTGGCTACTCCTACCTGTCCCATCCCCTTCTCAGCATGTAGTAATCACTATTCTATTTTCTACTTCCATAAGCTCGACCTTTTGAACTACCACATATTAGTGAAGATATGCGGTACTTGTCTTTCCGTGCCTGACTTATTTCACTTAAACTAACATCCTCCAAGCTCAGTCTTATTGCTGCAAATGACAGAATTTCATTCTTTTTGCGAGTGAATAGTATTCCATTGTGTGTACATATCACATCTTCTGTACCCATTCATCTGTTACTCAACATGTAGGCTGATTCATATCTTGGCTATTGTGAATAGTCCTGCAATAAACAGGGTTCAGTTCATGGTTTATTTCAGATAGCTCTTGGACATACTGATTTACTTTGGATAAATATCCAGTAATGGGATTGCTGGATCTTTTGGTAGTTCTACTTTTAGTTTTCCTTTTTTTTTTTTTTTTTGAGTTGGAGTCTCACTCTGTCACCCAGGCTGGAGTGCAGTGGCCGCTCCCGGCCACCGCAGCCTCGACCTGTTGGGCTCCGGTGAGCCTTCCGCCTCAGCCTTCCAAGTAGCCGGAATTACAGGCATGCACTACCACGCCCGGCTGATTTTTTGATTTATTGTAGAGATGAGGTCTCGCTGCCCAGGCGGGTCTCGAACCCGCGGGCTCAGGCAATCCACTCACCTCAGCCTCCCAAAGGCGCGGGATTACAGGCTGAGCCACCGAGCCCGGCCTACTTTTAGTTTTCCATAATGGCTGTACTAATTTACATTCCCACCACCAGTGTACAAGTGTTCTTCCTTTGACACATTCTTGCCACTGTTTGTTGTTGTTTTTGTTTTTTTTCAAATAGCCATTCTAACTGGAATGAAATCATGTTTTATTGTGGTTTTTATTTGCATTTCCCTGATTAGTAATGGCGAATTTTTTTTTTAAATACACCCAATGGCCATTTATATTTTTCTTTTGAGAGATGTCTATTCAGCTTATTTGCTCATTTTAAAATTGGATTTTTATTGTTTTTTACTGTTGAGTTGTTTCAGTTTCTTTATATTCTAGATATTAATTCTTTGTTTGACAAGTTGTTAGCAAATGTTTTCTTCTTGCTGGTTGTCTCTTCACTGTTGGTTGCTTTTTGTTTTGTTTTGTTTTATTTTTACTGTACAGAAGCTTTTTAGTTTGATATAATCACATTTGTCTATTTTTGCTTTTGTAGTCTCTGTTTTTATGGTCTTCCCCATAAAACTTTTTCCCAGACCAGAATCCTAAAGCATTTACCCCATGTTTTCTTCTAGCAGTTTCAAAATCTTGGGTCTTACATTTAAGTCTTTAATACATTTTGAGTTGATTTTTTAGTTCTTTTTTGAGAAAGGTCTAGTTTTATTTGCCTACATGTGAATATTGTTTTCTCACCACCATTTATTCAAGACATTATCTTTACCTCAATGACTGTTCTTGCTGCTTTTGTTGAAAATCTGTTAACTGTTTTTAGGTTCTCTATTCTTTTCTATGAGCTATGGGTCAGTTTTTATGCCAGTAACATGCTGCTTTGTAGTATATTTTGAAGTAAGGTAGTGCAATGAGTTCAGCTTTGTTCTTTTTCCTCAGTATTACTTTGGCTATTTGGGAACTTTTGTGGTTCATATGAATTTTGGGATTTTTTTTTCAATTTGTGAAGGATGTAATTGGTATTTTGATAGAGATTGAATTGAATCTATACATCACTTTTGATTGCCTGGTCAATTTTATAAAATTAATTCTTTCAATCCATTAACGGGATGTTTTTCTTTTTGTGTGCTCCATGTAATTTCTTTCATCAGTGTTTTATCATTTTCTTATATAGATCTTTTGCCTTTTTAGTTAAATTTATTTCTATGTTTCTTGTGTGAATATTGTGAATAGAATAGTTTTCTTAATTTCTTTGTTTGATAGTTTGCTATTGGTGTATAGAAATGCCACTGATTTTTGTATGTTAAGTTTGTATCTTATAAACTCTACTTAATTTGTTATCAATTCTAAGAGTTTTTTGATGGAATTTCTAGGTTTTTTCAAAATATGTAATAGCAGGTCATCTGCAAACAGGGGCAATTTGACTTCTTCTTTTCTAATTTGGATATGTTTTATTTATTTCTCTTGTCTAATTGCTCTAGCTAGGACTTCCAGTACTGTTGAATAAGAGTGATACGAGTGACTATATTTGTCTTGCTCCAGTTTTTAAAGGAAGTTTTTAGCTTCTCTCTGTTCAGTAAATGTTAGTTGTGGGTTTGTCATATATGGCCTTTATCATATAGTTCCTTCTATACCTAGTTTGTTCAGAGTTTTTATCATGAAGGGATGTTGAATTTTACAAAATGCATTTTATGCATGTATTGAGATGAACATATAATTTTGGCTCTTGATTCCATTAATGAGATGTATCACATTTATTTATTTGCATATGTTGAACTATCCTTTCATCCCTGGGATAAATTTCACTTGATCATACTGAATGATCTTTTGGGGTTTTTTTTGTTTTGCTTTTTAAAAATTACTATAAAGGTGTGGGGTACAATTCAGGGGTAAGTATACAAACGTTGACTATGCAGGTACCCTTGTTGATGAGGTGTGCCCCTCCTTCCCCTAGCAGTATCCCTCAACTGTCAATCTCACCCCCCTTCCCCTGAGAGTTTCCCACTACTGACAATCCCTTTCTTATGGTATTATAATTATTCAAGTTCCATTTATGAGTGAGATCATATGGTGACCTTTTAGTTGTTGTGCGCTTGTCTGATTTGGTATCAAGGTAATGCTGCCTCATAAAACGGATTTGGGAGAATTAACTCTTCTTCAACTTTCTGTAAGAGTTTGAGAGTTGACAAATCATTAGCTAGACTAAGTAAGAAAAAAAAGGAAAATACCCATATAAGTAAAATCAGATATAAAAATTTAGACATTACAACTGATACTCCAGAAATACAAAAGACAATTAGAGACTAATACAAACAAGTATACACCCAAAACTTGAAAAACCTAATGGAAATGGATAAAATCTAGGGTACATAGAACCTAAAAACATTGAGCAATTGCAACAGCAACAAAATAAAAAATCCTGAACAGACCAATTATTGGTAACTAGATTGAATTAGAAATTTAAAATCCCCCATTAAAAAGAAAGCTAACATTATTCTAAAACTGTTCTAGAAAATTGATGAGGAGATAATTTTTCCAAACTTATAGGCTTTGGCATGGTGAGCCAAGTCTATAAATACAATTCAAGTTAGATTGGCTTCTCCCATGTGACTTATTTGGTCTACCTTCCCCTACTCACATCCTTAAGTTATTACTTAATTTAAATGTGATGATTGATTTTTTATTACACAAATAAACAAGGCAACAAGCTGTGGCCTCAATAACATCTGCTATGTATCCCACTGATCTCTGCATGTGAGATTTTCATCTTTAATAACAATAACATTAAGAATAAAAGTAAAAAATTATAGCTAATTCTTGAATGTTTATAATAAGTTGGACATTGTTTAAAACTCTTTCTGGAAAATTACACATTTATTTTTCACAACTTCACAAGTAACAGATTCTTAGTAATGTTAATTTTTCCAGGGTTACACAGCTAGTCAGGTTCAGACTGTAGGAGTGTTTCTCCCATTAATCCTCTTAACCATTGCTCCATGTTCCTCCTTCAATCTAGATACACTGAGCTATTTTATGAATTGCACAGCTCTATGTCAGCATGCTTCATGATACTATATTAATACAAAATACGTTACATGTAACACATCATATCTCTTGCATAAATAATTCTCTATTAATACTCCTAAAAATGTAAAATTTCTTAAAATATTCTATTATTTTCAATTCATGTTTATTCAAATCAGTTCAGAAAACACTCACTGGGCTCCTTCTAGGATACCAGCATTGTGTTAGGTCTACATCTTAACCAGCTTGAGCACAGCAATGGATGTAGAGACATAAACCAATAATTGCAAGTTCTTGTGACTGGTTCAGTAACAGAGGTAACATTTAGGATCCCAGAAGTGGCACAATGAAAGGACTGTTTGAACCTATATGCACTTTGCTTTATATATTTCAGAGATGTGCCATCTGTTTAACACTAGACTTTTAGGGATCAAGGAAATCACAAAAAAAACCCTCCAGATGTCTCATTACACCTAACTTTTATATACATAAAAACAAGATGCATCCAACATGAGGATACAAGTTGATATGATTTGTATAGTGCTTATTTATTCCTGATGTTCTAGTGTATTTAATAATAGTACCCCTTCAACTTTCATAAGTGACATGTTTGGATGATAAATTATAAGATCAACCTTAAAATCTAAGACAATAATCTAGTTAATAAATGTAAATTGATTTGTGTCATGTGAATAAAAGTGGCAGCTTTCCATTTAAGTGCCATCCACAATCTACCGACAGAATTCTTGTCCTTAGGGTCATAGACTATAATTCAGATGTAACAGCCCCTGATCAGTTTAGGTAAAGGAGAGCAACATTTTTCCAGACTCAGTAATGTAGAAGGCAAATGATGAAAAAAGAAAAGAAAAGAAAAAGAAGAGGGAAATCTTTTAAAAAGTGCTGGTCAAAATCCTTTAGAAATATATAATTTACATTACTGACATTAGATAACAATAACATTGTGAGGTCAGATACTATAGTCTATTCAAAGGATTTAGGACAATGTGATAATTCCATCATCCAAAATAGCCAAAATGAAACAAGATGGAAGAAATTTTGCAAAAGTTGAGGAGGCTACTGTGTGTTACTCAAAATTATAATGTTGTGTGTTGCTGGAAGCTGTGTCATGAATATACATTCTGCTCATCAGCAGTAAGAGCAGCAAAAGTTTTGGGGGAAATAATTATTTCATATTACTGGAATTTAAGAATGATGGAGTAAAACAACTCTATTACAATAACAAAAATACATAAAAATGTAAATAAGATATCCAGTAAGAGACAAAGCTATTTTAAGGCAGAATTAGTGTCACTCATCACTCTAGCTAGTTTTGCAGCAGCCTTAACATTTGGCCTTTCTTCATTCATTCAGATAATGCTGTGCTTCACAATGGATCGCTCTTGCTTCACTTTGCTAAATGAATATGCATATTGGAAACTTATCCAAAGAACTACTATCATTACTTAAGACCACAGAATAGGGTCTTACTGATATGCTAACTGAAGACTAGCATAGTTGCTCTAAAGACTTTTAGCTATGCCTTTAAGGTTCAAGCTAAACTTACCCATAAAAGATATAGAGGAACAGTTTTTGAATTATTAAAAAAATTATATATCATTGGGTTAATTTTATTCACCTACAACTAAACCGTTCTATCCTCAAAGGTGAAAAAAGAAAAATAGCTTGGAGCAGTGTGAGCTCTGGAGCTGTGCAGGCTCAGAGAAACTTGAGTATGGGATTTCAGTTGTGCTCCTCCCTCTCCCTTTGAGAGAGGAGAAAGGGAGAAGCCAGATAGGCAGACAGATTAGGGAAGTCGGGTAAAAACTTCTGTTGCAAGCACAGGCTGGGGAGTGAGTACACCTGTTTCCAGGTCCATGGACTGCCCCTTTCCCGCACTTCTTCTTGATTGGCCCTTTTCAACTCTTTCCTGATTGGGGCGTTTCAATCCCACACCATAGTGTCTCTCTCTGATTGGTGCTACCACCAACCAATCAGCACACTCTCAAGACTATAAACCTCTGACTGCCGAGGCATTGTTGGCAACTTTTTTTCCAGTGGCCGCTGGGAGCTTCTTCTGTCTTCTAATAAACTCCTACTTACTCACTCGCTGGTGTGCAGGTCCCTCATTCTTCCTGGGCACAAGACAAGAACTTGGAACTGCTACACTAGAAGAGCTGCACACATCCACCGAACTGGATGAGCGGGACCCACCAGAGTGAGAGAACTTCAACTCTCTTTGGGGGCCTGGCTTGCCAGCTTACTGAGCCTGCAGAGCCATAAACACTTCTCAGGGCTCAGCTCACCAATCCCCAGACTAAGAACTGTAACACTCCTTGCGGACTCTGCAGCTGTTGGCATCCCTGAGTTCTCAGGTACCTCTTCATCCCCCTGCCCCAAGGCCATTGCCTCCCCAGCTCCTGGAAGTGCAGCTTCAGGAACTGCAACATCCCTTGGGAGCCCGGTTCACCAACTCATGGGACAAAAGATTCCATTCACCTTCACCCATGCCTGGGGACAATTGTTTAAAGTCATTTTTTGCTGACTAGCTCAGCTGCCTCACCCGTTATCCTCATGTTCTTGGAATCTGTGATGCAAAGAGCAATGTGTAACCAACCAATAACTTATATCAATTTCACCTTAGCTTCTTCCTTTTAGGTCCTCAAAGATATAGAGCTTGTGGTATTTTATAAAGTTGGGTGTCTTCATTTTTAATTTTTAGGGCCAAGGATAATTCGATAGTAATCAAGCTCGTTCTTTGGTTAAAAATAAATCCCCTCAAAGTAATTTAAACAAAGGAACAAGGCAACTACAGGACTAGAGGTGAAAACAGGTATCACTAGAAAGAGACACCAGGAAATAAAAAGCTATCAGAAATGGAGTCACTCCTGCGATTTCATGTTCTCTAGTCTTTTTTTTGTTTTCTGTTTTTGTCAGTGGGTTTTCTCTTTCCATTTCCTCGTCAAGAAATATAGTCCCTAAAATAGAATTCCTCAACACTGGCTTTACATTCTAATTGCAAGGGAAAACCCTACAAAACTGGAATTATCTTTGGGAGGGTGGGCCCCTTCTAGTGCAGGTTTCCCTTGCTAGGTAAGTGTTACTGGAACCCATCGGCCTCAGGTACCAGCTAGGATTGCTGTGAAAGGCTGCGTTTGGCTTCAGTGAATTGTTTGTGGTTAACAAGTGACTGGTTCTTCCATCATGACAACACACCTGCCCACACCAGACTGAGTGTTCAGCTATTTTTGACCCAAATCGACGTGACCCCCATACCCCACCTTCCCTAGTCACCTGATCTCGCCCTGAGCGACAAATTTGTATGTGTGTGTATTCCTGGATGAAACAAGTCCTCAAAAGGAAACGTTCTGCCAATGTGGAAGAATTGAAACAAAAAACAACAGAAGCAATAAAAGTCATAAAAACTGACGAGTTCAAAAACTGTTTTGAGCAGTGGAAAAAGCATCTTGATAGGTGTATTGCATCAAATGCAAAGTACTTTGAAGATGACTAAAGTTTAAGCATGTGAGAATAAATACACAGTTTTTTATAAATAAATTCTGTTGTTTGGGGGAATCCCCCCTTATATAGACATCCAAAACTAGTTAGAGTTTTCTGGGTCTCAGTTGCCAGACTTTTAGGACAGAGAAATTTGTTGGCTCTGCCTGGATTTGAGGCTTATTCAGAGTGAAATCTAGTGTTCCTGGTAACTGGAGGCAGAGGGTTTGTGACTTTCACACAGGGAATGTGAGAGAGTACTGCTGTAAAGAGAATATTTCCAGGTTCTCCAAGAGTTGGTGGAGATAGTACCCTAGTGATGTATTACTATAATGTATAGTAATCTCATATCTTCTCATATCTTCATGGACATGTTTCTGCTTCTCTTTTTTCTTTTGATCTATACATCACTAATTTCTATAGATTAATATTAGATCTTGTTATCAGATCAGCCAAGTTCCTCTAACACGTTTAAAATTCTTTAGTTCTTGGCCTCTGCTCTTCCACATGAATAGCAAAATCAGCTTATCAAGTTTCATAAAAACTTGATATTTATTGAAAGTTTACTAAATGGGTACAATAATTTGAGGATAATTAATATTTTTAAAATATTAAGTCTTTCCATCCTTGAGGATAGTATATTTCTTAATTTATTCTTTTTTATTTCTTTCAATCATGATTTACAATTTGCTCCATGATCAAATTGCACATTTACTATTAGATTAATTCCTAGGTACCTTATGGATTTTGTTGTTATAAATAATAATTTTTTCTCTATTATATTTTCATTTGACAATTAGCAACATGGTGCTATTGATTTTTATATGTTACTTATTCAGCTACTTTGTTGAACTCTTTTAATTATTATTATTATTTTAGAAAGCAGGATTTATTGAGAGAACAGAAAAGCTCCCACAGTGGGAGGGGACTGAAGAGGATGCCTCTTTTAATTGTTTTATTAGTTCTACTAATTATTGGTTCTATATTTTGATAATTAGATCAATAGTGCAAAAACACTATCCATTTTCTTTGCTATTTTATGCAGCTTGCCAAACTCTTGCATTCGTTATTTTGTGTTGTTTTTAATCCACTCCTATTTTATTTTCCTCAGTTTCTTGAGCTGAATGTATAGCTCATTTTTTTTTACTTCTTTCTCTTAAAAGTCCATATAATGCTATAAAATATACTTGATATTTTATCTGCATTCAATCTGCAATTGGTTTTGAGATACTTGTATCTCAAAAACATGCGCAAACATAAAATATATCAGTGACTTTTTCACTTCTATTCCTAATTCACATTGTAACTTAATGTACGAATTACTTAACAGAACATTTAATTTTTAGGTGTTTTATTACCGATGTCAAATTAGATGAGGCTATTGTCATAGAATATTGCTTACTGACAATTATTTGAAATGTGATAACTTTGCCTTTGTGACCTACTACATGGTCATTTTGATTTGTATTCCCTGTATACATTTTTGTATATATTTATTAGGCCAAGTTTTTGAAGTTTGTTCTTCAAAACCATATTCTAAATTATATTTAGTTCATTTTGACTGTCATTATTTAAAATTTCCTAATAAAATGGAGGTATTCATTTCTCCTTGCAGTTGTGCCAATTTCTCTTTAAATATTTCAAGATTCTTAGTTCACAGTTGCAAATAAGCTCACAGTTATTAGCATTTCTTGTAAATTTTCCATTTTATTGTTGTACCTCATATCCTTATAAATGCTTTGTCTTAAATTCTATACCATCTGATATTAATATTGCTGCATTCGTTTTCTTATAGTTAGTATTCATGTGTCGTAGCTTCCTCATCACTTTATCATGGCTCTTGCCAAGAATTTATAGCTACGTTAGAAAATCCAATCTGTAATTTTTCTTTTAATAGGTAAGTTTCAGCAGTTTACACTATTTTTATTAATATGTTTGAATTAATTTTTACCATGTATGTTCGTTCTATTGATCATTACTTTTCTCTATTATTTCTTTGAGGAGTAAAAACTTAAAATTTTTTTTTTCTTACCTGTTTGCTTTAGAATTGATAGATATTGAGTATCTCTAATGTGAAAATCCAAAATCTGAAATGCTCTAAAACCTGAAACTTAAGTGCCAACATGATACTCAAAAGAAATGCCCATTGGAACATTTTGGATTTCAGATTTTTGGACTTGAGTTAACAAGTATAGTAAATGTTTCCAAATCCCCCAGTATCCAAAATCCAAATCACTTCTGGTATCAAGTATTTCCAATAAATAAAGGATACTCAATGTGTATATTTTATTTAAATTTTGTTAGTAGTAAACTTTTAATGTTTAAAATATATGCTGAATGACTTTATTTTAACAAAGTAATTTATGTTTTCTGTTCTGTCATATAATGGAACTGCAAACGTTTGTATACCTAACCCTGAGTTGTACACCACATCTTTATAATAAAAAAAAGGAACCATAGTGTGTTTTGATTACCTCATAATGCATACTGTTTTCTAAAGTTTTTAAAACCAATTTAATTCAAATGCAGTTATATTTAGAACTAATTATTAATTTTATGGATATTTCACACAGTTTAGTGTTTACTCTTGTTTTTTGTATCAAAAGCTATTTATCATTTTCAGTTTTTCCTATGGAAATGCATCCACTTATATGACAGTCCTTTTGTGAAAATTTCCTTAATTTTTATAAATCTAAATATGTCTTTTCTGTTGATTTTTTTTTTCTTGGCATGGCATTAGATGTGGATAGTTATTTTCTTCTTAGAACTTTGAAGATACTCCACCATCCTCTGGCATCTGGGCAGGTAATTTGTGCTTTCTTTTGGGAAACTTTTAAGATTTTTCTAACTAAATAAACATGGTAGAGTTAAAATGATTGTTAATTTTTCTCCTTCCAAAAACTTCATAAAAATGAGATTAAAGGGACAAAATAACGTCAAAATCTAAAATAATAAAAATATGGGAGAAAGACAGTGTAGTAAGAAATTTTTGGAAACTAACACAAACTGATGAGTAATCATTTACTTCAAAGACCAAATAAGGTTGAATTCTATCCTAGCATTGGCAGAATCTCAAAATCAATCCAGCAGCACCATTTAACATCAGAAATGTTAGAAGCACTAATTGCCTCTATAAATGGTAAAGCAGTTAGAGCTGAAAACAAAAGGAAAGATTGTGTAAGATGCATTCAGATCTCTAGTTCTGTTGCTCTTCCTACACAGTCAATCAACTGTGCTTCGCCAACCCTGGCAGGATCAGTGGTTTATTTTCTGAGTAAACTGGTCTGCCTAACATAGAGGGGTCAAAATAGGCTTCAGGGACAATAAAATTTGGAGATTCATCTTTTGAAAACCTGTCATCAAAATAACTGTTAGATAATCCTACTGTGAGATCCATCAGTCAACAAGTTTCCCTGTCTCTCCCTAAGATATGTATGTATGCATATATACATACATACATATCTTAGGGAGAGACAGGGAAACTTGTTGACATATATATATATATATATATATATATATATATATATATGCATACATACATATATGCATAAAACCACACATAACCTCTAAATAACCTTTTAGTTCATTACATCCCTAAATATTATTAGAAAATCAAAACTAACAACCATTTGAAGAAAGTCTCTAACTTAAAGGCAGAAGCCAAAAGAAACAAATGGACCCAACAAAACTAAAATAAAGACAAATTTGGGAGCAGAAAAAAAATTCAAAACAACTAATGACTGGTATCCTCAAAGAGATAGAAGAAAATGTTGTAGAAGCACATACAAAAAACCAGACTTATTAAAAAGACTAGACAAAGAACAAAACAACTGTGGGACTAAACAAATTCTAAAGGGTTGAAAAAGAACATTGAAATTTCCCAGGGATAGGGGAGGCAAAACAAAAACAAAAACAAAAGCAAATACAATGCTTCACCAATGTATCCTTCCACCAATAATGTATCAAAGGGACTATTGATTACAACACTGGGTTTTTTACAACTTTCTAATTTTTGCTAATCTAATATTTGGAAAAAACCCTGTTGTTTTGATTCACATTTCTTGAATTTTATATGATGTTGAAACTATTTTTTTCCTCTTTCACCATTTGTATTAGTTTATCCATAAGCTTTCTATTTATGACTTTTAATCTGATTTTGAATTGTTGTTCATATTTTTCATATTCATTTATAAGATTTTTTTGCATATTAAAAATAGCCCTTTGTTACGTGAAAAAAAAAGAAATTTCCCAGAAATTAGAATGAAATAAATTAGAAATGGAAAATAAAGAAAAGAGAAAATAGACATCAGCATCATAACAGAAGGTCTAAAATCCAAGTAGCTCAACAAGGGCACAAATAAACAATGAAGAGCACCAAATAGATTGTAAATAGTAGAAAAAATATTCTGAGATTGAAAGACATGAATGTCTATATTTCAAAGGTCCACTGACAATTCCAGTAAAAATTAAAATAGATGCACAAAAAGACACTATCATAAAATTTTAGAACTCAGGAAACATGGAGAAGATCTATAAAAGATTTCAGAGAGAAAGAAAATTATACAACGTGCTTACTTATTGAAATTTTCTTAGCATCTAGCATGTATACAGTTAAGTCCCCCATACACAAACCCTCAAGTTGTGAACTTTCAAAGATGCAACCATGCATTCGCAAGTCCAATCACGTAAGTTAGTTCATGTGTCTGGTGTACATTGTCACAGGCATGCATCCTCTACAAGTGGTTGTGCTTTTGTGTACTTTACTGTAATATTGTTCTTTTCAAAGTACTGGACTGTAAGATTTAAAATGTATTCTTTATTTTTTGTATTTGTTTTCTATGTATTATTTGTGTGAAAAGTAATATAAACCTACTACAATACAGTACCATATAGCCTATTGTGTTAGTTGGGTACCTAGGCTAACTTTGTTGGACTCAACAAACAAGTTTAAGTCACAAACACCTTCCCATAACAGAACTCATTCATACTTAGAGGACTTACTGGATTTGATTTATGAATTTATTTTATGCTTAAATTCTAGAAAATTTCAGCTATAATTTCTTAAATATTAATTCTCTATCATTCTCTCTATTCTGGAATTCTGGTTTATGATGAAGTATTTAAATTTCTCCTCCATACCTCTAAATTAATGCTTGATATTTTTCTATTCCCTTGTTCTCTGGAATGCAGTCTTAGTAAATTCCTTCAGTTATCTTTTCATTTCACTACTACTCTCATTTATTCTGTTTAATATAGAGTATTTTTTCAAATTTCAGTGACCATAATTTTTTAGTTACTTAATTTGCTCTTCTCATACCTAGCCATTAGAAAACTCCTTGCCATTTATAATATAAAAGTTGTTCTTTCATTTGTCTGTTTGAGTATTTTACACATAGATATTTAACGTCTTTATTGAAATGTTTCGTTAAGATAATTTAATGTGGAATGAATTCCTGTTCTAATTCTTGATTCGGTTACCTATACTTATTTGGTATCTAATTTTTTCATGTGTTTTAGAATTTTGTTTATAAATGCATCTTCTCCCTCTTTCTCTGAGTTTATTTCTCCCTATCTCAACCTTGTTTTGCTGTAGTTTTCACTTGGCTTCTTGATGTTCATCTGCAGAACCAGACCATAACATGGGACTGTAGCTTCTGTAACCATGTAGATAATAGAAATGTTGCAGATTGTGTCAATTGCAAAATCAGTTCATTGTCTTTGGGCTGTGATTAGTAGGACGCCTATGTCTGCATTCTCCCTAGGACTGGAGAGTGTTAAATTTGCATCAAGGTTTCAGTCAGTGTTTGTTTGTTTGTTTGTTTTCTTGAGAAGGGGAGCCCCACTCTAATCCTTGGTTTCAAATTGTGAACATGCCTTAAGTAACATTATCAAATATTGTTTTTTGTTATCCCAGTATTGTATGTATCATGTCTTAGAAAGTAGCAGGGGTGGAGGTAAGTGGGGGAGAAAATTCAACCCCGCTATATTCGTTAAAATGGGCATTAGAAGGAGAGGGGAGATATTAGGTCTAGTAGTGGTCTCCATTTCTACATTATAAATTTAGGATTATCTCATAGTCTGGTTTATTCCAAAAACAGCCTTTGTTTAAAGGGCTGAATTGATCAATGCCAATTTCAACAAACTCAAATTACTTTGGTTGAGTATGCTGCCTCCTATGTCTAGATGGACACCAAGAGTATCTTAAAATTAGTAAGAATTTAGAATTTAGATCACAGATGCTATGTGAAATTAATTTTCCAAATATTTATTATATGCTCCCAAATTACACTACCTCATATCCTTATATGTAATTCAAAATATGTTAGAACTCATGCTTGAAAATCGTTATGTTTGAAAGAGAAGGAAGTGACTCATTATTAAAAGTTATTGGACATTTGATAAAATACTTTTTTCATTGTAATCCAAAAGTTCTTTAGGGCTTCAACAGTGTGTATTTGAAAGACTGGTGAAATGAAATTTCCTTTGTCCTGAAATCTAGGTACATGCATTTGAAAAAGTTTATATATATATTTATATTAGCATAGAAACTGATGGCGGCCTGTAAAAGAGCATGGAATTCCACTGAGAAAGCTAAGACAGAGAGCTGTTTTTTTTATTTCTTGGGTTTCTCTTGAACATTTTCATTTTATATCCCGTCTTTCCCTCTTTTCTTTACCACACGATTTTTTTTAGTGTTATCTTGAGCTAGTCCTAGACAGTTAAAAAAAGTATTGCATAGTGACTTAGGACTGGATCAAAGCAGATTTGTGTTTTTCCCTACTAAATTTAAAATTAGTAAAATATAAATATTATGTTGATTATCCCACTAAAGAAAGAGGATGGAAAATTATTTTAGTGTTAAAATCCACATTAACCAATGTGTGACTTAAATGACTGCCATGTTTCAGTTTCAAAAGGTATGACCAAAATACAGCAACATCAAAATACCTAATTGCAACCTCTCCTCTGATTATTTGTGTCATTTTCCTGAGCCTCATCATGGTGTATGACTGACCTAGCATGTCATCAAGTCCCCACAATTTTTTGTAAAATCCCTTTGATCTTATTCAGGGAAAATGCCTAGTATATATTTACTTTTCATTATAGGAAAATACATCTTTATGAATTACCTCTTTAAAAACATGCTTTAATACAACCTAGAAAATTGAGTATGGTTCCTCAGATACCCAGACAATTCATGTATGGGAAAAGATTGAATTAAATTGGGATTTTACTAGTATATTGAGTAAACACTTCATCTTTGAAATGTTAACACTACCTGAGGACCCCGAGAGATTTCTTTTTTCTTCCAATTCATAAATTAGAATTCTGCTGTAGGTGTGACCAAGTATGGAGTTTTTGTTTGGTGCAGTCCCTTTCAAGTCTTTTCAAAGTATCCTGTTTACTACAATGATAGTTTTAACATGTTTAGGGAAGTAAGTGGAAGAATGTATCCAAGACTCAAAAGGTTTGACGATCATTTATTTGTTATGATAAGAAAACATTCATGGATCAATATAACTGTTTCTCAAATTAAAGGCAACCAGCTGACCATAACTCTTTCCTACAGTTAACATATGTTAAAGTTAGCTGCTGTGTAATGTTAGGCATGTACAACATCTCACACAACAAAAAATCCTGTGGGCATTGGGAATGATTTCGCAGGAGAGTTGGCTTATGGGCAGGTCTTTAAAGTTAGAAGAGGTTTTTTGACAAGAGATGGGAAAGTAAGAAGTGGGTTGAATTCATGAACTCAATAGTTAGAATAAAGTATAATAAATTGAATTAACTTCGAATTCGCACTTCTTTGTCCTAGACACTACTTAAAATACTCTTTTAAAATGTTTGAGTTAGGTACTATTAATATTTCCATTTTGTAGATGAAGTCCTGAGGCACAGACAGATCACTCAGTTAAGAGGTAGAATCAGGATTCAGTCCAAAATAACTGACTCCGGAGCCCAGACTGCTAAAAACAAGGACTCTGGAGTGAACTGGCTGACTTCAAATCTTGATTTCATCTACAGTACTTACGTTTAGTACTTGGCACAGGATAAGTGCCTGATATATGTTATCTATTTTAATTATGTTGATTGTTATTAATAAGCTACTTCGCTGTGGCCATATATGTTATTCAGTATAGTGCAGATGATACAAATATGATAAGTGAGAGGTCTCAGTCCTTAATAAACTTTCAGTCTTGTGGAAGAAATGGATACAGTCAGCCCTCTGTATCCATAGGTCTCAAATTTGTAAATTCAATCAACCACTATAGAAAATATTTGGGAAAAAAATGGGTGATTGCACTTGTACTGAACATATACAGATTTTTTCTTGTCATTAGTCCCTAAACAATATAATATAACAGTTATTTACATAGCATTTACATTATACAAAAGGGGACCCAAAAAAATCCTGAATTATTTTTTGGAGGGTGGACCCCTAGTAGTTCAGGCTTCCCCCACTAGGTAAGTGTTCTAGGAATCCACTGGCATCAGTGTACCAGCTAGTGTGTGTTGTGAGAGTCTGCGTTCAGTAAATTTTTGTTGGAGATTCTTTCAAGAGTTCACTGATTTATGATGGGGGATTATGAGCTCACCAGCCCACACCAGGCTGAGTGTTCAGCAATTTTTTATCAAAAATGACATGACCTCCATTCTCCACCTTTTCTTTTCATCCACTCTTGCCCCAACTGATTTTTTTGTTTGTTTGTTTCCATGGATGAAAAAAGTCTTCAAAGGGAAACATTTTGCCCATGTGGAAGAGGTAAAATAAAAAACAGCAAAAGCACTAAAAGACATCAAAATTAATGAGTTCAAAAACTGTTTTGAGCAGTGGAAAAAGCACCTCGACAGGTGTATTGTATCAAACGAAGAGTACTTTGAAGTTGACTGAAATTTAAACATGTAAGAATAAATATACAATTTTTTAATAAATAGATTTTGTTTCGGGAGGGTTCCCTCCTTGTGTTAGGTATTATAAGTAATCTAGAGATGATTTAAAATTTATTGAAAGACGTGCACATGTTATATGCAAATATTATGGCATTTTATAAAAGAGACCTGAGCATTTGGTAGCTCAGGGGTTCTTGGACTCAATCCCCCATGGATACTGAGGAACGAGCTCTATACACCCCAGATGTATAATGGGCTATGTATAGGAGAGATTAATTACAATTGGAAGAGGAGATCAAAGACCCCAGGATTTGTTTTTTGAGAAGAACGTAGAAAAGATATGCTTGTAGTTAAAGAGATAAGAGGGTGGGAAATTATGGGGTGAAAGGACAGTTTGCATGAAGGCATGTTGTTTTAAAAACTCTCAATGTATGTTTGAAGAATAGTTCGGCTTGTATTTAATTTTCATAAAGGGATAGGGAGGGTAGTGGGAAAAAAAAGTCAGGAAAGCAGTCTTAAGTTCTGACCTCATGGAGCCTGGAAGAGGTCTTTAAACAAGTCAGTAGCAGATCAAAGGCCTTTTTGAAAGACCATTTTGGTAACAGGGCATAAAGTGGAGGAAGATGGGACAGGAGGACACATGCCAGGCGTGGCTAGTTTTAAGTTTCAGCTTAATAATTCTAACTGCACACTAGTTCATTAATTTATTTTTGCCATTGAACAAATCACTTACTATTTTGATCCTTTGGTTCCTCATCTCAAAATAAGGAAGCTGAATTGATAAGTATGTCACCATCAGTTTGTAAAAATCATAAACTCTCTGTGCTTGACTTCAGGCTTAAATACTTCCACACATATTTTTTGCTCATGATAGTGATTCACAGATATGAATAGCTTCCCTTTTTAAATAAATTATTGTATTTAACATTTCTATTAATTTGGCATATAATATTGTTTTTTGCTCAATATTTTACCTTATTGCATTTCTTCTCGACCAAACTGTAAGTTAATTGAGAGAAAGCCATGATTTATGCTTTTATATTTAAACAGACATTAGTATATAATATAGGTTCAAATAATATTTGCCTAATTGATTGATAACAATAAGAAGATCTATGCTTTGATTATGGTTCTTTTCCAGTTGAAGAATTTGCTAGGTCCACTTCTAGAACAAATTTGATTTGCAAAATTAAAGCATTTGTTTTTTCATTACTTTGTAAGTAAACTTAAAAAAGATATTAAGTTTTAATGTGTATATTTTTATATCTTATCTCCGAAATACATACTACCAAAAAGAGTGGAGACAATATGTTTTTCCCAAAATAAATATTCAAATCCATAAAGGAAGAGACAGTTATACAAAATATTTTTTTAATTATGAAAAATCTCAATATATTAAGTTTTCCAAATAAGAGAACCAGATCTCAAACTAAAGAGCTTTTAATTGGGAACTTTCACATCATAATTTCACATTGCACTTTGAACTGTGGTAAAACATATATCCCTTGATATTTGAAGCCTGAATGTCCCCTAGATACTTTAAGATGCTACAGCAAACAAAGTCTTGTTGGTCTGAGAAGCCACTAGAAGTAAATTTTAAAACTAATTATGGTTCTCCTGCTGAGAGTTTCCTTAAGAACCTCTTTCCAATTTCTGTCAAACATTTGCAGTTCTAGTACAAACACATTTATTTCTTTTTTCAGAACTAATTCACTTGCATTTAAACTTCAAGGTAGTGTTTGCCTTTCATTGTGAAATAGGGAAAGGTTATGAAGAAATTTACCAGGAATTAAAAAATTAACTCTGAAAAATCTTTTAATTTTGCAAAAACTTAATGGGTCCAGTCCTAACAATCATAGAGTCACACAATTATTTTTATGGATTTGGGACGATCTTGCTGCCAATTCAGGTTTTAAGGATGAAAAAAATCAATTAAAAATAAACTCTCTGAAGTGATTGTATTAGCAATCTAAACATTAGTGGGAAATTACCAAATGTCCCTTCTTCTTTTGGTCACATGTATTTTCTTTCCTCATGAAAAATAAACACAGCAGCAATGAATTCCTCGTGCTGTTCTCGGACCAAGACAGATGAGGTGTAGTTGTCTATGAATAATATACTCTCTCTAGTCAAGAGTTGTATGAAGACTTTCCATATGTAAAATGTCTTTCTGTCTGATACCACTGTTTTGTCCCAGAAAAGGAAGCGGATTCGATTTAATCCAATTTGTCTCTAACCTCTATGTCTTAACATTTCTTCAAAGAAAAGAATCAGAGTGAATAAGTCTAGTTGGGCCATTTTCACCAATTAGAAAACTATAGAATTATATATATTATATGTATAATTATATGAACACAAAAATTGAATTTGCATTAAATTGTAAAATACTAAGGTTTATTGTCACCATCTTAATCTCAATAATTCACTAAAAGGGTATCTTGTAGCCTCTATGATAGTAACAACTTGAATGGAATGCAAATTTATATTAGAATTTGCAAATATATTTTAGAATTTGCTAATATATTTAAAAAACTGTACAAAGCTAGTTTCATTAACTAGGTTTACATAATGCATTTTTCTTATGACAATCATACCTCTTATGACATTCAAGAATATATCTGTTTAAATATTTTAAAATAAATTACTCACCTTTTTTTGGCTTATTGTCATTTAACTGAACCCCACAGTTACATCCAATAAGAAACTAAAAATGAAGTTTCTGTCAACTATTTTCCACTAGCAAACATAGTGACTCACCTTCCAAATAAAAGCATATCAACATGAAAGTTTCCCAAGGGTATATTCTAGGTCATAATCTTTATGTTAATAAATTCCTTACTGAATAGTAAATTGTAAGAATATATTACCTTATTCCTGTAATACATTACCTGCCAGCAGGTAATTACCCATCAAAACCTAAACAGAAAGAAGATTGCCCTGTGACACCAGTGACCCCTGCAGGTAAAGTTAAAGGAAAAAAGTAAACTGTAATTGGACAGAAGATGTTACTGCATATTAGAATGTAGCTAGGTAATACCAAAGCATTAAAATTTATCAGTGACTCCAATGGATTTGTTATTATTATTTACTAATTGGAGATTTTTAATCTGCAGAATAAGTCAAGCATATGTTTTGGGATTTTACACTAGCTATTATTGAATACGTTTACATTTTGCATATCAGCTGATATAGGGCTGATTTCAGAGAATACCATCTAGATAGGGCCCTTAAAAAGCTGTTTAGAGTTATTTGATTAAGGAGTTAGTAGAGATTACAAATGACCATCTGGTATATTGGCCTGCCTGAAGATTAGTTTCAACGACCAGCTAACTGGATACTTATGAAGTACAAAGCACTTCACATGAAGTCTCAGTAACTGCCAATAAGGTAAGCATTATTATCCACATACTATAGAAAGAGATGGTTAAGTGGGAATATAAGTGTCAAAGTTGAGAGACATGCCCCAAAGTCCCTTCTCCTGAACATTATTCTATAGGGTGAGTGTAATGTTTAGGAAAGTTCACAAAACAGATATACATGTACTTCAGTTCCCAACTTAATGTCATATATTTAATGACCACTTATGCCTACTTAATATAGCATTATGGGCTGGGTCCTGAATAAGTTTGAAAAATAGCCAACAATTAGCATGAAGAATTTCTTTAAAAGAACAATGTATCATTAATGTTTTAAACAAACACAGTTGTGATAGCCCAACTGATGACAATAAAGACAGTAACCACCAATTCAACTATTTCCTATATACAATTGAGTCATTATTTGTAGTACTTTCATGAACATTAAAATTTTCCAGCAACTTGTGAGAGGTATAAATAATTTTTACTGCTACACATTTCTTCCTGATTTATTATATTGTTTTTTCTGACATTTAAAAAAAGTATGCTTTGAAATTTACTATTAAGTTTATCTTTTGAGTTCCCAATTAGCCCATGTAAGGTCTGAGACACAAACAAGAGAATGTGTGAATGTTTCTGTTACTCTTACTGTATAATAATGGAGGAGTATTGTCAAATATTGTCTTTAAAAGAGCTGTCAACATTGACATAAAAAAATAACAATGAATAAAAACAAGAGTATCCATATATTTGCATTTCTTTTTTATGTCTTAAGTAGTATAGATGGATCACCAAAAGCAAAAATAATATTAAAAATGATTTGATCACTCCATGTTGTATGCATGTTTCAAAATATAACATGTTTTCCAGGAATATGAGTAATCATTATGCATCAATAAAAAATGTATCAAGACTTCACAGTGAAACCAAGTATTCGATATCTATTCATTTTTTTCATAATTATTTAATTCATACCTAATATGTACCAGGCAATATAATAAGCACTGGGTGTATTTGGTCAACAAAACACTATGTTCTGCACATTCACAGGCCTTACAGCCTAGAGGGAAAACCGGTAGCAACTAGAAAACAAATAAATCATTAAGAGAGTTAAATGCTTTTGAGGGAATAAACAGAGCAGGAGGTTGGAAAGTAACATGGGAGAATCTACTTAAAAAGAACAAGCAGAGAAGGCATCTGTTTTACTTAACTTGGGCTTTTATAACAAGTGCATAGACTGGTTGGCTTAAACAAGCATTTATTTTTCACAATTCTGGAGGCTGGAAATCCATGATTAGGGTGCCAGCATGGTTAATTTCTGGGTGTGGGCCCTTTTTCTGGTTTGCAGAAGGCTACCTTTATTCTCTATCTTTATACGGCAGAGAGAGAGGAAGGGGGAGAGAGACAGAGAGATGGAGAGAGAGGCAGAGAGAGAGACACACACACACAAAGAGAGAAAGAGACACACACAGAGACAGAGACAGCGAGAGAGACAGAGAGAGAGCGAGAGAGAGATTACTTTTTGAGAGGCAAGGAAAGGTGGAAATCTGTTCAGAAATTGCTAAATGGGGTCAATACCCCATCATCCAAAGAGTGTGGATCTGAGGGAAAGAATCTGACCTTGTTGAGCAACTACTGCAAGAAGACCCACGTGGGACTGTGGAGTGTGGCTGACATCAGCACAAACGAATTCAGTTCAGACCAGTTGAGTTCAGACAGCATCTTATGAACTTTCAGAGTCTGAATCTCAATTAATATGTAATGGGCTTCAGGTAGAAATAAACAGGGCCTTCTCTTGTTTCTATGTAATGATAGATATAAGTAGAGAAGAGTAGGATAAGGAAATTTTAAAAGGATATTACATTAGATAAAAGCTAAGTTTTTATTTTAGAACAAAGTTAATTATTTTCTCAGGTTACTGTAAATGAAGCAAGTATAAGAATATTGTTTTAAAAATATCAAGTTGCCACATTAATGGAAAAAGAAAAGGTTTGTGTAGATTGAGTTGAACTAAATATTGTTTATACCAGGCAAAAGAATACATCGTCAGATTATAGTGTCTTTACATTCTGAGTTTTTGCTCTACGCTAAAGTAAAATAAAATTATTTCCCTTTTAATTAAAAATAGACAGTTTTTTTATATCAGCCTTCAAAAAGAGTAGTCAAGAAAAATATCTTCCAAAAGGTAAATTAAGGGTGTTTTTTTCCTCCTTCTGTAATAAGCACAGCCCAAGTATAAAACAGTAATGAGTCAATGTGTACATCATGCCAAAAAAAAACCAGTCAAATCAGTGAGAAAAAAATTAGTTAAGCCAGTTATTTGATTTAAAGGAAAACTCAAAAGGTGGGTTTTCTGCACTTAACACTTTATAAGGCGAGGTTGGCCTCATATAACTATAATTATTTTGTTCACTTATATGTAAAATGAATAGAATAATGCCTAACATAATAGGATTTTGCAAAGAGTTGGATAATAAGCTTTTTTCCCAGTGACTGGCACATAGTAGGAATTTGGTTTATAGCCTGAGTTGCAAGCCTATCTAAAGGTAATCTGTATTAGAGATAGACGTAGAGGTTTGAGGAAGCTATGCTAATAGGTCAGTAGTTAGTTGCAGGTAATTTTTAGAAATTCTGTCAAATTATTAACTAGGAAATTTGTTCTTCAAACATCTACAATTTTATAAGTATAACAGAAGAATGCCGAAATTAGATCAAGAAGGTAAGTGAATCAGTGAAACAAACATAACTTCAAGCACTCTTGCAATTTTGTTCCTTGCTGGAATGTGCTTCTCATCCTCATACATGTAATTATATCATGAAAAACATATTAGGTTTCAGAAAAAACAATTGAGAATTGCCATGGATTGAAATGTGTTCTCTGAAAAAGGTTGAAATCCTAACCCTCAGTACCTCAGAATATAAACTTATTTAGAAATAGAGTCTTTGCAGATGTAATGAATTAAGTTGAGATGAAGTCATACTGGGAGAGTGGGCTCTTAATACAATATAACTGGTGTCCTCATAAGAAAAAGAGAACACAGAGCTACTCAGAGCAGGTTAGTCACAAGACAATGAAAACAGAGATCGGAGAGAGTATCCACAAGGAAAGGAGAGCCAAGGATTTCTGACAAACACCAGCAGCTACAAGAGGCAAAGAATGATGATCCCCTTCAGATTTTAGAGGAAGGATGGTCCTGCAGGCCCCTTTACTTAAGACTCCTGAACTCCAGAACTGGGAAACAATGCATTTCTGTTGTTTTAAGCTGGTTTGTGATCCTTTGTTATGGCAACTCTAGGACTCTAACACAAGGGGATAGCCACATGGAGATGTAGCTGACTGTGGTCTTCAACCTATGCTTTTTTACTCCATCAAAACAAGAGAAGATAAAACTCACATGAAATAAGATAATATCAGTAGCAGTTCATTCTTAGCCTCAATCTTGGTCTGGTCAACAACAAGCCTGAGCAAAAATAAACAAATAAAATAGCAAGCCATATAAAAAAGCAGACAAACAAACATCCTGATCCTTGATTGCATCTTCTCTTCTGAGTCTTTTATGCATCATTTAAGTGACAAACAAATGCTTATTTCTGCCAGACCTCCAGGGCCTACACAGCTGTAGAAAAAGAAAGTCTATTACATTGACTTCATGCATCTTTAACAAAGGTGCCATCTGGGGTGCAACACCAGAAATCTCTTTTATTGGTGATAATGTTTGAGCCTAAAAGAACACAATCTGATTTTTTTTTCAGTCCCAGGTACATGAAATTGAGCTTACACTGCTGCAAGTTAGGAAAACCTTGCTTTAAAGGCTGTAAACTGCATATAACTCTGTGAATATATTCATATGCATGATATTAAAATAGCTTATATGTGCCTAAAATCCTAGATTATAAAAATAGCACCCAGCTAAAAACTGTATTTTCTCTTCTTTTCTTTTCAGTCAATGCTCTCTCCTTCTGTGACCATTATAGTTTTCTGTGTCCTGTCTTTCCTTCACAGTCTTATTTGCCATCAGTCTTAATCCATTTTCACAAACAAATTAAGGCAGAGAGCCAGATGAGGTATGCAACTCTACTCTCTATCATTCGCTTCCTCATGCCTCTGTCAGAATCAATAAATACTCATTCAAAGGAGGGGGGCTAAGCAACTCATTAATCCTCCTGCTCACTGCTTCCAAAATATGGGCGACTTGTTAGGTGCTCTCTGACATTCACAATGCAAAGTGTCGCTCCTGAGCACTGTTAGAGATCTAGCAATCCAGGCATAGGGCAGAAGGAGGGAGACTTACCAGCAACAATTACCCTGGTGAGTGTGTGTGCTGTGATTCATCCACTCACAGCATTTTACAAATAATGTATTTTCTTCATACAGGATATAGGATGTCTTTGTGTTCAGAGACTCTTCTAAACCTGGTGTCTCTTCATTGTTTAAATCTGTCCTTGAACATGAACAATACTCTGGAAATTTTTAGTTTTATGCAACATTTTTCAAAGTACATAAGAAATTTCTTCAAACAAAAAAAAAAGTGAATAGTGATTGCTGACTTTTGTAGAGTGAATACTGAAGGAAGGAGATGCTATGTGAAAACTTCTCCAGCAATTCAGGTGAGGAATGTGGAACAGAATACCATAGAAATTCACACATAATATTGGAGGGTTAAAGGAAATCAGACAGATATAGACTTTGAATGGGTCTATATGCTTCGGTTTCTCACTCTCTTTAACCTTCAAGTTCAAAGTTTAATATCTTGGGCTTACTCTTCTAATTCTTTTGTTGCCTCAAGTTTGGGAGATTTTATTGTTTTCCTCAAGGATTTCCTAAGAGAAGGGATGTGAAAATTAACATCAGTCTGAACTTGGTAACCTCTACTTTATTTTATTATTTTTTTTAGTTTGATTTGGCTAAAAGCCATTATAGCTGCTGTTTATTATTTCAAAACACCATTAATGCTTACTATGTGATTCATTTCCATGTACATTTTTCTTTCAGAGAGCTTTAATTTAGAACAACGTATGCATTCGGAGGAAAATATCAGATAATTATTTACTCAAAAAACAGGAGAGAGGAGGGTTGAAGAGAGCATATCCCGTGAGATCTAAGACTGACAGATTAGCAGCAGAAAACCTTTTGTCTGGAAAGTAAGAAAATGATCCCAAGAACTAAGCACAATATACCTCTCAACATGTCAAAACCAAAGAAGATTTATACGTGCAAAATGTCCAATTCTCTTTACTCATATGCAACTAACTTGAAGATTCATCTGACTTGGAAAATAGCCAAATTGAATATAAAACCTATAATCATAACCATAACATTTGTGTAGATTAAAAAATAAAACCACTGTATTTTCCAGAAGTGATATTTTGCTGCTTCATAATTTCAAATATTTATTTTAGTGTATTAATTTATTTGTAAAGTATAACAAAGTAATAGCCTTTCATTTGGATAGTATAGAGTATCAAAATTTTAGGGATGAAGAAAATAATAGCTACCATCTTCTAAGTACTTAAAATATTCCAAGAATAATGCTGTGCTCTTTACTTAAAATGTTTCCTCTAATCTTCACAAGAAACCGATGGCTTTAATAATATTATTTTCCTTTAGTAGATGAGAAATCTGAGACTCATAGAGATTAACTAACTTATCCAGGATCACATATCTGAACAGTGGCAGTTGAGGGTCATATCCAGAGTTGACAATCCTAAGGCATGTGCTTTGTCTACTTTGCCCAAAGAGTCTTGCTGACCAAATGTCAAAGATGATGCTAAATTCTACCAATTAACTAAATTTTCTGAACTCAGCATGATTTGCCCCCTCTAATGAAATGGACAAAATTCACTTGTTTTGGGACTTTGATTCCACTAAATGTAACACTGTGGTTGCTTTCTCATTTTCTTTGTCTCCCTCACTCCCCCTTTCCTTCCCTCTCTCCCCTCCTTATTCTATCATAAAAATAATTTGAAGGGGATTACAATGAAATACATATATTAGAACCACTAAAACTCTCCAAAAGATATGTCCACAAGTTTGTGTGATGTCAATGATTAAAAGTGATAAGATAACTTCTGTTGAATAAAAATATTAACACAAATTTCAACACTTCATTAATTAGTGTTTACTCAGTCAACACAAAGCATTGAGCTGCTACTATATTCTAAGGATTGTGATGAATCCTGGGAATGCAAAGACAACTACATCACAGGTATCTTCTTCACTACATGCACTGTGTTAGAGTCTTATATAAAAGTTGTGAGAGGATGGAAGTTGGTGGCTCACAGCTGTAATTCCAGCACTTCGGAAAGTTAAGTTGAGGAGATTGCCTGAGGCCAGGAGTCTGAGTCCAGCCTGGGTATTACAGTGAAACCTCTTCTCTACAAAGCAAAAAATCAGAAAATTAGATGAGCATGGTTGTTCCCACCTGTAGTCCTCGCCACTCGGGATGCTGAGATGGAAGGATTGCCTGAGCCCAGAAGGCTGAGGTTATGGTAAGCTGTGTCTGTCGTGATTATGACACTGTGTTCCAGCCTGGGTGAAAAAGTGAGGACCCTACTCAAAAACAAACAATAAATAAAAGTAGTGGCAATAGGACGTAAGTAAATGTGTTTAGGAGAACTGTAAATGTTCCACAAGGGAGACATCTCAAGAGGTCATAAAAAATATTAAAAACAAAATCCCATTACAAAGTGGGCAAAAGATATGAATAGACCCTTCTCAAAAGAAGACATATGAAAAACTAACAGATATGTGAAAAAAATGCTCAGCCTCAATAGTCATCAAAGAAATGCAAATTAAAACCACACTGAGATACCACCTAATTCTAGTTAGGATGGCCATCATCAATAACTCAAAAACCAACAGATGCTGGAGAGGATGTGGTGAAAAGGGAACACTTCTACACTGTTGGTGGGAGTGTAAACTAGTACAGCCTCTGTGGAAAACAGTGTGACGATTCCTAAAAGATCTAAAATCGACCTTCCATATGATCCCGCAATCTTCCTACTGGGAATATACCCGGAAAAGCTCAAATCACTCTATAAAAAAGATACCTGCATGTGTACGTTTAATGCAACATTGTTCACAGTAGCAAGAACATGGAACCAGCTATGTTGCCCATCAAAATAGGACTGGATTTTAAAAAAATGTGGTACATGTACATGATGGAATATTACACAGTCATAAAGTACAAAATCATGAACTTCACAGCTACCTGGATGGACCTAGAGTCTATAATACTAAGTGATGTATCACAAAAAGAAAAGAACTGAGTATCATATGTTCTCACCCATAAGCGGACCTTGAACAATTATCGTAATACTGTAAGAAAAGGATCGACAGTAGCAGGAAATTGCCAGGGGTGGGGGGGGGAGTGGGGGGATTGGCAGTAGTGGGAATCTGCCAGGGGAGGGGGAGCATACCTCATCAAAAAGGGTACCTGCATAATGAACATTTGTATGCTTAACCCTGAATTTTACCCCACATCTTTAAAATCAAAAAATTAAAAGAGAAAAAAAAAATTTCCAAGACAGGAAAGACAAAAGTATTCCTAGAAAGTGATGAATGATGTCTTGACCAACTCTGCGACTAAAGCATGTGGGAGTCATTGTCAGGGAAGTGTTACATACAAGATACAAGGTGATATACAAAACCAGAAAGCAGAAGGCATTTGGATATGATGTCCAGCAATTTAGATCTGATACTAAGCCGTGGGTAATTTCTTTAAATGTGTAAACTTTAACGATATAATGTAAAACAATCTTTGACTTACAAAAAAAAAGTAAAGTACAGAACAGCAACAACAAAAACCTTTTTTTAAAGCCACCTGAGAGTGAGTTACCAACCTGATGCCCCAGCAGCCTGAATTCTTTACTGTGTTTCCTACAAACAAGAATATTCTCCTACATAAACACAGTGCAATCATCAAAATCAGAAAATCAGCATGGATACATTACTATTATGTAATTTTCAGACTCCATTCAAGTTGGCTAATTGTCCTGACAACTAGTAAACACATCTAGTTCAGAATCACATGTTCCATTTAATTGTCATGTCATTTTAGTCTTCTTCAATTTGGAACAGTTCTGCAGTCTTTCCTTGACATGAATGACTTTGACACTATTGAAGAATACAGGTCAGTTATTTTGTAACTATTCCTCAATCTGCGTGGCTGATGCTTCTTCATGATTTGTGGTAAAAGTGACACAACTTTTGCAGAAGTATCACAGAAGAGATACCGCTTTTTTTCTCTTTGCATCCTATCTGGTATTGTGTCATTTTAATTTATCCCATTAATGAAAATGTTCGCTGTGATTGCTTGGTTAAGATGATACCTGTCAGTTTTCTCCACTGTGAAGTTCCCTTTCTCTCTTTGTAAATAATAAATATTTTCATGGGGAGGTAATCAGAAACCATTACGCATCCCATTTTTAAATTTCCTTGTTTAATTCAATGGGTTGTAACCCATTACCATTATTACTTATTTTAATGTTTAAATGGTTCCAGAGTTGGCTAGTAGAACTTTTTCAAACTGACTCCTGTGTCCTTTGGGCACTCCCCATGATTCTTTGCTTTCTGTCATAAGAGGTTCTAGACTCATCATTATCTTGTGTTTTCCTGCCTTGGCTCTTGGATTGGCCATTTTGCCAAGGAATATTGGTTCCTTTTAAGGAAGAGTGGTATTTAGATGCCAAGATCTGGGCATTAGGTATACTCACTACTATTGGAGTAGGACACAATTGCTACTCTTAGACTCTTTATTAGGCAGAATTAGAGTGTGTGTGTATACATCCATACATAATGTGGTAGATTGTACTTTTCAAGATGGCTACAACATCACCCAACTCATATGATCTTTTGACTTGTCATATTTATGCCTCTCTTCTCACTCAGAAGTTAAATCTATATTATCATCTAACTAGAATCTGTGGTTACTATTGACTGAATGGGCCTTACCCCCAAATTCATATGTTGGAAGCCTAACACCAATGTAGTGATGTTTGGAGGCGGGAACTTTGGGCGTTAATTAGGTTTGGAAGAGGTAATGAGAGAGGGGCCCTCATGGTGGGATTAGTGCCCTTGATAGAAGAGATATCACAGAACTGTGTCTTATTCCCTTTGGGCTGCCATAACAAAATGCCATAAACTAGTTGGCTTTATAATCAGAAATGTGTTTCTCACAGTTCTAGAGTCTGGGACGTCCAAGATCAAGGCACTGGCATATTCAGGGACTGTTGAGGGACTGTTTCCTTCATAGACAGACTTCTCTTCACTGTTAATTTAAATGATGCAAGTGGAGAAAGAGCTCTCTCGGTCTTCTTTTCTAGCGGCACTAATCCCATCCACAAGGACTCCACCCTCATGATCTAGTCATCTGCCAAAGACTCCACCTTCTAATACTACTACATTGGTGATTAGGTTTTCAACATATGAATTTTAGGAGGACACAAACATTTGAAACATAGCACCAGGGCTAGATCCATTTCTCCTGGGTCTGATGTCTCTCTTTTATTTAATTTATTCTCAAATATTACTGATGCTACTTCCTAATATTAGGTTAAGAGAAGAAAAATTTTTGAGATCTTACATGTATGAACATTTCTAAAAAATAAACTTTACATAAAATACTAAATAAATTATGAGTCCACTACATTTAAATATGTGCATAATAAGATAATTGCTTTCCCTGCCTCTTTCTCTTGACTGTGCTATGGACAAAACACTAGAGAAATGATTATAAATACATTTTTTGCACCATCAAAACCTTGAAATCTTTTTTTTTTTTTTAGAATGTAGAATTTATTGAGAAGACAGAAAATCTCCTACGGTGGGACGGACCCGAGAGGTTGCCCAGAATCTTTTTTATTAATAATCCTGGGATTCAAATTTTAATTAAATATTGGAGTTTTTATTATATAATTTATTCTCTCTAGAAATAGTTTATATAACTGCTGCATATAAATATATACTTGCATGTATATAGCTACAATATAAACCCTTAACTTTAAACCAAGATTCACTTAAATTTTTCTCTGGCTCATCCTCTTCTTCCCCTTGGTTCCTTCTCCCCAGTATCACTGCTGAGGGAACAAATGTAGGAAAAATGTAGGAACGTTTAAAGAATTCTTAAGGTAAGAAAGTCAAGGAACTTTGAAAAGCAAAATGATTTGGAAGGGCTAACCCTGGGGACACCTTTATATGTGATGATCTCAAGTTACCTGATTACAATGCAAGTCACCTTCTTACAACAGTTATGATACTCTACAGAATAAAAATTCATTTGGATGAACAAGGATTATCTTTAAAAGTATGAATATTTCTTAGAGGGTTTCATAAGTGGTACCAGTTTGGCACACTTTAGAGATAATTGTTATCTACTATCACCCCTTGAAGTTTCCCTTAACATTTAGCTGAAATTATCAGCACTGGGGCTGAGAAGGTTAAGATAATTTCAGCGAGTGGCAGTGCAAGAGCATCCAAAATGTGCATCAAGCTAATGTGGCTCTGGCATCAGTATCAGGAGGTGAAGTTTGTCAGGTAAATCCAAGGAAAGAGAAGAGATTCTAATGGGGTGATAGTTACAGCTGTTCTATCACAGTAGGATGACAGACAGTGGCTAGAGGTATGCGAAGTAGAAAATCTGCTAAACATAAACTAGTTAAACGGGCTGTAACTAGAAGTGGAACCACACTCCCAGCTAAGAATGGGAAGTTCCCACATATTCCAGTGGCTTCTTCTGCATTTAAAATAAAAGCAAACTCTTTACTAGGGGTGGAAGGCACTACAGAATCTGGCGCTTGCTTATTTATTCAACACCATCTCCTACTACCATTTCCTCTCAACTCACTAAATTTCAGCCACACTGGCATTCTAGCTATTCCTTGAACATGCTAACTTTGTTTCTGCCTTAAGCCTTTCCACTTGATGTACCCTTTGATGGGAATGCTAAGCCCCAGGTGGTGTCTTCTTTATATCATTCACCATCCAGCTCAGATGTCATCTCCTCAAAAAGGTCTTCCAATTTAAAATAGACACTCCCCACTTCCACCAGCCCCCTTCCCGTATTCTCTGTCACTCTACTCTGTAAGTCTTTCCAACACTTATCACTTGCTGAAATTATCTTGTTTGTTTATGTCTTGTTGCCTGACTTTGCCCGGAAACTATAAAGACTTGAGAGCAGGAACATTGTCTTATTAACTTTTATGTCCTCAATTCCTAAAACCATGTCTGGCCAGTAGTAGATATTCAATAAATGTGTTTTGAGTAAATAACTGAATAAATGAACTGGAGAGATGATGAAATAAGACAGAATGTCAGCCTACGAGTCTGATGTAATGGAAAGAGTGAGAATAGGGCTCACTATAATGTAGTAGACAATGTGTTCAGGATGAAATAAAAGGTCAAGTTTGCCATTCTGTGATATGGAAAAATTACTCACTCTTGCTGAACCTCAGTTTCCTTGGTTGTGAAATGGAGATAATTATTGTATATAACCAGTTTAAAGATTCATTTAGGTGAAATAATAAATATACAAATGTATACATAAAAAGCAAGGCACAGAGAAGGTAGTCAATAAATAGTAGCCATTATTATCATCACCAGTGTTGCACTAAGTGAGTCTTTGGATACTTAGTGTATTAACATTGTGGATGAGAAGGCTTAAGAATTCCCTAACCTATTTTCTTCTTTTCCTAAAGTGTACCTTTTTATAGAATTTATTATATGTTTATGAAGGTAATAGGAACTTTAGTGTATTTTGCATATCAAACAAAATATTCATATAAGCTTGATTTTCAGATGCAGCCAAATAATAAATTGGACCATAAAGTATGAATACTTTACCTAGCGATGAAAGAGTAATACACATGAATAGAAGAGACATAATGGTGGGTCATAAAATATGATTAACCTAGTTGAAACAAAAGGCCTTAGTACCTCACAAGTGGTGAACTCATTAGTGGGTTATAGGGGTTCCACATGAGTGAAAAAATCATGTATAATGGTTGCTCATTACATACTCTATTTATTCCAAGGGTGCCTTTTGTGAAGCTTGTTTTTTCCATTAAGTTTAAGCAAGAAGAGAGAAAAGCATGATATAAGAATATACCAATCATATTTTAAAACAGGTATTATTATAGGAAGTTTGCCTGTATTAAATCAAACTTAACCCTTAATAATAAAGCAAGTTTTGTGTCATTTAACATTACTTGAGAATGAAGACTTTTATGAAGCAGAACCTCTTGATGGGCGATTTCTATGAGGGTCATGCTGGCCTGTTCCCTCTCTCCTCTTTATGATTACTATTATTGCTTTAGCGGCCCTTGTTTTGTCACCAATTCTGTGGTAGTAAATTAACCCTGCTGGGCCTCACTTTCCACACTTGACACTGTAAGAGGAATACCAACGTTGCCTAAGTTGTAACTCAAAACAAGACTACACTTGTGAATGCTGAAACCACTTTAAAAGTGCCACACATATGCAATGTGCTATTAGAGAGCACCTAGTGCAGTGCCTTTGTATCAGAGGTGTTCAAAAAAACATTAACTGAAAGAATGGAACCATGGGGATAACTGGACCAGCCTATCTATACAGAAATTGGTGGGGAAAGAATTTGACCTCTCGTAAATGTATTCTATATTTGCAGGTGGCTGATGACAAGGATAGGAAATCCACAAATGTTTATTTCATATATATCTGCAACAAAATACTTTAAGAACTAAAATTTGGCTATATTTCACAAATTCTAAGCAAATGTTTCTTTATTTGAAGATATTGTACCCTAGTTTTCAGTGGGAGCCATTTAGTAGATTTCAAAATACATTGCAATATTTTAATATGGCATAATACTGAAATTGTACATATTTAAATAAAATTTGGGGCCTACATTGTTAGAGAACATTATGTTGTTATTATATACTCAGATTTTCAAATTCAATATTTTGGACCCTTTTCACATAATCATAGGAATAATATCTGGTAGTTTGTGATGCAAGGATACAAGTGAGAGACTAAGATAATTAATTTAATGATCAATTTCTTAATTCAATAAAATACATTAAGCTAATCTTCTGATTAATTTAGGCCAACATATTTTATTGATTCTCAAGAAAAAAATTTTAATCTGAAGCATTAAGTTACTTCATACTTCCTTTACCCTCCCCACTCCTCTAACTGAGCACTTAGGTTTTCCTGTGGTTCCACAATTGGTTCCTCTGGGTTTGCACACATTAGATGACCTTCTAACTGAAAAACAACCCACAACTTTGTTACATAAAAGTTGAAACAGATGGATCAGATGAAATTACAGTTTGGATGTCATGGGGGGCTTTGGGGATGAGGATGATGGGAAGGCCAGAGTGAGCAAGACACCCAGATCCTAGATATGTCATTAAATCTTTTTCCATTAAGGCAAAGGAAAAATGATACTATTTGAACAGCATACAGGGGCAAACTTGAGGAGGTCTGAGGGCATCTATATACAGCATGGTGAGAAAATTTAATTCTATTTTTGACATATAATCTTAGTTTTTTAAAGTATTAGGGTTTTCAGAAATTGCCACACTCTCTTCCAAAGAGGTTGCACTAGTTTGTATTCCCACCAGCAGTGTAGAAGCATTCCTTTATCTCCACATCCTTGCCAGCATCTGTTGTTGTTTGTTTTATTAATGATGGCCATTCTTACTGGGGTTAGGTGGTATCTCAATGTAGTCTTGATTTGCATTTCTCTGATGATGAGTGAGGCTGAGCACTTTTTCATGTGTCTGTTGGCTGTCTGAATATCTTCTTCTGAGACGTGTCTATTCATGACTTTTGCCCACTTTTAAGGAGCTGTTGGTTTTTTTCCTTTCAATGCGTTTGAGTTATTTGTAAATCCTAGATGTTAGGCCTTTGCAACTCTGTTCACAATAGCAAAAACATGGAAACAACCATGTTGCCCATCGAAGCAGGACTGGATTAAAAAAAAAATGTGGTACATATGCACAGTGGAATATTATGCAGCCATAAAGGACAAACATATGGACTTCGCAGCAACTTGGATGGATTTAGAGTCAATCATACTCAGTGATCTATCACACAAAGAACAGAGTACCATATGTTTTCACTCATAAGCGGACCTTGAACAACTTTTATAATACTATAAGAAAGGGAATGACAGTAGTGGGAAACCATTCAGGGGAGGGGGGGCGGGATTGGCAGTTAAGGGAAACTGCTAGGGGAGAGAGGGGCATACCTCATCAACAAGGGTACCTGCATAATCAATGTTTGTATACCTAACCCTGAATTAGATCCCACATCATTATAATAAAAAAAGAAAGACAAAAGTATTAGGGATTTTATTAAATTTGTATACAAATAAAATTCTTTCAAAATTAAAAAAAACTTCCTTTAATTTGCCAATTTGTTCCATTGGTCAATCTGTCATATATCTTTTCCAGGATTTTTTCAGTGTGTGACAGGCAATACATCAGATTCGGAACAACAGAAATTGTTCAGAATGGCCTTCGTGCTGAAAAAGGTTACAGTGTCATAGGCAGTGTTAATTAAAAAAGAATATTGTATCCATTTAATAAAGGCAAAAATAATTTGAAGATTTTTTTTTCAAAGTAATTAACCAAACTCAAAATATCCTCTTAGGGTTGGATTGCTAGCTTGACTACCTACACTGACCCTTAAGTGTCTTCAATTTACACAGCAGTTTATAAAGGCAATATATGGCAAGTTTTAAGAGCATAAGCCCTTGAGTCAGACTCTGTGGTTTGAATGCTAGGTATAATACTTTTGAACCATGTGACCTTGATTGCATTATTTAATCTCCCTGGGACTCAGTTTCCTCATCTGCAAAATGTGAAAAATAGGATGCTTTACCTCATGAATTGCAAGGCTTAACTGTAAATCTCTTAGAACAGTGCCTAACAAAGTGTAAGTTTTGAAGTGTTAACTATTACTAGCAAAACTAAAATATTTATCTCTCTAAAAGAACCATAACAATTGTAATTTTAATGTGGTACATGGTAATTGTGCATATGAGATGTATGTACTGATGTATACATAGATGACAAACAAAGGCCTGTTGTGATACTAGTGAAATGAAAGTTATGTCTTAAATGAGGAATATACTGTTTATGGTGAGATGGAAATATAAATATGACTTCCTCTTTTGTCATTCCACCAAAAAGTTAAACTTTACCTTGTTCTAATGGATGTGGTTGAAATGAAGTCATGTTGACATATCTTAGAAATCAATATACTCCTTCAACACTGAGGATACAGGAAAGGAAAGATTTCATTCAAACAGAATAATTCCTAGCCATAGAAATGTACGTTTTTAAAAACTTAATTCCATAGGATTAATTACCTAGTACTATGACAGTAGAGTCTATCTAGAGGTTAAAAAAAAAAGTTCTACAACTCTGGATCTCTTATTAGGGCACGTAAAATTCTTAGTTTTTTTTTTAAACTTCAGCAAAATGCAGCACCTACTTTATTTAAATAAAATAATAAATCTCCCATGATTTGAGTTGGGTAATGTTTTATTTTAATGAAATTGGCCTTTGTCCTTTTGTGAAACAAAATAAACAGGTCAGTTAGTTGCTGAACCCTGTGACATGTAGAGTATTTCTTAAGACATGTTTAGGCCTGAGGGAAGGAAAAACAGCACCCCTGGTAGTTGGTCGTTGGGATAATCAAGCAACTCTAAGGAGATGAACATAAAGGTAAAAGCAAAAATGCCCAAGAAAATCAAATAAGATCCTTCTCACTAAGATATCTCTCTCCTAGAAAACTTTACCAGGTGTGGTATTCTGTTTCAGTAAGAAAAGCTGTGATTAATAAACTTTTATTTTCTTTTAACTACATAGAATTTAGAGAGTATTATTTGCCATCTCTGCATACCTTTCTTCAGTTTTTCATAGCAGGTAATTAACATTCTTTATTACCATATTAAGCTGTAATTTTTCCTGCTATCTAATATTTCTGCAGGAGAATACATCACAATTTAGTTGCCATTCCCCTATGAATGGACATTTGGGTTGTTCTTAGTTGTATTTTTTATTTTTTTTACTTTTATACACAATTACTCAATGACTGTAAGGAAAAGATAATATCAGATGAGAACAAGCAAAGTGAATAAGACTAAATGATATCACTTTAATAAAACTCAAAAATAAGAAAAAATGCGTCATATCTTGTTTTGGGGATATATGTGTATTTAATTAAAACTTTTTTAAAGTAAGAAAATGTCAAACATAAAATTCATGAGAGTGAATCATGAAAGGAGAGAAAAACACTGACTCAATAATATTTGTAATAACCTTTCTTTATATATGGGTTCAAGAAAGTTTATTTTTAAAATTATGCTTCATAACTTGAGTGATATCTTATATGTTCAAATTTTTCAAAATTCGTCATTATATTTGTTCTTCAAACCAGCCCTGTGAGTCAGGCTGAGTAGATATAATTGCCTTTGTTTTACAGATGAGGGAAATGAGATTTATCCAAGGCCCAATTGCTGGTTAATCTTGGAGGTGGGCTAGAAAGTTTATTTCATTAGTCAACTGATTAATTAATATGATAAACATTTCCTCAATTTTTCCTCCTTTTTGGGAAAGACACTGCCATCCATCTCGCAATTCAGTTACAAAACTATTACATGCATAATGCTTTCCTCTCTCTACGTGTACAGCCAATTAGCTATCAATTCCTATTAATATTATCTCCTTAAGAGACTTAAATCACTTTCTTTCTCATTATCCTTGTGGGGCATGACCTTATAGATCAATCTGTCTTCATTTTACCCTCAGGTTATGACAACTGCCTTCTTACCTTGTCTGCAATCAATTACCACATTCTTGCCCCAATCATATTCATGTCCAAGTGAAAACCAGACTACCCTCTTAACATGGGACTCTGACTTCCATTCCCAGTATTGTGTGATGACTCCACATTTCCTCCAGGATGAAGTGAATGCCTCTCTTTGGGGCATCCCAAGGTTTTCCACCACCTGACTCCTGCTGACATCTCCAGACCCGTCTTTTCCTACTTCCCTACTCACACTAACCCTTCCAACTACTTACTGGTTTAACCAGACAGTTATAAACACCCTCACAGGCCCTGGGGACAATTCTTTTTGGAGCTACATCTTACCATTTTATATATATATAGTGTACATATATATATGATGTGTGATGTGTATATATACATATAAAATATATATGTGTGTGTGCATATATGTGTGTGTGTATATATATATATATATTTTTTTTTTTTTTTTTTTTTTGAGTTGGAGTCTCACTCTGTCACCCAGGCTGGAGTGCAGTAGCATGATCACGGCCCTCAGCATCGACCTGCTGGGCTCTGGTGATCTTTCCGCCTCAGCCTTCCAAGTAGCCAGAACTACAGGCGCGTGCTACCATGCGCTATATTTTTTGTTTTTATTGTGAAGAAGTCTTGCCAAGTTGCCAGGGCTGGTCTCAAACTCATGGGCTCAGGCACTCTACTCACCTCGACTTCCCAAAATGCTGGGATTACAGTCTGAGCCATGGAGCCTGGACTACCACATATATTAAATTCCCATTCCACATGACACATACTTTAGAAATGAACATAAGCTTTGAGTGAAGGTATAGTTGACTGGATGACATAATGTCACTTCTAAGAGAATATAATTAAATTCATTCATTTAGTAAATATCTACAAGGCAGCTATTACAGCATTGTAATCTAGGCCCTATTTCAGGGTAATAAAACACCTCAATGAACAAAACTGTTAAGTTCCTACTTTTATGGAACCTATATTCTATTTTCACCCTTTTTAAATAGAATTAGTTGTTCACTGATTCAAGTTAAAGATGTTACCCTTTTATATTTTGGAACCAAAAAATTTTTTGTTGGTTTGTTTGTTTGAGGTCTCATTACATTTTGCCAGTCTTTGAAAGTTTAAGAGGTTTTGGCACTCTGCCTCCAGAGCTGTCCTCTGGATGAAACAACCTTGGCACTGCACTGTAATCTCTCCTGACTCCAGGAAAGACTTTTGTATATTCTGCTCCTCTATCTGCTACACTTCTCCACCCCATTCCTACGCCCTGGAACCCAGAAGAACCTTTTCATCTGACTAATTATTATTTTTCTTTCTAGACGAAACCCAGACTTCTCTCTTCAGAAATCTTTCCCCATCTTGCTTGCCAGCTTCATTCTCGCCCCTAGTTAATCCAATCAAAGGATATCATATTGCTTCCTTGCTCAAAACACTACCTTGGCATCCCATCATGCTCACCATAAAAAGGTTCCTTACCATGTTGTTGTTGTTGTTGTTGCTGTTTTTACTAGATTTGTATATAATTTGGCCATAGACTAACTCTCTTAGTTCATTTTCTTCCAGTCTTCTTGTTCTTCTCTCTGTTCCAGTCACACTGGCTTTCTTGTCTTAACAGATGTTAAATATGCTTCCGCCCCAGGACATTTGTACTGGCTGTTGTCCCAGCTTGAAACACTGTTCTTCATGTACTAGCATGACTTCATTCCTTACTTAATTCTAATATATCTGCTCAAAATTAGTCTCTTTGAAAAGGCTTTCCTAACTATCCTATCTAAAATAAGCCTTTCTGCTACTCTTGGTCCCCTTTCCAGGTTTTAATATCTTCCTTGTACTTACCATTTCCTAACAGTATGTTTCATATTTGACTTTTATTGCCTGTTTCACTCACAATAATGTAAACTCTGTAAATCTTGCCTATTTTTGTTCACTGAATCCCCAGCAACTAGAAGAATGCCTGACACATAGTAGGTGCACAATAAATGTATTTTTAATGAGCAAAATACATGAATGAATGATGCCACATTGAACTACAGTCTACACAGCTATGACAATCAGGGTAATACGTGTGCCTCTATGCCCTTTCGTGATGCATAAATGACAGTCTCTATTTATTTGCCTATATTAAGCACTATCCCGTCAACTGCTAAAGGGGAAAAACCATATCTCATTCATCTCAATATCTAGAATAGAGCAGGCTCAATTAGTATTGGCCAAGATAAAATGCATTGAATAGTCTTCACTCTGCAAGGTATTGGGCTAGGTGTTCAGAATTTAAATCTTTTATTAGTCTAGAACTTTTCATGGAACCTGAGAAATGTTTTCTCACTCTCCTGTAGCTAACTTTTCATCACAAAGAATTGCATTGTATATTCATGGTGCTATTATATTTACTTGGAATACATCCCTATTTTGCATGCTCCAGAATATATATTTCCCTACTCAGTCATTACCCACAGTTTCAGACACTCTTAAAACAAGATTTACAGAAATTCAATGAACTTGAGGTAAAACAAAAGTAATTCAATTTTTAAGTGTCTAAAACATAAGTGTTGTCCCATTTTACTCATAGTTCATTGAAGAGAAAGAGAAAGCAAATAACTTTTCAGAATAATTCCTCAAAAACACTGCCATCTGCTTCTAGGGAAACTTTAATTAATTCATTCATACTTTCCTTCCTTCCTTCAAACATGTTTTTAAGTGCCACTTAGTAAATATAGATTAAATACATTGGTTCTGGACCTCTTGGTATGTACTCTCTTTAGCTAAATCATAGCTCTTTCTTGTCCCCTGAGATGTGGTCATTTTCTTGCTTCTGCCCCTCTGCAAGGTAGTGTCAAAAATAATCTTAATATTCTCCTTGGCATTACTAAATGTGAAGCAGATTTCTTTCTGACTATAAGCCCCTGGCCTCCCTTTTCTTACTGTGTTTACTTTAGAGACCTTGCATAGATGGCTTTTACTATTTTGAGGTATGTTCCCACTATGTTTAGGCGTTCAAGGGTTTTTATCAAGAAGGGATGGTGGATTTTATCAAAAGCTTTTTCAGCATCTAATAACATAATCATGAAGAAGACATGCGAGCAGCCAACAGACATGAAAAAGTATACAGCTTCACTAATCATCAGAGAAATGCAAATCAAAACCATATTGAGATACCACCTAACTTCAGTAAGAATGTCCATCATTAATAAAAACAAAAAACAACAGATGCTGGTGACAATGCAGAGAAAAAGGAAGGCTTCCACACTGTTGGTGGAAATGCAAACTAGTTCAGCCTCTATGGAAAACGGTGTGGCGATTCTTAAAAGAACTAGAAATTAGCCGGGCTCGGTGGCTCAGCCTGTAATCCCGCGCCTTTGGGAGGCTGAGGTGAGTGGATTGCCTGAGTCCGCGGGTTCGAGACCCGCCTGGGCAGCGAGACCTCATCTCTACAATAAATCAAAAAAAAATCAGCCGGCGTGGTAGCGCATGCCTGTAATTCCGGCTACTTGGAAGGCTGAGGTGGAAGGATCGCCCGAGCCAGCAGTCGAGGCTGCGGTGGCCGGGAGCGGCCACTGCACTCCAGTCTGGGCGACAGAGTGAGACTCCAACTCAAAAAAAAAAAAAAAAAAAAAAGAACTAGAAATTGACCTTCCATACAATCCAACAATCCCTCTTCTGGGAATATGCCTGGAAGAATTTAAATCACTCTACAAAAAGATACCTGCACATGCATGTTTATTGCAGCACTGTTTACAGTTGCAAAAACATAGAACCAACTGTGCTGTCCATCGAAACTGACTGGATTAAAAAAACAATGTGGTACATATACATGATGAAATGTTACACAACCACAAAGAAGAACAAAATTGGATGGATTTAGAATCTATAATATTCAGGAATATTATAGGAGGGTCCCTATCTTCCAGTCTTTCCAGGACCCTAGGACCCCAACTTAGACAATAACCAGTTAGAACACAGGTGGCTCCATTGCGTTCAGTAACAGCCCACCTAACATCCTCCTGTACTTCTGCACCAGCTCAGCCCAGTGCATAAAAACTCTCTAGCTTGAGTTGCTTCACCTGAGTTGAGTTGTCTCTCTCCTTTCTTGCCATGGCCCTGATGTTTATTGTGGAAGACTTGAATAAAGTCTTCCTTGCAACTCTGTGCCTGGTGTGTTTTTTCTTTGAGACTTCCACTATGTGTCCTTGTTCTCTCTTTAGTTTTACTGCTCTGTAATGCAGTGGGATCCGTTTTGTTTACTCCTTTTACTAATGTATGTATCAAACTTGTCATGTACGTACTACCTTTTAAAACAGGGCGGAAAATGAACTCACAGACCTCCAAATCTATGGAAACATCTATTTATTGACTTAATGACTTTTTTATTTATTTATGCCAAAGTTTTGCTCTGTCGCCTAGGCTGGAGTGCAGCAGCATGATCACAGCTCACTGCAGGCTTGACTTCCTGGGCTCACATAACCATTCTGCCTTAGTCCTTCAAGTAGCTGGAGGACAAGTCATGCACCACCACTCCTTCTAGTTTTTAAAATTTTTTTGTAGAGATGAAGTCTTGCTATGTTGCCCAAGCTGGTTTCCAACTCTTGGGCTCAGGCAATCCTCCCACCTTGGCTTCCCAAAGTTCTAGGATTACAGACATGTCCAGTGAAAACATTTTTAAAATTTAAATTGTATATTTCAAAAGAGAATTTTTACAACTGGTAATATTTTTAAAAGATTATCATCAAAATAAAAATGTAAATGTGGAGCATTATTTCAGAAAATTTTCGTCCTGAAAATGTGTGCTCTTCCCCTTCCATATTCTTCTGGGATCCTAGGAAGCCAGTTTGATGAACTCTGTTAGAAGCTTGACCAATTCTTTTCCTGGTGAGATATTCATTATTATGCAAACTATGTGGTAATAGCTCACCTTGAATTTTGCTGTAACTTTCCATTTTAAAAGAACATTGCGCCAGGCTCGGTGGCTCAGCCTGTAATCCCGCGCCTTTGGGAGGCTGAGGTGAGTGGATTGCCTGAGTCCGCGGGTTCGAGACCCACCTGGGCAGCGAGACCTCATCTCTACAATAAATCAAAAAAATCAGCCGGGCGTGGTGGCGCATGCCTGTAGTTCCGGCAACTCGGAAGGCTGAGGCGGAAGGATCGGCGGAGCCCAGCAGGTCGAGGCTGCGGTGGCCGGGAGCGGCCACTGCACTCCAGTCTGGGTGACAGAGTGAGACTCCAACTCAAAAAAAAAAAAGAACATTGCTTCTAAGAGCCAAATAGATAATCACTGACCCACAAAGAAAACGTTTCATTAAAGAACCTGACCTTTAATGTGTAAGCTATAATTTAGATTTTTCTTTATTTATTTGTTTTATCTATATCCCTAGTGTACATATTTAAAACGCTATAATTTTGCTCTCTGAGTGTGTGAACTTGGCCACTGATGCAAACTGTCAATCAGTCTCTGCTCTCCTTTTAGAAAGGACTGACTGTCTGTATCAGATGACAGTCTGGGATTACCGCAAGCTGCTTAAACAAATGATTCACCCAAATAACACTGACTAAGGAACTCATGGTTTTAAAGTAGGAACTTTTACTTAAGTAGAAAAAAACAAATTTACTAATAAGTTGATTTTGCATATGCTAAGTTAAAGAGAATCTGCTTTTTTCAAATAAAAAAATTACCATACCATGCCTTAATAGTATTAGCTTTTTTTATTTTTTATTTTTATTTTTGAGTAGGAATCTCATTCTGTGAACCAGGTTGGAGTGCAGTGGCACTGCTGGACTCAGACGATCCTTCGGAATCAGCCTTCCAAGTAGCTGGAACTACTGGCGTGTGCCACCACACCCAGCTAATTTTTTGATTTATTGTAGAGATGACGTCTCACCAGGTTGACTAGGCTTGTCTCAAATTCCTGGGCTCAGGCAGTTCTCTCTCCTTGGCCTCCCAAAGAGCTGAGATTACAGGCTTGAGCCACCGCACCCAATCCAATAGTATTAACTTCTACTAACACTAAGCATTATTTTTGCTTATTTGTATATGATACTTACATAATGTATTTGAAAATTTACCAGGATAAACTGTATACCATATCATAGGAATAGTGAGAACAAATGAACAAGAACAAATGTATTATAGTTCTTTTCCCTTCTTCAGATACATGACACTCCTTGACAAAATAAGTGACTCAGATAAGCTCCTGAATAAATCAATGGAGGTGACTATTTAATACTTGTAAACTAATTCCTAATAATTTATATATATATATATATATATATATGTATTTTTTAAAAGCTAAAGTGTAATCATATACTATTTTTAGAAATCTGGATATATGAAGAAAAAATATGCAGAAGTCTATCCTGTACCTAAGACTTTTTGTTACAAAAGTAGCAGTAACTGTGAAGGGATGCAGGTGGGGTGAGGGTAAATAGACCCAGGAAAGCAAAAGCAACTAAAATATATGCTCTGTTCAGGATTGTAAAAGCCAAGAATGGCACAGCTGAATGAATTCCTGAAATGACAACTCTTGCAAGATTTGTGGATTTCAGATTGTTGCTATTATACCCAAATATGATGGAATGAAGTAGTTGATGGATATTTCTTCCCTCTCTGTGCACATTGGTCCTATTTTCCTGATCCATGCACATAGTAAGTGATCCATAATTGTGGACCAATTAAAATGCAAGAATCTCTGTCTTCAATTTCACTGGAAAGCACATACATGTTAGCTTTTTTTCTCTGAAAAGCAAAATCAGTGTCCTTTAAGGCAGCAGCGGCTTTAATGAGGGTGAGTCATAGCACGTAGGGAGGCAAACCTATTTATTTTTATTGCACAACACTTTTAACTGGGACCATTTTAAAAAGGCCAAATGACAGACAGGGGCCAAGATTAGATGCATCCTCAGTAGACAGCTGGCATGCTTCTGCCAGAATGAGGATTTAGAGGAGTGAAGCCGGTAAGAAATAGCCAACAATCTGGGGAAGGGGAAAGCGGAGAAAAATAAACTCCTAGAAGAAATTAAAAAGAAAAAAAGAAAAAAAACAGGTCACAGTAATTTCCCACAGGACTAAAATCTGTGACACGAGCTTTTGCATTAAGTCAGAAATTTCAGAGTATGAAGCTCTATGAAAGAACACAAACCATGGGGAATAATGCTGCTATTGTATCTGGGAGGGCTCAAATAAAATGTTACCGAGTCCTTTTCCAAATGGACTAGCTAAACGGTGTGCCATTTCCCAAAAAGAACTTGCTTCTAGGAAAAAAGGAATTAGGCATATTTTCTCATTGAACAATCAATTACAGTAGAAAATTTAATAACCAATCAACTAAGGTGCGTATGGTAGAAAAAAACTTACTTGCAGCAAAAAATGTATGCTTATCAAGTGACAGTAACTTATCTTATATTGGACACATGGCATCATTGAAACAAATTCATTGTTCACCATTTCCAAAAGTTATGATGCTGTTTCTGGCTTCCTTTAAAAATGACAGTCCTGTCTATTTTTTTTTTTTTTTTTGAGTAGAAGTCTCACTCTGTCACCCAGGCTGGAGTGCAGTGACACACTTACCACTACTGCAACCTTGACCTGTTGGGCTCAGGCGATCCTTTGGACTCAGCCTTCCAAGTAGCTGGAACTGCAGGCGTGTGCCACCACACTCAGCTAATTTTTTGATTTATTGTAGAGACGAGGTCCTGTCAAGTTGTCCAGGCTGGTCTCAAATCCCTGGGCTCAGGCAATCCTTTTACCTTGGTCTCTCAAAGTGCTGGGATTATATACTTGAACCATAATGCCCGGTCCTATTTTTAGCCTTTTTAAGGATGCCATGCTCTGCATTTAAACTAGGCAATAATTTAGTGGATAAGTTTGCATGTGGATTTAGGGTTCTTTTGAAAAGTAGTATAATAATTGTTGCCCAAGCCTAAAATAAGTGGCTAGCTTCCTAGAAGTAAATGATATACTTTTCTGAGATATGTAGATTCCAAATAGAGCCAATGCTTTTATGCACTAAATAAACATAGAAAAGAATTGACTGCATTTTTTTGACCCATCTAGTAAGACTCAGGGAGCTGGAGCTGCGTTCTTTAGTCATGCACCCTGAGAAAGAGATGGGATTCTGCCAGGAGATCCTTCGCAAGAAGGAGAAGGGCAGTGAGGTAATACCTTGGTTTTGTCAACAATGAATACATTGTCTGGAGGTCAATAAATGTTTGTCAAATTAATAAAAATGTGACTTTTAATATGGCAATTATGAATAATTTTGCACAATACAAAGCATTGCTTCACATAGTAAAAGTTAGCTATAAAGTGCTATGAAAGAGTTCTCATAGATTGAAACTTTTCTAGTTGTAAGGTCTCCCAAAGAACTTGGAGGCAGATTGAGGAAATAAAATGGTAAAAACAATATACAGTGATTTTTTCTGAATTAAAGCTTAAGAGGTAAAGACTTTATTATAAGTGATCTTGCTACATAATTCTTTAATTAGAAATACTTTAAAATAATAGTTTGATAAATATTTTGTTGTATATTTCTATATGTTATACATTTTAATATGTAACTTCTCACATACATTTTTCTAGCAAAGGAAATGAATCTTTATAAATTAAAAAAGTTAAACAAAAGCAATGCAATTCATTTCTTACAAATTGATTCTCTGATATAGGAATGGTATCAGTCAATGAACATACGAAAAGCCTAAAATGTTTGAAAACATACATCTATTCAATACACAAAGAAGTTAGCATATAACATAGAGAGGTTGTTTTAAGTTAGGGGGAGATTTCCTAAAAAGCAACTACCTAAGAGGAATTTCGGGCTTATGTTGTGCGTGGAAAGATGGTTCTCTAGGGGTGTCCCTCAATTAGCAAGAGAGAAAAAGAAATAACATTTGATTATTGTGCATTAAAGAATACTTTAGTTTCTTAGGATGGCTGCTGAAAGAGGGGTCAGTGGAGGCCAGAGTAAAGTAAACACAGAGAAAGGAAGAAGAAGAGTGAAGAGGACAAGGGGCGAGGACACAAGGAGAGTAGTGTGAGGGCAAAAGTTGTGGAGGACATGGAAGGACAAGAGTGCTGACCTTCAGCTAGAGATTGTTTATCATGCAGTCCTGAAAAAATAAACCTTGTTTTTGACCTCAGACTGTTAGAGTTTGGTGCAGACATCCTGTTTTTAATTGAAATTAAAAAGATGTTGCACTGTACATCTGGCAACTATGCTTATTTTTAACATATATTGTTTTGACACGCAAAAACTTTTTATCATGGAAAATTCTAATAATATACAAATGAAGGGATGAATATAATTACCACCTAACTTAAACAATCATCAACTTATAGTCAATTTTATTTTGTAAACGCCACCTCATCTTCTGCTGCCTGCCTGACTTTGATTATTTTAAAGCAAATGCCAACATTATATCATTTTATCCATACATATTCCAGTGTCTCTCTTTAAAATGTAAGAACTTAAAAAAAACCCCAAATTGCAATACCATCATCACATATAATCACACATACATTTTACCACCTTTTGCTGGTAGGATTTTGTTGACTGATTTTATTGGTAGAATAAAATGATATAAAATAGGAATAGCCTGCACAAGAAGTGAGACACAGAGAAGAAACAGAAAACTTAGGAAAGCTGAAATTTAAGGAGAAATGTTTAAGCCCACAGAGAGTCCCAGTATCTATAGGGACACTGAAGTTTCTCCTTTTGAAAGGGAGCTAAACCCACTTTTATTTGAGGATCTGACCAAAGAGTATCTCCTGAGTGCTGGGGTCCTGAGGCTTGGATACACACAGGAGTCAACCACTGGGTTACATACATGTGCGGTACACAAGTTCGCTTCTCTGTGGACTAATCTTAGCGCTTCAGAGGTGCATTCTATTAGACCATAAATTTAACCCATACCTAAATACCAGTATATTAAAAAGGAAGAGACATTCAATAATGTAAAAAAGTCTTTAAAAAAATAAAAACACTCTGTAACTTGATACATAAGTCAGACTATTCTTTGATCAGGATTAAGCAAAGTAACTTGGTGGTGTTAATCTCATGACTACTGACTTGGCTTTCTTTTGGATTCAATCTAATTGAGTGCAAGATCTATGATTATGAAAACATTCTACCTGAGTGGTCTTACGTTTATTTATTAATAATAGCATTCGAATACTTCACACTTTTCCCTAGATTGAAACATATACAGAAACGTGCATCATATATTTAGCATCAGGCACGCCTGTAACCATAGTTTTTAAGATGAAGAGAATACAAAATAACCTGAACTTCACATTTTAATTTAAAAATAGTATAGTTTTTAATTGATGCAAATGAGATATAATCATACATTAAGATTGTAGTGATTTAAAGCAGAACTAGAAAATTTACCTTCAAAGATACATGAAGATATTAAATTTTTTTTTTTTTTTTTGAGTTGGAGTCTCACTCTGTGGCCCGTGGGCTCAGGCAATCCACTCACCTCAGCCTCCCAAAGACGCGGGATTACAGGCTGAGCCACCGAGCCTGGCGATATTAAACTTTTATTAAAAGTAGTTACCTTTCTCCTTCTTTGGCCTATTAACGAAACAGCATGTTAACTCATGAAAACAGAAGGTTTGGAAAGATTCCAACTACTAACAAATGGTTAATGACCACTATGTCGGAGGATGCACAGGACCAAGAGCATGACTTGAATCTCTGTTTTCACTAGAGCCAAGTTGATTTTTCACTCTGAGTTTTGTTTTCTATTTTATTTCATTTATTTTATTATTTGAGTTGTAGTCTTCTCGCCCAGGCTGGAGTACAGTGTCATGCTCATGGCTACCACAGCCTCTACCTGCTGGGCACAGGCAATCCTTTCTGCTTCAGCCTCCAGAGTAGCTGGGACTACAGGTGTACACCACTGTGCCTGGCAAATTTTTTTATTTATTGTAGAAACGAAACCTAGCCATGTTGCCCAGGGTGGTCTCTCCCCTGGGCTCAGGCAATCCTGTCACCTCTACTTCACAGAGTGCTGGGATTATAGATGTGTGCCATCGCATCAGGCCTAGTTTCCTTATTTGTTGAATGAAGTTAGTAAGTTAACACTATCTGCTTTGAAGGACCTTTGTAAGTATGAAGTAAGACTACCATTGTGCAAAGTCCTTATCATGTACTGGCAACATGCTAGTTGTTTGGTAAACACTAGTTCTCTGCTCCCTGATATCAAGTTTTGTGCTGTAGGTTCACAGTCTAATGATACAGAATGAATCATGTACTTGTCTTAAGATCTTAGGGAATAATAGCTTTTCCTTGGGTAAGGTCGGTGTACATCAGCTACTGCTCCAGAAAACTGAGTTTCATCTTTCACCTTTTCCAGTTTATTTAAAAAAAAGAAAAACTCCTTAGATTGTAAAAATGAATTGCAATATGTATTGACTCTTATGAAGCATGAGTTAACAAGTTAATTTAAGAGATCAAGTGTTTCAGAGTATATTTGTCAGTTGGATTAAGCATATATCTCTACTAACCGGCAGAACTTAATCATATTACTACTCGGCTCTACACTTAGATACTACTTGGAAAAGTGGGGAAAACTAACAAGGTAATGATAAAAAATAACAGTGAAGATTTTCCCCTCTAAAGTGTGGAAAAATTGATGTTTCTTTTAAGCTTTCAGAAAGCTGTAGTTGATTCTGCATTACAATGTCTGCTTGTAATGAGACACAATAAAATGCCCATCATCCACAGTGTGTGCCAAAGCCATCATGAGTTATGAAATATGAAAATCAGATCTGGGTTAATCTAGATATTTCTTGGACAATATCTGTAAAAGAAAAAACCAACTTTTTGATTAAATAAATTAAGAAGTGAGACATGTATATTTAACTTCAGAGAATATCTGTTTAGAGATAGTTATTAGCACATATTTTAAAATGATGAAGCTAATTACAAATAAATCCATTCTCATTAAATTAAATTTTGAAGGAACTTTACTGAAAATCCTCTTGTTAGTAGTTAAACAGTGGTCTTCATTTTAGGCATTTCATTGATCATCATGGAATTAACCCCTCAAATTAGTCTGGATCAGTGTGGATTTACATTATAAACTACAAAAGTTGGTCCACAGGGATGACAGACATGGCAAAAGAAATTAACACTTCAAAACACTACCAATTTAGTGACCTACTTTTAGGGAAGATTAACCTATAGTGAGGATGTGAAACTAAATTAAATTCCAGTTAAATACAAATATTTTTCTTCACATACTGTGTCATCTGATTCAGACCCCACAGGGTGCAGTGTTACCTTGCTTGGTGAACTGCATAATTATTTATAGATTTTCTCAACATTAAGCTTACTCCTTATCTAACTTTACACAGGCTGTCTAGTTAGTGACTCTTATAGAGATATCCTGCTGCATAATATGGTCCCACATGGTAGGTCAGGGCCCAGCTGCCCCTTTTTCCATCCTTTGTTGTTGGTTTGAAAATATCAGGACAATGACTGCATGCCACATCGGTTTTATAATTTCTAATGTAATGTCTCTACAGGGGGCTCTAATTCCATATAACATGTATAAAACAAAGAGATAAATGTTACTTATTATTGAGAAGGAGGTTCAAGGACCTATTGTGAAGCTTTGTACTTATTGATGGAATTCTAAAACTAGGTTATATCAAAAAAGGCATTTCTTGATGAAGCATTGATAATAAATAGCAAGCCTTCAGGAATCTAAAACTTAACACTTAAAGATACTTTCACTTGAAGCATTCTAAGAATATGAATTAATAAATTAAAATTATATTTCTTATAAGTATATTATATTTCTTATAAGTATAATATCTATTATTCAATTAAACTGATTCAAAGTTAGTTGAATGTGATCTTTAAATTCTTAACAGTAACAGTATGTGTATGTTTTAATGGCAGTTTTTTTTACTTATATGGTGCATATTATTGACTTAAGATCAATTAGATATGTTTTTCTTGATTAGAAAGAAAGAGAAAAACTTCATAGAAATATACAGGTGAGAACACTTACTTACAACTCAATGTAGAAGTAAACAGAAAAAGAGAAGGAGGTGAATATGTGTCATCTAAGAGAAGGTGTCCTGGAACTGGACAGAATGAGATAATGTCCAAATTAAGTTGTCCATTTCTTTTGAAGACCATAATGTTATCCTTAAAATAGCATTATGAAAATTCCTTATGATAACTACTATGTATAAAAGTCCAAGAGACAGATGCCAGAATGTCAATGTATTAATTTGCAATTAGAACTGGGGCAATCATATGGAGTTGAATACTTTATTGGCTTGATTACCATATTCTTTCTCTGTAGTCAAACTACATGGAGAACTAAATCATAAACAGGAAGATGCTATTTGAGAACAGGATATGAGCAGAAAGAGTTAAATGAATTAAATATTCAATGGCCTAATTCTAAGGTGACTTCACAAGCTCCTCTCACAAAGTCAGAGGCTTGCCAAAGGTAGCAGAAATTAGTGAAATCGATCATCACCACCATCCACCTCCACTCAAGGGCTAACCTTGCCATATGGATTAGAAACAGTTGGTGGCTGAAGAGTGAGTCTTTCTCTACCATACAGAGTGTTTGAATGGGTGCAACTAATAAGCACCCCTGGGAATCTCTTTTTATTTCTATTTTGACAATTGTCTGATGGACTCAGTGCTTAAATGTGTGTGTGGGTATAATGTGTGTGCACACTTGTGTGTATAATTGGGTTAGAGTTAAGCCCAACAGTATGGCCTATGAGCCACCCTCTCTCTTTCCAGTGACAGAACACCTCTTTTCTGATCCATTACTTGTTGCTTTCACAATTTCCTTCTCCATGAACATGCTCATTTCCCTTACGTACAATTTTTTTTGAGGGGTATTTCCATGTATCCTCATACTTATTAAGAAATGTTTTTATATACTTTCTTTCACTGAATAAATGGCATTGGCATAAGAATTCTGACAACTAGTGAAACAGTTATATGTTTTCAAGTAATGTTGTATTTGTCGTAGAGCTAAACACATTTCCATTTGATGGTGTAATGGTTTAGTATAATGAAAACTTTGAGTTATCTGCGATTATAATGATTTATTAAATGGTTTAGAGCAACTGAGCATCACTCATATAAATTCTGTTAATTATTATATGAGCTGATACAAGACATCAGAAAAAATAAATGTGAGATTTGCTCCCAAGTTTAGGTTCCACATTATCTCTAATTGGTCCTTGTCTTGGTTTGTTTTGGATACCAAAATACTGGCATTATAGCGTTACTATGGAAGGAAACAAAAATGTGTGTTTTCTTACTTCACATAAAGAAAAAATGAAGTTTTAACAAATGAAAACAAACTATCTTTTTAAATTTTTTTTTTCAGATATGCTCCTGGATTTTTCTTGAAAGCATTCATTGTAGAGTAACAGATACTGCAGAGTAATGCTATATGAGTGAGGGCTTGGTTATAGGACTTTGAATGACCTCATGATGTTTGCTTTAAAAAGAGTAGCTTTGCCTTATTGATTTTTATCTATTAAAAATCAATTTAGTTTCTAAAAATGATACTCTAATTTAAAAATTTCTTGAGACATTAGTCAACCCCTTTGCTAATAATTGATTCCTATGAACAGTATCAGCACTTTAGAAGCTACCTTTTTAAAACCACAATGCTGGCTGGCAATAGAATAACTTCTAGCTTCACCCCTTGTAGGGTAGATAGATGCCTGAACTCTGAATTACCAGAACTAGATTAAAGTCCTGATAACTTTGTGATTTCAAGTAAGTTATTTAATCCTTGGCTATTAGCCTCTGTTGTAGGTAGACTATCCCAAGTTTATATGTTGAAGTCTCAAACCCCAGTACCACAGAATGTGATCTTATTTGGAGATAACGTCTGTATAGAAGTAATCAAGTTAAAATAATATAATCAGAGTGGGCCATAATCCAACATGACAGCTGCCCTTAAAAGAAGGGAGAATGTTAAGACAGACATGTATACAGGGAAAATACCATGTGAACATAAAGATGGTGAACTACAAGTCAAGGAGAAGGTCTGGATTAGATCTACCTCCCACAACCCCAGAAGCAACTTCAGAACTTTGAGACAAGTTTCTGCTGTTTAAGTCACCCCCCCATTTGTGGTACTTTGTTATGACCAAAAGTGATAATGAGGTTGGGCAGATGGCGGCCAAGTCAGTCAGAATATGCACATTCTAATGTGAGTGAGCGAGTGTATGGAAAATTTTGTATATATGCTGGTGAGTGAGTAGGCATGTGAGTGGCTGACTGAGTGAAGGCTAGGGCTAGGGAGGTAGTGGGCAGGGATCTCCTGGTGCAGTTGCTGGTGCCGCAGCTGCTGGGCTTGGACCCTAGAAATTCCCAGGACACAGAAGCCGAGCACCATTTTTTTTTAAAATCAACAAAACCAGCCGGGCTCGGTGGTTCAGCCTGTAATCCCGCGCCTTTGGGAGGCTGAGGTGAGTGGATGGCCTGAGCCTGCGGGTTCGAGACCCGCCTGGGCAGCAAACCTCATCTCTACAATAAATAAAAAAATCAGCTGAGCGTGGTAGCGCATGCCTGTAATTCCAGCTACTTGGAAGGCTGAGGCGGAAGGATCGCCGGAGCCCAGCAGGCGGGGCTGCGGGGGCCGGGAGCGGCCACTGCACTCCAGTCTGGGCGACCGAGTGAGACTCCAACTCAAAAAAAAATAAAAAATAAAAAATAAAAAAAAATAAAATCAACAAAACCTTTCCTGGGAAGAAAATGCTGGGAAAGACCGACTAAGTGGGGGCTCATGAGCAAGTGGCCAGGGCCCTGGTGCAGCAACTGGTGCTGCAGCTTCTCTGCTTTGGTCCCTTGCTCTTCCCAAGTCACAGAAGCTGAGTGTCATTTTTTTTTTTAAACAGACAAAAGTCTTCCTGTGATGAAGCGGCAGGAAGAGACTACCACTTCAATTTGTTGTTATTCCAGTTTGTTTGGGGGTGTGTTTGTATGTTGAGTGTTCATCTTTCAATTTTGTTGTTGTTGTTGGTTTGTTTTTGCTCTTTTGTTCTTCTGGGTTTTTTAATTCTTATTTTGTATAGTTTAAGGTATGTGGAAATATATGTGTGAAGGTTCAACCTCAATTCCTTTTTTTTTTCTTTTCCTCCAATCTTTCTGTTTTTCTTCTCTATTCACTTTATGCTAGACGTGTGTGTGTGTGCTTATTTTCTTGTTTTGTTGTTGTTGTTTTGTTTCACTTTGTTGTGATTCCAGTTTGTTTTGGGGTGTGTGTGTATGTCTGTGTGTGGGTGTGTTCAATTGCTTTTTGCATTGGTTTCTGCTTTATATTGTCATATAGAGTGGTGGTGGGGTTGGGTCTCAGGGAACACATATGACAATAAGTGAACATTGTAATTTGCAAGTAGTTTCTGAATCCTAGCACCTTATCCCCTACTTTATTCAAATTTCAAAAACTACAAGAGACAGTAAAGCTTCCCATCTACCATCCTTTTTCAAAATAGAACAAATTCAGAGCCCAGATCAGGGAAGAGTAGAGGATTGAACAAACATCAGAAGGAAAAGCCTCTCCCACTGACACTGAATAACAGAACTAAAGAGAATAACAAGAGATCTGTCACAAATGAGGAAAACCAGAGGAAGACCTTAGGCAATTTCAAGTGTACCAAAGACAAAACTCCTGAAAAATCAAACCTTGGTGCCCAAACAATGGAAGTCACTGATGACTGGCCCCAGAATACTAGAGAATGGATGGAAAGAGTGAATAAGACTCAAGAAACACAAGATGCAACACTGAAAGAATTTGTAACAGAAATTTTGGCAATAAAAATTTCATCCAGGAAATAAATAACAAGATGAAAAGTGATAATGAGACCTCTAGTCCTCAGACCGTTTTCCTTCTCATCTGCATTATTAAAATTATTCGTTCACACATTCTCTACACTGTTGCAATCATATTTCTGAAATGCAAGTTTGATCTTGTCTATGTCCTGCTTAGAGCCCTTTATTGGATGACTTATAGGGTAAGAGTCATACTCCTCACACGCAACAGGGACTTTTCATGCTCTATTGTTAAGCCACTTTTTCAGGTAGCCTTTCTCCTCCCAAACATCATTGTCATCCATAGTCCCATTTTCTTCTTATTACCATCCTGTGTGTGCCTTTAGAGTGGGAAGTCAAGACAAAGGGCAAGGGAATTCAGGGAACAGAGAAGATTGAAAGGGAGAGGAGATGAAAAGTGGAAAGAAGAAAAAAAATGGTAAAAAAAAACAACAAAAAACACTCCCTAATTCACATAGTTCCTATGTAAATATTTGTTGATTAATATTTTAGTCCAAACAAAATGAATGTGAAGGTTTATATATTCAGACTATTTGTTTTGTTTAGTGTTGCCAATATGTTCCCAAACCTCTAGTGGCATAAATGATTGCTTTTTAAAACATTTTTAAAGTTCAAATTTCAGGTTTATATATGTGGAAGCTGATATCTTTCTGAAACCTTTCTGTATGACCAGGAAAGACTAGTAGGCTTTGCTTGTTGTTACCATAGTACACTGTCTAAACCTCTACAGCATGCATCACATGTGGCAAATTTAGTCTTCTGTCTCAAGAGACCGTCAGCTACTTGAGATCAAATACCATGTCACAATCATTTCTTTTAATTCACTATTCACAGATAGTACTTGACACTTGGTAGATAACAAAACAAAGCAAAGTGTGTTAAATGGCTTGGGATCCTTACATCTTAGCTTCTGAAATTTGCATTTGTTATTCCCCAGAGACATTTTGGTTAAAATGTGAAATAATATAAAGCTATCAATTTATACCATTTGGAATCAGATTTTATATATACATATAAAAATTAAATTATGTTAATTTAATGTTAAAATTATATATATACATTTTAAAAATTAAAGTTGTAATATGACACTGTTCTATACAAGTCAGATATTCCAGAATTGCTTGGAAATATTGAAAACTATCATTAAAAATAGAAGTCTTTGCTACTGCTCATGTGTGGGAATGTCCTCAAGATAAGCATCCCAATTGCAAATCAACCCCTTGCCTTTTTGGGACATATTTGGAATCACTAGTGTTTTCTTTTTCCATAACAACCCCTAAGGTTTTGCACTCATCCTGTGGATGAGTACCCACTCTTCTAGATAATCTTTATCGTCACCATTAGAGATGGTACTCCAAAACAAGTTTTGCATGTATCATCCAAGCACACCTTCCATGTATGTCCAACAATTCTCTTGAGATCCAATAACCAATATAGGCCAGAGACTTGATTTTAATACATGGATATGGTAACCAACATTTACTTAGGAAGAGAAATAGCTTTTTACACAGCCTTTCAATACTTTTTTTTTTTTTTAGCATTTTGTGGCAATGCATTTGGGTCCTTAAGAGGTCCAATTAATTTGTAAGTATGTTAAATTGAAAAGAGTATCATCAGCAAAAAAAGGACCTAGGAAAAAGGCCAAAGGATGGTTTGGGGAAGATGTAAAGGGTAGAGACTGAATATAGGAAAAAGAAAAACAAAACTGATGAGGCTGGTCATTTGCACAGATCCTATGTGTATTACTCCTGACTGCTCAAATGAAAATAGAATCACAGATGGGCTGGGGGGTAGTATTGAAGCAAAAACCCTCTGAACTTTAGCAGCTTAATTGGTGGCTTTAAAAATATTCTAAAAGGTATTAAAATTATGGTTCAAAATTCTATGAAATAGAGCCATTTTAGTGCTTCTAGACCCTGTTATTGTAAGTTTTAACATTTTTTTTCTGAACTAAGTGTGGAAGATTAGGGCAAGGTAATTTGGCTCCTGGGTCAGCCTTGGCATTCTTCACTCTGCCCAGATGTATATGATTACATTTTCTATTATGTGAGCCACGGGGACATATGGTATTTTCATCAAAAAGCGATGAAAGAAGCCATCTTTAGGAAAGCTGAAAATATAGCCTAACTGAGGAAACCAGCTTCTTAGACTGGAAATCTTTTTCTGCTTGGCTACCCAGCAGTCTAAGTGCAGTATGTGTGTGGAGAGTGTTGAGGGACTGGGCACAAGTGGAGAACAAGCACACAAACAAACAAACCCAAAACATGACACTCACAAGATGGAGCCAAATTGAAGAGTGTTCTTGACTTACAACCCCTTCAAAAAAAATTGGAAAAAACAAAATGAGTAATATGTGTAAAAACAGAAACCATTCACTCCTGCAAAACTTTGCAAAAGGCAAGGATACTGCTAAATGGTAAAATTACTCCCTCTTCCTCAGTATTCCTGAACTTAACCCTTGATTAACTGGAAAGTAGGCTGAAATAGGCTTACTGTCGCTCTCTCATCTACATTTTGAAGAAAAGTTAGGCTTAAATTTCCTCTTCCACCTAATGATTTAGGAATATAAAATAATAGCAACCTGCAGACCCCACTGTTACGTCTGAATTCAGCCTTGACTATCCCATAAGTGCTCTATGATCGCAGTGCCCAGCATGTAAACTTTGTTCATATAAAAAATCTCTGCATACTTGTAAATGTGTGCTCCCCTTTCAGGGATTTTAGTGTACACTGAACTAAATATCCCTACTCACATTCTTCAGAATGACAAAGCATAGAATTTTATTAATCAAGCCATTAAATAATTAAGCAAGTAGAGGCAGTATTAAGACTATTTGAACAACACATTCTTTTCTCTTTTCAATCCCTCCACCAGCGGGAATATATATATATATATATTTTTTTTTTTTTCCTGAAAGTGAAATGCAACTAAAAGTTGTATCAATGTAGTATCTATTTAACAAAATTGTCTAGGACCAAAAAGATGATGATCTTATTTTCTAGGAAATAGCCTTCCTTGAGAACACGTTTGAGTTAGTGTCATGACATTAAATAGGAAATTTGTCTTGATATGAAAGCATTTGAAAAATCCAGAATTCTTCCTTTGAAAGCAAGTGTTTTACTATGGAATATACAGTCATTAAGTACCACAAGAATGTGGCTGGAGAACTATTTATGTTGGCAATTATAATTATGCTCTTATGTTAGCTACCAGCACCAAGCACATTATCATTTTCATTTATTTATTAAAATCACCTAATTAAAAAATCTGTTTTCAGTATTTTTACATGAAGTCACTATTTCTAAATAGAGTGTTGAGTCTTTCAAATGGAAATGCATTTCTCATGTGCAGACCACTCCATTTCATTGCTCCAGAAATGATAAAGTAATTAGAAGTCCAGCCCACTAGAAATGTTAGAATGTGCATCAAAGTAAGCACTTACCTCAGACTGACATGTTCTCAGAAATCGTTTCCATCTTCTCCATTTTTTCTTTGCTGAGATGCAAAATGCAAAATACTAGAGAATAAATACCTGTGGCTAGAAAATATATAAATAATGTACCAGGAAAGGTAGAAAGGGTTGAAACCCCATGGGAAAATGCAGAATTAAAGGTAATAACTAATAATAATAAAAATAATCACGATGATGATAACAGTAATAATAGGGGAAGAAATCACTTTCAAAATAAGAGTAAAGAAAAGAGGCATAAGAGAATTTAATAGTTATAAAATTGCATGAAAAAACAATATCTATCTTCTGTGTTCATCTTGTATTTATTGTTACCATTTTAAATTTTAGTGACAGTTCCCTCTACAGAGATTTGTTGGTGTGCTTATGCTGTTATACTCTTAATCTCAGAATCTAAATATTTGAGTTAATTTCTTATTGATAGCAAGCAATACCTACGAGCATTTGTAGGTCCTCTGCACTGGTAATTAATGCGTAGAAAGGGTGTATCTGTTTTGATCTAAACATAATTTTGAAACCACTGGTTCATGATTATGGCTTACTTTTCTATTAAAATGCCTTTTAATTTTATTAGTGATAAAGTTCTCAATGCCATTTCATTTGAATAACATAACTCAAGGCACAAAATATAAAACAGTACAAAATATAGAAGTTTAGTAGAATCTGCTCTTTATATGAAAGTGTTTTGCTTTAAAAAGGAATAGTTAAGGACTTGATGGTAACATTAAAGGAATAAATTACAAAGTACAATGATTTTCTCAGCATAAAGTGAAATGAAAATTTAGTATTTTTCTGGTAAAGTTGACACATATAGGCAGAAATACTTGCAAATCTCACTCCTTAAAATGTGTACTCAATAACTGACTTTAGAATGTATTTGAAATGGTTCTTTTATCTCACTTTACACATTGGTTAAAATATTACTCTAGAAGCAATTTTACCAGAAGGATTTTCAGAATATAAATACTTATAGTACAGACACTTGATATTTTTCTTGAACATCCTGCAAGTCATATGAAGGGCAAAACAGCTATATATACAAATATATATATATATTTATACATATATAATTATATGTAATACATATATAATACATTTGTTAATCATCAGTTTACTTTAGAAATTATGTATACATATGCAAGTATACATATATAATTTCTAAAGCAAATTGATGATTAACAAATCTAAAAGTCATTTAAAAATGCTTATTATATTTACCTCTCTATGGTCTTTGTGAAATGCTGGCTTCTACAACATCAGAACTCTCTGTTTTTATTGTCAATATTCTCCTCAGTCAACTATTCCTCTATTCTGAAACACAGTATATACAGTTAAACTCTTTCTTCCTCTGACAACTTTGCACATTGTGTTCGCCACCTTGGCAGTTTCTTTAATTTCTTCTCTGACCTGTTCGTGTCCTAAAAGTGGAAGCCTTGCCCTCTCTTTTTAATTTTTTTTTTCAAACACAACTCGCTCTTCCTTATAATCTCATCACTCCTAACTATTAGCTCTAAACTGGTAACTGCCAACTCATCTTTTATCTAGAGTGGAAGACAGCAAACTTTTCTTATAAATGGAAAGACAGTCAACAATTTAGGCTTTATATACCAAACTCTCTCAGTCACAACTACTCAATCTTGCTATTGTAGTGTGAAAGCAACCACAGGAAACACAAAAATGAATGAGCATGGTGTGTTCCCAAAAGACTTTGTAAATGGACACTGAAATTTGACATTCATGCAACTTTTACATGAGGTGGTGCATATTATGGGCTGAATTGTGTCCCGCCCCTCCACTCCCAATTCATATGTTGAAGTCCTAATTCCCAGTATCTCAGAATGTGGCTGTACTTGTGAATGGTCTTTAAAGAGACAATTCAATTAAAATAAGGTTATTATGGTGGACTCTAATCCAGTATAGCCAAGGTACTTATAAGAAGAGAAAAATTAAGACAAACTGCAGAAGGAAAACGATCAGAATACTCAAGGAGAAAATGGCCCTCTACAAGCCAAGGACAGAGGCCTCAGAAGAAACCAGCCCTGCTAACACCTTGAACTTTAAACCTCCAGAACTGTGAGAAAATAAATTTCTTGTTTAAGCCACCCATCCTGTGGTACTTTGTTGTGGCAGCTCTGGCAAACTAATGCAACATATTATTCTTCCTTTGAGTTTTTTTCAACATTATAAATATGATAAAGCTATTTCTAACTCATAGGCCATACAAAAATGGGGAAAGGGTCAAATAGGACCTGCTGGTTCTAGTTTGCTGACTCTGGATCCAGCAGTTCTTTCCAAGCTTCATTTTACAAAGTAGACTGCTCAGCATTTTGACTTCCTCAGATTCTTCATGCTCAACCTGTGCCAGGTAATATTTATTTATTCATTTATTTATTTACTTTATTTCATTATAAAGATGTAGGGTACAAGTCAGGACTAGGTACACATGTAAATTATGTGCAGTTGAAGTTAATGGCGCCAACTGGTCCTCACTTCCCCTGGTTTAGGATCAGGTAACCTATGTGTTGTTACACGCTCCCTCCCCTCCCTCTCCCAGTGGTGTTCCACTGCTGCTGATCCCTCCTTTGTGCTATTGTGGCTAATGTTCATGTCCCACTTATGAGTGAGAACATGCAGTATTCGGTTCTTTGTTTGTGTGACAGGTCTCTAAGAATGATTGTCTCCAATTCCATGCTGAGTACTCTATGATTTTTGTCCTTCTTTATGGCTGCATAATATTCCATTGTGTATATATACCACATTTTCTTTATCCACTGTACTTTCTATGGACAGTGGGGTTGGTTCCATGTTTTTGTTGTTATGAATAGTGTGCAATAAACATGCGTATGGAAGTGTCTTTTTTATAGCACAATTTATGTTCCTCCAGATAAATTCCCAGGCAAGAGATTGCTGGATCATATGGAAGGTCACTGTCTTCTGGTTCTAATTTAGATATTGTCACACTATTTTCCTTCCATATGATATTTTCTTCCATATGATACTTTAGATATTGTCACACTATTTTCCAAAGAGGTTGGAATAGTCTACACTCCCACCAAATTGGACTGTCTCCTCCTTTTATGTCCCCTACCTTGTTTAGGAGAACCACCGTCCATTCAGTCATCCAAATCTTAACCTTCTCCTTTTTCCTCATTTCTCACATCTAATAAAGAACCAATAACTAATTTTGCCTCTTGACGTTTTCTTGTCTGTGTGACATCATCTATCACTTAGCCTATTGTAACTCTACACATGTCTCCGACTCTTTATGCTTGCCTCCTCTACCCCATTGCCCACTGCTTACAGTCAGACTTTCTGAAATCTAAATCTACTGACACTGCTCCTCTGCTTAGAACTTTTAATATCTAAAGTCTAAGCATGTGAATATGATGCACATTGTTTTCCAAGAAGTCTTACTTCATCAAATTCATTCCTTGCTGGACCCCGCTTTCAACAGCTGTTCATATGAAATACTTGCCATTTTACAGGAGAGTCACAGTTTACCCACCTCCCTGCCTTTCTGTATGTTGTTATCTTTGCCATGCTTCCTCTCTCCCTCTTCACTGGGTGGATGTGTATTCTTTGATGATGGTGACTATTTTTCATCTTCAATTATTACACAAAGCTTAGCAAAAGGTGGGCTCTTAATAAAAACATTAATTAATGAGCTTTGATCAAAAGAGAATTAAAGGAGTTTTGTGAGAAATACTAACATACATATATTAGCAAATACATTATATTTGAGGTTAACATAGTGTGTGTGTATGTATTTCTGTATAAATTTACATATTCAGAACCTCTGCTTTTTGACCCAGCCAGAGGTAGTGTAACAGGTGTGGCAATTTCAGGAACTGGGTTGAAGAACAGTTGGACCACAAACATTTTGGGTCTGGAATCCCCTTATTTCAGGGAACATCCAGAGAACTTCTGTCCCTGTCCACCTGCTGTTCACTTCCTCGTCTGTAGCTTAAATACCAAATAGGGTGTCTCCTCACTTCCTGGACAGATGCACTGTCTTCTGGTTCTAATCATTCAAGCTCTATATGTCCTTCAAGCATCCATTCAAAGTTTTGTCTTTCTTCAGGGAGCCTGTTTCTCCCATTTCAGGACTTACTGACTTTTCTCTTGTCTCTTGTAACACTTAATATCCCACCTATTCGCACTAACTTTTCAAACTGCTCTCTAATTCTGAGGCTTGTGTTCCTATGCCTTGTAAAGTACTTTGTGAATAGCCATCTCAGCACGTAGTCCAATCCTAAGCACCATGTAGGCAATTGAAAAACCTGTAACAGAAGGAGTCCTTTGTTTGAATTTCTTACAGCTCTGAGTTTAACCTGTATTGCACCCATGAGTTTTAATGTTTTAGGGTCATTGAACCATTTAAGAATTCAGAAGAGAATGCACCTCTTCTTTGTAAAAAATGTGAATGTACATATACATACACATGCAATAAACACACACAGTTTTGCATGTGGTTTTAAGAATTCAGTAATACCAAATTACTAGACTCGAAGTTCTTTAGCATACATAAAATGTGTTGTATTTTTCAAAACATACTACAGCCCCTAGCTGCTCAATAAATGGAACCAAACTCAAGCCTTTAGTAGATTACACTTTCTATATTTGTATTCTATGCAGTCCTTAACACAGTGTCTTGGACATATTAGTAATTTAATAAATATTTGTTGAATTGAATTGAATTCTGCTTTCTTTGTATCCCAGCGAAGCACCAATTACAGTGATATAGGTAGATGGGACTAAATAAATATTTCGAATGACTCTTTCAACAGCTAATCTTGTTGTTTTAACATTCTACAAACTAAAATCCACTAAATTAAGTATAATGGTGTTAATAGATATACTCTTTTAATCTTTTTGTATGAAGTGTTTAAATTTTAAAGTACTTGAGTTATAAAGAAACAAAGTAGAACTCATTCCTCCTTTTATAAATGTCACTACATTCTATTTTGGGAATAATGTGAATAAGGACCAGTTCTGAGAATTCTAAAATAAAGCATTTCAACTAGTGAAGGGAAGGTATAAAGCACCTTTTTCTCCCACAATCAACCCAAATGTCTCAGCACTTAAAACACAGTCTCTTCTGCTTGGGTAGCAATCCTGTTCTTAGCAGTTTTTGGAATAATGAACAACCCTCTTCATAATGACAGAAGTTTTAACCTTAAAAATAAAATAAATAATTAAAAAGGAGAAGGGAGAGCTGATTGATTGGAACGACACCCAATTTTTATTTTCTTTTCAATGGCATCTGTAGCTGCTAGAAGTGACACGATTTGTGTCAGTCTAGGAACTCGAGGTAACCAAACACAAACTGTAATTGACCAAATTAAAGTCAGAAGAATTGTCATTAGTTCATTAAATAAATGATGTGAAGAATTTCTGAACTTAGCAGTGATGTGCAAAACAACAAACCATCTATTCAAAAGAAAACAAGGTGAAAAACGATGAGAATAAAAACCTAAGTTTCTCTACAATGAAAGCAAAGACACAACAATGGAAAGACACATTAAAAAAGGAAGATTCAATTAGCAAGGAAAGGAAAATGAAGAGAAATCCAAGTGGGATTTTCTGGGAGGAAGAGAATGTGATGAGAGTTTAGATCATAATCTATAAATAGCCTTTTATTTTTTAAATCCTTCGTGTGATGCATAGATTCCATGGTGAGCCTCTCTTGTCCTTAATACCTATAGTCTCATGGCACATACCTTTTCAGGCAAACTGCGATAGTAAGCATAAAGAACTAGGTCTGAAAAATGACTTGGTCTTCTCTCTTTCAAAATCTTAGAAGAAAATTGATGAGGAGAGAATCTGGGAATATTGCACAAATTGTCAGGAGGGCACAGGAGAGAGAGATACTCCTTAAGAGACTATGAAATAATTCAGAGAAAATAGTATGCTCTGTTTCTTCTAACTTACCAATGTGAGGGATAATTTTAATTACCATTCTATAATGAACCTTCCTCCAAATAACGCAGGCAACAATTTTCCCTGTCATTCTTCTTTAAAAACGTGTCAGATCCTATGTTTCTGTTTTTCTGCTCTCGCCCCTTTGTTTCGAGTTTTGAGTCTATAAGACGTTAGTGGTGATGGAAGAGGGGCGAGGAAGGGAAAGCAGAGACTGTGGAGGGCAGATATTTCACAATCAATTATTTGATGTGTTGTGTTGTATTATTGAGAATCTTTTCCATAACATTCCCAAACACTTGGATCAAAGGAGCAGTCTTTGATGTCCTTTATAAATACTATACTCTCTTCCACCTTTTTTTGCAAAGAGGGGAGGGTAATTGGCAGATGTAACCTTCATGATAGTTGGCACTTCTCTACAATATTCTTTATTTTTGACCATTATATATTTTTATTTTTTAGAAAAGCATGTTATTTTCAAAGAGGAATCAAAATGGATCCTGAGACTCCTGAGAGATAAATGAGTCATACACATCTGTGTTCCTAGCCCTCTCTTCCCATCTAGCCAGGAGAACCACAGTGTCTGAAGAAAAGTCACTCATCAGTGGTTTAATAGGCATGGTCTATAGGCCTCCTTTCCTGTTAAATAGGCTTCAATACATTCAAAAATCAGTGCCCTCTTTTTTTTACTTTTTAAGGAGATAAACATATCACGTTTTCCTTCTGTCACTTATCTTGAGAATCAGTCTTCTGTACATTTCTTCTAGCCAAAAAGATTACACAGAGCTTTGTTTTTAGTGTTTTTATTCCAAAAATGTGCCGTATTTTAAGAATTTTTAAAAATATATAGTATACAATCCCAATTGACATTTTTTTACTCTAACTCTTTTTTTCAGGTTCACTGAGGTTTACAAAATGTCCAAGGGAACAACAGTAAACTAATGTGTGCCAATAGAAGTGGCTGTCCTTCTCTAAGGAATATCTCCCCTCTTCTTCAGAATGAAACACATTTATTCTTAGAGTCTCTTTATTAATTCAACACTCCTGATTTCATTGTTGAAATTCTTTACTGACCATAAAAAATCTTATTTTGTACATTTTTGACTTTTGTCCTATTTTATATGCTCTCGGTGGGGAATCTCATTCTGTTCAAAACTTAAATATTTTCTTTGCACCAAATAGCTCCCAAAGCTACTCCTGTAACCCAGAACTCACCCTTGAGCTTTCATACTATGCTACATATCGACCTGCTTATTTAACACACTCTTAAAGAAAGTCATTATTGACTGATAATCTACTCCAGACCAGTTTATACTTTCAGATTCCATCTCTCAACTATGATATCACAATTGACCTAGGTCTTATTTAAAACATCATCCTTTCTTTCACAATTTCCTTTCATCCCCACCTCTCATAGTGACATCCAATGATTCAAATTCTATTATTTTCCCTTCTGATATGTCTCTCAAACTCATTCCACTATTGTCATTCTCGTCTCTAGGTTCTGTTACAGTGTCTTACCAACTCTTGCCTAGGCCTTTGTAAGCATATTCCAAATGGCCTCTGTTATTTCAATCCAATCTGCATATGCTTCCATGTTATATTGTAAAATAAAAATGTGATCATTTTATTCCTTCAATAAAGTATTCTGATCTATCTTTATAAGTTCCATTTATATCCACTTCTTATCTACATATACAACCTAATCTCTTCCTACTCATTGCCTCATTGGACATATTTCAATGTCACATAAAATATGTGTGTATTTTAATAGCTTTTATTAATAGCTATATAGCTTATATTGTATATACAACCCAAAATATATTTCAGTATTTCTTTATTCATAAATAGCTCTAATTTTACTATGTGAACAGTGCTGCAAGGATCATCCTTGCATATATAGCCCTATGTATTTTCATACTATGTGATTATCTCTTTAAGATATTTAAGATAAATTTTGAGCTTCAGATCCAAAGGATGGGTGAAAATAGGGTCAAATAATACCTACATATACAGAGAGTTGGATTAGAGGAGAGAAACCCTGAGGTTTCTGAATCTGGGTTTTTAAAACTGGTGAGAAGTGTGCTTGCTTTTTGCCCTGGAAAATGACATTATCTTCATTATACTGGACCCTAAGCGTTGCTACCCTTTGCTCTAGAGGAAGATAGTATTATTTTCCAAGTTTGTGAACAAGCCTGCTTTTTGCTCCAGATGGAGGCATTATCTCTATCTTTCAAAGCTGTTCTCTAGGCAAACATACTTGAAGAGAGAATCAGGAACAAAGAGTAGTCAATGCTCACTTTTCAAGACAAGCAGAAAGGGAAGACCCATGGTTTATTGTCTTCCAACAATATCTATTTCAGGTTTTTAAAATATCTTGGTTTCTGGTGAATTTGCCCCTGAGTACACAATTCCATCAGCCATTCTGATTGATCTGATCAACAGAGGATGGGATCAAAATCCTTTCAATTTGTCTCATACAAAATTTAATCATGTCTAGTATCAACAGGACTCCAAAAAGCAGGATGAGATCAGTCTGCAGTACTGACCTCAACCATCCTTGGAGTTCTGAACAAATCTCATAAGCCATCATGGCCTATCTTAGAAAGCCAGGTGTCTTTCTCCTTCATTCTCTGCTTTGACCTTTCTGCTTGACCTGAGACAAGAATCCAGCTATAAGGGTGCATGGAGAAAATCTAGGGCAAATGCTTTCAGCCATAACAATCCTGACCAGTGGAGTCATTAATCACTTCAACTGATGTCAGGGACAAATTTCATGCCATCTTTTCTAATTAGATGATTTCCATTATAGGGATATCTGCCTGCAGGGTATACATAAATGATAAAGCAGTTATCTCTTGGGAAGCTTCCCCCAGGTAACCAAAGGCGGTCTTATTTTAGAGAGATCTTCACCATTGTTAAAGGGCAAGATGATCTACTGGTGGTGTTTCTTTAGAACTCAAAAGTCTTCTTATGACTAACCCTCAAATGAAACTCACTATATTATCGTGAAGGAGGCAAGGTAACACTTGGCTTCAACATAAGGAAAATAGTTTTAAGGGTTCATATGGTGCCTATGGGGGAAAAAACCCATTGTTGGTAATTGTTGGGCCCTCCTAGTGGCACCTATATCAATCAGGAGCACAATTTTTCAGTAATTAAATATAAAATATGACTTCCCACTGGTTGGTAGCCCTTAGGATTCCTAGCTCTGTGTGCATTATTGAATCTGGTTCTCAGGCAGTCCCTTTAACCAGTCCTGTTTGTCTGCAGCACCATTCAGGTGACACTCATCTGTCCCATGGAATGATGGAGTGAAGATACAGGAATGCGGAAGGGTAAGATATTCAGAGATGGATGGATATTTTGTGTGAGAGGTAGATTAGCCAGGGCCATCATCTGCTCTTTTCAATAGATTTCTCAGTGAGAATCTAGGAAAGAGTGATCAAATTGTGGTCAGGCCCATGTGGAAGGCCAAGGCACACCTAGGATTCAGTTATATTTAAGACTTTGCAACAACTTGAAAGAACCACATCAGGGCATTTTTTCCTCATGAAGAAAGATGATTTTGAAAGACAAAAGAATTAATGCTCTCTCTCCTTCATACCATCTGGGATCTGAAGTGTTCCTTTCTTAGAGGTTGTCTTCCATCCACCACTAGGAAACTGGTGAATTGCTGTAACTTCACATTTTTTCTCAATCATATCCTATTCATAAAAAGGGTCAAGTGACTTTCCATAAGAAAGGAACAAGTTAAATAAAAACCCAGATATTTTTATAACACTCATAAAAACTCATTTTGTCTCCCTTTTGATCCATGTTGACCACTGTATGGGGACTCCTTAAGCAGTGCTCAAACAAGTGGTCATTATGCTAATGTTCTAGGGCTATGTCAGTTCAATAGGATAAACCAAGTGGCTAACCAGAATTAGGTGTGAATTCATTAGGTCCCCTTTTGGTTGGGCTACCACCAGGAGGGTGTACAAACCAAGATATCCTGGAATTGTTTTTAGGAGTAAGAAATATTTATCATGTCCAGGAATGGTTATACAGAATACAGAATTTTCAAAATGGGTCTATATAACCTGCCCCTTCTGCTTTTGTAATGATCATTATCCAAGAAGTGGTCAAAGGAAGATGATTAGTTTCTGTAGAAACCTATATATTGTGACCAAATTGCCTTACTAAAGTGTGTAGACCAGAAGGAGGTGAAGAATGTAGAGTCAGAAAGTTTTTGAAATCAGTTTTCCAAGGCTATTCCAACACTCAGCAATACCAGATAATCATGAATAGTAGGGTGCATGTACAATCATAAAAATTCTTGACTATTTACCCCTTATATAGTGGTCATTGTGATGACAGAGGCATAGTTGTCAAACTGCAAATGAACTGGAAAATTGAAAACCTCACACCTGTTTTATTAGTGGCCAGAGGTGGCCGACTGCAATGGCACAACTGTAATCTAAAAATGTGTCTAGGGACCTGCACATGTATGTTTATCACAGCATTGTTCACAATAGCAAGAACCTGGAACCAACCATGCTGTCCATCAAAAGAGAACTGGATTAAAAAAATGTGGTACATATACATGATGGAATACTATGCAGCCATAAAAAAGAACAAAATCATGAATTTTGCAGCAACCTGGATGGAACCAGAGTCTATAATACTGAGTGACCTCTCACAGAAACAAAGATCTGAGTATCACATGTTCTCACTCATATAGTGGACCTTGAACATGTACCATAATACTATAAAAAAAGGGACTGACAGTGGTGGGAAACTATGGAGGAGGGAGGGAGGGAAAGGGAGGTGGGATTAATGGTAGTCAATATCTGTCTGGGGACGGGGAGACACCCCTTATGAACAAGGGTGTCTGAACTAAGCATATTTGTATACCTAACCCTTAACTGTACCCCACAATATTAAAATTAAAAATATTGATTTTAAATAAATAAATAAATAAAATGTGTCATTTGTAGTGAGGTATCATGGATAACCACGAAAGGGGTCAAAGGTCATATATAGTCAAAAATGCCAAAAAGGCGTAGAGACATGTCCTATGCAATAAGCCTCCCTAACTCTCAGTGAGATGATTGGGTCAACTTTTGGCAGTAATAACAAATTTGCTGTCAGTGATAGCTTATGCCACAGAAACAGACCCTTTTACTTTGTGCCCTGCCTGCAATGGTGGATGTATTGCCTTGCTTGGTACCATTAGGTATCCAGGAAGCAATAGCTATCTAGGAGAAGAGTTAGCAGTAACCAAGGTATTATTTCTGCATCTGTCTGTGACCCTGCTTCCTGGCACTTGGCCTACAACAACCTTCCTAATGCCTCTTCATTAATAGGCAATAAAATGAGAGACCACTTACTGCCAGGTAGGCTATCCAACTGGGTCAATATATTCACTATTGATTTCTATGGACTTTCCCCAAATGCTTCCTAAGGCCCTAATCTTTCCACTTTCAAAAAATCATGTCATTGTCAGTATCCCATATTCATTACCAAACTGTCAAGAACTGTGAAGGGTCTATTTTACTCTACTTAGGAGTGAACAAGTTAGCCTGCCACAGCCTTATGGATGATTGCAGTAGATGTGAGATTCTTTTGTCAGAGACAAGGAACTTTATTATGCATGGCTTGAGAATCAGCATATTTTGTGCTGGGTCTCTGAGCCCTGGATTTCAAAACTAAAGGCCAGATGATAACTGCACAGGAAGTGGGTTGTGCTTCAGGCCATGAAATTGGGATTTGGGTAGCCAAATCTTTTACAATGGACAGTAAGTGTGCCTGATTCAAAGCCCTGGAGAAAGATATTATCTTTATTCTGCCTTCACAGAGTAAGCAAATCTGCCTCTTTCTCTGAAGGAAAACACTGTCTGTATCTTCCAAGTCTGTTTTCTATACAAACATCTTTTTAAAAATACTCTGAAACAAAGAACTGTGTTTACAAAACATGCAGACATGTGGAAGGCCCACAGAGATTTTCTCCTATCACTTTCCCCTCTACACATTTCACTATAATTCATGATTCAGGTGACTGATTCCAGGATTCAGGATATTTAGATCTATCTCACCTCACTATAGTACACATACTACTTAGAGCATAAACATTTCCTTTCAGAATTCTTGTTATGTTGGCATGTATACCAGTTTAAATTTTTTTAAAATAAATGCATTCAAAGCAAATTATTTTGCACAGCATTAATCCTTATTCCTTTTTCTAGTTTTTCTACTTCCTCTATTTATTCTCCTCTTATCCTGTTCGTAGAAAATGTTGCTTGCTTGATATATTATATTCCTAAAAATTTAAGTGCTATTTTAATTTAAGTAAAATTATTTTATTTTATTAAGTTTAAGTAAAATTTATTTTATTTTATTTTATTAAGCATTTTGGTCAATAAGTTTAGAATATGACAAGGGAAACATTTTAATTATCTGGACAGCAGTTTAAAAACCTAGAAAAACATGGCCCATACTCAAATTAAATAAAGATGGAGACAATATTGTTAAGGTTATGAATGAAAGAAGATTTACACTCTGCACAGGATTTAGTATTTGCTATTTCCCCCAAACCTGAGAACTGCATTATAGAATGAGGTTGAGGAGTAAAGAATTTGACTCATATTTCATCTAGTTGATTAAATTTTTGCAGAGAAGATAGGATTTCAATTCAATAACTCTAAGATGTATTTAAGTCCCTTACCTTAATAGCTTTAGTCAAGTTCTATATAAGATACTTATACAAAGGGGTGATGAAAACCAAGGTTTTGGTAAAAGATCAGAGTAAATGCTGGGATATCTATAGACTGTACTAATGGTTCAAACTAATTCATTCTACCAGGATGTACTCAAACTGTGTCTAGTTCAGTCATAGGAAATCATAACTCTGGAATATATATACATATATAGCAACGTGAGGTCTCAAAAATATTCTTTTTAAAATAAAGAATTGAGGAAAAGTTTTCCTTCATCATCATAAAGGTGTATTGTATTATAATTTAGATGATTTTTAAAAATCTTAGCTAGTTAATAGCAACCGTGTGCCTTTTGTCAAACGACCCCAAATAGGTTGCTCATTTACGAAGTACAGACTCTAGAATAATCTTTATGGCAGTTTTCTTTTTAATGAAGTGTTACCATTTCTGAGATGCATATATGACTTCAGAAATACTTAAAGAACCTTTCTTTAACGGTGAGAAATCTCATCATTTACTGACAGCGAGATGGAAGAAATTACATTTTGCATGATAAAATTTGCTTTCTTTTCCAGAAAGCAAGTGGTATGAAAGGTGAGGCCCATGACATGTCCTTTACAGGATACACAGGCAGAAAGTCATGCCATTTGCTTCAAATTTTAATTGTTCTAGTGAGCAACAATTTTCCAGATCCCTGTCAAGAAAGGCCAAAATGGTAAATTGAGTTCTTATGGACAAATCTATCCCAAGCCCAGGATTCTCCTGCCTTCGTGTAGACACCACTGGATCATCACAGGGTTTACCTGAGTCCCGTGAAGAAACTATTAAAATTTATGTCTGGCTTGCACAGGTGATTCTGTCAGTCTTCTGAGACCCTTTCTTCTCTCTCTGTCCTTAATTGTTCTCTATTTTTAGGGAGTCCTTTGGCAAGAGAGCAGTTGTTAAGGCAAGTTGAGAACTAGAGTGTTATCAACTTGTTTGTGAATGCTTTCTCACCTGGCTTTCTGCTAAGCTCTAATAACAAGAAAAGGTGGTATTGGCCTTGTTAATAATTAATAGCACTCAGTGCAAATGAAGCACTTCTGTCATAGGGCTTCATCAGTAAGGTCATGGTACAATAGGGGTTGCAGGTTCTGTAAGCATGAGCAGTATTTGCATATGTCAGAACAGACTGTGCATGCTAACAGCACAAACACTTTACATCTGCTTCTGTTTACTCCCATGCTAACACCCCAAAGTGCAGAAGCCCTGTGTTAATTGCTCAGTTACATACTGACTGTTGATGTGTCCTCCACAGAGCTTTCCATAAGTGCACTGTTGCAAATAAACTGCTAATGACTTTGCTTATTCCAGCCTCCCTTTTAAAGGAAATCTACGGCATACATACGGATTAATGATTCCTCTATTTAGCAGTGTGTCTTGTGACTAGGTTTGCATAGAAACAGTATCAATTAAGTAGCAATTATCTGCAAAGTGGAAAAAAAGAGGCAAGATATAAATAAGTAATGAGCGTGATGCTAAAATCTCTGAGAACAGCTGGAATTGAACTCTGAGGCAAGGGCACCGACTAGTGAACGTTTTAACCCATTTTTCGTATACCTGACACTCTTAGAGTACCCATGAGAACTAGAATAAGAGGAAACATTTAAGTTCTAAAGGGATTTTTAAAAAATATTTGATTTTCAAGGTAACCACTATTTTGAAAAGGCAAAGGAACAAGGGTAAAAAAAAATCTACACCTAAACACCATTAACAAGACAGATTACCAAAAAAATGGTCCTGTAAATGTTTATTTTATGAAATAAAACCTGACTAAAACATATCAGATTTCCCTTATGTCTTAGTAACAGAGAACAGTACAGAGTGCTAATCTATCCCTTGATTCTGGTCAAGCAATGGCCTTTTTTAGTACCTAATAAGACTTACCTGGAAAACTGCATTATCTGGCTATAAAGAAAAAAATCTGATGGAATTTGAGAATATGCAAAGTGTCCAAATTGGTATACTAGGTAAGAAACCTTATAAGATCTATTTTTGTTTACTAATCTTGACTGGCAACAGCCAGACAAGTCCTTAAGATCAGGCTCCCCTAAGGAGATATTCAGAGAAACAGAGACAGTGGCATCTATGCAGGCCACAGGGAAGAAAAGGACTGGAATAAATTGGTCCTGATTCTTGTCAACCAAGACAGTGTTGACTTTTGTTGCATCCATCAGCAATGATGGCCTGGGCAAAATGTGTATTAGATCAGATAGCCAAATGTTTAAATCTTGTCCAATCTAGAAAATAGTGATTACTTTGCTAGCGTTCTTCTCAGGGCTCAATGACTGTGATAGACCATTTTTTCCCCTTACTTTACTTAAAGTGACCATATTTTATAAATTTGAAATGAAGACATATATGAGGGTGCCAAAAAATGTACATACATTTTAAGAGAAGTTATCGATGTATTACTTTGTAAAGTTGAATTAAATTACAGTAGTCATGTGTAGTATAATGTTCCCTCAACCATGCTTCCACCATTTTCTTTGACTGTCCTGTGTCCTGCCTTTCTCATGGTGATGCTAGCATTCATTTGATTAATGCCATCTTTTGAACAAGTATCACAGTCAAATTGTGTAGGCGTTTTTTGGCACTTCCTTATAGTTTGACAAATATATATGAAGAAAGACAATTAGAAATTTGAACTGTATTGACTAGATTAGGCTGCTGTAACAAAGAGAGCCAATAACACAGAAGTTTACAGAACGAAGTATAAACCTGGTTCGGTGGCTCAGCCTGTAATCCCGCGCCTTTGGGAGGCTGAGGTGAGTGGATGGCCTGAGCCCACGGGTTCGAGATCCGCCTGGGCAGCGAGACCTCATCTCTACAATAAATCAAAAAATCAGCCAGGTGTGGTAGTGCATGCCTGTAATTCCGGCTACTTGGAAGGCAGAGGCGGAAGGATCGCTGGAGCCCAGCAGGTCGAGGCTGCGGTGGCGGGGAGCGGCCACTGCACTCCAGTCTGGGCGACAGAGTGAGACTCCAACTCAAAAAAAAAAAAAAAAGAACGAAGTATATTTTGCTTTAAACTTTAAAGTGAAGACCGCCGGCTGCTGGGCTGCTATGCTCCCAGGGACAAGTCAGGGACCATGGAGTGCACAAATCGGGGTTTTGCCTAAAGAATACCTTCAATGAGTCTAGCTTTTATACCCTCAGATATGCCAAGACATTGATGCTGAGGCCTGCCTACACTCAGGCTGCTCCCAGCCAGTGACTAAGCAGGGATGCCAGAGCCAGGCTATATCTACCAGATGCAGGACTCCTCTAATAGGCAATTTTTGTTCAGAGATTCCGCATTGATTTGGCTGAGGCTTTTTCTTTTCTTTTCTTTTCTTTTTTTTTGAGTTGGAGTCTCACTCTGTCACCCAGACTGGAGTGCAGTGGCCACTCCCGGCCACCGCAGCCTCGACCTGCTGGGCTCCGGCGAGCCTTCTGCCTCAGCCTTCCAAGTAGCTGGAATTACAGGCATGTGCTACCACGCCCGGCTGATTTTTTGATTTATTGTAGAGATGAGGTCTCGCTGCCCAGGTGGGTCTCAAACCCGCGGGCTCAGGCAATCCACTCACCTCAGCCTCCCAAAGGCGCAGGATTACAGGCTGAGCTACCAAGACCGGTGGCTGAGGCTTTTTCAGTGATGCTCTGCAGTCTGGAGATCACCTGGTCCAATCTTCTCCCCTCCTCCTGCTTTCCTTTTGCAGGTGTCAAATCTGCATTGCAAACCAAAGACTCTTCTTACCTCTTCCTCTTGCTTCTCTCCTTTATCTTTCACAGAACTTCCCCCTATATTTGTTGTTGGTTCAGGCTCCTTTAGGTATACTGATTTCTTGCAACTGAAAGTCTTTAAACAACTGCAGTTACTAATTCCCTCATCTGAAACTCTTTGGACCAAATGTATCTAAATTCCTATCAAATACGTATCTGTACCATATTATAGACTAATTCACTTGGGCTATCACACCATGACTAAGCAGTGAAACCGAAACACACATACAAAGTAGGATGAATAAAGGCTATACATAATCTCATGTAAGTATGGATTGCTTTTTTCCCCCCAAGTAAAAATTTTAGATCAGATGGAAGTTACCTCTATATAAATTACAAAATAAAAGCTTTTTGTTTTCAGAACTTCACTGATTTCACGACTGTTAATCAGGGATACTGAACCTATTTATCCTTTGCTTTATTATTTTTTTCCTTCTATTTGTGTTTTGAATACAGTATTGTTTATTTATTTTCCTTCAGAAATGTATAACATCTCCCTTCTTATATATTTAGATCCTGATGCAGTGATTTTCGTTAAACTACATCAGTAAAGATCTTTTGGGTGGCAGTTTTCAACTCTTAATGTTTATTCAGCAGATCTATTGTTAGGCCTAAGAGTCTGTATTTGTCATAAGCTGGGCAACCCCCTACCCCACCTGTAATTCTGTTGTGGAAGGTCTTAGGAGTCACACTTCGAAAATACTGTCCTAAACTTTGAGTTCTCTATAGTAAACCACTAATATCTCTAGCCCAGGATTAACCTTCTGGATTTTGAGGGGGTTTTTTTTGTTGGTTTTTTTTTTGTATTAAAGCCAGCTGACTAGCTTATTCTCTTGTTCTTCTTCTCTGACTCTGCTTACTTTTGTAGCTAGATAGGACAGCCATGCATTTTAACTTTACGAATAACTTGGGGATGTTTATCTTGGAATGACAGGAGTTAGCTTTTTGAACTGAAATAGAGCTGAACAGTTTCCACTTATCACTGAGTACCTGTCTCACCAGAGTATCAGTTTTGAGCTTATAGAATTGTGCAAGGAGTCTCCCTATTCCCATTATAGTTGGAGTTATAGGTTGAAAAACTATCAATAAATGCTAATGGGTAAATGAAACCACAACAGGTGTAGCAGAACAGCTGGCATGTAATGAATGTGTAAGTGTACTTTCTCTCAACTCAGCACTGCTTTCAGCTTGGTTCTCTTGCAGGACCAATTTCCTTTAGAATGAGCAAAAACAGTTATATTTCTAAGGATTCCTTTCCCTTTCCAATAATATTACTGATTTCTATTTTAAGCTGAGTGCTTCCTGAACCTGGAGATTAATCAAGACTGTAAGGGGATACATTAAAAGGAGAAGTGAAGGAAAAAAACCAAGGTCTGAAAAAGGGTCCAGGTGTTTATTTGGTTAATATGCTTTCTGGAAACAATTGCTTGCTCCCCTGAGTAGGAATTTAAACTTCTCTGCTATAAACAGCTTAAATGGTCATGTATTAATAAGGGAAACATAAGAAATGCTAAGTTAAAAAGGGTCCTTTAGAATTACATGAGCACCATGATTTCTGTAAGTTCATGATGACCAAACTGAGGCATATGACATTTTGCTGGATTTTAACTGGAATTAGACGTTAAACATTGTACATATCCCTGGAAAGACAATTATGAGAAAAATATTAAAAAAAAAAAACCTCATAGTTTTTATACTACAATAAATAGTGGCATTTTGGTAAAGAATACAAAGTTTGTGGGTTTTAATTAGTAAAACACAGGCTTGCAAGAAATATAAATAAAAGCGCCTCTTTAGACTAAGACCTCATATCCTAGATGGTTCTGTCTTCTTTCTCAGTGATTTGGGGTAAGCTTATGGGAAAGTTTAGGAAATAGTGCAGTTGATTGTGACACGTGTAGTTAGATATTTCCTGTAAAAAGCCTAAGCTTACCCACTTTGTTATTCTAGTGCCTGCCCTTGAATTCTCCATCTCAACTTGCAACATATGGAGTTGAAAGCTATATGAAAATTGTGCATTTTCATTGTGCTACCAAAGATATGCAACAGGATGTTAAAACTGAACTATTTCTGACTCTGTTTTGGCTAAAGCCCCAAAACAATATTTGCCAGCTATTCCACATTCTAAAGTTAGACCACCTATGTAGGACTTGCAAAGAAATAAAGGAAATAGAGGAGGAACCCACAATGCCCATTCCCCTCAGCAGGTAACAATCTACAATAGGCCACCTGGGCTGAGAAGAAGCTCTAATATAAGATGAAGCTTGATATTACATGAACAGGGCATTTTTAATTGCTGAAATCAGGCTTTCATTTCATATAATCAGAGGATTGTTTTAAAAATTTCCTACAAATACACAAAAGGTCATGGGATTTCCCTCAATTTCATCTGTGTAGCAGAGAAAATAAGACCTTTGTAGAATTTGAATCAGCGGTGGGGAAAAACATAAAGGTTTGGGGTTTTTTTGTTATTTCTTTTCCAACCATACAGCTATCACTAGGACATAAATCAAGAAGAAAGAAGCTGAAAAGGAAACATTTGGAGAGTTCTTTAATCCTTTTCTTTTTTGCTGTTAGTTTTAAGGGACTATGATACTTATGTTGATGGACCCTAAGGTTCCATCTAAACAAGATTTTTCGTATCCTTTATAAAACACATTCTTTATTGCTTTGTGTCTTGAAATCAGTCTTTATTCAGTGTGGATTTTGGCATTTATTTTGTCCATATTTTGTTTTCTTTAAAATATTTGGGTAATACTATCGTCTTCTATAGGATCTATATTTTCCCATTTGTTGCTGCTGGAATGACTTTCTGATTTAGTGACAGCATATGCATTTCCAGAAAGGCTAAAAACTTAAGACTAAAAACAAATTACATTGTAACAACAAAAGATAAATAAATTATGGTTGTAACTTCCCAAAAACTGTGTTTAGGACTTGGCCTGCAAATTCCTGACCTGCTTACCAGTTTATCTAATCCATTTGTGTCTTTCTATTTAGGCGAGTTTCTTGTAAACAGAATGTAGTTGAATCTTACTTTTCCATCCAAACTGACAAACCATGTCTTAAGCAGGGTTTAAGTCATTTATATTCAATATAATCATTAATGTGATTGGATTAAATCTATCTTAGTGTTGTTTTCCATTTGTCTCAACTATTTTTTTTTGTTTTTTCTTCTTTTCTCTTTATGAGATTGATCATTTTGTTTTTTTTCTCTCGCTCTCAATGGCTTCTCTATGGTTTATAATATATATCGTTAATGTACCAAGTATACGATTAAATAGTATCATAACATTACATTTCATGTAATGTGTAAGGACCTTACAAACATAGACTTTTATTTCTTATTTACCATACCTTTTGTTATTCTTGTCATTCATTTTATGTCTACACATGTTATAAATCCTGGTGAACAATTTTACCAGTTTTATTCATACAATCATATATTAAAGAAAATAAAAATAATAATATATCTCTAATATTTACTCATATATTAAATATTTTATCACTGTCTTAGAAAGTTTTAATGTTGCTTTCATTTTTGAAATAAATATTCACTGAGTATAGAATACTATATTAACAATGTTTTTGTTTGTCTTGTTTTTGCTTTTATTAAATATATTGTTTCATTTTTCTTCTAACTTGCAATTTTTAAAGAGAAGTCTATAATTCTTATCTTTCTTCTTCTGTATATACTATGTCTTTGCTCTCTGGCAATTTTCTAGGTCTCTTACTTTTGGTTTTTAGCAGTTCGACAATTAACACTTAGATGCATTCTTATTTATATTTATCCTACTGTGGTTCTCACAATTTTTGGAATCTGTGGCTAGTTGTATTTCATTAACATTTCTTCTCCATTTCTCTCTATTCTCTGTCTGCATCTCCAATTACATGTGTGTCAGTCCATTTGATGTTGCATCACAATTCTTGGATGTTCTGTTTCAGATTCTCTCTTCCTCCTATTTTATTTGTGTTTTAGTTTGACTAATTCATATTTCTCTGTTTTGAAGTTTACTATTTCTTCTACTGTGGGAAGTCTGCTAAGAAACCCAGCAAAAGTATGTTCTCTCTGATATCATGTGTTTCCCTTCTAGCCTTTTTATTTCATTCTTTTACATTTTCGTCTCTGTAGAAATCTCTCTGTTCATGCACATTGTCTATCTTTTATACCAGATCTGTAAACATATCATAACCATTTTAGTTTTTTTAATAGTTTCAACATCTAGGTTTGTATTTATTGACTTGTTTAAGACTCAGAATTAAAACAAATCTTCTGCTTTTGCATATCTTTTTTGTTATTGCATTCCAGATATCATGTATAAAAGAACAAAAGATCAAGGTAAATAATATTTATGTTTCAAAATGCATTCATCTTTTCTATCTGACTGTTAATGTGGGTCTGATTCAGTGTAGTCAGAAGTTTACCTATATCTCACTGTTATATTTATATTTATATCCCATAGACTTCAAATTACTGCAGTAATAGATTTTTACTCTTTTGTGTTCAATGTTGGGTATGGAATGCAAGAAAGTTTTTCTCTGTGTTCCTGCTCCACATTCAGCTTTTGTAGGTGTATATAGACCCTGTACACCTATGCTATCTGTTTACCTCCTTGCTTTTGAGACTCCCAAAGACATAGGTTGTTACTCAAGCAGCAGGTATATGGGAAAAGTGGTGGTTCTCATTTGTCCTCCATCCTCAGTTTTTGTTTTGTTTTTTTAGTTGGGGTCTCACTAAACTAAACTGCTGTCCAGGCTGGAGTGCAGGGGCATAGCTCACTGCAACCTCAATCTCCTGGCCTGGGCTCAGGCAATGCACTAGCCTTGGGCTCCCAAAGTGGTGGAATTATAGATGTGAGACCCTGTACCCAACCTATCATCAATAATGATGCAGGGCCTTTGCACTGGCATCTCAAAAAGGGAGGTTTCCCTGTGTTCCAGTTCCTCCTCCGATAGCAGACGTTTCCCCTCCAACACGGTATATACTTCAGAGGGCAAGCAGCTTTCCTTTCTCTTACCCATCTCAGCCTATATCTGCATTCCATCAGTGGGAGGGTTGGTATGCATAAATTTCCCACGTTCTCCCAGTAGCTATAGACAGCCCTTTTGTACCAATAGAAGATCCTAAGTATGAATTTATTTCCTGTGTCTCTACCAACAGAAGTTGATTTTTCCTAGGATCAGTAGAGGATGGTCAGGTTTTCAGGGCCTCTTTCCCATCAGTAGCAGTTGATATTTTTTGGGGAAACAGGAAGGCAGTACATTTTCCTGTCCCTTGACCAACAGCAGACCCCTGGGTCTTTAATTAGTGTGTGCCACGTATACCTGCATTTCATTGGCTTGAACCCTATCAGTTGGTCATATCTAATGGGAAGAGCTAGGAGATATAGTCTTACTATGTGCACCAAAGGAAAATTAAACAACATGATAAACATATAACATTGTCTCTGCCTTACCACGATAAGAAAGAGACTAAATTGGGGGCTCTTCCTAGTTTTTAATTTCCTTGACTTTGTAACAATGGTTCTTTATAATCTGGTCTCTGTCTACATCTTTGGCTTTATTTTCTCTCACATTCCCCACATATCCTGTGGTACAAGATACTTATTTACATGTATTTGAAGTACTGTGCTCTCTCTTGAGCATTCTTTTTGCATGTGTGTTTCCTCCTTTCCTCACTGTTACCTTTTTTACATCGTAACTCCAGGGACTCTTTTTCAACCTTTTTTCTGTGACCCTATACAACTCTCGATTTTTCTGTAGCAATTATCAAGCTGTTTTGTAATTGACTGAAAGTTCTTTGAAGATGGAACAGAAACGTGCAGAGGCAAGTGGTGGGTAGCAAATGTCATCTTCATTCAGAAAACTGTAGTTACTCTGGTGTTCTGAGAGAAATTTGGTTACCCAACACTAACTACCATATTTAGTCAACTCCTTTATTTCTGCTTTTCTCTTATTCTCCTTCTGTTGCATATCTTGCTATGTATGATATGATTTTTTTAAATGCTTCAAATACTTTAAAAGGAAATATTTTAATAAATATAACAGCTAATACATACTGGTAATTATTATTCTAGGTACTTCACATGTATTTATTCATTTAATTCTCATAATAACCTTAAGAAGAAAGTATTATTATAGTTCCTAGTTAACAAATGAAGGAAAGAAACACAGAAAGCTTAGGTAGCAATGTTACACAGTTAGTAAGGTGTAGGTTTGGAGATGGAGCCAGAAAATCTGACTTTATAGTCTGAGCTCTTTTGGACTGGTGTCCAATTATCTGTGGCAATAATAGTGATATCACTTGATACAAAGAATGTGGCTGCATCAGTCAGGATCCAGATAGGAAAACAGAGATAATTTATTATAGTTCATTTCACTGAGAAATTTTAATACAGAGTATTGGTTAAACAGCAAGGTAGGACTTAAAATGCAAAAGAAAAATATTGAGGACACACAGGCTATGCCCCCTGCCACTCTGCTGCTACTCTGCACATACTCAACTCCACATTTTGATGGAGAAGTTTGGAAGAGACAAAAAGAATCACCAGATGGAGAGCCTAGTAATGGTGTCTCAGTCAAGATCCAGTCAGGTAACAGAAACCATTCCAGTTATTTGAACAGAGGAAATTAATATAAAGAATTGTTAGCTTGGTATAACTTTGTTAACTAGGTAATTGATAAGGTAAAAGGGATCTCTAGGGTGTCTCTGTGCTAGCAACCACAGGATGAGTTCCCTAAGAAAATAAAGGGAAGAGGCTGAAATAATTGAAACTTAACAGAAGGACTCTGTGAAGTTGAAACTCATGCAACAGAGGAGGGTTCCCATGAGCCTGGGAATCAGGCTTCTAAGAGTGGGTTCCAAACTGCTGGCATGTGTACCACTCATGTGGTAGTGGGAAGGTCACAATTAAGTTAGTTTTCAAAGTCTTCAAAAATCTACAAACCAGATTCAGCTGCTTTTGCAGAAAGATCACCTTGGGGAGAAAGTAATTATAGTAATAATGATGGTGGTAGTGTAGAATCTAAATTTTGGTATGTTCCTTCTATGAATCAATCATCTTACTAGATATCACATATATTATTTATCCTTATTAACTTACTATATAGAAGGTACTAGTCTTCTTATGCTGACTGCTGGAATGAAGTCATTGCTATATAATGCTCAGAGGAACAGTAAGGAGAGAGCAAGGTTTTTCCTCCTTTATCCTAGCAGAATTCCTCTAGTATCCCCTATTGGCAGAGTCTGACAGAAATGTTACCACGGAGGAAAAATGTAGAAATGTGCTTTGCAGAGTTGCAGCACTAGCATCACAAAGCCAAAAGACAATTACTTTATAAGCAGAGCAAATGAAGATAAAATAGTCTTGGGATCTATATTTGGAGGAATGTGCTTGCTCGAGAGAGGAACTTTTTAATTTCAGTCATAAGTCAGTGAGCTGAAGAGTCTGCCCACCAGCCTGAGTTTCCATTGGGCATTATACAGTCCTTCTCCATGAATCAGCCAGTCTGGAAGCTAGTTGATGGGCATTATTCTGCAGACAGAGAGGTCCGTCTTCTTAATGCTTCCATGAATTTCAAAAATAAGGTAAAGGTAGGTTGGTAAGAAATACACTTTCTCAGATTCCAGAGGGTGTTCTTAAAAGACAGACAGCTCATCCTGAGTTCAGATATTAAAGGCATAGGGCTATTCTTTGACACACAGATGGTCTCGGTAGGGATAATTGTCCACTTGAATCATCTTTGGACCCTGCCTCAAAAGGTCTTCTCCCAGATCCTCAAGGAAGGGGACTTACAAGAAACAAAGAAGTAGACTCTGAATTTTTTTGAAAAGTTGCTGATATGATTTAAGCATTCCATTGAAAAGATTAATCTAGTAGTAAAGTGTTGAGTAAGGGGGAAGAAGAAGAATCTGGAACCAAGAAGCTCAATGAGATCTGTTATGTGACCTAGGGTTGTAACAAGCAGACTGAAAGAAACATAAACACATGCAAGAAGGAAAAGAGAAGCAAATAAGATTACAGAAAGTTAACCTTGTCTTATTATGCTATAACTTGCTGTTACTATGTTCATCTTCTTTGCTAGATTATGAATAATGTAGGCAGAAAGATATTTTCTCATTTGTCAACATTATGGGAATGGGGGAGACAGACTTTAATAAAAGGGCTACAATATTGTTTTACACACACACACACACACACACACACACACACACACACACACACACACACAGACAATACTTCCTGAGAACAACTTAGTGAGAAGAATACTACTGGGGGGGATTTAGAAGAGCCCTGCCAAAATAAATCTGAAAGGTGTTGGCAGCTGCTGGACAGTACTGAGTGACATTGGCAGGCTTCCCTTGTGGCAGTTGGCAGGTCATGAGGTCTAGTGTCATCAACTACTGGCATGCAGTTAACAGAGAAGTTCATGAGGCTGAGTAGTAAACAGAGGGGCATACACTTCTGTGGACGGCCTGTAATGATTGCCAACGAGAATATACCTGCAAACTCCACAATCCTTTTACTAGAAAGGACCACCTTGGGAGAGAGCAATTATAGTAATAATGGTGGTGACAGTGTAGCGTCTAAATTTTAGTAGGTTTCTTCTATGAATCAGATACCTTACTAGATGTCACACATATATTATTTAATCCTTATAAACCAACTATAAAGTAAATATCAGCCTTCTTAGGCCTGCCTTAGAGATTACAGAATTTGGGCTTAGAAAATTAAAGTGAGTTGGTCAAGATCACAGTACAAGTGAAAGACTCAGCTTTATCTAGAAAGCCCATGCTGTGTTTTGACACCAGGTTTTGTAAAGAAACTCAGAGCCAATCATTACTTTTCTTAAAACAATTCCAGCTGCCGTTGCCCATCATTTCCTCCCAGGCTCGTGCAGGCTGGAAATTGAGGGTTCTATCTAATGGCTTTTAAGGGTAATATATCAGGCTTAATAAAACCCAAATTCCTAAATATATTTGGAACTTTTGTGAAAAAAATGTTCATAATTTGACCAAAAAGCAATCGCAGGTATTTTAGAACCAGTAAATAATTAGACAAAATGAAAACAGAGTTTTTAGACACAAATTCATGTCACATACAAGTTACAAAGTACAAAATACTCGAAAAGAACAACACCTATGTCTTACAGAGAAAAGGAATTGGACATAATTAGAAAATAGCTTTGGCTTCTTTCCTTTGACCACATAATCACTTGTAACCATGCAGTGGCACTAAACCTTTGAGTACAAACTGTTTCTCTCTGGGGTCTGATTGCTGGCCGTAGGCCTTCATTATAAATATGGCACTGAATACATCCTTTCCTATCATCATCTGTTAAAGAGAAAAGGCAAAGTAAGGATTAAGGAGGTTCTTAATGAATAGGCTTGACACTGACAATATTTTTTACCACCTAGAATTTTCTATGTACATTATATATTCTGCAAAGGTGTTGCCATAAAACCCCGAAGAATAGACATGATAAAACTGTGAAGAATTCTGAGTAGCGATAGGGAGCTTATCACTGATTATAGCATAAGTGCCACTTACAGCTGAGAATCAACAAATCACTTTGGCTATCACCTAACAAAGAGCAAAACACCTTCCTTAATTGGAAATCACATTCTTTCCCCACAAATGGACCTCAGACTACTTAAGAATTATAGAAATGGTTCCCCTACAGTGTTGGAAACTTGGTCTGGGATGGTAGAGAGAAGAATGAGAGAAATTGTTGTCTCCTATTACTTTTTCTTTCTTTCTTCTTTTTCCCTGCTATCTTTCCCAGCCTTTGCCCCTTACAAGAGATTGTATGACCTTGGAAAAATTGCTCAACCTTGCTTTTAATTTTCTTGTCACTAAAGCTAAGATGTTTGGATTTGTTCTTTATTTTTACAACCTTTTGTACCATTTTGTGATTTCCCCTCTTCATTTTCTAACCTGCAAAGCTGAAATTGACTTAAAAAAAAAAGCAGCAGAGGAGTAAAACACAGAAAATAGAGTATACACTGTAGCTTTCTAGTTCAGGGAAATATTTGGTTGTTAAGCAATATTTGCTCAAAATATTATATATAAAAAATACAAAGATATTGCTTCTAATTTTTTTTTAGATAGCCAATGGTTTCCCTTGTTTTACTGTTGCTTTTTTCTATAATACTCTCTTATCTCTTTGAGAATACTAATTTTATTTATTTTAAAGTCCCATTATGATTTTTCTATTAACTCTGTTTCCTCAGGTATAACTTCTAATAGGTGGTTTTATTGCTCCTTCTTTCATAGTATTGTTGCTTCTCAAATATTTGTGATGCTTGATTGTCAGCTCAAGTTTGCGATTGATATTTCCCACTAGATTGACCACTACCAACTTAAATTTGTTGTCGATTTTTGGTAGATTCACTTTATCTGGTTAAGAAGTACTTATCTATTTTTAGATTGCTAGGAATTTTATCACGAATTGGTTTAATCCATCTATTTTGTTTTTAATAACACTGACATTATTTTCACTTTAAAAAATTATGTTTGGTTCTTTATCAGTTTTTTCTATTCTTTCCTTTCTAGCTTAATATTTTTTATTTCTTCGTATATTTTTTCAACTATTCTAAAATTCCGCATTCAGCAAGATACTCTGCAACTTTCTTCTGTTGTGACTGTTTTCAAGGCTTTTCTACATCAACATGGCTGTAAGGTGCTTGCAGGACACTCAGTCTCAACTACTCTCCTGGGACTGGTTTAATGGTACTCTCTTATCTCCATGTGAGTGCCAACAACTCATTCCCCAGTGCATTAGGGCTCTGTCACAGCTGATACCCCAGGGCTCTGTCATGGTATCAGTTACATAGCTCCATTTTTCATTATACTCTTCATTGTTGGAAGGGATTTCTCTCTCTTTTACTCTTTCCCTTTCCCCTTCCCTCCCCCCTTTTAAAGCTTGGTTGTGATTTATATCATTTTTATTTTACTTTGTCTACTGCATCTATATATTTGTAAGGGGGGTACTTCTGGGTCAGTTCATTTTGCCATGTTGCTGGAAAGCATTATAAGATATTAATGGTATAATAAACATTTTTCTATGTGTTCCTTTGTGTTTGATATGTTTGAGTTCCTTGTAGATTTCCAGTTCAATTTGATTTTCTGAGAATAAATTCATATATGTGAATCTCGTGGTAGAAAAATGCAATTTGGGTTACTGATTAATTTTCTTTTCAAATTGTCATCCAGCAAGTTTACTAGTTTACACTGATCCCAGTAGTGTCTGAGAATACCTGTTTCAGAGACATGTTCAATCTCAAACCTTAAAGCAGAGGGAACAGCATGTAAAAATGCAAAGAAATTTTCAATATGTATTTGGGGAGTTATAAGACATTTGCTAGAGAATAATGGAAAGATTATGGATTTAGGAATTTAAAAAGGATTAAAAATACTTTCTCTGTCACTTCATTACCCACATCCTGGGAAGTTAATTAATCTCTTAAATATTATTTTTATCACCTGGAAATGATGGCCATCTGTTTTATGGCTTCCTGTGTGTATTAAATAAAATAATATTTGCGTGTATTAAATAAAATAAAATAGTAGATGATCATTTAATAGTAAGTTATATCTTATATTATCATGGATAGAATAATAGGTCTAGACTGGCTTGTTTAATGGTCTGTTGTAAAGATTTTCAAGAATTAAATCTCATGAATAGATTAAAATATTCAGGTTATATATTACCTTTTGAATGAGTTTTGGTAGTCTGTGTCTTAAGTTGTCTAATTTATTGGCATACAGGTATTCACAATAATTCTAGCCATTAAATATATATAGATTCTGTAGTGATGTAATCTCTCTCATTTCTGGTATTTGTAATTTTTTATTTCTCTTTTATTCTTGATCAGCTTGGTTAGAAGTTTATCGATTTTATTGATATTCTCAGAGGGCCAACTTTTGTTTGCATTGATTCTCTCTGTTGTTCTGTTTTATATTTTATTTACTTCTGCTCTGTTTATTATTTCTTTTTGTTTTGCTTACTTTTCTATTTTGGAGTTGTGGGGTAAAATGATTTTTATTACATAAGTAGATTGTATACAGGTAAAGCTTGGGCTTCTAACTGGCCCTCTCTTTCCCAGTAATGAACCAAGTGTGTTGTCACATACCCTGTCCCTCTTCCTTCCCTCTCTGCCCTAGCAATGTCTAGCATCTGCTGATCTCATCCTTGTACTAGTATAACTAGTGATCAGGACCCACTAATGAATAAAAAAAACATAGTATTCAGCTCTTTGTTTCTGTGATGGTTCACTTAGTATGATGATCTCCAACTGCATACAAATTGCTGCAAAGGCCATGATTTCGTTCTTCTTTATGGCTGCATAATATTCCATCATGCATACATACCACATTTTCTTTATCCATTCCACTTGTAAAAGGCATCAAGATTGGTTCCATGTTTTTGAATAGCTATTCTGCTATTCACATTTCTATTGTGAATAATGCTCAATAAACATGCCTGTGCAGGTGTAATTTTTTTTTTGTAGAGCAATTTGTGTTCCTCTGGGTATATTCTCAGGAGGGGGATTGCTAGATCATATGGAAGCTTAATTTTTAGTTCAATGAGAAATCACCACACACTTTCCATAGACGTTGAACTTGTTTACATTCCCATGAACAGTGTAAAAGTGGCCCCTATTCTCTGCAGTTACACCAGCACCTGCTGTTTATTGATTTACTCTTGTTAGTCATCCTTACAGGTGTTAGTTGGTAGCTCATTGTGTTTTTAGTTTGCATTTCTCTGATGATTAGTGAGACTGAGCATTTTTCATGTGTTTATTGGCTGCTTATATGTCCTTTGACAAGTGTCTGTTTGCGTTCCCTTGCCCACTTTTAAAAGGGATTGTTTGTTTTTCTTTCAATTCATCTGAGTTCCCTGTAGGTCCTGGATGTTAGGCCTTTGTCTAATGCTAGCTTATAAATATTTTTCCCATCTATAGTTTGTCTTTTTACTCTTTGAGTATTTCTTTTGCTGTTCAATAACTTTTCAGTTTGATAATGTCCCATCTGTCTATCTTAGTTTTTGTTACCATTGTTTTTGATGACTTGGTCATGAATTCATTGCTTACTCCAGTATCCAAAAGAGCGTCCCCTATGTTTTCTTTAAAATTCTTATAGTGTGAGGTTTTACACTTAAGTCTTTGATCCATTTTGGGTTGATTTTTTAATATGGTATTATGTAGGGGTCCAGTTTCATACTTTTGCATGCAGCTGCCCAGTTTTTCCGCACCGTTTGCTGAATATGGTTTCCTTCCGCAATGTATGTTATTGACGGCTTTGTCAAAGATGAGTTGGTTAAGAGACCCAGTATTTACTTCTGGATTCCCTTTCCTGTTCCATTGGTCTATGTGGCTATTCCTGTACCAATACCATGTGTCCTGATAACTATAGCATTGTAATATAATTTAAAGTCTAAAAGTGTGATACCTCCAGCTTTGTTCCTTTTGCTGAGAATCGCTTTGGCTATTCACACTCTTTTTTGTTTCCATATGAAATTCTGTATTTTTTTTCTAGGTCTGTGGAAAATGGTGTTGGCAATTTGATAGGGATTTCATTAAATCTATAGATTTCCTTGAGTAGGATGAACATCTTGACAATACTGATTCTTCCAATCCCTGAGCATGGAATGCTTTTCCATTTGTTTGTATCATTCTTGATTTATTTGAGCAGTGTTTTCTAGTTCTCATTGTAAAGGTCTTTCACTTCTCTGGTTAGATGGATGCCAAGGTTATTTCATTTTTGTATGTGTGGCTATTGTGAATGAGATGTGTTTTTTTTAATTCGGTTCTCAGCCTGTTTGTTGTTTGTGTATAAAAATGCAGCTGTCTTTTTGTGCATTGATTTTTGAATCTTGAAAATTTACCAAAGACATTTATCAGTGTTAGGAGGTTTTTGACAAACTCTAGGGTTTTCAAGGTATAGTATCACATCATTTGCAAAGAGGGATAACTTAACTTCCTCTTTTCTTATTTGATATCCCTGATTTCCTTCTCCTACTTGATTGTTCTGACTAGGACTTCCAGAACTATGCTGAATAGGAGGAGTGAGAGTGGGAAACCTTGTCTTGTTCCAGTTCTTAGAGGAAGCGCTTCCAGTTTCTGGCCGCTAAGCATGATATGGGCTGCAGGTTTGTCAAAGATGGCTCTTTTTGTTTTGATCCTTGGATGCCTAGGTGTTTGAAGGTTTTTATCAAAGAGAGGTGCTGTACTTCATCAAATGCTTTTTCTGAGTCTAATGAGATAATCATATGGTTCTTGTTTTTATATCTGTTAATGTGCTGAATTATATTTATGATCTGCAAATGTTGAAACCAGCCCTGCATCCTGGGAATGAAATGGTGGATGATCCCTGAGATGTGTTTTTGGATACAATTTGTTAGAATTTTGTTGAGAATTTTTGCATCTATGTTCATCAGGGAAATTGGCTTATAATTACCTTTCACTCTTGGGTCTTTGCCATTTTAGGGTATTAGGATGATGTTAGTTTCATGAAATGAGCTCCTCGTATGTCTTGTACAATTCAGCTGAGAAGCCATTTGGTCCAGGAATTTTATTGGCAGGAAGTTTTCTTATCACTGAGTCAATTTCCTGGATTGTTATTGGTCTATTTAGGTTTTCTTTTTTTTTCAGCCTTGAAAGGTTGTATGATACCAGAAAACCCTCCATATCCCCTAGTTTTTCAGTTTGTTTATATACAGATGTTTTATATCTCTGATAATCTTTTGAATTTCTTCAGGGTCAGTTGTGCCATTGCCTTTTTCATCTAATTATGTTTATTTGCACTTTCTCACTCTCTCTCTCTCTCTCTCTTTTTTTAGTCAATCTGGTCAGGGATCTGTTTATCTTATTCATCCTTTCAAAGCACCAGCCATTTGCTTTATTGATCCTTTCTATGATGTTTTTGTCTTCTATTTCCTGTAATTGTGACTTTATCTTAGCAATCTGAAATTTTCTACTGAAATTAGGATTTAATAGCTCTTGTCTTCCCAGTTCCCTTGGTGTAACATTTGGCTGTTTACTTGAGCTTCTTCTATTTTCTTGATATGAGCATGCAATGTTATGAATTTCCCACACAACGTTGCTTTCATGGTATCCCAGAGATTCAGATATGATGTATGTTTGTTTTCATTTGTTTCCAGGAATCCTTTTATTTCTGTCTTGATCTGTGCCGAATCATAAGTCATTCAGCAGCATGTCGTTTAGTTTCCATGTCTTTGTGTGTTTTGGGGGCTCTTGTTGTTAGTGAATGTGTTCACGCCTGCTTTATGTCTGAGAATGTGATCAGTCTTGGATTATGTTCATGTGCTGATGAGCAGAATGTATATTCTGTGGTTACTGGGTGGAGTGTTCTGTAGATGTCCATTAGATCCAATTGGTCTGTGTCAAATTAAGGTCCTGCATCTCCTTGTTGGTTTTTTTTGCCTCAATGATCTATCTAGGGCTGTTAGATAGTAATAAAATCTCCAACTATGCTTATGTGGTTGTCCATGTCATCTCCTAATTTAAGTAGTGATTATTTTATAAATCTGGGTGCTCCTACTTAGGGTGCATATATATCTAAAATGGCTATGTCTTACTGATGGATCGAGCCTTTAATCATTATGTAGTGGCCTTTTTAACTTTTTCTGGTTTGAAGTCCATTTTGTCTGATATAAAAATAGCTACCACTGCTTTTTTTTCCCATTTGCCTGGAGAGTCAATTTTCACCTTGAGCCTTTCACCTTGAGCCTGTGCATATCCTTTGCAGTGAGATGGGTTTCCTGGAGTTAGCAGTATGTTGGATCATGTTTCTTTAACCAGTTTGCTACTCTATGTCTTTTTAGTGGCACGCTCAAATCATTCACATTCAGGTTAATTCTTGAAATATGAGGTTTATTCCTGTCATGGCTCATAAGAGATTGCTTTGTTTCTTTTTTAAAAATATATTTATAGGTGATCTGTATGCTCCCTTAATCTGTGCTTTTGTGAGAGGTGAAATTGTTCTTTTGTTTCTGTGCTCAAAGCTTTCTTAAGGACCCCCTGAAGGACTGGTCTGGAGGTGATGTATTCTCTTAGGGACTGGATGTCTGGGAAGGATTTTAAACATCCATCACTGAGAAAGCTTAGCTTGGTGGGGTAGGAAATTCTTGACTGGAGTTTTTTTATTTTTGAGATCATTGAAAATGGGACTCCATTCCCTTCTGACTTGTAAGGGTTTCTACTGAGAAGCCTGTTGCAATTTTGATGGGTCTTTCCTGGTAGGTGTTTGACTCATCTCCCTAGCTTCATTTAGGATTTTTTCCTTTCTGCTTACCTTGTGGAGCCAATTACTATGTGTCTTGGGGATAGTCTTCTCATATATCTTACAGAGGTTCTCTGAATCTCTTATATTTGGATGATCACCTCTCTAGTGGGATATGGGAAATTTTCTTGTATGACCTCATGGGAGGAGGCCTGTTCTAGGGTGTTCTCAATTTCTCCTTCTATTTTGGGGATATCAGTCTACCATAGATTTGGTTTCTTTACGTAGTTCCACACCTCTCATAGCCGTTGATCATTCTTTCTGAGTCTTTCTCCTTGTTTTTTGTCTGACTGTGTTAGTTCAATATTTTGATCTTCAAGCACTGAAATTCTTTCCTCTACCAGATCAATACTATTCTCTAGGCTTGTTATTATAGTTTGAAATTCCAGGAGGGAATTCTTCACTTTTAGGATTTCAGAATAGACCTTTCTTATATTGACCATCTCAACTTTTACTCCCTTTGAGGCTTAAGTGATCTTTGCTTCCAACTTCTTGTGGGTTTTCCTTAGTTATTTTAGCTATCCAATATCTGGATTCTGTATCTGTTATCAGGGACAGGCTGTTCTAGTTGGTTTCCATGATTTGGGGACTGGGTAGTGCCTTTGCAGGTGAGCCCTCTTTAAGGCTTTGAGAGCTGTCAGTGTTTTTCTTTGATTCTTACTCATCTGTGAGAAGCAGCTCTTCTCATTTTTTTTTTTTTTTTTTGAGTTGGAGTCTCACTCTGTCACCCAGACTGGAGTACAGTGGCCGCTCCCGGTCACCGCAGACTCAACCTACTGGGCTCTGGCCATCCTTCCGCCTCAGTCTTCCAAGTAACCGGAATTACAGGCATGTGCTATCACGCCCAGTTGATTTTTTGATTTATTGTAGAGATGAGGTCTCACTGCCCAGGCGGGTCTTGAACCCGCGGGCTCAGGCAATCCACTCACCTCAGCCTCCCAAAGGTGCGGGATTACAGGCTGAACCACCGAGCCCGGCTAGCTCTTCTCATTTTATTATAATTTTTAATCTTGTTTTGTAGACAGGAATGGTCCTACTGCCCTATGGTCTTTTCTGCCATTTAAAATAGTTCCCACAGGGAGAGAAAAAAGGGATTGATCTGTCACTTTTCCTGAGTAGAGTTCAGAACTCAAAATGACTTTCCGTTGCAATTTTTTCCAGCAAAACTGGCCAGACAGGCTTCCATCTCCTATTGTAAGTTCTGTGTGGGGATCAGGTGGGAGGATGGGCCCTCAGCAGCTGGGAACACTGCAGGTGTTCGGTGCCTTTGGCGGCCCAGAAACGTACCCGCTGGGTCAGGGGGTGGTCCTCCAGGAGCCTGTCTCTCTTTGCAACTTTTCCTCTCTCATCAGAGGGTACCCTAAGCTCTTAAAATAGGCAGATTCCCTGTCAAGGAAGGACCTGCTCTTTGAGTGTGTGATGCTGACTGGAAAACCTCCCTGATGTGGTGGGGGAGGCTGGACGCCAGACGCTGGTGGCAGTACCAACTGAATGCGACTTCAGGTGAGCTTTACCTACCTGAGTGCCGGCTGCCAGGCCCCGCCAGTGGAGAACCTGCCCTCAGGGGGTTGAGTTGTGGAAGGCATTCATTTCGCTGTTGGGCTCCCAACTCCGTGCTCAGGCAACACTCCGCTGTGTCCTAAGCAGATCTCTGCTGGCAAAGGGACCCAAACCCAGGGCACAGCTGGGAGAAGGGGAACCCACCCAAACCGTGTTAGGAGCACTCACTTCCTCTCACACTCAAGGCAGTGGTGCAGTTCCCAGGTGAGCCGGGCTCCCAGCCCCAACATCAGCTGCTCTGACTCACTCCTTCTTGACCCTATGTGTTTCTTGCTTTGTCTTTGATTTCATCTTTTTTTTGGTTGTAGTTTCTTAAGGATATTTATTTGACATCTTTCTTCTTTTCTCACCTGAATGTTCAGTCCTATAAACACTTTAGTACTATTAAGTACTGCTATAGCAGTATCTCACAAATTTGGGCCTGTTTTCGTTTATTTTAGTAAAAAATACTTTCTAATTTTTAAATTTCTTTTTGTCAAATAAGTTATTTAGAAGCATTTAGTTTCAGCCGGGCTCAGTGGCTCAGCCTGTGATCCCGCGCCTTTGGGAGGCTGAGGTGAGTGGATTGCCTGAGCCCACGGGTTCGAGACCCGCCTGGGCAGCGAGACCTCATCTCTACAATAAATAAAAAAATCAGCCAGGCGTGGTAGCGCATGCCTGTAATTCCGGCTACTCGGAAGGCTGAGGCGGAAGGATCGCCGGAGCCCAGCAGGTCAAGGCTGCGGTGGCTGGGAGCGGCCACTGCACTCCAGTCTGGGCGACAGAGTGAGACTCCAACTCAAAAAGAAAAAAAAAAAAAAAAGTATTTAGTTTCCATGTCTTTGGAGATTAAAAAAATCCTTCTGTTAATGACTGTTTTCTGACTATTTGATCACAGAACATACTTTGTATAATTTGAATCATTTTAAATTTATTGAAACTAGTTATATGGTCCATATTATGGCCTATCTTGTTAAATGTTCCATATGTACTTGAAAGGAATGTGTATTCTGCTGTTGTTGGGTGAAATGTTCTACAAATGTCAGAAAAAGGTCAAATTGGTTGATGGTGTTACTCAAGTCTTCTATATTTGTACTGATTTTCTGTCTGCTTGTTCTGTTAATTATTTATTGAGAGTGTGGTATTTAAATACCTGTCCTTAGTTGTGGGTTTGTCTGTGTTTTCTTGCAATAACCACAGTTGTCATTGTTGTTTCATGGATTTTGAACTCTCTTATTAGATACGTAAATATTTAGGATTGTTTTGTGTTCTTGATGAATTGTTATTTTAGGATTATAAAACATTTTATTTTTTAAAATTATTTTAAAGATGACATTTTAAATTCTCAATGTCTTTTTCTGCTCTGAAATCTACTTTGTCTGATATTAATATAGTTATTCTTTATAAAATAGAATGATAGGTATTCTTTCCAAATTTAGTATGGTATAATATTTTTCATACTTATATTTCTATCTATTTGTGTCTTTACATTTAAAGTGATGTTGAGTTCCTTGTTGGCAAGTCTTCCTTTTTGGCCAATTTAGCAGTCTCTACCTCTGAATTGGGGTCGGTAGGTTATTTTCATTTTATCTAGTTACCAATATAGGCAAGTGCAAATCTAGTATCTTGCCACTTGCTTTCCATCTCTTCTTTACTCCCCCTTTACTTCTCTCTTTTTCTACCTTTCTTTAAATTGACAGAGTATTTTGCATGATTCTTTTTTATGTCTTTGAGTTTCCTTGTTTTGTTACTTTTGTAACTGTGTTAGAGCTTGTAGTACACATTTTTAACTTATTCCAATTTATCTTTAAGTGACATGATACCACTTCATGTGTAGTACAGAATCTTTATAATTTACCTCCATTTTTCTCTTGGTCTTGTGCTTTTGTTGTCCTAAATTTTATTTGTACATGTATTATATACCTTACACACTATTTTATTATTTCTGTGTAAGCTGTCAATTATCTTTGAAAGAAGTTTAAATAATAAGAAAAAAATCCTTTCAAAAATTTGAAAACCATTCAAACTTTTCAACTTTATGTTGCCATTTGAGAATCTGCTAAAAACGATGCCTTCTCTCTAGGGAAAAAAATGCACACAGTCACAAAATATAGCCTAAATACTGTGGATAATTACAAGGGGACTTTCTGAAACCTGATTCCCATTCATAGACCCCTGCTATACAAAGCAGAGTTGTCAGGTGGGCAGTGGAGATTCAAAAACATTGAAGCTAGAGGTATTGGTCATAATTGATTCCACTTGCAATAATATTTGTGACACCTGTAGAAACTCTCATTGTAATATGTTCATACAGTGTCACAGTAGGCAGCCATCAAATAATAATTCTGAGGCTAAGTACCAACATAAGAAAATTATAATGAAATATTGTATGTCAAAAGCAAGATAAAAAATTTTATACACACTGATCATAGCTGGGATGTTTTTGGTTACCAGTAATAGAATAGTTGACTAAAAGTAAACACTAGGTACACACCTCAATAGAGGTTTATTATTTCAATGTTGACTGCAAAGTCATGGCTGTGTCCACTTCTCTTTACCTTCTGGTCATAAGTTGACTGAGCATTTTTTTTTACCTCAGATCTTTCTCATATGCCTTTATTTTAATGGGAAGAAAATGTTTCCCAGGAGAAATAACTTTTCAATCTTAATTAAAGTAAATTCTCAGTTCTCATTGGTTAGGACTGACTCATGTCCTTGCTGCAAGGGAGTCTGGGGAAGAAAACAACATTTATTTGGTATTTTCCTCCTCTATTGTGGAAGGCAGTAAAAAAAGAAGGTTGGGAGGCAACATAAAATCTCTGGCACAATGAGCATATAAAAACTTCCTAAAGATAAATACATCAAGACAGTAATATACAGTAGTTTATGAGCGATTTGGGACATTATTTCTACATTTTCCAAATTTTCAGAACTATTATCGCAATAGTTTCCTGAAAATTTCATTTAAATGAAGAATAACTAACTTAGTTTGAGCTAGCCATATAGGCTAAAACAACTCAAATTCTTCTTTTTTCTTCCTTAAAATAATGAGGTCCAACCTGGTTGCCTCCTTTTCAATGACCTAATTTCTGAATTGGTGAAATCATTGATTTTTTTACATCAGAACATTTAAATGATTTAACTGTTAACTGTTCATCTCTTCCTTCCCCATACTTAATTTCATTATTGATATTAATAGCATCTGCTTTGGCATGGTAGTATGAAATTATTAGTGTAAATGTTTTCCTGCAAGTAGACTTATTATTTTACTTCTACTTATATATTTTTATGAGAATCCTGCAATATTAATTTATCAATTTTGAAACTTCTGTTTTGGTGCTAGTAAATTATAATAAACAAGTAAATGGTATAACATTATTTTTTTTGTTTAACTAGTCAAAGGTACATAAAATTTTGTATAACTTAAGCAATAAATTAAATTAGAACAGCCTTGCAAAAAATGTAATGTTGTAGATGATTTGATTTGCCCATTTTCTTAACGACAAAACCAAAGCCCCGATGCCCAACGTGTCAAGGTATCAATTTGGCACCATGGCCAAATTAGAAATTAGTCTGCTAAAAAAGTCAAAAGAAAATATCTCCATACTCTTGGAACTTTTAAGAATATTTTTTCACCATTCATATGCCTTAGAGTCATTCCAGTGAATCTTTATGAGCGGAGAAGACTGGGACCAATGCAGGAGATTTTTTGTTTCTTAACAGTTTTCACTTAGGGTGTGAAGAACATTGGTATCTTATACAAGATACTTAGTACAAGAAAATAAGGAGTTTCATGGATACAGTGTCAAAATATGGATTATTTTTCTTGCCTTCCTCATGGTTCTGTTGTACCTTATTCTTCTTTACCTATGCTCAACCAAATATATAATTTTAATTTTATCTTTTGGGAGATAGTGTTTTAGTTCAGTATTTTCTACAGAACAGTTATAGGTAGGATAATTTTAAAGTCATCAGTAATATATGTTGTAATTCAAATTTTAATTTTTTTCTACTTACCAGTGAAGTTAGATAGGAGGTGAAGGAAACACAATATAAATGGCTGAAACTATGTAAATGTACTGTTGAAATTTACATTGTGGAATTAATTCAGACATTTTGTTCATATTCAATTCTTGTATTTTGTACAATTCTACTTCATTATTATACTGTGTAATCTTCTGGTCCCACAAGTATATTTGAAAATAGAAGTTTGTTCAAATAAATTTTAAATAATAAATAAAATAATGGGAAAATACATTATTAAAATGAAGATTCCCAGCTATCAGTAAGCAGTCATACAACTGTACCTAGTATTTCTGCAGGAGGAAAAAAAGCCATCAAACTAGCCTGCATGCTAATTCCTTTGAAAATTTTAATGCATTTGGTTCAACTCCATACCAACATTTTCTATTCAGACTTCTTAATATGCACCAGTTTTTATACCTTGTGAGGTGGATATTGGAAATACTGTGAAGACATCTAACATCATCCTTTCTACATACACTGCAAAGTAGAATTTGGCATAAGGCTGATTTAACTTGTACTACATTCAAGTGAATTCATTACTGTCAGGACCAGAAAAAATAAGAATATCAGAGATGTGATTCTTTTTTAATATCGATTCTAGAATTATAGCATGATAGCGAAACTCTGTTATAATATAATCTCTAACTGAATAGTGCACATGTATAGGAAAAACAGTGGTTGTATATTAATCCTAAACTATGCCTTCCATCTCATAGAAAAATATAGTTTTTTCCCCCCACTTCCCCCATATATTCAAATTAGAGAATCTACTCTGTCCTGAGATTGACATCCTGACACAGTGATGAAAATAATCAGGTTAAGGGAATTTGACATGCCACCAATCCTTTCTTAATTTATTTAGGATCCTAGTCTGTATCAGGGATTATGTCAGGCATTTGATATTCAAAGTTAAGTAGAATGCATTTTCTAATCTCAAAGATCTTAGTGTCTTTAAGAAGGATAGACATGCAAATAATATATGTCCATCACATATTTCTAACATCTGGTTCAGAACCTGGCATAATGAGGGTGTTTTGATAGTAAGAGTACTACTACTACTAGTAGTAGTAATAATAATAATAATGGCTGACACTGAAAGCTTACTAATCAGGAACTCTTGTGAGCACTTTATTCATTTATTGCTCTTAAAAATGCATTGATGCAGATGCATTATTTTACCATTTTCTTTAAGACAAAACTAAAGCATAGATGCCCTTTGTGTCAAGGTGCTAATTTGGTACCGTGGCCAGCTTTGTCTATTGAGATCAGGGAGAGCTTGTGTAACTTAAGCAATAAATTAAATTAAAACAACCTTGTAAAAAATGCAATGATGTAGATGATTTGATTTGCCCATTTTCTTCACAGGAAAACCAAAGCCCAAATGCCCATTGTGTCAAGGTATTAATTTGGCACCATGGCCAAATTAAAAATTTGTCTGCTAAAAAAGTCACCAGGCAAGAAATCAAGACAGTGGTGGGGGTGGGGGATTTGGCAAAGGGAATATTCAGTTAAAGTGTCAGAAGGGCACGAAAAGAAGTAGAGCTGTGAATATTTCAGTCAACTGCAATCTAAGGGTCTAAACAGAGAATGAAGATGAGTTTGCAGAGTGGGTAAATGGCCAACCAAAGAGGGAAGGAAAGTGTTACTTGCAAGTCAGGGTTTGAATGTGATAAAGAGAATGGATTAGAAGCAGGAGATATTTAAAAGATAAATACCACAGAAGTTATTGATACAAGTGAGAGAAAAGAAACATTGTAAGGAATTCCAGGTTTCTGGTTTGGGGGAGTAAGAGGGTGAGTCATTCGAAATGTTGAGGAGGTTGTGTGGAGAGATGAAGATTTCGGTTTTGGATCCGGTTATGTGTCACATATATGGGTAGTATGCCTAGAAAACAAACACACACACACACACACACACACACACACACACACACACACACACACACACACATCTCAATCTGGAGTTCAGAAGAGAAAACTGAACAGAAAAATAAACAAACATAGAAATATCATTAATGCATTTGTTGTTTGTGAAATCCAGGGTCAGAGATGAGAGAAACTTTGAGGAATGTGTAGAATGAGAAGAGAAGAGGAAGAGTAGAGTGAGAAGAGGATGACAAAAGAAATAATGCAGCAAAATGGAATGAGAAGGTAAGACAAGAATTATAAAAGAAGGAAAAGTGAAGACACCTGAAAATCTGGCTTTTTGAAGACAGTAGGACATCTCTTCCCATAGCTGTACCACAACTAAATTGTTCCTTGGTATGAAAATATACCACCATGTGAAAAAAAGATATGCATCTCAATTGTAACAGTGAACACTTTAAAAATATTGTGTTTCAGTCATTGCTTTGCTAAGCCATGTTCTGATCATGTGGCTCCTTAGGCACAGTCACCATGTTTCCTAGCCTTGGCCCCCTTCTCTGCCTTGGAGGTAAGTCTCCCCCTCTCTCTCTTTCTAATTTACTTCCTAAATAAACTATATTTTCTAATCTAAATAGTATATAAACATTGTGTTTCTGTTTTATTCTAAAAATCATTTTTTTCATCTAATTTTCATTAGTCTGAATTCACTGATAGGAAATCTATAATTATTTGAATGTTTGCATTCTCTTAGATGATCTGTTAGATATTAAGCATGCATTTAAATAGGTAAAGTTGCCGGGCTCGGTGGCTCAGCCTGTAATCCCGTGCTTTGGGAGGCTGAGGTGAGTGGATTGCCTGAGCCCGCGGGTTTGAGACCGGCCTGGGCAACTTGGCAAGACCTCATCTCTACAATAAATTTTAAAAAAATTAGCCGGTGTAGTAGCGCGCGCCTGTAGTTCCAGCTACTTGGAAGGCTGAGGCGGAAGGATCGCCAAAGCCCAGCAGGTCAAGGCTGCAGTGGCCAGGAGCAGCCACTGCACTCCAGTCTGGGTGACAGAGTGAGACGCCAACTAAAACAAAACAAAACAAAACAAAACAAAATAAGTAAATAGGTAGAGTTTACTTTTATTTTTCTTTCTTGCTTCATAATGAAGTACTCTGAAAAGGTAGATATTCAGTTGCTACTGTACACAGCACAAGTTTTGTCATATATATTGTTAAAATGTTTATTAGACAATTAATAAATGAGTAGAACTGGAGTCTATTACTCTAAATCATTTTAGATTAGTGCTGATCACAATTGTTTCATTTAATTTTAGAACATCTGTTTTAAATGTTACCTTAACTTTGCCTCTGCAGAATTAAACTAATGCTTAAAGACTGCAGCATATTAAGTGCAAAATGCTCCCAATCCCTAATTTAGAATGATGCAAATCAAGTACCCTATTTGAAAATTTAATTCTCGCAATTCCTTTAGGAAAACTTAAAAACTGGGAACAATGAAATTATATTGTACATATTTCTTGTGTGACCAAAAAACCACATGAATTTTAAATTTAGATATCTGACAGGGAAGTGCTACATGTCTGTGGCAGGATTAATTTTTGCTCTGTCAGAGCTGACCTGGTGCTGTGGTTATTTTAAGCTCCTGAAATACAGAAGTGTTATGGTTGCCAAATACTAGGTGCCATCTAGTGGCCATTGGGAGTTAAGACAAATATTTAGAAGAATTCAAAGTCTTCTGATTATTTACTCCATTTTTATTATTATTTTTGAATGATGATGAGGTATATTTATCGCTTTCTGAATTATACAGTTCAACTTTTCCAGGATTCAGATCCCTCAAGTTTTATTCCTGTAAGTAAAATATCCTTCATAGTTATTGCTGGTTGTGTTAGAATTTTGATTGGTTTAACTTTTCTGCATTGTCTCAAAAGATTTTCTTACTTGATTTTAGTAGAAGGTATATTTCCCATATAGTACATTGTAATTAAAATGAATGTTGAAGAGATTGTATTGTTTTCCAAATGCCTCAAATATATGTTTTACTTTTCTTTCCCAAAATAGATATGGTTATAAATTGGAGATGCCCATACAAGCTAGACTCAGGGTCAGGTAGAAGCCTTTGAGTGATATTAATAAGTCCCATAGTTAATAATTTTAAATGCATAAAATCAATAGCTTTGGATTTATATAGAAGATAGATATAAAGTTTTATGAAAATCTAACGTTTCAGAATTCTTATGTAAGAGAAATATAAATCTACAGAGAAATGTGGACACAATCTAATTCTGGTTCATGCCAAGAATTATGTATTCAAGAACTTGTTGCAAATAACTGATTAATAAATTATAGTGCATCTACTGTGTGTGTTTGGTAAGTATAATGATGTGATACTTTATTTGTTAATGATTTGTATTTTGATAACAAATAAATGGTAATTAAGATTACAGTTCATTTTACCAGCTCAAAGTGAAAATAGAGGAACATTAACATTATCTTGGCAACTGGCACTTATATACATTTACTCTATATTTTTGACATAACACATTCATTTTACTTTGACAACAGTTTATCACTTATTTCTTTTGAAAAGTCATGTTCAATTTGGAAAATTGTACATTAATCCCATAATAAAGAAGGCTTTACTAAGGTTCTCTAATCTGGCCTGGAAAGACAATGTAGTAATCCTAGTGATCGTATAGGAAATGAAAATACTTGGAACTCATCAAATATCATATGTTTAGTCGAGATTATATGTGGACAATAGTTGCATTCAGGCAATGACCAAATATTTATTGGATATCTTTCATAAGTGAGGATCTAGGAGTACAACTGTGAGCAAGACAGACAATGTTGTCAACTTTAAGATGACAGTATCTTAGAAATAATATTTGGGGAGCTATTCAATGGACAAGTGAAAAATAAATAACAAAATTTTAGTTAGTAAAAAATAAATTCATGGTAGATTGAAGAATGGGAGACTATTTAGGTGCAAATTGAAAATTAATTAAAGAGGTCCTTAATAATTTAATTGATGATTTGAAAAGGTTGAAAACTACTTTTATAGGCACTTCTGTAAGCACTTAAAGACTTATATTCAGCCAGTAGTTTGGTGCAAAAACCTTTCCTATCACAACTCATGCCATTGTAATGAGTTATCACCTGTCTCTGAGCTTTAAAAATCAAATACTAATGGAAGCAGTAACCCATCACTATAATTGTGCTTCACTGTTTAAAGCTCTGAAGAGATTTGTGTAACCAAGTTATTGAAATACTTAACTCTATAGTTCAGAACATGAAATTCTTTTCATTTATTTTTTAACCAATCGCTGCCCCTATAAGGGCTGCATTAAATCTTATTTTCCTGTTGGGTAACAGGACTCAAGAATTTCAGAGCCGTTTTCCAAAATTTTCCAGTCATTTACAGTTATTAAAATCTGTAAGTTTAATAAACATTTAAGTAATTTTAAAATTTTTTTTTATTTTGAGATGGAGTCTGTCACCCAGACTGGAGAGCAGTGGCCGCTCCCGGCCACCGCAGGCTCGACCGGCTGGGCTCCAGCGATCCTTCCACCTCAGCCTTCCAAGTAGCTGGAACTCCAGGCGCGCGGTACCACGCCCGGCTCATTTTTTGATTTATTGTAGAGATGAGGTCTCACCAAGTTGCCCAGGCGGGTCTCGAACCCGCAGGCTCAGGTAATTCACTCACCTCAGCCTCCCAAAGGCGCGGGATTACAGGCTGAGCCACCACCGAGCCCAGCTAATTTAAGTAATTTTAATGTGAGATGATTCCAGTTCACTTATCTTCAGCTGCATCCATTTAATTAGTAGGAAATGGGTGCATCCTTCCATGCCAAATGGTGGGTAAGGCGGTTCCGCTAGTGTGGAGGACATGGGACATAACAAATGCTAAGTTTAGAGAGCACAATGGAGGCCTGATTTGAATACTACATTTCCAAAATGAAAAAGAGAACAGTAGTAGATAGGTACTGTGGTAGAGATTAATACATGTGACACATGAAATCATCGCTTAATGTATGATCAAAGTGGGCTTTGACTCCCCAACATTCTGAGGCTGTGTTAATACTCAGCATAGTCCAGGCAACACAGCAGTCGATAAGTCCTGTGATTTTAAGTTGAAAACCCATTAGTTGTTTTCTGTGTTCAAATACAAAATATCTAAGGAGACGAGGAACTAGAAAAGGCTGAGTAGAAATGGGAGATTGTTGAATTCAGTTAAGCAACCAGTTAAAGTGTGTCACTAACTTACTAGTAGTGGGTTATTTCAAACAAAATTGGTTGTATTGATGTCACTTTAGGTAACATCCTGTATCATTTAAAATCATTTATAGAAGCCGGGCTCGGTGGCTCAGCCTGTAATCCCGCGCCTTTGGGAGGCTGAGGTGAGTGAATTGCCTGAGCCCGCGGGTTCGAGACCCGCCTGGGCAGCGAGACCTCATCTCTACAATAAATCAAAAAATCAGCCGGGCGTGGTAGCGCATGCCTGTAATTCTGGCTACTCGGAAGGCTGAGGCGAAAGGATCGCCAGAGCCCAGCAGATCGAGCCTGTGGGGGCCGGGAGCGGCCACTGCACTCCAGTCTGGACGACAGAGCGAGACTCCAACTGAAAAAAAAAAAAATCATTTATAGAATACCTAATACATTTTGTTATAAACATGCCATTCCTTATTTAAAAGGTGATAAGTCAGTCGCTTTTTAACACTACACATTTTTTTCTTCATTTCAAACAAAATTGGTTGTATGGATGTCACTTTAGGTAACATCCTGTATCATTTAAAATCATTTATAGAATACCTAATACTTTTTGTTATACACATGCCATTCCTTATTTAAAAGGTGATAAGTAAGTCACTTTTTAACACTACGTATTATTTTCTTCATGCCTGTGTACTTGTGAAACAGGCATATTGAAACTATGCCTAGAATATTCTTTTAGTTCCTTACAGAAAGTCATTCTATAAGTACAAGGTTATATTATTATTATGTAGTGGGAGTTAGACAATAAAAAGTCAATATGATTCAGTTATATTTGCATAACACTTTTATTTATTTATTTTTTGGCATCATTGTCTGTATATTAACACAAGATACTGTTATGGAGATAACGCTGTATTGAAGTGGTCTCCAACCTTTTTGGTGTCAGGAACCAATTTCATGGAAGACATTTTTTCCATGGACCAGGGGAGAGAGAAGGTTTTGGGATGATGCAAGCACATTACATTTATTGTGCACTTTATTTCTATTACTATTGCATCCTAATATATAATGAAATATATAGCATCATTGACTTAGCTCCACCTCAGATCATCAGGTATTAGATTCTCATGAGGAGCATGCAATCTAGATTCCTCTCATGTACAGTTCACAATAGGGTTCACACTACTCTGAGAATCTAATGCCGCTGCTGATCTGACAAAAGGCAGGGATCAGACAGTAATGTGAGCAACGAGGAGCAGCTGTAAATACAGATGAAGCTTCGCTCACTCGCCCACTGTTCATCTCCTGTTGTGCTGTCTGGTTCCTAACAGTCCAAGGTACTGACTGGTTCATGGCCTGGGATTTGGGTACCCTTCTCTATTGAATCAAAGCCCGCAAAAATCTGTATGAAATACACTTAGAACTAACTCTATTTCTCATCAAATTAATGACAGTATAAATGTTAATATAGTTGCCGTGCTGTAAGAAATTTTAGCTCTATGTATTTATCTTCATGTTTGTTTCTTTTATGATGGAAGCAAAGGAAAAGTAGATTGGATGTGGATAAGACTGACTATGGAGGTTTTACTGGTAAAGTATATACATTTCTTTTCACATTATTTCTACACTACTTGACCAAGTGAAGAAATACATTGGTCCCTTTATTCTGAGATGTCTTGCCTCATTTGGGAATATAGAAATAAAACACATAAATGATATGTGCTGTAAAATATTATTCATTTGGTTTCTGTGGTATAAATCTTTCTAAAGTAGATTATATACATTCCAGTATTCTTAAAATTAGATAAATACAACAACATTGGCTTGAAACAAAGCAATATAAGGTAAAATTACTGGAGATATTTATAGGAAGGGGAAAACATGTGCCAGGAAGTAAAAAAGAAGTATGGTAGAATTGTTTAAAGCAATAGTAATATAAATTAAATTAAGAGGAAATAGCTTCTAGGAAGAGAAAGGGGCATGGCAGGAAGCACAGGAGTAGCAGGTAAAGAAAGGCAGGAGGTGTTGGGGAAAGATTCCTTTTGAAAGTTTCTGTATGATTGCCCTTTAGTTTCCTTCCTTTTTTCCAGATAGAAAGTATTTTAAGGCTGCCATTGAGAAGGTTTACGTTCATTGCCTTTGAAGGTGCTTGCCTTTGAAAAGTTAAACTGGAACATCTGCTTAAACATAACACACTTGCTTCATGTGTTTACCCCCTATCCTTCAAACCTCACTGATATGACAGTGAAGAAAGAAGTAAAGTATTAGGCCAAAAGAAAAAATACAGTTGAGGGGGAGAGGTTAAAAAAAAAAGGATATAAGCTTTCAACACGTTTTTGAAATACGGAAAATAGAAGGAGTGTTGTAACTAACTTAAGGTGGAAGTGAGGTAGTAAAAGATAAATATGTAAGGAGGGAAGAGAAAGAAAGAAAAAAAGCAAGACAATGCCTCCAGAACCTCTGAGAAACACAGTAATTCAAAGCATCAGCTATGACAATAGGTGAAGGATAAGACTGATGGCCTCGTTCAGAACAATTAGATCCTTGGAGCTCTTCATTCTTCCTGTGACACTTGCTATAATCCCCCTCATCCTTCAAGGGCACACTCCTTTTGAAAACAGGCCCTGACAAGGCACAGCCTTACAGCTATTCCTTCAATAAATAAAGGGAAGAACATTGCATTGCAGAACAACAAGAAGTTATTCCTTCAATAAATAAAGGGAAGATTTAAAAAGTGATAGACACAAGACAGCCACAAACAATAATTGGAAATGAGAATTTAGTTGGGATTATTGAAAAAATAATACTAGAATTAAAAATATAGTGGAGCATTATTTTCAAAATTTGAAGTCAAATAGTTTTCAGCTTAGAGCACCCAATCAAATGTGAGAGTAGAATAAAGATGTTTTCTAACGTGTATGAATAAAACTATATATATTCCCAAAGCATTATTTTTTCTCAGCTACTTGGTATAGGATAAGTATTAGCAAAAAATAAGAGTAAACCAAGAAAAATTTAGGATTTAGGAAATGTGTGACAGAAAATTGGTGAAGGCAAGCCCTAGTTTGACCATTCTATTCCATATCTGGAGAGAATCAATGCAAACTCTCTAAAGTTTGTACATTAACCATCACTAAAATTACTGATGGATACCTAGATAACTGAGCAAATGAACAAATTTATTTGTGGAAAAGAAATTACTTCTTTCTATTCTATTTATAGTCTATTATTTCACTTAGCTCAACATTGAAAAGTGTTTCATAGTTTCAATAATGTAAATATCGACTACATTGACAATTGTTTTACCAAATATACTGAGATCAAGGAAGGACGAAAATTGAATGTGTAGTAAGGTATCTAGTAGTCTAAGAGAGTTAACTAATTAACTAGCCATAAATTAGAAAACTCTATTGATACTGAATAGTATTGATAAATCAAGTAAACCTCATACAAATATATTATTTAATAATATTTAACTTAATCCCTGAAGAAACAGCTAAGAAAATTGAAAGATCCCACCTTTAAGGAGTAGGACTGATGATGGTGATCATGAAGAGTTGGGTGGGAAACTGAAATTATTCTAAAAATTAGCAATTTACCCATTGATGAATTAACTCTGTATGCATCACTTTGATCAAAATAAAACTTACTTTTACTATTACAATTACTGACTTGAATTTCAGCATTTGGTACTTAGTTTAATCACAAATTAAATAGAATATTACTTGTATTTGTAAAAACTTTCTAGTTTAGGGAGTATAGCCATATAAAGCAAGCCAACGAATATCCGGGAGGTCAAGGTGTGAAGCGATATGTTTAGTAGTTTCATGTTATTGCAATTTCCTTCAATACTTGGGAAAGTTTCACAAAGTAGAATTGGTCTATTTTTAGGTATAACTTTGCCTGAAAATGCAATCACTTTAGAAGACTTCTGAATTGCCTTCTGGGATTTTTATCTATGCTTTATTATTACAGGAAGAAAACAAAGAAGCTAGTGTGAAAGGAAGAAAGTAATGTTTAAAGATATGCTACTTCTCAGACTTCCAAGAATTTCTCAAAGTTTGCGTTTTTAAAGATCTTAAATACCTTTGATCTGATTAAGTGTTTACTGAGCATATGTGGGCAAAAGACCTCTACTAAGAGAGGTTTAAAATATGACCCCTTTCTCAGTTATTTTAAAGTCTGGTTCTGTTAGTTAATGGTCAAGAAACACATTCCATTTCCTCTAAGTTATCTGATTTTTTGGCATATAAATGTTCATAATAGTCCCTTATAACTCTCTTATTTATGAGGCATTTGTTGCAATGATCTCCATTTTCATTTCTGATTTTATTTATTTGAGTCTTCTCTCTTTTTTTAGCTAAGAATTTTCCAACTTCCTAGAAACATGCAAACTACTATGATTGAATTAAGAAAAACTAGAAAATCTAAACTGACCAATTAAAAATGAGATTGAAGTAGTAATTTAAAATTTCTTAACAGCAACAACAAAAGCCCAAGACCAGATGACTTAATAGTTAAAGTCTACCAAACATTCAACAAACAATTAATGTCAATCCTTTTTGGAATCTTCCAACAAATGGAAATAGAGGGAATATTTCCAACTCATTTTTTAAGGCCAGCTTCACCCTGACACCGAAGCCAGACAAAAACACCACAAAAGTAGAAAGCTATGGGTCAATATCTCTGATAGCATAAATGCAAACATCCTCAATGAAATACTAGTGAACAAAATTCAACAACATATCAAAAAGATTGTACATTATGACTGAGTGAAATTTATCCCTGGAATTCAAGCTTGGTTTAACATAAGCAAACCAATCAAAGTGACACACCACATTAACAAAATGAAAACTAAAATCACATGATCATCTCAATAGATGCAGAAAAAGTATTTGACAAAGTTGGACATTCTTTCATAACAAAAAATCTCAACAAATTAAGTAAGTATAAGAGAAAATGTACTCAGCATAATAAAAGCTTCTCCTGTGATAACCAATGGGGAAAACGTAAAACTTTACTTCTAAAGTCTAGAATATGGCAAAGATGCTCACTATTGTTCACTTCTATTCCACATAGTGCTGGGAATACTATCAAAAGTAACAAGGTAAGAACAAAAAAAAAAGAGGAAGGCATCCAAATTAGAAAAAATTATCCTATTTGCAGAGAATATTATCCTACATTTGTAAAACCCTAAAAATTTCAAAAAACACCTGCCAGAACTAATAAATAAATTCAATAAAGTTGCAGGATATACAGGATGAAAAATTAGTACACAAAAGTCAGTTGCATTTCTTTATATCAATAGTGACTTATATGAAAAAAAATTCAAGAAAACAATGCCATTCATGATAGCATCAAAAAGAATAAAATACTTAGGAATAAATGTAAGCAAAGAGGTAGAAGATCTGTCTACTAAAAACTGTAAAACATTGATGAAAGATATTGAAGAAGACACAATTAAATGGAAAGAAATCCTGTGTTCATGGATAGGAAGAATGAGTATTGTTTAAATGTCCATACTAACCAAAGTGATCTACAGATCCATTGCAATTCCTATCAAAATTCCAAAGGCATTTTATGCAGAAACAGATAAAACGATTCTAAAAGTTGTATGCAGCCAGAAAAAACACTGAGAAGCAAAGCAAATCTTGAAAAAGGAAAACAAAATTGGAGCATTCCACTTACCAACTTCAAATTATGTTACAGAGCTATGATAATCAAAACATCATGGTACTGGCATAAAAAACAAATACAGTGGAACATAATAGACAGCCCAGAAGTAAAGTCGTGGGTATATGTTCAGCTAAATTTTCATAAGGGCATCAAGAAGACATAATGGACAAAGGATTGTTTCTTTGATAGATGGTATTGGGAAATCTGGATATCCACGTGCAGAAGAATGAAACTGAACCCTTACCTTATAACATATACAAAAATTAACTCAAAATGGATCAAAAACCTAAATGTAATATCTGAAATAGTAAAGCTTCTAGAAGAAAGCAGAGTGGAAAAAGCCTAGAGTAATTTTTTGGATATCACCCCCAAAACTCAGGCAAGCAAACACAAAAATAACCACATGGGTCTATATCAAACTGAAAAAAAAAATCCCTTCTGTACAGCAAAGGAAAGAGTAAAAATAAAAAGACAGCCAATAGATTGAGAGTTAATATTTGTAAATCATAAATCTGACAAGGGGTTAATAGCCAAAATATAAAATAATTTCACCACAAGTCAATATAAAAATATTGAAAAAAAAAACCAGGAAATAATCCAATTCAAAAATTGGCAAAGAAACTGAACAAACATTTCTTGAAAGGAGACATAAAAATGACCCCCATGTATGTGAAAATGTGCTCAACATCACTAGTTGTAAGGAAAATGCAAATAAAAGCCACAACGAGACATTATTTCACAATTGTTAGAACGGCTGTTAGAAAAGGGATAAATGTTGGCAAGGGTATGGAGAAAAGAAAACCCTTGTATATGTTGGTGGGAATGTAAATGGATGCAACCATTGTGGAAGACAATATGTAGTATTATATAAATGTCCACACTACCCAAAGTGCTCTACAGATTCAATGCAGAGGTTCATTCAATGGTGGAGGTTTAAAAAAAAAATTAAAAATAGAACTGCTATGTGACCCAGAAATCCTTCTTCTGGGTATGTATCCAAAGGAAATGAAATCAGTACCTTGTAGAGATATCTACACTCCCATATTCATCACAACATGTTTGAAATAACCCAAATATGGAAACAACTTAAGTACCTGCCCATAGATAAATAAATAAAGCAATTATGGTATATTATACATATATGGCATAGATATGATATATATATGATATATTTATGGCATATATGGCATATATCTGATGTGTGTATATATAGTATATATGTGCATATATGACATACATATGATGTATATATGTGTATTATAAATAGTGATATATGATGTATATATAATACACATGGTGCATATATATGGTATATAGCTGGTATATATATTATATATACCACATATAAGATATATATCTGGTGTATATATCCATGGTATATATATTATATGGCATTTAAGTGGTCTATATATTATATATGGTGTATAAATAAATATTATTTCACCTTAGAAAGGAAGTAGATTCTACCATTCATGACACATGTATGAAACTCTGGGACATTATGCTAAGTTAAACAAGTAGATGAGAGACAAATACTGCATGATCTCAATTATGCGGAATCTATAAAAAGCCAAATACTTAGAAAAAGAGAGTAGAACAATGGTTACTGGGGATGAGGAAGTGGGGTGGGGTGGATGGGGAATGGGGAGAATGAAATTCAAGTGTACAAACTATTGTGGGCTATAGAAGTCTAGAGATCTAATGTACAGCCTGAAGACCATAGTTATAATATTGCATTCATACTGGAAATGTAATAAAGAATAGAATAGGTACTCTTTCCACATACACTCAAATGCTAACTAACTTTGTGTGATGATGGATATGGTAATTTTCTTGACTGTGGTAAACATTTTACTTTGTATATGTGTATCAAAACATTGTGTTGTACACCATACATATACATAATAAAAAAGAAATACATTCCAGTATCACACTGTCTTGAGGAAAACTTTCTCATAAAAAAAATAGTAAGGCATTATAAATCATTTTTGAAATGATAAAATTAAGATGATTCTTTTGTTCCAGGGAGCCTGTATGGGCTAATATCCAATGTTTGATCAATTTTAATTTGCCTTTGAATAATCAGTTAAGTTAGATACATTAATCCATACAAAAAGGAACCTAGCTCAAAATTTTTTTTCAGTATCTAATATTACTAAGTCACGTTACAATTCAGAAAAAGGCTTGATATTCTATTTTTGCATCACTATTTTAGTAATAGATCTACTTGCTTCTAAAAATACTTGTCTTCCTTGCTCATAAAATTATGTATTTTAATTACTCTTTCCACATACACTTAAAAACTAACTATGTGAGATGACAAATATGTTAATTTGCTTGACCGTAGTAAAAATTTTACTATGTATATGTGTAAAATATACAAAATATACAAAAATAAGATAAGAAAAATATCTAAACCACTAAGAAATAACTCCCAATTTTATGTAAGGAGAAGTAAAATAAGGCAAAGATTGATCCAGAAGGATTCAGAGAATTATTCCCAGAAAACAACTTGGAAGTAATTTATTGAACTGCCTTACTTAGTGGAATGCATTAGGCATGAGTAATCCAAAAACGTGATAAGGCTTAGAATTTTTATCTACTGATAACTGGTTCAAAACATTCTACTTTAAAATATATCTTACTTGGATATTTAGTAGCTTCTTTGAAATTTGTTGAAATGTTTGATAAGTAACTTACTGTTATCCCTTAGAGTCCAGTGTGCATGAACATGGGTTGTGATTTTTTGGAGTATTGTGTTAATAATGTTTTTGGGGATATGATTGCATTTCAAAAGATGACAGATTAATTACTTTTTAAAATTTCTGGTCATTTAGAGTTTTTGCTGCTTATATGAAAGACTCTAATGGCTGTAGACAACCAGGCCATACTTTGAAAATCTGTTTTATCCAGTGGGATGGTATTCAGTAGGCATCCAGTAGGAGAATATTTCAAACACTGAAATATCTTTGTCCCAATGATTAGACTCTCACATTGAAAGAGAGTTTAAGTGTTCTTGAATGCTTGCTTGATTTAAACTCACGTTTCCTTGATCATAATTTAATCAGACACTCCAAGAGTCTCATTGGTAAAAGGGCCTTGAAGTACACCTCATGCAACTTCTCATGCAGAGCTGAAAGCTCCTTAGAGACTCTTTGGAACAGAAGTGGAAGAGCACTCTCTCGAGGCATCCCTGTGTATGCCAAAATTTGTGCATACTCAAATCCTCCAGTCAGCCCTTTGGTACCCTTGGAACTTGCGCATTCGCCTAAAGTGAATATTTGGGTTTCACATCTAGCGAATACTGTATTTTTAATCTGCATTTGGCTGAAAGTGTAGAAGTGTATAAGTGAACCCAGGCAGTTCAAACCTGTGTTGTTTGAGGATCAACTGTACTTTGAAGTTTTACATTTAAGAGAGTATTTAAAAATTGTGATCACTCAAAGGTGATGCTCTTCACAGGCCATCTTAGATTATGGGACTAAAGTGTTATATTTAAAGGAAAATACAAATTAAAAATGAGATTAATTTTCCCTGTTAAAAATATACATTCCCCCCTCCCATTACTTATGTTCTTCTGTAAACTTGAAATTGTAAATTCTTTCTCTGTCCCTTAGAGATGTACATAAATCTTTAAAAAAGTCTCTTGCCAGTTTTACAACCTAGGAATGTCTTTCTCAAGGGCCTGGGAGCCTTCCATTTGAAATGTAAACACCAAGGGAGACAATACCCCTATCTCTCAATTTCTGTGGGAGAGTCAAAGTCTAACTGGTGGGTGCCTTACACCAAGTTCAAAACTACCTCTTGTCATATAAAAACCCCTGAGTTTGTTTTTTTTTTGTATAAATCCAATTTCTAGGTGAATTTAGGAAGAACTATGGTACTGTCAAGTCTTTAGTTGAGGACTAGTTATTGTTTGTCTTGAGAACATATATGAATGGGATATATCTGTTTGCCTATATAAAAGGGTGAGAGTTCTTTCTGTCTTTGTGATCTTTTGGGAGATTGCCAGTGATGGGCATCATATTCTGATTTAATGCTTATCTAATAATAGAACTGTATTATTTCTCTTCTATTTTGGTGGAGAGGTTTTCAGAGTTGGAAAAATGTTGGTATTAATTATATTTCCTCAACAATATACAAATGTTTTCCAAATATAGCTCTTAATATGAGTCACAAATTTCCCCCACAGACTTGCTGAGTCAGAATTTCTCAGGCTCTATGAGTGTGTGTGTGTGTGTGTGTGTGTGTGTGTATGTGTGTGTGTGTGTTCTCCGGTGCTTGTGATGGACAGGCATTGAGATCCTGAACTAACTTATTATTTGTGTTGACTTATATAAATACCAATTTCAGGCATGTGAGATATTTTGTGCCCCAAAAAACATAAACTTCTAAGAAGCAGGAGCTCTACTTTACTTGAAATTTGACTTCTACACAGGTAGTGATAACATTTGGCACATAATAATGACTCAGCAAATCCTACTTTGTTGGCATTTTGATAATGCCAAGAGGAAAAATTCTATAATCTCTGTCAGAAATTAATTTCAATTTCTCTCCCTTTTATACATCTTTAGCTACTTATCCTAAATTCCTGATATTCCCCTGAAAGTCTCAGTGTCTCTTGTTAGCATACTACTTGGCATACTACATCATGAACTGCTGTATTTTCCAAACTTAAACTTTACCTGGAATTATTATTATTCAGGCCCATCTATTTGTTCCTATTTAATTACCATAAGAAATCAAAGACAAGCAAAACATTTTAATCATTTTTAAAAATTTTCTGGTAGCTGTGAAATGTGATAGTGCTGCAAAATATTTTCAGTTCCATGACACTTTTATAAAAATATTTACTCATTTATTAATATAAGACCATAATTTATGAGATTCATAGACACTCATTGTATGGGTGAGTAAATTTGTTTTGCACAGTAGCTTGTGTTGGGAATATAAATAAGAAAGAAGTAGTTTATTTAAATATTTAAGCTAATTAAAGTTTTTGAACTGCCAAATACTAAGTCAACATAAAAATTTATTTCTAAGTTTTGTCTTATCTTAATGCAAGGCTTACTATGACAAAGTTTTCTAAACTAATGTATATGTTTGTGCCTAGGTTTATTATTAGCAATATATGTTTATTATTCTGCCCAATTCTTTTTTAAACAATGAGCAATTGAATGTTATAAGGAAGATTGAAGTGTCACAACCATGTATCAATTGGAAATAAGCTACATTATATAATTTTTGTCAGTTTCTCTCAAAGATTTCCTGGGTCGAACTCATCAGAATTACTCATTGTTAAAGTAGTGCCTCAGGGTTTACTTCTTGGACTTTATTTTTTTTTTCAATTATTTAAAATCCAGATTCATTTGGAGGAAATGCTAATTATCAAATTTGTGTTGCTCTCATGTGTGTGGGTGTGTATATGTGTGTTTTATAAATTGTGCTTAGTTATGCTACTTCCAAAAGAATCTTCAAACACCATATTACCAAGTTGAATATTATCTAATTAACCAACAAGGCCTGACAGACTGGGAGGTTATCATGAAATAATCACAGCCCTCAGGTGCTGTGAGACACTGGGTGCAGCTAAGTGTCTCTAATTCCCCAAGGGTGTGATTATCTCATGATAACAATGCTCCCTTGAGTTGTTTTATTTCTTTTATAAAAAGTCTTTATTGTGGAAAAAATGTTTATTTTTATGCAAAAGGAAGATGGAGTTGACAGTTTAAACCGTATAGTGAGTAGCAGTTACTTATGACTTGTGGTACATGCCATGACAAAGCTGCTCATTTAGAATGCTTCTCAGCCAATCAGGATGTTCTGACTGCCTTAGTACTTCTGCAGTAAAACCCAACTTCCACAAAGGACAGTAGTAACGTTGTATTTTCAAGTTAATGTTGTGGATTCTCTAAAATTAGCAAATGACCCATTTTGTGGAATAGCTACTGTAAAAAACTGACTGAAGATTTAGTGCAGAAAAATGTTTTGAATCACTTGGGTATTCAAATGAATGGCTTCTGACCTCATGATTACAGAAATCCACTGATTTGAAAAACACAAATGAATACCATGAAATTGTGAGATAGACATCAGAAAGCTCCCCTTGATTCTTCTTTATTTTCTCCCCATGTATCTAATCGTACATCCACCCATCAGAGTGAGATTTAAAATAGTCCATTTGATAGATAGTTCCATATTCACACCCAGTGGCTTCCAGGTAAACTAGACTAAACCCCAAACTCTTTATGGGAAAGCCTCACAAGGACTGATTCCGATGTCTTCTTAGACCTCATCTCTTCCTTCATCATGATGTTCCAGCTCTGCCAGCTTCCTCATCTTACTGGAAAAGGCCAAGTGTTTCTCAACTGCATCTTACTGGAAAAGGTCAAGTGTTTCTCAGGGACTTCGCACTTGCTATTCTCTCTGACTGAACCACTCTTACCTGAACTCTTCACCTGGCTGCCTCCTCTGATCATTCCCTTTCAGCCTGAATAGCAGGAGTGGCTCTCAGAGAGGCCTTTTCTCTCCACTCTTCCGAAATGAGTATCCCACACACATTCTACTCTATTATTGCATTTTAGTTTTTTTTTATAGCATGTATGAACTATTGAAATTATACTGTCAATTGATTGCATTTACCAAGAAGGGTGTACATTCACGAGGGCAGGGATTATTCTTCTTGCTGATTTATAATCTCAGCTTCTAGAATAGTGCCTCACATGTAATAAACAGTCATAGCAATATATGTTAAAGTAATACGTAGCCAGTGTTACCGTAACATGTATTTTCTTTTTCTTTTTTGTGCATTGGAGTCTCACTGTCACTCAGGCTGGAGTGCAGTGGTACACTCATGGCCACCCCAGCATCGACCTGCCAGGCTCTGGCGATCCTTCTGCCTCCGCCTTCCAAGTAGCCAAAGCTACAGGTACGCTACCACACCGACTAATTTTTTTTTTTTTTTGAATTGTAGATACTAGGTCTCACCATGTTGTCCTGCCTAGTCTCGAACCTGCGGGCTCAGGCAATCCTCTTGCCTCAGCCTACCATGTATTTTTGATTGATTACTGATCATTCATTCCCCATCCATCTTTCTAACAGAACTCAGAGATTTCACTTTTCATCCTTCTGCCTTTAGCTAATCTATGTCAGGGCAAGTTGGATCAATGCCAGCTTCAAGCAATGGGTTCCCTTGGCCAGTGAGCAAGGAATGGGCATATGAGCCAATTTGAGCCTATGAGACTTGGTAAGGTATTTAGCAGATTTCTGAGAAAGTGCTTCCTTACTTGTCTATAAGAGCTTCTAGAACAGTTTCCTCTTTGTTCCTCTGATCATTGTCATGGAACTCCCAATGTGGATAAGTAAAAGGAAACTCCTTCATTTAATCAGTTGTGTTTATTTCTTCACAGTGAGGGTTGGAAAACTGGATTTTCTTGAGAGCATAAATTGATTGTAATGTAGTTTTGTGGAGTTCCTAGGTTCTTCTGATTCAGAAAAGCAAGGGCTGATCTTGCCTATAAAGCCATCCTACATGCACAAACAAAACCAGGCAAATCAAACCATAAAAGCAAATGATTACACAGTCATCATTTATCTATGTAAACAGTGCCTCATATTTCGTTCTGCAAAATTTTAATGAATTTATTTCTAATATTTCCCATTTTTATTAGCAGGGTTGATTACTAAATAAACTATTTAAAGGTACTAAATAATTGGTTTTGACTGCTATGGTGTACCAGAAATAAACATGAAATTTTCCAGAATTTTTAAACCAACTTTTGAATCTAAAAGTCAGTATTAATGGGGGAAAGTTTAGGTGCCAAGAGGCCTGATATCTGAAAACTAAATATGATGTGAATATTAGTAAAATAAATTAGAACTGAAAGAAGGGCGTAGTTGGAAAAGTAAACATTGTTTCAATCTTACGTAGAAAAATAGAAATATAATTTTGAATTATAGAAGAACACACATAATGAATGACATAAAAAGGCTGGGCACACTATGTAAGAGTATTTTTGTTTATATAATGCTCCTTTCCTCTTAAAATGTTCTACGCTTTATTTGTTCACACTAAAATATGATACACAGAATATTTACTAATAAGACCATGTCATTTTGAATAATGATAATAGTAGCTAACATTTATGGAGTATTTGTGGTATGTCAGACATTGTTGTTCTAGGGTTTATGTACATTAACCGAACTTCATCTTTTTTTTTTTAACAATCTTAGAAGAGAAAACTATGTAGCAAGGGAAGGTGACTTGGCAGCTGGAAAGAGGGGGGTAAGGGAACAAGAATTTGAACCAAGCAGTCTGTCTTCAAAGTCTACCTGCATAACAAATCATGTGCAACGCAAGGCTGATTTGTAAACAAAAAGTTTTAAAAAAGTATATTTTCAGCCAATAAAGATAAGTATAAATGTGTCTTTAGACATGACCCCCTCACCATCTATCTGTTTCAATAGATATCTGCAAGTTTAGCAAACATTGACTCAATCATTATCTTTCTCCTGATTCAGAGGCCTTGTCAGTGGAAATATTATATTTATTGAACTTGGGTTATCTTATAAATAGTAGACAAAATACAGTTGCCATTGATGTTATTTTTCTTAATTAAGTTGGAAAAAGAACAGATGCCAATTTAGCATGGTGGGGGTATTCAATTACAATGAAATAAAATGACTTTGGGACTCTTGAAAGCAATTTTCAGAATTTCTAAGGTCCCGATAATATTCTACTTGATTTACAAAATTTTCTTCACCCCTTCTGGTGCTTTTCAGTTACTTTACTTTTATTAGACTAAGAAGGACCAAGTATATGACTGTGGCTTTCATACCCAGAAGTTTGTACCACCAAAATGTTTTCATAGAAACCAAATTAAATTGTATTTAAACAAAAGAGGTAGATCTCAGATGATGCAATGAGAAGGGCACATCACCTCTTTGATATTCTTCCCCCAAATCCTACAATCTCAATCTAATCATGAGAAAACAGCAGACTAATCTAAATTGAGGGACATTCTACAAAACACTGGACCCTTACTCTTCAAAAACAACAAGGTCATGAAAGAAAAGGAAGGATGGAGGAAGTATCACAGATTAGAGGAGACTAAGGAGACATCATGATTAGATATAATGTGGTAACGTGGAGTAGATCCTGGAACATAAAAAAATGACATCAGTGGAAAAAAGTGTAGTAATTGAATAAAATATGTAGTTCAGTTAACAGTTTTATAACAATTTTAATTTCTTAGTTTTGATCAATGAACCAAGGTTATTAAGATGGCAAAAAATGGGGGAAGCTGAGTGAAGCTTATATAATACTATCTTTGTAACATTTCTGTAAATCTAAAGTTATTTCAAATGGAAAGTTGGAGTAAATACGTATATACTCATACACACACACAACCCCAGCACCACTTCCTCTCCCCAAGAAGAGGAGTTGAGATAGTCTCCACATAAAGATTCAAAATGACTTCCATGACTTGACTCACACACAATGGTAGGTACTAAAGTAATACTGGTTACAACGGCCAAAATGACCTTCTCTTGTCATATGATCAAATGTCAGGATTGGCTGCCTTATATGTTGAGCTTAGACTCCATTTGGTGATCTGATTTGTTGCCTTGCTTAATGTGGAAATAGTAGAGACATGGTCAGATTGTAAATTTCACTAGTACATGGTTCTAACAATTGATTTCCTAAGCACATGTGTAATTGTATATACCACAGTAAAACAGGTTGCTCTAGGAACCAAAGTTAGGGAATGTTTTTTATTTGCTGTCTGTATTTGTGCTTCATTTGAATAACAATGTTTTAATTCTGTTGTTGTTCTTAGGGACCTAATAGTATTACTCCTGCATCCTCCATAAAGTAGCTGTAAAATTACATACATTCATTCACATGACTTAAACACTGATAATATTGAAATACTGTCTTTTTCTTCCTTCAACTCACCAGCTAAATGCATACTTCTGCCAAATTACCTTAACTTCTCTTCACCCTACCCACTCCCCATCCATATCTATGTTCTTTATAAAAGAAATCATTTGGTAAGAGTTAACTAAGAGTACAATTTTTACCTTTGATTTTGATTTTATTATTCATTTTCCTTATACTTATTTTCTTTTGTAATACTTAAAAACAAATAAAAATATTGCCTAATCACATAATAGCTAAAAATAATCAAACAAAAATATAATGTTAAACATTTATTACAAGGGAGTAATGACTCAATTTCCAAATCCCATCAAATTCTCATTTCTGAAATGCTGTCTCTGAGAGACTCTTTCCTGTATTATCGTTAAGTGACCCTTTTTGCTTCATGATTAGTCACAATTTACATCTCTTTTCTAAAAAATGGCATAAAATAATGTGCAAATGCTTTAATGTATTTTCGAGAAAAATATTTTCTTTTAATGACTCATAATGAACCCCTATTTTATGCAGTGTGTGAAAAGTTGCCAAGATGTGTAAAACAATTAGGATGACAAAAAGCATGAGTTTTAAAAAGCCATTTCCCTTGTGTAATGTGTATGAAAATCCAGAATAAGTCCTAAGGGAAAAATTAATTTTAATAAGCTTTTCTTTTGCTTAAAGACTGTATAATTTGAAGGCACAATGTTCTGTGTATGAATAGATAAAGAATAATATGTGCATTTGATCCTGTAGAAGGAATCTATTTCATCATCAACCTGTTACTCTACACTAGAAATGTGGGAATAAAGCCGGGCTCGGTGGCTCAGCCTGTAATCCCGCACCTTTGGGAGGCTGAGGTGAGTGGATTGCCTGAGCCCACGGGTTCAAGACCCGCCTGGGCAGCGAGACCTCATCTCTACAATAAATTAAAAAATCAGCTGGGCGTGGTAGCGCATGCCTGTAATTCCGGCTACTTGGAAGGCTGAGGCGGAAGGATTGCCAGAGCCCAGCAGGTTGAGGCTGTGGTGGCTGGGAGTGGCCACTGCACTCCAGTCTGGGCGACAGAGTGAGACTCCAACTCAAAAAAAACAAAACAAAACAAAACAGAAATGTGGGACTATATATATTTTATATATATGTGTGTGTGTGCGTATATACATATATATAAACACTATGTATAATAACTATATATAGTATATAAATGTATAGTATACATAGTCATATATAGTATATATAGTATGTAGTTTTACATATATATAGTATGTAGTTATATGTAGCGTTGTATGTGTGTGTGTGTATATATGTGTGTGTGTGTGTGTGTGTGTGTGTGTGTGTGTGTGTGTGTATATATATATATATATATATATGTCTCCTAAAACACAATATTGAGTATAAAGTGAAAAAGGTAAAATCCTGAATAATTTTTCTTTATGTGAATTTATTTACTAGAATTTACTTATTAGAGTACACTGTTTCTGTTATGAGCCCAATTATAGTTGAAAACTATTCTTTGGAAATTCTACCCCCATAGATTAAGAGATGGCCACATTTCAAAACGGTTTTGGTTTTTAACCTTTTAAATATAAACAAAATATCCCATGACATTTTAAGGGCCTAATCCCAGGTAAACTTGACTGATTAAAAATGAAGAGACTATGATACATAGCTTTCTTATAAAACGGTTATTTCTGAATCCAAACAAAACTAATAGGCAAATTTCACACAATTTAAATAGTTAAAGTCAAGGTTAGAGTACAGCATCTAAGGTGTAGGGATCTGCATAAAGATCTGGAATTATTTTTTTGCTGGATGCATCATTTCCAGCAGCTTTGTTCTTTATCTTTTCTTGTACATTTAACTTTCAACTGAACCAAATAATGGATGAAACATTCGCAATGAATTATTGAATGTGAAAAAGAACTGAGGCAAAATAGAAGAGATTCTTTCAATAATATCACAGATATTATTGACATCTGTGGGAGATTTGATAAATAGACTTGTTATTAAAATTTATGCTTTAGAATCAGATGTATTTGAGTTGTAATTCTGACTCTGCCATTTATTTAGCACAATGATTTATTCTCAACTCTAAATGTGGAATAGTTATAAATAGTCCCTAATTCTTTTAATCATTTTGTGATTCCATAATAAACTTTGACATTTAGTTAAAACTGTTTCTTTCTTTCTTTCTTTCTTTCTTTCTCTCTCTCTCTCTCTCTCTCTCTCTCTCTCTCTCTCTCTCTCTCTCTCTCTCTCTCTTTCTTTCTTTCTTTCTTTCTTTTTCACTTTTCTGCCCAGGCTGGAGTGAAATGGCACGATCACAGCTCACCACAGCTGAACCTCCTTGGCTCAGATGATCCTCTTGCCTTAGCCTTACGAGAGTTGGGACTATAAGCATGTGCCACCACACTGTGCTAATTTTTGGTAGAAAGGAGGTCTCGCTATATTGCCCAGGCTGGGCTCAAGCAATCCTCCCATCTTGGCTTACCAAAGTGCTGGAATTACAGGTGTAAGCCACCATACCTGGCCCTAAAACTGTGGCTTTATAATGACTGTGAAATGGTTACGTCTCAAGATCCTAAGAGACTGGATAAAGGGGATTTTAGCGTTGTTATATAATGAGAAAAGCACTCTGGTAGTCATGAAATAGTGTTGTTATATCATAAGTAAAGCACCCTGGTAGTTATGAAATGAGGAAATCTTATCTCATCTTGGATCTCAGATAGAATGTTGACTTCCTGCTACAAGTCATGCCATATAGCTCTTGCCAATGTGGCAGTGCTTCAAAATGAACACAGGATAGTGTTACCCTCAAGGGCAGGGAAGGATGGTGGGTGAGGAAGGCATTACCTGGAATGGGACATGAAAAGCCACTGGAGCTCTCCTAATATTCTGCTTGATGGTTATATAAGTGTACTTATGTTGTAAAAATTCACTGAGCTGTACACTTATAATTGGTGCACTTTTCTGTGTATATACTAAAGTTTACAGGTTACACTCTCCAACTATCCATGCTCCTTGCATGCTTTGTTCTTCCATTCTTTTCATGCCTTATTTACTATCTATTTTCTCCTCTACCATGTAAATTCTACATAATCCATATCAGATTTTTTTTGTCTCTTCTCTGTTATATTTCCTGGCACCTGAAAAAAAAATCTCTGGCCCACAATAGACATTTAAAACATATTTACAAATGAATAACTATGACAAAATATTGGCTAGAGGTTGAATGATGTTATAGAAAAACTGTAAAAGATATAAGCAGATTTTTTTGATACAGATTGAGAGGCACTTACATTGCTACTTAACAAAATTTTAATCTAAATATTTTTGCATTAATTTACCTGAAAGAAGAGAATTTATAATAAAGGACAAATCTATACACTTTAATTTAGTAAATGGGCAATTATCCATTTAAGAGCAAGTTTTGGCATGTGTAAATAACATATTTACTTAAGATTAAATTCTGTTCCTGAAGAACCCTTGCAAACAGTTCCCCAAGTAGGGCATTTGATCTGATCAGTTTCAGTCTTAGCCAATTAGGCAGCAGGGCAAGACCTAGATTGAGAAACAAAACAGTAGTATCAAGTGTTTCTAAGGATCCTTAATACAGCTGAAAGTTCTTGCTTAATAAAAGTATTGAAATATTTTAATCACTGATCACCACACCTAAAGTTTGCAAATTGGTTTTGTGTTTTAATATTGAAAATTCTCAGGGATGTGACTAGCTAAAGTGTGGACCCATGGGGAACTGTCAGAGGAGAAAGCATGAAGATGTGAAGATTAAACATGGATGTGTCAAAATAATTAGAGCATGATATGGTCAAATATGAACAGAGGAACTGCATGAGAAAATGAATCTCCCTTTATTATGGTGAACCTCATGCATTTCTGTACTTTGGGCTTGCATTCTTTTAAAAAAAAATACCAAAGAACTTCCTCACTAATTAACATTAATATTTAAGCATCATGTAACATTAAGACAAATATACTGAGAACATAAATTAAACTGGAATATTTTATTAATAAATTTGAAAGATAAAAAATATCATCATAATATAGTCATTTTTTATACTTAAAAATAGCTTAAAATTAACCAGTTTTTATCAAGTACCTCCTAAAAGCCAGAGATAGTACTAATTGCCTGTATGTATTTATTATTTTATTTCAGCTTCACTACAACACTGTAGGGTAGGTATTATCATATATCTATCTCAGAGGAAGAAAGAGGACTCAGGGAGATAATGACCAACCCATGGTCACACAGGAAGTGGCATTATTAAGATTCCAATCAGGGACTTTCTCATAGTTTGCAATCTTAACTTTCCTTACAATACTGTTTTAAAAGGAAATAATATACATCAAGTAAATACTATGTTCTAGACATTCAGTGTGACTTGGCTCAAAATTATTTTGTGAACTCAACACAGAAGGAAAAAATTGAATAATCTGAAGATATGGAGAAATTAAAAATAAAGTAATTATATGTATATTCTTATATTAATAAACCTATACATTTCAATGTAATACATGATTTTCAGAAATATATGTTATATAAATTATCAAAATGAATAAAGAGGACTTCTGATTTCCAGTTATTCATGCAAGGAGCTTACTTGTTTTCTAACAACAAGTAAAAAGCTGAACAGATTGAAGACTCAACATCTCCTCTTGGAACTACAAGAGAGATGAGCACACAGGGTGAATTGCTGTTCCCAAGATTGGAGAGATAGACAGCTGGATATAAGCAGTCATGGCTTACAGGAGCAGATTCATGAGTGGAAACCAGCACAGGAACCAGTGCTGAGGTAGGAAAATTTGAACTGTAATTGATGAATCGCTGGAGGCTCAGTGCAGAAAATCCTGCGAATTAAAACTATAGAAACACGCCCACAACGTTGTGAGCTCTATCTTCAGGAGTTAAATAATCAACAGCAGCCCACTAGTCCTCCTGTTTCACCTAAAAGAGTGAAGAAAATTGAGAAACACTTGTGAAGTTCACGATCCAGAGGCACAGGCTATGAGACCTAACCATAGGACTGTAGAACCTCTACCCTCCTCCCTCTCCCCACCCCCCACTTTACCACTACTTTACTAAAGGCCGGTTTATGCACATTCCTTTTAACTGGTACATCATGTCCAACTAACAAGAAACAAATTAAAAGACATACAAAAAGAGAAAAAAAAAGAAACGCAATTTAAGGAAGCAGAGCAAGCATCAGAATTGTACATGACACAGATGTTGAAATGATCGGACTGGGAATTTAAAACAACTATAATTAATATGCTAAGGACCTTTAGCATATTAATTATGTATTATGGATGGTAATGGATAAAGTAGACAGCATGCAAGAACAGATGTACAATGTAAGCAGAGAGATGGAAATTCTAAGAAAGCACCAAGGAGAAAGGCTAGAGTTCAAAAACATGTAACAGAAATGAAGAATGCCTTTGATGGGTTTATTCGTAGACTGGATAGAGATGAGGAAAAAGATGACTGAACTTGAGGATGTATCTGTAGAAGCTTTCAAAACTGAAAACCAAAGATAACACAGACTGAAAAACAGCAGAATAGAATAGCCAACGGCTGTAAAGCAACTTCAGAAGGTTTAATATAGGCCTACTCAGGACAGCAGAAGGATAAGAAAAAAGATACAGGAGCAGAAGAAATGTTTGAAGTAATACTGATTGAGAATTTCCCTAAATTAAAGTCAGCCATGAAACTACAGATCCAGGAAGCTCAGAGAACGCCAAACAGGGTAAATGCTAGAAATAGACATGGAAGCATATTATTTTAAAGTTATGGAAAATCAAAGATTAAAAACATCCTGAAAGAAGCCAAAGAAGATAAACACCTTGCAACACAGAAACATATACATGAATTACATCTAACTTCTCAGAATCCATGCAAACAAAAAGAGAGTGGATTGAAATAGTTAAAATGTTGAGCAAAAATCCCCTACAAACCTCGAATTTGTACCCTGCAAAATTATCTTTCAAAAGACTTCTCAGACAAACAAAAATTGAGAGAATTCATAATGTGTAGATATGTCTTACAGGAATTGTTACAAGAAATTCTTCAGAAAGAGTAAAAATGAAGTAGGTGAAAAATTCAAATCTATATAAACAAAGACCATCAGAAAAGGAATAAATAAATGTAAAATAAAATCTTTTAGGTTTCTTATTCTTAATTGATCTAATAGATAATAGTTTTCCCAAAATAATAACAATATATGTCATTAGGAGCGTTTACATATGTCATACACACACACATACACACATTTGTGCTTCTGTACGCTTGTATATAAGTGAAATAAATGGACAATGATACAAAGAATGGAAGGAGAGATCTGTATTATTTATATTAAAAGCTACTCACACTACCTGTGAAGAGATACAGTGTTAAAGTGGACTTGAATTTGTTGTAAATGTCTTCAAACTCTAGAGCAACCACTAAAAAAAGTAAAAATAAATAAATAGATAAAACATGCTTTAAAAAAAGAGAATTAGAGTTATAGAAAATACTCAATTAAAAACCTCAAAAAGCAGAAAAAGAGTAGAAGTCAAAACCAGAAAGAACAAACAAGGGCAGCACATAAGAAGCAGTAATAAATATGGTAGATGCTAACCTAAGTCTATTAAAAATCACTTTGAGCATCAATGGTCTACATACACCAATTAAAACACAGACATTTTCAGAGTGGATCAAAAAACATGACAAATGTATGTTGTCTATAAAACTGAATAAAGGTCCAATAGTCAATAACCATGGGAAAAACAAAAAAGTATCAAATAATGAACTGTTATTAATTTATTTTGAATTGATGTTTTACTGCACTATCATAATTTTAGTAGTGTTTAGATGACTTGTAGACAATCATATCATGAGCCATAGACGATAGCCTGTGGAACAAATCTGATTCATTGCTTGTGTTTATATATAGCATTTTATTAGAACATAGTCATACTCACTCATTTATGAATTTTTTATGACTGCATTTGTGCTGCTATTGAGTAGTTTCAACATTGAGTAGTTTCAACATTGACCATGTAACCATAAAGTTTATAATATATACTGTCTGTCCTTAGCACATGTTAAATTAACAAAACTAAATATAAATAATAAATATAAAATATTTAAAATACAAATAGTATTTTCTATATTTTTCCTGCTAAGTACAACTAACAACTCTGAACATTATACATAAAACAAATAGAACAGTCTTAAAGATAGAGAGAAAAAGGAAAACCAGCTGGAGACCTTGGGCTCCAAGGCATGAGAAGGTGGTGACTTCTCTATGTTTTATTTTAGCCTCATATACCCAATAGCTGGTACTAAAGAAGCAGATTTGAGGCTGAAGAAGGAGTTCTGGAACATTAGGTAATTTTTTAAAAAATGATAAGCAAATACATTGATAAACAAAATAGATTTTTCCTTTTCCTCCTGGGTTTTCTAAATGATGTGTGGTTTCTAAATGTATATAGAAAAAATATATAACACAATTATACAATAAAGAGAGGTAGAGGGATATAAAGGAGGTAAGATTTCTACACTTCACTCAATCAGATCAAAATGATGATAGATGGATGATATATAATCTATTTATACAGATTAATCTCTATATCTATCTATCTAGTAATACCTAACACCACCACTAAAAAAGCTATACAAAGAAACACACACACACACACACACACACAAAGACTAAATAAATCAGAATGGAATCTAAAAAAATGTTTAGCCCACAGAAAGGCAGCAAGAACAGCACAGAAAAAAGAATCAAACAGAACAAAAACAGAGAAGGATAATGCATTCATTTAAAGCCAGGAAAAGATTCAAACTCATAATGTCAAATTCCACTTCAAGTACCTGAAGCACAAGAGAAATATGAACCTCAAGCAAACAGATGGAAAAGAATAAAACTCAGATCAGAGCAGAAATCAGTGATACTGAAAATAGAGATACAATAGAGAATACCAATGAAACAAGTATCTGGTTACTTAAAAAGATTAATATAACTGACAAAACTTTTGCAAGAGTGACAAAGACAAAAAAAGAAAAAAGACACAAAATGCCAATATCAGAAATTAAATAGAAGATATATCTATAGGTGCTGAAGACATTACCAGATTAATGAAGGAATGCTAAGATAAGCTCTACACACATAAATCTGATAACTTAAATGAAAAGGCCTAATTCTTTAAGAAACATAAATCATCACAACTCATCCAATTTGAAATAGATACTTCAAATATCCCTGTAAATATTACAGAATATGAATTTGTAGTTAAAATACTCCCCTGAAAGAAATCTTCTGGTCCAGACTGGAGTTCTTCATACTGGAGAATTCTTCCAAGCTTTAAAGAGTTAGTACCAAATACATACAATCTCTCCCAGAAAATAGAGGAGGAAGAAACAGTTTCCAGATCATTTTTAGAAGCTAGGATTACTCTGCCATCAAAACCAAAGACAGTATGTTAAATCATAGGCCAATATCCCTCAAAAAGTACAAAAGTGAAAATTAAAAAAAAAAAAGCAAACAAAATGGAATTTAGCAATATACTAAAATTATAACCTTGACAAAGAGGAGTTTATTGAAGGAATGCAAGACTGGTTTAATATTACAAAATCAATCATGTAATTTATGTTAAGACAGATGTTAAAAGAAAAAAACTCAATATATGCAGAAAAAGTATTTGACAAAATTCACCACCATTTCATTATAAAAACTTGCAGGAAATTATAATTAGAGGGAACTTTTTCAACTTGATAAAAAGCATCCCAAAAACCTGCAGCTAACATTTCACTCAGTGGTGAAACACTGAATTCTTTCCCCTAAGGTAGACAAACAGACAAGATGTTTCCTTTCATCACTGTTATTCAGCATGGTGCTGGAATTTCTAGCCTGTGTATTGAGGCAAGAAAAGGAGATAAAAGATACATAGATTAGAAAGAAAGATATAACACAGTTTCTATTTTTGGATGACATGATTAAAATCACGAAGAAAATATAGAAAATTTCTAGAAATATATAAAAACAATTCCTAAAAATAAATACAGCAAGGTCAAAGAATGTAAGCTAGCAAGCAAAAATTACTTGTGATGAATGCATAAACACCAAAATTAAAAATATAATACCAATTACAATTGTTCAAACAGTAAAATACTTAAGTATAAAGCTAATAAAACATGGGCAGAACTGTGTGCTGAAAATTACACATCATGGCTGAAGGAAATAATGAAGATATAAAAGAATAAAGAGACGTTTACAGATTGGAAGTCACCATATTGTAATGATGTCAATTCTCAAAATGATATTTAGACTTAATGCAATTCTTACAAAAATCCCAGTAATATTTTTATAGATATATACAAGATTATTTCAAAATTATTATGGAAAAACAAAGGAATTAGAATAGCTAAAACAGTTTAAAAAATAAAATAGAAGAATTTTGAGACTTATTTTGCAGCTATAGTACTCAAAGACTATAGTGTGGTATTGGTAGAGAAATAAACACATACGTCAATGGAACAGAATTTAAAATCCAAAACTAGACCCACAGAATATGGCCAACATATTTTTGACAAAGGTGCAAAAAATATTCAACGAAGGAAAATACCATTTTCAAATATTGTAGCAATTTGTAGTGCAATCCTGAGACTATCCAAAGAGGTCAAATCTCACAGGTAATGGCATAGTCCTCCACAAAACTTCCCTCATTTCAGATACCAGCCCCAAAATCGAGGGGTCCTAAGATTCCTGCAATTCTAACCAGCTGGCCCAAATTCATTCAGGGATTCCCATGCCCTCTCACGTTTGCTAATTTGCTAGAACAACTCACAGAGCTCAGAAAAGTGCTATATTTGTGATTACAGATTTTTTGGTAACGATACAAATGGAGAGACAAATAGTGTGATATCTGTCAGAGTATCAAACGTGAAACTTCAGTGTCCTTGTGACTTGTCATTCCTCGCAGCACATGGCTGTGTATCACCACCCAGGATGCTCACAGAACTTCAGGTGTCTAGAGTTTTTTTCCCAATAAAGGCATGAAAGATTGAATCATTGGCCACATAGTTAAACTCCATTCACCCATACACACAACATGGATAAATTTCCAAAGAATTATACAGGGTGGAAAAAATCAAGCCCTTTAATTTATATACTATATGAATCCAAGTGAGTGTAGCTATAACAGAAAATATGAGGGCTCTTTGTGGTGATGGAAATGTTTTGTGTCTCGACCTTATCCATGTCAATATTCTGGCTGTGATTTTGTACTATAGCTTTGCAAGGTTGTTACCATGGGAAAAATTGAATAAAGGGTACATGGTACTTTCTGCATTATTTCTTGCAACTACAAATGAATCTACAATTATTTCAAAATAAAAAGTTTAAGTTAGCAAATCTATCCTTAAAAATAATCTCCCAACAAACACATACAAAAAAATTAACTTCCAAAACAAAACCACATACAAACCCACAAGTTCCTCACAATTTTACTGCTGCACTGTACCAAATACCAAGGAAAATAATCCTACTTTATGCAAGTCATCCAAGATTAGTAAAATAATGATAAATCCTGTCTTAGCCTAGAGCTAGGGTATGAATGTGTCCCCTCCAAATCCAGATGTTGAAATTTTAACTCTCAAGGCAAAGGTATTAGGAGGTGAAGCCTTTGTGGGGATAATTAGGCCATGAGGTTGGAGCCCTCGTGACCAGGATTAGAGTCTTTATACAAGAGGCTGAGGAAGTTTGCCTCTTCCACCATTTGAGAACAGAGAGAAGGTGCCATCTATGAACTAGGAACCAGGCAGGTCCTCACCTGCCATGAAATCTGCTGATGGCTTGATCGTGGGCTCCCCAACCTCCAGAACTGTGAACAATATACTTTTGTTTTCATAAGTCACCTAGTTATGGGTCCTTCATAAGAGATATCATATTTTGAATATTTCTGTTGCTTTCAATCCCCACTCTCCCTTGTCAAAGAATAGTGCTGCATTTATATCTTTATGTACTTTCCTAATATTTTTTAAAAACAAAGTCCTAGAAGTTGAATTTCTGGGTCAAATGTCATTAACCAATTGGAAGGTCTTTTGTTACTTATTATTAATTTATTTTTTGAAAAGATGGTATTAATTTAAAGTCTCAATGAAAATGCCTATTTTCTGATACTATTGGTTATTAGTATTATTACAAAACATTCTTGAACTAGTGAGGGAGTTCAAGAAGGAGATGAAAATAAGGAAGTTTCAATACTTGGAATATTTATCGATAGTCAGGAATGTTTCAGGACAAAGAAGATGTTGCCCGGGCACAGAGATCTCCAACTCCAACTTGTCAGGAGTCAGGCAGGTAATCTGTGTGTCATGTAGGCCTTGGGAAGCATGAATGTACCCAGCATCTCAGAAGGGAGAAAAGGCAAAGTTAGGAATGGAAACTTACTGAAGTCAAACTACGTTTTCTCAATTCCACTTAGGATTTTCTCAATCATAGAGCTCTCAGGGAATTGTAGATAACCTAATCTAACTGCTTTACATTATAAATAAGGAAACTAAACCGGGCTCGGTGGCTCAGCCTGTAATCTCGCGCCTTTGGGAGGCTGAGGTGAGTGGATTGCCTGAACCCGCAGGTTCGAGACCCGCCTGGGCAGCAAGACCTCATCTCTACAATAAATCACGAAATCAGCCCGGTGTGGTAGTGCGCGCCTGTAATTCCGGCTACTCGGAAGGCTGAGGCGGAAGGATCGCCGGAGCCCAGCAGGACGAGGCTGCGGTGGCCGGGAGCGGCCACTGCACTCCAGTCTGGGCGGCAGAGTGAGACTCCAACTTAAAAAACAACAACAACAACAACAACAAAAATAAATAAATAAATAAAATAAATAAATAAGGAAACTGAAATCCAGGAAATATCAGAAATTATCCAAATTCACAATTAGGTAATGAGAGAGCTAAAAGCTCCAGGCTGCCTGATTCACAGCTCTAAGAACTCTTAACTAAACCATGCATCAATCTGGTTTTGTCTTTGACTCACAAAAATACATAACCAACCACAAACCCAGAGCACAAAAAGGATTCAGAGAAGTCCTAAAGGACATCAAGTTGCTTACTTCCAATTATTTACAGTAAATATCTAGTTGATCTCCTTAAAAATTTATTTACATGAGGTCTAGTAATACTGCGAGTAATTAAAGATAATGAGCATGACCATGTTAGTGGGAGGTGACCACACTGGTGAGTCAAAGTCAATGATTATGCAGTTTAAAATAAATGCAGCATATACAGTTGACCCTTGAACAGTCAGAAAACTGTGTACGACATTTCACTTGACCCCTAATAGCCTAATGTTGACAGAAAGCCTAACTGATAACATAAACAGTTGATTAGCATATGTTGTATATGTTATATGTATTATACACTGTATTCTTACAATAAAGTCAACCATAGAAAAGAACATGCTATTAAGAAAATTATAGGGAAGATAAATATATTTATATTTTTTAAGTGCAAGTGAATCATTATAAAGATCTACATCCTCTTTGTCTTCACATTGAGTAAGCTGAGGAGGAGAAGGCTGGGGCTAGTCTTGTCTCAGGGGTGGCAAAGGCAGAAGAGGAGGAGGAGGTGGACAGAGAAACAGGAGAGGTAAGTATATTCGATGTAACTTTTATTGAAAAAAAATCAATATATAGGTGAACCAGTGCAGTTCAAATGTGTTGTCAAGGGTCAACTCTACTTGTGTTCATCAGATACATAGATCTATTACACGAGGTAATCTTAGAGGCCATCATTCCTTTGAGCAATAATAACTTCAACCAAGAGGTAATTTATAAATAAAGAAACTAATATGTGTGCACGTAATATGTGTATACTTTTTTCTTTTCTTATATAGAAGAATAATTAAAAAAAAAATACCTGAAAAAGATTCAAGTAGAAACTATCAGAAAAATAAAGAACCTTAGCAACTATTACTTTATTCTGTGGGAAAAGCTCAAGGGTATTGCAGAGACCTCCAAACTAGTAGGTCAAAGGAACCAACAAGGGAAATGTTAAATTGCTTTGCTCTTACCTGCCCTAAATTACTGTTCACCACACCCCACAAGAGAAAACAGCTTTAATAAGATTTTCCATTATTTTCAAAATAGCTTAAACATGTTTGGATATGTTTGTGAAGCTAAATAATCTATTTGTGGAAAATGCTTTAACTCATTCAGTAAAATGCAATGATCATATTACACTTCCATTTGTTTCAGATTTATAAAATGATTCATGGATGATATCTAACTGGAAACAGGTTAATGACTCACGAAATAGTTTAGTTAAGCTTTTGACTGTAGCACCTAGCCTTTTAGTGTTTAAATAATGAAAATTCTTCATTGTCCATTAAAGAAATCCTTATTAACATTAAAAATTCTTATCTGACTTTCTTGTAGCTATATGCAAGTTTATTTAGGCAAACATGTACCTATAAATTCAGTTAAACCAACAGAAGGATAGCTAAACTGAGTATTAAATGCTAATTATGGTTGCTGAAATTTTGGTAAATAAAAAATAATTCTTCAAGCAGTCTAGGTAATTTATGTGGACATTACTGAGGGAGGAATCACAATTTTTTTACAGTCAGAAACTGGGAAAATCTATAAATCAAGATTATAATCAAGGAAAGACAGTTTGGGGATAACAGTACCTGGAAAGAAGACATTGGGTTCAGACTTACTATCAGGTGGTAGGAAGATGAACGTCAATGGGAAGGATAAACTGTGGAAACTAACCTATAGTGAGAGTTAGGGCTAGGAATACAAATTCTGACAGTCACCTAAATTACAAAAGCATTTAAAAATATTCAGAAGTAAGTGTGAGAACTGTAGGACTGGGTAGAAATGGATAAATATAAAATTTGCAAATATGGAAGATGATGGTTTTTTTAGGTCATCGAGTAGATACAGTTGCATATACAGTTTTTGATTAAATTTTGAAAAAATTATCAGTCGGGCTCGGTGGCTCAGCCTGTAATCCCGCGCTTTGGGAGGCTGAGGTGAGTTCATTGCCTGAGCCCATGGGTTCGATGCCCGCCTGGGCAACTTGGCGAGACCTCATCTCTACAATGAATCAAAAAATTAGCCGGGCGTGGTAGCATGTGCCTGTAGTTCCAGCTACTTGGAAGGCTGAGGTGGAAGGATCGCCAGAGCCCAGCAGGTCGAGGCTGCAGTGGCCGGGAGTGGCCACTGCACTCCTGTCTGGGCAACAGAGTGAGACTCCAATTCACAAAAAAAAAAAAAAAAGAAAAAAATTATCAAAGAAGCTGGTTAAAGAATTAAATCATGAAATACAGAGGTTATTTTTGCTAATTAAATTATTTGAATATTTTTCTTTAATGTGTCATGCAAATCAACAATGAAACAACTATTAATAATACCAAACTATCAGCTGAATTTCTGAAAAATAAAAGAATATTACTAGGGGTTGCAAGAATAATCATTTATCATGTCAGTTCAATTCTAATAGTTATATCCGTGAGACAGAATGTTAAGGTCACCATTTGATACAGAAGAAATTGGAAACCACCAGTGAGAGCAAATGTTCAAGAGGTCAGTGCACATTAGATTTAAAGGTCTTTAGCAACCGTGTGCAGAACATACGTAGAAGGTGATGCAATAACATCTTCCGTAAGGTTACATTATTAAAGAGAAAAGCACAACTTTGCAGTGATATTTTAGAAACTGTAATGTCAGTTCATCTGCAAGAGGTCCACTGTGTTATTAACTACATTTTTTGCAGCTGTTTCTGTTGCTTATTTGTGTTAAAGATATTTAAGTGAATGTGGATTCTTTCTTTCTGGCTCAGCTAATCTCTTGCATGTTATTGAATTTAACTTCACCGAATTCCAAAATAGTTTTTTTCAGAAATGGGTACAGGTTCTGAATGGCTTGTCTGAAGGGGAAGGCGTATTTCTATTGTACAGTTGATTTAGATTGGAAACACAACATAAGTGGATGTTTTTTATAACAAAGTGTGGATATACAGTTGACTCTGGAACAACACGAATTTGAACTGTGTGGGTTCATTTATACACAGATCTTTTTCAACAAATACAGATGGAAAATACAATATTCAAGGGATGTGAAACTCGTGTATGGAAGGCTGCCTTTTCGTATACAGAGGTCTGAAGGATCACTGAAGGACCTGAGCATGTGAGAATTTTGGTATTTGTGGAGGTCCTGGAACCAGTCCTTTGCATATACCAAAGGATTTCAGTATATCCTATGTTTTAAAGTTTTATTGACTTTACTTGGCTTTCACTTTAAAAGTTTCAGATGTTTTAATCTCATGCATTTTTAAAGTTGGTCGTTTTCAACATAGAGAGTTTTAGTTCAATTATTGTCAACAAAGGGAGAATGAGTACTTAACAAGGCTAAGTAAGGGTCTGAGGAGAAACTTCAGAGATACAAACAGGAATGAGAAAAAATTATACCATCTCCAGAGACGGGGAAATGAGACAATTCAGAAATAGTTACATGTAGGATAAAATTGTGATGCTTGGTTTTCTAGCACTATTATCTGTGTTTTGTTATTTCCTAGCCTTTTTGTTTTTTGGTGTTCATCAAATTCTTTAATAAAAAATTATATAATTAAGCAAACATAAGAATCCATATCTCTGACCAGGGTATATTAATACAAAATTCAAAACATTTTTCAAATGTTTAAATCTTGGCTATTTTAATGCCATAATAAACATGGGAGTGGAGACATGTCTTTGACATGCTGATTTCAGTGGAAATAGATGATAATTGAAGAATTGTATACATTTGGCTCTAGAATTGGCTTTGTTCTTATGTATAAATAGTACTCTTGTACTCATCAGGAATGCATGAAGCAGCAGACAAAATAATAAAGCAACATCATAATACCCAGCTCTGTCTGCTCAAATGATCCTCATTAAAAAAATAAAAAAACATTCTGAGTGTAGTGGTACACACCTGTAATCCTAGCTACTTTAATCAGGAGGTTGAGGCAAGAGGATTGCTTGAGCCCAGGAGTTCAAGTTCAGCCTAGGTAACATAGCGAGATGAGACTCCCATCCCAAACAAACAAGTAAACAAACAAAAATGCTCTGTATTCTATAATAAAGATAGTGAAAACTGCTATAAGTAGTTTTTAAAGTTGTAGTATTTGGTCAACTTTGTGGTTTAAAAATTCTGAGGTTTTTTTTTTTTTGCACCTTGGATGGTTTAGATTCAATCATACTCAGTGATCTATCACAGAAACAAAGAACAGAGTACCATATGTTCTCACTCATAAGAACAATTGTCTTAACACTGTAAGTAAGGGATTGGCAGTAGTGGGAAACTCCCCGGGGGAGGGGAGTGGGATTGGCAGTTGAGGGAAACAGCTAGGAGAGTGAGGGGCACACCTCAACAACAAGGGTATCTACATAATCAACGTTTGTATACCTAACCCTGAATTGTACCCCGCATCTTTAAAATAAAAGAAGAGTATTCTGAAAAAAAAATTCTGAGTTATAAGACAAGCTAAAACAGTGTTTTAGTTTCAACTGTTTGAGCCATAGCTTGCATGGAGTAGTAAGAGAAAGAAATAGTTTAAAAAAAAGTCCAAGGACTAGTGTTAATAGATTCATATTAAACACAGTCACAACAATAAGAACAGGAAAACAAAACTTTAGAACTTTGTGCTATGAGTGTCTTCTCCTTGCAGATAAATTAGTCATCTTGCAATAAAATATAAGATGTTAAAAAAAGAACTCTAAACAGTTTCTGTAAAAAATTTACTGACAATGGCGATTCCAAGAACAATATATTGAACTTCCAAAATTTGACTAAGAACGTTTGTACCTATTAACCAACATTTCACTTTTTTCTATTCACACTACCCCTAGTCCTTAGTAACCACCATTCTGTTCTACTTCTATGAGTTGTAAGATTCCATATAAGTGAGATCACACTTGTCTCTCTGATCTTCACTTATATAGTTTATAATGTCTTCTAGGTTCATCTATCTTGTTGCAAATTTTAAAATTTCCTTTTTTAAAAGACTTAATAGTACTCCATTTTGCATATGTGTATATATTACATTTCAAAATCCATCCATCTGTTAATGTACACTTAGATTGTGTTTAAATCTTGGCTCCTGTGAGCAATGCCTCAATGAACATGAAAATGCAGACATGTCTTTGACATAAAGATTTCAATTCCCTTGGGTAAATATTTAGTTGTGGGATTGTTGGATTATACGGTAATTCTCTTTTCAGTTCTTTTGGGAACTTCTATGTTATTTTCCAAATTGGCTGTACTAATTTACAGTACCCCTAGTTGTGTGTAGTCTCCTTTTCTCTACTTTCTTGCCAGAACTTATTTTTCATCTTTTGACAATAGCCATACTAACAGGTATGAGGCGATATCCCATTGTGACTTTTATTTGCATTATTATTATAATTAGAGGTGCTGAATATTATTTCATAAATCTGTTGGCTATTTATGTAACTTTTTGAGAAATGTCTATTCACATCCTTTCCCCAGTGTTTTAATAGACTTATTTGTTTTTTCGTTATTGAGTAGTTTGAGTTCCTTGTAGATTTTAGATATTAGTTCCTTATCTGATGTTTGATTTGCAAATATTTTTTCTGTTTTGGGGTTGACTCTTAACTATATCCAATATTTCCTTTGCTGGTGCAGTAGCTTCTTAGTTAGAGGCAATCCTGTTTGCCTATTTTTGATATTGTGTGTTTTCTACTTTTGGGGTCATATCTTAGCAATCATCACCTAGGCCAATGTCATGGAGTTTTTCACGTATGTTTTCTTCTGGTAGTTGCATAGTTTTAGGTCTTATATTTTAGTCTTTCAACTATTTCGAGTTGATCCTTGTGTAAGGGTAAGATAAGAGTTCATTCTTATCTGCACGTGGATATCCAGTTTTTCAGTAAAAGTTGTTGAAGAAATTGTCCTTTCCCCACTGTATGTTGTTGGCACCAGAGACCTTAATTTTTATTTTTCTAAAGATGCCTACTTTAACGAATAGAAATAATCTTATTTTTAAAAATCAGTGTAACAGGCTAATTTCTGGAAAATGCTTTCTGTTTTTATTTATTACAGAAATATTCTTATAAGAATGGATTCCATAATGATTGACTTGGTAATTTTGAGCTTGGAGATGAGTTGAGAGTTTCTTTGAGGGATGTGATAGAGGTCAAGTGACAGAGATAAGTGAAATCAAGATCTTGATAAAGAAATCATAAAAATGAAGGCATATTCAAATTATATATTTTAATATTTTTGTGAGATAGTGTTCAAATATTAAGCACACTGTTCAAATAGGTAAATGGTCAAAAATAAACAAAAAAATTCAATGGAGAAATATACTAAAAATATTCAAAAGAAACACAACATGCTATAGGATTAAAGATGAAAATCACATGGTAATGTACTACGATCTTGACAACACTCATCAATCATATTCAATCACTAATCAGTAATTTAACACTCTCAGATCAAAAGAGAAAACAAAAGAAGGAGCAAAGTTACTTAAGTGAAATGTTCTATTTGAGACTTTCAAATTTATTTGACTTAATTTGTTTATTCATTTATGCATTCTGTCAGACCAGTATGGCACTTCTACTTATGGAGCTTGAAGTTTACAGAAAAACAGTCAACATGCAAGTAATCAAATGAATATTTACATAGTTAAAAACACTGATGGATGCTAGGAAGGTAACAAGGTGTTATGATGAATAATAAGAGGTGGTTTCCTACTTTAAATGGAATAGTAAGGGAAGACCTCTCTGAACATCTGATGTTTAAACTAATAAATATCAAAAAAGGAGATACAAATTTGAAAGTCTATAAAAAGGACATATCCCAGGTAAGGGAAGTAAAAAGGATAAATCCCTGTGACAGCAACTATATGGGTCCTTGGAAGCAGGGATATTTGCTGTAGCCCAGTATGTTTGTAACCAGAGAGAAAGGGGGAAGGTAGATTCTTATACAGGAAGTAATTTACAGGGAACACATATGAACCTACATATCAATAACTAATTATGAAAAGAGATAATGCAAATCCTAAAGGTCTGAACCCTGCGTACTTAGTCCAGAACTAATTTCTCCCAGATGTTTAGATAAGGCGCCCTCTATGTCAAAGAAAAGGTTGCAAACATGGATGTGGCCCACAAGGATATTTTGTATATTAGGTTTCTTCTGTGTATTCCCACCATATTTGGAACATATTGTGTTTCTAAAATTTATATTTTGGGGAGGCATTTAAAGATCTGAGGCCTCTTCTACATAACTTCTTTAGAGTGCATACAATTTAAAATTATTATTTATACTCATGTGTTCCTGGAGATTTTAGTTTGGGTCACATCATAGTAGATTATTAAGGAAGTAACAGAGAGTCTGGGAATCACATTTTTAATTTTTATTAAAATTTCTACTTGACCACAGTTGTCTTAGTTTTCTTAGGTACTGAGCCTGTGGGACTTTATTGATTTGCCAGGATGCCCTACTTCAAGTTTATTTTAGAAAGATAATAATTTGTTTCATTTTTAGAAATGTTATCTGTGGAATTGAGCCACAGCAGAGTAAAACAAATTACTTATCAAAGTAAAACCAAAATAAATACATAAAATGGGGTGGAGGGGGAGAGAGAGATCCAATAACAAATTAAGATCAGTGCTTTCTCCCTTACCTACTTTGTGCCAACAGTCTCTTCTGCTGTAAGAATAAAGTTCCCTTTTCTGTTTTCATTTATTTTCTTTTGTTAGTAGAAACAAGAACAGGGACTCAAAATATTGATAACCTAAATTTTACCACAGAGTTGTTTTGGGGGTTGGCTGGTGCAGGACTGCCATTTACACGGGCCCTCCCCCTTAAAACATTTCCTTTTCAGTACATCAAAAAGGAAATCTTTTTTAGAGAGAGTTTTAGACAGACTTGATTTTGTTATTTTCTATTCTTTTGAGGAGGGTTCTTTGTGTTCTTAATAAGAGTAAATGACACTAATAATTCTGGGTACTATGCATCAAAGGAAAACCTTGAGAATCCCAGAGAAGGTGCATGAGATGGCTGTGGGTAGTTAAGACATCCAAGTGTCTCCCAAAGTTATTAGAGAGTGTGCCTGTGTGCACTAGCAGTGGGATACAGAGCATGAAGCCATGGCTGCTGACTGCACAGGTTTCAAAGATAAAGCAGAGCATGTGGACAGTTAGGCGCTGACTCCAGCTAAATTGGTTAATGACTAGTATCATCTAAATGAGGTAGCAAGCTGAAAGACTCATAATCTCTCCCCATGCGCAGATTTTAATTAAATAATTATAATGTCCTTGTTGTAATTATTTATCAGTTACTGTGCTCCTGAGTATTGCCTCTTTTGCCTTCATCTGTTCTGTCAGCTCAGCTGAACGATGAAACATTCACTTGGCAAAAATGAGGGAAAAAATGAATGATCCTTATTTACCACAAAATACCACTTAAAAGAATTATGTTAGCAAAGCAAGAGTCCAGGCTCTTTATTTACAACTTTGTACTTTTAGGAGAGGAAACCCCAGTTTCCTCATCTGTAACATGAAATGATTAGACATCCTATATATACATTTTTTTCTAATATCCAGATACTGAAATCTCTGAGAAGTTTCAAGAATATGACCAGAAGTCAAGGTTTCTTGATATCTGGAATTTAACATTATAATGTAACAGTCATATCCCTCAAAGATTGACATTTTTTAAATGTTATATTTTATTTTGGGTTTGTGGCATCTATAGCCTATAATATAATACATGTCTTACATAGTGAAATTTAGGATTGTTGCAGAAAGTAAAAATGGCAATAACAGTTTTGTATTAATAATATTCATGAGGATTCAGAAGAGGACAATGGAGTTGATGTGTGAGTCAAAATGGGGCCTCAGAAGAAGATAGAGATGGATTTATACCGTATAAAATAAAGTAAGATTTCTATGGTAGCCTTTTTTTCCTCTAAGAAACTTATCTGAGTAAATAAGCATTACCTTTCCTTATTTCTTCTGAGGGTTCAAAAGGAAAGAAAAGACTTTAACTGTAATATGTGAGAATTATTTTAATAAAAGAAAATGTATTGTGAGTGTGAGAAAGGTTTGCAAAGCACCATTATGAAACACTTATCTTTAAATCTCCCCTCTCTCCTGCATTCTTCCTTTTCTGCACTTCAATTCATTCCAATTGTGCTTTCCTGTTATCTGAGGTATTAGAAAAATGTAGCTTCCAATTGCATTGTTGCAAGAAGCTTTGCATTTAGTGTGAAAATGTTAAAGATAAAAATACTTCAGCAACCAAAAGAATAATTAGGGATAGTATTTTTAGTTTTTTTTTGGGGGGAGGGCTTGGAGTCTCACTCTGTCGCCCGGACTGGAGTGCAGTGGCTGCTCCTGGCCACTGCAGCCTTGGTCTGCTGGGCTCGGGCGATCCTTCGCCTCAGCCTTCCAAGTAGCTGGAACTACAGACGCGCGCTACCACTCCCGGCTGATTTTTTGATTTATTGTAGAGATGAGGTCACGCTGCCCAGGCGGGTCTCGAACCCGCGGGCTCAGGCAATCCACTCACCTCAGCCTCCCAAAGGGGCGGGATTACAGGCTGAGCCACTGAACCCGTCTAGGGATAGTATTTTTTAATTGCATAGTTGAATAAACTTTTCCAAGGAAGTTGGTGAAGTTTCAGTTAGAAGGTTATCACCAAATATGACTACATATATGTCAGATAAGTCTGACTTATAGGCAATAGAAAAGACACAGAGAAAGTTATAGAATTTTATTTTTATGCCTATGTGTCTGCATAAGGCTCAACACAGAAAAAAGTGTAGTTTGTTTAATTTCTTTTAATAATGTTCTGTACTTTTGTGTAGTTTTGCTTATATCTTTTTAGAATTAGTTTGAGATTTCATTTTGTGGACATGTAGATATCCAGTGGTTCCAGTACCATTTATTTAAAAGACTCCTTTCTCCATTGTATTATCTTTGTAATAAAATACATTACCTTTTGTATACATTGCATCGCCTTTGCTCCTTTGTCAAAGATGAGTTGACTATATTTGTGTGAGTCTATTTTGGAGCTCTCTATTCTGTTTCACTGATCTATTCTTTCATTATACCACACTGTATTGATTACTGTAGCCTTATAGTACATCTAGATGTCAGGTAGTGTAAGTCCTCCCACTTTGTTCTTCTTCAATATTGACTTGGCTATCCTGAATCTTTTGTCTCTCTGCATACAATTTAGAATCACTTTGTCAATATCCACAAAATAACTTGCTGGGATCTTGATTTGTATTGCTTTGAATTAATAGATCAAGTCGGGAAGAACTATATTGACAATATTAAATATTTCTATCCATGAACATGGAATATCTCTTCATTTATTTAACTTTTTGATTCATCAGATTTTCATAGTTTACTTCAAACAGATCTTGTAAATATCATGATAGATTTATACCTAAGTATATTATTCTTGAGGATGTTAATGTAAATGAAACTGTGTTCTTAATTTCAAGTTTCACCTATTCATCACTGCTTTCATAGGAAGGTAATTAACTTCATTATACTAGCTCTGAATTTTTTGACTAATAATTTCTTTAACATTTTTGTATTTGTCCTCATGAGAGATATTATCTTATAATTATGCTTTCTTACAATGCTTTTGTCATATTTTCATACCAAAGTCATTTACCTTATAACATGAGGGTGGGAAATGCTTTGGAAGAGTTTCTGTAAGTTTGGTGTTCATTTATTTTAAAAAATACCTTATTTTATTTTAAAGATGTGAGGTACAAGTCAGGATTAGGTACATAAGTAACCTATATGCAGGTGAGGATTGGTCCTCCAATCCGGCCTCACTTCCCCTGGTTTAGGATCAGGTACTCTTTGTGTTGTTATGTGCCCCTCCCTTTCTCCTTCCCCTGGCAGTGTCCCATGCCTGCTGATCCCTTCCTTGAGTTATTGTGAGTAATGGCCAGGTCCCACTTACTAGTGAGAACATGTGGTATTTGATTATTTGTTTCTGTGATGGATCGCTAAGAATGATTGTCTCTAATTCCATCCAATTTGCTGTGAAGTCCACGATTTTATCCTTCTTTATGGCTGTGCAGTATTCCATCGTGCATATGTACCGCATTTTCTTTATCCACTCTGCTTTTGATGAGCAGTAGGTTGGTTCCACATTTTTGCTATTGTGTATAGTGCAGCAATGAACATGCATGGGGTTATCTTCTAATTGTTGGAATGTTGAAAATATTCGCTGCTGAAGCCAATAGACCCTAAGCCTTTCTTTTAAGAAGGATTTTTAATTACATATTTTTTAATTGTATAATGAACTATTTAGATTTTCCATTTCTTTCTGTGTCAGTTTTCATAAATTTTATTACTTCAGGAGTTTTTTCACTTGTAAAAAGTCCCAGATTCATTGGCATAACACATTTAAATAATCATTTTAGATGTAGATTTGGTCAACTATGTTTATATTAAGTAAAATATTTTCATTATTTCCAGTGTGATTTCTTGTTATATTTGATTATCCAGTAATAATTACTTAACATCTATACATTTGGATGTATTTTTACTTGCCTTTTTTGTTATTGATGTCTAACTTTATTTCGCAGGATGATTTCAATCTTAGTTTGTTAGAGAATTGATGCATTTCAGAGTGAGGTGTAAATTTTGTTAAAAGACACCTGTGCACTCAAAAAATACACTGGAGTTGTATGATGTTTCTCTATATGTTTAATTATAATCAAGCTTGTTTGTCATAACTAGTTATGTTTCTTAATCCATATATTCTTTCAATTACTGAGAAAAATGTTAGGATTTTTTCTCAGTTGACTGTAAATTTAACTGGTTTTTTATTTGTGTAATTTTTTTTGTTTATATATTTGAAACTATTATCAGGTGCACACAAACTTAGAGTTGCTATCCCTTCATGAAGAATAGAACCCTAGGATATATACTTCTTTATTTTTGGCAACTTTTCTTTCTTTAAAATCTACTTGTGGCCTGACTTGTGGCTCACATTTGTGATCCCAGCACTTTGGGAAGGAAGTTGAGGTGTGATGATTGCTTGAGCCCAAGAGTTTGAGACGAGTTTGGGCAACATAGTAAGACCTCATCACTGGAAAAATAACAATACAAAATTTACTGGACATGTTGGTGTACCTCTTTAGTCCCAGCTATTTGTGAGACTGAGGCAGAAAGATTGCCTAGGCCCAAAATATTGAGATTGGCCCGGCTCGGTGACTCAGCCTGTAATCCCAGCACTTTGGGGGGCCAAGGTGAGCGGATTGGGGCAACTTGGCGAGACTTCATCTCTACAATATATCAAAAATTAACCAGGCACGGTAGTGCGTGTCTGTAGTTCTGGCTACTTGGAAGTTTGAGGCGGAAGGATCACTGGAGCCCAGCAGGTCAACACTGGTTTTTGTGAGTGTGACTGTGAGTGTGCCACTCCATGCCAGCCTGAGTCACAAAGTGAGACACACACACACACACACACACACACAACACAAAGAAATTGAGGCTGTGGTGAGTGTGATCATGCCACTGCACTGCAGTATGAGAGGAAACTCCCAAAAGAATAAATTTATTTATTAAAAAAATTGTGTTTCTATCCTCATGTGTTTAAACTTCAGTCATCTTCAAAGTACTCTGCATTTGATGCAATACACCTATTGAGATGTTTTTTCCACTGCTCAAAATAGTTTTTGAACTTGTCAATTGTGATGTCTATTAGTGCTTCTGCTGTTTTTTTGTTTCACTGCTTCCACATCAGCAAAGCATTTCCCTTTGAGAACTTTTTTCATCTGGGGAAACAAAAACAGTCAGTTGAGTGAGAGAGGCTAAATAGGAAGGGTGGGGCATGGGTCATGTTGTTTTTGACTAAAAACTGCTGAATACTCAGTGTGGTGTGGGTAGGGGCATTGTCATGGTGGAAGAATCAGTCACCAGTTTGCCTCAAAAAAAAATAGCTATGACTGAACACAGCCTCTTACAACAATGCTAACTGATACAGTGATACTGATGGGTTTCTAGAGCACTTACCTTGCAGGGGAAGCCTGTACTACAAGCGTCCTCCCTCCAAAAGATAATGCTATATTTTTTGAGGGGCCCTCCTTTGTGATGGAGACCATGACCCAAAAACTAAAAGCTAAAAATGAAAAATTAAATCTACTTTTCTTATATCAATATAGATATAACAACTTACTTATGCTTGATGTTTATATAGTATATGTATTTTAGTCTGGTTGTGCTGCTATAACAAAATATCACAGATTAATAAATTTATAAGTAATATAAATTTATTTCTCACAGTTCTGGAGGCTGGAAGTCTAAGATCAAGGATTTTGTTTTGTTTTGTTTTTGGTTTTGTTTCTGTTTTTAATCTGGTGAGGGTTTAGTATCCCTGCTTTCAAGATGGTGACTTGCCGCTGAGTCTTCAGAGATGGAAGATAGAAGGACACAGAAGGTGAATTCTTTCTGAAGTCTTTTTTGATAAAGGCATTAGTCTGAAACAATATATGTCAAAGAGACACAGGAGCAATTAAAAGAGGTCCGAATGACCAAAGCTGGAACCATTTGATCAAAAAACAAAATGCAAGATTGAATTATAGCCCAAAGTATAAAAGAAATACCAATAAATCCATGCTGATATAAATAAATAATTAAATGGGAAAATAGACACATTTCTTATACAGAATAATTATCAATAATTTACATAGATACTGTATACACAAAGAGGTAGACCATGACTACCCACTTCTTAACTGTGGATTCTGTAATCCTTCTAAAGAGTACTGTGTGGAAAAGCCCATAAATAAAAATAAAAATAAATAAAAAAAATAAAAAGTGACTTTATACTGAAGAAATGTGATGCACATTAGCAGAATTATCAAGGTTAATATCATTGGTGATAACTCACACCTTGATATGCAATAAGAATGGCATTTTACCTCTGTGATCTTCCTGCTAAAAATTCACAACCTGTTCCTAACCCTGAAGAAATTTCTAACCAATTTGAATGTCCTGAAGGATGTCACACAAAACACCTGACCTATACTCCTCAAAACTTTCAACATCATCAAAGACAAGGAAAGTTTGAGAAACTGTCACAATCTAGAGGAGCCTAAAGAGAACTGAAAAGTAAATACGATGTGTATCCTGAATTAAATACTGGAACACGCCGGGCTCGGTGGTTCAGCCTGTAATCCTGCGCCTTTGGGAGGCTGAGGTGAATGGATTGCCTGAGCCCGTGGGTTCGAGACTCGCCTGGGTGGCAAGACCTCATCTCTACAATAAATCAAAAAATCAGCCGGGCGTGGTAGCACATGCCTGTAATTCCGGCTACTTGGAAGGCTGAGGTGGAAGGATCGCCGGAGCCCAGCAGGTCGGGGCTGCGGTGGCCGGGAGCGGCCACTGCACTCCAGTCTGGGCGACAGAGTGAGACTCCAACTCAAAAAAAAAAAAAAAAAAAAAGATACTGGAACACTTACAGAAAGTTGAGATTAAACTAAGAAAAGCTGACTAAAGTATTTATTTAGCAATTGTATCATAATATTGGTTCATCAGTTGTGACAGAACAGCATAATAATGTAAAATGGTAATGTAATGTAAAAACTGTATAGGTAACACACTCTTACAGAAGGAAGACGTAGGAATGAAATAAATAAAACATTAATTCAGAAGACAAGGCTTTTCAGGTTAAAGACTGTAAAAAGTTTTAAAAATAGAAGACAAGCCGGGCTCGGTGGCTCAGCCTGTAATCCCGCGCCTTTGGGAGGCTGAGGTGAGTGGATTGCCTGAGCCAGCGGGTTCGAGACCCGCCTGGGCAGCGAGACCTCATCTCTACAATAAATCAAAAAATCAGCTGGGCGTGGTAGCTCATGCCTGTAATTCCAGCTACTTGGAAGGCTGAGGCGGAAGGATCGCCGGAGCCCAGCAGGTCGAGGTTGTGGTGGCCGGAAGCGGCCACTGCACTCCAGTCTGGGCGACAGAGTGAGACTCCAACTCAAAAAAAAAAAAATAGAAGACAAATAGCAAGATAGTAGATTTAAACAAAGATAGATTATTAGATTGAATCACATAAAATTGCAGATATTCTATTTGTCTATAAAATAGCAATTTCTTATTATTCACCTTAATACATTCAAATTGAACTGTGTTCCTCAATTAAAAGACAAAGATGTTCATATTGCATATAAATGCAAATGTATGTTATTATAAGACACACACTCAACTGGGAAAAGCTATTGCTATGGTTTGAATGTGTGTCCCCTCTGAAATTTTGGTTGAAATATAATCCCCATTATGGTGGTATTAAGAGTTGGTACCTTTTAAGAAATGATTGCATCATTAGGGTGAAGCATTCAGCCTTTATTTATCTGTAGCTTACTACTCCATCAGTAAAATTCCTGGTTTCCACGATCCATCATCTATTTACTCTTTTGTTTAACATATATAATGGTATCAGATTTATTAAACTATACCCCTGTGGAAAGCAACTTTATAAACTAGAGTACAATGTTTATGAATTAGTCGTTATTTTATAGCGTCTACTCATTTACACACTTAGTTAACCTTTTCCCTTCACTCCCTTCGGTGAAATTATGTCTTATATCTGTAACATGGGTAGATTATTTTGCCTCAGTTTGCAGTCCATCCTGAAGCCCATGATATACGAACTGATTTTTTTTTTTTTTTTTTTTGAGTTGGAGTCTCACTCGGTTGCCCAAACTGGAGTGCAGTGGCCGCTTCCGGCCACCGCGCCTCGACCTGCTGGGCTCCGGCGATCCTTCCACCTCAGCCTTCCAAGTAGCCGGAATTACAGGCATGCGCTACCACGCCCGGCTGATTTTTTGATTTATTGTAGAGATGAGGTCTCTCTGCCCAGGCGGGTCTCGAACCCGCGGGCTCAGGCAATCCACTCACCTCAGCCTCCCAAAGGCGCGGGATTACAGGCTGAGCCACCGAGCCCGGATCGAACTGATTTTTAAAATTGCATTTATCAAGATGTCGCTCTTTATACTGAGAGGTTCTTTGAGTTTTGACAAATGCAGAGCTCTCAGTCTTATAATTATAAATACATTGAAAACTGCCCAATATATTAATATTATTTTATATACAGTACTCACTATTCACTTTCACTTATCCACATATACTACTCTCTCTTGCTCTTCATTCTTTTTTCGTTGTCTTTCTTCCATTTGTGATTTTAACTTTCTGCCAAAATAATTTCCTTAATATTTCCCTTATTACTAGTCTGCAATTAATAACTCTGTAAGTTTTTGTCTGACCATGTTGCTATTTCACTTTCATTTTTGAGGGCTAGTTTGATGGTTCTACTATGAGTATAACCTTTCAGGGGTCTCAACTAAAATCCTTAAGTATTATCAGGGCCTTCTTTTCTTCCTGTTATCTGTATCTCAATTTCTGTCTTTGCATAACTGTGAGCCTTATTAGCTTTGCTCAGCTTCTCAGCTGCTTAGGAATTGGCATATGACCTTGAAGGAAAAAGACCAGCCAAATGTTAGACTCATATCTATATTTCCTTTTCTTTGAGTACCTGCCCCTCTAATCCCTTGTTGCTGTCTTATGGATTTTCCAGTTATTTCAAACAGACTAAAAAATCCTGTTAATTTCTCATTATTTTCTGTAAAAGAGTTAATGTTATAACAGGTAGTCTGCCACACAAAAATTCTGGAATAGCAATTTAAGTTTCCTCAAGTGTGGAAATTTCTTTTTTATATTCAGCAATGTTTGAAGTTTTTGACATCCTACAATACGATCTTAGTATTTACCTGTGTGGTGTCATCCCTAACTGATTCCATCAAAATAGTACCTTGCTTATTAATTTAATACATATTGCAATGATATAAGATATGGTAGGATGTTTGGAACCTATATATTTTTTCCAAGGTAAACATTTTTCGAAATTTAGCTGATGTTTCATTTAATCTCTTAATATTTATAGTCATCTTTTGATTACATCTGGTTTGAGAATCTTTTCTTGGCCAATGCCTATAATCCCAGTGCTGGGACAGACCAAGGTGGGAGGATTGCTTGAGACCAGGAGTTCAAGAGGATCTTTTGTAAGACCTGACCCTAAGAACCTCAGGCTTTAGAAAAGAGAATTTGCTGTTTTTCTCTCTATTCATTTTCTAAGTTTTCTAGATCCCAAGTGCTTTACATTTCTAAAGTTGTTATAATTGTGATAACTGCAGTGAATTCAGGTTAGAAAACGCCAACATATGTTGTCACCTATTTCTCCCTTTATATGTGGCTACTATTTTACTATTATTGAGACGTAATTGTACAGGACATTGTCTAGCACATTGGTTGGACAGCACAAATTCATGATTAAGGTTAATGACCATAGTAACGATATTGTTGGTATTTTAAAAATTGTGTTTTTAAAACAATGAAACGCAACTTTTTATGCTGTTTTAAATTTATCTAATTCATATATATTAAGAGTCTAAAATGTCATCAATAATTAATCACTTTAGGTTTCAGATTAGTGGGCACTCTAAAGTTGTTTTGCTTTATTCTGATTTAGTACATTTAAAATGTAATCATTTTATTTTGAATTATATTTAGCTACTAATAGGATGACTGAAAAATGTATCTCTATTCCAAGAAATATAACAGTTTGAACTTTACTTTTGTGCAGTGGCCTCTTGAACCTGTTTTATGTGTTAAAATATTCTGTAAAGATAAAAGCCTAATTTGTTAAATATAGGTCAAATTCAATAAAAAGGAAGGTTGAAATCTAGGTAACAGCAGAGGAGATGGCATAATTTTGTTTTTAAAGCAATAATGCATATATCATAATAAGGAAACTTCAAATATCAATATAGATAGAATTTTTCAAGTTGCAGGAACATTTCTTATTCAGACCCATTCAGTAGAGTTTTACAAATATATGTTGCAGCACCATCTAGCAAACTCCTAGTGTATTTACCACATCACAAACATGTTCTTTTTCTAGCATGAACATACTTTGCTGAATATCTTCAGAGTTGTGAAAAATGACAACTTTTATGAATTAGAAGAAAAAAGCCCTCAGTGATACATTAGAAATATTCCATATATATGCTTTAAATTGTTTATATAAACCTGTTCATTAGAATAAATTTTGCATAATTTTCTCTTTAAACAAAACTCCTTTAATGTAATTTTAACATATGACAATACATGATATTAAATCAGTTGTTTATTTTATTGGTCTATGAAAGAAAGAAAATTAAGACCTTGTCTGTTACGTCTAGGCAATATGATATAAATAAGAAAGTTAATAAATCAGCTTTTTATTTTAATAAGACTATTCTTTGTGACAGTGCAGACAGTTCATTGAATGGAGGGGAGTATTGTATGTTGGAAAACATGGGTTGGGACATACACCAACTTATTATTTTTATGACCTTAAGCAAATTATATAACCTACTGAATCTTCATTTCCTGAGTTTAAACATGCCAACAGAGATAGCAGCAATAATAACAGGGTTATTGAGAAGAAGTGCTTTGTACAGAATATAATTCAGTCGATTATTTTTCATAATTTATCTCCCATTTAGTTTGTTTTTGACTATTGACAGGTCAATATGTTAAGAAAGTAAACTGAAAAAATAATCTATCAAATACTCAATTTGTCTTGACTACTTCGACTCATTTGGACTGATTCCAGACAAAAGTTAACACATTTTGCATATTAATTACTGAACATAATCAGTAGCAAAATAGTCATTTCTGTCAGTTCAGAAAATTAGTTGAAAGTTTTCATTCAGAAAAAGCAACCATTTTATTAACTAATTTTTCTCTTTTCATCTAGTCTACAGTTATATCTAGACGAACAAATAATTTGAAAAGAAAAAGAACTAAATTCCAATAGAACATGTTGAAAAAAAACAGATGAATTCAATAAAATTCTTTGAGTTGCCTGATTTTTAGCTATATAACTAGCTTTACTAAGTTAAAATATTTTCCCACTAAGAAAATACACAAGCAAAGCAACCTCCAGGTTTTTGTGTCTAGAAACTGTTTTTATTGTGTGGATTGATAGCTGATTTGAAGCTTGGGACACAGACTGGGTCACAAGCGTCATAATGTCAGCCTGTCAACTATCACATTTCTCAAACACAGCATCCAGTTACTTTGGACAGGGAATGGCCTGCTGGATCCTGACAGTTCAATCCCTGCCAACAATCTTATAATAGCTGAAGGATGCAAACAGTAACCTTTTCATTTAGCACCGACAAAGATTCTACCCAGAAACCCAAAGCCTGTGAGACACCAGAAGGGGGTTAGCTCAAGTCAGAGTTAAAGCTCTGCTTTTACATTATTTTAATTTTGGGTCTTTTTTTTCTTTCAGTTTTCAAAATTAAGGGATGTTTGACTGCACCCAGTAGACTGTTTATAAACAAAAACACTAAGAACCCTGAAAGCACCATTCAAGTCCTGTGATTAAAGCTCCTGCGTTCAACTGCTTTGCCTCTTGTATTAACATCTAAATAACCATTCTGATGACATAGGAATGAAAGAGAACCCTTTTATGACTGGACTATATAAAAGTGACAGAGAGAAATTAGCAGTAAAGGCTTTTCAGAGAAGGTTGGCCTCTTGGGTATAACTAAGCAACCTTTGAGAAACAGACAGTGGTATTTCAACACTTGAGTACCGTGCTTTGCTAGGTTATTTCAGACATTACAAGTAATGTATTGTTTAGTTGTACCCATGTACACCATTAAATGCATCACAGTGTGGCATGGATTCAGCAAGTTTTAGTCATAACATGCCAGCTGGAGAATATTAAGGAGGGAAAATCCGTTTTCAATTTCTGCTTAATGTTCTGGTGAAAATAATGTAACTCACTTTTGTAAATGTATTTACCTTTCAAACGCTATAACTGCTATTCAATGTACAGGTATAAAATAGAATTTTCAGTAATGTGGTATTTGCCTACTCCCTCTTCTTTACTTGGTTTTTGCATTCCTTTCTTATTCCTCATTGATGCATATACTTTTCAACATTATTTTTTTACTTCAAGAGTTAATTAACCTTAACACTAGACTGACATTTGCAAGGTTTACTGGAGCAACAAAAGTGTCTTTGTAGGCAAGAATTATACAAACACCATGAATGCATTTTGCAACTGCTTTTCCTGAACATTTCATGGCTGCTAAAGCCTCCTTGTGGTCTTTCACAATAATTGCCATGGCCTATGAGAAAAAAAAGTGTATTTTTATTTTTGCCATAAAGTAATTTTCATTTGCTTTGCTTCCCCAATCATTAAAATCTACCCAGAGGATTCCTCCCTGTCTACTGAGCATGTCTACTAAGAACTGCTCCATATTTAACTCACTCTTAGATCACACCATGGCTTGAGAATTCTTTTAATCTCTTTTCCATTTATAACTGTACTGCTTGACCTTTTTTCAGCAAGGTGTCTTGTATATAAAATGTCAGTGAGAGGATTACAGACATGGGACAAAGATATAGTTTAATTAAAAAAGGTCCTGGGAGATTGAAAAAGGTTACTGGCCTAGATCACAAATATTTAATGCCAGATGACTATTTATGAGGCTAAAAGAAAAAAAGAAAAGAAAAAAAAGAAAAGATTTCCGGCCATTAGTAATTGACCAACCATTACATTTGCAATAATTAGATTGCACTTCTGATTGAAACTATTCCTTTTGTCTTTATTATAAATTAAAACATTTAAGCTCTGAGTCACGCTGGTTATAAAATGAAAATTAATTCAACTTCCCTCTAAGTGAGACAATATAACAGAGGTCTACAGACTTGCTTATTTTTAATGTCAAAGTCTAAATAGTTTTGGGGAAAAAAATCATACATTGGAAACCACTTATGGGAAACTATGCATGGTTTGACTAAACCAAATGCATCCACACAACAGTTGGCTTTCCCTCCCATGTATCCTTCCATCTAACCTCATGTATATGTACACGCATACAAGTCAAAATAGTTAACAACTGAGTTATTTAACTGCTGATTTGGCAATAACACCAGTTATTCAGAAAGGATACCCAAGTAATCAAAAAAGAATACTGTTATTAAAAACTGGTTTGACTGAAAGTGTGAGGCCAGAAGAATTACACAAACACACATACTCACATAGAAACACAGAAGCACACACATACACACATATACAATTGTGCACTGCATAATGATGTTTTGGTCAATGATGAACTGGATGTGTGACAAAAATCTCACAAGATGATAATGGAGCTGAAAATTTCCTGTCACCTAGTGACATAACAGATGTCCGATCATCAGCACAGTGCATTTCTCACATTTGTGATGATGTAATATAAACAAACTTACTGTACTTCCAGTCATATAAAAGTATATCACAAACAATTATGTAGACAATATTTCATAATGGTAACAAATGACTATGTTACTGATTTATGCATTTACTATACTATATTTTAATCATTATTTTAGACTTTAATCATTTTACTTATAAAAAAAGAGCCTCAGGTAAGTCCTTCAGGAGGAGGTATTTCAGAAGAAGGCTTTGTTATTATAGGAGATGCCAGCTCCATGCATGTTATTATCACTGAAGAACTTCCAGTGGGACAAGATATGAAGGTGGAAGATGGTGATATCCATGATCTTGACCCTGTGTAGACCTAGGCTAATGTGTGTGTGTGCCTTAGTCTTTAACAAAAAAGTTTAAAAAGTAAAAAATTATATAGACTCTAAAAATAAAAAAGCTCATGGAATAAGAATATAAAGAAAGAAAATATTTTCATAGCTGTATAGCATGTTTCTCTTTTAAGCTAAGTGTTATTGTAAGAGTCAAAACCTTTTTTAAAGAAAAAGTTTATAAAGTAAAAAAGTTATGATGAGTTAAGTTTATAATTGAAGAAAAATATTGTTTTTTATCAATGTAGTGTAGCCTAACTGGATAGTGTTTGTAAAGTTTACAGTAGTATGGAGCAGTGTCCTAGGTCTCCACATCCATTCACCACTAAACTCACTGACTCATCCAGAGCAACTTCCGGCCCTGCAAGCTCCATTCATGATGAATGTCCCATATAGGTGTACTATGCTTTATCTTTTACATCATATCTTTGCTGTTCTTTTTCTATGTTTAGGTACGTTTAGATAAACAATTATTTCCCACTGTATCACAGTTGCCTACAAGTATTCAGTATACAGTATACAGTTGCCTACAAGTATTCATGCTGTACATGTTTGTAGCCTAGTAGCAGTAGGCTATACCATATAGCCTAGGTGTGTAGTAGACTTTACCATCTTGGTGTTTGTAAATATACTCAATGATGTTTGTACAACAACACAATTCCCTAACAACATATTTCTCAGAGTATCACTGTTGTTAAGCAACACATGACTGCACATACACACTTGTCAATATGAAACTGGAGCTGATACGATATGTCAACAGCTAGTAATCCAGCAAGGAAGATCTTTCTTTGACTTCAGAATTTGGTAGCTAAATTTGCACTCCTTCATGGCTATTATAGTACATAGAGACATTAGAGAATACTAGAGAGAGGTAACTGAAGTTTCATTTCAACTCTAAAATTAACAGACCCATAGTGTTATGTAATAAAAAATGGTACTAATCTACTTTAAGCTGAATTCTTCTCATACTTCCTTTCTAAAACTCAGAAAGCTTCCTGGAATCAAATATTCCACTTGAGCATAAAGACAATCCTGGGCTGCAGTCTTCCAACCCAAGATAATGACTGAATTTCAGGACTATGAGTTACGAATCTCATTCTGGGTTGTGCCACTTCTTGGTATTCATTCTGATCAAACATTTCTTCACATGGAAAAAAGTTGGCAATTCTACTGGAAATATCTGTATGCTTTGAGGACTTCCAAAAGACAACTTTTGGTGAGTTTACATAACTTTGAATTCAAATTTTCAAAAACTCATAAATTCCATAATTAGTAATATATATGTATTTGGCTATTTCAGGCATTTAAATGTTTCTTTCGTAGCAGCACCAACAATAGCAGTGACAGGACAAAAGAGATAATGGTTTTAATAGGTTTAATCCATTCAGTATCTGAATGAAATACATCCAGGAAGAACTCTTTTGGCAATTAGGAGAAAAGAATGTGTTTACTGCTCATTCATTCAGTCAACGAATGGATATTTTAATTTAGCTAGATTACTATTATGTGTCTGGCGCTGTGATGTGGTGAATTTATATATATACATATATACACACACACATACATATTCCCTCCATTCATGGAATTAAAGGTATATGGATGACAAGGGATGAACAAATTTTTGTCAAATAATCATATTAATAAATACATAATTACAAACTCAGATAAGTGACATCAAACAAGAAATACTCTAAAAAAATTTTAGTGAAGGAAGCTAACTGATCTAGACAGTGGTTGATCTAGATGAGCAGTAGTGAGGGATGAGTTAATACAGGGAGCCAGAGCTCAGGGAGGGCTCAAGGATGAAGCATTTAACTGAGAACTGTAGAAATTCACAAGGATTTGGGAGAAGCAGCCTTAGTATAGATGTTTTCATAACTTAAGAAGCACCAATCTCCACAGAAAAATAAACCCACTCCCCCGAAGAACCATACTACCATGATGAATAGCTAGCAGGAGGCAACACACAAGAGATGTAGCCTGTCTCCATATATATGGATATGATAAACAATCTAAAATATTATAAAATAAGCACTTAAAAATAATTTTAAAAATATAAATGTGGGAATGGAAGCCAGAATATATGATAGAACAGTGTGACCATACACAGGACAATTTGAAAAAAAGACCAAACAAAACATAAACATTGATTAAAGAAATAAGGTAATTTAATTGGAGAGTTAAGCAGATTAGAAACTGCTGAAATGATGTCAGTAAGCAGGAAGAGGGAGGTAAAGAGATCACTCAATAGTTGTCAAAGGCAACACAGAGAGATAGAATGAAAAATATGAGTGAATTAACCAGGATCCTCCAGAGAAATAGAAACAATATGAGAGGTCAAGACTAGAAGTGAAGCAATATTCACAACAATATTGCCTAACATTTTGTCAAAATTGGAGAAAAAATCATAAGGTTTTAGATTTGAGTGAGATCTTGATCAGTAAAATATAAATAAATCCATAACTAGACAGTTATAAAGAAACTGCAGAACATAAAAATAAAAAGATACTAATAAAAGATTCAGAAGAAAAGACAGTTCATCTACTAAGGAAAGGTAATTATGATAATAGAAAGATACTGTCAGCCGAGCTCGGTGGCTCAGCCTGTAATCCCGCACCTTGGGAGGCTGAGGTGAGTGAATTGCCTGAGTCCGCAGGTTCGAGACCCACCTGGGCAACTTGGTGAGACCTCATCTCTACAATAAATCAAAAAATTAGCCAGGTGTGGTAGCGCGTGCCTGTAGTTCCAGCTACTTGGAAGGCTGAGGCAAAAGGATCACCGGAGCCCAGCAAGTCCAGTCTGGGCGACAGAGTGAAACTCCAACTCAAAAAAAAAAAAAAAAAAGAGAAAAGAAAAGAAAGATACTGTCACAAGACTCAAGAGAAATCAGTGAACAAATGAACTTTTATACCCAGCTAAATGATTGGAGAGAGAGAAGGCATAATAGTAGATGCATTTTTAAAGATAAAATCTGAGAGTTTGAGGATTTTACTGAAGAAAATATTTTATGATAAATTTAAGTATGTACAAAAGAGTACTCTGGAGAAAGAACTAGGATGCAAGATGCAATTCTCCCCCCACAATGTAGATATTTTGGTAAAACTCAATAAGCTTTGATTACAAAAAATATCTTACTTTTGAGGAGTTCAAAAGCAAATAGTATCTGAAATACTAGACAGCTAACATAAAAGAGAGAAGAATGTGTTAACAATTAATTGTTCTAATATTTTAGAGAGGACAGACATGATTTTATGTTAGACTTTATGTCAAAAATAAATATTAAAAGTAAAAGTATAACCTCTAAAATTAATTAAAACAAAATACATTCTTTCTAAAATAATAGAGTAATAAAAAGAAATGTAGAAAACTTGAGCAGAAAATTAAGAAAAGAAAGGATGCAAAACAGTAAACAAAATAAGATGATAAAAATAAGACCAAATATAGACTAATCATTGCATAAGTTTAACTGGGTTAATAACATATTGATCTTAAGCTTGTATTTGTTTTTTAATTAGCTTTTCCTCATGAGACTACCTAAGCATCAAAACACACAAAGGCTGAAAGTCAAGGGATGGTAAAAGATATATTGAAAAATAAGGAGAAAAGCTAGTGTCTCTATGTTTATTTTAAACAAAGTCAACTTTAAAGCAAAAAGTATTCACCATATAAGTAGTCCCTTGAAAATCTTAAGTAACCATATTCTCTGGAAGAAAACTAATAACCAAGCTTATCAGGTGGACAACTTCTGGACAGTATGTCAGATTCTCAGGTAGCTGTCCTGACAGTATTCCAGAAAAATGTCATTATATTACTAAGAATTTGTATGTACTAAATCTATTCATGTACCTGGGTAGAGAGTTGTTCTAGGGTGTCTTGTCCGACCTTTAAAACCTTCCTTTATTGCTTCATAGGACCAGGAAAACTGAGTTTATCAAACAAAATGTGTAACTAAAAGCAAAAAAATAAAAGGTCACATAGAAGATTTTGTCTAGAATGTGAGAGATACTCTATATGTCCGGGACTTTTGGATTAGTGCCTAGTTGTCCCAGTCAGCTATTATGCAAGCAATTTCTGCAGGCTCCATTCATGTTACATGCATACTTTGAGGGTCTTCTGACTGCAATTCAGGTTTTCTACCGCTAGATGGCATGTTGCCAATTTGCAAAGGCCAAATGTTACAGACCTATCAAACAAGTAGCCTTAGGAGACAAATTGCTAAATAGAAAGAAAAGTGATTATGGATAATGAGAGATAGATAAATGATGTTAGAGATATAATAGCTACCTAACTAGATAGATTATAGATACACCACCTGTCAGTAGAGTAAACATGAATTAAATATCATTTTTCTACTTAGCATTAAAATAAACTATAACAGTGATGTTAATATAGTGATTTCTAAAATCTTTTTCCAGTGCTACGACTCCAGAATATCACTTGAGACAGCTTATAAAGAATAAATTAAACTTCTTCACACATCTGCTAAAATTTATATTTCCCTCCAAAATTTAAGTTTTATTTACTGCTTTATAAAAAATCTTTTGAACTATAGATATTATAGATATTAATTTCATCCATATTTGACTTGTGTAAGTTTCTGTTTTATCTCCAGGTGCCAAAGACCTGTCCAAGGTCTATCTGAAGATGAGCTCTGGTGAAAAGTCTGACAGCAGTTTGACAGCTGTGAGATCAAAATCTTGCTCTTATGGTCCCTTGGAAGGACCCAAGGCTATTGCTTCTCTCCAGAGGTGTCACCTCTACTGCTGGTTCTGAGGCTATGATTTTATCCAATCATTTAGGCTCAGCATAGATATGCCCTCGTTTCTTCCATTTCTAACAGTTTTATTTTTGTTGCATGTTTTGACTTGGACAAATCACTTAGTTCCATTTAAACTCTGTTTCCTCTCCTATAAATGAGAAGCAACAGAACTTGCCTTGCATGGTTATGTCAGAATCAAGAGATGACATATATAAAGCACCTAATACATGGGTATAGATTGACACATTCTTTACAGAATTAAGATTTTTTTAATTTTTAGAGAAAACAAATTCAGAGATAACAGGAAATTCTGGTGAGCGAATCTCAAATAAGCCTCATTAGGAGTAAAGAAGAGAATATTTAGCAAATGCCAATGGGGCTGCTCACCCATTCTCATAAGAACTGTGAAATGAAAAGGACCAGAATAAAGTGTTGCTGTGGTCTTATGAAATAAAGACACTTAAAGTCCAAAACGAAAAAAAGCATGAGAGGAAAACTAGCAGTAAAATATTTTTCAGCTGAAAAAGACAAGAATATCAAGTAGGTGAAGGTCAATATTAGGAGTGTAACAAAGCTGACCTATACACCAACATTACCTTTAGGTCCTATTAACATAAATAGATTCTATAATGAGAGAGGTGCTAGTTCTATTATGTTTGGAGCAGGGCATATTCCAAGCAGAGTACTATGGTCAGTTTTAAGTACAAACACTATCAAAAGTTTTGTTTGTCATACCTCAGGACATAGATGCCCATGGCCTGGATTAACGGGAGATGAGGTCCCAAGAAAGTAGATAAATTAAAGGTTTGAGAGAAAAAGTTCACTTTGGTGTCCACAGTCTGCTATTTGAAAGTCTCAGATAAAGTCAATAGTCAAAAATATGAAGTGTGTAAAGTTGCCAGACAAATCAGGACACCTAGTAAAATTTGAATTTCTAATATGCAATGATGTATTTTAGTTGCATGGAATATACTTATACTAAAAATTGCTTTTGATTATTTGAAATTCAAGATAATTTAGATAAACAAAAAATAATTTTTAGTATAAGTATGTTCTGTGCAACTAAAATATATACATTGCATATTAAAAATTCAAATTTAACTGCATGTCCCTATTTTTATTTGCTAACTCTAGCAATGTTAGGAATGCATAATAAGGAAGGGGTTATTTAATGGGGTGAATTCAACGATTTCAGAGGAGAGGGTTATAAGCCACATTAATGAATGCAATACTGAAGTTAAATGAATCTTCCAGTATTCCATTCCTATTAATATGTGTTTTATTGTTGACAATGGTCATAAGTTATAAAATGAAAAATCATTGACATTTAACATATTTTAAGTACTAGAGCTTATGAGCATTAGAAAATGTCCTTCTGTTGGTACCAACCTGGCTGTGCTTGTGCCCTCTCCAGTTTCCTGTACCTGTATCCATTCCAAGTGTGTATCTACAGCGTGCAACTGCTGTGCTTGATCTCTGACCTACCCTTGAGAAGAGTCTTCGGGAATGCTGTGTTGGGGTAGCCTGTCCTTTCCTACTCAGCAATAGTTTTGACTTTCTTGATAACCTTTCCAGCCTGGAACCATATTCCTTCCCTTCCCTAGCAGAGAATGGAACGATCTCTGAGGTTTACTCTTGGCATAAGGCAACTGAGTGGTCAAGTGTGGCTTTGTGATTAAGGTGCTGGTGTTCAACTAAATGTGGGGGGGGCAGGGAAAGGGGATGAGAAAGAGTCTGCCTTGAGTCGCTAAATGTAAATGAGACGGCTGACTGATGTCTGGAGTAAGATTCATGCCAACAAAAGTGAGCATTGTGGAATTATAAATGTGTGGAATCTTGAGGTATCAGAGCATCAAAAAAAAAAATGACAGAAATTCAGCATCAGCAAACTCTGAGAGGAAAATATAGAACACTAGCCATAGTCACTAGGAGCTCCTGAGAATTTTTACAGCTAAATATAAGTGAGACAAGCACCAAGATTTTGACACACATCACATTATGATTTGGGAAACAAGGAAAGAAGAAATGAGTAGAAGAGCGGATGGTGCTAAGCTAGTGCTTCCCCATACTTCTGCCCATGACCATCCTCCATGGTGGTGAGAAAAGTTTCTGAAGTATGGCTCTTAGTGTACTACTCCTCTGATATGTTCCATGGGTGGAAAAAAAGATTTCTAAGATTAATTATTTTCAGAAAACCCTGTGTACTCTATTCTCCATTTTGAGGATCTTTATATTATACTTTAAAATATTAAAACTTCTGAGAAATCCTGCAGAGTTAAAAAAGCCACTTGACTTGGTTCATTCCAGTATTTATCAAAATTATGTGACCACAAGACTTTCCTTGGTTGCCACATCCTGTAGTACCTCACAGACCTAGTGTTCTATAGAACACGCTTTGGGAGTCATTCTCAGGAGGGTTGCGTAGCATGTTATAGGTACATCTGTTAGCTGGGCATGGTGGCATGTACCTGTATTTCCAGCTACTTGGAAAGCTGAGGTGGAAGGATTATCTGAACCCAGCAGGTCGAGACCACGGTGCCAGTGGCCGTGAACATGCCACTGAACTCCAGCCTGGGCGACAGAGTGAAACTCCAATTCAAAAAAAGACAAAAAAGTTTGCAACTTAGGAAAAAGAAGACTACCAGGAAACATTCCAGAGAAAAATACGTAGCCTTGTGAAAAGAAACAAAAATCATGATTTTTTTAAAAAAGATGAATTTTAGAGAAGTGCAAAATGAAGATCAAAGGCCAAATCATTGACTTGATTTGGAAGAGATTTTAGCAGCCCTATCACTCAAACCCACACTTCCAACTAGTTTATTACACATATATGTATTAAATATGTAAAAAATATATATATATTTTGAGTTGGAGTCTCACTCTGTCACCCAGGCTGGAGTGCAGTGGCATGCTCATGGCCATCCCAGCATTGATCTGCTGGGTTCCGGCGATCCTTCTGCCTCAGTCTTTCAAGCAGCTGGCATGTGCTATCATGCCTGACTGATTTTTTTTTTTTTATTGTGGAGACAAGGTCTCACCAAGTCACCCCAGCTGATCTCAAACCCACAGGCTCAGGCAATCCACTGGCCTTGGCCTCCCAAAATGCTGGGTTTGCAGGCTGAGCCACTGAACCCAGCCGTAAAAATATTGTATTTAATAAATATGTTATGTCCAGGCACAGTTTAGGTATTTGTAACACAACTGTGAATAAACAGACAAAATTCCTGCCCTCATGAGCTTATATTTGGTGATGAGATACAGTGACAGGTTAATTATATAGTATGTTATGTAATTCTATAGACGCTAGAAAGCAATAAGAGCATTAGAAAAAAAATACAGTAGAGTAGGAAGGCCAGAGCATTCAGATGGGGTGGGGACAGATTATCATTTTCTATAAGGAAGTCAAGGTGGACTTTTGAGTAAAACGTGAAGATTCTAAGAATATGACCGGTATAAGAGTGGGTAAGAGTATTCAAGGCAAAGGACACAATCAAAGTGAAAACAAAAGCATGCCAATGGTGATCAATGAGTAACAAGGAGACCAGTGCAGTTGGGTCAGAGTGTGTGAAGGGGAGGGTAGGAAGAGAGGTCAGAGAGGAAATGGGGACCCCACAGTGCACAAGACCTTTATAAGCTCTTGGCCATATAATATACAATTTGAAAATAACCAGTGATTTATAGACTGGGGAAGAAAAAACACTGTGAATCTGATAACTGTTTTCATTTCTGGAAGTCTACACATGAATGCTATCTTAGTCTTGCTCAGGGACTGCAAATATATGAGGGACCCCCCCAAAATATTATTTTTTTGGAAGGCAGGCCCCTTGGGGTATAAGTTACCCTCGAAGGCTGCAAGGTAAGTGTTCCAGGATCCCATGAGCATCAGTGTACCAGCTAATATTGTTAGAGGTTGCATTCAGCTTCAGTGAATTTTTTTTGGAAATGCTTTCAATGTGTTTGCCCGTTTCATGATGAGTGATTTAATAGTGGACCTGCCCACATCACAATGACTATTCAGCAGTTTTTGACCAAAAATGGCATGGCCCCCATGCCCCATCCGCCCTAGTCACCTGATCTTCCCCCCAGTGACTTTTTTTGTTTCCCCAGATGAAAAAAGTTTTCAAAGGGAAATACTTTGCTGATGTGAAGAGGTAGAACAAAAAAACAGCAGAAACACTAAAAGACATCATAATTGACGAGTTAAAATTTACACAATGGAAAAAGTGTCTCGATATGTGTATTGCATCAAACAGAGAGTACTTTGAAGGTGACTGAAGTTTAAACAACCAAGAATAAATAAATAATATTTTATAAATAAATTCCAGGGTTTTTTTTTTTTTTTTGGATTCCCCGCATGCACTGCATGTGGAAGATGAGAGAGAGGAAGGTTTGGATTTGATTTGAGGAAGAATCATCTGAGCATCTGAAAGAGTTCTCTGAGTGAAGGAACAAGTTCCCACAGAAAGGGAGGACCTTCTATCTTGTGCTATCTCAGCAGAGACTACGTCTACTTGGGAAATAACTACAAGGGTTTGAGTAGAAAACAGGAGATTGAATGACAGGGCTGCTAACCAATCCAGATTCTATGACTTCATAGAAATTACTTTAGATATATTTGTAACTCATTTAAATATAGGGTTGCATACTTTTTTATGTAACAAAACCATGCCAGTTTAACAATTTTTAAGAGTACAATTCAGTGGCATTAAACACTTTCACATTATTGTGCAATCAAGTCCACCATTCATGACCAGAATATTTTCACCATCCCAAAATGAAACTGTGTATGTATTAAATAATAACTCTCCATTTCTTTCTCCCACCAGCTTTTGTAGAATAGAACCACTATTCTACTTTATGTTTCTATAAATTTGACTATTCTTAGTACCTCATATAAGTAGAATCTTACAATATTTCTCCTTTTGTGTTTGGCTTCTTTCACTTAGCATAATGTCTTTTAGGTTCATTTACATGTTAGCATTTATAAGGGGGGAGCCCAAAAACCCTGGAATTATTTTTTGTAGGGAGAGACCCTGGTAGTATAGGCTTCCCCCACTAGGTAAGTGTTCTAGGAATTCATTGTCATCCGTTTACCAGCTAGCATTGTTGTGATAGCTGTGTCCAGCTTCAGTGAATTTTATTTTGGAGACTCTTGCAACACGTTTGCTCATTTCATGATAGTGATTTACAAGTGAGTGTTCAGCAGTTTTTGATCTAAAATGCATGAATGCATGACCCTGGGTCCCCTATTCTCCCTATACCCCATCTTGCCCCAAGCAATTTTTTTGTTGTTGTTTCCCTGGATGAAAAATTCCCCAAAGGGAAGAGTTTTGTCAATGTGGAAGAGGTAAAACAAAAACGAATGACAGAAGCATTAAAAGGTACCAAAATTGATGAGTTCAAAAACTGTTTTTAGCAGTGTAAAGCTCTCAAAAGGTGTATGGCATCAAATGGAGAGTACTTTGAAGATAACTGAAGTTTAAACAGGTACAAATAAATACACAATTTTTAATACATAAATTCCATTTTTAAGTTTCCCCCTTGTGTCAGTACTTCATTTCTTTGTAACGTTATATTGCATTCTATTGTATTAGTCAGGGCTTTCCAGATAAACAGAACAATTTTCATACAGAAGCATTTATTATAAAAACTTGGCGGCCGGGCTCAATGGCTCAGCCTGTAATCCCAGCCTTTGGGAGGCTGAGGTGAGTGAATTGCCTGAGCCTGTAGGTTTGAGACCTGCCTGCGCAAATTGGTGAGACCTCATATCTACAATAAATCAAAAAAATTAGCTGGGCGTGGTAGTGCGTGCCTGTAGTTCCAGCTACTTGGAAGATTGAGGCGGACGGAGCCTAGCAGGTCGAGGCTGCGGTGACCGGGAGCGTGCCACTGCACTCCAGACTGGGCGACAGAGTGAGACTCGAATTCAAAAAAAAAAAAAACAAAAGCTTGGCACACATTTACGGTGGCTAGGAAGTCCAAAATCTGTAGTGTGGGCTGGAATGCACAAAACCCAAGAAAACTAATGGTGTAGGCTCAAAGGTTGGCAGGTAGAGGCCCAGAAAAGTAGGCAGGTAGATGGCACACATTAAGTGTGAAGGCAATCTGCGGGAGAATTTTCTGTAACTAGTCTTTTTGCTCTATTTAGACCTTCAACTGATTGACTGAGACCCATCCACATTATGAAGGCCCATCTGCTCACTCAGAGTTCATCAATTTAAATGTTAATCTCATCCAAAAACACTCTTTGGGTTGGCACATAAAATTAACCACAACAGTACTTTGTTTATTCCTTCATCTGTTGATAACACTTCGATTGTTTCCACCTTTATTCAGTTGCAAATAAAGCTGCTATGAACATAGGTACACATATATGTTTGATTCCCTGCTCTCAGTTATTTTGGATATAAACTTACTAGACCATATGTTAATTCTATGTTTAAGTTTTTGAAAAACTCCGTATTTTTTCCATAGCAACTGCACCACTTAAAATTCCCACCAACAGTGCACATGGATTTTAATTTCTTTACATTCTTACCAACACTTGTTATTTTGCTTATTTATCTTTTTATTTTAGAGTTTTGGGGTACATGTGAGGATTTTCTCCACAACTATATTGCATGAAGATGATGTCTGGATTTCCAGCAAGCCCTAATAGTGGACATATTATCCAATGGGTGGTTGTACATCCCTTATCCTCCCTTCCTCCCTCCCTCCTTTAGCAGTGCCCAGCTTCTGTGTTTTCACTCTTGTGCCTAATGTTTAGTGCCCCCTTATGAGTGAGACCATGAGTGGTATTCAGTATTTTTTTTTCACGATAGTTCACTTAGAATAATGGTCTCCAGTTGCATTCATGTTGCTGCAAAGGATGTGACTTCATTCTTCTTTATAGCTGCATAATATTCCATTTTGTTTATGTACCACATATTCTTTATTCAGTCCACTTTTGATGAGTATCTGAGTTGGTTCCATGTTTTCGCTATTTTGAGTAGTGCTGCAATAAACATACGCATGCACATTTCTTTTGGGTAGGGCAATTTATGCCCCTCTGAGCATATTCCCAGGAATGAGATTGCTGGGTCAAATGATAGTTCAATATTTAGTTCTTTGAAAAATCTCCACACTACTTTCCACAAAGGTCGAACTAGCTTGCATTCCCATCAACAGGGCATGAGCATTTCCTTTTCTCTGCAGCCTCACCAGCACCTAATATTTCTGACTTTTTTTTTTTTTTTGAGCTGGAGTCTCACTCAGTCGCCCAGACTGGAGTGCAGTGGCCGCGCCTCGACCTGCTGGACTCCGGCGATCCTTCCGCCTCAGCCTTCCGAGTAGCCGGAATTATAGGCGCGCGCTACCACGCCCGGCTGATTTTTTGATTTATTGTAGAGATGAGGTCTCGCTGCCCAGGCGGGTCTCGAACCCGCGGGCTCAGGCAATCCACTCACCTCAGCCTCCCCAAGGCGCGGGATTACAGGCTGAGCAACCGAGCCCGGCTATTTCTGACTTTTTAACGATAGCCATTCTGATGTGTGAGACAGTATCTCATTGTAATTTTAATTTGCATTTCTCTGATGATTAGCAAAGTTTAGCATTTTTCACATTTATTGGCTGCTTGTATGTCTTCCTTTGAGAAGTGTCTGTTCACATCCTTTGACCACTTTTTCAGGGGATTATTTTTGTTTGTTTGTTTTTGGTCAATTCATTTGCGTTTTTGTCAGATGCATAGCTTTCAAAATTTTTTCCCCATTCTGTGGGTTGTCTCTTTACTCCCTTGATGGCTTCTATAGCTATGTGAAAACTTTTTTGCTTGATAAGGTTCCATCTATAAATTTTAGCTTTTGCTACATTTGCTTTTGAGGACTTGGTCACTAATTCATTACCTAGGCTGATATCTAGGAAGGTGCTACTTAAGTTTTTTTCTAAGAGTCATATAGTCTGAGGTTTAACATTTGAGTCCTTGACACATTTTGAGTTAATTTTTGTATATGGTTATAGGTAAGGATTCAGTTACATTCTTCTGCATGTGGTTAGCCAGTTTTCCCAGCACCATTTTCTAAAGAGAGTTTCCTTTTACTGATGTTTGCTTCTGTTGACTTTATTGAAGATTAGATGGTTGAAGGTCTGTGGTTTTATTTCTGGATTCTCAGTCCCACTCCATTGGTTTATGTCTATTTTTATACTGGTATCATACTGTTTTGGTTACCGTGGCCTTGTAATAAAGTTTAAGGTCTGGGAGTCTGATACTTCCAGTTTTGTTCTTTTTACTGAGAATTGTTTTTAGCTATTTGTACTCCTTTTTCCATATTAATTTTAATATTGTCTTTTTTAGGTTTGTGAAAAATGATGCCTGTAGTTTGATAGGGATTGTGTTGAATCTGTAGTTTGCCTTGGAGAGAATGGACATCTTGCTGATACTGATTCTTCTAATCCATAAGCATTGGATATTCTTCCATTCACTTGTGTCATCTTTGATTTCTTTAAGCAGTGTTTTGTAGTTCTCATAATAAAAATTTTCACCTCTTTGAGTAGATGAATGTCAAAATATTTTAAGTGGCTATTGTGAATGGGATTGTGTTTTTTATTTAGTTCTCAGCTTACTTGTTTTTGGTGTGTAGAATTGTAACTGATTTTTGCACACTGATTTTGAATCCTGAGACTTTACCAAAGTTGTTTTTCAGTGCAACGAGGTTATTGACAGAGTCTCTAGGGTTTTCAAGGTGTAGAATCATATCATCTACAAAGAAGGATAACTTTACTTCTTTTTCCTGATTGGATACCCCTAATTTCCTTCTCCTTCCTTAGCTCTGGCTAAGACTTCAGGACTTTTGAAATACTTTTAATAAAATCGGTATCAACTCTTCCTGCAAACTTTGTAGAATTTGCCAAAAAGCCATTTACCCAGGGAATTTTTGGCAGGGAGGTTTATTATTACTGAATCAATTTCTTAAATTGTTACTGGTCTGATTAGGTTTCAATTTCTTCTTGTTAAATAGGAAGGGCAAAAGTGGAATCCTTGTCTTGTTCCAGTTCTTAGAGTGAATGCTTCTACCTTTTGCCTGTTAAGTATGATGCTGGCTGCAGATTTGTCATAAGTGGCTCTTATTATTTTGAGAAATATTCCTTCAGTACCTAGGTGTTTGATGGCTTTATCAAAAAAGGATGCTGTATTTTATCAAATGAGTTTCTGTATCTAGTGAGATAATCATGTGGTTTGGGGTTTTATACCTGTTTGTGTGATAGACTACATTTATTGATTTGCATATGTTGAACCAGCCTTCTATCCCAGGAATGAAGCCAGCCTGGTCATGATGAATGACCCTTGTAAATTGTTATTGGATATGAGTTATTAGAATCTTGTTGAGAATTTTTGCATGTATGTCCATCAGGCAATTGTTCTGATACTTTTTTGCTTGTTGGGTCTTTGTCATTTGGGGGTATCAGTATAATATTGGCTTCATAGAAAGGCTAGGGTGAATTCCTTACTTCTTGATTTTTGAAATACTTTCAATAAAATTGGTATCAACTCTTCCTGCAAACTTTGTAGAATTTGCTAAAAAGCCATTTACCCAGGGAATTTTTTGGCAGGGAGGTTTCTTATTACTGAATCAGTTTCTTAAGTTGTTACTGGTCTGATTAGGTTTCAATTTCTTCTTGTTTCAATCTTGGGAGGTTATGTAAAAATTCTCCCTTTAGTCTGGATTTTCTAGCTTATTTGCATACAGATGATCATCATAATCTCTGAGAATCTTTTGTATTTCTTCAAGGTTGGTTTTTTTGTTTGTTTTTTATTTAATCTATATTTTTTATTTTGGTATTGTGGGGTACAGCTAAGGGTTAGGTATACAAATATGCTTCATTCAGGTCCCCTTGTTGATAACTGGTGTCTGCCCGTCTCTAGACAGATGTTTACTACCATTAGTCCCACCCCCCATAGTTTCCCAACACTGTCAGTCATTTTCTTATAGTAGTGCATTGGATGATCAAGGTCCACTATATGAGTGAGAATATGTGGTACTCAGATCTTTGTTTCTGTGAGAGGTCACTTAGTATTATAGACTCTAGCTCCATCCAGGTTGCTGCAAAATTCTTGATTTTGTTCTTTTTTATGGCTGCGTAGTATTCCATCATGTATATGTACCACATTTTTTAATCCAGTTCTCTTTTGCTGGACAGCGTGGTTGGTTCCAGGTTCTAGCTATTGTAAACAATGCTGCAATGAACATTCGTGTGCAGGTATCTTTTTTATAGAGTGACTTGAGTTCTTCAGGGTATATTCCCAGTAGGGGGATTGCAGGGTCATACGGTAGGTTGATGTTTAGAGCTTTTAGGAATCGCCACACTGCTTTCCACAGAGGTTGCACTAGTTTACACTCCCACCAACAGTGTAGAAGTATTCCCTTTTCACCACACCCTCTCCAGCAGCTGTTAGTTTTTGAGTTGTTGATAATTGCCATTCTGACTAGAGTTAGGTGGTATCTCAGTGTGGTTTTGATTTGCATCTCCCTGATGATTAATGAGGTTGAGCATTTCTTCATGTGTTTGTTGGCTGCTTGGATGTCTTCCTTTGTGAAGTGTCTGTTCATATCTTTTGCCCACTTTATAACGGGGTTGTTTGTTTTTTTCTTTTCAGCACGTTTCAGTTCCTTGTAGATCCAGGATGTTAAGCCTTTGTCAGACATGGAGTTGGCAAATACTTTTTCCCAGTCTGTAGGCTGTCTTCCTGCTCTCTTGATGGTTTCTTTGGCTTTGCAGAAGCTTGTCAGTTTCATGAGGTCCCACTTGTCTATCTTATCCCTTATGGCCTGTGGGTTTCGAGTTTTGTTCAGGAATTGGATGCCAGTTCCAATTTCCATGAGGGTATGTCCTTCATTTTCTAAGGTTCTTATGGTTTGAGGTTTTATATTTAGGTCCTTGATCCATTTGGAGTTAATTTTTGTGTATGGGGATAGATGGGGTCCTGTTTCAATTTTCTGCATGTGGTCAGCCAGTTTTCCCAGCACCATTTACTGAATAGGTTCTCCTCTCCCCAGTGGTAGGTGGTGGAGGCTTAGTTGAAGATGAGTTGGTTGAGAAATTGAGGTCTTGCCTCTGGAATCTCTTCTATTCTATTGGTCTATATGCCTGTTCCTATACCAATACCAAGCTGTTTTGATGACTGTAGCTTTATAGTAAAGTTTGAAGTCTGGTAATGTGATACCACCTGCTTTGTTTTTTTTGCTGAGGATTGTTTTGGCTATTCTTGGTTGTTTGTGTTTCCATATGAATTCCTGTGTTGTTTTTTCTAGGTCTGAGAAGAATGTTACTGGTAATTTGATAGGTATTGCATTGAATTTGTAGATTGCCTTAGGTAAGATGGACATCTTCACAATGTTGATCCTTCCAATTCATGAGCATGGGATATTTTTCCACTTGTTTGTGTCATCTTTGATTTCTTTGAGCAGAGTTTTGTAGTTTTCATTGTAAAGGTCTTTCACGTCTCTAGTTAGGAAGATACCAAGGTATTTCATTTTTTTTTTGTGGCTATTGTGAATGGAACTGTGCTTCTTATTTGGGTTTCTGTTTGTTTATTATTGGTGTAAAGAAATGTGATCGTCTTTTGCACATTTATTTTGTATCCTGAGACTTTGCCAAAGGCCTTTATCAGTGTAAGGAGGTTTTTGACAGATTTTCTTGAGTTTTCCAGGTATACTATCATGTCATCTGCAAAGAAAGATAATTTGACTTCCTCTTTTCCTATTTGGATACCACTGATTGCCTTGTCTTCTCTGATCACTCTAGCCAGGACTTCCAGTACTATATTGAACAGGAGGGGTGAGAGTGGCCATCCTTGTCTTGTTCCAGTTTTCAGGGGAAATGATTCCAATTTTTGTCCATTTAGGAGTATGCTGGCTGTGGGTTTCTCATAGATGGCTTTTACTACTTTGACGTATGTTCCCTGTATGCCTAGGTGTTCGAGGGTTTTTATCAAGAAGGAGTGCTGGATTTTATCAAAAGCTTTTTCTGCATCTAATGATATAATCATGTGGTTTTTATTTTGACATCTGTTGATGTATTTAATTACATTTATTGTTTTGCGAATGTTGAACCAGCCTTGCATCCCAGGGATGAAGCCTACTTGGTCATAATGGATGATTTTTGAGATGTGTTGTTGAATCCAGTTTGCTAGGATCTTGTTGAGAATTTTAGCATCTATATTCATCAAAGATATTGCTTGTAGTTCTCTTTTTTTGTTGGATCTTTACCTGGCTTGGGTATCAATGTGATGTTAGCTTCATAAAATGATTTGGGGAGGGTTCCATCTTTCTCAATCGCCTGAAATAGCTTCAGTAGGATTGGAATCAGTTCCTCCTTAAATGTCTTGTAGAATTCTGCTGGAAAGCCATCTGGTCCGGGTTTTTTTTTTTGGTAGGTAGTTTTCTTATTACATAGTCAATTTCCTTGATTGTTATTGGTCTATTTAGAGTCTCAATTTCTTCTTGTTTCAACCTAGGCAGGTTGTGTGATGACAGAAAGTCCTCCATTTCCTTGAGGTTTTCAAGTTTGTTTCCATACAAATATACATAGTAGTCTCTGATGATCCTTTGTATTTCTTCAGGATCAGATGTGATTTCATCTTTTGTGTTTCTGATTGTGCTTATTTGGGTTTTTTCTTTCTTTTTTTTTTGGTCAGTCCAGCTAGGGGACCATCGATCTTGTTTATCCTTTCGAAGAACCAGCTTTTTGTTTCATTGATTTTTTGTATTGTCTTTTTGTCTTCTATGTCCTGGATTTGGGTTTTTATTTTGGTGATCTGGATTCTTCTGCTGAAATTAGGGTTTTTGTGATCTTGCTTTTCCAGTTTCCTTAGGCAGCTTGTTAGGCTATTAATTTGTGCTCCTTCCATTTTCTTTCTTCATGTGTGTTTGTAGGGATATAAATTCCCCTCTTACTATAGCTTTTAAGGCATCCCAGAGATTTTGGTAAGATGTTTCTTCATTTTCATTTGTTTCCAGGTATCTTTTGATCTCCGTTTTGATTTCATCATTGATCCAGGAGTTGTTTAGCATCATGCTGTTTAGTATCCATGTCTTTGTGGGTTTTGGGGGGACCTTGTTGGTGTCAATGTTTATTTTTATTCCACTGTGGTCTGAGAAGGTACATGGTAGAATTTCTGTCTTTTTATATTTGCTTATGCTTAATTTATGGCCGAGTATGTGGTCGATCTTGGAATACGTTCCGTGCGGTGATGAGTAGAATGTGCATTCTCTGGTCCTGGTCTTTGGATGGGGTGTTCTGTAGGTATCAGTTAAGTCCATTTGGTCCAGAGTCACATTGAGGTTCCGAATCTCGTTGTTGATTTTTTGTTCCGATGATCTGTCGAGGGTTGTGAGTGGGGTATTAAAGTCCCCAGTTATGATTATGTTAGAATCAATATCTTTCTTTAGTTTTCCTAGGAGTTGCTTTGTAAAAGTTGGTGCACCTATGTTAGGTGCATATATGTTTACGATAGATATTTCTTGTTGATGGAGTGAGCCTTTTATCATATGTAGTGGCCCTCTGTATCTTTTTTAATTTTTGATAGCTTAAATGGTATTTTGTCTGAAATTAGGATCACGACTCCCCCTTTCTTTTGTGCTCCATTTGCCTGGAAATTTGTTTCCCATCCTCTTACTTTGAGTCTGTGCATGTCCTTTCTAGTGAGATGGGTCTCTTGAAGGAAGTATATTGTTGCCTAGTGATCTTTTATCCATTTTGCCATTCTATGTCTTTTCAGTGGTGCATTTAGTCCATTCACATTCAGGCTAATTATTGAAATGTGAGAGTTCATCCCTAACATACAGTTTTTATAGTTGTTCTTCCACTTGATTTATTGTCTTTCTTTTGTTTTTGCGGTTGGTTCATATGTATTTTATTCTTTTTCCTGTACTCTTGTGAAAAATGTTGCTCTTTTTCCCCCCTTTTCTTCTGTGTTTAGTACTTTCTTAAGTGTTTCATGTATAGGTGGTTTGGTGGCAGCGTAAATTCTTAGGGATTGGATATCTGGGAAAGATTTTAATTCTCCCTCGCTGATGAAGCTTAATCTGGCAGGGTAGGTTATTCTTGGTTGAAATTGTTTATCTTTTAGGACTTTGAAGATAGGACTCCAAGCTCTCCTAGCCTGCAGGGTTTCTGTAGATAAATCTGCAGCTATTCTAATTGGTTTTCCATGGTAGGTAATCTGGCCTTTTTCTCTTGCTGCCTTTAGGATTTTTTTCTTTTATGCCTACTTTGTTTAGGCGAATTATTATGTGTCTAGGAGTTGGTTTTCTCATTTGTTGTCTTGCAGGGGTTCTCTGGATCTCTTGTGTTTGAGTTTTTGCATCATTGATTAAATAAGGGAAGTTTTCTTGAATGATCTCATGGAAGGTTTGTTCCAATGTGGTCTCTGTCTCTCTTTCTGCCTCAGGCAGACCAATCACTCTTAGGTTAGGCCTCTTGAGGTAATCGCTCATCTCTTGAAGGGTTTTTTCTGCCTTTTTGAGCTTGTTTTCTGTGTTCTTGAGAGTTTGGGTTATTTCTATATTTTGGTCCTCAAGCTCTGAGATTCTTTCTTCTGTTTGGGTAATTCTGCTTTCCATGCTTATCAGTTTATTGTTTATTTCATTCACAGTATTCTTTATTAGTGTTATCTCATATATCAGCTCCTTTCTAGTTTCTTTTTGAGTCTCCTCAATTCTTTTAAATCTTTCCATTAATGTCTTGATGTCTAGGGTTGTATTTTGAGACCATTCAGTTGTTTGCATTCCAAAGTCAGTCTTCTCAGTGTTTGCTCTTCCAGGAGTCTGGGAAGGACCCATATTCTTCTTCTGGTTTTTCTTCATTTGTGTAGATTTTTCTCTCTGGTCCCTTAGTGGATCAAGTTCCTGAGATCTAATCACCAGCCTCTCTCCTCTGTTTCTGTTACAAGCTTGTTGTTTGGAAAGTCTGTGACACTAGTCTCTATTCAGTGTAGGGGAGGGGCTTTGTCTCGTGTTAATGACGTCACCATTGGAACCGAGGTGGAGGCTCTGCTAGGTGGGCAGGGCGATGTGATGTCAATATGCCTTGAAAATGGCTGAGGTGGTGTACTTTCACTTTTAGGGGCCTCCTGTGGGTCTCTAGGCAGGACCAGCCGCACAGCTGGGTGCTGGATCTGGGGTGCTTCTAGTTGACTGGGGTGGAGGACAGGGTCCAGCGTTTTCTCCTCTGGAGCTGGAAGCCTGTGATCGGCACCTTACGCCAGCTTGGACTTCTTCCCCCTTGCACAGGCTTGTGGTCGCGCATGCTGAGTGCCTCAGCCAGGGTGGCCTGGGGCTTCCGATCTCCAGAGCTCCAGAGGGCAGGTGGTGGCTCTGGGTCCCTCCCAGGACACTTTAGCCAGAAATGGGACCAGTTTCTCTAAGGGGTGGGTGCTCAGAGCCTCCTTGCGTGACCGGCAGCCCCGTGCTGGGTGCTGGTCGCGATGGGGGATGGAGCTGGAGTCCAGGATTTGGAATTCCCCAGCCGCCGGAATCACATATAGAGGGGCAGATGGCGGCAATATCTGGCCCCGCGTGGGACGGAAACTCCCCAAGCCTCATATCAGTGCAGCTGGAGGTGGGCGGGGGGGGTGCAGGAAGAAAAGTAATAGTCTTTTTGGGAAACTCACATTCAGAGAATCTCAGGGATCCATCTATGCGGTGGCCATCTTGCTTCCCCTCCCAAGGTTGGTTTTAACATCACCCTTTTCCTTTATGATTGTGCTTATTCAAATTTCCTCTCTCTCTCTCTCTCTCTCTCTCTCATTAATCTGCCAAAGGGTCTGTCAATTTTATTTATCCTCTCAAAAAACCAGCTTTTCCTCTCTGTGATCCTTTGTATGTTTTTTTTTTTCTCTACTTCAGTTAACTATAATTTTATTTTGATGATTTTCATTCTTCTACTGCTTTGGGGCTTGGATTGCTCTTGTCGTCTATCTCCCTTAGGTACAATTTTGGACAGTTTAATTGAGATCTCTCTATTGTTTGATGTGTATGTGTGTGTCATGTTATAAACTTTCCTCTTAGCATCATTTTCAGAACATCCCAGAGGTTTTGATATGAGGCATCTTTGTTTTCATTTCTTTCTAGGAATCTTCTTATTTTTGTCTTTATCTCTATGTTAGCTAGTGTCATTCATAAGCATGTTGCTTATTTTCCACTTATTTGTGTGTTTTGAGGAGGTTTATGTTGGTGATGATTTTTATTTTTGTTCTACTGTGGTCTAAGAAAATGTTTGTATAATTTAGACCTTTTGAAATTTGTTCAAGCTTGATTTATATCCAAGCATATGATTGATCTTGGAATATGTCCATGTAGTGATGAGAAGAACATATAATCTGTGGTTGTTGGGCGAAGAGTTCTTTAGTTGTCTATTAGATCTAACTGTTCAAGTGTTAATTTAAGATTTTGTATTTCTCTGTTAGTTTTCTATCTCAATAATCTGTTTAAGGCTGTTAGCAGGGCATTAAAACCTCCAACTAACCGGGCTCGGTGGCTCAGCCTGTAATCCTGTGCTTTGGGAGGCTGAGGTGAGTGGATAGCCTGAGCCTGCGGGTTCGAGATCTGCCTGGGCAACTTGGTGAGACCTCATCTCTACAATAAATCAAAAAATTTTAGCTGGGTGTGGTAGCACGTGCCTGTAGTTCCAGCTATTTGGAAGGCTGAGGCGGAAGGATCGCCGGACCCCAGCAGGTAGAGGCTGCAGTGGCCAGGAGCAGCCACTGCACTCCAGTCTGGGTGACAGAGTGAGACTCCAACTCAAAAAAAAAAAAACCCAAAAAAACCCTCCAACTATTATTGTATGTCCTCCCTTAGTGTAATTAATAAATGTTTTATAAATCTGAGTGCTCCTGTGTTGAGTATGTATGCATCCAAGATGGATATTTCTTGTTGGTGGGTTGAGACTTTTATCATTGTGTAATGCCTTTCACTATACTTTTTAACTTTTATTCATTTAAAATAGGTTCTGTCTCATACAAGAGCAGCTACTGCTGTCCTTTGTTGTTTTCCATTTGCCTAGAACATCTTTCTCCAGCCCTTTACTTTGAGCCTTTGCAGTGAGATGGGTTCCCTGAGGGTAGCAGAAGCACGAATCATGCTTCTTTATCCAATTTACCACTCTGTGCCTTTTGAGTGGTGCATTCAGTCTGTTCATGTTTAAGTTAATTATTGATATGCAAGGATTTATTCTAGTCATATTGTTATTAAAAGGGTGCTTTGTGTTCTAGGCTTTGTCATTGATTTATACCATCTATAATCTCTGTGCTTACCTTTGCTTTTGTGATGAGTGGAATTGTTCTTTTGTTTCTGTGCTTATAACTTTCTCAAGTATCTCCTGAGGAGCTGGTATGGAGATACCATATTCTCTTAAAGATTGCATTCCTGGGTAGGATTTTAATTCTCCTTTAGTTATGAACTTTAGCTTGGCTATGTAGAAAATTATTGGCTGGAATTACTTTTCTTTAGGAATGTAAAAGTTGGGACCTCAATCCCTTCTGGCTTGTAAAGTTTCTGCTGTGATGTCTACTATAATTCTGATGGGATTTTCTCTGTAGCTGGTCTACCCTTCTCTCTAACTACCTTTAAGATTTTTTCTTTCATAGTCACCTTGGCAAGCTGAATTATCACCTGCCTTGGGGATGATCTTCTCATGTAATAGCTTACAGGAATTCCCTGAATCTCTTGATTCTGCATGGCCACTTCTTTAGTGAAATAGAGGAAGTTTTCTTGGATGACATTTTGAAAGGCTAGTTCCAGAGCATTTTCAGTTTTCCCTTCTCTCTTAGAGATGGCAATCAACCTTAAATTTATTCTCTTTATACAATTCCAGTCCACAGGCTTTCTTCATTTTACTTTTGTTTTTTTCTCCTTATTTTTGTGAAACTGGGTTTGTTCAATAGTTTGATCCTCATGCTCTGGGGGTCTTTCTTCTACCTGGTTGATTCTGTGCTATTGCTAAGTCTTGCTATTGGGTTTTGAAATTCCAGGAGAGAATTCTTCATTTTCAGAAGCTGAGTTTGGTTCTTTCTTAGAATGATCAGGTCAGCTTTTGCTTCCTACTCTGTTTTTGTGGGCTGGTTGATTTGAGTGTCTACTTTCTCATAGATCTTGTTGAGAATCTTTGACATCCATAGTCTAAATTATGTGTCTTTTATCACGGACAGATTATTCTGGATGGATTCCATTACTTGAGATCTATGAAGCCCACTTATGGGTGTTGATTTGTTACATCTGTAGGGCATGGCAGTGGTTTTGTTTTGTTTTTCCTGGTTCTTATTCATCTGTCAGGGCAGACTCTTCTCTTATTATTTTGTTTTGCTATTTTTTATAAGATAAAGTTGCTACTATTAGGGTGGCAGTTTGTCTTGTCTTTATTTTTACCTGGTTTCCCTCCTCTGGTAGGTCTGTGAGAGGAGCAGAGGTGGCAAGAAGGATAGTGAACTGGGGGGAAATCATCTGGTACTGCTTCACTGGTGCAGTCTGGTGAGGGCAAATCTTTTCCTCCAATTCAGAGGCTTTCGTCTCCCTCCGGCACAAGTGCTAGGGGCCCTGGCTGGCTGAGAGCTCTGGCAGCTCACATGACCATAAGCAGTATTGACTTGTCACCACGAGGGGTCCCTTGGCTCTACAGTTGCTCTTGGGGTTTGAAGTGGCCCTCTGCTGTCTAAGCAGGACTTTTGCTTTTGCACAGAGATAGAAGGGAAGCAGCTGTCTTGGTGGTGGGAAATCAGTATTTTTCCCTCAGTCTGTTGGTGAGTAGAGCATCACCATTGGGCTGGACAGAGATGCACTGCTTCCTAGTTCCCACTCTGTGTCATTGGAGTGGATATCACACTGATGGTGGCCCTCTGAGGACAAGTCACATCTGCATCCCTGATCTAGGGCCACAACAGGTGAATCATCCCTAAAGTGTGTGCACTGCCTCTACTGCAGAGGGAGAGGGGGGCAAAACATTCACAGACCACCCCTGCAGGAAACAGGAGGAGTTGATGGCCTCTCTGTGGAGGGTTTGATGGCTACTGGTCTGCCAGGACTCACCAGGAACTGGAGTTCTCCAGGCTCCATGTGAATCATGCTAGTGCATTTATCCTGATTCTGAGTAGCTCTCTGTGCCTGGCTAGTGCAAGATGGGAGCACAGGATTGGCCTGGACTGTGTCTTCCTTGATTGAGAATGCAGAGGCTTGTGTGAGGTGTGGAGAAAAAAAACCTTCACCGTCACCTAAATCTTCCTTCTCCAAGAGCGCTCTCATTGGCTCCTGAGATGGCTGCTTCTGGAGGTAGCTGGGACTTGGAATTGTCTGTCCTCCATGTCCCCTGGTGACCATCTAAACTCAGTTTGTGTTTTCAGGCTGATCTTCAAAGTCCTAGGCTGTTCCTCCATTTCATTTTCTTTGCTGAGAGCAACTGTGATATAAAACATCTCTACTCAGCCATCTAGGCCCTCCCCAGTGTTTTTGTCATTGTTGTTATTTTTGTTTTTGTTTTATAATGACCATTTCAATGAGTGTGAAATGTTATTTCATTGTGATTATTATTTTCATTTTCCTAACAAATAGTGATGTTTGGCATCTTCTATGTGCTTACTGATTACTTGAATATCTTCTTTGGAAAAATGTCTATTCAAGTCCTTTGGTCATTGTTCAATCAGGGTGTTTGTTTTTTGGTGTTGAGTTCTTTATACTTTCTGGATGTTAATCTTTTATTAGATATAAGATCTGCAGATATTTTCTCCTATTCTGTGGGTTGTCTTTTGTTCATTGGTGATGTCTTTTGATTTACAAATGTTCTAAATTTTGATGAAGTCCAGTTTATTTAGTTTTTTCTTTGCTGCCTGTAGCGTTGATATTATATTTAAGAAATCTTTGCTAAAGTCAACATTTAAAGCTTTCTGTTATGCTTTCTTACAAGAGTTTTTGTAGTTTTTGGTCTTAAATTTAGGTCTTTGATTCATTTTCAGTGATTTTTGTATGTGGTGTAAGGTAAGGGGCCTACTTCATTCTTTTGTATGTGGATATCCAGTTTTCCGAGTGTCAATTGTTGAAAAGACTCTTCTTTCCCAGGGTTAGTTTTTAGGAAGTAGAAAATCAAGAAGAAGATAACTTGAGATTTACTAAGTTGAATCATTTTTCAACTGATATAAGGTCAAATTTCTCAATTATATCAGAAAACTTGCAGTTAATTGCTTCTTAGGTCAAAAATTCAAATTAGTTCCAGTTTTATAATGGACATTATACTTACTGTCTTGTTCCAAAATAGCTCTAGGTAATATTCTGTATATATTTTCCTAAATTAGTGTTGTCAATTTCATACTTAGGCAAATAATCTTGACTATTTTTTGATAGGTTTCAGAGTGTCATATTTTTTAGCTTATCTTTTTATCAAGTTTTTTTTCTAGCAAATCTGTTCTTTTAATCTCTCAAGGTCAGAATAGTTTTCTCATTTTAACTGGTATACACCAAAACTCCTACCTTTAGATCATCTGCAAAAATACATTAATGGGCTAACTCCCTCTTCAGGGTCATTAATAGAGATGTGAAAGATCATTAACTTAAGACATAAGTAACTTCTAAAAGAAATGGATGCACAACCATTCTCTATGCTGTTAATATCTAACTCGATCAGAAGCTATTAAAAGACATGAATCAAAAGTTGAAGTTGCCCCAAATGTGAAGATTGAAGAGGTGGGGATTGCTTAAGATTAATTCAATAAATTCACTCTTTAAATATTTATATATCAATCCCATTTAGGATATAAGACTTCAGCTGGACTTGTTAATAGATTTTACCCCACAAAGATGCTGGTATGACTGTGCTTGCTCTCATGACATTGTCTCAAAAGGCAAAATAATTTGCCATATTGTTAACAGTGGAGTTCCATCAAGGTTAATAAAATACATTTGTCACAAGAATTTTGCTTCTTACTATGGTAATGTATTTGAAATGAGTGAAAGAAGTGGGTATCTCAAACTATGTACCTCATTTCAGCTGCTTAGCTTTTTAAGACACATCCAATAAGCTCCTACACAGGAATCCTCAAAGTTCATTTTAGTCCAATTCACTTGTGTTTATGTTTTCATAGTAACTATAACACAAAAAGTTTTTTTTTAAGTTACTTACGTTTAGCCAAGTAAGTAAAGGAGTAGATATGTGAATCTAAATCTTCAGTTGAGTGATCACACCACTAGTCAGAGATTGGGCAAATCTTAGCCATTCTAGTTAAAACAATATTTGTAATATAGAAAGCAACTTAAAATTATACCAGTACATTAGAGACAACACTTGTATGTCAAAGTCTTCAAAGGTGAGGATGAAAATGTATTTTGGGAGTGGTGGTGACCATACCTACAAGATGTCTGTTGTGGTGAAGAAATCAGAAAATGTGAACTCATAAATACACATATTTGAAAGTCAACAAATCTGTATGCCGAGCAAGTGGTTTGGCAACTTCAAAACTTTTAATATTATTTTAAACATTAAACACAGAAAACCAAAATCTTACTCTAAAATTTTAAGCAAAATGAAAACTAAATATGCACACAGAAATATGCTTGAACCCTTCCAGGATCACAATATTAAATAAGCAGATATGTAGCTAGATTAATTCAGGTTATAGTGATTAACAGATAAAGTACAGGAACATTCCAGTTGTAAAATTATTGGCATAAACTTATTAAAATATTTCAATAGTCAAAGTAGAATAAAAGCAAATTTGCAATTAGTAGCAATATGTTCAGAATTAGCTTTATTATGAGAAAGGTAAAATGCACTAAGAAGACAATGTAATACAGTGAAATCTAGACACAAGAGCTCCCTGACTTAATGTACAAATTTAAGTGAAATCTGATAGGCAGAGTGATAATGCATTTTAAAAAGCTTATATTTAGAAGAGAAAAGGTAAATGTACTCTAATTGTTTGCTAAATAAATAATAATTATGTAATAGGCAATGTATTACAATCTTGCATCTGATTCTGGCTTATATGAGCTTATTTCCATTGAAATTTGAAATATGTATTGTAAGTAGATATTGACAATTGAAGTCGAGAAAGGAGTAATGAATAGAGATTTAAAGTCATATACAGAAAGGCACAGCATTATCTATTTTATTTCTATTTTAGATAATCAAAGGGAAAAGCGCCATAATTTGCACAAAGCTGACAGTCAGAAAACAAACATTTATTAAATGAATGAATGGATAAATAAAAAACAGTACTTTAACACAATTCTGTAGATTTCGAGTTAGCAATTTAGAAATTAATGCATATTTTTAGTATCTGACTGAACCAGTAAAAAAAAACAATTAAAAAGCAGTGAACTTCCCTCCTTTATTTTTTCTGCTTCATCCCTGCTTCTTCTTGAGTTTTACCTCCTGCACGCAGGGTCATTTGGAAATTGATTCTCATTTTTGAGTTGTTTCTATTAATTGACTAATTGGACTTTGCCTATATTATAGCTGAAAAACAAATAGAAAGTGACTTGTTTGTTTTAAGATCTTGACACTGCACACTGTGGAATAGCCTTGAAGTTACAGGATTTGAAAAACAGCTAAGAGAGACAAACAACACTTTAACATTTTTAGCTCCATCTTTTTTCATCACTCATTCTGATTTGCACTGGCAGTTTAAAAGTGTTCAATGAGAATTGGTCTATATGAGGCTTTCATTAGCAGTCTGAGGTTAACATGCATATGCTTTTGTTTTGGTTAAAAATTCTACACAAAAATAAGAAATGAAAATAGAAGATACTCTAAAGTTTCCTCTATTCTTTATTGCTTCTTTTGGTAAAACTTACCTATTTCTCAGCTCCAAGGTCATAGCCAAATAAATCTTGACATTTGAAACCAAAGCACAAAAGAAAAACACTGAGTAACTTATTTTATTACACCAAGTTCATATGGACCAAATAAAATATAAGCAATAATAGTACAATCATGGTGTCAACATTGTCACTATGTCATCTTTCACAAATTGTGTCTCATGAAATTCATTCTGAATTTGTTTTTATGGAAGTATTAAAAAAAAAATAATAGTTTTCAAAATCCAAGAAAGATCTTAAAGACATTTAGATGTTCCTTAAACATTTTTTCCAGTCTTTCTTATTTGAATTCATTGATTTTATCAACCACTCAAGTTCAATAACTTTATTTCCTACAAAAATACTTTAATATTTTTATTAAAAATTTTATAGCCTAAACAACCACACATACTTACATTTGAAAGTGCTAACCTTGACTATGTGTGAAAACTATTGGCAAGTGAATAAAAACAAATCTATTATTTTAATGGAAAATCTTATGTATATTCAAAATGAAAAAAGAGAAACTGAATATCAGAAAAGCAAATCTCATGGATTCGAGATTTAAACTCTTGCCACAAGATGAGGAAAATTTTAGACTCTGTAATTTTTAAAAGCCAGCCAGGAAAAATGCATAATTACTTAAAGTTAAAATCCTTGTTATGAATAAACAACACTGCCCAAAAATGACAAATAAGATATTGGCATAGGTTATAATTTTTAAATTTTTTCTATTTATTTTTTCTGGTGCTATTGTCATGAAACACACATTCTTGAAGCACAGTTTGTCTTTACGAAAGACTAAGAATTTTCCTAACTACAACGTGTGCGCTATGATGAGTTCTGTCCTCCAGAGGGCAGTGCAGTACAAATTCAGAGGACAAAAAGTGCAAAAAAACAATGAGAAATTACTCCAATAGTAAGGCAGCACAGTAAAACTCTTAGGATCTACTATAATGACAAGATTTCTGACTGCAAGATAAAAACTGTTGCTAATTACCCAATAATTTTAACCATGTACCAATAAAGTCAATTTCTTTGATACAGATTTTTTTTTTTTTTGCCTAGTTCAGCTGTTTATTGAACACCCTATAAAAGGGTTAGTCAAACAGACCAAAGCCCATGTCATCATCAGACTCCTCAGACTCTTCCTTCTTTGCTTCCACTTTCTTCTCCTCAGCTGGGGCAGCAGCAGCAGTGGGAGCAGGACCCCCAGCTGGGGCAGCGCCAGCTGCAGGTGCAGGCCCGCCAGCCCCCACAAAGCAGATGAGGCTCCCAATGTTGACGTTAGCCAGGGCCTTGGCAGACAAGCTAGGCCAGAAAGGTTCCACGGTCACCCCGGCGGCCTTAATGAGGGCGTTGATCTTATCCTCCGTGACGGTCACCTCGTCATCGTGCAGGATAAGGGCCGAGTAGATGCAGGCGAGCTCGGACACGGAGGCCATGGTGCGGCGAGTGCGGAATGGAGCTGCCGGGCGCGTTGCTAGTCGCCGGATGAAGCGAGGGCCTCACCCCAACACGGCCTTAGCTCCCTCGGAAGAACCGAGCACCTTGGCGGCAGCTGGGGAAAGGCCAGATGTTTTTTTTAAAAAAACAAATGAGTAAATTGGTCCTTTGTTGGCTAATCATAGCATCAGTAGATTTTATTAAAGAATATAGTTACCTCATCTCTACAATAAATCAAAAAATCAGCCGGGCGTGGTAGCGCGCGCCTGTAATTCCGGCTACTCGGAAGGCTGAGGCGGAAGGATCGCCGGAGCCCAGCAGGTCAAGGCTGCGGTGGCCGGGAGCGGCCACGGCACTCCAGTCTGGGCGACAGAGTGAGACTCCAACTCCAAAAAAAAAAAAAAAAAAAAAAGAATATAGTTGACACAAATGGTTCTGTGATTCTGCAAAACTTTTCTTCAGGTTGTATGAGCTCTTCAAAAAAGAAGTAATTCTCTGTATTCTGCTGTACACTTGCTTTTATGAAGTTATTTCCCCCCCTGTATATGGCTCTTTAAAAACCTTTTAAATACAACAAGTTAAATCTACTTATAGCAACTTACAAAAGCAAATACAGTTTTTACACACTCCAAGATCAGTTTTGCAAAACTCCTAAAACCTTTTCACTACTGTTGGAAAACTATTAACCAATGCCAAAAGATATTAAACCTCAAATTGGACAAAGTAAGGACTTTAACAACATCTAATACCATGAGGATATATCACTGAAGGAGATTAAATCACATGTAAAATGCAAACTTGTGTTCAGATAAAGCTGTGTGTAACAGTGGTTCTCAAAGTGCTGGCCCTGACCACAGCATCCTGAGAACTCTATTAAAAAGGCCATTCCTCAGGCCCCACCTCAGACCTACTATGAAACTCCAGGAGTAGGGATTACTGGTGATTAATGTGTGATTTAACAAGCCCACCAGGTGATATTTATGTTTGCAAAGCTCTAGCGTCACTAAATATTTACATAATGGTTAGAGTGCCTCTCGGGAGACATGTGCGTGCATTCGTTTTAACGTGATTCCACCACTTTAACTTTATGACTTTGAGCAAGGGTCTGGTATCTTTGTACCTCAGTTGCCTTATGTGTAAAATAGGCTCAAGAGTAGCTCATTCACATGCTATAAATGTTGTATTAAGTGGATACTACAAATAAAGTACAAGGGTCCTACACACAGAAGGGTCCCCATAAATGTTACTTATGGTATTTTTATTTTTATTTTTATTTTTTATTTATTTATTTAGTTAGTTAGTTGGAGTCTCACTTGGTCGCCCAGACTGGAGTGCAGTGGCCACTCCCGGCCACCGCAGCCTCGACCTGCTGGGCTCCGGCGATCCTTCCGCCTCAGCCTTCCGAGTAGCCGGAATTACAGGCTCGCACTACCACGCCCGGCTAATTTTTTGATTTATTGTAGAGATGAGGTCTCACTGCCCAGGCGGGTCTCGAACCCGCGGGCTCAGGCAATCCACTCACCTCAGCCTCCCAAAGGCACGGGATTACAGGCTGAGCCACAGAGCCCGGCTTACTTATGGTATTTTTAAAACACACACACATTCATATATACATACTCACACATGTATATCTAAAAGCAAAACTCCCAAATGTCTTAGTTCCTTACATTCTTTTTATGTTTTACACATCAAATTAAACAACCAATTTACATTTGTAGTAGATTGTGATTGTTTTTGATGCTCAGTTGTGATAGTTTTTAAACCCACCCCTGTCTCTTTCACTCTTGCTTACTGGAAAGCCGATTAGCTCCTGGGCAACTTGGCGAGACCTCATCTCTACAATAAATCAAAAATCAGCCGGGCGTGGGATCGCGTGCCTGTAGTTCCAGCTACTTGGAAGGCTGAGGCGGAAGGATCGCCGGAGCCCAGCAGGTCAAGGCCGCGAGCGGCCACTGCACTCCAGTCTGAGTGACAGAGTGAGACTCCAACTCAAAAAAAAAAAAGCTTTGATATGACAAATTCAGGTTGCACAATAGGACTCCCCATGCCATCTCCCATGCGCTAGCTACATTAGAAACAGAACTAGGGCCTCCCTGCCGCCCACTTTCTTGAGCCATATTCATACCTGCTTTTTGAACATGCCTTGCTCTCCCCAGAAAGCCTCACTATGTGCATAATACATAACTTCACGTTATTTTGGTATATGTATCGGGTACCATTAGCCTCCACATGCAAACCAAATTTTGGGTGAGTATTGACTCCAACCCCCGCAGAGCAGCCAGCCACAGACCAATTTGAAGTCTGACTTGCTGACACATTTCTCCAACCTCATTCGCACATTTGCTACCTGTGAAACAGTTCACCTGAGGGATGTGGAAATTCATTCTTGTTATTGTGTTAATCCAGTTATCTCTGAAACGATGAACATTCCATAAACACGAGGGGATTAAAAATTTTAAAACAGCGGGATTGCCTGGAAAAGCTCCTGTAAGGGAGGCGCCATATTATCAGGCAGCTCAGAAGATGAATTTTCTCTCCTAAGATCAGAAGTGGCATACGCTTAATACAATTCTTCTGGATTATTCTGTTCCATAAATGTTTAGAAAAATTCAAGGACAGATTATCTTTCATAGTAAAAGCATTTTTAAAAAGTCACACAGAGCCGGGCTTGGTGGCTCAGTCTGTAATCCCACGCCTTTGGGAGGCTGAGGTGAGTGGATTGTCTGAGCCCGCGGGTTCGAGACCCGCCTGGGCAGCGAGACCTCATCTCTACAATAAATCAAAAAAAAAAAAAAAATCAGCTGGGCGTGGTAGCGCATGCCTGTAATTCCAGCTACTCGGAAGGCTGAGGTGCAAGGATCGCCGGAGCCCAGCAGGTCGAGGCTCTGCACTCCAGTCTGGGCGACAGAGTGAGACTCCAACTCAAAAAAAAAAAAAAAAAAAAAAAAAAAAAAAAGTCACACAGAAATCTATTTTTAGTTAAACCCTTGAGTACACCTCAAATATTCTTGAAAAAGGACTTTCACCATAAGTTGCTTCCATTTTCAAAGACCTGCTTTGTGAGGAAGGACTTCCAGATATGATGTAATAACAAGAGAAAGAACCAGAATGAGAAATTCTTGCTAAAAGACTTTGAACTTAATCTCATAAACCTCTACAGCCGACCACAAGTTTGTTAAAAAAATATAAGAGCTAGAAAATGAACATGTTAAAAAATACCACAAGAACATAATTAGGAAAATACAGACTGTAGGAGATTTTACATCACAGTCAATCCAGTTTCTTTGACTAATACATGACATTAAAAGCAGAGAAGGAATTGGTATTGATAAAATGTGGTTTATATTACAATGGAATATTATTCAGCCTTAAAGAAATAAGTAAATTCTGTCATGTGTAGCAACATGATTAGGCTTTGAGAATATGATGCTGTGAGATTAACCACTTACAATACAATTACTGCATGATTCCACTTATCTGAGGACTCTAAAGCAGCCAAGCACACAGAAGCAGGGAATAGAATCTGTGCTTGCCTGAGTCTGGGGTGAGGAGAATACAGGGATTTGCTGATCAATGGTATAAAGTTTCAGTTACACAAGATTAGTAAGTTCTAAAGATGTACAGTATACATTGTACCTAGACTTAACTGTATTGGACACTTTAAATTTGTTAAAAGGGTGGGTCTCATTAAGTGTCTTTACCACAATTTTAAAAATGATAATTTAGAGTCATATTAGACAAATACAATTTGTACCTTGCTTTAATTTTGATGCAAACCAGCCATCTGAAGAAGATAATTTTGAGATAACCAGGGAAAATCTAGAAAAAACCGATTATTAGATGATAAATGGTTAATTCAATTGACTGTGTAATAATGACATTGTGGTTCCATTTTTAAAAAATCTTTGTTAGAGATTTGTAGTGAAGTGCTTAAAAATGAAATAATAGTATGGTGGGACTTGGTTTAAAAAAATGTTCAAAAAATAAAGAGGGATGAGAGAGATAAAATAAGGATGTTGATCGTTTTTGAAGCTGAGTGGTAGGTACAAGGATATTTACAATTATCTCTATTTCTGCATATTTTTGAAAACTTCCATAGTGAAAGATTAAAACAAATAAATGAAAGGTCTCTATCTGAACTCAATAACTAATTGGGAATCATTTAAAAATGAACTCTGGGTATAAAATTCATGTAATAAAATTTCAATGTATCATTCCTAAGATCTGATGTATTCAAATAATATAATGGGACAGATAATTTAAATCTTTAAAAAATTTTTTATTTTAAAGAGATGGGGTACAATTCAGGGTTAGTTATACAAATGTTCGCTATGCAGGTACCCTTGTTGATGAGGTGTGCTCCCCTGCCTCCCCTAGCAGTTTCCCACGACTGCCAATTCCGCCCCCACCTCTGCCAGCAGTTTCTCACTACTGCCAAACCCTTTCTTGTAGTATTGTGATAAATCTTCAATGTCTGCTTATGAGTGAAAACATGTGATACTCAGTTCTTTGGTTCTGTGAAAGATCACTCAATATTATAGACTCTAAGGCCATTCAAGTTGCTGTGAAGTTCATAATTTTGTCCTTGTTTATGGCTGCATAATATTCCATCATGTATATGTACCACTTTTTTTTTTTATCCTGTTCTCTTTTGATGGACAGTATGGTGGTTTCCATGTTTTTGCTATTGTGAATAATGCTGCAATAAACATGCATTTGCAGGTATGTTTTTCATAGAGTGCTTTGAGTTCCTCCCAGTATATTCCCAGGAGGGGAATTTAATCTTAAAGTAGACTTATCTTAGTTCACAAAACAATGAAAATGACAAAAGCACATGGAGTGGGTGATAGTAAAGCCATAGTTTATCCACAAGCCACCCGACTTGAGAACTACAATGAGAAAGACTATTGAGTACAAAGTCAGAAGCCATTATTGGCACAAGCAGTCTACTCCATCTCTGACACACACACACACACACACACACACACACACACACACACACACACACACACAGAAGGTATTGCAAAGCATCTGCTCGACTCCCAAGTTGTTTACCTAGCTATTGACACTGCTTGTCAGAAAAGCATTTGGATATTACTATGCTGGCATAAGAGTCAAGCTACCCACCTGCTGCCAGGGACCCCAGGCCTATTTGTCTTCTGCAGCCCATTTTTTATTTTTCTAGCTCGCATCTGCTTGAAACTCAGAGAACTCACCTGTCTGCCCTCAGTGTTTCAGGCAACCAGTCCCCTCAGGAAGGCCTGCTTTCATCTGCATCCCAGGTCCAAGTCTGGTGCTCTTGCCAGGTCAGAGCTGATAGTATAAAATGTTTGTTTGCATGTTATTTACAAATAACTTAGCCAGGATGTGTAATGTGTTTACCAATCTGTACCAGCTTTTTCCTTACAACAGCCTGACTTTATTTTTATTTTTATTTTTATTTTTGAGTTGGAGTCTCACTCCGTCGTCCAGACTGGAATGCAGTGGCACCCTCCTGGCCACCATAGCCTCGACCAGCTGGGCTCAGGTGATCCTTCCACCTCAGCCTTCCAAGTAGCCAGAACTACAGCTGCGTGTTAACACACCCGGCTAATTTTTGATTTATTGTAGAGATGGGGTCTCACCAAGTTGCCTGGTGGGTCTCGAACCAGCAGGCTCAGGCAATTCACTCGCCTCAGCCTCCAAAAGTGCTGGGATTTCAGGCTGAGCCACCGAGCCCAGCCCAGTCTGACTTTAAAGAGATAACAATTATAGCTAGGCAAGGTTTATTGTTGCTATCGTTTCTGTTTGGCTATTTTTTTGGGTGGGGGGGACCGGGATGAATACTAATGGATATTGTCCAAGATAATATTGCATTAAATTTAATCCCATGCTTTACTATGTCTTTTAAAATATGTCTTATTAAAGCAAATACTCATGGGTTAATTTTTTTGCCAATTCAATTCAGTATAAATGTATTGTGTACCTTGTACATGCAAAGCTTGGTACTGGGTGTGTGGGTATACAAACAGCATTGGGACTTGATATCTCTCTTGAGAGGCTTACAGTTAGTCTTCTTGGTGTTAGGTTGGTGGGAATATGGTGACCAACAGTCACATAAACAAATAACTATAATGTAATATAAGTACATTCTGGGAATGGTGCTGATGATACATAAATAAATAAATAAATAACACTGAAGTATCAGTATATTACACTCATACAAGTCTTAGGAGGACTAACAATATAAAAAATACAAATATCCCATAGCTTCAGAAGGCTTATGGTATTCTTATAAATACATTTGAATAAAAAATTATAGTCACACTGTACAATATGGTAGCCACTGACTATCAGTGGCTATTTAAATATAAATGAGTTAAAATTCCATAAAATAAAAAGATCAGTCCCTCATTAGAACTCACCATATTTGAAGTTCTCAATGGTGACACATGGCTGGTGACTACTGTATTAGATGACACAGGGCATATCCATCATTGTAGAAAGTTCTATTGGACAACACTAATCTACAGCGCCAGGGTCTGTAACACTACCTTCAGATGTTAATACACATTTAAGTTACCTGGGTATTTTGCTTAAATGTTAATTCTGATTCAGAAGGTTTGGGGAGGGACCTGAGATTCTGCATTTCTAATAAGCTCCTGGGTGATACTGAAATTTTTGTTCCATAGACCATACTTTGAGTAAGTAAGGGTCAATACTATTTTGTTTACCTTAAAAAAAAATCTTTTTTTCTTCCTTCATTGCTCTGGAGGACTACTTCTTTTAATTGAAGCATAAGAAAATTAGATGATTTCTATTGCCTTAATAGAAAGAGTTTTTCTTCTAATGTCATTGAGGTTATATTCTACAATTCAGTCATATTCATAATAATGCTTATAAGTCCCTGCATTTAAAAATCTTCAGCTTTGAAACATAAAGTAGAACAAAAATGCCTATGCACAGTCTGTCGCCTTCCCTATCTGATTCTGGCCATTCATGAATCTATAGAAAATCAAACAAGTCTTAAATCATTTTAAAATCAAATTGAGCTGAAATTCATTTGCCCATTAAAAATAAATTCTACTCTATTTAGTTACAGCACCAATAGTGCCACATGCAATTTTCTCTTTTGATTGCTTTGTTTTTCTTTGATTTTCTCAACATTTTTTTCTAGTCATTACAACTGTAAAATATTTCACAAGAAAAAAATCATTTCAACTTAAATAGGAGCCTCATGCTCATTCCAAAAATAGCACAGTTATTATTTAGGAAGGAAAGAAAAATGAAAATAGCCCTAAATCCTTGATATGAGCAGGATGTATGCCATTTCTATTCCTGCTCCCATTTCCTGTCTCATTAAATTCAACTAGGACTTGCCATCTCACTGTCAGTTCAAAACATTCATTTTCCCAAAACAGATCATGCATAATGTCAGTTTTCTCTTCAGTATTTCAGTTCCGACATGGTTCTCTAGAAAGCTCTTAATTACATTTGCATGTTGGACATTGCTTATCACTGTGGCCTGTAATCCCATGAAAATAACACACGTGCATACACACACACCACAAGCAAAGTAAGACAAAACAAGATGAACAACAACAACAAAATATCCTCTATGTATTCTTTTTTTCTCTTTGGAAGAGAGTAGCCATTTAACTTTTCCAAAATCTCTTGGAGGCACTCCAGTTTTCTCAAATTGTGCCTTAAAGATCTGACAGTATTAATTTAAATAATCCAGCCAGCAACATGTGCCCAAGGAAAAATAGTTTTATTAAGATTCACAGGGAACGTCTAAAATCATATTATGTATTCCTCATCCCTGCTGAAATTATCCAAATCAAAGTTATCACAAGTGGGAGTCTTGTTTCTTACTAATATACCAAAATGACAAACTATGATCACTCTTTTCAAATAGCTAATTGACTACTTAGAATCTTCCAGTCCTCTGATTTACTGATCTGGGTAGAATAGTACAAAAGGAAAAGAGACTGAATGTTCAGGGGATGGGTACAGTTAAGGCAAGACTAGACTAGGAAAGGTTAGTTTTATCCCCTTAAGAGAAGAGATGCTTAAGATGGTGAGGGAGAACATTGCTGCTGGTTAGTTTCCTCATCTAGTTAGGCTTGACTATTCTACTCTTTGGTTTCCTTTCAGTTGTCTAGGTTTAAAGGAGTTTGTGCACAGCATGGTGAATATAGTTAATGACAATATATTGTATTCTTGAAAACTGCTAAGATAGTGAATGTCAAATATCCTCACCACAGAAATGATAACTATGTGAGGTAATGTACATTTTAGGTTGCTAGGTTTAGCCATGCTACTACATATATATATTTCAAAGCATGTTGTACACAATAAATATATAGTTTTGTCTGTCAATTTAACATAGATAAATAAATAAGTTTGAAAAAAGTTATTCATCCGATAGTGTCCATATATTTATTACCCTCATTGTTTATCTCTGAATGCATTCCATCACTAATGTTGAACTTCATTTTTTAATTTTGTATTGAGAATAACTATTATAATTTCAAATACAGACTTTGTGTGCAACGTATTTATGAAAATTTGCATGTGAATGAATATCCCTTACAATCTATATGATTTGATTCTGAGTAGAAAATCTGATGACCCTTTATCCCTGGTCCTGTCAATTTGTTCTGACAAAGTCAAACTAGTAGAATATTTCAAGTTTAGGAAAGAAGATAAACGAGAAATTTTCTCTCTATGTAAACAAATCAATTCTGACGACTGCTTTATATTTAGCTTCTTTTCTGTACACAATATTTAATAGGTTAAGCTTTGTTGGAATATTGAAGGAGAAAAAAGAAGAAACCAAATATGAAGATAACAGGCAAGCAAAAATTTTAAAAATGGGATCTGTTATCTTTGTGTAGTAGACAGAAGGACAGACGTGAATGCTACTACCTCTTTCAGCTACTGTAAATGGCTCTAAGTAAAACTATAAGTATTAAGGTAGTGTTTTGGAAGTCAGATTTCCCAGTTACATTTTTTATTAGTTCTCAATTACTTTAAGAATATTTGTCCAAGCTATGTACATTAGATTACAGTATTTATAGCAGGTCAGCCAGGCAACAGTTTTGAAGTAGCCGTCATTGTCATCACATGTGTGATCTTGGTAGATATACCAGAGGGCAAAACTGGACAAATGTAATACCACGGTGTTTTAGACAATAATGTTAGGTACTTGTTATAGAAGTGTGGGCTCAGAGTGTTATAGTTAGACAGTAACTTGTAGTTCTAAATGAAAGAAAATATATCATGGTATGATCTTAGCATATACCTCAATTCTTAATATAATTTGAAAATTAAGTGGTAGACTAGATTGAGTTGCTTTAAAAAGTTCTCTGCCTCCACTTAACCTGTACAATTTAACTATAAGGATAATTTTAATCAGTCTTTGTATATTTCTTAATTAGCTCATCCTTCCCTAATTATTACATTAACTGAAGTTTTCATTAAAGCCTTCCCGCTCTTTATCTCTGAAGGACAGTGTCATAATAAAGTTGAAGGATATTTGGAGGACGAGGGAGATAATAATTTATAATTTATAATTTAATGTGACAAGCTGACATTTCACTCATTATAATGAAATCATTTTGAGGAGGAAGGACAGCTCACACCTTAAAAATACATGTATCAATAAGTGCAATTGTAGAAATCACAAATGAATACTACTATAACATATATTTCTAAATTCTTCAGCCTTGGGAAAGGGATGTTCCTCTTTGATACTCAACTAAGACCCCGAAGTCCTCATCCTGTGTGACTGTCAGAAACCCAGTGCTGTCTCTAAGTGCTGTAATGTATTTTATTAAATCTGAGGTGCATATTTGTTCATATTTTAACATCATTGAAGTAGTATATGTCCTACAGTCAATGAAATCTTGCAAATCACTGTCAGCCAGACAGCAGAAATAGCTATCTTTGTTCATCATGTATGTGACCTTGGGAGATACTCCCGGTGGCAAGCTGGCCTATGTTATCATTTCGATGTTCTGAACATTTGAAAGGAAGGATAACTTGAGGAAGGAATATGAGCTCTGTTTGTCACATAAAAATCTCATGAGTCTGAGAGCAAGATTTAAAAAGCACCAGCTTCAAAACTAGTCATCAATGACTTGGGGAAAAAAAAAATCCCATAGTCAATAGTAGTGCACTCTTTAAAGATAGGCTGCATCACCACACTGCTGTTGGAAAACTCAAGATATTAATGACTGAGTCAAAAAGTGACTTAGAAGAGTTAGATTTGGTATAAGATGCTTATAACTACCTTGTCTAGTTTAATTACCTATGTTTTCATTTGTATGTATATGCAATAGTGACATGTAATTTAAAAAATCTATTCAAATAAGTCTAAAAGTGTTCTTTCCTTAAGCAGAAAATAAAAATTTAAATTATAAGAAAATATTTTATCATAGTTTAATTAGCAGTATTTTTCTTTCATTGTGGCAAATCAAATAATGGTGCACTTAAAATTATATCTTAGACTCAAAGAAATGTTACATTTCTAGGAATTTCCCAGGACTTACTAAATGCTTTACCAATTGTTACTGACTGTTGCTCTTATCTTTCTAATGATGCCAGGTTTCATGTGCATAATAGGTCCACTTCTCATAATTGGTTCCTCTTTTAATGGCACTTTGTCTTACGTGGAGCCACAAAGCAGAGTTGACACCAGTTATGGCACTAAGAAATCTTTACTGCAATCTCGTGGATATGAGGAAAAACACAATGTTGTTTTGTTTTATATTTAGTACTAAATTTTATTTATTTATTTAAAAAACTTTTTATTTTAAAGATGTGGGCTAAAATTCAGGGTAAGGTATTAGGTATACAAATGCCCATTATGCAGGTACCCTTGTCAATGAGGTGTGTCCCCCACCCCGGCAGTTTCCCACTGCTGCCAATCCCGCCCCCACCCCCCAGCAGTTTCCACCACTGCTTATCTGCCCATTGAAATAGGACTGGATTTAAAAATTGGGTACGTATATACGATGGAATATTATTGCAGCCATAAAGAAGGACAAAACTATGAACTTCATAGCAACTTGAATGGACTTAGACTATAATACTGAGTGAGTTATCACAAAAGCAAAGGACTGAGTATCACATGCTCTTACTCATAAGTGAACCTTGAGCAATTATCATCATACTATAACACAATGTTTTAAAGGAATTTTAACTAGAATATTTGATAATATTGTGTTTAGAGATCATTGCTCTGTTTTTCTACAAAGGCTCTTTCTAGATCTCTTCTTGATCTTGTTTCTCTTGTTATTTCAGGAAACAGCTTGCTTTGGTCAAAAAGGTATATTCTCAGTTAATATCAAATCCCATCAATGTCTAAAAACTTGCTGAGGTTCCTTCCAGTTCACAATAAAGGTGGCCTTCTATATTATTATGGACAATAGTTTATTTCCTTATTGTCTCAAATTTCTCCCTTCTAGAATTACATTTTTTAAATGTATTTCAATGGATTTGGGGGTACAAGTAGTTTTTGTATTTAGGGGTACAGGTGGTATTGTACAATGCTAAAGACATCTGGGCTTTAAGTGTACCTGTTACCCCACTAGTGCACATAATATCCGATAGGTGATTTTTTATTTTCCTTTCTACCTCCCCCCTTCTGAGTCTCTAATGTCCCTTAGACTATTCTCTAAGCCTTTGTAAGAACATGTCGTATTTGGTATTCCATTCCTGTATTAGTTCACTAGAATAATGGAATGGAATAATGGAATGGAATGAAATGGAATTAGAGAAGTGCATTCAAGCTGCTGCAAGTGCATGAACATTTTTTATGGCTAAACAGTATTCTATGGTGTGTGTGTGTGTGTGTGTGTGTGTGTGTGTGTGTGTGTGTGTGTTCCATTTGCTTCATTTACTCAACAGTTGATGGTCAATTAGGTTGAGTCCACATCTTACACATCTTTCCATCATAATGACCATTATTAAAAATCAAAGACCAATAGATGTTGGTGTGGATGCAGTGAAAAGGAACACATACATTCTTGGTGGGAATGTAATTTAGTACAGCCTCTATGGAAATCAGGATGGAGATTTCTTAAAGACCTAAAAGTAGTTCTACCATTTGATCCACTACTTGGTATCTAGAATCACATTTTTGTTTTACTTTCCCATGACTAAAAAGTCTAGTAAAATATTTTTGTTTGTGGCATGTGTGTAAGTTTTCCAAAATTAAAGAACAATATTCTCCTGAAGATTAACTCTACTTCTATTGCTAAAACAGTAGACAAAACATGAGGAAGCAAGGTAAATAACTGCTTATTCTTGCTATATTTTAAAAATCACCAAAAGGAAATATAACCAATAAAACTAGGATTTCAGAAGTAACCTTGATGATTTGAACTTTGATGCTATATTTTCAATAAAAGCTTAATGACACAAGTAAATGGGTAATAAGAGATAGTGTGATCCTCTGAAACTGCAAGAGAGTGAGACAGATTTACAAATGGGAGTTGATGAGACTTTAAATTTTACTTCCAGTGTATCCAGAACAGAGTAAACTAGTGATAGGCATAATCATTCAATGATCTATAAATACTGTATATAAAAAATAAAATATGATACTTACCTGGCAGGGAAGATACCGTGATCACGAAGGTGGTTTTCCCAGGGCGAGGCTTATCCATTGCACCCCGGATGTGCTGACCCCTGCGATTTTTCCCAAATGCGGGAAACTTGACTGCATAATTTGTGGTAGTGGGGAACTGTGTTCACGCTCTCCCTTGGAAAAAAGGAAATAAATAAAATAAAATATGAGCTACAAATTAGAACAGTAGTTCTCAAGCTTCAGTGTACGAAATTTTAGGGATATAAGTTTTCCACAAGGAGTTTGTTAAAAACTGGAAGTTTTAGCTGCCAGCCACCAGTTATTCTGAATTAGTTGCTCTGTGGCAGATCTAGAAATTTACATATTTTTCACCAAAAAAGTCAGCCGATTCTGATACAATTTATTCAAAGGATCACATTAAAGAAACAAACAAGCAAGCAAGCAAAACATGCTTTAAAGCCTGTATTCTAATAAAAAAAATTAGTAACATTCTACAACATACTACAAACAAATGGTTTCATTGATACATAACTCAACAGTTAGAAGAGATTTATGAAAAAATAAAAACATTTTAGGCGTCTTATGAACAAATTGTTCCTTAGTATTTAATGATTTTCAATGAGAAAAATAATATTAGTATAATAATTTAATTACTTTAAATGTCAGATTTTAAAAATATATATGTAAACAGGATTATCTACTTTGTAGGGAAGTAATTCATCTGTTTTTTAGAGGATACCTGATGTTGTTCAAATAATCGAAGTTTGAGATCAATCCTTGACAAAGTTCAAATAGCAACTCTTTGCTGAGTTAAAAACGAAAGTTTACAAAAAAGTAAATTGAGACAAACAACAACGAATAGAGGCTCTTAGTTTTAATAAATTAATTATATTTTCAATATTCAAAAATACTTAGGCAGTATAATTTTGAAACACAGCTGACCTTGAACAACACGGGTTTGAAGTGCACGGGTCCACATCTGTGCTGACTTCCTTCTGTCTCTGCCACTCCTGGGACAACAAGACCAACCTTTTCTCTTTCCCTTCCTCCTTCTCAGCTTACTCACTGGAAAGATCATGAAATAAAAACCTCTAAGATGATCCACTTCCACTTAAACAGTAAATATGTTCTCTCTTCTTTAGGATTTTCTTGAAAACATTTTTCTCTCTAGATTACTTTATTGTTAGAATACAGTATATAACACATATAACATAGAAAAAAATCTATTAATTAGCTGTATATGTTATCAGAAAGTCTTCCAGTCAACAGTAGACTATTAATAGTTAAGGTTTTGGGGAGTCAAACATTACACAAGACTTGACTGTGCAAAAAAAAAAAAAATAGTTACAGGAGACTCTACTATTTTCCTAACACCCATCTTGTTCAAAGGACAACTGTACTGTTTATCAAACTGACTTTCTTACAGTAGGCAACATTTATGTTATAGGTTTTTAAATTCTTGAATCAGTTAAAAAATGGAAATTGAAAAAATGATTGCCAAACTCTGCATCTACTGAGTTATGTTTTTAGATTGAAACTATAATAGTGTACTTTTATATAATTTAAAAAGTATATATAACTAAATTAACACAATAGTTTGTGAATTTTTTATTGTTTTTTCTGTGTGAATACATGCTGACAAAATGTCCCTTTTATCTTTCCTTTGGGAGAATGGGAGATGACCTTATATTTTATTTGTGCTTATTTATATTTGACCTACTTACCTTCTTCCCTCCCTCCCCTCACCCTTCCTTCCTATCTTCCTTCCTACCTTCCTCCTCTCCCATGTCTTTCTTTTGTAAGACTCTCACTCTGTCATCCAGGCTGGAGTGTAGTGGTATGAGCACAGCTCACCACATCTTGACCTCCTGGACTCAGGTGATCCTTCTGCCTCAGTCTCCCAAGTAGCCAGGACTATAGTAGGTGCATGACACCATGCCTGGTTAATTTTTAAAAATTTTTTGTAGAGATGACGTCTTGCTATGTTGCCCAGGCATGTTTCGAACTCCTGGACTTAAGCAACCCTCCTGCCTCGGCCTTCCAAAATACTGGAATTTCAAGCATGAGCCACTGCACCTGGCCAATATTTGGGCAGTTATTAACAGTGTCTAATTCTCGCATGAGTCCAAAAGCAAGTGAGAAGTCAATGCAATAATGTTACATGAGTTTATTGTGATAACAGTGCAATCGACAGAAATAGAGAGTTTATAGTGGAAGCAGAGGCAGTGAAGCTTAATGGTTGGCAGACATTTGGATTCAGCAGTGAAACCTAAGGAGCAAGTAGAACTAAAAATCAATACAAATTATATCCAATAAGGTTTTACCGTTTCAAGAATCTTCCTGAATATACCCTGGAATAAATATAAATATATCTGAATCTATTCCAATATGTAATTTATACCACAGTCATTAAACTTCACTCTGAGTTTCATAAACTTTTTTAGCATATAACTTGAAGACCATGGTCTGTGTTTAATACTGACAACATTATATGATTAGCAGTTGCAGCAAACTGAAATGCAATGCTTGTGGCAATGAATATTTTGAGTTTTTCCAGAAGTTTTATTTTAATAATATTCTTACCTTGTGTCAGCATTAAAGCAGGAGGTAGACTGCATGGCCTCTTAAAATTTCTTCCAACAATTCATGACTATCAAAGAAATGTAAAATTCTCATTGTGCCATGGAATGTAAAAAAACCTTATCTTTTAAAAATAAATAAATAGATAAATACTTTCTTGCTTGTATATTTAGATCCAATTCAAGTTTGCTCCACCGATTCCAAACTCTATGAGGTGGTTCCAAGGTTATAAGAAGAAACTTGCTGATGGGTGTACAGTGTAATTATACCATAGCTGAGCACCTGCCTTCCCAAGGCCTGAAAATCAGAGAAGAGGAGCATCATATAATTTGCATAAGAGAGTTCAAGGCATCATTATTCATGTACCTAGAAGCATAAAGTGCCACATATAGTATAATAGAGCTCATGTAAATTGATAGTTGTAATAAGGCTCAAAAAATAAAACCCAAGAATTCCTCCCCATTCTCCAGCTCTGCTTTCTAAAAAGGAGGTCTATTTTTTCGCACCCTCTCCCAGTCCTTCAACCCTCACTGAACAGTCTTAGAGCAATCTGAGGCCCTGATTTTGCTAATTTGATGGATATGGTAAAGGGGAAAAAGATGGAAAGAACACTAAGAACTGGAAATGCTTACATTGGCAAAGGCACAGAGGTATCACTGAGGAAGAGAAGGGCATGGGGAGGTGCGAGGACAGGCATCAAAGAGTAGGTGGAGTAGAGAGTGCATTTGAGTCCAAACATTAGAAGAAGAGGGTTAGAAAGGAGAGACTTTTGAGCGGCCAACAGGAACGGAATTTGAATGGAGAGAAGTGGATAAAGTGTATCTTGTGATTTTATTTTGCTTTACTTTTGTGATATACTCCCTCCTGTTTCTTCCCTGTTAAAGAAATTTCAGTGAAGATTTCTTAATTAAAAAAGAAATATTTTCCAAGATTTTGTAATTTGGTTTGTGATTTTTAATACCATAAAAATGGCCCTAAAGCAAGACTAGAAGACTCAGATATTTTCAGGCTATATGAGAAATAGGTATTATTTAAAATGAAAGGTCAGGTAAATCAAAAGCCAAGTCAATAATTTGTTTTCCCATCAGAAGTGAAAATTTAATAAAGCAGGATTATCAGGAAGAGAGATTTATCCATTAAGTGGATTCTGAGCTCTGGGTAATCAATGTGTTTGAGACTACAAATCTAATGATCATTTAGAGATGAACTCAGCAAAAAGGAAAGAATAAGAGGAAGAGCTCTCTCTCTCTCTCTCTCTCTCTCTCTCTCTCTCTCTCTCTCTCTCTTGTGTGTGTGTGTGTGTGTGTGTGTGTGTGTGTGTGTGTGTGTGTGTGTGTGTGTGATTGACAGATGGAACACCGAGGGAAAGTCCCAGTTTTCCTGCCTAAAAATATATCTCCTCTCTGGCTAGCCCAGTCTGGCAGTTCAGACTGCCAGAAGGTTTCCTCAAAGTGCCCAGAATAATGGCCTTGAGTCTCTAAACTCTTGAGGTAAACCGCCTCTTAATGGATACATGTATACTGATATATAAACCTTTGAAATTGGGAGTATGTAAAGATTGTTTCAAAGTTTATCGCTCCAGGTAGTATTCTACTTATTAAACTTAATTTCCATAACACCCTCATGTAAATAAGAAAAAGTACTCAAAACTGAACAGGCTAACATGCTTCACTTGTTAAATTTCTTTTCAATATTAATACACATTCATTATGCAAAGTCAAAAATTCCAGATAAGAAAAAAAAAAACTAAAACCTTTACAGCAGTTCTTAACATTTTAGTAGGATATGTATATATACATAATAACGATGTGTAAATATTGTATGTATAAGTATTCATACTTTATTTCTTCTAAAATGTAATAATATTGTACATATTTTATAATGTGAGTTTACATATAGACTCTCTTTTCACATCAAAAAAGAAAAATTTATAACATTGCTTTACTTATATGACTGGATCATAGTTCATTACTAATATTGTATATTTAGATTGTGTCTGTATTTCATATTTTACTATGAAATTCTTTCATATTTTGGGCTTCTCTAGAAGCAAATTGAGCAAAGATTTGAGGGAAATTAACCTATTTGTGAGGTACAGGGAAGAGGGAATTTAGTCAGAAGGTAGGGTCTACTAATAAATGGTGTGTTATCAAACCATCTACCACTATGGTCAACTGGAGCTTAATCCCACTTAATTACACTCTGAGATCTAGTGTAGAACAAAGGCCCAAGAGATATCTCACCTTAACAACAGGGGACCTGGGTCATCTATATATTAAATCTGAATGATCATTGATTGATCATTCATTGATTGAGGACTGCTTCCAAGAAGAGGGGCACATTAATTCCATACAAATTCTAACTAGCTGTCAAAGTGGGCTTCCATGGCAAAGAAAGCTCTCAAAGAAATACTGGTTCTGGACAATATAAGTCATTAGCATTGTGCACTTTAATGGTAATAGCAAGAAGATAGGAATGGAGCACCATAGCTGTCTGTGACAGTCAATGTTTTATCTTACAGAGATCTCACCCATGTGCCACATTAACTTCATTACATCTATCATGAATTCTCTGGTTTGGTGGGCAGTCACAATTCCTGACTAAGATGTATAATATAAAAGTAAGTAGTACAATTCTTATCCCTAACCATTGCCCTGATCCTGAATCCACATTGATGTTCATCATCTCCCTTCTCTATTAGATTCCCTTCACTCTTGGTCAGCATGTCTACTCACTCGGAGGATTAACCAAAACTTTCATTTCTGAGGGGTTTTAGGCCTTACGTTTTATGCTTTTATAAAACCATAGTGACTACAGTTGCCTGTTTACTTTTATTGCTGGGTATGGAAGCAACAAGAGGCATCTCAGTAAGTCTCTTGAGTTCTAAACACACTCACAAGTTGTCCTCACAAGTCATCTAATAAATGGGTCTGAAAGGTATTTCAAAGTATGGTATGCAATATCTCTACAAAGGTGGAAGATTACTAAACTCTGTGCTACTTTCTTAGAGGCAAAAAAAAAAAAAAAAGTAAAGTGCACTTACTTGTGCCTAATTTTGGATTCAATGTGCAGTAAATTGTCCTTTACCTTAGAAGAAATGCCTTAGCATTTATAGTTTACTGGATGCTTAAATCTTCACTAATGTGGCAGATTAATTATCATGAGGTTTAAAAAAAAAAAAACCGTCTTAAAATATAGTAGCCCACTCCCTAGTCCCAAGCAGTTACTAATTTACTTTCTATCTTTAAAAATTGGCCAACTATGAATATTTCATATAAATGGAATCATTTAATATTCATATATATTGTTGCATGTTCAGTACAATGGTGAATAAAAGTGGAGAGAGAGACTGAATATGCCTGTTTCATTCCTGATCTTAGAGAAAATATTCAGTCTCTCTATACTGAGTTACACAGGAGCTATAGGGTTTTTTGGGGGAGTGAGGGGGCTGTTCTTTTGTTTTTTTAGTTGGAATTTCGCTCTTGTCAACCAGGCTGGAATGCAGTGGCATACTCACAACCACCACAGCCTCAACCTGCTGGGCTCAGACAATCCTTCTGCTTCAGTCTTCCAAGTAGCTGGAACTACAGGCTCACACCACCACGCCCGGCTAGTTTTTGTGATTTATTGTAACGACAAGGCCTCACCAAGTTGCATAGGTTGGTCTTGAACCCCAGGGCTCAGGCAATCCTCTTGCCTCGGCATCCCAAAGTGCTGGGATTACAGGCTGAGCCACCACACTGTCTAGCTATAAGTTTTTACAGATGCCTTTTAAGAGGTTGAGGATGTTTCTTTCCTAGTTGCTTGAGTTTTGGTTTTGATTCCTTTTAAATTATGAGTGTTGGATTTTGTCAAATGCTTTTCTACATCTATTGAGGTAACCATGTGGGTTTTATTTGTCCTCTGTTCTATTAATATAGTGTATTAAGTTGATTAATTTCCAGATGTTTTAACAACAATGCATTCCAGGAATAATTAGTTATGGTGTATAATTTCCTTTACTTACTATGGATTTTTTTTGGATAGCATTTTGCTTAAAGTTATGTGCAAATATATTCGTGAGGGATAATGATCTGTAGCTTTGTTTGCTTTGCTTGTTTTCTCTTTGTTTTGTTTTGGTTTAAGAGTAGATTGAGCTGAGAAATGTTCTATTATATTTATTTGAAAGACTTTGTGAAAAAATGACATTGATTCTTCTTTAAATTTTTTGGTGTAATTCACTGGTGAAACCACCTGAACCTGGATTTTATTTTGTGGAAACTCTAACTACTCTTCAATCTCTTTACTTGTTACAGGCTTATTGATATTTTCTATTTCTTCTTGAGTCAGTTTTGATAGTGTTTTTTGAGGAATTTGTCCATTTTATATAAGTATCTAGCTTGTTGGCATAGAGTTGGTTATAGTATATAGTCTTATCTTTTTTATTTCTTAAGATCAGTAGTGGTATCTCTTGTTTATTCCTGATTTTAGCAATTTAATTTTTCTTTAATTTTTTTTTTCAGTCTGGATAAAGTTTTGTCAGTTTTGCTATTTGTTTATTGTGGTATTGATAGTCTCTTTCTTCCTCTTCTCTATTTCACTCAGTTCTTCTCTGATATTTCTTATTTCCTTCTCTTTGCTTAGGATTTAGTTTCCTCTTCTTTTTTTTAATTTCTTAAGGTAGAAGCTTAGGTTATTGACTTATGATCTTTTTTTTAAATTGGTGTTTAAGAATGACATATTTACTTTTAAGCACTGCTTGAATTGTATCCTATAAGTTCCAGTGCACTGTATTTTGTTTTTTTCATTTGAAAGTATTTACTAATTTCCTTTTGATTTCTTCTTTGACCCATTAATTATTTGGAAATGTGTTACTTAATTCCCACATAATTGTAAATTTTCCAAATTTCCTGATGTTGTCAATCTCTAACTTAATTCCATTGATGTCTAATTTAACTCCATTGCAATCAGAGGACATCCATTGTATAATTTCAGTTCTTTTGAGAATTTTGAGTCATGACTCAAGAATTTTGAGTCTTGTTTGATATCCTAGTTTATTTTGGAGATTGTTCCACATGCTATTGAGCAGAATGCATATTCTGCTGTTGTTGAGTGTTCCATAAATATCTGTGAGATCTAATTGGTTTATAATTAGCTTAAATCTTTCATTTTAATGCTCACGGCCACTACAGCCTCAACCTACTGGGATCAGGTGATCCTTATACCCAAGCCTTCCAAGTAACTGGAACTACAGGCAAGTGCCACCATGCCTGACTAATTTTTTCATTTATTGTAGAGATGAGGTCTCATCAAGTTGCCCAGACTGATCTGGAACCTGTGGGCTCAGTCAATTCTCTCACGTCGGCCTCCCAAAATGCTGGGATTTGGGCGTGAGCCACCATGTCAATTTTCTTACCTTGTATTTTGGAGTTTTGTTTATAGGTACATGTATGTTTTTAATTTGTATATATTCTTGTTGGATTTAGAATCTTTTTGCTATAACATTTCTTCATTATTTTCTAGCAACATTTTCTGTCTTAAAGTATGTCTTGTCATATATTAGTATATCAACTACAGCTCCTTTAGGACTGCTGCTTGCATTGTATATCAATTTTTTCCATCTCTTAGTCTTCAGAGTATTTAGATCTTTAAATCAGAAGTGTTTTCTTATAGACACATAGTTAAAATGTGGAAATTTAAAAAAATCCAATCTACTAGTCTCCGCTTTTTTAGAATATTTAATTAATTTACATGAAATGTAATTACTGATAATTGCAAACACAAAAATGGCAAACATATCTTTGCTTTTATCTTTGTTTTCTAAAGGGTTTTTATATTTTCTCATATCTCCATTCTTTTGTGTTATATGAGTAATTTAAAGTATGCCAGTCTACTTTCCCTGTCTCTTTAAAAAAAATTTATTTTTTTTTAGCTGGAATTTCACTCTGTTTCCCAGGCTGAAGTGCAGTGGCATGAGTATGGCTTACCACAGCCTTGGCCTCCTAGTCCCAGGTGATCCTTCCACTTCAACCTCCTGAGTAGCTGGGACTACAGGTGTGCAACACCAGGTCTAGATGATTCTTGTTTTAATTTTCTGAAGGGAAAAGATCTCACTATTTTGTTCAGGCTAGTTTGAACTCCTGGACTTAAGTAATCCTCTCACCTCAATCTCCCAAAGTTCTGGGATTATAGGCATGTGCCAACATGCCAGAACTTGTGTCTTTTACTATATATATTTTTGAGATATTATCCTTGTGCCTATCCTGCAATTAGCATATTAACTTAAAACAATTCTGGTTTGGATTAATACTAACTTAATTTCAATATTACGCAGTCTTCTAACATATCTTCTTTCCTTACCCTCTCCTTGACATTGTCATTTTCATACAGATTACCTCACTGTATATAATAACTTGGTCAACACAGTTTTATAATTATTGTTCTATGCCATTGTCTTTTAAAGTAGATGGTGAAAAAATATTTACAAATATAAATATATTTATAATCTTTTCCAATTTTAACCCTATAGTTACTTGTATGGTTATTCTTTATTTCTGAGAATGGATTTCATTAATTATCTAGTGTTCATTTGATTTATAATTATTATTATCTTTCAAGATAATAAAATAAAATAATTTCCTTTAGTATTTCGTGTAGGAAAGTTCTTTTCATGATACATTCTCTCAGTTTTTGTTTGTATAGAATCTTAATTTTTTTCTTGATTTTTAAAGAGATCTTAGTAGGGTATAGAATTATTGATTTATAGTATTTTTCTAAAAGTATTTTGAAGATGTCATCTCATCATCCTACTGTCTTCTGGCCTCCATGATTTCTAATGAGAACTTATTGTTTATCTTACAGAGACTGCATATAGGTGATAAGTTGTTTTTTATTCACTGTTTTTAAAAACTTTTTTGAAATAATATTAATAAAGTGCATCATTTCTGGTTTAAATCTTTCTCACCACCTAACATCTTTTGATATTGCTGGGTTTTTCTTGTTTTCTTTTCTTTTCTTGTTGTTTTCTTCTTGTTGCTATTCATTTAGCATCTTGTCTAAAGTAATTTGTAAGATTTTGTATTTTCTGCAATGTTTGGGCTGAGATCTCTGTTAGCATTTTTTTAAAGCTTTGATTCTTCGCATTCACCTCTGAGTTAGTGTCATTTGGTGGTCATCAAATTATTGGTTAGAATACTTCCTTAAAATCTTTCTCCGTGTGTTTTGCACCCTTTGCCAAGAGAATCTGCATGGGAATTCATACATTCAAACTTCAGACAGTTTATAGGCCAACCTAAGCTTTTACTTCCTGCTTGTGTAGGACATGACATTTAGCCAGAAATGAATGAGTTGATCATTTTGGGACAGAATAGCCAAGAAAAGCTCTGGGCCTGCACAGTATATGCATACAATCTTTTGGGTTCCAAGGTATATATAAGTGCTCTACTACCAAATGTATATACATTAACTCTTCTATCATTATGAAAAAATTATCTCTTTATCTCTGGTAATTTTTCTTTTCTTGAAGTCCAGTTTGTCTGATATTAATATAGTCACTCCAGCTCTTTAATGTTTACTGTGCTCCTGGTTTTTATTTTCCCATTTTTTAATTTTTCAACTCATATATGCCTTTGAATTTAATACTTATCTTTTGTAAAAAAAAAAAAAAAAAAAGAAAGCATATTGTTGGATATTATTTGTTGAATATCATTGGACCATCTCTGTCTTTTAGGTAGTACATTTCATCTGTTTACATTTAATGTAATTATTGAAAATGCTATATTTAGGCTTATCTATTGCCATTTGTTTTTATTCATGTCATCCCATTTTTTATTCCAGTGTTTTTTCTTTATCAATTTTGTTAATGTTAAAGAAATAGATCTAGCATATTGTTTTAATTTTTCTATTGACATTTTTGTTATACTCACTTGCTTTTTAAAAAACATAATGCTTTAAAAATTACAATATGAATTTTTAACATCACAATTTTCTTTGAGTTAATGCTGACTTACTTCAGGCATGTGTGAAAATTTTCACCATTATACTTTGAGCGTTCCCCTTTTGTGTTGTTAGATATAATATCTATATATGTATTATAAACATAAAAATACAACATTTTAATTTTTGCTATTAGCAGTCATATCTTGTAAACAAATTTACAGGAAAAAAAGGAAAATTTAAGTCCTAGTAAAGTAAGAAAGCAAGGATAAGGTTGAAAAATAATGAGGAATTTCCCCCAAATTTGGAAAACACATCTCATTTAGACTCTGTATATTTATTATTTTTATCTCTATTTCTTGAGTTTAAATAATTTATATTCATTTGATTTTCAAGTCTGCTGAATCTTACTGCTGCAGTGTACTATCTTCTACAAACACCATCCTGTTACTTTTCAGCTATTTTACCTTTTGCTCTAGAATTTCTCTCCCCCGCCTTTCCATTTCTGGGCTTAGCTTCCATATCTGTTTATTAAATATGTCCATCTTTACCATGATGTCAATAAACATAATACGAGTTTTAAAGTCCTTGTCTATTAGTTCAAGACACTACTTCCTGCTTCTTTGGGGTTTAGTAATTTTGGATTTTATGCTGGATGTAATTTTAATTTCTAGGGAATTGCCTTATTTGTTATTCCTTTTAAGTATTTTGGATTTTATTTTATTTTTACCTGCAGTTAATTTACTATAATTTTTTTTATTCTGTCAAGTTTGATTTTACATGTATTAGGGTAGTACTAGTTTCCATTTGTCATTACTTCTAATGTGTGCTCTTTTCAGTGTCTTCTAGGATTTCACTTGAATATGCAAAGAACTCAGCAGTGTCTTTCAACTCTGCTGAACTGGAAGTGCATGACTTCTGGTATTTTTGAAAAGATGCCTATTTTACAGTAGCTGGTCTTTGCTAGACTTTATGGAGTCTAATGTGTATGTGACCCAGGAAGATATCTGGAGTGTAGAAATTGTTTTATTTATCTTTGTACAGTAGATCCTCCTTATTCAGTTTTGCTTCCCACGACTTTAGTCATCCATCATCAACTGTGGTCCAAAAATAGGTGAGTACAATACAGTAAGATATTTTGAGAGAGAGAAACTACATTCCAATAACTTTTATTATAGCATATTGTCATAATTGTTCTATTTTAATATCTTATTGTGCCTAATTTATAAACTAAACCCTATAATAAATATTTCTGTGCAGAAAATATATAGTCTGTATATAATTTGGTACTATACACATTTTCAGGCATCAACTGGGGATCTTGGAAAATATGCCCTGTAAATAAGGGAGGACTACTGTACATCTCAAAGTGTCTAGTAGAGCACTTGACACTTGGTTACATTCAATAAATGTCTGTGGAAATGAATTAAATTGAGTATCTATTTCAAAATACATTGAGATTGTGTAAAACTGTGTGACAAAGTTTATAGTATAGAGAAATCAAATATCTGCAGATAACTTGCAATATTTTTATTCCATGAAACTGTATGTTATTAAAAGAATCCTAGAAAAGAAAAGCTGCATTTACTATATTGGAATATTTATAACAATTTGGCCTACAAGTCTCATGTTGGGGTTAAGTTAATTCATTTCAGTTTACTAATGCCAGTTGCAGCCACCCAGAAATGTTGAAGATGGAGAATCAGAAATTTTTCACCAATATGTCTTCATCCATAGTTTCATCAAATAAATTTTAGTTGTCATTGAAAGCCATTGCATATTTATTGGGGATCAGAAAGTGTTGTTCTAATACCTGCTCTAATAGTCATGATACCACTGTCAAGAAATTTGAACTAGGCAGAACCTCAGATTTATCATTCCTAAAACCAGGCATTATAATTGTTTTTTAGAGTTGTTTTGAGAGTTAATTGTTGTAACATAGGAAATTGTTATACACTATAATTTCTTACATGGCAGGAATTCATTAGTATTAATCAAATCTGGATTGGAAATTGAATCTCAGTCAAAATACTACCTAGACATGTAATAACGTCATAATAGGACTGAAATAGTTATTGAGACATATATTTATTGAGAAATTGGAAAGATTTAAACCATATTTCTTAATTAATTTAAACTAAAAATTAATATTAAAATAGTTCCCTTTCTAGTTACTGCAATTTTCTGTGCTTAAAATACATAATTATATATTGAAAATTCCTAAGAGAATATACTTTGGAAGGGGAGATTCCAAGATGGTGACAGTTAGTGAAGTGTGTGAGTCTCCTTATGAATGAGCGTGCACAGGGACAAATATGCATGCAAATGAGTTGGCAAGTGGGTGTACAGGTGTCTGTCTGAGTCAGGATGTGGGAACAAGCAGCCTGAACTCTCCTGCTGAGGCAGCTGCACTGCATGGCTACTCAGATCCCAGAAAGACCCACAGCCCAGGGTCAGGCACCATCTGTGATCCTTCCCAGAAGAAAGCAGCAAAGCACCACCCAATGCCACAGCCTCAAGTGCCAGATTGAACATTGGCAGTAGGTACCATGGAGAAAATATACCAGAGGAACTAGTGGCCAAGTCCCAGCAGTGGACAAGTTGCAGAGACATCCCCACCACCTCTGTCCTGGCCTGTGCACATGAATGGTGAAGCTACTCCCTGAGTCTGTGGGTTGAATTCAGCACCTCTCTGAGGTTGATCACTGCCAACCCAGAGAGAATACCTCTGATGCAGCATCCCCAGAGGGGCAGGTCTGATGAGGAGACCCAGTTACCCTATCTCCCTAGGGTGGGTCTAAGACTGCAAGAACCCAGTCTGAAGCAGATGAGTGGGGGTGTGTTTTAAACTTACCCAGCTCCTTTCTCCCAGAAATTTGCTAGATGTGTGGCCCAGGTGGGGAATGTTCTGATCAGCACATGTAGAAGGCAGAGCACAGGTGGATCATTTGGGGGCAGTTCACAGTCTAACCTCAACCACATGGTGAGCAGAGGGACAGATCTAGATGTCAGAGTTCTCTCCCCTCTGCCATGAGCCAAGAGCAGTGGTGCTTGGTTCATGCCAACAATGAACCCAAAGTTTCAGAAACTGCCACCTGAAAGCACTCAAGGATTACAAAAGTTTTTTTATTTGCTTTTTTTCTGTTCTCATTCTATATTTTGCTGGGTGCATGTACTTTGCTTTTTTTTTTTACATCTTCTCCTTCTTTTTTCACATAAGGGTATATTTGAGTGACTATGTCCTCGTATTGTCTCTTTTGGTTTTTTCTTTTCTTTTTTTCTTTGTTTTTCTTTTTTAATGGCTCATTTATCTGTTTGTTGGTTTGTTGGTTTTTCTACTCTTCTTTGTTCTCTTTATTGTCCTTTCTTCTGCCTTTTTTTCTTCTCTCTTTCTTAGTTCCCTTTCTTTCCCTTATGTTATTTTGTACCCAGGGGATATACATACATCCCCATTACATGAACATACCGTGAGGTTATGGGAAGTGGGTCCCAGGAGACCTACAACCCCTCAGTGAACATTATGGTCTGTAAACCCCAACACAGTTTACTCAACATAATGCTGTAAAAGGGCAGCACAGCTCCCTACTGTTAATCTGGCTTCAAAATTGAATGAATCCAGAGTCTTTACCAAAGGAAGAATAGGGGTTGAACAAACAGAAGTGAAAGCTATTCCTTGTCTCATTGAGCAGCAGAAGTAAAGAGAAAAGAAAAATCCATCAAAAATGAAAAGAAATCATTGAAAAAACATAGATACCCCCACAAAGTCCAAAAGGGATAGCGCACAAGAATAGACTTTGGAACTGAAACTATGAAGAGCACCCAGATTGACTGGTCTCAGACCACAAATGCAGAGATTAAGAAATGGTTGGGAAAGATGAATAAGAATCAAGAAAGACAAGATGAAAACATGAAAGAATTAATTGCAAAGATGCAAGTTGTAAAGAATACAGTAAATGAAACAAATAAACTTAAAAGCATGGAAAGCAACATTAACCAAGCAGAATCTCAGAACTTGAAGACCAAAATGAGAAACTAACCCAATGTGCTAAAAACAAAGAAAGGAAGCTTAAAAAGATGGAAAAGATGGAACAAAGCCTTCAAGAGATATATGATTATATTAAGAGATCAAACTTATGCCTGACTGCTATCCATGAAGAAGAAAAAGAGAATGAGAGCACCCTGGAACAAACATTCCATGACATCATCCAAGAAAACTTCCTGCATCTCATGAGAGAAGAGACCATCCAAACACAAGAGATTTAAAGAACCCCTGTAAGACATCAAAGGAGAAGACCAACTCCTAGGCACATAGTAATTCATGCATACAAAGTAGATATAAAAGAAAAAAATCCTAAAGGAAGCAAGAGAGAAAATTCAGACTACCTACCAGGGAAGATCAATTAGAACAGCAGCAGACTTATCTACAGAAACACTACAGGCTAGAAGAGACTGCAGTCCAATCTTCAAAGTTCTCAAAGATAAACAACTCCAACCAAGAATTCTTTACCCAGCTCATCAGTGATGGAGAATTAAAATCCTTCTCAGATATATAATATCTAAGAGTACATTTTGCCTCCAGGTCAACTCTACAAGAGATGCTTAAGAAGGCATTAAACACAGAAGAAAGGAAAAAAGGAAAAACCACACCCTTCCCATGAATGCAGGGAAACAGAGAATCAACACAGCATGCATCACAACTGCAAAAGCAAACACACACACATATATCAACCCCCAAATCAAAAGAAAACCAGCCAAAAAATAAACAAGCAAACATAAACAGCAACAAACATTATAAGAGTCTCATGACAGGGATAAACTCTTACATCTCAATAAATCAATAAATCAGCCTGAATGTGAATGGACTAAATACACTACTGAAAAGACACAGAATGGAAAACTAACTTTAAAAAGTGACTCAATAATATGCTGCCTCCAGGAAACACATCTCACTATAAAGGACACTCACAAGCTCAAAGTTAAAGGATAGAAAACAAATTTTAGGTGAATGGAATGCAAAAGAAGGCCAGAGTTGTGATCTTAATATTAGACAAAATGATCTTTAGGCTATTAAAAATTTTAAAAGGTATAAAAGGGCACTACATAATGATAAAAGTTTCAATTCATCAAGAAATATCCATCCTAAACATATATGCACTCAACACAGGAGCACCAGCTTTTATAATGCAGTTACTAGTGAAACAAAAAAAGATATTGACCTCTCATTATCATAGCTGGAGACTTAATACCACACTAACAACCCTAGATAGATCATCGAGGCAAACAAAAATGGACAAAGAGATCTGGAACCACAACTTGATGCTTGACCAAATGGGCCTATAGAAACTCCACCCAACAACCATGAAATATACATTCTACTCATCACCACATGGAACATACTTGAATATCAGCCACAACCTCAGTCATAAATCAAGCATAAGCAAATTTCATAAGAAAAGAATATTGCCATGCACCTTCTCAGGTCACAGTGGAATAAAAACAAATATCAACACCAACAAAATTTCTCCAAAATCTACAAAGACATAGACACAAACAGCATGATGTTGAAGAACTCCTGGGTTAACATAGAAATCAAAACAGAAATTAAAAGATTCTTGGAATAAATGAAAATACAGACATATCTTACCAAAACTTCCAGGATGCCATGAAATCAGTACTAAGAGAGAAATTTATAACTCTATGAACATATGTCAAGAAAATAGAAAGACTACAAGTCAATAGCAAAAAAAATCACCTAAGACAGCTGCAAAGAAAAGACCACCAAAACTCTAACTTCAGCAGAAGAATCCAAATCACCAAAGTAAAAACCCAAATACAGAAAATAGAAGACAAAACTATTATAGAAAAAAATAAGTGAAACAAAAAGCTGGTTTTTTTTGAAAGGATACACAAGATCAATGGACCCCAGCCAGATTGGCCAAGAAAAAGAGAAAAAAATTCCAAATAAACACAATCAGAAACGCAAAAGATCAAGTCACAACTGACCATGAAGAAATACAAAAGATTATCAGAGATTAATATGCACACCTCTATGAAAACAAACCTGAAAACCTAAAGGAAATGGAGAACTTTTTGATATCACATAACCTCCCAAGGTTGAAACAAGAAGAAATTGAGACCCTAAATAGACCAATAACAATCCAGGAAAATGACTCCACCATAAGAAAACTACCTACAAAAACAAACAAACCAAAAAAGCCCCTGTACCAGATCACTTTCCAATGGAATCCTACAAAGCATACAAGGAGGAGCTGATGTGCCAATCCTACTGAAAGTATTCCAGGTAATTGAGAAAGACAACTCTTCCCAAATTATTATATGAAGCTAACATCTCATTGACACCCAAACCAGGTAAAGATCCAACAAAGAAAGAGAACCACAGGCCAATATCCCTGATGAACATAAATGAAAAAATTCTCAATAAGATTCCAACAACAAATATCAAAAATCATCTACCATGACCAAGTAGGCTTCATCCCTGGGATGCAGGACTGGTTCAACATTGCTACATGGTAAATATGATTAAATAATCAACAGTTGTAAAAACAAGAACCACATGGTTATGTCATTAGATACAGGAAAAACTTTCAATAAAATTCAGCGTCCCTTCTTGATAAAAACTGTTGAACACCTAGGCATAAAGGGACCATACCTCAAAATAGTAAGAGCCATCTATGATAAACCCACAGCCAACATATTACTAAACTGACAGAAAATGGAAGCACTTTCTCTGAAAACTGAAATAAGATAAAGCTGCCACTCACACCTCTCCTGTTCAACATAGTTTTGGAAGTCCTAGCTAGAGCAATCTGACAAGAGAAGAAAATCAGTGATTATCCAAATAGGAAAATAAGAAGTTAAGTTTTCCCTCTTTGCTGATGACAAAATCCCATATTTTGAAAACCCAAAAGAATCTGTCAAAAACCTCCTCGCACTGTTTAAATGACTTTGGCAAAGTCTCAGGGTACAAAATAAATGTGCAAAAGACAGTCACATTCTTATATACCAACAATAAACAGTCAGAAAACCAAATAAAAAACGCAGTATCATTCACAATAGCTACACACACACACACGCACACACACACACACACACACACACACACACGAAATACCTCAGCATCTTCCTAACCAGAGAATTGAAAATTCTTTACAATGAAGACTGTAAAACACTGCTCAAATCAAATGAACAAACAAATATAAAAATATTCCATGCTCATGGGGTCAACATTGTCAAGATTTCCATTCTACCCAAAACAATCTATAGATTCAATGAAACACCCGTTAAATTATCAACATCATTCTTCTCAGATCTGGAGACGACAATACAGAAATTCATATGAAAACATAAAGACCATGAATAGTCAAAACAATCATTAGCAAAAGAAACAAAGCAGGAAGTATCATACTTCCAGACTTTAAACTTTACTATAAGGCTAAAATAATCAAAACAGCCTGGTAATGGTACAAGAACAGACATATAGAGCAATAGAACAAGATAGAGATTCTGGAAACAAAACCTTAATTTCTCAACCAACTAATCTTCAACAAAGCCTCCACCAGCAACCACTGGGAAGAGGAGAACTTATTCAGTAAATGGTGAAAATTTATGCAGAAAATTGAAACAGGACCCCTACTTATCACCATAGACAAAAATCAACTCTAAATGGATCAAAGACCTAAACATAAAATCTCAAACTGTAAGAATCTTAGAAAATGCAGAAGAAACCCTTACAGACTGGAAATAGGAGACCAATTCCTGATCAAAACCCCAAATGCCCATTTCATAAGAGATAAGATAGACAAGTGGGACCTCATCAAACTGAAAAGCTCCTGCAAAGCACAAGAAACCATCAAGACAGTAGAGAGACAGCCCACAAAATGGGAAAACATATTTGCCAACTGTGTATCTGACAAAGCTCTAACTTCCAGGATATACAAGGTGCTGAAAGAAAAAAACAAACAGCCCTGTTAAAAAGTGAGTAAAAGACATGAATAGGCACTTCTCAAAAGAAGACATACAAATAGCCAGCAGATACATGAAAAAATGCTCAGCTTCAATTTAATCAAAGAAATTCAAGTCAAAACCACACAGAGATTCCACTTAATTCCTGTTAAGATGGCAATCACCAATAGTTCAAAAAAAATTGATGCTGGAGAGGATGTGGAAAAAAAAAGAGAATGCTTCTACATTGTTGTTGGGAATGTAAACTAGTACAATCTCTGGAAAACCGTGTGGTGAGTCCTAAAAGATCTAAAAATTGAGCTTCTATATGACCCAACAATCTCTCTTTTGGGAATATACCCTGAGGAAGGATACCTGCACACACATGTTTATTGCAGCATTATTCACAATAGCAAAAACATGGAACCAACCATGCTGCCCATCGAAAGTGGACTGGGTTAAAAAAAATTGTGGTACATAAACACGATGGAATTTTACAATACAATAAAGAATGACAAAATTATGGACTTCACAGAAACTTGAATGGATTTTGATACAATGATCTATTACAGAAACAAAGAACTGAGTACCACATGTTCTTACTCATAAGTGGACCTTGCACATTTATACTATAAAAAAAGGATTGGCAGTAGAGCAACATAACCAGGGGAGGGGGTACATAATGTCAATGAGGGTACCAGGCAAAGTGAGGACCAAAAGAAAGCTCAAACTTTACCTGTATGATGACCACTTATGTACCGAATCCTGAAATGGATCCCACATTTTTAAATTTAAAAAAAGAAATATATTTTAAGTGTTTTCACTGCCAAAAAAATGTGAGGTTAATTAGCCTTTCCACAATGTGTGAATATTTCATAGCAGAATGCTGTACATAACAAGTATATGCATTTTTTATTTGTCAATTAAAATAAGTAAATACAAAGAAAAAACTGTCTTTTAAAAATATACATACTCTTCAGTACAATTTCTAACTAGAAAATAAGGCATATTTTACATTTATAACATCTTTGGTTAGCAAACTTTCAAAAATGATTATAGATTGCTCATTTATTTTAAAACTTCACCAATATTTTAAAATATCAACCAAAATAGAAAAATATTTACCAATATATTTTTAAAAGAAACTTCATTTTTGAAATGTTCATCTTAATCTAATTTTTCTCTTTTATTGTATTGGTTTACAATTGAAAATCAGTAGTTCTTACTGCTATAGAGGACTATGTTACTTTCTGGCAGGTCTTGATTGCACATATGCTTCCTCTAAGAATAATGAAGAAGCAATCTGCTGATAAGTATACTTTATATCCTTGCATCCAGGTACTTCTGGAACAGTCACTGTCTGTGCCACCTAAGTGGAACTACTTCGACTGCAGTGTACTCACTCTCATTTTAATCATTCCTGTTTTACTTTATACTATTATTTAAAACAACAGGACAATTGATTTTCAAGTATTCACAGAAAAAGGAACCTAACCTGCTCAACAGTAAAAATATAATATTTTGTTATTCATATACACTGAACAAAATGAACAAAAATATTAACTCTGTAAAGTTAAAAAAATCATGTCATAATGTTCACTCTGAATATTATCTTAATTTATGTCCATCATAACACTTAAAATCATAAAATTAAAGAAAAACGTCTTATGCCTCTCTTAAAGCCATTTGAAGAACAAATGTCAATATTAGTTTAATGAATTGAAGTTATTTTATTAAACATATTTAAACACATGCCACTAAATGACATTTTAAAAATTACAAGTAGTAGCAGTGTCTTATTTGTGAGAGTCTCTGTCTTTTTTCTTATGACCTTTTTGTGTCTCTATTTCTTTTTTAAAAAATTATTTTATGGGGGCATCGCAGTGGACTGGACAGCCACTGCAGCGCAGATGCCGCCACCGCCACCGCCGCTGGTAGCACATCACACCACCTGGGCTGGAGGCAATCCACGACTTCAGTCCTTGAAGCCCCTTCAGGGAAGATCTGTGGGGATCGCTGCCACCTCTCCTGTGACTGAGACATCCTGCTTGCCATGAGTCTCCTGCCGTGTGCCCTGAGGCAGGCATCCATCTCCAGTCTCTGTCAGTTCCTGTCCGACCCCACTCCCTCTGGGGCGAGCAGCTGATATAGCACCACCTGCTGGCGATTCAAGGTAACAACACCGAAACGGGAGAAACAAGCTTGAAAAAGACATAGGCCAGAGTGGTGAACGGAAGGTGATCTGAACTGTCCTTCACAGCAGACCAGGGACAACTGGCCCTAACTGCAAACTAATTTACCAGCTTGAAAAGAAAGCTAGAAATCAGAACTGAAAGGACATTGGACTTAAATGAAAAGTCTCAGAGTGTGCTGCATTGATTCTGTTAGTTTAATGACTTAATTCTATTCCTACTGTATTGTTCTTTTTTTTCTCTTCCTTTTCTTCTCTGTGTAACCATATCTTTGTATAGAGGAACAGCAAACCAATAAGGTGGTTGGTTAGCTTGTATGTTAGCATCACTATATGATTTATTTTTTTTTTGTTTGGTAGTTGGTTCGTCTGTAGCTGTGGTCTATTGTTTTTATCTGTTTCAGTATAGGTCTCTCTCTCCATTTGTTGGCACACTTGTTTGTTTCCCCCCTTACTCCTCTATCTCTCCACCCCCTCTTCAACTCACTGTCTGCTCCATTCGCTTCCCTCTGCTAACCACATTTTATTTCAGGGAGTAAACCTACAGCCCCACTGCATGGACAGAATTCCAAGGCAGTGGGAAGTGGGTTCCAGATTATCCACACACCTGTCAGAGAATACAGGACCTGCAGATATATTTTGAATCACAGCTCCCCCCTTAAGTAAATCTCAAAACTGCAAAAAGGACCACCTCCAACCTACAGTGCAACTCCAGAATTGAACAAAGTAAGAGGGCATACATAAAGAATAGGAGATTGAACAAACAGAAGTAAAACCAATCCCTTTACCCCTGAATAACAGAATTAAAGAAGACGGTGACGTGGAGGGAAGGAAAAAGTAGGGAGGGGGGAAAACCGCACAAATGAAGAAAAACCAAAAGAAGAATATAGGTCTCACACAGACCCCTGGGAGATCAGACACTGAGAAAACAGATTCTGGAACACAAACAATGAAGAGCCCCCAGAATGATTGGTCACATGCAACAAACCCAGACATCAAGACATTAATGGAAAGAATTAAAAAATTGAGGAGAGAAAAGAGAAAAATAGGAAGGAGCTGATGTCAGAAATAGCAGCAGTAAAGAATACTGTGATGAAAATGAGTAACAGACTAATAAGCATGGAAAGCAGAATTAGCCAAGAAGAAGAAAGAATCTCAGAGCTTGAAGACCAAAACACAGAACTAACCCAAACTGTCAAAAGCATAGAAAAGAAGCTCAAAAAGACAGAACAAAACCTGCAAGAGATGAATGATCACTTCAAGAGACCAAACCTAAGAGTAATTGGGCTTCCTGAGGCAGAGAGAGAAACAGAAGCCACACTGGAGCAAACATTTCATGAAATCATTCAAGAAAACGTCCCTCATCTCATCAAGGATGAAAAAATTCAAACACAAGAGATTCAGAGAACCCCTGCAAGACAACAAATGAGAAGACCAACTCCCAGACACAAAATAATTCACCTAAACAAAGTAGCTATAAAATAAAAAATCCTAAGGGCAGCAAGAGAAAAAGGCCAGACTACCTACCAGGGAAGATCAATTAGAATAGCAGCAGATTTATCCACAGGAACCCTTCAGGCTAGGAGAGCCTGGAGCCTTATCTTCAAAATTCTGAAAGATAAACAATTTCAACCAGAATAACCTACCCAGCCAAACTAAGCTTCATTAGTGAGGGAAAATTGAAATCTTTTCCAGATATCCAATCCCTAAGAACCTACGCTGCCACAAGATCACCTCTACAAGAAACACTTAAGAAAGTACTGAACACAGAAGATAAAGAAAAAAGAACAACAACATTCTTCACAAAAGTACAGGCAAAAGATTAAAAACACACATGAGCCAACTCCAAAACCCAAAGAAAGACAACAAACAAACAGGAACAACTCTGTAATAACCTTTATGACAGGGATCAACTCTTGCTTTTCAGTTATTAGCCTAAATGTGAATGGACTAAATGCACCACTGAAAAGACATAGAATGGCAAAATGGATAAAATATCATCAGGCAACAATCTATTGCCTTCAAGAGACTCACCTCACTAAAAAGGACACCCACAGACTCAAAGTAAGAGGATGGGAAACAAACTTTCAGACAAATGGAATACAAAAGAAAGGAGGAGTGTTGGGAGCCAGCCATGGAGGCCCACTGAGAGTTAGGGATCAGGAAGGGCCGTTGACTCCGAGACCACTAGGATGAATTCGGGAGCTATTTGACCCCATTTCCTCCCCCTTTCTACTCAGCACTAACCAGATTAAGCTCCTGTGAGCTCAAAACATAAAAACTCTGAGACTGGGATGAACACAAGCTAACTTTTGAAGTTCATTGCTCCCATTCTTCCACAAACTGCGGTTTTGGCTTTCACACAACTTATAATTCAAACTTGTGTCACATCTAAGAACCTTAGTATTGGTCACAGGCTTCTGGGTCATGATCTTAGGATTTATTGAAGGTGTAAATTGTAGAATATAGTTTTAGAAAACAGTCATTTTGTTGAAAGAATGAGGTTGGGTTACTTGCAGGTATCCCACTGTGAACTTTGGACTGGGCCACATTCCAAACATTCTGGGATGGGCCCCTTTTGTTTGTAAAGTAAATACTTAAGCTTCTATAGAATTGTTTAACTTGGCATAAATCAATCAGCTTAGGATGAAAAAGGTTTATAGAATATGTCAGTCACAGATTAGGTTATCCTTTGTTATGGGATTTTAAAATATCATATAAAAAGGGTTTAAAGGCAGTCATTGATTAAGTTTTCATGGATTAAGTTTTCTGGTGGGTGGGAGACGCCCCTCCCACATGTGACTTTGTGTATAAAAGACCCGTTGTAATTCCTAATAACACTCATTTGCTTCTGCAGTAAACTGGAGTCCAGTCTCTTTCTTTCTCTCTTCTTACCCCCAATCACCGACGCCATCTCCACCTTTGGGGTACCTGAACCTGGCTGGAGCTGGTCTCCGGCAGAGGAGTAGCGATCTTAATTTCAGACAAAATACCCTTCAAGCTATTAAAAATCAAAAAAGATACAGAGGGTCACTACATAATGATAAAAAGCTCAATCCATCAACAAGAAATATCTATCCTAAACATATATGCACCAAACATAGGTGCACCAACTTTCATAAAGCAACTTCTAGGAAAACTAAAGAAAGATATTGACTCTAACACCATCATAACTGGGGACTTTAATACCCCACTCACAACCCTAGACAGATCATCAGGACAAAAAATCAGCAAGGAGATCCGGAACCTCAATGTGACTTTGGACAAAATGGACTTAATTGATACCTACAGAACACTCCATTCAAAGACCACAGAATATACATTCTACTCATCACTGCATGGAACGTATTCTAAGATTGACCACGTAATTGGCCATAAATCAAGCATAAGCAAATTTAAAAGGACCGAAATTCTATCATGCACCTTCTTGGACCACAGTGGAATAAAAATAAACATCGACACCAACAAAGTCCCTCAAAAACCCACAAAGACATGGAAACTAAACAGCATGATGCTAAACAACTCCTGGGTCAATGATGAAATCAAAACAGAGATCAAAAGATACCTAGAAACAAATGAAAATGAAGAAACATCTTACAAATCTCTGGGATGCCATGAAAGCTGTAGTAAGATAATTTATATCCCTACAAACACACATGAAGAAAATGGATGGAACATAAGTTAACAACCTAACAAGCCACCTAAAGAAGCTGGAAAAGCAAGACCACAAAACCCCTAATTTCAGCAGAAGAATCCAGATCACCAAAATAAAAGCCCAAATCCAGGACATAGAAGACAAAAAGATAATACAAAAAATCAAGGAAACAAAAAGCTGGTTCTTTGAAAGGATAAACAAGATCGATGGTCCCCTAGCTAGACTGACCAAGAAAAAATGAGAAAAAAACAAATAAGCACAATCAGAACCACAAAAGATGAAGTCACATCTGACCCTGAAGAAATACAAAAGATGATTAGAGACTACTACGTACACTTGTATGGAAACAAACTTGAAAACCACAAGGAAATGGAGGATTTTCTGACATCACGCAACCTACCTAGGTTGGAACCAGAAGAAATTGAGACCCTAAATAGGCCAATATTAATCAAGGAAATCAAATACGTAATAAGAAAACTTCCTACAAAAAAAAAGCCCTGGTCCAGATGGCTTTCCAGCAGAATTCTACAAGACATTTAAGGAGGAGCTGATACCAATCCTACTGAAGGTATTCCAGGTGATTAAGAAAGATAGCACTCTCCCCAAATCATATTACGAAGCCAACATCACATTGATACCCAAGCCAGGTAAAGATCCAACAAAGAAAGAGAACTACAGGCCAATATCTTTGATGAACATAGATGCTAATATTCTCAGCAAGATCCTAGCAAACCAAATTCAGCAATACATCTCAAAAATCATCCATCATGACCAAGTAGGCTTCATTCCTGGGATGCAAGACTGGTTCAACATTCGTAAAACCATAAATGTAATTAAATACATCAACAGATGTCAAAACAAAAACCACATGATTATATCATTAGATGCAGAAAAAGCTTTTGATAAAATCCAGCACCCCTTCTTGATAAAAACCCTTGAACATCTAGCCATACGGGGAACATACCTCAAAGTGGTAAAAGCCATCTACGAGAAACCCACAGCCAGCATACTCCTAAATGGACAAAAATTGGAACCATTTCCCCTGAAAACTGGAACAAGACAAGGATGACCACTCTCACCCCTCCTGTTCAACATAGTATTGGAAGTCCTGGCTCAAGCAATCAGAGAAGAGGAGGCAATCTGGGGTATCCAAATAGGAAAAGAGGAAGTCAATTTATCTCTCTTTGCAGATGACATGATTGTGTACCTTGAAAACCCAAGAGAATCTGTCAAAAGACTCCTTACACTGAAAAAGGCCTTTGGCAAAGTCTCAGGATACAAAATAAATGTACAAAAGACAATGGCATTTCTCTACACCAATAATAAACAAACATAAACCCAAATAAAAAACACAATTTCATTCACAATAGCTGGAAAAAAAATGAAACACCTTGGCATCTTCCTAACCAGAGACGTGAAAGACCTTTACAAGGAAAACTACAAAACACTGCTCAAAGAAATCAAAGATGACACAAACAAGTGGAAAAATATCCCATGCTCATGGATTGGAAGAATCAACATTGTGAAGATGTCCGTCTTACCTAAGGCAATCTACAAATTCAATGCAATACCCATCAAATTACCAGCAACATTCTTCTCAGACCTAGAAAAAACAACACAGGAATTCATATGGAAACACAAATGTCTAAGAATAGCCAGAACAATCCTCAGCAAAAAAAAACAAACAGGTGGTATCACATTATCAGACTTCAAACTTTACTATAAAGCTACAATTGTCAAAACAGCTTGGTATTGGTATAGGAACAGGCATATAGATCAATGGAATAGAATTGAGATTCCAGAAGCAAAACCTCAATTTCTCAACCAACTCATCTTCGACGAGGCCTCCACCACCTACCACTGGGGAGAGGAGAACCTATTCAGTAAATGGTGCTGGGAAAACAGGCTGACCACATGCAGGAGATTGAAACAGGATCCCTATCCATCCCCGTGCACAAAGGTTAACTCCAAATGGATCAGAGACCTAAATGTAAAACCTCAAACCATAAGAACCTTAGAAAATAAAGGAAATACCCTCATGGAAATTGGAACTGGTATCCGATTCCTGAACAAAACCCAAAACCCACAGGTCATAAGAGAGAAAATAGACAAGTGGGACCTTATTAAACTGACAAGCTTTTGCAAGGCCAAAGAAACCATCAAGAGAGCAGGAAGACAGCCTACAGACTGGGAAAAAGTATTTGCCAACACCAGGTCTGACAAAGGCTTAACATCCTGGATTTACAAGGAACTCAAATGTGCTGAAAAGAAAAAAACAAACAACTCCATTATAAAATGGGCAAAAGATATGAACAGACACTTCATGAAAGAGGACATCCGAGCAGCCAACAAACACATGAAGAAATGTTCAACCTCACTAATCATCAGGGAGATGCAAATCAAAACCACACTGAGATACCACCTAACTCCAGTCAGAATGGCAATTATCACTAACTTAAAAAACAACAGCTGCTGGAGAGGATGTAGCGAAAAGGGAACACTTCTACACTGTTGGTGGGAGTGTAAACTAGTGCAACCTCTGTGGAAAGCAGTGTGGCGATTCCTAAAAGCTCTAAATATCAACCTCCTGTATGACCCCACAATCCCCCTACTGGGAATATACCCTGAAGAACTCAAATCACTCTATAAAAAAGATATCTGCACACGTATGTTTACTGCAACGTTGTTCACAATAGCAAGAACCTGGAAACAACCATGCTGCCCATCAAAAGAGGACTGGATTAAAAAAATGTGGTACATATACATGATGGAATACTATGCAGCCATAAAAAAGAACAAAATCATGAATTTTGCAGTAACCTGGATGGAACTGGAGTCTATAATACTGAGTGACCTCTCACAGAAACAAAGATCCGAGTATCACATGTTCTCACTCATATAATGGACCTTGAACATCCAATGTGATTCTATAAGAAAATGACTGACGGTATTGGGAAACTATGGGGTGGGGGAAGGAGATGGGATTAACAGTAGCAATATCCGTCTGGGGATGGGGAAACACTTCTTATCAAAAGGGTGCCTGAATGAAACGTAATTGTCTACTAACCCTTAACTGTACCCCACAAAACCATAATAAAGAATATTGATTATGAAGAAAAAAAAAAAAGAATTTTCTAAGCTCCTAGGCAATAGATTTCTATAAATGATGGCTGAATTTTGTTTACTGTATTATGGAAAAAAAATTAAACGTAAAATATGTGTGTAACAATGTTCAGAATTTCCTTTTGTTGTGGGGTATTGTGACTACAATTCCTTTGACGTTAGGAGCAAGTCAGACTTTGTGTATTATGACTGTTCATGTGGCCAATTAATGTCAGATGAATTTCATGCTAATAAAAACAATTTTACTTAAAAAAATTATTTTATTTTAGAGATGTGGAATACAATTCAGGATTAGATATATAAGTGGTCATCGTACTGGTAAATTTGGGACTCACTTTGGTCCCCATTTCACCTATTTGCCTTCTTAGGATAAAAATTCAAATGGCATTAAACATTTATTTTTAATGCAGAAGTGCTTTTTCCTAACATAGAGTTTGTTTTGTTTCTGAAGATTTTCATAATCTAGAACTGCATAGAATGAAACATTTTCTCAGCACCTCTTTCAGATTCCCCATTTATTCCTGTAAAACATTGTTCTTGTAAAACTGAGTTGTTCTTGCCTTCTCCACCTATGGTTACAATTATGTGGGGGGAGCCCCCAAAACTGTAATTTATTTATTTATAAACAATTGTCTATTTATTCTTACATGTTTAAACTTCACCTTCAAAGGACTTTCTGTTGAGACACTTCTTTTAGGGCTCAAAACAGTTTTTGAACTCATCAGTTTTGATGCCTTTTAGTGTCTCTGCTGCTTTTTATTTCACCTCTTCCATAAAGGCAAAGTGTTTCCTTTTGAGTACTTTTTTCATCCTGGAAGACAAACAAGCAAAAATTGCTCAGACCAAACCTGGTGACTGAAGAGGTTGTGGCACGGTGGTCATGCCATTTTTGGTTAAAAACTGATGAACATTCAACTAGGATTTTGCAGTGGGGAAGAGAATTGGACTCAACTCTAAAGAATGCATGGGCAAGTGGGAATTTATAGTCAAGATCAGAGTGGGGGTCAGTGGTTGGACATCAGTGGTAAGGGGGTTTCTGACTAAACTGACCAAGCAGGATTCTTGCTGAAGACAGGCCAGGATGATAGGACATTACCCCAGATGATGGAGGATGAAGGACTCAATCAAATATTGAGGGTAATTAGACATTGTGGGTAGGGGGTTCTTGCTAAATTGACTTAGCAGTGTTTTTTGCTAAAATTGCCTTTTACAAAGAACTGATTGACCTAGAAGGTTCAGTAATCTGACCAAAGTTTGGTGCAGCAAAACGTCTTTGTCAGATACCCACCACTCCGATTGAACAGATTTTTGTCATATTTTCTTAACGTCTCTTCCTCTTCCCACAATATTAAGATAAAAAAAATTAAAAACTCAATTTGTGATACTTTCTACTCTTCTCCAATTTCATTCTCTCACTTTTCTTTATAATTTCTGGAGGGTATTGTCTGTTTCGTTTCTATGGTTACCAAATGTGTTTTCATCTTTCATTAATTTATGTGTTTTAAAATTCTACAGAATATATTGTGATTTATATATCATCTTAAAACAATATTGAGTGGAAAATGCAAATTATAGAATTATGAAAATCCTGCAACGGTTAAAATGAAAGAACTTGATTTATATGTGCTAACATGAATGAATCTTAAAAACGTGTTATGCAATATAAGTGGTTTTGTAATAATCTGGTGTAGATATATATATATATATATATATATATATATATATATATAAAATTTAATAACTTGCAGCTGTGTAGTTTTTGCCACATAAATATGCCACAATTTATTTATTCAGTTTTTGATTAAAGGATATTTAGCTTGTTTCCAGTTATTACAAGTAATGATATAATGAATATATATCTATGTACTTACATGAAAGATTCTTTAAGGTATATGCTAAGGAGAAGAAATGCTGACTTATTGATCAGGTATATTTCCAACTGTTATAGGTATTTTCAAATTATGTTCAAAGTGGTACCATTTTACACTAGCTATATATGAGAAATACTGTTTACTCATATCCTCATGATAACTTGTATTGTCCTTCTCTTAGAAATCTACACTCACTCCTAGTGAACATCTTTTCACATAGTTGACATTAATGTTTATTCTTCTATAATTTGTATGTATATTTATAAGCATGCTTAGCATGCTTATATATACACATACAAATTATAGAGGAATACATATGCTTATGTATTCCGTTTTACATTGAATTGTTTCTTTTTTTCAGGTAGAGTGCAGAAGTTTTTATGTGACCCAGATACTCCAAATTTATCAATTACATATTTTGAAAATATCTTCCTGTGTCTTATCTTTCAGTTTTCATTGGGTCTGATTTATTTATTTTTAATTTTTTAATTTTTTAATTTTTATTTAGTTATTTTCTTTATATTTTGTGCTTTTCTCTCTCGTTTGATAAATTTGTCCTTACTCCAAAGTCAGATATATTTTTTCTATATTTTCTTCTAAAAATTGTAAATTTGTACTTTACATATTTAGGTCTTTAATTAGGGAGTCTGTATGTCCCCTTCTGCCAAACAGGATCCCAAATGTTTTAGAATTTATTACAGATTTTTCACTATATGATGAAATAGTATGATTAATAGTTGCATTAGAATAACTCATTACTTCTTCAGACCTTCTGAAGAGCAGAGCTCTCCTTTAGATTTCTGCCTTCTACCAGTGTCTTGCATCGTGTCTTCCAGCATAGTATACAGAGTTCTAATTTTAAACCATTATAAATCTGGTCAATGACAATCCTTCTCTCTTGTCCAGCCCCTTTTTTCTTCTTTTAAAGGATATAGTAGCAATGAAGTGCTTTCTGACATAAAAAAAAAAACCACTGATTCCTTACAGTGCTTTTGCTTGTAAAGGTATTATACTCTACTGTCCTTGCCAGCTACTTTGTGTACCAGCAGTTTCCTGTGAGCCTAGAAAGCAGTGCCTAGAAGGTAGTCTAAACTCTCTTACTGGAGTGACTTTGTCGTCTAACGCATAGTGTAAATCTGTAGCCATTTGTCTATTGTTTGACTATGCTCTTTAAATTTTGTAATGTTATTTTTGCAGCAGTGATCTCAATATAAAAAGTACATATTTAATACAAAATTAAGTATTCAATTTCAGTTTCTCAACAAAGCTGATGAAGAAACATACAACTTACAGGATACATGTGTTAACATTTGCCATTCACTATAGAGATCCTAGTAACAGCACTGACCATGAGAAGATCAGAAAATACAAAACTGCTGAAGAAATATCAATATCTGCTTCAAAATGGAGTGGCTAATCAGAGAAGCCTAAATATAACAATTTAAGATGTGCAGATGCAAAAAGGTGGATTATGTAACTCTCTGTGAAGCCTGACTTTTCATTTAGCTCTAATAACTATTCTTCTAAAGTAATTTTACTCATTTTTGATCCAACATTTTTTTGTGTATGTGTTAAAAGTGAATTCACAGCTATTAATGTATTACTTCAATTGGCAAAAGTAAAGTTTTTCAGAGTTAAATGATATGAGTTTTTTCTTGTGGTGTTTCCCAATTTTAAGTAGAAAATTAGTTAATGTTATTTGAATCACATCTTAATTTTTCACCTTGTTCATAAAATCAAAGCAAAGCTTTTGGAAATTAATTCTGTCTGAGGCAAAGCATCAGATTTTATTTTTAATGTTATTGTAAATTCAGTTATAATAATCAGCAGTGGATATGTTATTAATTTTTATGGTAATAATGTGAATACAAATTTATTTGGACCACAGAACAGTGGAAAACAATGTTCTTATCAAATCAAGCACCTTATAAAACATATAAGAAATACACTTAGAAATATTTGTAGGGTAAAGATAACTAAACCGAAAACATGAGGATGTGAATATTGAAGAAAACAATACTTCAGACTATAAATACATGATTTCTTCCTTGCTAGCTGTCAACAAATGAATCTTAGAAGTATTTAACCCTTTGAGTATTAACGTTACACATTAAACTGATGTCCTACAAAGATATGCAACTTTAATGTAGATTTATTTTGTAAAGCTTGATTATTTTTTATGCAAAATTATTTGGAAAATTTTAAAGATTTCTTTTATTATTATTATTATTATTATAAAGATGTGGAGTACAATTCAGGGTTAGGTATACAAACGTTGATTATGCAGGTACCCTTGTTGTTGAGGTGTGCCCCTCCATCCCCTAGCAGTTTCCCTCAAGTGTCAATCCCACCCCTCCTCCTCTGGCAGTTTCCCACCACTGCTAATCCATTTCTTATAGTATTGTAATTGTTCAAGGTCCACTTATGAGTGGGAACATATGGTACACTATTCTTTGTTTCTGTGATAGATCACTGAGTATGATCGACTCTAAATCCATCTAAGTTACTGCAAATTCCATATGTTTGTCTTTCTTTATGGCTGCATAATTTTCCATTGTGTATATGTACCACATTTTTTTAATCCAGTCCAGCTTCAATGGGCAGCATGATTGGTTTCATGTTTTTGCTATTGTGAATAGAACTGCAACAAACATGTGTGCAGGTATCTTTTTTGTAGAATGATTTGAGTTCCTCCAGGTATATTCCCAACAGGGGAATTGCTGGGTCATATGGGAGGTCAATTTCCAGTTCTTTCAGAAATTACCACACTGTCTTCCAAAGAGGTTGCACTAGTTTGCACTCCTACCAGCATTGCAGAAGCGTTCTTTTCTTCTCTGCATCTTCACCAGCATCTGTTGTTGTTTGTTTTATTAATGGCCATTCTTACTGAGGTTAGGTGGTATCTCAATGTGGCTTTGATATGCATTTTTCTGATGATTAGTGGCTTTGATATGCATTTCTCTGATGATGAGTGAGGCTGAGCACTTTTTCATGCCTGTTGGCTACCCATATATCTTCTTTTGAGAAGTGTCTATGCATGTCTTTTGCCCTCTTTTTAATGGGGCTGTTTGTTTTTTTCCTTTCGACACATTTGAGTTCCTTGTAGAGCCTAGATGTTAGGTCTTTGTCAGATATAGAGTTGGCAAGTATTTTTTCCTGTTCTGTGGGCTGTCTCCCTGATCTCTTGATGGTTTCTTTTGCTCTGCAGAAACTTATTAGTTTGATGAGGTCCCACTTGTCTATCTTATTTCTTAAGGTATGGGCACTTACAGTTCTGATCAGGAATTGATTGCCAGTTCCTATTTCCATAAGGGAGTCCCCTGCGTTTTCTAAGATTCTTATAGTTTGAGGTTTTACGTTTAGGTCTTTGATCCGTTTAGAGTTAATTTTTGTGTATGATGATAGGTACGGGTCCGGTTTCAATTTTCTGCTGTGATCAGACGGTTTAAGTCTTCTACAAAGGTAGTTAAGCTAGTTTTAGTTTTGAGAATTTTGGCAAACTGAAGCTATTAAAAACAGTGCTTTCAAACAAGCCTGTCCTTATAAAATTTACAAAGGACCAATATAATATAAATTACAAATGGCATACAAGATTTAATTTTGAAATATTTTCACTGTCTTGATTTAGTGGAATAATGTTCTGCTGGCTCACCTATTTTTAATTAAATATATTTATATTCTCTGGAAATTGAATGAAATTGATTAGACAATTTGTTGAAAATTTCAAAATATTCTTACGTTAATACAACTTAATGGCTGGGCTCGGTGGCTCAGCCTGTAATCCCGCACCTTTGGGAGGCTGAGGTGAGTGGATTGCCTGAGCCCGCGGGTTCGAGACCCACCTGGGCAGCGAGAACTCATCTCTACAATAAATAAAAAAATCAGCAGGGCATGGTAGCACGCGCCTGTAGTTCCAGCTACTTGGAAGGCTGAGGCAGAAGGATCGCCAGAGCCCAGCAGGTTGAGGCTGCGTTGGCCGGGAGCGGCCACTGCACTCCAGTCTGGGTGACAGAGTGAGACTCCAACTCAAACAAAACAAAACAAAACAAAACAAAAACAACAACAACAACAAGAAACAACTTATATCATGACTTTTTACATATGATATTTGGCAAAAAAAAAATACTATAAACAGAGGTAAAAAACATAACTCCTCCCAAAATTTTATGGTTAAAACAGACAAAGAAAACACCCAACAGCAACTTACAAAAGAAAGAGATTGAGCAAATGGAATCTTGCTCTGTACTTAATTTAATAAAATATTATTGTGTATAAAGACATGTCTACTGAAGTGGTCAACATTTTAAAATCTACTATCCCTAGAATGCAACTTTGAAAGTGTTGCAGAGAATTTTTGGAAAGATAAATTAAAAATTAAAAACATGAGAATTATATATTTTAAAAGAATAACACCAATGATACAGTTTCAGTTATCTATATGGTGGAAAAAATAATTACCATGTGTGTCTATCAAAAATAATTGTTCTTTTTCTGTTATGTATTAAGACAATCTATGTAAAAACTTTCCTGTTTAATACAAGAATATATGCTATTTCTATTTTTAGAATGCATTTCATTTTTGAAAATATTTTTGTATAGAACTAAATTATAATTTACTGGCATATTCAAATAATTGTAAACAAATATTTTAAAATAACTATGTCAAAATTAGTTTTAATTATTTTCTGCATCTCCTTTCACTAAAAACATTCTTAGTCTAGGCAATAAATCATATGGTCACCTTAATTACATTCATCTGGAATTAATTTTTGTGCAAAGTAGGTGTCAACATTTTTTTTCCCAATTGTCTAAACAAATTGTTTGTGTAGGATATCTACTTCTTACTGTCTTGTTACTGTACCACTGATATATGATATATTATATCCTCTATCTTTTTTCCTCAAAATTATCTTTGAACTTCACCATTTTAATTCATATTATGAAAGTCGTTGTTCTAAAATTAGTTTTTCCATTATTGAACAATTAGGAATGCTACTAATTTTTTCATGACTTTGTATGCAGATACTTTTCTGAGCTCTTTAATTAGTTCAAATAGTTTGACTTAGATTAAAATTGTGTCATCTAGAAAGTGTCTCCTATATTTATCTCTTTAATGTATTCTTTGTGTTTTACTGGACTGTCTGGGCCTACTAGAACAATACTGTACTTATAAAGAGAGAGTGGATATTCTTATTCCTGACCATAAAGAGAACATTTCTAATGTTTTTCCATTAAGTGTAAAGTTTAGTGGAGCTTAGGGAGATACCCTTTTTCGGGTTAAAGCTAAGAGAAATGATCATAAATTAGTATTGCATTTTATTAAGTGCTTCTGCTATAGGTACTAAGATGATTTATTTGCCTCCCATTTGAATCTATTTTCCTCCTATTCTATCCTATTTATTAATGTAGCAAGCTACACTTTAAAATTTCTAATGTTAAGCCATTTGCTCATGCTGAGATAAACACAGCAATTATTTATGCCTCATTAAAAAATATAGCTTACTTATTGTTCAAATATTTCATCTAAACTTTTATGTATAAATTACAGAGGTTGGCTTAGATGCTTCCTTTCTAATAGTACTATCTTGGAGCGTTGAGGTGATAATAATTTCAGAAAAATGATTTGGAAAACACATCTTATTTTTATATGCTACATAAGAAATTATAGAAATTTGGGGTTAACTGTCTGAAGGTTGGGTTAAAAACTCAGCAGTGATAGTCTGTAACTGCCACTGTTTTGTGAGTAAGTGACAATTGCTAAATTGATTTTAGAGTTACATATCAAATCAGGCTTTAAAAAAATCTTCTTGAGTCAGGTCTGTTAATTTCTATATATTTTCTAGGAAATCCATGTTTCCTGAAATTTAATTTGAAATTTAAAATTTTAGATGTATTGACTTAGGCATATTTATTATATCTTGTTTTTTAAAGTTTCTGTATCTATTTTTTGTTTTTCTTCTTAATATTATTTATTTTTGTCCTCCGTCTTCCTAGTAAGTTTTTCATGACTTATGTGTTTTATTATTCTATATAAATATCAGCTTTTAATTATTTTCAGCTTTTTTATTTAGAAGTACATTATTTAAAGGTGTTTTAATTTATAAAATTTATGGAGAATTTTTTGGTTTATATTTTTCTCATTAATTTCAATGCCATGTAAAATACACTATAAAAGTTTGGACTATGAGAACAGAAACACAATTTTCTTAATAGATTTGCTTAACTCTGTCTTTCTGTATGTCTAAGACTTTTCAAATTGATCAGTGAATTTACCCTTCATGGCCTCACCAGGCTAAGTCGCATAGACTGTGTTTGAGAAATATGACAGTTTATGTTACACAATAAAGTGTTATATATAACATTTCTATGACATGCTTTTGCACTCAAGCAGAAGTTCTTTAAAAATATCACAAATACCAGCCTCACAGTAGATTAATAAACTTAGAAGCTCTGTGGGTCAGACCTACACCACTGTAGTTTTTAAAAGCTACTTGTGTGAGTTTAGTATGCACCCAGGACTAATAATTAGTGCATTAGGGTCAGAGAAGGCCAAACACATGACAGTGAACATGAAAGCACTTATTGAGACATAAAAAAAACACCAAAAAACTTTCATGTTGAATACAAAAAATTCAAATAGAGCTACTCATAGAAGAATGACAAAATAAACCCCACAACATGATAGAGATGCATAAACAGTTGAAGAATTCACAACTTTATTCTGAGTAACAAGAAAGATCAACAACGAAGCTTTAATTTCAAGTAACTTAGAATTTACATAATATATATATTTTATCTGTCAATTTAAAACATACTAAAAAGTTTAAATAAATTAGAATTTGAAGCACAAAAACATTTTTAAATGATACAAGGAATATAATTTTATATTGGCAAAATTTACAGTCCTCAACAATCATACAATAATCATGAATCTCTACAAACTGAATAATAGCATGAAAATACATAAAGCAAAAATTATGTGAAATGCAAGGAGCAATTCACAGACAATCACTCTGGGAGAATTTAAAATACCTCTTTCATTGTTGGCAGATCAAGGAGATTGAAAAGAAATAATGACAGAGAATCTGAGTAATATGGTTATAAAGGTTGAATTAATAAATATATATTAGTCATATACATGTGCCACAAGTATTTTTGGAAGGAAATGTAAATTATGCAATAAATTTAATATGATAATCTAGGCATAAAAGCATGGCAGATTTACAAAGAGAAATTGAGAACCAAGTGGGAAGAAAGGAAAAAAAAAGCAGTGGGCTACAGACACCCTTTACACAGGTGGTGGTCATCAGATGTAATTTAATTCTTTTCAGATAGATGATATTTTACTTATATTTTCCTCTTTATATTGCAAACACTACATTTTTATTACATATAATTTATAAATTTTTAAAAATGTTTTTCAAAAAGAATGAAGTGACTAAAAGCCCTGCCACATAATCAAATTATAAATATTATCAAACTACATATATTAATCAAATTACACATAAAATTTAACAAAAATATATCACAAAGCTCTTGTTGAATCTATTTACAAGGAGTGCTAGAGAAATCTGTTGAATATACAAAATGGAGTTTATTAAACATGCTGAGCAAGGGACACTATTTTGGCAAATTATCAATATGGCCCAAGGGGGGAAGTTAAGGAAGTGTGTTTATGTAATTTCGGAAACTATAGTTACGAATGGGCTTATTGAAGTAGGTTATTCAGTAACCTGTAGGTTAGACATAGATAAGTTTCTTGTAGGCAATTTAAATTAAAATAGGGTAAGCATTCAAACCTCTTTCTTTTTTACTTTTAATTTTTTTTTTTATTTTAAAGATGTGGGGTAAAAATCAGGGCAAACCTCTTTTTTATCAGTTCACAATCTTCCCCTGACTGACCAGGCACACTGGACGTGACCATCTTGAGGGCTGGCATGTGTATCTACCAGTGCAGTAAATCACAGAAACTATACACAATTACCCCAATCAAAGACATGATGTTCTAAGAAAAATCCAAATCTAGTTAGGCAATAACTAAATTATTTAGAAGGTCCATGTGACCATAGAAGTTTGAGAAATTGTAGTCAAAACTCGTGACCGGACACCTGCAGCCCACTGTCTTTGCTCATGGTTTGCTTCCTAATCGTAAAATTATATAGAGCTTCTTGTCAAAGGCAAGCATGCAACCTTTCTTTTAAGGCAACCATGCCCTTTGGGCATATCTCAGCTCTAGATGCTTTAGCCCTTCAGGTGGTCAGGGTCAAGTTCAGGTTGGAGATGGTCAGGTTCCTTCCTTAGTTTATGGGAAGACTGAAAGGATCATTTCATTTTATTGCATGTGTTAGTTGCTTAGGTTTTTAGGGGTGTCCCATAGTACTAACAGAAAGTTGGTGTTGGCTCTGGGCTAAGAACACTTACCTTTTACTTTTTAACCAAATAGTTGATTGGTTTTATTGTCTGTATTTGTTCCTTTCATTTCAGGGTACAATAAAGGAAAAGTCAAAACATGTTTATGACTTTCACTAAAGGAACAAAATAAACTTCTGTTTTATTTATCTTTTAAATTAAAATTTAAAGTTATTTACCTAAACATGGATAAGGTTTTTATACTATTGATTTTAAAGTAGATAAGTGTCCATTTTTTTATTCTGCAAAACTGATTATGAGAATTTGAGATTAAATTTAGAATTTTATTATTTGCTGAGATGCAGCTCACCTGAAGTGCCTATTCTTTTTATGTATAGAGGTTCTGGAATTATTTTCAGGTGCAATTTGCACATCCTACAAAACACAGTGACTAAGCAAAAACGTGTGTGAACAAAAACAACAACAATAGAAGAGAAACAAGATTTCAAAACTCCAGAAGTACATTCTTTTATAGGCTGATATATAACTTTTAAAATCATCAACTCTGCCAAAAAAAATTTTAGTCATGACAGTCACATTGCAACTACACTTCTTCAAACATGGATTGTTTAAAAGTCTCTGAACTTTTGTCCTTTCTTTAACTTTCACACTGTATACAATCTTTCCTTTGAGATATCACCTCATTTATTTCAAGAAAGCAACATTTTAAACTTTTTTATGAGGCACATTGAAAAGATCTGTGAGTCATGATTCACAATCCAAAATTCTAGCACCCTCCCACTGCATTGTGTCAAATCTTAAAACACACAAATATATTATGTGCCAGTGGTTGGAGCACACCCCTCTAATATATTCACTCCAGTTCTCCAGTCCCTCTCCCTACTGCTTGTATTGCCTACATTTATTGTTGCATGTTGCCATGGAGCTGCTGCATTATTCAAAATAACCAAGGTATGTAATCACTGTAACTATTTGCTAAGTGTGGTTTCTTATGACTGAAATCTCAGCATTTTGGGAGACTGAGGTAGAAGGATTACCTGGGCCTAAGAGTTTAATATCAACCTGAGCAACATAGCAAGATCCAGCCTTTTAGAAAAATTTAATTATAAGCTGGTTATGGTATCAGGTATCTGTAGTCCCAGCTACTCAGGATATTGAGTTAGAAAGAGGACTGGAGCCCAGGAGCTAGAAGCTGCAGTGAGTTGTGATCATAGCACTGTAATCCAGCCTGGGCAATAGAGCAAGTCCTTGTCTCAAATAATAAATAAATAAATAAATAAATAAATAAATAAATAAATAAATAAATAAATAAATACACATATATACATACATAATAAATAAAAAATACAAAACCTAAGTGTTGATTCAACCCAGTAGATGAATGGTTAAAACTGTGGGATATATTCAAAATGGAATACTATTTAGCCATAAAAAAGATGAACATCCTATCATTTGAGACAATATGGATGAACCTGGAAGACATTAAGTTAATTGAAATAAGCCAAGCACAGAAAGGCAAGTACCACATGATCTCACTTATATGTGGAATCTAAACATTGCATTTGTAGAAACAGATAGGAGAATAGAGGTTACCAAGGGCTGGGGATGGAGGGAGTTGGGGAGATGTTGGCCAAAAGTACATAAAATTTCAGTTAGGAGAAATAAATTCAAGAGTTCTATTTTACAATATTGTGACTTTAGTTGATAACAATATATTGTATTCTCAAAAATCATTAAAAGAATAGATTTAGTGTTCTCACCACAAAAAAATAAATATGTGAGGCAATACATATGTTAATTAGTTCAGTTTAGCCATTTCACAATAATACATATTTCACATCATGTTGTATGTGATAAGTATATATAAATTATATTTTTTGATTAAAAAATAAATAAAGCTCTTCCTCTTATAAGAAAGCGGTCATGAATATCTACTAATAATAGGAAAATACATAACATTTCAAAAAGATAATGTAGCTGCTAGGTATCTTTTATTCTGCTTGTTTGAGCCCATGTTCCTGTTTGTCTGTAAGTTTTATTTTAGACAACACACTTCTCAAAACTTGACTGGGTAATGCATATACACATGAGAAATGAAACAAATGACGTTTGTTCTTAAGTTGTTTAAGATTCTTATCTGGAAAATAGACTAATACACAAACCACGTACAATGCCTGATATTACACCCACATATCAAAATATAGATTGAAAAATTGTGCGTTACAGATACCAGCATTGAAAGGAGATAATGATCAAGGAGGGCAAGGGAAATTAAAGGAGGCCTTAGTAAGAAAGTGAGGCTTAAACTTTAAGGAATAGATAAATTTTATGCAACCAAAATGAAAATGGATTATCAAGTAAACCAAATACAAGCTTTACTGGTTGATAGGTGGAGAAACCAATCTAACCAGATTTGGTGGATGTCAGAGGTAGACATAGTGTAGACCAAGGTGAAAGAGGTAGAATGCGGTAATATCGTTGCTGGCTCTGACAAACGGGACTCCACATATTCTTTCTGTCATTCAGTTTAATAAATATTATGTCCTCACATGGCAGGCCCACGTGTTAGGTAAGAGGGAATGTTTGAGAGGCTGTGTGGGGGAAATGATAAATAGTTTGGCAGCATCAAATGGTATTTAGAACAGTTATTCTAGCATTAGTCTGTAGAAAATAGGTGTTTATTAAGAAACTGTTTCATAAAGCAGATTTCCAGAAGAAACAAAAGTATTTTGGGTCCCAAATAATGTACTTTAGTCAGGAAGATTTGTCATTTTCAGTCCATTTGTGGGTTTTCTAACAATTTATTCTCAGTTCTGAATCATCAGTGCTGCTCTCAGTTACTGATTTGTATAGTGTGAGTTATGCTCACAAATATACATTAGTTTTCTTCTGGGCTAGGCTCCCTGGCCAACTCTTTCTTTTATCTTTGATTGCTCAGCTGCAGTAACCTCTCATTCTCTAACTTACATTTTCTCAAAAAATAGAGGAGTGTTCGTTTTCCATCACTGAGCTGCTTCTATTACGTTCAGGCATGTTTCTTTCTCTTATACTTTTACAAAGCTTTTCAAACCCAAAATATAATATAAACAAATGCATTTTCCATAGTTCGTGAGGGTGAGGATGAGAGGAGAGTGGAAGGGGTTAGGGACTATATTTATGCAGCCAAAGAAGAAATAAATGCTTGTGATGCTCAAAAGATAAAGTAACATTTCAACTCTTCTTCAGTTATACTTGTTAAGATCTTTTTACGATTCCTATAAATAAAACTGGAAATGGAACTATAAATTACAGAAGAAATGGACTATGTGATTGCCCATGATTTAAATGAAACTGTAGTAGTTGAAAGGATTATTTCAGGAAAAAACATGCTCTGATATTCTTCTGCAATGCAAATATGCTCTATATCAGGTATCAACACTTCTTATGACCAACTGGGCTATTGTGAGTTTATTATAAGAAAGATAATTTTAAATGACAGCATAATAGCTATTGAGATATGACCTTAGAGGTTAGTAGGCGATGGGTTAACTTATTACAGGAAATAACTGCTTCTCATTTTCATTCACCAGGAGGCATGAGTCAGAGTAATTCGACAAGGCTGAAATTTCAGGGCTTTGCAAGGGGCACAGGTGAAAATATAACTTGTAAAAATTGGAGACTAATTATCCTGCAGCTATGAAATAGTGACCACATATATTCCTCTGCATAAAGTGATAATTTGGGAACAGTTCAGTGGAATGGATAGTAAACAACACATTTCTTTTAGAGTCTATAAAATGCTCAGACTATGCTCATTTGAATTATAATTTCTGATTTGACTGGGAGATGTTCTCATAAGGTAAGAAACTAATAAACTGAAATGTCTGAAAACAACATACTTGCTTTAATAAGACTCTTCAGACTTTAGTAATTTAGTAATCTCTGCATGACTAACCTATGTAAATCAGTATCACTTTCATAGGCTAAATTATAGCTGACTCACTAGACTGAATACTGCAAAAAGAAAATAATTTCTGTGCCACACTTTAGAATAGTAAACAAACAAAAGATGAAATATTTTCATTTAGTGTTTGAGCAAAAAGATCACTTGATCTGGCACTATATAATTTTTTAAGAATCCAGGTAAGTGCAATAAGAAAATTTAAACAGTTTGAGAATTATTTTTCTGGTCAAGTTGGTTATCTCAAGCATGCGGAGACTAAGAAAGGTTTTTCTTTTCTTTTGTTTTTTCTTTTGAGTCAGGGTCTCACTCTGCTGCCCATTCTGGAGTGTTGTGGTATGATTACAGCCCATCACAGCCTCAACATCAGGGTTTAGGTGATTCTTCTGCCTCAGCCTTCCAAGTATCTGGGACTGAAGGTATGCACCACCACATCCAGCTAATTTTTTTTATTTTTGTAGAGATGAGGCCTTGCTGTGTTGCCCAGACTGGTCTTGAATTCCTGGGCCTAAGCAATCCACCCACCTAGGTCTCCCAAAGTATTGGGATTACAAGCATGAGTCACCACGCCTGGTCCAATGAAGGTTTTGAAGAATTAGGATTTCATTTACTATGATAGAGAGGGAAAACAAAGTTGACACATAAAATATCTTAAAATTAATCAGACTTTACAATTACAGTACATTTCTTTGATGGTGAGAAAAATAAGTAAATGTACTTTGAGATAAATTGGCTTGGAAGCAACCAATTTAAGGGCAGTTATTAACTTTATCCATCAAAGTAGTGATATGTCATTTAAAAAATCATAATCAGTTCTTGGAACGATAAAGCCCACCAAGTCTATTATCGATTGCTTCACAAATTGGCATTATCATTTCTTTTTCTCTGTGGTATTGTTTGTATTATTTTGACATTCATACAATTAAAATATTACCCATCTAGGTAAAATCATGTTTTCATTAGTATAAAACAAAACCTAGGGTCTGAAATGATTAAACAGTAACAGAGAGTCAGCAATTGAACACTGGAAGATGGTAAGGTTACATGATCACATTTACATAATGTGATGGCATGTATTAATAATGCTTCTAAAGTTAATTATATGAAATGAAGCTCTGCCATGAAGGTAGATAGACCAAAGTTCTCAAAAAGTAGTGAACACTCTGATTCTCAGTCTAAAAGGCTTACTTTGCATTACATAAATAAGTCACCTGATTATGCCACCTCTTTGGTTTTTTAATATGCAAAATCAATATAAATACTATTATAACTATTCCTCACCTGCCTGATTGGATGTGATTAATTAAGGGAGGATTCAGCTTAATCATCAGGTACCTGGCCCCTGCAGCCTGCCAGCTCACATCTGCCTCAGTCTTTGACCCCTAAGTCAGTGAACTCTCAAGCCCCCATTTGTATAACTCAGCATTAAATCACAACTCTTCTGCAAGTTTTGTTCTGCCTTTCTTCCTTAGCCATTACAATAGATGTTCTAACTGATTCTTTGTAGGTCTGCTCAGAACTTTGAGTTCTTAAACTACTCTGCATAATTCTAATTTTACATTATATGTCCAATTTTACTTTATATATTGAATTTTAAAACAAACCCATACAATATTGTCATACATTCTAACCTCATTATTATGCTGTTCTTTTATACTAATTCTCATTTTATGCTGTTTCATAATGTCTCTGCCTCATGAAAGTAAGAGAACAGTTGCAAAAAAAAGTGCAAAATCCACAGCTTTTTTATAAATACCAATAGCTAATTAAAATAGTACTGAAAATGGTTAGAACATATCCAAGATACAAAATCAGGACTTATTATGATTAATATATAAAAAGCATACATAATTTGAAAAAGGCCTAATTAAAATAGGCAAATAATAATAACAGACAAACAGTAATTGACAACAGAAAAATTATGAAAGCCACCACAGAAAATGTTCAAATATTTTACTTGGTTATTTCTTTCTAAGAGGGCAATTAAATACATTGTTTTGGAAATGTAAATGGATACAAATATATTTAAGGGTGATTTGCAATATACAGCTAAAAACCTTGAAAAGAGCTATAAAATTGGATGTAATAATTTGTCATAGATTTTCTTTTATTGCTAGAGAAAAACCATGGGCATATACAAAGATTTCTGTACTAAGATGGCAAAATAGTGCAAAAATCTAAACGCTCAAGAAAAGGGTGGATAATGAATAAGCAATATTGTAGTATAGCCTAATGGAAAAGGGTAAAAGGCACAATTATCAGATTGCTTGAATTCAAATCATAGTTTTTTACTTATGAATTGTACAGCTTTGAGTATTAATTTCAGCTCTCTGTACCCTGGTTTTCTAATTTATAAAATGTAATGGTAATTAATAGAACTTATCTAAAAATATTAAGGAGATTAAGGTAGATATACTATAAGCATTTGGAACAGTGTCTAATACATAGAAACACACAGTAAAATTTATCTTTTGTTGTTTGATGAAATATAATGCAGTCACAAAACCATGTTGGAAAATATTAGTAATGTGAAAATCATGAACACTATTAAGTAATTATGTATGTATAAACAATATCTCAATATAATGAAGTCAATATTTTTTAACTACTTTCTAATGATCTTCCCTTTTCCTGGTCCAGTCTCTGCAGCTGTTCCACACTTAGAATCTCAGGAAACAAGAGAGTGAACGTCACTCAGGGAAAAAAAAAAGCACAGGCAAATCACTCTTGGTGCAGTTCTGATACACTGGAATTCTAAGTACCATAATTTAGTTAAATAACACCAGTCCCCTAACAACATGATGTAAACTTCAGTCATTATGATATATTAGTTGTGGGTAATTGGGCAAAACGTATACTTTTTTTTTTTGAGTTGGAGTCTCACTCTGTCACCCAGACTGGAGTGCAGTGTCCGCTCCCGGCCACCGCAGCCTCGATCTGCCGGGCTCCGGCGATCCTTCCGCCTCAGCCTTCCAAGTAGCCGGAATTACAGGCACGCGCTACCACACCCGCTGATTTTTTAATTTATTGTAGAGATGAGGTCTCGTTGCCCAGGTGGTCTCGAACCCGCGGGCTCAGGCAATCCTCACCTCAGCCTCCCAAAGGCGCGGGATTACAGGCTGAGCCACCGAGCCCAGTGCAAAACATATACTTTACTACTAGTTCTTCACTCAACAAACCACTACATATCAGGTGTACATCGTTATCAGTGACCAATAACATCACTTTTTTCCACAATCTGTCCAGTGACTGACTGCTGTACAACTGCATGTTTGCACATAGACAACAAAGCTTGTGGTTGTGTTGCCTCCTGGATGTATACAAAGGAATAAGCCCACCTGAAATTCTATAAAAATGTATAATTAAATGAAGGAATTGGCCAACAAAGATAAAAGTGCACAAAAACAAAAAGAATCACACTGGAAGTAAAATTCTAATTGAAGGTGAATGGAATTACAGAAGAAAGAGCTGGCATGGGAGTGTTGACACTGCTACCATTGGAAAGACTCTATGTACACAGCCCCAGGAGCTGAGTGAAGGTGAACTTATCGACATAAATAAGGAAAGTGGTTTTGACAAAAAGGATAAAGATGTCCCAGAGGAACTGACACCAGCAAAAACTTTCACATTAAAGAAACTCTTGGAGATATTTCATGACATTGAGGGCACAAAGGATAAAATTTTGGAGCTATTCCATACTTAGAAAGAAATATAACAAATTTGAAGTCATGGTAAAAATGCTCCCTCAGTATCATAAGTTATACAAGGAAAATAAAGTATATCCAAACTATTCAACAAGTTTGCGGGTTTTTAACAAATAAGTACATATTTTAATTCTCATTGTTTTGAACTTTTTCATTTACTGTGTACCAAATAAATAACAGTACTATTATTCTTATCATTCCCTATACATTTATAATTGATAGTAAGAGCTTTTTGATGTTTTTTATATAAACGTTCTAACAGCCAGGGAGAATTCATAATTTCCAAATTGATTGTTAAGGTTGCTTGCATGGTTTTGGCTAGCATTGACATTTTCATGTATCTGTGCAAAGTGAAGGCTACCTGTATATGACATAAAGGCAGTGAGAGAAAAAAACGGGTAGAAGGATGCCCTTCTAAGACTCAGAAGAAGAGTTAGGGAAGAGAGGCAGCCAAGAAAAAGTTATATGATATGAATATCCTGCCCTCACACAAGGACAGGTGTCGAAACCAAAAGAGATATTTGTGAAGATTCCAGAGCACAGAGGTGTTGCTCCTCATTTCTTAGGATGAGGAAAATGGGCAGTCTTTAGGAGAAGCTAGGAGACAATAGAAGTTTAAACAGCAGTTTAGAAATAGTGTGATTGTTAGCAAGCCCTCTAGATTGATAACCAGTGGAAGAGTTCTAGAGTTTTTTATGTGACCCAGTGGAAGATGTGGTACCTTTCTGGCTTCTCAAGATAGGAGTGCATAATCTGGGACTGACACCCCAATGGAAGATGTGCAGATCCATCAAGAGTCCCAGTGGCAAATCTACTTGTAAATCCCTTCTGGAAGTGGTCAAAAGAGTAGTCCAGGAGTTGCATTAACTGCTGTGCAGGAGGTGCTAATGGGAGAAATGAGCTATTCTTCAACTAGAGGTCAGAGGGATCCCCCAGATATAGGAAAATCCCTCAGAATCTTCCCTACTATAGTAAAAATGTACATAAACTTACTTTGGACTTTAAAAGCCATGGAATGAAGGGAGGGAAATATCTTAAGAGAGACTGGTAGAAAGTTAAAATTGACAATATTTGCCAGAGACACTTTAAAACTTGGAGTGGTGAATGCTTTGTTTTATTGTGTCCATTTTTTGGCATAACACATGTGTACATTTTGATCTCTCTACGGTTACATATAAAGATTGAATTTGAACTTATTCAGAAAATTAACCTATTCTCTAAGTGATGAGGTTAAAGCCAAGTCTTATGTCCTTGATGCAGTTCTTATTTTCCGGATAAAGATATTGCATTCTAGTGAAAATGTTTCTTATCAAACCATGCAAGACAAACATGGAGTGAGTCTTAAATTTATAACATAGTGGAGAGAGTTCTAGACTAAGACTGAGTTTTGGGATTACTTCATAGAAGATCTAAGATTGTTTCTTCCGGAAAAAAAAAAAGCAAGGTCTGTAACATCTGCCCTGTTTACCTAACATATTTATTTAGAAAATCAAGTAAGGTAACATAATATGGTTAAGCAGCAAAGGTTTGTTTTGATTTTGGATTTATGACATAAAAACCAAAGTGGATATTGAAATTATCCAAACAGATTGATTAATATAGGCAAACACCAGACAATTCAGATGAAAATAATTAATGTGCTATTGTTGGTATAGTGTCAAATGCACAGATTGCAATATACAATAATTTTTTGGACAGAAGAACATCTATTAAACAAATTTTGCAAGCTGGGAATGAGCTGATCAAAATAACTTTAGCCACCTCTGCAAAGTCATTTTATCTAATTTGTTAGAAACTCATTTTTTCTCAATTTTAGTCCAAGGAAAGTAAAAAAGGATAGTTTTCTTATTTGTAGTAAAAAGTGTTTTTCTACAAAAAAAGAATAAATATGTAGAAATGTTAAGTCATGCAAGAGCATTTTATATGAGGATTCCAAAGTATGTTATAATTGTTTGTTGCTGCACTGTGGATATTTATGCTGAGTGCTATGGAGATGGGTCAATTTCTAGATAATTATATCCTCGAGGCTGGGAGTTCGTCTCAGGCAATTCCAGTTCATGAAATGTAATGTTATTCCATGCTCAGATGAGCAAAGTAACCTGATTGCTAGCTTACTTAAGGGTTGCCTATAAAAGGAAGACAAAAAGAAAGGAAAATACAAATAAGTAAAAAAATTACAAAATTAATGTCGTTACATTTGTCCTGATTCTTCAAAATAATGTTTTGCTTTTTGTTTTTATGCTAAAAAGGGACTACAACATATTAATTATTTTATTCCTTCTTTTCCACACTCACCAAACGCTGATTAAAGACCTAAAACTATGCTAGAGGTGAACTAACTATCTCTAGGAAAAAAAAAATTGCAGATAGAATTTTCTAAACTATAAACAATTTCCTACCATCCCTCATTATTTGATCTTTGAAAAGAGGCATTCTTGTCACAGATGTGTGTTTTTTTTTTCTTTGTGGTAGATTTTTAAAAATTGCAGTAAAATGCATATAACATAAAATTTGCTGTTTTAAATGGTACAGTTCAGTGACCCAAGGGGGGGGGAACCCAAAAAACTGGAATTTATTTATACAAAAATTGTGTCTTTATTCATACAGGTTTAAACTTCAGTAACCTTCAAAATACTCTCTGTTTGATGCAATACACCTATGAGATGCTTTTTCCACTGTTAAAAACAGTTTTTGAACTCATCAATTTTGATCCTTTTACTGCTTCTGCCATTTTTTGCTTCAATTCTTCCACATCAACAAAATGCTTCCCTTTGAGGACATTTTTTCTCCTGGAAAAAAAAATATTGCTCAGCATGAGATCGGGTGAATATCAAAAGTGGGGCATGGAGGTCATTCCATTTTGGGTAAAAAAAAAAAAAAAATACAACCCGACAACTTCTGAACACTCAGTGCTGACTAGGTAAGTGTGCTGGTAAATCACCAATCATGAAATGGGCAAATGCACTGAAAGAATATCAAGAAAAAAAAAATCACTGAAGCTGAATGCAGCCTCATGACAATGCTAACTGGTACACTGATGCCAGTGGGTTCCTAGAACACTTATCTAGTGGGCAGGCTTGTAGTATAAGGGTCTTGTCCTCCAAAAATAATCTGTTTTCTTTGTATGTTGTTGTTGGTCTCCCCTCATATTTATGACTTTTGCAATGTGGTGTGACCATCACTACACTAAAACAATAAATTGTTTTAGTTACAGAATAATTTTGTCATCCAAATATTTCTTTTTCTCAAAAAATTATTAATATGTTTTTGATTTTTAAGTAATCAATAAAAATAATGGGTTATCTACATTTTGGATGAGATTGAAACTGCCTTTATACAATTAATATGGGGATTTGCAGTGAAAGCTGTAAAAGACACCTGAGCTCTGAAAAGTTGCAGCTATGGTTAGAATTCAAGACATATATTGTTTCACATATATTGTTTTCACTCCAATAGAGGGCAATTAATTATCTTCATATCCTGACCTTAGGTGGGGGGAAGCTGCTGCCCCACAAGGGTAATAAGCATATTCTCCCTTAAACGATGGGCATAAGACGCATAGAAACAAAAGCAGATGTCGAAGAACAGAAGTGTGTCCAATTTCCAGGGATCCCATCTCCCCCATACCTTTCTCCTCAACTACCTGTATACTTACTCACTGCCTAGTGGCTAGTGGCTAATGGTCATGGGATTTGCCTTCTAGGTAGCATCTATCATAAAACCTAAGAATTATATTTAAGATTTTTTTCAGTCTTTGTACTTTCATGGATCTGAGGCTCCACCTGGACCCAGGTGATGCCCCCTCCCTGAAACTGGCTGTGACATGAAAACAATTTCAATGCTCCATGACATCATCAACCAATCAGCACTCCCTACCTACCTGCCTGCCAAATTCCCTTAGAAAACTCTAGCTAGCCTCTGAATTACCAGGGAGACAGATCTGAGTTCTCCTTTTTGTCCTCCTTGTTCAGCTGCTTTGTGATGTTAAACTGCTTTTCTAACTGTAATGGTTGTATCAGTTTTGGTTTCTCCAGGCAGCAGGCACAAGAACCCAGTCAGGCTGTAACAAAATTAGTAGATTAAGACATACAATCTATATTATTGGCTATTTTTCTGATTTAGTTTTTCTTTAAGCATGAATTTTCAGATACAAAAAGTGAAATTATTTTTTGTATAAACAGAACTTTTATACAAAAGTTTTAAAATCTGATTATAAGTTTAATACCCATTCTTAGGTCATTTACCAGAAGGCAAAAAAATAACTTCTGCAGTGTGATTGTTTCTCCTTATGGGAAACCCATTTAGATAATCGAAGGTTAAACCTGATGAAAAGGGTACTTGATTTAATCAAACACAGGAAGACTGTGTCCAGGGTCATGAGTGAAGCAAGAAACTAGAAGAACTAGAAGACTAGTATCTTGAACAGGTGAATAAATGACTCTTAGTAACTGCACGATAATTTTTCTGGTAGCATGGAACAATTTAGACATCAGGAAAAGCTAAAGGGTAGGGGGAGGGGGGCCAAAGGAGGAAAAAAATAAGAAAAGACAAGGATATAGAATCATGTTATATTAAGGAAAACATTACTTTTCTAGACTTTCAAGGTAAACATTTCAGCATTGAGTCACAACAACAGTTAGAATCACAAGAAAAAAAAATTACAGGAACTGATGAAAAAGTTGAAGCAGTAAGTTATCATCTTAGCCCTTTGTAGGGGAGATAAAGCAAGACACAGCAAAGTTGCATCTCTGAGATATGAATCTGAGAAGGTTTTAAAGAAACAGATTATAGAATCGAAATAAAAACCTCTTATAAGTTCTTGAGAAAGAGCCCTTCTCATATAAAACTATTTGCTTTTCTTTATAATCTTTCTTACTAAAAATAATCATATCCACACTTTTCTTTTAATATTTCTGTCTCTTACTTACTGGCTCCCTTCTTCCATATTTCCTAAATAACCTTTCCAATTTCATAATGTAAATCAACCTTTAGATAATTTATGAATTAGACAAAATTACTTATTTTTTGCAATAAGAACACATCTTCTTTGGCACATTTTATGTACATAATTATATTAACTAGCATTCTTATTCTTAGTAACTTTAAATTTTTGTTAAAAACCTAGAAACCATGAAATCCTAATCTGTCTATAAAAATTAGCATTTTATAGATGAGAACATTCCATAATTCTTAAAAACATGTTTCCTCTTATCATAATCCTTTCTTAATTGGCAATGACCCAGACATCCAAAATAATTTCAAGGTTTTAAATTACCCAAAACATTCAACTATGACACTTACCCCATTTATATTTCATTCACTTTTAGCAGTTTATCTACACTACTTATGAGCAGTGTGATATTAGACATAGCTAGTCATTATTTCCATATTAATCATTTTTATAACCTGTGCATGTTAGGGATTCACATAAGTAAGAAACTTAAAGTTAAGTATATGTATATTTTTGCCAATAACTCACAAGACTCAGCTATTTTTATCAAACAGGCAACATTAAACTAGTGTCACTTTTCAGAAAAAAATGTACAAATATCACTTTGTTTTTGACTGGGTTTACAGTCTTATAACACTTTGTGCTAAATCCTGACACTTTAAAATTTCTGGCAGAGACAAATATAAAACCCAGACATTAATGTATGCTGACAATTCAAAAGACATGTCCATTTTTAAATTTTTATCAATAATCTTAAAACTAGTTTGTTTATTAAAGGATTACTTAAGTTACAGGGACTTGAAAAATGTTCGTATTTATTTACTTAATTTATGAGTGCTCTTTTAAGTTAATTTGGTGACCAATAGATACAACATATAAGCATACATACACATAAACACACCTAAACAAGTTTTATTTTGAAGATGTGGTGTACAATTCAGGGTTAGGTGAATATTTGGATATCTAACCCTGAATTGTACCCCACATCTTCAAAATTAAAAATTAAAAAACCAAGTTTACACGCACATAAATAAAAATAACTCTGGCCATGAGATAGCAATAAAAACTCAGCAGTTTGCACATCTGTTTACATGGCTAAACTTTGTTTGCCAAAGTAAGCAACCCAATGAAGATCTGAACGAAAATTTTGGGTAAAGCAGTTTCCACAGCAGTTTGATTTTTAAAGGCCAAACCTCCCAGATTCCAAAGAACACTTGGGATAAACAGCATCACAGAAGAACATCACATACTAATCAGACCCAACCCTGCTTAGAACAGCAGTATAAAAACCTGAATACATGGGCCTCCATCTCCTTTCTTAGACAAGAGTCAAATGAATCCAGCCATAAGGATTCAAAGACAATTCAAAGACCCATGAAGTGTTCAGACTCCAACCTTTCCAGAATACTAGGGCCACATGGCATTTTCCTTTGTTCCGTTGTCTCATAACTATATTCAGACCAATTTTGAAGAATTCACCTAAGTGGGCTGCGTTCTGGGATTGAATTCTGATTTCTCATGACTTAATATTGACACACACACATAAATAGACCATCATCAAAATACAATCTAACTGCAGTATTGACTGACAAGCCCTGAGAGTGTCCAAACTGAAACAATATGTGTACTTCCCTCATTCAGTCCATTGGGCTTATTCAACCTTCAAATAGAAACTTTGGAATTTCCCACATTGAGAGAAGCAGATATCACTGTCTGATACCCTCAAAAGGCCTTCACTTGTCCAGAAACACACATACACATGCACATGTACACACATGATTGCTAAAAAGCCCCCAAGAATTCAGACTGAAACAATTTGGATACTTTCTTCTCTCAGTCAGGGAGGCTTATTCAACCTTCATGGGGAAACTTTTTTGGAATTCTCTAATAGAGAAAAATAGATCCCATTGTCTGCTATGTGCAAAAGACACCCACCTGATCAGATGCAGTTGTTAAATTTTGAAGGCTGTTCTTCCTAGGCAATCAGGAATGCCACTGGGGACTGGCAATGATGGAGTCAGAGAGAGAGAGACCAAAATCCACTTCTGACCAAAAAGAGTTAGACAGCTGCTAGGAGGGTTCCTGAAACTTCACAACTTGTGGCAGCTTAGTCACTAGCAACATGTTCTTGGTCAGGGAATCAAAATCTGTTACTGCAATACCAGTAGTTCATTCAGGATCCTGTTACTTGCTGCACAGAAAGGCGATTGCTGAGACAACCAGTATTGCCAAAGAAGAAGGTTTTCATTTAGATTATATCAGCCAAGTTAGGGGTTTATAGAGTGGGGCAAGATTATAGACAACGGGATTGAGGGAGGGGTAAAGAAGAGGATTTGGTAACCAGCAATTAGGGATTACAAATTTCTGTTTGCCCCCCAAAAAACTAACAATTAGTTCTATGGGGAAGGTGGGCTGGTTTCAATTTGTTTACACTACTAACATACAATTCATATAGGAAAACTAACATTGATTTTTCTGGCTTAATTTTCCTTTATCATTACTTGATTTTGTTTATTTTAATTTTAATTTTATTTTTGGTGTCATTTTATAGATTTAACTATATTAGAAAGATTTCAGTATGTTACCAACCAACATTCTTTCTGAAGTTCAAAGTAATCTATCTTTGACCAAGGAGAAACTTTTGAAGTTGGTTCCTGCGTCTTTTGACACAAATATGACACAAATATGGTAACTTGTTTGCTTTTGATTTGGGACAATCATCTCAGTTTGCAATTTTCTTGCTTTCAATCTAGAATCAGTCATTTGTTCAAGAAACTCTGATTCCCTTTTATGAGAAAAACATATATGATGAACACAATTAAAATACTTGGGTTATTCATTGTAATTGGGTTCTATATCACTTAAATATTTTGAGTCTGATTCTTTCTCCTTAATTACATCTCATCTCTTAGTCAAAATCTTTAAAAATATTTAATATACTTTGAAAATTATGTTGCTCCTTTTTTTTTTGAAAATGAGTCATCATTTTATTTCTTACAGTTGCACTCCAGATAGGGCAAGTACAAAATCTTGACAGGGTCAAACTCTGACTCAAAAAAAAAAGTTAAGATAGTACACTTTTGTTATATGTATTTTATCACAATAAAACACGGTGGGGGGGAAGCTAATGAAAACTTTACAATTTAGTATTTAAATTAAAGTGGGACATGAATAAATTTGAGTTACAATTATCACCCAGAAATGTAGAGAAGACTGCTCGGACTTTGCTTTCATTTTTTTGGAGAAATAATAAGAACATCTTCATTCATGCAAAGGACAGTTGTATTTTGTTAGGCAGAGCCATAAAGATATTGTATGAAAGTTCAGATATGTGTAGAAAGACATATGATGGATGTCAGGTAGCCAAAGAGGTGGCCTGTATCAGTCATCAAGCTGTAATCTCTCAGTCCCAAACCCATCCCTCTTTATTTTGCTTTGTAATGCTGGATCTAGGACTCTGTAAATTGCATTTTTTGTCAGCTGGCTTCCTGTTTTAGCATACTATCAGGAGACATTAGAACAAGACTAGGAAGCAAGAGGAGGGAGAAGGGACTTACTCTTTTCTCTATGCTTGATATTCCTGCTGGCATTGCTCCAGCAATGAGCATTCACTCCAGCAAGTCCCCAGCCTTAAAAAATAAAATAAACCCCCTCAAAACAAGAAAAAAGGAGTAGAGAGGGGCCGAAATGGAGAATCAGAGGAAAGAATTTCAAAAAAGATGCAACATTGCTGTCTTTGAAGGGAGGAAGGACCCCATGAGCCAAGGAATGTTGGGGCTGCTAGAAGTTGAAAAGGGGCAAAGGAACAGATTCTCCTCTGTCATCTCCAGAAAGAAACACAGTTTTGCTGCTACCTTGATTTTAGCCCAGTAAGGCCCGTGTCAGGCTGCTAACCTGCAAACCTGTTAGATAATAAATTTCCATTGTTTTAATACACACAGTTTGTAATAGCTGTTATAGCAGTAAGGGGAAACTAAACACAGGGACCTTGATCATCTTGACATCTCACTGGTCAAGGTTGTTCTGAGGGGTTGGCATAAAAGCACTTGAAGTTTTTAAGGGTCCACAGATTTGGGCCATTCTAGGACATCCTAAGGCGAAAGATAGATTGTTGCACCTGTACCTCTGTCTAGCAAGAAGAGCCCAGTGCTTGGTAGGCCTCTTAGGACCTCAGAGGTAGCACATGCTATATCTGGAGATACTGTTTCATCTACTGACCGTGGGGGACCTGCCGAGGCTCACAGTTTGAAGTGGGGCCCAGAAATATTGGTCATAGTGTAAGTTTCCAATGTGCTCAAAGTGTCTATAGGGGAGCAGGGTGCTGTGGGGATGTCTCTGGCAGTCCCCCGTGGGAGCATCACAGCGCAGACCTCTGAGGTTCTAGAGCAAGGCAATGCCTTAATTTGGAAAACAGCTCCTGGCATGCTGTTGGGCCCTGTGAGGACATTCCACCGGAGGCACCCATTCCAACCTGGGTTCCCACAGCTCTACAGACTCATGGCATCAGGCAGCACAGCAGCAGTCTACCGCACAGCAGAAAAGATGCATGCAGGGTCTGGCCCAGATGGTATGAATTCCATGGCCCAGACATCCATATTGCATTCCTCTGTCTTCTGTAACTGGATGCCTCCTGGGAGGGGTGTGGATACAGAGGAAAGGCTTGGGATTGGTACAGAATGAGTCTACACGTTAGCACCAACTCTACCTTGACCACCACCACACTGCAGCCTCCATGTGGGAAGGTCCTGAGGGGCAACAGTGAGAGATGGCACCCCACAGCAGCCGGTCATCCACTTCCCGTGGGCAGGAAGGGTTGCCTGAGCACTGTGTATAATGAACTCTAGGCACTGATGAAGGGCTGGGCTGGCTCATCAGGGGTCTGAAATGGACAAGCCTGAGACACTGGTGACATGGAAATCTGGGAAAAAGTTTGGGAATGGGCCTGTGGGGGCTGGAAGACACTAAGTTTGTGGGGCTGGCTCTGCACCTCATGGTGACATCCCCTTGTTTACTGATTGGAAATAAAATCAATCTCTTGCATATATGAGTCTCTGAGTCTTTTCTAGTCCATTGGAAAAAAATAAATTCCTCTGTTAATAACACGTTGTTTCAATGGTAACCATTCTGATATTTCTTGATGTACAGAGGGGCAAGTAGAGAAATAGTAGATTATAAAATGACTATTATATTCATCTATGCATTCAGTTTTTCTTTGTTAAAATATGTGGACCTTTGAATTCATATGACAATTGTTTTCTTTTCTTTACTTTTCTTTTTTTTTTTACACTGGAGAGTTTAATATGGTAAACTAGCCGAGCGAGGAGGGCTGGAGAAATCTTTCAAATCCAGCTCCCCGAAGATTCAGAGGATAAGGTTTATTTTATTTTATTTTATTATTTTTTGAGTTGGAGTCTCACTCTGTTGCCCAAGTTGAAGTGCAGTGGCTCACTTTTGGCCACCCCAGCATCAACCTGCTGGGCTCAGGAGATCCTTCTGCATTAGTCTTTCAAGTTGCCAGAACTATAGGCACATGCTAACATGCACAGCTAATTTTTTATTTATTGTAGAGACAAGGTCTTGAACCCACAGCCTCAGGCAATCCACTTGCCTCGGCCTCCCAAAGTGCGGGATTACAGACTTCAGCCACTGTGCCTAGCCAGATAAGGTTTTTAAAGGGAACTTGGCTGGAAGAGGGATAGGGGATGGGGGAGGCGGAGGACGTGTGTGTTGAGACTTCTTCCTGGGGTCCTGTGACTGGTAGAGGACTTCCTGCTGCTCTGGGCCTGGGTAGGAGTTCAACCTGCTAGAGTACAAAGTCTGGAAAAGATCTCAGATACCATTCTTAGGTTTTACAATAGATGCTGTCTATAAACAATTCCTGTGACCCTCAGAACTACTCACTGGCCCTGAGACTTTACAGAGGCAATCTAGGAGGGAAGTGGGGGTAGGTGGAGTCCCTCCAGATTGAAGCTGTTTTTTGTCTTTCAAAATTGTCTTCATATAGGTGTGCTACGAACTTCATATGACACATAGGAACCCCATTTCCTGCTGGGATGGGGAGGATGAGGTCCTTGAAGTCCAGGTGAGGGCCCTGTCTCATGTTGCTTCTTAAAGTGAATATATCCTGTAGAATATCTAGCAGAACTCAAAATTTTGGATTAGGTTTCATTTTTTAAAAAACAAAATGCAATACAACTTTGAAATAGAACTAATTCTTTAAGAAACCCAACTTATAAATTTTTCTTTGCAACAAGGGACACAACTAGGTAGTTGCATGTACTAATTTTAGTACTTTTGACATGCCAGATCCAGACTAACTGCTCTTGATACACTATGTGATTTAATTACCATTGCTATCCTGTCATGTAGTACTATTATTTTCCCCACATTTCAGTTTTTGAGCCTGAACCCACAGGGTTTAGTAATTTCTCCAACATTATTCTCTAAGAAGTCTTCTCTTAACCATTTCGTACACTTTACAGATACATACAACCAAAGAATAGTGCAAATACTTGTTTATTAGATGATGTATGAAAGTTCATAACGAGATGAAGGGGTGCGTTATCAAAATACATTATGTGAGCTGGAGGAGTGATAAGCCATGTGTAGATCTACCAGACTAAAACTGTTAGTAAGCCTGAAAATGCAGTTAAGAAATGAAAGGTAGAAGTAGGCAAGTAGAATGCATGACACTTTCCTTATATAATAGAGTAATGGGATTGATATTTAAGTACAGAAGTAGCTTCTCCTCTAACCTAAAATTTCAAAATAGACAAAAAACAAACACACAAGCATACAAATGAATACATAAATTAATGGATGGATAACTCTTATCTGGTGGGTTCATCACTTGTTCAGGCTACTGACAGCATACTACCTCAGATCCACTTCAAAGGACAAAGGCAGGTGGAGACACCAGGGAAATTTACTCAGGTATATCTTGGATACCAAATTTATGTTTTTGCAAGTCTAGTGGCTAAGTTGATAATAAAGAATATGAGAATGCCTTCATCACATTTGCAATGCCTTTCTCCCAATATCAGATATGAAACTTTATGTGGACTGTGTTCAGAATGAAAAGTATACCCCTTGATTTGCCAAGTACCTCCAGCACCATATTGGAATGTCTATCTCACCAAATTCTCAAAAAGTTCTAGATATTAACATTTGGTTTTGCGACTATAGGTGCTGTCATCTACTTGTAAGCTTGTCTTGCTGTTCTGTGAGAAGTGGTGAACACTCTGAAACAGTATTATTGTTCTGATTCAGTTGAACATTAAGATCATCCCGTTGAGAAAAGCCGGAGAGGAGTTGAAACACTATTGTGAAGCTTCCCATTGCCTTGACAAATATAACTCTCAACATCCAAGTCTTTTGTACTTCCAGCGTGGGAATATAGGCCTCATTGTTCACCACACTGATGATATGTTTTCTTATCTGGTTAGTTGGTGAGCTGGATCCCCTAAGAGTGTTGCAGTCCCAGGGCTGTGCTGCCAGCCCAGGATCTAGGCGGTGGTTGGGAAGTGATGGCGTCCAGATGGGGAACGTGAACAGCACTTCAGAGCTCGGTGATGCCAATGGCTATGGGCCCCCCTGAGAGTCTTGTGGCTCTGTCGGCTCAATGGACCAGCAAGCCAGGCCCCAAGAGGTGTTGGACCGGGAAGCCGAACCCCAAGAGGTAGTGGGGCAGCAAGCCGAACCCCAAAAGGTGTTGACCCAGTGGGCCGGCAAGTCAGGCCAGAGCAGTGCTGGCTCCTTTAATTTGGCAGCCCTGTCAGCTCCTTCGGGGTTCTGTCATCAGCCCCAGGTCTCTGCTGCTCTGCGGGCTGGGGGATCCAGTGACCTGCCCCTGCTGGCGCCTGCAGCTCCAATGATCTTCAGCAGTTTCGGTGATCTTCAGCAGCTCTTCTATCCAGGTTTTTGTCTGTTGCCCAAGAGGAATGAGAGACTTTTGTATACAGAATGAAAAAGCAAAAGTTTACTAAGAAGACAGTACATATCTCAAGCAGGAAGGATCCAAAAGAGGGTTGTTGATCTGGGGCCGGGAACCAGGTCCTTATATAGTCCCAGGATAGAGCTAAATGGCAATAGCAGCGAGCTGATTGGTTGGCACTGGCTGGTCAGTACTAAACACCAATTGGTCAGTACTAAACACCAATCAGCTAAAGGCATGGGCCTATCAGTGAGGCGATTGATTGGCACTTAGCACCAATAAGTTGGAGGTATTGTGGTGTGTGTTTCAATTTTAGGATGTGAGTGTTTTTGCTCTAGTCTTAGGGATTGCAGGGAGTTTGTTACCGAAGGGCGTGTTTGTGCTCCAGTCCCAGAAGCTTGTAGGAAGTTTGTTACTTTGTTACTGGGACCCATACTCTGCTTGCCTATTTGTTTTGTAACTACCTCCTTTCTCACCAGCAAGATCTTTCTGAGAGATACAGCAACTGTAGAAATGTCGGCTGCCACTACATTGGAACCTTTGGAAAGACACTGTGCTAATCCCAAAGATGCTGGACCAACGGGATTCACTTTGCTTTGTTGTGAAATACCAACACAACCAGATTCTTGGATGTCATGATGAAATTAGTTCATTTCTTTCTCTTCTTGTACTTACACAGCTAGTCCTATCTCTCATTTTTTCACCTTTCCTCATTTTCACTTGGCCCATTTGGTCCCATGTCCATCTTCTGAGCTTCTTACCTTTGATTGTTTAGGCCTGGTCTTAGTTGCCAATGAATTTTAGAGTTCTTAGAAGCTAGCTTCTCTACTCACAGTCCTCTTTCTAGAAGACATATCTCTTATCTATCTCTTGACCCTGCCATCAGCTCGATTTCAATCTTCCCACCTCTAGAACTGAGAAATAATACGTTTCTGTTGGTTTTTTTTTTAATTTTTATTTTTTAATTTAAATATGTGGGGTACAATTCAGGGTTAGGTATACAAATGTTCATTATGCAGGTACCTTTGTTGATGAGGTATTCCCCCCAACCCCTAGAATACCTAGTTAGTTGTATTGCTTATAGCAGCCCTAGGAAATTTAAACAACATTTGAAACAGTTCTGTCTCCTACACCAAACAAGAGAGTTGTTCTCCCAGGCTCAACAATTTCACTGTATTTGTTACCGCTATCCACTCTATTATTCACCAAAAACAATGGAAATCACCTTTTATGCGTTTCCTATCATTTTCTGCACCCACATTTTAACCAGTATCTGTGAGATCTTCTTATTCATACAGCACATATTTTTTAAATAACTGAATATACCAGACATTATTATAGGCAGAAGAGATATAACTGGGATTAAAACAAATGATTGTTTGTCCTTATACTTTTTTGACTAGGGAAACTAGGCACAAATCAAGTATAAGTAATCAAGAAACATAAATGTACAAGAAATATTAAAAAACAATAAATGATAGCATGTAAAATTTAGTGATGGCATAAAAAAGTGTGAGATAAGAGGTGGCAATGAGTTATGGTAGACTTAAGAATGATAGCCATGTGACATGTTAGAGCGAATGTTACAGCAAGTGGAAAGGGAAGGTGGAAAAATGTTGCCATTTTAAAGAAAAGGAGAACATTCATAGAACAAGAATAAGCAAATGGGAAAGAGTTTCCAGGTTCTGAGAAGGGGCTAAATTGGGCTCTTTTTTTCCACAGGAAACAATACTTTATTATAAAACTACTTGGTTACATAGGCCTCCTATCTATCTTTCTTTTTCCCCCCACTACTATTTCCTGGTCCAAACCACTGTCATGCTCTCTTTGTTGACTACTTCAAAAACTACCTATTGGCCTCCCATTTCTTCTCTTTCACCCCTTCCAGCCTCTGCATAGCAACCACGGTCATGTCTAAATATGTCAATTGAACTAAAACCCTACTCTATGTAAAATCCCCCAGTGACTTTCTATTGTGGTTCATAAAAAATCCAACACCTTATCATAACTAGACAATGACCAAATGAGTTAAGAACTTAATATAAGTACCAGGAGCAGAACATGTGAAGGACTCAGTGGGAGTTAATGTCTTCCTATATAGATGTGACATAGCATTATTCCACATTTGGACTGGATTATCGTTTTCTTCTCTAGAGGGCTCTGGTGAAGACACAAATAACCCTGGTATGAAAGACAACTGTGACACCTGGGTCATAAGCTTACATATTCACAGAGCCCAGAATAAAAAGTGAATTAGGCTACACTCTAAATAAAAAATAAGGAATAATGGAGACTGGAGAAATGGAGTATCGATGCAGCATCAAAAGGGGAATGCTGCTAGTTAGTTTCAACTGTGTGTTCTCATGTGGGGCTGCAGCTCATGGTTGCCAGATTTTAATTTTTTTTCTTCTAAGAGAAGTCAGAAATCATAATTCTATAAGAAATGTATGGATTTCTAAATATTGGCATTTAATTCAATTTTTAACTGTGCAGGCCCCAAAGAACTCATGTACACCTAGATCCAACAATTAGCTGCTAGCTTATTGCTTTTAAAAATCTGGAATAGAAAAAAAAAAAAAGGCTGTGATGAAATGTTCCACAAGACCGGTACCTTTTGATGAGAGCATGAGAAAGAGAATTACACCATCTAATTTTGCTCAGAGAGCAGATCTAAGGTCTTGAGCTAGATATCAAATAATTCTGATTGGTTGTTTCTCAAGTAGTACAAATCACACATTCTCAATATGTACATAAGCCAGTCACTATTCTAGAGGTGTTACACATATTTACTTTAAAATTACACTGAAAGATGAACTATTTTTATCTCTTTTCATGATGCAGAAACTGAAAAACAGATAAACTGAGAAAAAGATTTCCTCCAGAAAAGAATTTAAAAAGACAACAGAGAAGGTTGCCATGGGGCAGAGGAGCACTGTGGGAGTGAGGGACGAGGCTAGTTTTCCCAGCATCAGTCTTGCTCAGCATCCTCTAATGATTACCAGTACCAGTGGGCCATTTCTAGGAATTTTCAATACATTGTGTAATGGGCCCATCAAGCTTTGATAATAAACAGGCCAGCTTGTGGGCTGTTTAGCTTATATATATTGTCATCTTCCTTCCCTCATCTTCATGCGGTCCACAGGAGCCCATCTGTTCCATCACCACCCACAAAAGGGTGTTACTCCATCCCCAGGGAGTGCTGAGCCAGAAGACTACAATGACATCACGGAGATTGTTTTTTAAAAAATAAAATTTATACAGAAAATGCATTTTCAGCAAGAATTCTGTCAGGTCACAGCTGTTTCAGTGAGTCATCCATCACTCTAAGGACTATCCCACAAGGACCAAAGCAATAAAATCCCACACACAAGAGAATAAATAAAGTTATGCTAACTCAAAGATGCCTCCCATCAAATATTTGCAGGAAACTTCCACACTGCTTAAGTGAAGAATAGGCAGCAATGCTGCATCAACACATTATACTTTTAAAAAAACTCTGAAAATATGAGAATTATGAAAATGAATGATGACTTCTGTGTAGAAAGTACTGCGTTTGGAATACACTTTCCCTTGCCAAGTAGAAACAAAAGAGTCAATAAGCTGAATTGCGTTTAATAGTACCCACCAACAGACCTTTAATAGGCCTTGTAGAAGGAATAGACAGTAGTCAAAATAGTAAAATTTGAGTTTTGTCCAAAAGTTCTAACATTCCCAAAATATGTTGTCTGTTGTGGAATTTGTGGAATTTGTCCAATTGTCTGTTGTGGAATTTCTGAATTTTCTGTTCTATTGGGATAAGACATTATGCCTATGAAAAATAGTAATGGTCACAGATTATATTAGCACATGTTGATGTATTATTCTCTTATAAAATGTAGTCTTTGTTGGAGTTTTAAGTGGAGACCTTGGGGAACCTTAGGCATTGGATAGACTGACAAAGGTGGTAGGCTATCACCAAGGGAGAAAGAAGATGCCAAATAAAACTTCTCCATTCTGATAAATTTGCCCAGGCTGGTAATGCTGCTATGCTGGGGTTTTTTTGTTTTTGTTTTTGTTTTGTTGTTGTTTGTTTTGTTTGGGTTTGGCTTTTTGTTTTTAAATAAAATAAGAAAAGAAAGAAAGGAAAAAGAAAACGAGAATGATTTTTTTAAAAAGAGAAAAATATCAAAGGTCAGTATATATTTTAACTACTTGAGTTGGAATGTCCATGCTACAAAAATCTATCTTGCAAGGTAACCTGTTAGATACGTTTTGTCTCTCACTTTGAAACTAAGAAATTTCTTGGAAAACCTGCAAAAAACAAATACATATTTCTCTATCACCCTCTGGAGTTTTCTCTATCAACAAATACTGATTCAGACTCTTCTTAAATCCATTGAACTTACTATCTCCTTTGATGTCTTTTGGATTATTAGACAATTTTTCTAGAAAGGTAGTCCTCATCATATATCTTCTCTTTGTTAATTCTGAATGCAGAGACCGTAAGTGATTGGAAAGGTTGAATGAAGGCTCACCTCACCAGAGGGATAGATGTCTCACAACAGTAGCAATCTATGAACCTTCCTATTCATCTGGCACCAAGTTTATGTTCAATAATCTACAGCAGTGTTGTCCAGTAAAAACATAATGTAAACCACACATGTAATTTAAAATTTTTTACTAGCAACATTAAAAAAGTAATATATGTTTATTTGTATTTTTAATTTTATCATAGATAAATTATCTTATCACTAAATAAAATATTTTACTTTTATGTTTTAAATTTAAACCAATTTATTCAAATGCTTAACAATTCAACAAGCATTAACTATAAAACATAAGGCTAATGTTTTACCTTCTTTTTTTATACTAAGTCCTCAAATCCAGTGTATATTTTTACACTTACTGCTCATCTCAATTTGTATGCTAAATTTTCAATGGTTAAAGTATGTAGTAGAAGTGTATTTAATGAAAAAGAAGACATTATCTAATTTAAAATATTTAAAATAAATACATATAAATAAATAAAAATAAATTTATTTTAAAAAATTAAAATGTGTTGCAATTACATAAAATTGAAAATTCATTTCCTCAGTTGCACCAGGCACATTCTGAATGTTCTAGAGTCATTTGTTGGTTACCTATTGGGTAGAACAGACCTAAAGAATGAAGTCATGTTGAAGTGTTCACATGAGGGACTCACACTATCATTTCCCAATACCCTTAATGCAGAAAAACATTTAAGGAAAAATTCTGAACCAAACTCAAGTCAAAACCAAGATAAAATACTTCAGTAGGGGAAAATATCTGTTAGGACAAAGATCTTTTTGCATGATCTAGCCTGCATATAGAAATGAAAACTATACCAGTTCTGATTTAGACAATATGAAGATATAAGTTCCTACCCATGTGGCTAGACCTACATGCTCCCTCTCTGACACACAGAGTACAAATTAAAGGAAATCTATTAGCAAATTATAATAAACAATCAATACATTTGTTATTAAAACAGATGGATAGAAAGCTATAGTGTCACTTATAATGCCTATAAATTTAGCTTATTTATATAATAATGTACTTAATTTGATTTTAAAAGTTTGAAGATAGGCATATATATGAGAAGTCACTTGTTCAGTGACCTAACAACATTGGTTTTTCTGCTTTATGATGAAATAATATATACAAGCTTGTGTTCAGCTAAAGCATTTGGAATCTTGCTGATCCTTTAATATGGAACCTAAACCAGGATTTACCTGGATAAAAAAATATATATATATCATGACTTAAATATTGACCAGGAACATATTAACTCAGATGGTTTGAGTATTGCATTCTTCATTGTTTTTATCTAGATACTTCATTCCCTTCTATACTCAAACTCTAATACCTCCTGTTCCATATGCACTCAGCTATAAACATTGCTTCTAATTTCACTGAAGAAATTGAAGCAATAAAAAAAAAATCTCAATAGATCTGACCACTCTTTTTGCTCACTGACTTGAAATTGTGTCTATATACTCTGTGTGAGCAGCCCAAGATACCAGTTAAGGCCGATGTCCTTTCTTACACATTAGATTCCATCTTTCCTCACTACACTCCAGCAATTTCTTCATTTTTTTCTTAATCAATTAAATTTCCTCTGACTAGTAATTAAACTTCATTGGCTTATATACCATAATTTTTCTCATCCAAATAGAAAGGGTCTCTTTGCACAAAACGCCCTCAGTCTATTTCCTTATTTAATTGCAACCTACTATAGCAAAACTCTTCAGAATTGTCTGACCTCACTGTCTCCAAGTTCTTTTGTCCTATTCGTTCCTAATCTCAACCCTTCTGAATGAATTTTACCCCTACAACTTCACCAAAGTTGTTCTTTTTTCCTAGTGGCCACCATATTGCTAATCCAAAGATAAATTCTCAGTTAAATATTTTTATTTCAGGAAACCACAATCTCTTGATTTTTCTTTTATTTCACAAATTTCTTTACACTTAACATTCTTTTCCACTAGTTCTTCCACTTTTCCACACACTCTGGACATTAAAGCACCATAGCTTTCAGTCCTTGGAACTATTTTTCATCTAGGTTCATGGTTTAAACTATTATATCGATGGGAAACAATCACCTTGATGCATTCAGCACTCTTTCCTACACTCCAGGCTTATACGTCCAACTGAAAGGTTGACTTATCCACTTAGATGTTTCAAAAGCATCTCAACTTAAAACCAGACTATTGATCTTCCTCCCTAAGATATTCCTTTGATCATCAATAACAAATCATTTTACTAGCTACTCAGACAAATATCTTCAAAGTACTCCTTGACTCCTCATTCTTTCCTACTCCGTGTCCAACTTATTGCTTTATTTTATATTTATTTGATTACTGAACAGTTAAATTTTTTCCAAATGAATATTAATTCTCTTTATCTATTAAACTATTGTTCATATTCCTGATACCTTTTCCTTTTGAAATTTTGCTTTTTCAGTTATTTTTATTGGTATGGAGCAGTTCTTTTTGTCCAGAATTGTTTTATTGTATTTTTGTGTTTTATAAATAGAATAGCATCATTATTTAGAAAGATGAATTATATATTTGTATATGCATGTATATATGATCCCAAATCCTACTATCCTGCTGAGAAGACACCCTCCCTCATATATAAACATATATGTCTATGTATGTAAAGTACACATATACTCCATTTCAGTGTATATTTCTTAAGAACAAGAGTGCTCTTTTGCATAACCAAAACACAACTATCAAAAATTGGAATATTTAACATTGACATAATGCTATTATCTAAGCCACAGTTTATATTCAAAATTGTGCCAATTTTTCTAATACCTACTTATTTTTTCCAATATGATATGTAATCTAGAACCACGCATTGCAGCTAGTTGTCATGTTTTTATAGACTCATTTAATCTTGTATAACTTTCACCCTTTTCTTGTTTGTCTTGACCTTAACATTTTCTGAAAAGTATAGCCCAGTTACTTTGTAGACTGTCTCTCAATGTGAATACATCTGACATTTCCTCGTTAGAATCAGCTGGTATATTTTTGTCAAGAATACTACAGACACTATGCATCCTTCTTAGTATCAGGAGAAACATGAGTTTGGTCTGTCCTAATACTAACAATGTTAACTTAGATCTTTAACTTAAAGTGGTGTGTATTAAGTTTCTTTACCTTGCCCTACAGTAGCTGATTTCTAGATAATTAATACATTGGGGGGGCACTTCATATTATATAAACTGTCTCTCACCAAGATGTCTTTCATCTACCAGTTTTAGTAGGCACTGATGATATTCTAATCCTTTTATTTCTTCTATATTTATTCGTTACTATTCTACTGAAGGAAGAGTTTTTCTTTACTTCTTTTTTTTGTATTTTTATCTATATCATGTACAAATAGATTCTTATTTTATAATCTATTCTGTCATTATTTCAGTTGATTCTAAAATTATCCCAGATTTGAGCAGAAGAAGACATTTAAGTTGGCTCCTTTGTCCTTTGGTTAGATCCCCCATCATTTTTGGAGCACATTAATACTTTCTAGTGCATCAAGGTCCAAGTTTGCCTTGCATCCTTCATGAATCAGTGTTTCATCAGTGTTTTTCTCCAAAGTGTTTTTCTCCAAAGTGTTTTTCTCCAAAGTGTCCTTTGGTGGCCAAAGAGAATTAGTTATTTATTTTTATTTTAACTACTTTTAATCTCTTACTTTTTTGCTTCCTTTTAGATTTTAAAAAATATGTTCCTATTATTTTTTATTTTTGTTCATGCATATTTGATTTTGACTATGTTTGTGAACTAATATGTTAAGCCAATACTCCCACCAAGACTGCTAAAGCTGGATTAAATATTTTTTAAAAGCTATTTGAAAGCATTATATAAATTCAGAAATTAGCAAGGACCAGTGGGGTCAATGTTTCAGAGAGGAGAAACATCTGAATAAGTGAACCTGATATTCTGCCTCTGGAGACATTTTCCAAATCATAGCCCACATCTGAGAGGCTGAGAAGTTAAGCAAAAAATAGTAGGCAGAAGGCTGAAAAGGTCAACAGAGCTTCCAAAAATCTTATAATGCTGGAAAAAATAAAACTTACAGATTATAAATCATAAGGAGGAAAGGTATTTGATAAATAGACCAGTATTTCATTGGGACCATTGAAGATTTACAACTGAGCTACAGAACCAATTCTGAGTGGAAAACAAACAAATAAACTTCACTCTTGCCCCACAATCAATACAGAAGACTTCTGTGACCAAATGTGTGGGGTTTTCTTCCTCACAAACAGCAAGCAAGCAAACAACTCTATAGCAGATACCAGTTGGGTATCTTCTAGCTCAATTCTGACACTAAATTTGGGTTCTCACAACCCCTTCCTTGGTTTTGATTAATATGCTAGAGTGGTTCACAGAAGTCAGGTTTACAAGTTATTACAAAGGATACAGATGAAGAGATGCATAGGGTGAGGTATGGAAGAAGTTACATGGAGCTTGGAGAGAGTAAGGTCGAACTAGAAATAAAATACCCTTCACAAATACAAACATAAGAATTAGTTCAATACTCTCTCAATTTAAGATGATCGACTCTTTCATTAACTTTCTGTTAGAGCAAAAGTAAATTCTACATGGAGAATCCTCACATCATCAGAACTTCAAATTATCTTTACAATAATTCACAATCAGTGTTTTTTACACAAATAAAAAATTTTGTCATATAAAAGTTAAGACCAAATGACCAACACATAAAGAAAGTGCCTTTAGTAAAAATAGGCCCATGTGATCCTAACATTAAATTTAATTAGATTCTAAAATAAATAATATATTAAAATAATATGTTTGATACACTAGAGAACAAGTCAGAGAATTTTAGCTGAGACCTAGAGTCTATGAAATAGAATCAAATGACAAATGAAAGAATAAAAAATAAAAGGACTAAAATTAAGACTCAATAAGTAAGCTTAACAGAAGATGATTCAAGGTAAGGATTGGTGAACTAGGTTCATGATCAGAAGAAAATATCCACACCTAAGGACAGAATAGGAAGAAAGAAATGTAGTGTAAACAGAGCCTGGAACTCCAGGTTGTCCCCTGTAAGCTAGAATCACAATGAGAACTACTTGTTGAAAGCTGAGATGTAAAAAGTGGGAAAGGGGTTTGCAACAATATGGGTAAAACTGGAGGCCATTATCTTAAGTGAAACCACTTAGAAACAGAAAGAAAAATGTTGCATGCTCTCACTTATAAGTGAAAGATAAATAATGTGTACATATAGACATAGAATATGGAATGATAGACACTGAAGACTCAGAAGGGTGGGAGGATGGGAAAGGATGAATGATGAGAAACTGTCTGATTGGTACAATGCATGTTATTACTTGGGGGATGGATACACTAAAATCCCAGATGTCATTACTAAGCAATGTAACCATGTAACAAAATAATACTTGTACCCCTTAAATGTATACCGCCTAAAAAAAATGGGAAGAAATTTCCAAACAGGAGAGAAAGTCCTTGTCCTGGCTTCTCTTCTTTGCCCATCCTTCAGTTTTTCAGGTAACCAACAGGGAAACCGAGTGATGCACAGTGGAGCTTGGGAAATGTAATTCCCAATGTTAAAATGGGGGTGGGAGAAACAAACCATCAGATATAAAAAGCAAACCATTAGTTAATCTGCACAGATGCTAGCTTTCCAAATTACCAGAGATGAAACTAACATTCCCCACCTCCTACTTCTGTACTTACTTTTGATCATTTTAACAGGAAGCTGAGAAAAAATAGTTTGATGATTATGCTCACAATGAAATCTTACACAGTTTTCTAAAACAGAGATTATTTTGAAAAACAATATTGAGATTAGTTCAAAATGACTACTGAATCAAACGTTTTTAACTGAGCTGATGAAGTAAAGTTATCTTCTGACTATTTGAGGACCAAAATATGCAAAACTAGTCTGTGTTCATAGATAAAACATATGAGTACACCTTTTCTCACTGAAAGAACTTCCACTTATTTTAGCTTTTGGTGTTTACTTTGTGGAATTGGACACCTGTAAAAACATAGCTTCTCACAAGAAAATGGTCCAATGTATTTCAAAAAGAAGTCTTCATTTTTTTTGTAAATTATGTATTACCCTCTTTAGCACCAAATATTAAATTTTGGTAGAAACTAAAATGTCACCCAGAAGTTTTTGACTTGAAATAATTAGGAGGAAATTATTTCAAGTTAAATTGCTTTTCAAGCAATAAAAGAAAGATTGGAACAACCTTGAGAATTGACTAAATATACTAAATGAGCTCTTTAAAATGAATTAGCAATCAAAAATCAGGTTATTCCTGCTTTTGCATAACTGTTGCTATTGTTAGTAGGTAATGAGTTTAAGAATGTCCTCTTTGAATTAGGACTGGGACTGTAAGTTGTATCATTGAATAAAGGGTAATTATACTGTCAAATGTATTCAGTCATGAGCACCTGCCACACACTAGTCATAGTAATAAGCATGACACAAAAATGAATAAGGCAGTTTCTACTCTCACATTGAACACAATCTAGTGAAAAGGATTGATTACTGATAGATATTGTTCTATGAGGTATAATTAGTAAAGTTTAATGAAAGATGCATAAATGCTATGAGTTTTTTTGAAGAATTCATATACAATATGACATTGAGCATAAATATGGGGATTTTAGAATGTTCATAATACATTGAGGATTTGTATGGATAGGAGTACAGATATGAATAGACAAATAGAATTCTATAAAGAAAATAATCAATTGTTAAAGTAGTCACTCAGAAGTTATGAGATTATGACTAATTTATTATGTATTTCTTAAAACATTTCTATATTTTTCAAATTATTTTCGTTTTTTTATTTCATTGTGAGAATGGATTACATTTAAAATGTATAAAAAATCGGAACTGTTTAACAATGATCTATCTCCTTAAAAAGGCATTGTTTTATTCTAAGGTAGAATTTGGCAAGTCAAACCCAACCTGCACTCTGTTTTTTGTTTTATGGCCCTGTATGGATAAAGTTTACCAAACCGTGCTCTAAATAATAGAATTAATGAATATGTATTTCATCAAGACCCTTTACTTTTCTCTATTTGTGAAGAGCCAAGCAAAAATCACTAAGATACACTACTTAGCCTTTGGAGTTCAGAAATTGCCTAAAGGCCACTTATTCAAGCTAGAGGTAACCTTTTTGAACAGTACTTTATGTCATAGGGTTTATATGAATTAATGCATTTAATTCAAAAATCAATATCATGCAGCATATTATTCTTTATTCCACTATTAATGATAATAAAACTGAGGCACGGAGAAGTCATACCCATGACAAGGAGCAGAGCCAAAAACTGAATCCAGGTAAACTATCTCAAGGCCACGGTGCAACCTTCCCATGTGAGGAAATCTATAATTATATTCATCTCCTGAATGTAATGGAAGTTGGCCCTGAAATCAGCCTTTATGAGGTAGTGGTCTAAGAAGTCGTCACCAAACTTGACTTCTATTTCTAATTGAAAGTAAAATGCCACTATAATCACCTCTATAGATCAAAACTTTCCTCTACACTTTGACTGTATATTCTGGGTAAATGGACTTGGTAGAGTGCTCTGAGTTGACAGAATATACATAAAGATGAGATATTGTCTTACCCTAGGGATTTTCTATTTGAAGAAGTTAATAAATTCCATAGGCTTGCAAACTGAAGTGATTAGAAGTATTCTCTTATTAAGAATTTACTCCTGGTTAATGGTAATAAAGAAAATGAATTATTATGATATTTATGTGGATAATGCATGTCTTTCTATGAAGCTTTTTATCACCTTTATGATAATCAAGTAGAATAATAATGTGACTTTAAAATCCTTTACTTGCTATTTCTATGTTCAACTTTTGAACTGAAAGCATACTAGATAAAAAGAACAGTACAACACCAAACTGTGTTCCATTTTCTAAACTCTCGGCTACTGACACAATAGAAATATCAAAAGTGCTTTAATTTGTTTATGTCATTTGAGTTTTTCTAATTTTATAGTCCATTGATGTTAATTATGAAGTAAGCAACTAAAACACTTCTTTTCGAGTAATAGAAATTGCTTTTTAAGAAGTGTGAGTATGGTACTCAGCCAAACTATTTGATGGGTTATGTTTGCATTTTTCCTGTCTATACTGATATCATAGATACAAACTCCATCCTGGTGATTATTTAAATGTGCTCTGATGATTCCTTTGTAGACAAGACACAAAGTTTGGCATTAAAATATAAAGTCATGAAAAAAAATCATCCATTGCAGAGTTTAAGAAATACCTTTTTGAAGCATTGCTAGTATAATGTTTGCAACATATAACCATGATCAAAAATTTCTGAGGGACATAATTACCAAGACATGTATTTTTCAGTATTTTTTCAATAAAGTAACTTACATTGTATTGTTATCCTCATCATTTTCAAAGTCATTTGAATAATGTAAAAGACAATCTGTCAAATTTCTGTGACTCACAAAATAGGTTGTGTTAGTAAGATACATTTCCTTCTATGTCTGGTTCCAGTAGAGTTGTAAGTCTTTGTTTAAGGGATTTCTTTGGTGCTTGTGCCTATGAGAAGTTTTGTCCTTGTAATATAAACCTCTTTAGGGATTAAAAAAAACCTTTCAAATACCTGTGTTATTCCAAAACAACTCTTTGATTCCCAAATCATTTTTCATGACTTATAAGCGATCTCATATGCATACCATGAGTGCTCACTATTCGCTTGCTTACTTGTCTGAAACCAAAGATAATTCTGACAGCCAGTAATGACATTTTCAAAATGGTCTAGGTTTAATTATTATGGAATTTGAAGAGACTTAGATTTCAATGCATTTAAATTAACATTATTATTACACTTGCTCTTTTCTTAAACCCTGTCATCATCAACATATTCCTGTCAACCCATTTATAATTGACATTTCCCCCCACTAATACCCCTAAAAAATCATTACCGTGAAAAATATGAGTTTCTATATTTAAAAAATTTATGTAACCCTAATTTTTAGTTAACTTTTGCACTGGCTATATTTTTTAATCTTTCTACCATTTTAACACCTTTTTACTCTTTAAGCATATCACTTCTCATCTACTCTAAAATAATCTATTCAGTTTAAAAACCAGTTATCCAAATAATTCGTGGTTTTTTTTAAAGGCAAAACTGTGGAGACAATAAAAAGTTAAGCAGGGGCCGGCATTCGGGGGGGTAGGAATGATGAAAAGACAGAGCATGGAGAATTTCTAGGGCAGTGAAAATACTTTGTACTATACCAAAATGGCAGATGTATGCCATATGTTCCTCTAAACCCATAGAATGCACAACCCCAAGAGTGAACTTTGATGTGAACTATAGACTCTGAGTAATAACGATATTTCAATGGAGCCTCATCAGTTGTAACAAATGTACCCTCTGGTGGTAGATGTTGATAATAGGAGGCTATGCATATGTGAGAAGGGAAGTATATGGGAACTTTGTACTTTATGATCAATTTTTCCATGAAATTAAAACTGCTAGAAAAAAAATAGTGTTAAAAACTCCAACAAATACAAAAACTCTACATTAAAAAGAAATCATAAATAATAAGATGTAGCAAATATTTTTTCCAGTTTATTCTCCTATAGTTAGATATGAGAATGTGTTTGCGTATTCTAGCTATTTGGTGTACTTATCAACATGTTTTTAAGTTGACCTTAACACCTGACTGTGTAGCTATTAAAGAATACACGTAAAACGATAAGGTACTTTCCCATATGACAACGTTCTAATGCTTCCAACCCGCCCTAGATGCCATCTTACGCCAATATAAATTTCATCTGTGCTCCGTTTAAAGTACAGCTCCTGTAATGATGAATTGTTCTATTGTCAACTTGGTTGGTGAAGTTAAGAACTACATTTCCCAGAATCCCATTTCCTATGTGAGTGTGGGTTCTAGTCGACTGAAAGTGGACTTTGCATTAGACATGAAGGTAAACTGTTAGCACATTTTTAATTGTCATTTGCCCCGATTTATGACCCTAAAAAATCATTACTGTGAAAAAGATGAGTTGTTATATTTAAAAAATATGTGTAGGCTGAGCGTGGTGGTTCAGCCTGCAATCCCAGCACTTTGGGTAGCTGAGGTGAGAGGATTGCCTTAGCTTGCGAGTTCGAGACCAGCCTTGGCAACTTGATGAGACCTCGTCTCTATAACAACTCACAAAAACTAGCCACGCTTGTTGGCGTGCGTCTGTAGTTCCTGTTACTTGGAAGACTGAGACGAAAGCATTGCTTAAGCCCAGTAGGTAGAAGCTGCGGTGGTTGTGAGCGTGCCACTGCACTCCTGCCTGGGCAATGAGAATAAGACTCCAACTCAAAAAAAAAAAAAAAAAAATGTGTAACCCTAGTTTTCAGTTAAATTTTGTATTTGATCTATTTTTGACTCTTTCTACCATTTTTAACACCTTTTTAATCTTTAAGCATATCTCTTCTAGTCTACTCTAAAATTATCTATTCAACTCAAAGTCAGTTCTCCAAACAATGAGTGCTTTTTTTTAAAGGCAAAATTGTATATAATAATAATGTGATTGTAAATGCATTGAAATCTAAGTCTCTTCAAATTCCATAATAATAAATCCAAGTGAAGGAATGTTGTGGACAACTCTGGTAACAGAAAGATGGATAGGTGCCAGCGAGTTTCAGGTTGCTCTCTGTCTCTTCCACTTTGTGGCAAGATCTTCCTGAGCTCAGGCCCTGTTATTCAACAGTGGCCCCTGATCCTTCACCAGACCCTTAGCTACGAAGATACAAGAGGCAACAATTTCCCATTGATTTCTCCAACATCAAGTCCCTCTTTGGTGGGTAAATGTGCTTGGCTTCTCAGCTTATTTGTGCATCTCAACTGATTTGTGCATCGTCTGAAACTTCAGTTACCAATGAAATTTTTAAAATAATCATTTTTAATCCCAAATTCATGGTGGCTCTGCTTCCTTTATTGAACCCTGTCTAAGATAACTCCCTTTAAAAATTGTATTTCAATAGTCTCTGACCATGCCTCTATGACTGCCCAGATCATCAGTCAGAGATATCTAATCCTTTCTGGTCAAAAATTCAGTGACTAGACTATATAGATGGGGGCCATGAAATTTTGATTATTTTTCCTTTCTCCTTTGTGAATGGGTGATTCTTTTACATGGCCATGCCCCACTGAAGAATATTCTGTTGTATTAGTTTTCTATTGCTTATGTAACAAGTTACCACACACTTAGTAGTTTAAGGCAATAACAAAATTTGTTATTCTACAGTCAGAAGTCCAACATAGTTCTCACTGGCCAAGATCAAGATGCTGACTGAGCTGCATTCCTTTTCTGGAAGCTCTAGGGGAGAATCTGTTAGTGTGCTTGCCTTTTCCATCTTCGAGAGACCTCCTGTATTCCTTAGGTCATGATCCCTTTTCTCTATCTTCAAAGCGAGCAAAGTAACATTTCTCTGATCTGCTTTTATCTTTATATCTTTTTTCTCTCACCTCAGCCAGAGAAGATTCTCTGCATTTAATGACCTATGTGATTGGATTAGACCCACACAAATAATCCAGGATAATCCTCCATCTAAAGGCACTTAATTTAATCATAGCTAGACAGTTGTTTTTGCCATGAGAGAAACATATTCACCTATTCTTGGGAATGTGATGTGAACATCTTCCGAGGAGCCATTATTCTGCCTTTCACAGCTGTGTTACCTAACACATTGACTTGCACTTACAAGGTATAAATACTATTTAATACAGAAGTAATTTTGTTATCACTGATATGTTACTTAGAACTCATTAAGAAATATATTTTCTTTAGAGTAAGCACATCATTATGGATAATTTCTTCTGGGTTCACTCTAATATCTCTCTTATTAAGAGCTCCCTAAATGAAACACACTATTGAGTAAGTAAGACTACCTCCTCTCTCATCATAGTTCCTACATTTCTATGAATGTGACGCCTAAATATATTAGTGTTTTTGTAAGATACTTAATGATGCTCACTGAATTTGAGTATATTATCAACTACACTAAGTTTTAAAAAGTTAAGTGGCAAGCTGGGCTCAGTGGCTCAGCCTGTAATCCCAGCACTTTGGGAGGCCAAGACGAGTGAATTGCCTGAGCCCACGGGTTCGAGACCTGCCCTGGCAACTTGGCCAGTCCTCGTCTCTTGGTAGCACACGCCTGTAATTCCGGCTACTTGAAGGCTGAGGTGGAAGGATCGCCGGAGCCCAGCAGGTCGAGGCTGCGGTGCCGGGAGTGTGTCACTGCCCTCCAGTCTGGGCTACAGAGTGAGATTCCAACTCAAAAAAAAAAAGTTAAGTGGCAATTTAAATTCTAAGTAAAATTTCTTCCTTTAAGTTTTGACCCTCTTTTCAGGAACTTACATTTGTCCCTTTTCACTTAGTTTGTTTAATCTGACTATAACTACAGGATTTTGTTTACTAAATTGTCAAGTGTAATACCCCAAATTTAATGTTACTATCTTGACAATAGGCAACTGGTTTTCTATGTTTACTTTAAATCCTTTAAAAATTTGAGACAATAATTTCTTATAAAGGTACAGAATACACAAATACCTATACAAACAACTGGTAATAATATTAAGCTGCATGGAACAAGATTCCTGCTACATTCCAAGTAAACTACATAACAGTGTCATATTTTGAGTATAATTTTTATGTACCTAGGCCACTACAGAAGATGTATAACATCGTCTTTCTCATTATAAAAATATAAAAAGTCAGAATCATAGCTACAGCAGCTGTGAGATAGCAGGGGATTAAAGATAAAAGACAATGCATTTTGTCAGCGATTTTATCTTCTGTAGACTAGCCAAAACAACATTAAAATATGGATAAATTTACATAAAATGTTTTCTTTTAAAATGGACAATCTTGATTATCTGACTTATCTCAGGCTCCGAGAGTCCCATCAGTGCTTTAAATTAGGTGTGGGAAGATTTTGTTCCAAGGTTGATAGGAATCAGTGGATAGTTTTTATAAGGAACTAAATTGTATTTCAGCAGATTTTAGCTGCCTACAAGATTCGCCCTTTTATTTCTATATTATGGTCACTGCAAATTACCAATTCAATTAATGCTATTTAGCCTTAACTTTTCACAGGATACTGTGAATTTCACAGCAGGAAATATTGTGATTACTAAAATTTAGCCCTTCCTCTTAAGAATCTTATATTCCAGTAGGAGGAGTAAAATAATTAGTAAATACATATTTTGAGGACAGTGAAACTGTGGATATGATGTTATAATAGTGGCTAGATGTCATTATATGTTTGTCAAAATCCATAGAATTACCACATCAAGAGTGAATTCTAATGTAAACTATGAACTTTGGGTGACAATGATATGCCAATGAAAGTTCATGGATTATAACAAATGTACCATTTTTAGTGCTGGATATTGATAATAGGGAGGCTGGGATAGAGCCAGAGGTTTATCAGAACTCTGTTGTTTCTGCTCAATTTTTCTGTAAATGTAAAAATCTCCAAAAAAAATTAATAAATAAAGTCTATAAAATACATGTAACAAACCGGGTTCGGTGGCTTAGCCTGTAATCCCACACCTTTGGGAGGCTGAGGTGAGTGGATTGCCTGAGTCTGCAGGTTCGAGACCTGCCTGGGCAGCGAGACTTCATCCCTACAATAAGTCAAAAATCAACCAGGCGTGGTAGCATGCCTGTAATTCCTGCTACTTGGAAGGCTGAGGCGGAAGGATCACCGGAGCCCAGCAGGTCGAGGCTGCGGTGGCCGGGAGTTGCCATTACAGTCCAGTCTGGGCGACAGAGTGAGACTCCAACTCAAAAAAAAAAAAAAATACATGTAACAAAATGTTCTGTAATTGTTATGAGCAATATTCTATAAGGGCATATGCACTTTATGGGAAGAGGAGTTGGGAAGAGTTCATGATGAAAGGGAGCTCTGATGGATGGATGGGACTGACAGGCATTACAGCTGGAGAACACAGGATAAGCAAAAGCTTGGCAGCAGGAAATTTGAAAGGCTTTTCGGTAGGGGCAAGATTTTTAGATGTTTCTTACCCTACATTCCTCTGAGGTAATTGCCTGTGAAATATACAGAAAGGGATTTATGGCCAAATGAGAACTCAAGCACATGTAATCTGGGCACTCATCCTAATATCCCAGAAAATGCAGGCCTCCATCAAACTGAGTTGCAAAAACAAGAGGCCAGAGTAAACCTTGCTGTTACTCCCACCCTTTCTTCCCAATTCAATGATCAACTTATTTGGAGATGGAAAAGATGTAGTAGGGACTAATACAAATAACTGTTTTTCTTCCATTGGTGATCCTGCCCATCAGTAACAGGCGATTTTCTGAATGCCAGGCTCTATCTTTTGCCCCTACAACTCTGTAGCCAGTGCCGGAGGACTTGTGCTGAACCTCTGCTCTCTCCATGCATTGACAGAAGCATAAGGCAAAATGAAGACTAAATTATCAGATTCCCTTCCACTTTACCCCTAATAATTCAATGTTTAACACTGGGATAAGTCTTGGAGAAAAAAATGATTTTCTTTCTGTGCTTGCTAATCTGTCTCCAGTATTGATGTATACCTGCCTAAACTGGTTTGTGTTCATTTTCAGACTTTATCATAATGGAAATTTTCATGTATTACAACTAAAATAACATATCCAATTTATCCTTTTGCCTAATGATCATTCTAGTAACTGGATTATTATATTTTCTTAAAATGGCAAAGCAACAGAAACAACAGCTACAATAATAACAGTTTTTTTTTAAAAAATCTGGTTATTCAGATTCACATACATAAGCATTCCTCTCTAAGAAAACGAAAATATTTTGCTAAAGAGACATTTCAAGGGCTAGAGCAAAATGAAAACAACTATAAGAGACAAAACTAATGGCATAGAAAAACAGCCATACAGGCCTTTGTTTCAAAGAAAAGGTCTGTGAGGAGAGGGCACATAGAATTGAATTAGGACAAGGACACTTCTAAAATGAGATTTTAATGTGGAAGAAATGTTATTACTGAACTTTGGAAGAGCTGAATAGATCTGGCTAGCTGAGAACACTCAAGAGGTATTTTAATAACCTAGCATCCACATGCACACTAATAAAAGTGCCATTGAAACTTTGTTTTACTATATGGATATGAGAGCCAAAAATTTCTCATACTTTAAGCATATTTTATCCTATTCCCCCAAATTTGTCCAATCAAGCACCCAGGCTCCTAAACAGCCTTCAAAAAATTAAAATTATCATCCTTCATTTTTTTGTACAGACTTTATGGATATTTTAAACAGAATAAATTCAACTGTTAAACAGGCAAGACATGTTCATTCAAAATGAATATGCATTTTAGCCACATAGATGAACAAGTAGATATATAAGATACTGAAACAGAAGGCTATTTCAAAATTTGCAAGAACATATAGATTTTAAAAGTTGACACTAGTTTAAGTGGTACCAAAATATGATGCAGATAAAGAGATTACAGAAGGGCCTTTAACAAAATCCTGTAAACATATGATTCCTGGTCACGTAGTTTGGCTAGGCCCACCTGTCCTTTGGAACCAGAGTGTATGGAATGAGGAATGACACAGAAGAGACATAGGGAGAAGGTAGCTGCTTAATATCAGAAGAAAAGGTTCTTGGTACCAGAAGAAAAGGTTCTGGAGGAGTATTCCATGGAGATAATGATGTCTGTTGTCACTAAGAATTCCCAGAATGGTTAAAAGAAGCATCTTTCTTAATCATTAGCTCCATTATCTTACAAAGATCAGTTGCAGAACAAGCCTGATTGGTGAGATTGACAAACATAACTTAGCAATATCTGACTTATGGCAAGTTTTGTGACAGAACTTGGTATTGATATATATTTTTTAACACATACACACACAAATTACCCACATAAACACATGAAAAAACACACCTACCCCTTCTTTACAGCTATTGGTGCTGTTCCCCTCTCTGTCCTTACTCCAACATTTTCGAACTTTTTTGCAAGGAACCTAGAACAGAAGACAAGAAAGCAAATGTGGGCCTGTGCAACACTAAATGTCTGGTGGAATGATTCATTCAACTTGAATGTCGGAAAAAAGAGGTCAGTTTGAAAAGAGTTTTACAATAATAGAGCTGGACATGAAATCTTGTGGAGTGCAGAAACAGTTTTGACAGAAAACTCAGTAACCATGAAGTTTACCGTCAGAAGTCAATGCCCTGCACCTGCTTCATCTGGGAACTGCCAGGGGCCTGGCACATCTTTCCACTCCAGAATCTTCCATTGGGTTTTCCTTCTCTGCTGACTCATTCTTTTATCTCCTCATCCTCCTTATAGTTATCTTTTCTTAATCTGGAAAAATCTTTCAGTCTTTTTCATATCACCCTGTGTAATTGACCATCTTGAGACTGAGGGCATTGAATTAGGATTAATATGAGAGCAGTTTACCAATTCAAAATCATTCCATTGTCCACCAAAATTAATGGCATCTTTATTTGCTCCTCAACACACTCATGGAATTTACTAAACAAAAATGTGTCACATACATAACATATCGTGTGATATTTTCCAGTAATTTTAATGACTATCTGACTTTTTACTATATTCATATGTCATAATTCAGATCACAGTGCTCACAAATCTTGTGATATTGTAAAAATATCTTCAAGTCTGAAGTGCAACACTTTTTGATTTATTTCTCACACACCAGAAAATAATCAGAAATGACTAGCCATGAAAAGGAATTTTCCCATTCAAGGATAGTCAAAGACATTATAATGAAGGGGGTATTGGGGCTTGGAGTCTGGGAAAGATCATGGGGTGCATACCAGAGAACCCTTCGAACAGGGATTCCTAGTCTTGGCTCCCAATTCTCAAATGTTATAAGATGATGGTAGGGGGATGGCTGGAATATTTTTAATATTTATAAAAGCTTAAGCAGAAATATACATTTGCCTACATAAAGGCAATGTGAGCTAAGCAAACTAATGTTTTTTGGCTTTTTGGGTACTAGCTAACTCATGCTGTTTAGCATTTCTGATTGACACTTATAAATGAGTAATGAATAACATTTTTGAAAAGCCAAGAGCTTAAATAGTTTGAGTTAGACAAATCTTTCCATGCTATAAAGCATAATGAAAAGTAACAGAAAGGATTCTCTATAATAAAATTATTAGACGTCACTAACTTTGAAAGCATTCTAGAATAAATATCTATAGGTTTTAGTTCAGCCTTTAAATAGGTTTCTTGGTGAAAACTTGGTTTAGACATTCTCCTGGGCCTATTGCAGGAGAAGTGGCAATGTGTTTAGCCACCTGCTGCAGGAGAGAGAGCATGAGGACTGTTATTCGAGAAAATGAATGAGGAAGGGAGAACAACCCCAAAGTTTGCTTGAAATAAAAGCAAAAATTCATCACACCATAATGTCCTTATTCATACTCTTTGAAACTCAAATGATTTTAGGACAGAGCATGTTATGACCTTAAAAGATTAGAAATAATCAATAAAATAAAAAGAATAAAGTGTAAATGCTCCTGTAGAAATAGTATTTGTTTGAGCCATATTCTGGGCTCTGAAAAAGCGTGATTGGGATTTTAATTCCAGAGCCATCATTCACAAGTGGTATGGTTTTGAGAAAATTATTGAATTGCTCTTTTGTTAATTCATTTGTAAAATGTGGATAATAATATTTAATTCATAAAGTTCTGAGATTTACATGCCTGCATGGAACTAGTAAGTACTCACAAAAGGAATTATTATTATTATGCTTCTATTATTATTTTCTGGATGACTTTGGGCAAGTTACCCCTCCATTTTTTAAAAAATGTAACATGAGGAGTTCTGAATATTTGATCTATCTGTAACTTCTTAGACATGATCAGTGAGATACTTTTGAAGTACTCATGTGCTAAACATTTTTAATAAATGAAAACATACTAACATTTAACTCTAACAGGGACTGAGTTTATAAGACTGAGGACTCCCAGACGGGCTTGGTGGCTCAGTCCGTAATCCCGCGCCTTTGGGAGGCTGAGGTGAGTGGATTGCCTTAGCCCGCGGGTTCGAGACCCGCCTGGGCAGCGAGACCTCATCTCTACAATAAATCAAAAAATCAGCCTGGTGTGGTAGCGCATGCCTGTAATTCCGGCTACGCGGAAGGCTGAGGCGGAAGGATCGCCGGAGTCCTGCAGGTCGAGGCTGCGGTGGCCGGGAGCTGCCACTGCACTCCAGTCTGGGCGACAGAGTGAGATTCCAACTCAAAACAAAGAAACAAACAAACAAAACAAAAAAAAGACTGAGGACTCCCATTTCTCAGTGCCTTGAGATTTGCCTTTTCACCATGAGTGTTGTGTTTTTCTACTTTGCATCCCATGACTACCAAGGTTTTTATAGTTGAATCATCTGTATCAGCTTTCTGTGTCAAAATATCAGTCTTGGCCAGATAATCTTCCCCATCTTGCCCAGCCAAAGAGCCCATATGTTTACGAATACAAGTATTTTTAAATGTACTGTTGCATTTTTAAAATCAGAACCTTGAAACCCTAGATACAAGGGAGTCATAAAACAAAGGCTGGTAATTGCTAGGTCAAATGTACCTAGTTCCTAAGTAGAGGCTGTGCTAAATGCTAACACAGCCAGAATGGAGGCTCATCTCTCTGCTTCAGATGGAATACAAAAAACCAATTCAATATTGAGTCACTGGTGTTGTCTCTCTTTGAAAAGACCCGTATATATTTTCCTGTTTAGTTTGATAACCCAAATGTGTTTTTATGGCATTCGGCCAGGAGAGACTCTAACAAGTCATAGACTCATATACAGGATAGTCATCAATCCTTTTTCCTTCTGAATGTTAGATTCCCAGACCTCTCCAGTAGAATAAAAAGGGAAATAAATTGCCAGGCTTAAATTTAAAACCTGGTTCCCGTGCTGAATAATTATGGCTGTGCTGGAAACCTTGATAAAGTGAGTGGTAATGAGTAGCCCAATCTATAATGTGCAATGTATCAGCTAAAATTTTATATTGGATTCTTTCATCAGGCTTGGCTTCTATGTGGCTGTGAAATATGAAATACATTAGGTACCAAAGCCAGAATACTAAAGCCTCGGTCCCCTTCTAAGAATGCATACTGATGCAAGCACACACACATACACAATTAAAATAACAGAACAGCATTTAATTTTGTGGAGGAAATATAAGAAAACTAAAATATAAATCATTCACAGAACTATAAACAAGGAGGGCTTATACAAAGGCTCTTAAGGTACAAGATAAAATGAGCAATAAATAGCATTTTGAAATTATGTGTGTACTATACTGTTGAGCCAATCTTATTCTGACACTCCTCTGCTTAAAACCCTTCAGTGGTTCTCTAGCATCACCAGAATGTTTAGTTCCTTTAGCAAGCCATCATTTCCCATCTCATGTCTTATAACGCCTGTATGCATTCATTCATTCATTCATCTATTCTAGAAGCATGTATAAGGCACGAGTAATGTCCTAAGAGATAGGACTGCCATAGTGAACAGATATACAACTTATCTTCTTTGACATTAATCTATGGGAAGTGATAGACATTAATCAAATAGTGACACAAATGGGAAAGTACATATATAACCAATTATTTAAAAGAAAGATACATGGAGCATTTAACATAGTCTAAAGTCATCAAGCAAAAGAGAAAGCAAAGACAAAAGCCCTGTTGTAGGAAGGAACACGATACATTTGAAGAACTTCAAAAGAAAAAACTAGAATTTAGAGAGCATCGAGGTATAAAAGAGATGGAGGTTAAGTGATGAGATAAGTAAGTAGGGGCCATATCTTTGAGATCCATATGGGTCCATTGGATATATAGCAACAGACATTACTGGTGGCCTAAGAAAGACTTGTTAAGTGAAGTGATGGAAACCGAAGCCAGACTTAGGTAAGAGCATAAGAAAGAACCGAAGATATATTGACAGTTGTGAAGGCAGTATGTTCAAACTGTGAGAAGGAGAATTATTACTTGGTATCTCCATCCCATCTAGGCTAGCTGACAAACTTAGATATTCCTTCCCCCACAAAGAGCTCTCTGATATTCCACTTTCATCAGTGAGACTGTATTAGGGAATTCTCTCAAAAACCACCAAATTGCTACTTCCTATTATAGTAATATTCACTTTTTTGCCATTGGTAATCTCCTTTATTAAATCATAATTGAATGATAGAGTGGAGTCATTTCTACAGTTGTACTCTCATCACTTAGCTCTCAATAAGTTTTAGTTGATTTTAAAAGCAGCATAACAAGAAGGTAGCAGACTTCCCAGAACGTGTGTGTGTGTGTGTGTGTGTGTGTGTGTGTGTGTCCACACAGCTCATCCGTACTCTGATTCTGTTTATATTTATTTTAATTGACTTAAAATTGTATAAATTTATAGTGTGCAACCTCATGTTTTGACATATGTATACACTGTGGAATGGCTAAATCAAGTTAATTGACATAATTATTACCTCCCACACTTATTTTTTTGCCTAGCAATTTGCAAGTATACAGCACATTGATATTAACTATAGTCACCATGTTGTAAAAGAGATCTGAATTTATTCCTCTTAGACATTCAAAATGTCTAACCGACATTTTGTATCCTTTGATCAATATTCCCCCAATCTTCCACCCACCCACAGCCCCTAGTAATTATTATCCTACTCTCTGATTCTATGAGTTCATTTTTTTTTAGATTTCACATATAAGTAAATCGTGCAATATTTGTTTTTCTGTGTCTTGCGTATTTCACTTAGCGTAATGTCCTCTAGATTCATCCATGTTGTCAAAAATGATAGAATTTCCTTCTTTTATAAAGCTGAATAATATTCTGTTGCATATATATACTACATTTCTTTACCCATTCATGAATACTTATGTTGATTCCTTATGTTGGCTATTGTGAATAATGCTGCAATGGACTTTCGAGTACAGATATCGCTTCAACATACTGATTTTATTTTCTTTGTATTTTACTCAGAAGTGAAATTGCTGGAGCATATGGTAGTTCTATTTTTAGTTTTTGAGGAAACTCAATACTGATTTTTATAATGGCTGTACCAATTTACATTCCTGCCAATAGCGTATAAGTGTTCCTTTTCCTCCACATTCTCTTCTCACCAGCACTTGTTATCTTTTGTCTTTTTTTTTTTTTTTGTCAGAGTCTCATTCCGTTGCCCGGGCTGGAGTGCAGCAGCACACTCACAGCTACTGCAGTGTCAGCCTGCTGGGCTCAGGCGATCCTTCTGCCTCAGTCTTCCAAGTAGCTGTAACTACAGGTGTGCTACTATGCCCCGCTAATTTTTCTTTTTTTATTTCTTGTGGATTCCAGATCTCGCCCACTTGCCGGGGCTGATCTTTTGCCTTTTTTACAACAGTCATTCTTATAAGATGAGGTGCTATCTCATTTTCATTTTGATTCGCATTTCCCTGGTGATTAGTGATGTGTAGCATTTTGAGCATTTTTCATGTACCTGTTGGTCATTTGTATGTCTTCTTTTGAGAAGTGATTTTCATGTCTTTGTTCATTTTTTAATTGGGTTATTTGCTGTTTTGCTATGGAGTTGTTTCAATTACTTCTACATTTTCTGTATTAACCCCTTGTTCAGTGTATATTTCGCAAATCCTAACCGTGCTGTCCATTGAAAGTGCACTGGATAAAAAAAAAGTGTCACATATATACGATGGAATATCATGCAGCCATAAATAAGGACAAAATTATAGACTTCACAGCAACTTGGATGGATTTAGTCTATCATACTCAGTGATCTAACACAGAAATGAAGAACTGAGTACCGCACGTTCTCATTCATAAGTGGATCCTGAACATTTATCATAATACCACAAGAAAGGGATTGGCAGTAGTAGGACTCTGTCAGGGGAGGAAGGGGGCACATAACATTAGAGTGCCTGATCTCAAAGTAGGCGAAATGAGGATCAATGGGAGACTCAAACTTCACCTGTATGTACCTAATCCTGAATTGAACCCCACTTCTTTAAAATAAAAAAGTATATTTCATAAGAATTTAAAGATGACAACATAAAAAGCAGTCTCTTTTAGCAAAAGCTTACAAATTGCCAACCAAATAATAGTGTAGGTGCTGTTATTCTTACAATATTTTTGAAGGCAAGTTGTTTTATGCCAGAGAATAACATGTTGCAATTTAACTGTAGGAAATATACTTCTTTATACTTTATATTAGAAGAATAGAACTCATCTACCTATCAGCTGTCACTTCAGATCTGAGGCAGCTAAGTGGACTCCTGGGTAGCTGCTAGAAATATTGCATAAGTTTATTTTCAGAAATACATGGCCTGATGCATATATATAAGCAGTGATGCGGCTGCTTATGTGGTTTAGGAGTAAATTAGGACTCTTCTCACCATAGAACAATAGCACTACAGAAGCACCTGCAACTCTCTTGATCATTGCTGGACATTCAGGCCAATCCTTGGATTTTTAAAATTAATTATGCCCTATTTCAGGGAGCTTGAAGCCTCCCACTAATCTTATTAAACATTGGCAAAACCATGTTGTAAGGGATATTGTTTTAAGGTGAGAAACAAGATTTTTAACTTTCAGAAGACAGAAAAACATTATTTCAGGTATGATAAGTAAAATTGTTTATGAGAACATATTTGTGCTTTCAAGGTAAAATACAAAATATAAAATATATAAATATAAAATATAAAATGTATTCATTCAAGATCCCAATATGAAGATTGAAATACAACTGTAAAAATTGCATGGATAATCAAAATAAAGTACTTTGTGAAGCCATAAACATTTTCAGTTCTTAAATCTCTCATTGCCTATCCAACACTAAATTCGACAATACCTTTGAGCACTAAGCACCACCAGTGCTGCAGAAGAACATCGATGAAAAAGACGTGGCCACTGTTTCAAATGGCCTACAGTCCAGTCCTAAGCAGAGCCAGAGCTAAACTTAAGAATGATTCGACTAACCATGGGAGTTATACCCAAAACTCTGGCGCACAGAGCAGGTCACCTTTTATCTGACAGGTGAAAAGATTTTAAATTTAGCATGTCATCTTCTCTTGTGCTATGTAAATAGATGTCTTAAAATAGTTATCTTAATTGTAAAGAAGTAATTGCATACCTACGTGTGCAAAGTATTACAGACTGGAATATGAGAAAATATAATTTCAGCCTTGCAGCTACTCATATAATAAATGTGAAGAAAATTTGTCAAGCAAATTAAAAGGAAAACTGTTGAAATTTCCCTGTTTAGCAAACCACTGATGAATTGTCTTCAATTTTGATTTGGCATTTTTCAACCTATATTGGCATTCTATAGTCCTTCTAATGTGTTAAGTAATTAAATTCTTAGATGGGAAAAGTATATATGAAGATAAATTGACAAATTTAAATTCTGTGAAAAATGAAAATTAGAGTGAAAATGAAACAAAATTTACATAAATGAAGCAGATGGCAAGAATAGTAATAGTATTTGAGAAAAATAGTTTTCTGAAACTGAAGACTAAATTTGGCTATAAGTTTTCTTACAAAACTGCAATAATTTTAAATAACTTTTTATTTTTTTATAATTTCAAAGTTGCATGGATATAATAAAAATAGTGCAAAGATTTCCTGTATATCCTTGATCCAGGTTTACCACTTGTTTGCATTTTTACCCATTTTCTATGTATGTTTACATATATATATGCCCATTTTTTTTTTTTTGCAGATAACTTGAGAGTTAGTTTGGAGATATCATGCTTTACCCTTGTATAATTCACTGTGCACTTCCTAAAAATAAGAACACTTTCTTACTTAACTGAAGTAAAGTTACCAAAATTGGTAAATTTAACATAGATTCAATACTACCAGCTAATCCACAGTCCAAATTCAAGTTTTTATCAGTTAGCAAAATAGCGTCTTGCATAACTATTTTTAAAAATCTGGCCTAGGATCACAAAATAGTCTGTTGTTATGTCTCTCCAGATGCCTGTATTTTGTCAGCCTTCTTTGTCTTTCTTGACATTGGTACTTATGAAGAGTAAAAGCAACTTATTTTGTGTAATAACCCTTGAATTGGATTTGTCTGATATTTCCTCATTATTAGGTGGAGAATTGTACATTTTTGGCAGGGATATGACATATCTGATTTTGTGCTCTTCCCAGTGCAGTTTATCAGGAGGCAAATTATGTTGATTTGCCACAAAATTGTTGTTTCTAATCCTGATCATTGGATAAGATAGTGTCCACTGGGTGTAAATATTATAAGGTTATTTTCCTCTTTTAATTAACAACTATTTGTAAAGAGATATTTTAGTGACATAATTAACTTATTATTTTCAAAATTTCACCCAATACTGGTGTCTCTCAAAGATATTTTAGCTCCATTATTCCTTTGACATTCATCTGTATGTTTTCTAACATAAAAAGGAGATTTTGCTTCTCCTTTTTTGTTTACATCAGAATTTATTTATGGATCTATACTTTATCACTAAATTACAGTCCAATAATCTCATTGTTTAATTTAATGCACAATGTCCCAGATTTGACAAGCTGAAACACATTCAAGAAATTGTCTTGTGTGTGTTTTTGTCTACTTTTGACACAACTCCATTATTCTTTATTTCCTTACTTTCTGACACAAGGTTTTCTAGGTTTATTTTGAGTTTCCTTGCCCCTTATCCTGGAATAAGCTATGTAGTTCTCCAAACAGTGACGCTCCCTCTAGTAAAGAGTGATATTTAGAAAATAAAGTCTGGGTACTAAATGTACTCCTTGTGACTGGATCTCTTAGTGGGCTCATAGCTAATGCCCACAGGACCTCTTAGTTAGGAAATAGACACACAAATATATACTGTTTTATGCATACTCAGACATACACTCACATAAATGTAATCTGTATGTCTGTCTGTCTGTAAAGGCATAACTGTCTACTGATTCTTCCATCTCCAGTACAACACCATAGCATAAGATCTATACCTCCATATTTTCTTATTTGTAGTTCATAATGGTTTTATAATTCTACACTCCCACCAGAATATTTCAGAGTTACAATTGCTCTATATTCTTTCCAATATCTGATATTATTATTATTATTTGGATTTTAGCCATTTCAGCAGTTAACTAGTGGTATCTTATGTGGTTTAACTGACATTTCCCAATGTCAAATAATGTTGAGTGTCTTTTCATATCCTTGTTAACTGTTTGCTTACCTTCCTTTGTAAATTGTCTGTTCATGTTTTTGCCTACTTTTATTCAATTATCTTTGCATTATTGTGTTGATGAGTGCATGTATTTTGTACTCTTTGTATATGTTTTGTATTTTGATATGATGTATTTGATATGAATATGAGATATTCTTTGTCAGACATCTTATGAATATTTTTCTTATAGCCTGTGATTGACTCTTCCTATTTCTTACTAATGTTTCTTGTTTTAATTTTGATGGCATATAATTTACCAACTTTTGTTTTAAATTTGCAGGTTGTTGTCTTGTATCCTGTTAAAGAAAGTTTTGCCTACCTCCTCTTTTTTGTTTAAGTAGATATTTTAACTTTTTTTTCATGTTTGATGTTTAAATTTATGACCTATCTCAAAATAATTTTTGTGTGCGGTATAAAGTAGGTGGTCAGATTTCTCCTCTTATATGAATATCCAATTGTTTCAATACCACTTGTTGAAAATACTTTCTTTTTCTCTACTGAGCTATGAATTTCTGTTCAGAATCAATTGACTACATATATTTTATGAGACTATTTCTTAACTCTGAACTTGTATAAACACAGCATTTTTGACTACTTTATTTTTACTGTAAAAATTGAAGTCAGTTAGTTAATTTCTCCAGTTTTGTTCTTTTTCAAAATTGTTTGACTATTCCATATCTATCATATTTCTATATGAATTTCAAAATAATCTTGATCATTTATATTTGAAAAAAATCCTGCTGGGATTCTCCTTTCCCTTTTGTTTTCTATTTATATTGCTTTTCATTTTTTAATAAGAACAACAACAACAAAAAGTAAAATAATAGAATCTTTTTACTTAGATCTGATGTTAAGATACTTTTAGACTGTGTTTTTAATATTAAAGATGTGGGGTACAGTTCAGGGTCAGGTATACAAATGTTCATTATGAAGATGGCTTTGTTGATGAGATGTGCCCCTCCCTCTCCTGGCAGGTCCTTCAATTGCCAATCCCACCCCTCTCTCCTGGCAGTTTCCTACTACTGCCAATCCTTTTCTTATAGTATAAGTTTTTTAATGAGTCTTGAGACTTTTGAATGAATTCTTCTTTAAGCTTTTCAAATTTTATACCGTGACAGAAATACCTGTTTTTTGAAAATATGAGGGTATCGTAGACTATCTAAATATAATTAACAGTCATCTGTAACTTTTATTTCCTCAATACAATTCAGATGTAGAATACTTTATACCGACTATTTCAAAATTGTATTGTAAATTTAGAGAAAATATGCTTTAAAATTGTTTTTATGAAAAAATATTGACAGAATTAATATTGAAGAGTCATTTTAAGAATTCATTCTTCAAAATTTAAGAACTTAATACAATAAATGAAATAGAAAAGCAGCTTAAAAAGATAGCTTTTTCATTTCAATAACCTTGCAAACTTAATATTTCTCTTGGTTAATAGGCAATTCTCAAACTATAAGGAAACCCAAAGAAACAAAAACAAGCAATACCGATTGTTTATTGTTACTCAGCAAAAGATTATGTTTCACTTGACATAATATTTGGCCAAAACTTTATCTGTTCCCAACACTGCTATGGAAAGTATCTCTTTAAAAGAGAACATAAAAGCTTAGATTAAAACTTCCAAGAAATAGGGATGCTATCAGAACAGCTATTCATGGCAGCTTTATATCCTAATTATCCAAACCAGTTCTTGCTTTCTCTTCAATGATTTTGTCATACTGATAGTTCTAGAATCTTAATATCACAGGAATGGGACAATGGGAACTTAAAAATCATATAGCTTGGTAATTTCAAATGCTGCCTTCAATAGCTGGATCACAATGAAGTTTTATTGAAGCCATTGGGAAAATAAGAAAAATTAGAATAAGGTGATGAATTGTTCATAAAAATTTTTTCATTTTTTAATTCTATGCCCTTCTTTCTTTTACAATATTAAAATATCTTTGCTTCATGAAATTATAATGAAATGTATATATATTATATATATGTATATATATTTGGTAAAATGCAATGTTGGTTATAGGTCACTAAATTTGGGAGAGAAAATATCGCTAAAGCTCTGGAACCACTGATTTTAATACAAGCTTTCTGTCTGCTCAATGAATGCTAGACTGTCCATGACAATCATGACTGAATTAGGTAGATTATAAACTGCAATATTCGGAGTTGATATTACATATTCTTATACTATAAAGTAAGCTTACATGAGTACTGGGGTAACTCCATCAAATGTCAACTGATTGTTAGAGTACATTTTGTAAAATGCTTTTATGATCTAGATAGTCCCTACTATGGACAGCCCATGGGTGTGTCATAGACTATGATTACTAATACAGGTAATGCAGTTTGTAAGAACCTATACCGATGCACCACAGCTTTCTCAAAATAGGACAGTAAGAAGTCAACTTCAATCTCTCAAAGAAACCACTTATCCAGAGGCCAGAAGTCTAAGAAAAAAATATTTTGAAACTAGAAAGCAAAGCTAGAATCTGAGTGATGATGAAATAAAGCCAATAATCGAGAGAGAAAGGTTACATATTAAATTTATTCCATTTTCCTCCCTACCAAGTGTCAATGTTTTTCTTTAGATAATATTATATTTTATTTGGTAAAGTATTTTGGATTTTTGATAGATGATTTACCCACTCATAACTCACACATGGTTTGGATGGGTTGATATAGAAAGTGATGTCAAAATAAGGAGATGATTACACTTCTTTGCTTAAGAAACAAAATAAAATTTGGGAGATGAAAAGTTAAGCAGCAGCTTGAGAAGTGGAGAGCATACACAGGGGGTCAGTAGAAAAAGGTATTTGAGCAACATAATGGCAGATAGGTATATCCTAAAAGTTACATGACAGCCATATATACATTTTGGAAAAATTGTCTTTTCAGTCAACCCATGAAAGTAAGCAAAGCTCTCGCTTTCCTGGAGAATTCTTATGGAGGTGCATCTTCATAGAAATACTGTCTAAGGTAACTCACATGCCAAGCTGATCACATTGCAATATTGTAACAGTGAAAATAGTTGTTATTAAATTGTCTTCTGTCATTTTAGTATGAAAAACTAAAGTCTGAATTTAAACAGATTTTCATCTTTTTAAATAAAACCCAATTATTCTGGTTAATATATGTATATAAGATTCCCCCCATGCATCTTAAAAAAATGTTTAAGTATCATCATTATACAATTTTTATAGAAACAAAAATGTATTTTGAACTTCAAGGTATAGTCTTCTTCACTTCAATCAAATTTGCTAAAATTATTTCATTGGCTCTTTTTTCTGTTCTAAAAATCTCACTCTCTCTACCGGAATATTTATGTCTTTTTGATGGCATCTGAATTTTCTCATCTGCCTTTATAGCATCTTTTCTTACCATATTCATTTCCTATTCTTCATTTTTTCCTGCATCATAAAACAGAGCCTCAGTATGCTCTCCATATCATTCAAAGTAATTAGCTTCAATAACGATTCTGTTTGTTTTGTTTTTAATGTTCATGAGGTCTACTATTTTCCTCCCTTTAGTACCTTACTGTATCTTGCCTTTTTACTTCAATTTTTTTGTATTTTCTCCAAGTTGTTTCTTATGGCTTTCTGACTTTATTTCAAAAGATATTTATCCTTATTGAAAATTTCAAGTTTTTATCTTAATTTACCTGGCTTTTATTCTAAAAAGTCATTCTCTGAATTATATTCTTTGCATGTTTAGAGCAATATTCCTCTTAATGCATTTTCTTGACTACTGGCAAGAACTATCTGCAAGTGAGAAAAAAATGAGACATTTAGAAACATAATGTCTTTCAATCAGTGTAATTTCTCCTTTTACATTTCCTCACTGCTTTTTGCTTTATTGTCTTTTGGGGCTTTCCTTTTCTAAATTTTTGTATCAAGGTGATCATGGAAAGAAAAAACATAAGATGGAAAAAAGAGAAGAACTATTTTTATATACACCTCTACTACTCCAGCTCAAATACATACTAACCAAGGATAGTAAACTATTTAAATGATGAGGTTACTTTCAAAAATTTTCAAGGAATTATAGAGAACAGGAGAGAAGTTCACAGTAGGGAGCTGATAACCTGGTTTTTATAAACATTGTCCTTCAGAGACTATAATTGGCAAACTTGATATAAATTTGTTAGTAAAAGTTATGTACTTTATTTTTAAATAATTAATATTAATAATTAATTAGCATTTATTAAATTACTTACAAAGTCTAGCAGTCAAATTCAAATTCATAATCAAATAACTTATTGGAGGATCAGGAGGTACAAAGCTTAATAGGATGGTACTAGGTGAATATCGTACATTCAGTAGGAGACTCTATGATGGCTAAGAATAAGAACTTTAAAATAAGACTGCCTAAGTCTGATTTTCAATTCTTCCATTTACTATCTATGTGAGTTTGGTCAAGCTGTCTAACTTCTCTATAACTTTGTCTCTACCAAGTGGGGATGCAAATGGTTTCTGTATATGATTGTTGTGAAAATTAAACAAGTTTAAATATGTAATAGATTTAGACATAAGTGTCTTTCACATAATAAGTGCTGAAGAAACATGATTATAATTATAGTGATTCTGGAATTCATCAAAACATTTCAGAAAATCAAAGTAGACTTGTACATGACTGAGAAATATGGGCCTATGCAGATTCATAGAGATTAAAAGTGGTATCACACAGGGCTCTTTCTGTTCAATATTGTTAATCCACAACATGAACAAACAAATTGAAAATATGAATAAAATATTTGCAGATGGCAAATCTGAAAAAAATATCTAATATACTAGCAGATGGACCCATAATTCAAATTAGCTAAAGAATGGGTTTAAATCAACAAGCCAAATTTTAGTATGAATCAATAGTAAGGTCTGAATTTAGTTTCCAAAAGTCAACAACAAGAATAAAGGATAAAGAAGATATGAATAACCAATTTAAAACTGCTTTAAGAATTGTAATTTATAGGTGTTTTGATATGAGTCAGCAATATTCTATGGTTGCCACATAAAATAGTATAATTTAAAATCGTATTAATGAAACTGTAGTAGCTTCACTGAGCTCTATGCCAATCAGATAGATGTTATCTAGAATATTTAGTTCAGTCAAATTTTTATCAGAAGCACTAGCAAACTGAAACACTCCACAAGACAGGAAGATTTTGCAGAAACATACTATGAGAGGACACTTGAAAATAATGAAAGCTTAATGACATATTTTGAAAACAATGTTTTAAAAAGTTAATTTAAAGATCTTTCCTTCTTATTTAAAAACTTTGATGAGAAAGACAAATTAGATTTATTTTTTGTAACTCCAGAGACAAAACTACCATGAGTGGGTCAGTGGATAAAATTTACAGGTAGGGAGAATTACCTCAATATAAGGAGGAATTCTTAATTCACTTTTTAATAAAAAAGTTCTGGGTCTCCATTTCATATGCTTTTATTGTGTGACAGGCATTGTCCTAAGTGCTTATTGTGACCCTGCTTACATCATTCATGCAAAGATATTTCCAATAAAGTATTGTTAGTCCCTCTTTATAGATGAAGAAAGTAGTCTGTGAGTGGGTAAGTAACCAGCCATCTAGTGTGAGGCAGAACCAGGCTGAGCACTGAGACACACCCATTGCAAAGTCAGTGCTTTTAATAACAGTACTGGTGAGTTTCTAGTCACCCTCAGGGTTCTAGCACCCTATATGATGTAAAGAGGTTACTGAATTTTATGTGGCTAGACTAGACAGAAGACTTTTAATTACTACTCTATTCAAATGAATTTAGCCAGAAGCTTCTTCTACTACCTGAAACAGGAAAACGAGAGAGGAGAGTTGCTCCAAATTTGGCCATTTAACCCCTTTCTAGAGCAGCAGACCCTGGAAGGATCCCTAGAAATCCCCAGAGTTCCAAGAAAACCACAATAATAGTCTACAACTCTATGGTACTCTGAGTCTACCATCTGATGACCTAGATTATTGACCTGCCGGTGTGCAACTTCCCACATTCCCAACCTTCAAACTTCTATCTAATACTATTTACCTCTATATAAAACAGAAAATAAGTAGATTTTCTTAGAAAGACACTGAAGACCTCTGAGTTAATGAATAGTTTTTAAACATAAGATTGGAAAGTTAAGAGGCTCCATATTTTTAACCATCAGAAACTAGTAATTGCAGTCTATAAACTTGCTTCCTTTTGCTTAGAGTTGAGGGTTTATCCATAAAAAAAAATCTGGTCACAAGAAACATAAAGAATGAAAAGTCATATGTGAATTTTAAAGATAAGCATTATGTATTTTAAAGATATTCATTATAATTATTAATGAATTGATCCTATGTGCCCAATTAAAAAGAAATATCTGATCAAAAATACACTTATTTGTATAGTCAGATAAGTATTGGTAAGGAAACAGAATTAAAAACAAAATCTTCTCCCAACCCCAAATTCCTCTCCACAATGGTAATAGAAAACGAAACACATTTATTATTGATTAAGCATTAAACTAGAACCTAATATGCAGCGTAGGCCATTTTCTAAGAGATTGCAGACAGAAAGGAAGCTTAACCCCTCATACAGCCAAGCAGATACAACTTACTACATACATGTTTTCAGATAAACAATAACTACTCCACATGTAAGAGGGCTTGACAATTCTGTTTATCACAAATTAATTCACTTTACTTGGTAATTGGGGTGACCATCTGTGTTAGCTATTTGGCTTTATCCAGAGGAAAAACAAACTTTTCTTATCTTTATGACTGGAAGTAGTTTTTCAGTTTGGAGCAAGGTGTCCACCAAAGTTAGGCTCCCACTCTTCCACAGAAAATGGGATAGTGGGGGGGGGTGGATGCTACTTTTCTTGATGTTTGCTTTTGAATTCTTTCAAATTCTTCCTTTATCTCTCAAATCTTGTAGAAAGATATTCCTGGGTCATAAAACTGACAGCTTGTCTTTAAAAAAATGCATATAACTTTCAAGGAGAAGAGAAATTCCTGGGTCATAACACTGCTTAGCTTGTCTTTAAAAGAATGCATATAACTTTCAAAGAGAAGAGAAAATGTCTATAATCAGTTTTCTAAAGTAAATGCTCTCAGAAAAAGGATGGGGGAAAGAAGAAGTCTCTTTATTTTCAACATGGAGAATTAAGCCTCTTATTTAAAATTTTTATTTGTCCTTACAGTTTGCAGGGTTATTATATTTCATCATAAAATATGATTTCAAAAAAAATGAAAATAAATAGAAAAATTCACAAAAGTCATCTAAACTGTGAAATTATATTGAGTGTGTTGTAAATTTTTTTTCTTATCTCTGGAAAAGTAAACACTGTGAATATATGTGTATCTGTTAATAATTGTACTCTCTTGTGCATGAATAAAACTTATAATTATCTTAATAGAAATAGCCTCTATGGGTTATAATCCCTCTCCATAATTATTAATTCTTATTCTAAATTAATTATATCCAATGGTGGTTTCGTAACGACTCTCTTTTCTCTAACTGCTCATTATATTTTTCTTCTTTGTTGCATGGATTATAACATGGATTCAAGCTTTACAGACTGTACCGTCCCTACTCACAGCCATTCAACTAGTTAATTCTTTTGTCTCAGCGTTACTCAAGTAAGCAACATATTTCACTGATCATAATGGTTAACTAGCCAATGATTCAGTTGAAGCTGTTAAGGAAATATTTAAGTTTTGAAAAGAGATCCCCCACCCAGAATACTTGTGCTATTTGAAATACTTACATCTACCTCATATTCTCCAGTGCTTTTTGACTATGGAAAGTTTCCTGGACTTCACAGCACATTAAGAAGAATGAGTATGGCATAAGGGAAATTAAAACATGCTTCAATATTTGCAAGATGTAATGGCATATTTTATGGCAATGCCGAGATAATTGTACTCACTAAAGGGAAGTTATAATACAGTTACACATCTTTTGATGCATTGAAATGAATTACATTAGACAGCAAATAAAAATTTTGTGACCTTCCTATTTTTTTAACAAAGGATACATTGACTTAATTCAGATATTTGCTTCAGATCTGATTTCTGTTTCTAAGAATAAAGTCTATTTTTCTAAATGATATAGACTTGTCATTGTAACAACAAAATATCTGGTCAGTACAGTCAATTGTCTGATCTTTTGGCCTTCCATTCATGCATTCTGACTTGACTGGCTTTTTTTTTTTATTTTACAGTTTTATTTTATTATTTTTAACTTTTAAATTTTTTATTTTAAAATTGTGGGGTGGGTACACAAATATTCAGGGTTAAGTATACAAATATTCTTTGTGCAGGTACCCTTGTTGATGAGATGTGCCCCCCTCTTCCCCAGGCAGATTTCCACTACTATCAATCCCACCTTCCCACCTGCCCCACCCTGCCACAGTTTCCCACTACTGTCAATCCTTTTCTTATAGTATTGCAAGAGTTGTTCAAGGTCCACTTATGAGTGAGAATATGTGATACTCAGTTATTTGTTTCTGTGAAAGATCACTCAGTTTATAGACTCTAATTCCATCCAGGTTGCTGCAAATTTCATAATTTTGTTCTTCTTATAGCTGCATAATATTCCATTGTGTATATGTACCACTATTTTTAATCCAGTCCTGTTTTGATGGGCAGCATGGTTGGTTCCATGTTCTTGCTATTGTGAACAATGCTGCAATAAATATACATGTGCAGGTATCTTTTTTATAGAGTGATTTTGAGTTCTTCTGGGTATATTCCCAGTAGGGGGATTGCAGAGTCACATGGAAGGTTGATTTTTAGAACTTTTAGGAATTGCCACACTGTTTTCCACAGAGGCTGTACTAGTTTACACTCTCACCAACAGTGTAGAAGTGTTGCCTTTTTGCCACATCCTCTCCAGCATCTGTTGCTTTTTGAGTTATTGATGATGGCCATTCTGACTGGAGTTAGGTGGTATCTCAGTGTAGTTTTAATTTGCATGTCCTTGATGACTAGTGAGGCTGAACATTTTTTCATGTATCTGTTGGCTGCTCGTATGTCTTCTTTTGAGAAGTGCCTATTCATATCTTTTGCCCACTTTGTAATGAGGCTGTTTGTTTATTTTTTTCTTTTCTGCATGTTTGAGTTCCTTGTAGATCCTAGCTGTTAGACCTTTGTCAGACAGAGTTGGCAAATATTTTTCCCCCAGTCTGTGGACTGTCTTCCTGCTCTCTTAGTAGTTTCTTTGGCTTTGCAGAAGCTCATCAGTTTGAAGACTTGTCTATCACTTGTCTATCTTATTTTGTATGGCATGGGCACTTAGGGTTTTGATAGGGAATTAGTTGCCAGTTCTAATTTCCATAGAGTGTCTCCTGCATTTTCTAAGGTTCTTATAGTTTGAGGTTTTACATTTAGGTCTGATCCATTTAGAGTTGATTTTTGTGTATAGGGATAGGTAGGGGTCCTGTTTCAATCTTCTGCATGTGGTCAGCCAGTTTTCCCAGCACTATTTGCTGAATAGGTTCTCGTCTCCCCAGTGGTTGGTGGTGGAGACTTTGTTGAAGATGAGTTGGTTGCAAAATTGAGGTTTTGTTTCTGGAATCTCAATTCTATTCCATTGGTCTATATGCCTGTCCTTGTACCAATACCAGGCCTTTTTGATTATTGTAGCTTTATAATAAAGTTTAAAGTCTGGGAGTGTGATTTCTCCTGTTTTTTTTTTTTTTTTTTTTTGCTGAGGATTGTTTTGGTGATTCATGGTCATTTATGTTTCCATATGAATTCCTGTATTGTCATTTCCCCATCTGAGAAGAATGCTGCTGGTAATTTAATGGGTATTTCATTAAACCTGTAGACTTCCTTGGGTAGGATGGATTCTTAATGTTGATTCTTCTAATCCAAGAGCATGGAATATTTTTCCATTTGTTTGTGTCAATTTATAAATCTATTTCTAAGGGATTATATGCTTCAGTATTAAAGGGATGGATCCAAAAGTTTTAGTAGGAAAAATATATATACAATTTGTTCATGTAAAATAGTTCACTGCAACCTCAAATTACAAATGGTTTGTTCCAAAAGCAGGATACTTGGAGCTCAGAAGTTAATGTTATATATGGAATTTATTTTTTTGGATGGCCATTTTTTTTAAAACCACAATGTATTTGTAGGAGAGTTTGGTACTTGTCAGCATAAGTAAGAGTGGTGAAGAAAAGAGTAAAGATAGATGACATAGAAGTCAAACTTTGTAGCCAGACAGGGTGGCTCACACCTGTAATCCCAGCTCTTTAGAAGGCATAGGATAGAGGACAATGTTGATTCTTCCAATCCATGAGCATGGAATATTTTTCCACTTGTTTGTGTCATCTTTGATTTCCTTGAGCAGTGTTTTGTAGTTTTCATTGTAAAGGTCTTTCACATCTCTGGTTAGGAGGATGCCAAGGTATATCATTATTTTTGTGACTATTGTGAATGAAATTGTGCTTTTTACTTGGGTTTCTGTTTGTTTATTATTGGTGTATGGAAATGCAATTGTCTTTTGCACATTTATTTTATAACCTGAGACTTTGCCAAAGTTCTTTATCAGTGCAAGGAAGTTTTTGACAGATTCTCTTGGGTTTTCAAGGTATAGAATCATGTCATATGCAAAGAAAGATAACTTGACTTCCTCTTTTCTTATTTGAATACCCCTGATCGCCTTCTTTTCTCTGATTGCTCTAGCTAGGACACCCAAACTATGTTGAACAGGAGGGATGAGAGTGGGCATCCTTGTCTTGTTCCAGTTTTCAGGGGAAATGGTTCCAATTTCTATCTGTTTAGCAGTATTCTGGCTGTGGGTTTCTCATAGATGGCTCTTACTATCTTGAGGTATGTTCCATCTATGCCTAGATGTTTGAGAGTTTTTATCAAGAAGAGGTGCTGGATTTTATCAAAAGCTTTGTCTGCATCTAATGATGTAATCATGTGGTTTTCATTTTTATATTTGTTGATGTATTTAATTATCTTCATGGTCTTATGAATGTTGAACCAGCCTTGCATCATGGGAATGAAGCCTACATGGTTGTGGTGGATGACTTTTGAAATGTGTTGTCGAATCCGGTTTGCTAGGATCTTGTTGAGAATTTTAGCATCTACATTTATCAAGAATATTGGGCTGTGGTTCTCTTTCTTTGTTGGGTCTTTACCTGGCTTGGGTATCAATGTGATGTTAGCTTCATAAAATGATTTGGGGAGAATTCCATCTTTCTCAATCACCTAGATTACTTTTAAAATAGCTAATAAAATAATTGCAATAACTTGCTTGACATAAGTAACTCCGTTTTGTTGAAATCCTCCAGCTTAGCTGCCTGCCTAAACTAAAAATGACTCCCCAATGTATACATGTAATTACTATAATGTTCCCATGACTACAGACCCCCAGCTTTGTTTCCCTGAGCTGTTCACACTGACCAACCATGTGGACCATTTGCAGTACTCCCTAGCTACAAGTTCCGTGTAATTGTATGCTTTGTTAACTGAAATTATATGCTGTGCCAAGAAATTGCTAAGAAATTACTACTTACAAAATTTCCCCCTGCCACATCCCTATAGTTTGTTCTTATATTTTGTTTCTTTTGTTTTTAGTTCCTTGTTCCCTCACCCCCTAGCTACGTAGCCAACTTGCAGATTTTACCTATGTAAGCTTTTTGCTGATTATATTATGCATCAAGAGCTTCTTGGCAAGAGCCTTCTCTTAACTGCATGCTAAATAAAGGACTCATAATTTGAACTTGGTGTGCTGGCATTTCTTCTTCTCACAATCTGGTCATAACATTTGGACACCCCAGCAAGATCACCAGCACAAACTGCCATCTCACTCCAACCCTCCCCAACTGGGAGGAGAGGTGTAGGGGAGGTGCCTCCTGAGATTCTCAGGCCCCTTAACCTCTCACCTGGCTCTGAGGGGGTTGGAATGACTGCTGGCAGCTACTGCCTCAAAAGAACCTGAGTCTGTCTACAATCTCCTAGCAGGTAAGAATTTATTTTTTGGTTTTCTGTTTAATTGCTTATGACCATGGTTTCTGTTTCTGTTTCCGGATGAGGTATTTACAATCTGACGAGGGAGCCCTTTGGACACTATTCACTGAGCCAAGATGTTGGCTGAATAGAGTCCCCTTTTTTCTGAACTGAGGTGTTACAGGGAACCATAACTTTACTGTTTTGATCTGGATATTTTGTCTGTCTGTTTGTTTTTGTGCCATTTGTTCATTGTGCTTCATGGGTTCCCAGAATTTGAAATCTGTCAGTCCTCTAGACTGTATGTCAAAAAATTTCTCTATTGCATTTGCTGAGGACTACAGTGTCTGCCTCTCAAAAGGCAGACTCCAAACCCTCTGCAAAATAGGCCGGCTGGCCTTTGATGTTGGGTGACTTTCTACAGGGTCTGTGGATGTTAAGGTTACTGAATCTGGAAGGTCATTACAGGGAGTCCTTGCTAGCCAGACCAGTTCCCCTATATTGACCAATGGCTAAGTTTGGTCCAAAACCCACCACTTTGGCTGAAGGCATGTTCTCTTGAAACCACCAGTCGAGTCCTGGTCTCCACATCTCTTAGCTGACCAAGGTGTGCCAATCCTCATGTTATGGACCCTCATCCACCTAAGCCACCTGTTCATGATTTAAAAATTTCATTGTGCCCGTCACCTGTAACCCTTGCTTTTTATGAATTTTATCCTGTTCCCCAACCCCTCACTGAAGTTCCTCTTGAGGATTCAGTTAGCTCTAACCCTCCACCTTACAATTCTCTCCCTTTTTTTGTCTACTTCTACTTCCACCACCTCTCCTTGTTCACAGCTGTTGACAGCTCCAGCTACAACTGCAGCTGTCTCTAGTTCCACCCCCATCTGTCCTCTCTGCCATTGGCCACCCATCTTCAGTCTCAGACTGATCTAGCATCTTTCCTTCCCCTCCAGGAAGCTCCTCCTCCACAGGGGGCAGATTGGACCGAGCAGTTGTTTCTGGTGTATACCCCTTATTCGGTGTCTGATTTGTATAACTGGAAATATCAGAACCCGATGTTCTTGGATAAGCCACAGGCTTTGATGTCCTTAATAGAATCTGTTATGCACACACATCGCCCCACTTGGGACAATTGTCAGCAACTCCTTGTAACTGTGTTTACTGAAGAAAATCAGGAATGTATTAGGGCTAAAGCTAGGAAGTCTATTCTAGACTCCACTGGAGGCACCCGGGAGGAGAGTAAAGAAATGTTAAAAGAGGTTTACCCCTCTTGCCCTGACTGGGACCCCAACACTGCAGCAGGGTCCAAGGCACCAAATACCTATCACCAGGCTCTATTAGCAGGTTTGAAGAAGGCAGCTCCAAAACCTATCAATCTTTCTAAAACTACTGAGATTCTCCAGGGACTCGAGGAATCTCCAGGAGTGTTCCTCCAGTGTCTCCGAGTGGTGTTGCAGACTTATACCCCTTTTGATCCCTCAGCTCCTGAGAATGTTCAAACTATTAATTTGGCATTTGTGACTCAGGCAGCTCCAGACATCTGAAAAAAGTTGCAAAAGCTGGAAGGCTTTGCAAGAATAAATATTTCTCAGCTGATTGAGGTAGCTCAAAAAGTTTTTAACAATTGAGATGCTGAGAAACAAAAGCAGTCAGTACAGGCAGCTTACAGAGCTGCAAAAATACAAGCCAAAATCCTGGTAACATCCCTCCAGGCCCCAGGAGCTGATTCTAAGCCTCCTTGTCAAAAGTTGGATAACCCAAAAGGTCCAAAGGGACAGAAACTTGGACGCATTTGGTTGGCAAAGAACCAGTGTCCTTATTGCAAGGAACTAGGACATTAAGTCAAAGACTGTCCCTACCACCCGCAACAAGAGGACCCTAAGTCACTTCTGGTCCTTCCTTCTGCTGGAGAGGCTGGAAATGATTCATACTGAAGGGGCCAGGTCTCTTTTTCCTTAGGCCCCCAAGAGCCCATGGTAGCCACCAGTATCAGGGGCCACCCAGTTCAACTCTTAGTGGACACTGGGGCAGAGCATTCAGTCCTAAAACCACCATTGGGACCTATGTCTAAAAAGCAAATTTTGGTATAAGGGGCAAAAGGGGCAGTTACTAATTGCAAGTTCACTTACAACCAGACCGTTGATTTGGGACAAAAATGAGTCACCCATTTGTTTCTAATAGCTTTAGATTGCCTATTTCCTCTTATGGGTTGAGACTTACTTTGAAAGTTAAGAACCACCATTGTACTTTCACCTGACAAAAACTGAAATGTTTATTCCTACTGCCTATCAGATACTCTTGACTGTTCTGCTCTCTGAAGAATAGCTTTTAACTTCTTCTAAGCTCCCTACTGAAAATATTCCATCAAGTTTGCTTCTACAATTACAGCAGGGGTTTCCTTCAGTCTGGGCAGAGACCATCCGACTAGGATTTGCAAAACATCTTCCAACAGTTGTGGCAAGTCTATTGGCATCAGCTACTGCTGTTCATGTTCATCAATACCCTATAAGTTAGCAGGCTTGAAAAGGAATTTCTCCTCACATCAAAAGACTCTTAGCAGCTAATATTTTAACACCATGTAAGTCAGTATGAAACACTCCCTTCCTGCCAGTTCAAAAACCAGGAACTTCTTATTATCGACAAGTTCAGGACTTAGGTGAGGTCAATTAGTGGGTTGAAACTATCCATCAAACTGTTCCTAACCCATAACTCTGCTCAGTTTGCTTCCTCCTCAACATCAGGTATATACTATACTGGATTTAAAGGATGTCTTCTTTTCTATCCCTTTGTCCCCTATCAGTCAACCCATCTTTGCTTTTGAATGGACAGATCCAGATTCAAGGGACACCAGTCAGCTGACTTGGAACCAACTACTAAAAGGTTTCAAGAACTCCCCAACTCTTTTCAGAGAGAACTTGAAACAGAATTTGTCAGGATTCCATGACCCACATGCTGAATGTACTTAACTCCAGTGTGTAGATGACCTCTTACTTGTGGCTGCAGACCTGGACACTTGTTTACAAGGTACTAAGGCTCTGTTACAGTTCCTCCAAGACTTGGGCTATCGTGTGTCAGTGAAAAAGGCACAGCTTTGCTCAACTGAAGTCTCCTACCTGGGATACTGTCTAAAGAAGGGTAAACGAGCCCTGACTTCAACCTGGAAAAAAGCCTTTCTTCAGATTCCCATGCCAACCACAAAGAAACAGGTACAGGAAATCCTGCAGGTGGCAGGATATTGCCAATTGTGGATCCCAGGATTTTCTGAAATCACCAAGCCCCTGTACACAGCCATGGCAGGAGATCAGCTCCTAAACTGGACTGCTACTGAGGAACAGGCATTCCAGCAGTTAAAAATGGCTCTGACCCAAGCCCCAGCTCTAGTACTCCCAGATGTTACCAAGCCTTTCCACTTGTTCATTCACAAACACTGAGGAATTGCAAAGGGGGTCCTTACTCAGATCTTAGGTCCCTGGAGAAAACCAATGACTTACTTGTCAAAAAGATTGGACCCAGAAGCCTCCAGGTGGCTCTCTTGTCTCCAGGCCATTGTGATCATGGCCATGCTAGTTAAGGAACCAGTTAAATTAACTTTTGGCCAAAACTTGGCTTTGACTGTACCTCATGCTGTTGAAACTTTGCTCCAAGGAGCCTCTGGCCACTGGATGTCAAACACTCATATCACCCAATATCAGAGTCTTTTGCTTGACCAACCAAGACTAAGTTTCTCTCCTACTCAATGCCTCAATCCGGCCACTCTGTTGCCTGATGACAATCCGGAAATGCCAGTGCATGATTGTGAAGATGTATTCAACATCTCTCAGGCCAACTGGCCTAATCTTCAGGACACTTCCTAAGCCAGGCTGATGCTGACCTATTTACAGAAGGTAGCAGCCTAGTAATAGAGGGAGTCCACAAGGCTGGTGCAGCTGTAATCATGACTCATGATGTAATCTGGTCACAGGCACTGCCTCAAGGTACCTCAGTTCAGAAGGCTGAGGTAATTGCTTTAACTCAGGCCCTGCACTGGGGAACAAGAACACGAGTAAACATCTTCACCAACAGCTGGTATGTTTTTGCCACACTTCATGTGCATGCCATGATCTATAAGGAATGAGGTCTTCTTACCACAGCAGGTAAGACTATAAAAAGTAAGGAAGAAATCTTAGCCCTCTTAGAGGCTATATGGCTCCCTAAAGAGGTAGCTATCATTCATTGCAAGGGACACCAGAAGTCTGACACTCCAGAAGCAACTGGGAACTGCCTGGTGGATCAGGCAGCTCGAAAGGCAGCAGAACTCCCAGTTGAACCCCTAACTATCTTGCTAACTAAAACTTTTCCAGCTCCTCTCCCAAAACAGCCTAACTATACCCAAGAAGAGGAACAGGTAGATCTAGCAGGGGCCCATCAAAATTCCACTGAATGGTGGGTAAAAGACTTTAAAATTATCTTACTTGAAGCCCTCAGACACACCTTGTAAAACAACTACATTCTACTACTCACCTAGGAGGTACTAAATTGACTGAGCTGTTAAACCATTTTTATCACATCAATTACTTGAAAAGCATTGCTGCAACAGTAGCTGCCATGTGCCTTGCCTGTGCCCAAGTCAATGTAAAACAAAGGCCCAAACTTTTGAATGGCATCAGGGTCCAAGGATTAAGTCCTGGAAAAAAATGGGAAATAGACTTCACTAAAATAAACCTCCTCAAGCAGGATATAGCTATCTACTGGGATTTATTGATACTTTCTCTGGATGGGTAGAGGCCTTTGCCACTAAAAATGAAACTGCACTTACGGTTACAAGGTTTCTATTAAATGAAATTATTCCTAGGTTTGGGCTCCCCTCTATTGGCTCAGATAATGGTCCTGCCATTACCTTGTCCATAGTACAGCTGGTTAGGAAAGCACTAAACATTAATTGGAAACTATATTGTGCCTATCAACCATAATGTTCTGGACAGGTAGAACACATGAACCAAATTCTAAAATCTTACTTTAAGCAAATTAATAGTAAAGACCGGTGGAAAATGGGTAAACATTTTCCTTTAGCTCTTCCCTGAGCCTGATGCACCACATAGAAAGCTGGCTTTACTCCATATGAAATTATGTTTGGAAGACCCCCTCTTCTGTTGCCCCAGCTGCGAGCTTCCATCCTAGAAGAAATAACTAAACAATCTCTGTTAAAATATCTCTAGTCCCTCCAGTAGGTACAGGCTGCTGTCTACTCTGGTGTTCATGCTGTTTTGCCCATTCTGTCTTCTATGCCTTGTCACCCATTCCAGCCCAGAGACCTGGTTTTCATCAAAATGTTCCAGAAAGAGGGTCTAACTCCTGCCTGGAAAGGACCTTTTATCATCATCATTACCACCCCAACAGCACTCAAGGTTGATGGGGTACTGGCCTGGATTCATCACATTACTGAGTCAAGAGAGCCAAAGAAACACACACTCGTTCCATCAACTATGCTGAGGCAGCCAGGGACCCTAAATATCCACTCCCTTTTCCAACAAAGAAGAACAACCACCATTCAGCCAACTGGACTGCAATTGAAAACTCCAAAAACCCTCTTAAAATCACCTTTCAACATACATCTGAACCATAAGATTCCAATAGACTGGTTACTAATTTCTTTAAATGCATTGTACTCAATCTTTGACTCTGGTTTTTGTTATCCCACTTGCTCTGGTCTTTGATATAGGTCTCTTAACTGTAGCCACTGCAGATTGAAAATGTGGTGAAAAGTCTCTGTTAATTCATTTTTTTAATCTTTCATGCCCAGGGTGCAGTATTGCCTTATTATGCTTACAATAAGTTTAACTGGGCTCCCGCGCCCGCCCGGCGCTCCCGCTGCCCGCCCGGCGCTCTGGGACGGGTAGTTCATCACAACCCGGCCCGAGGAGATCCACACCAAACCCCTTCAAGGAAGATCTGCTGGGATTGCTGCCATCTCTCCTGTGTCTGAGATTGTCCTGCCCACCTGCGTGGGGCTTCTGTTGCCTGCTCGGAGGCAGGCAGCCATCTTGTTCCTGTCTGGCCCCACCCCCTCTGGGGCGAGCAGATGAGATAACACCACCTGCTGGCAATTCAAGGTAACAACACCGAAACGGGAGAAACAAGCTTGATAAAGACATAGACCAAACTTCAGAACCGAGGTTGATCAGAACTGCCTTTCACAGCTGATCAGGGGAACTGACCCTAACTGCAAACTAATTTACCAGCTTGAAAAGAAAACTAGAAATCAGACCTGAAAGGACACTGGACTTAAATGAAATGTCTCAGAGTGTGCTTCATTGATTCTATTAGTTTAATGACTTAATTTTATTCCTACTGTATTGTTCCCCCCCCTTTTTTTCTCTTTTCCTTTTCTTTCTTTTTCTTCTGTCTGTAAACCATGTCTTTGTATAGAGGAACAGCACACTAATAAGGTGGTTGGATAGCTGGTATGTTAGCATCACTATATGTTTTATTTTTGTTTGTATGAGAGTTGGTTCGACTGTAGCTGTGGTCTATCATTTTTATCTGTTTCAGTTTAGGCCTCTCTCTCTATTTGTTGGCACACTAGTTAGTTTCCTCCCTTACTCCTCTATCTCTCCACTCCCCTCTTCAACCCACTATCTGCTCCATTCTCTCCCCTCTGCTAACCACATTTTATTTCAGGGAGTAAACCTACAGCCCCACTGCACGGACAGATTCCAGGGCAGTGTAAAGTGGGTTCCACATTATCCAAACACCTGTCAGCGACTACCAGGACCTGCAGACAGATTTTGAATCACAGCTCTCCCCTTAAATACATCTCAAACCTGCAAAAAAGGACTACCTGCAACCTACAGTGCAACTTCAGAATTGAACAAAGTAAGAGGACATACATAAAGAATGGGAGATTGAACAAACAGAAGTAAAACCAATCTCTTTACCCCTGAATAACAAAATTAAAGAAGATGGTGACGTGGAGGGAAGGAAGAAGTAGGGAGGTGGAAAAACCGCACAAATGAAGAAAAATCAAAAGAAGAATATAGGTCTTACACAGACCCCTGGGAGATCAGACAATGAGAAAACAGATTCTGGAACAAAGACAATGAAGACTCCCCAGAATGACTGGCAACATGCAACAAACCCAGATATCAAGACATTAATGGAGAGAATTAAAAAAATTGAGGAGAGACAAAAGGAAAATAGGAAGGAGCTGTTGTCAGAAATGACAGCAGTAAAGAATACTGTGATGGAAATGAACAACAGACTAATAAGCATGGAAAGCAGAATCAGCCAAGCAGAAGAAAGAATCTCAGAGCTCGAAGACCAAAACACAGAACTAACCCAAACTGTCAAAAGCATAGAAAAGAAGCTCAAAAAGACAGAACAAAACCTGCAAGAGATGAATGATCACTTCAAGAGACCAAACCTAAGAATAATTGGGCTTCCTGAGGCAGAAAGAGAAACAGAAGCCACGCTGGAACAAACATTTCATGAAATCATTCAAGAAAACTTCCCTCATCTCATTAAAGATGAAAAAATTCAAACACAAGTGATTCAGAGAACCCCTGCAAGACAACAAACGAGAAGACCAACTCCCAGACACATAATAATTCGCCTAAACAAAGTAGCTATGAAAGGAAAAATCCTAAAGGCAGCAAGAGAAAAAGGCCAGACTACCTACCAGGGAAAACCAATTTGAATAGCAGCAGATTTATCCACAGAAACCCTTCAGGCCAGGAGAGCCTGGAGCCCTATCTTCAAAGTACTAAAAGAGAAACAATTTCAACCAAGAATAACCTACCCAGCCAAACTAAGCTTCATTAGTGAGGGAGAATTAAAATCTTTTCCAGACATCCAGTCCCTAAGAACCTACGCTGCCACCAGACCACCGCTACAAGAAACACTTAAGAAAGTACTGAACACAGAAGAAAAAGAAAAAGAACATCAGCATTCTTCACAAGAGTACAGGCAAAAGATTAAAAACACACCTGAACCAACTCCAAAACCCAAAGAAAGACAACAAATAAGCAGGAACAACTCTGTAAGAACCTTATGACAGGTATCAACTCTTGCATTTCAATTATTAGCCTAAATGTGAATGGACTAAATGCACCACTGAAAAGACATAGATTGGCAAAATGGATAAAATATCATCAGGCAACGATCTATTGCCTTCAAGAGACCCACCTCACTAGAAAGCACACCCACAGACTCAAAGTAAGAGGATGGGAAACAATCTTCCAGGCGAATGGAATACAAAAGAAAGGAGGAGTAGCCATCTTAATTTCAGACAAAATATCCTTCAAACTATTAAAAATCAAAAAAGATACAGAAGGCCACTACATAATGATAAAAGGTTCAATCCATCAACAAGAAATATCTATCCTAAACATATATGCACCCAACATAGGTGCGCCAACTTTCATAAAGCAACTTCTTGGAAAACTAAAGAAAGATATTGACTCTAACACTATCATAACTGGGGACTTTAATACCCCACTCACAACCCTAGACAGATCATCAGGACAAAAAATCAGCAAGGAGATCCGGAACCTCAATGTGACTTTGGACCAAATGGACTTAATTGATACCTACAGAACACTCCATCCAAAGACCACAGAATACACATTCTACTCATCACCACATGGAACATATTTTAAGATCGACCACATACTCGGCCATAAATCAAGTATAAGCAAATTTAAAAGGACTGGAATTCTACCAAACACCTTCTCGGACCACAGTAGAATAAAAATAAACATTGACACCAACAAAGTCCCCCGAAAACCCACAAAGACATGGACATTAAACAGCATGATGCTAAACAACTCCTGGGTCAATGACGAAATCAAAACAGGGATCAAAAGATACCTGGAAACAAATGAAAATAAAAACATCTTACCAAAATCTCTGGGATGCCCTGAAAGCTGTAGTAAGAGGGGAATTTATATCCCTACAAACACACATGAAGAAAATGGAAGGAACAGAAATTCACAACCTAACAAGCCACCTAAAGAAGCTGGAAAAGCAAGACCACAAAAACCCTAATTTCAGCAGAAGAATTCAGATCACCAAAATAAAAGCCCAAATCCAGGACATAGAAGACAAAAAGATAATTGAAAAAATCAATGAAACAAAAAGCTGGTTCTTCGAAAGAATAAACAAGATCGATGGTCCCCTAGCTAGACTGACCAAGAAAAAAACAAGAAAAAAAACAAATAAGCATAATCAGAAACACAAAAGATGAAGTCACATCTGACCCTGAAGAAATACAAAAGATCATTAGAGACTACTACGTACACTTGTATGGAAACAAACTTGAAAACCACAAGGAAATGGAGGACTTTCTGACATCACAAAAACCCTACCTAGGTTGGAACAAGAAGAAATTGAGACCCTAAATAGACCAATTTAAATCAAGGAAATCGACTACGTAATAAGAAAACTTCCTACAAAAAAAAGCCCTGGTCCAGATGGCTTTCCAGCAGAATTCTACAAGACATTCAAAGAGGAGCTGATACCAATCCTACTGAAGGTATTCCAGGCGATTGAAAAAGATGGAACTCTCCCCAAATCATTTTATGAAGCCAACATCACATTGATAACCAAGCCAGGTAAAGATCCAACAAAGAAAGAGAACTACAGGTCAATATCTTTGATGAACATAGATGCGAAAATTCTCAACAAAATCCTAACAAACAGGATTCAGCAATACATCTCAAAAATCATTCACCATGACCAAGCAGGCTTCATTCCTGGCATGCAAGGCTGGTTCAACATTCGTAAAACCATAAATGTAATTAAATACATCAACAGATGTCAAAACAAAAACCACATGATCATATCATTAGATGCAGAAAAAGCTTTTGATAAAATCCGGCACCCCTTCTTGATAAAAACCCTTGAACATCTAGGCATATGGGGAACATACCTCAAAATAGTAAAAGCCATCTATGAGAAACCTACAGCCAGCATACTCCTAAATGGACAAAAATTGGAACCAATTCCCCTGAAAACTGGAACTAGACAAGGATGCCCACTCTCTCCCCTCCTGTTCAACATAGTATTGGAAGTCCTGGCTATAGCAATCAGAGAAGAGGAGGCAATCAGAGGTATTCAAATAGGAAAAGAGGAAGTCAAGTTATCTCTCTATGCAGATGATATGATGGTGTACCTTGAAAACCCCAAAAGAATCTGTCAAATGCCTCCTTACATTGATAAAGGCCTTTGGCAAAGTCTCAGGATACAAAATAAATGTACAAAAGACAATCGCATTTCTCTACACCAATAATAAACAAACAGAAACCTAAATAAAAAACACAATTCCATTCACAATAGCCACAAAAAAAATGAAATACCTTGGCATCTTCCTAACCAGAGACGTGAAAGACCTTTACAATGAAAATTACAAAACACTGCTCAAAGAAATCAAAGCTGACACAAACAAGTGGAAAAATATCCCATGCTCATGGATCGGAAGAATCAACATTGTGAAGATGTCCATCTTACCTAAGGCAATCTACAAATTCAATGCAATACCCATTAAATTACCAATAACATTCTTCTCAGACCTAGAAAAAACAACACAGGAATTCATATGGAAACACAAACGTCCAAGAATAGCCAGAACAATCCTCAGCAAAAAAAACAAAGCAGGTGGTATCACAATACCAGACTTCAAACTTTACTATAAAGCTACAATCATCAAAACAGCTTGGTATTGGTACAAGAACAGGCTTATAGATCAATGGAACAGAATTGAGATTCCAGAAGCAAAACCTCAATTCCTCAACCAACTTGTCTTCGACAAAGCCCCCACCACCTACCAATGGGGAGAGGAGAACCTATTCAGTAAATGGTGCTGGGAAAACTGGCTGACCACATGTAGAAGATTGAAACAGGACCCCTATCTATTCCCATGCACAAAGGTTAACTCCAAATGGATCAAAGACCTAAATGTAAAACCTCAAGCCATAAGAACCTTAGAAAAGGAAGGAAATACTCTCATGGAAATCGGAACTGGCATCCAATTCTGGTATAAAACCCGAAACCCACAGGACTTAAGAGAGAAGATAGACAAATGGGACCTTAGTAAACTGACAAGCTTCTGCAAAGCCAAAGAAACCATCAAGAGAGTAGGGAGACAGCCTACAGACTGGGAAAAAGTATTTGCCAACTCTAGGTCTGACAAAGGCTTAACATCCTGGATCTACAAGGAACTGAAACGTACTGAAAAGAAGAAAACAAGCAACCCCATTATAAAATGGGCAAAAGATATGAACAGACACTTCACAAAAGAAGACATTCAAGCAGCCAACAAACACATGAAGAAATGCTCAACCTCACTAATCATCAGGGAGATGCAAATCAAAACCACACTGAGATACCACCTAACTCCAGTCAGAATGGCAATTATCAACAACTCAAAAAATAACAGCTGCTGGAGAGGGTGTGATGAAAAGGGAACACTTCTACACTGTTGGTGGGAGTGTAAACTAGTGCAACCTCTGTGGAAACCAGTGTGGTGATTCCTGAAAGCTCTAAAAATTGACCTTCCATATGACCCTGCAATCCCCCTACTGGGAATATACCCTGAAGAACTCAAATCACTCTATAAAAAAGATACCTGCACACGTATGTTTATTGCAGCGTTGTTCACAATAGCAAGAACCTGGAAACAACCATGCTGCCCATCAAAAGAGGACTGGATTAAAAAAATGTGGTACATATACACGATGGAATACTACGCAGCCATGAAAAAGAACAAAATCATGAATTTCGCAGCAACCTGGATGGAGCTAGAGTCTATAATACTGAGTGACCTCTCACAGAAACAAAGATCAGAATATCACATGTTCTCACTCATATAATGGACCTTGAACATCCAATGTAATACTATAAGAAAATGACTGATGGTACTGGGACATTATGGGGGGGGATGGGATTAACAGTAGCTAATATCTATCTGGGACTGGGAAAACACTCTTATCAACAGGGTGCCTGAATGAAACGTAATTGTACACCTAACCCTTAACTGTACCCCACAAAACGATAATAAAAAAAAAGAAAGGCCCCAGTCACAGTATGGGGCCCTCACCTAGAGACTTATAAGTCTGGTGAGTGGACCTGGCCAGTCAAACCTGGTTAATAAACCTCTCTCGGTAAATAAAAAAAAATAAAAATAAAAAAATAAGTTTAACTGTTGCCCAGGATAAATATGCCAAATATTCTTTCTTCCTAACCTCTTCCAAAACTGGTGACATCTTAGTTAGCCAAAATTGGAAATATCCAGGACCTTCAACAGTATTTAAGGTCCAACTGTACTACTTAGCTGCAATAGGAAAGGGAGTCAGTGACAGTTACCCTGAAACACCCTGGGAAGCCTCACATTTTCCAACCTGAAAGGCATCACATTTACCAAAAAACCAGAGCCTTAGATTAACCCTCAGAGATTAACCCTCAGAGAGACTTCTATCTGTGTCCTGGGAAACTCACCAAACTAGCCTGTAATCAAGCAGATCATTTCTTCTGTCCTGACTGGAAATGTGTCACCATTGCTACTTACAGTGGAGGACACAATGATACCTCCGAAATTACTCTTTGGTGGTCTCCAGGCCCATCTCCCTCTAAGGCTCTGGTATTTATATGAATTAACAGTCCCTATCATTTGACTTGGATGCAGGAAAAACCTGGGGTATATAACTCTATTTAACAGGTTTTGACTGTGGTGCCCTATTTACCATTCAAAGGTGAATACTTGCCTATAAACCTAGGCCAATAGGGCCACTAACTTACCTGGAAGACCCTATGTTCACTTTTCATCCACCTCTGCCTCCTGCTAACCAAATTACCACCACAAGTCCACCTTAACCACCTTCAAAGTCAGTTCTGGAAACTCGTCCAGGGACATAGCCTCTGAAGTTCCCGAAGAAGGCTCATCTAGGGGCTAGTCCTCCAACCCAGCAGTCCCCAAGTCTTTTTCCTGTGCTAACTTATATGCACCATTTGTTCATTGAGGGCACAGTTAGCCTCAGATTGTTTGTTCTGCTTAAAGTCAAAGCCTCCTTACTATGTAGGTTTAGGAGTAAATACTCCTATTATCAGCATCACTGACAAAACTACATGTTCTTCAAACACAGTTTATGTCACTATAGGAAATGCCTCTTGTCTTATAACTTCAAATTTCAATTTGCTAGCTTTCCTGTTTTCTAATGTTTGCATCTCATCTCTCACTGTAACTATAACTGAATTTATGGCCTATGTGGCCTGCCGGAGGCTAGCTCCGGGGAGTTCACGGGGACTCAGGAAGGAGGCGTGGTAAGATGAAACATTGAAGAGTCATGACCAGAGTTTCTTTTCAGGCACTCTGGCACTGAAGCACAGAAGTGCTGATTTATTTATATCATAATTTTTGGAACACACTTAGCAGAAAATTAACAGTAAAGGAAATAATTAACAATCAAAGCATATCAAAACAATTGTATGACGTACTAATGATTTTACAATTCTTATGATTTTTGCATAATTATATGGTTTAATAATGTCTACATATAAGAAGCTAGCCATTCTTGGAAGTGGTAACTTATTAGAAGGGCAAGGTTAATATTAGTCAAAACATTAGCAAGCGGAAAGTAAAACTTATGCTTTATAAAGGTAAATAGTCTATATAGATATAAAGGTGTTAGGCATATAACCTTTATGTAGTTTTAATTTAAAGGTCGCTGTCTGTGATGAGGCAGTGTCTATATTTTATTTATATATATATCAATCATTTCACTTTTTACTAAGTGCTGACCTTTGGGTTTTAGAAAGCAGGCACCAAGGGGGCCCACTGCATTTTATTTTTTCCTATAAAGATAAGTTTCTCTACTCAAGTTTCTCAACATGTCTTTCATCTATCCAGACTTTTCTAACCATATCATCATCATATGCACCTGTATGAGGTAGTGGAGGGTCAAGCCATTCTAAGTTTTGCATACTACTCTTTCCTCTAGGTGCCTGCCAAATTCTACCATTCATATTATAGCCTGTATGGAGGCCTGCTCTAACAGTTGGCAAGGGTTTGTAATATTGCTTCAAAGCTTTAAACTTGTGGCTACTCTGGTGTTGTTAGTATGGCTTAACTGTGTTTGCTTTAGTTTGTACCTCAGTTTCTTTCATTTCTTGATACCATAGTTTTAACATAAAGTAGAACAGTTAAAAGTATACTTTGTCACAGTAGGTTTTAGAGTAATTGGTTGGGTCATTGTGACCTGTTGGGTTGCTATTTGCATTTCCTGAGGCATGGCCAATGATGAAACATTAACTGCTTTATTATTGACATTATAGATGCTGTAATCCTTAACTTTAGTCAGCGTTCTCTCCCAAGGGGAGATTTAGGCATATTATTCCTGTAAGGCATAAGCATAACAATATAATGGGAACAAACGGGCACCCATGAGTCACAGGACATTCATGTAGAACTTTCCTCAAGACTTTCCATGGGGCTTTGCCACATACACGGATCCCTTCTGGGGCTTTGCCTTCCAGAAGGGTGTCTTCATTCGGTTCCCATGCTGAGTCCTGGATTGTCATGGCCTCTGCCAGTGGCCTCTGCTAATACTTGGTTTACTTGTTCTGCAGGTCTTACAACCTGTATCACTACTAAAATGTTAAACAATAAGCCTACTTTATATATCATTGTTCATGTACTCCCCCAGGTCTATACTTATAACAGTCCTGAGGAAACCCTATTTCTCAATCCTCCTGGCCTTCTGGCAGCTCATCAGAAGCATACTACCCCCTACTAGTACCTGCTTTAACTGAGTTAAGTGTAGCTGGAATGGCTGCACTCAGCACTGCAGTCTTGGTCCATGGAGAACTAGAAATATCAAACTTTGTACAGGACATTAATTCTGACTGAAATTACATGCAATTTGCTATAAACTAACTCCATGACCAGGTGGACTCCCTAGCAGAAGCTGTTCTCCAAAATTGTAGAGATTTAGACTTGCTTTTCCTATCACTAGGGGGACTTTGTGCTGCTCTCAGGGAGGCATGTTTTTTCTATGCAAACCAATCAGGAATTATTAAGGACACCCTCTGAAAGGTCCAAGAAAATATTGATGGGAGATAAGAAGAAATAAACAAAAATAAATCTTTGTTCCAATCCTTGTGTAATTGGAACCCCTGGTTAACAACTCTCATCCCCAGTCTGGCTGGCCCACTTATCCTCCTTCTCCTTGGACTGCTTGTAGGACCTTTTATATTTAATTGCCTTGTTAATTTCATCAAACAATGAGTCAATTCTGTAAAACTTATGCAGGTAAAAACTTATTATAATTCCATACCTATGACCAATGAGTCAATGAATTAGCTCATGTACAACTAAAAGGGGGGAATAAAATAGCTAACAAAATACATAAAATAATTGCAATAACTTGCTTGACATAAGTAACTCCATTTTGTTGAAATCCTCCATCTTAGTTGCCTGCCTAACCTAAAAATGACCCCCCAATGTATACATGTAATTACTGTAATGTTCCCATGACTACGGACCCACAGCTTTGTTCCCCTGAGCTGTTCATGCTGACCAATCATGCCAACCATTTGCAATACTCCCTAGCTACAAGTTCCATGTAATTGTATGCTTTGTTAACTGAAATCAGATGTTGCACCAAGAAATTGTTAAGAAATTACTATTTACAAAATTTCCCCTGCCACATCCCTATAGTTTGTTCTTATATTTTTTCTTTTGTTTTTAGTTCCTTGTTCCCTCACCCCCTTGCTATATAGCCAACCTGCAGATTTTACCTATACAAGCTTTTTGCTGATTATATTCTGCATCAAAAGCTTCTTGGCAAGAGCCTTCTCTTTACCGTGCACTAAATAAAGGACTCATAATTTGAACTTGGCATGCTAGTGTGATTCTGTCTTGCAATCTAGTCATAACCCTTTCAATAGGATTGGTATCAATTTCTCCTTGTATGCTTTGTAGAATTCTGCTGGAAAGTCATCTAGTCCAGGACTTTTTTTTGTAGGTAGGTTTCTTATGACATAGTGAATTTCCTGGATTGTTATTGGTCAATTGAAGGTCTCGATTTCTTCTTGTTTCAACCCAGGGAGGTTGTGTGATGTCAGAAAGTCCTCTATTTCCTTTAGGCCTTCAAGTTTGTTTTCATTTAAGTGTAGATAGTAGTCTATGATAATTTATTGTATTTCTTCAAGGTCAGATGTGACTTCATCTTCTGTGATTCTGATTGAGTTGATTTGGGCTTTCTCTCTCTTTTTCTAGGTCAGTCTAGCTAGGGAACTATCAATCTTCTTTATCCTTTCAAAGAACCAGTTTTTTGCTTCAATGATTTTTAATTATCTTTTTGTCTTCTATGTCCTGGATTTGGGCTTTTATTTTAGTGATCTGGATTCTTCTGCTGAAGTTAGGGTTTTGATGGTCTTGCTTTTCCAGCTTCCTTAGGTGATTTGTTAGGCTGTTAACTTGTGATCTTTCTATTTTCTTTATATGAATTTGTAGAGATATGAATTTCCTTCTTACTACTGCTTTCATGGCATCCCAGAGATTTTGGTAAGATGTTTCCTCCTTTTCATTTGTTTCCAGGTATCTTTTAATCTCTGTTTTGATTTCCATGTTGACACAGGAGTTGCTTAGTATCATGCTATTTATTGTTCATGTCTTTGTGGGTTTTGGGGGAACTTTGTTGGTGTTGATATTTATTTTTATTCCACTGTGGTCTGAGAAGGTGCATAGCAAAATCTCAATCTTATGAAATTTGTTTATGCTTGATTTATGACCAAAGATGTGATCAATCTTAGAGTATGTTCCATGCAGTGATGCATAGAATGTATATTCAATGGTTGTTGGGAGGAGTGTTCTCAATTAAGTCCATTTGGTCAAGAGTCACACTGAGGTTCCAGATCTCCTTGCTGATCTTTTTGTCTCGATGCTCTGTCTAGGGTTGTGAGTGGAGTATTAAAGTCCACAGCTCTGATAGTGTTCAAGTCAATATCTTTTTTTAGTTTGCCTGAAGTTGCGTTATGAAAGTTGGTGCTCCTATGGTGGGTGCATATATGTCTAGGATGTATATTTCTTGTTGATGAATCGAACCTTTTGTCATTATATAGTGACCTTCTCTATCTTTTTAATTTTTGATAGTTTAAAGGGTATTTTGTCTGATATTAAGATCACAACTCCTGCTGCCTTTTGTGTACCATTCACCTGAAATTTTGCTTCCCATCCTCTTACTTTGAGTCTGTGAGTGTCCTATCTGGTGAGATGAGTCTCCTGGAGACAATATATTGTTGCCTCATAATATTTTATACATTTTGCTATTCTATGTCTTTTTGGTGATACATCTAGTCCATTCATATTCAGGTTAATTGTTGAAATGTGAGAGCTTACCCCTCTCATGAAATTCTTATAGAGTTGTTGCTATTCCTATTTGTTTGTTGTCTTTCTTTTGATTTTTGGGTTGATTCATGTGTGTTTACAATCTTTTCCTGCACTCTTGTGAAGAACATTGTTGTTCTTTTTTCCCTTTCTTCTGTGTTTAATACTTTCTTAAATGTTTCTTGTAGAGCTGGTCTAGAGACAGCATAAGTTCTCAGGGATTGAATGTCTGGGAAAGATTTTAATTCTCCCTCAATGATGAAGCTTAGCTTAGCTGGGAGGCTATTCTTGGTTGAAATTCTTTATCTTTGAGAACTTTGGAGATTGGGCTCCAAAATGTAGTCTGAAATGTTTCTATAGATAAATCTGCTGCTATTCTAGTTGATCTTCCCCAGTAGGTAGTCTGACCTTTTTCTCTTGAGGTCTTTAGGATTTTTTTCTTTTATACCTACTTTGTTTAGGTGAATTATTATGTGTCTAAGAGTTGGTCTTCTCATTTGTTGTCTTTCAGGGTTTCTCTGAATCCCTGGTGTTTAAATGGTCTCATCACTGATAAAATGAGGGAAGTTTTCTTGAATAATTTCATGGAATATTTGCTTCAGGGTGGTCTCTGTTTCTCTTTCTGCCTCAGGAAGTCCAATTACTCTTAGGTTCAGCCTCTTGAAATAATCGCTAATCTCTTGAAGTTTTTGTTCTGTGTTTTAAAGCCTCTTTTCTATGTTTTTGACAGTTTAAATTCATTCTATATTTTGGTTCTCAAGCTCCGAGATTCTTTCTTCTACTTGGCTAATTCTGCTTTCCATGCTTATCAGTTTGTTATTTATTTCATTCACAGTATTCTTTACTGCTGTTACCTCAGTTATCAATTCCTTCCTATTTTCCTCTTGTCTCTTTTCAATTCTTTTTATTTTCTCTATTACCATCTTAATGTCTGGGTTCGTAGTATGTGATCAGTCATTTTGGGAGCTCTTCATTGTTTGCATTCCTAAGTCTGTTTTCTCAGTGTCTGTCCTCCCAGGAGTCTATGTGAGACCCCTATTCTTCTTTTGTTTTTTCTTCATTTGTGTAGATTTTCCTCTCCACATTTTCCCTTCTTCTTTAATTCTGTTGTTCAGAGATGGTGGGTTTGCTTTTACTTCTCTTTGCTCAATCTCCTATTCTTCCTTATGTGGAACCTCTAGTTTATTCAATTCTGAAGCTGGACTGGGGGTTGGGGCTGTACATTTTTGCAGTTTGAGATTTAATTGAAGGGGAAGCAGTGATTCAAAATCTATCTGCAGATCCCAGTATTCACCAACAGGTTTATGGGTACTCTGGAACCCACTTCTCACTGCCTTGCAATCTTTCCTTGCAGTGGGGATATAGGTTTGCTCTCTGAAAGCAAAATGGGGTAAGAAAAAGGAAAAGAATGGAACAAGGAAGGAGGGGAGAAAGATGAAGGTGGAGAGAGAGAAGAGTAAGGGAAAACAGACAACTGTACCAACTAACAAATAAAAAGAGACACAAAGACAGTTGAGTTAAAAAAAAAGAAAAACAAACTAAAACATACAGACAATCATACAAACACACAAGTCAACCAACCTCCCTATTGATGTATTATTCCCCTACACAAACAGGAAGTCTAAAGGGAAAAAAAGAAAAATCAGTAAAATAACAGAAACAAAGCAAATAAAAAAACATTATCAAAAACAGAATGAAAAGAGACAGCAAAAACAAAAATGAGCAAATCAAACAGACAAAGATTAAAAATATAAAATAAAATAAAAACAAGGACCCAACCTTGTTCTGAGATTGTTCCTGTAAGTCCAACATTCTTTCAGCTCTGATCTCTAGCTCTCATTGCAGGCTGGTAGGGTTGCTTGCAGCTAGTGTCAGATGCCCCAGGCCTGCTGTGGAAGGAGGGTGGATCAGATCTGGATGTTGCTGGCTTGCTGCCTGTCAAGTCTGCCACTCAGATCTGACCTGTCTGTGTCTGATCTAGCATGGAGGAGGGGCTTCTCTCTCTCCCACTTTGATTCGATTACCTTAGGTCCCAAAGTGGAAGCTGGGCAGAATTGGGCAGAGATGGGTAGGGCAATGCAAATCTCTGCCTGGTCGTGGGACAGAGAAAATGGCTGCAGTCGTGTTTCTTCACTGGGCATGGGCCTCCTCTCTGTGAGACAGAAGGATACTGCAGGTTCATGTGGCACGGGGCAACATGGGGCAGGGTGGGGTGCTGCAGCCAGAGAGGGATCCCAGAAATCCATGGGACCAGGAGCCAAGGGCTGACCTCTGGCCGCAGAGGCAGGAGTCAGCAGTGGTGGCGGGTGACTATGGCAGCAGAATGGTGCTTGGGGCCGGGGACTACCAGCCCGTGGCCTGGCATAGCTGACCGAGGAACAGGCTGGCAGCAGCAGCAGCAGCAGCAGCCACCCTGGGGAAGTGGAAGTCTTTATGAACACTTGCTTTTGTGGAACCCTCACAGTCCAACCTATCCCATCACCATCTTGCTGGAAATAACCTTGACTTTCTAATTACCCATTTGGTGATGTAGAGTTTAAATTTCAGGGAATGATGATGGTCTACAATTACAAACCAATGTTCTTCACATTATAATTGGTCTTGGAAGACTATCACCCATGGGCCAAATCCATCCTGCTCCCAGTTTTTTGTATGATTTGCAAGCTAATAATATATTTTGTTTTTAAATGGTTGAAAAAATTGTAAGAAAAGTAATACTTCTCTTCATTTAATGAAAATTATATGAAATGTAAATATCAGTGTCCACAAATATAGTTTTATTGGAACACAACAATGATCATTTGTTTACACATTACCTATAGCTGCTTTCACACAATGGCAGAACTGAGTAAATACAACAGAGACTGTATAGCCCACAAAGCATAAAATATTTACTATCAGGCCCTTTACAGAAAAACTTTGCCAAACCTTGCATTATACCATTATCACATATGAACACTCTATATTTTACTGAAAATTATTAGTTGGATACATTTTTATAAGAGTCTGATGAAAAAGTCCTAGATTAACAGGAGAAGGACAGGACTATATTGTGTGGTTCTGGATGGTCTTACCACTCACTGTTAAATATTAATTGAGGGAGACAGGATGGTAACAGGGCAGCCTTTGAAACTTGAGATACATGAATCTCTTTATCCAAGCCCTGGCACATTCCTCTTATGATTTCTTATTTATTTAATCTTTTACTTTTGCATATATATAAATCTGGGTAGTAATACTAACTAGGAAAAATTAGTACTGAGTGTCAGAGTCCAGCTCCAGTGGATCAGGATTTCCTGAAGGAGGGACGGCGTCGGTGCAGGAGAAAAAACCTGGACACTGACTCTGCTGCAAGCAGGACAAATGCTGATTTATTGTCTTTTTCAACTCCTTTTATACCCTAGATTTTGGCTTGAGACAAAAACATGTTTTTTGTTTTCAACGCAATCAGTTTCAATGTAATGGACCGGACAGGCAATGTATCTTTGTTTATCCAGTTTTGATCTTAAAAGATTATCATCCTAAACATTAACTATAAATCTTATAATGATTACCATTTCTTAATGTCCATACAATACTTACTTATTCCTGTAATCATTACATTATAAATCACTACCAAGTTCTAAGCACTATAATTGTTACATAGATTAGCAAGTCACACCTGTGACCTTCACACAGCAATTTGCAACCAGCTGGGGTAAAACATTTTCAAGGTTTCTTAGCCACAAGTTGGCCTGACCAGTTTTCCCTAATTTCAATTATCCCCTGTTAGGGATACTGGGCTTTAATGTTTGCAAAACAAAGGGTCTCCAGGGCTCAAGTCATCTCAGTTATAATCTCTAACCAGAACCACAAAACTCCTTAACAAAGGGAAGCAAAGGCAAGGGTGCTCTAATATTTATGTGATCGTTAATTTTTTAAGCATAATACACCACATGTAGAAATTAAGAAATTAAGTAAATGTAATTTTTGCATTGTCACTCTTCCTAAAAATACAAACTGTAGCTTCTCAAATTTCTCCAATTAGTCGCCAATCAGAAGAAATAAAATCTTACAAGTGATTATCTACCTGCACATGATATTTAAAATCACTACTGATAATTTCCTGGCAAGGCCAGTGAGTTCCCTGACAAACATTAAATCAAGCAACCTCTGATTTTTTACAATTTTTCCAGCTACAATGTTTAATCAAGTGATTGCATAATCTAATACCAGGAGACTGGGGATGTGGAAACCTAGGGAGGAATTCAAATGAAGGGAAGGTAACTTTTCATGAATTCCTCTCTTGCCTTTTTGCAAGGGGTAGTGGAGGCATGGGTGGAACTTTGCTTTCCATCCTCAGACTGTACAGAACTTTTTGGCTGCACTAATAGCAAAAGTAGAAGAAAGGGTTTCAGCTGCCCAGGTTCACTTTGTGACCTGGGGTCTTCAGCCCCCCTGCTGGACTTTGTCAGCAGGCAGGCCTCCATGGTTGGTTCCTAACAAGTGAGCATTAAATAAAATTATGTTTTAATAACATAATGACAGTACAGTTTCTTGCGCTCTATAGCATAATAGAGTGAACCACAAGAGAAAATCAATTTTAGCAAGAGACAAGTCTGTCTCATGGAAGTTTCTGGTGAAGAATTATATGAACTTAAATCTATTTATGTGAGTCTATAAAAAGCTCATCTCTATAAGAGTTCTCTGAAACTTTCCTGGTTTAGATAATAAATCATATGTTTGCTGTATCATGTAGAATTATGTCCCTCCTGAGCTGGGCTCAGTGGCTCAGCCTGTAATTCCACCTTTTGGGAGGCTGAGGTAAGTGGATTGCCTGAGACCATGGGTTCGAGACCACCTGGGCAACTTGGCAAGACCTCATCTCTACAATAAATCAAAAATTAGCCGGGCGTGGTAGCACACGCCTGTAGTTCCAGCTACTTGGAAGGCTGAGGCGGAAGGATCATTGGAGCCCAGCAGGCCGAGGCTGCAGTGGTCGGGAGCTGCCACTGCACTCCAGTCTGGGTGACAGAGTGAGACTCCAACTCAAAAAAAAAAAAGAATTATGTTCCTCCCAAAGAGATATGCCAAAATTCCAACTCCCAGTACCTCAGAAGCTTACCTTATTTAGAAATAATATCATTGTAGGTGTAACTAGTTAAGATGATGTTATACCGGAGTAGGGAGGGCTCCTAATCTAATGTGACTGGCATTCTCATAAGAACATGACCACGTGAAAACACACAGGAAGAATGTCATGTGACAATGAAGATAGAGATTGAAATTACACAATTAAGACCCAAGAAACACCAATGATTAACAGCACACAACTAGAGGTTTCAAAGGAAGCATGATTTCAGACTTCAGCTTCCAAAGCAATAAACTTGTGTTGTCACCCAGCTTGTGGTACTTTATGGTAACAACACTTGGAAACTAATACAGTCACTATACAACCCTATGCCTCCTAATAAACATGCATCTGTGAAATAGGGACTCTGTAGATTAAGAAAAGCTTGACTAAAAGGCAATGCAAGAAAAATTGACACTGCAGCAAAACATTTTTGGTAACCACATCCAAAAAAAGCTTTTTCAAGTTCTTGTGTAGTTTTTGGTACATAACCTGGGGAAATGTGTGGGTAATGAGAATAACCACGTCAGTCTCCTTAAACTTGGAGTTCCTTCTCTAGATCTTCTTACTAACATCCTCCAGAGCTCTGTACTGGATCTCTGAATTTCAGGGACTCTAGACTTAAAGTTCTGATTAACAAGGGATCAATGTTACAGTGAACAACGAACATAATTTATTCCTTTCTCTGTCAAAAATTCTATTAGAGATCCAGTCCCACTATGGCAAAGAAACTTATCTAAATAACTAGATTAATAACTCATTTAATTTGCTTTAATTTGTAAAGTCTTTCAGGTGTGTATGATCTCCATGCAATTTTGGTAAACCAATGTACATTTCTGCTTTTTTTCATAGAATATTTTTCTTTTATTTATTTAATTTATTTTAAAGATGTGAGGTATAAGTCAGAATTAGGTGCATAAGTGGTCTATGCACAGGTGAAGTTTTCATCTCCCACTGGTCCTCACTTCTGCTGGTTTAGGATCAGGTATCCTTAGTGATGTTATTCCTCCCCTGCCCCAAGCCCTTGTCCCCTGGCAGTGTCATGTTACTACCGATGCCTGTCTTGTAGTATTATGGTAAATGTTCAGGACCCAATTATAAGTGAGAACATGTGGTATTCAGTTCTTTTTTTCTGTGATAGACCACTGAGTATGATAGACTCTAAAGCCATCTAAGTTGTTACGAAGTTCATAATTTTGTCCTTCTTCATATTTTTCTTAAAAAGTAACTCTAACCCCTCATCCTGTAGCCTAGTCTATTGTGCTTACTTGCAGTTGAGAATATAAAACATATGTTCCACCAAACCATTAATGTTTTACTGAAAGTAGAACAGACATAGGTGAATTTGATCAGATCTCTTAAACATTTGATTTCATGATGTTTTATGTCATTTACAGAAAATGTATTTATTTACTAAATTATTTTCTCATTAATTTCACAGTAACATTTTCAACTTTGTTTTATATAAAAAAAAAAAAGGCTGCTTTTCTTTCCAAAAAGTAAGTCCCACTCATCTCAAAATATACGTTTGGTAGATTCAGGATTGTAAACTCCATTTTTCTGTTCTGTCACTGTTGACTTCTATCTAATTGTTATTTAATTGTCAAGCAGTAATTAACAGTTGTGAAGACAAATATGAATTCTCAGTTCATACCTCATAGAAAAGTCTTTCGTTGGTGGCTTTAAGGATAAAATGTGTTTTTGGTATGTACAAAATATTAGTTTCAAAAAGGTACCAAAGTACCTTTGCTATATAATTGTTAATTATTGTTAAAATTATTGTTAAAATTTTGAGGTTCTTGTTTCAATAACATTTTTTAGTGATATATATTTGCATTTAGTATATTTATGGCTTGTATTTTTGTCTCAATATTTTGTTACATCGTTAAGTAATTCTACTGAGAGCTTATTTTCTTCATGTAGCACAATTCATACAATTCACTAATTCTTTTTTGTCTAACTTTTTGTGTGCAAATCACACTCTAATCCTTGTAGACAATATTTATATGTATCTATCTAGAAAAAAATTTCTAGAAGTGAAATCAGTATTGTGAAATATGACAATATTTAAGGTTCTTGATAAATGTTATTAAATTATTCCCTATATTTATTAATTGTATTACATTATAGTTATACTTTGTTTATTTTGATTTATGGCATTTTAGTGTATAAATATGTTGTATGTTCCTTATCCATGCAACTTCTTTAGTTGGGGGGTACAAGACTATAAAGAGTAATGCTTGTCTCTGTATTTCTGTTGGATATATTCCTGGGATTAGAACTGCTGGGTCACACTGTATGAGTATCTTTAAAATGTGTGGACAATGCCAACTGGTTTTCCATAATGGTTATGTTATTTTACATTCTACCATGCAGAAGTGTTCTCATTGTTCCACATCTTCACCACCACTTAGCCTTATCAGTCTCTTTTTTCAGTCCTTCTGATGGGGTTATGATGATACACCTGTTTTAATTTGCATTTACTAGCAGGCTGAATTCATTTTTACATATTTATTGGTTATTTGAATATCTTTTGTGGTTCTTTGAATATCTTTTGTGAAACTGCCACTCATATCTTTCACCAGTTTTTCTAATTGGTTTATCTTTTACTTATTGACTTATAGGAGTTATCTTTATTGTAAATATGAGCCCTTGTTTTGTGCATGTGTTGCAAATATCTTCCCACACTTTGTGCTTTATCTTTACACTCTCTTACTAGTTTTTATTTTTTATTGCTGTTGTTAGACAGAGTTTGTAGCTGTAATGTAGTCAAAGCAAACAATCTTTTTCTTTATAGGTGGTATTGTTTATTTCTTATCTTTTCCTATTCTTAGGTGAAAATATTGTCCATGTTATCCATCAGGTCTGTACTGTTCAATAGAGTATACACCAGCCAGTGAATGCTTAAAATAAAAGTAATTGAAATGAAAGGAACTTAAATATTCAGTTTCTAATTTTTACTAGCTAAATTTCTAGTGCTCAATAATTACATATGGCTTATGATTATCACATTGGACTGGGCAGATATAGAAAATTTCCATCATCACAGAAATTTCTATTGGACAGCACTATCTGAGAAACTTTCTGGTTTTTATTTTTGCATTTGGATGTACTACCAATCTCAATTTGATTTTTATTTTTGGTATACTGCAGATGTCAAGTTTTGGTTTAAAAAATTCTATATGGATAGACAATTATCTTAGCACTATTAATTGAAAAGATTCTCATTTTCCTATTGCTCTGTTATACCAAATTTGATTTTAAAATGGTGTCAAATATGCATGGGCCTGTTCTACTGTCTATTTTTTCACATTTGTGCCAATATGACACTGTCTTAATTTTTTAATTATTGTGGCTTTATGGGTAGGTGGTAATATAAATCTTCCCATTTTGCTTTTCTTCAAGAATATCTTGGCTTACTTTTGGCCATTTATATTTTTACAAATTTAGAATCATCTGGTCAAGAACTACAAAAATATCCTATTGGAAACTTAATTGGAATTCCACTGATTTATATCTCATTTTGGGAAAAACTAACATATTTCCAATATTAAGTCTTCTTATCTGTCAACATTTGGCCACTATCTCAGGTCTTCTGTAAATTCTTTCCATATTGTTTCTTCATCCGAGAAAGGATATTCACATCTATTAAAATAATTATTCCTAGGTATTTAATATTTTTATTTAATTTTTATTGATTTTTTGATGTCTTTATAAATGGTATTTTTAAATTAATTTTTGTCTGTTTGATTCTAATAAGTAGAATTTTGTTGATTTTATTATCTGCGTTTTGTCCAAAAATTTATAAAACTTTCTGAAGTATAAAAATGTTTTTGCAGATTAACTTGAATCTTCTACACATAGAGTTCTATAATCTGAAAATTATCACAGTTTAATTTATTTATTTACAATTGTTTTTCTTTATTTTGAAAAATTTCTTACTTTATCAAAAAGGAACTTATTAGCACCTAGAGGTCATGATATTAGGAACTGTTCTTATTTCTAATCAGAAAGGAATGATTTTAAAATGACTCAACTTAGTGCAACATTTGTTTTTTGTTTAACATTTATTATGGAAAATTTCAAACACATAGTAAAGTAAGTAGAATATCATAATAGACATAGAGATACACTATATCTTTCCCTAATACATTCTCTTAAGTTCTTTCCTAGCCAATCTTCCCTTGCCTTTCATTCACCAGAAGCAGACAAAACTCTGATTGTTTTTGCCTGGTCTAGAACTTCATGTAAATGGAATTATGCTGTATGTACTATGTTGTAGCTACCTTATTTTTCTCAACATAATATTGATTTTTTTAAAATTATACATTAATAGTTTGTTGCTTTTTATATTATGTAGTATTCCATTGCATGAACGTAACAAAATTTTCTGGTCCATTCTGTCATCAAATGCTCGGTTTCATTCTGGTTTGAAATTATTAACTATAAAAGTACTGTAAACATTATTCTGTGAGTATTTTTATGGAAATATATTTTAATGTATCTTTGATAATTACCTAAGACTCAAAACTGATGTTGTATATTGAACTTTATAAGATATTATCAAGGCTTTTTTGAAAATTTAACTGGTTATAACACTTTTTATATATTCACAAGCATGTCAGAGAGGTCTAGTTTTTGCCATTTTGGTGGTCTGCAGTGATATTTCACTGTTTTTAATTTGCATTTTCTTAATGACTCATGTTTAGCTCTTTTCTTACGCTTATTAGGCATTCATATATATTCTTTTTGAAAATGTTTTGGTGAAAAGAAAAAAAAGATGGCAATGGAGTCACTTGGACTGTGCGAGTCCCTTGTGAGTGAGTGTGTGAGCAAATTTTAATGATTATCTGTGAATAAGTGGCTGTGTGAGTGGCTGACTATATTGGGACTCGGGACAAGTAGCCAGGTCTCACCTGGTGAAGCAGCACGTGCAGCAGCTACTCTGCTTGGACCCTAGCACTTCCCAGGGTGCAGAAGCTGAGTGCCATTTTCTAAAATCAACAAAGTTTTTCCCTAAAAGAAACCACCAGGGCAACTGCTATTTCCAGACTGCCCGACCACCGTAGCACTAGGCCAGAGGCTGGCAGTGAGGGCTGTGGAGAGAGCGCAGCAAGGGAGCCAGAGGCAGAGTCTCACTGGAAAAGATGAAACAGGGATCTCACTACCATATTGAAAACTGGTCAGGGAAGTGCTCCAGCTTGCTCACCATGGAGCAACAGATCCACTCTGTGACTCTGTCTCTGTGATGGGCGAGTTAACTACTCAGGGGATGATCATGACTCAGAGGGACTATCCCAAAAGCACAAACATTGGAGGCACAGGATGAGTGCAGAATCTCAAGTATCCTACCCCCTACCCTGACACAACCATGGGACAAAGATACAACCAGAAAAAGAAAAGGAAGGCTCACCCAAGTGCTGAGTCCTGGACTGGCCCAACGCCCTTCTCTCCAGCAATCCTCTGAACACCAGACCCACATGACTGGGGCATGGCTAGGACATGACTGAGAAGGACGAACCCAGATGGAACCTGGTTAGCACCTGCGATAGGAGGACTCTACTCTGGAATAAGCCTGGTTGGGGCACCCACCATCAGCATTTGGGGAAGAGATAATCCCACATCTCCCCACTGGAGAGGGTCCTCCTGACCCTACAAGAGTGGGAGGGGAGGACTAGATGTCCCATTCACCCTCTCTGCCCCTACTTGCTCCCCTAGGCTGCCAGAGAGATCGTGAACAAACCCACAGCCTTGCAGGAGAGAGCAGGAAGGTCTACCTGTGAGCAGCTGAGAGGAACATTTACAGAACTGGCCACAAAAATGCGGTTAGTGCCCAGAAATTTTTTTTAAATTATTTTTTCCCCTTTTTTTGTTTTTCTGTTGTTTTAGTTTAGTATGTAGGTGAGGATTCAATTTGCATTTGCACACCCCTGTTCTTGGGGGGGGGTTGTTTCTTTTGTTTTTGTTCTACTTTTGTTTCGGTTTAGTGTGTATGTGAATGTGAGTGTGAGAGTTTGATTTGCTTCCTCTCTTCAAAAAAAATTTTTTTTTGTTATTATTGTTCTATTTTGGTTTTGTGTGTGTGTGTGAATGTGTGTGGATGGTTCAATATGCATCACCCCCTTTTCCTTCTTCATTTTTTTCTTTGTGTGTGTGTGTGTGTGTGTGTGTGTGTGTGTGTGTGTTTGTTCAGTTTTCCTGTTTTGTGTGCCTATTTTTTTAGTGTTTTTTTTCCTGTTTGCTTTCGGGTTTTTTTTTTTGCTTTGGTTTTTGTCGGTTTATTTTATTTTTCATTATTTTTATTTGTTCTATTTCATTATACAATACTCTGTACTCCTGATTACTGTTACTTTACCTTGGACTCAGGGGGTACACACACATAGCCATTGCATCATCATATAGACTGGTGGTGGGAAATGGGTCTCAGGAGGCCCATACCTCAGTCAGTGAATGTTGTAACTTGCAAGTAGTTTATGAATCCTAGCTACCCACCTTCTACCTTATTCAACTCTCAAAACTACAAGAGACAGCAAAGCTTCTCACCTCCAGCTCTGTTTCAAAACAGAACAAATCCAGAGTCTCCGATAAAGGAAGAACAGAGGGATGAGCAAACAATAGAAGTGAAAGTTCTGCCCACCACTACTGAATAACAGAATTAAAGAGAAAAGAAAGAGATCTATCACAAATGAGGAGAAATAAATGGAAGAATACAGGTGATTCCTAGTGTACCAAAAAGGCAACATCTAAAAAGTCAGATCTTAGAGCTCAAAAAATAAAAATCATCAATAGTTGGTCCCAGAATACAACAGGGATTAGGGAATGGATGGAAAAGTGAATAAGACTCAAGAAGGACAGGATGCAACACTGAAAGAACTTGTAACAGATATTTTGGGCATAAAAAAACTTTATACAGGAAATAGCTAACAAGATGACAAGCATGGAAAGTAGAATCAGTTAGGCAGAAAAAAGAATCTCAGAGCTTGAAGACCAAAACATGGAATTTACCTGATCTGTTAAAAACAGAAGGAAAACTCAGAAAGAAAGAACACAACTCCAAGAGATGTATGATTATATCAAGGGACCAAACTTATGTCTGACTGGTATCCCAGAAGGAAGAAAATGAATGGAGAATACCTTTTAACAAGTATTTCAGGAGTTTATACAAGAAAACTTTCTCCATCTCACCAGAGATGCAACCATCCAAACACAAGAGATTTGGAGAACCCCCAAGACATCAAATGAAAAGACCAACTCCTAGACACATAGTAATTCACCTACACAAAGTAGGTATAAAAGAAAAAAATCCTAAAAGCAGCGAGAGAGAAATGTCAGCCTACCCACCAGGGAAGATCAGTAAGAATAACAGCAGACTTATCAGCAGAAACACTACAAACTAGAAAGAACTGAAGTCCAATTTTCAAAGTCCTCCGTGATAAACAATCTCAACCAAGAATTTCCTACCCAGCCAATCTCAGCTTCATCAATTATAGAGAATTAATATCTTTCCCAGACAACCAATCTCTAAAACATTAATCTGCTCCAGACTGCCTCTATAGGAGACACTCAAGAAGGTATTAAACACAGAAGAAAAAAATTAAAAAGGACAGCCATGCACTTCCCAAGAATGCAGGCATAAATAGAATCAACACAACATATCTTGCAACTGCAAAATTAAAAACTCACACATATATTAACCCAAAAGATAAAAGAAAACAAAACAGCCCTATAAGAGCCTCATGACAGGAATAAACTCTCACATTTCAATAATCAGCCTGGACACCAGTTGATTAAATGCACCACTGAAAATACATAGAATGGCAAACTGGATTTAAAAATAACACAACCCAATAATATGCTGCCTCCAGGAAAATCTTCTCACTACAAAGGACACCCACAGACTCAGAGTTAAAGGATGGAAAACAAGCTTTCAAGTGAGTGGAAAACAAAAGAAGACAGAAGTTGTGATTTTAATATCAGACAAAACAACCTTCAAGCTATCAAAAATTTTAAAAAAATATGGAAGGATGTTACATAATGATAAAAGATTCAACCCATCAACATGAAATATCCATCCTAAATATATATGCACCCAACAAAGGAGTACCTGGATTTATAAAGCAACTACTAAGTAGGCTAAAAAAAAAATATTGACTCTAACACTATCATAACTGGGATACCCAGTTATAATCCTAGATAGATCGTCTAGGCAAAGAATCAGTAAGGAGGTCTGGAACCTTAATTTGACACTTGACCAAATGGACTTAATGGATACCTACAGAACACTCCACCCAACAAACACAAAACATACATTCTGCTTATCACCACATGGAACATACTCCAAGTTCAAACACAGCCTTGGCCATAAATCAAGCATAAACAAATTCCATAAGATCAAAATACTTCCTTGCACCTTCTCAGACCACAGTAAAATAAAAATATATATTTCATCAACAAAATCTCCCCCAAACATGCCAAGACATGGACACTAACCAGCACAATGCTGAACAATTTCTGGGTCAGCACAGAAATCAAAACAGAAATTAAAAGATTATTGGAAACAAATGAAAATAAGGGTACATCTTACCAACACTTCTGGGATGCCATGAAAACAGTGCTATGGGAGAATTTATATCTCTATGAACACACATTAAAAAACTAGAAAGATCACAAGTTAACAGCATAACAAATCATCTAAGGAAGCTGAAAAGGCAAGACCACCAAAATCCCAACTTCAGTAGAAGAATCCAGATCACCAAAGTAAAAGCTCAAATATGGGACATAGGCAAAATATCATAGAAAAAAATCAACAAAACAGAAAGGTGGTTCTTCGAATAGATAAACAAGATTGAAGGACCCCTTAACCAGAGTGACCAAGAAAAGGAAATAAAAAACCCAAATAAACACAACTGAAATGCAAAAGATCAAGTCATAACCAACTTCAAAGAAATATAAAGATTATCAGAGACTACTGTGCATAGCTGTATGGAAGCAAACTCAAAAACATAAATGAAATGAGGGACTTTCTGACATCACACAACCACCCAATGTTTAAACAAGAAGAAATAGAGATCCTAAATAGACCAATAACAACCTGGGAAATTAACTCCATCATAAGAAAATGAACTACAAAAAAACAAAACCCTGAACCAGATGGTTTTATGGCAGAATTCTATAAAACTACAAGGGGAAACTGATACCAATCCTGTTGAAAGTATTCCAGGCAATGAAGAAAGAAAGAACTCTCCCTAAATCATTTTATAAAGCTAACATCTTACTAACATCTAAACTGGGCAAAGACCAGATAAAGAAAGAGAAATACGCAGGCCAATATCCCTGAAGAACATAGACGCAAAAATTTTCAACAAGATTCAAGTAAATTGGATCCAACAATACATACTAAAAATTATCCACCATGAGTAAGTAGGCTTCATCCCCAGAATGCAGGACTGGTTTAATATCCACAAGACCATAAATGTAATAAAATACATCAACAGACATAAAAACAAGAACCACATGATTATATTATTAGACACAGAAAAGGCTTTTGACAAAATCCTGCATTCATTCTTGAACATCTCAATATAGAGGGAACATACTTCAAAATAGTAAGAGTCATCTATGATAAACCCACTGCCAACATATTACTAAATGGATAGAAATTGAAAGCATTTCTCCTGAAAACTGAAACAAGACAAGGCTGCCCCTCTCATCCCTCCTATTCAACATAGTATTGGGAGTCCTAGCTAGAGCAATGACAAGAGAAGGATATCAGGGGTATCCAAATAAGACAAGAGGAAGGTAAGTTATCCCTCATTCTGGATGATATGATTCTATACCTGGAAAACCCAAGGGAATCTGCCAAAAACCTCTTTGCGGTATAAAGGACTTTAACAAAGTTTCAGGGTATAAAATTAATGTGCAAAAGACAGTCACATTATTATACACCCACAAACAGGCAGAGACTCAAATAAAAATAAAAAGTACAGTCCCATTCACAACTACACACACACACACACACACACACACACACACACACACAGAAATACATTGACATCTTCCTAACCAAAGAATTGAAAGACCTTTGCAACAAAAACTATGAAACAATGGTCAAAGAAATCAAAGAAGACACAGACAAATAGAAAAATATTCCATGCTCATGGATTGGAAGAATCAACATTGTTAAGATGTCCATCTGGCTGGGAATGGTGGCTCATGCCTGTAATCCCAGCACTTTGGGAGGCTGAGGTGAGAGGATTACCTGAACCCAAGAGTTTGAGACCAGCCTGAGCAACTTGGTGAGATCTCATCTCTACAATAAATCAAGAAAAATTAGCCAGGTATGATGCTGCATGCCTGTAGTTTCAGCTACTTGGAAGACTGAGGCAGAAAGATTGCCTGAGTCCAGCATGTCGAGGCTGCAGTGGCCATGAGCATGCCACTGCACTCCAGCCTGGGCAAGAGTGAGACTCCAACTCCAAAAAACAAAAACAAAACAAAACAAAAATGTGTCAATTCTACCCAATGCAATACCTATTAAATTAGCATCATCATTCATCTCAGACATGGAAACAACAATGCAAAAATTTGTATGGAAACAAAAATAACCATGAACAGCCAAAACAATCTTAGCAAAAAAACAAAGTGAGAGGTATTTTAAACTTTATTTTAAACTTTATTTTAAGGCTACAACAATCAAAACAGCCTGATATTGGTTCAAGAGTAGGCATATCAACCAATGGAACAGAATAGAGATTCTGCAATCAAAATCTCAAATTTTCAATCAACTTATCTTCGACAAAGTCTTCACCAACAATGACATGGCTGACCACAGACAATAGAATGAAACAAGACCTGTACCTGTCACCATACACAAAAATACCAACTCCAGCCGGGCTCGGTGGCTCAGCCTGTAATCCCGCGCCTTTGGGAGGCTGAGGTGAGTGGATTGCCTAAACCCGTGGGTTCGAGACTCACCTGGGCAGCAAGACCTCATCTCTACAATAAATCAAAAAATCAGCCGGACGTGGTAGCGCATGCCTGTAATTCCGGCTACTCAGAACAACCACTGCACTCCAGTCTGGGCGACAGAGTGCGACTCCAACTCAAAAAAAAAAAAATACCAACTCCAGATGGATCAAAGACTTAAATTTAAACTTCAAACTGCAAAATCTTTGAAAGTGCAGAAAGCACCCTTATGGAAATTGGAATAGGCAAACACTTCCTGATCAAAACCTCAATGCCCATGCCATAAATGATAAGATAGACAAGCGGGACCTTACCAAATTGCAAAGCTTCTGCAAAGCTAAAGCAACCATCAAGAGAGTGGGGAGACAGCCTAGAGAATGGGAAAAAAATATTTGCCAACTGTATATCTGACAAAGGCCTAACATCCAGGACCTACAAGTGCCAAAAGGAAAAAACAAATAGCCCTGTTAAAAAATGGGGCTGTTTGAGACATGAGTAGACACTTCTCTAAAGAAGATATATGAGCAGCAACAGATACATGAAAAAATGCTCAGTCTCACTAATCATCAGAGAAATGCAAATCAGAACCACACTGAGATCTCACCTAACTCCAGTAAGAATGGCCATTATTAATAAAACAAAAAACAACAGATGCTGGCAAAGATGGAGAGAAAAGGGACTGCTTCTCTGCTGTTGGTGGGAGTGCCAACTAGTTTAACCGCTATGGAAAACAGTGTGGCGATTTCTATAAGAACTAGAAATTAGCCTTCCATAAGACCCAGCAATCTCCTTCTAAGAATATACCTGGAGGAACTCAAATTATTCTACAAAAATATGCCGGTGTATGCATGTTTATTGCAGCACTATTCACAATAGCAAAAACATGGAAGCAACCATGCTGCCCTTCAAAACTGGACTGGATAAAAATAATGTGGTTTATATACATGATGGACTATTAAGCAACCATCAAGAAGGATAAAATAATGGACTTCACAGAGACCTGGATGGATTTGGAGTCTATCATACTCAGTGATCTATCAGACAAAGAAAGAACTGAGTCCCACATGAACTCACTCATAAGTTGACCCTGAACATCTATCATAATACTACAAAAAAAGGGATTGGCAGTAGTGGGACATTGTCAGAAGAGGGAGGGAGGGGCACATCACATCAATAAGGGTGCCTGATTCTAATCCAGGCAAAGTGAGGACCAATGAGAGGCCTGAAACTTCATTTGTGCCTAGATCAAACAATTTATGTACTGAATCCTGACTTGTACTCCACAACCTTAAAAAAAAAAAACATGCTTATCGATGTCTTGTATCCAATTATTTCTTTGGGTGATCTTTTATATTATATATATTCTGAATGTAATTCCATTGACAAATGTATGTTTTGAGAATACTTTCTTCTTATATAGTCAGTAATCAATTTGTCGGTGCTACCTTTTGATGAGTAAAGGTTTAAATTTTCATGTAGTCTATCATTTGTAAAAATGTATTTTAATAGCTTTTTGTATTCTCTCTAAGAAATATACACATAAAGGAAGGTCATGAAAATATTCTTCCTTGCTTTATTTTTAAAATTATATGTTTATGTTTACAATAAATCTAAATTTCATTTTTTGTATATAGTGTGATATAACATCAATATATGTTTTCACCCACATGAATATACAGCTTTCCAGTCCCTATGTTAAAAAGATTATCCTTTCTCCATTTAATTATTTTGAACCTTTATCAAGAGAGCAAGGAGACAGCCCAAAGACTGGGAAAAAGTATTTGCCAACTCCAGGTCTGACAAAGGCTTAACATCCTGGATCTACAAGGAACTCAAACATGCTGAAAAGAAAAAACAAACAACCCCATTATAAAATGGGCAAAAGATATGAACAGACCCTTCTCAAAGGAAGACATCTGAGCAGCCAACAGACACATGAAGAAATGTTCAACCTCACTAATCATCAGGGAGATGCAAATCAAAACCACACTGAGATACCACCTAACTCCAGTCAGAATGGCAATTATCAATAACTCAAAAAATAACAGTTTGCTGGAGAGGGTGTGGAGAAAAGGGAACACTTCTACACTGTTGGTGGGAGTGCAAACTAGTGCAACCTCTATGGAAAACAGTATGGCGATTCCTAAAAGCTCTAAATATTGACCTCCCATATGACCCCGCAATCCCCCTACTGGGAATATACCCTAAAGAACTCAAATCACTCTATAGAAAAGATACCTGCACTCGTATGTTTATTGCAGCATTGTTCACAATAGCAAGAACCTGGAAGCAACTATGCTGCCCATCAAAAGAGGACTGGATTAAAAAAATGTGGTACATATACATGATGGAATACTACGCAACCATAAAAAAGAACAAAATCATGAATTATGCAGCAACCTGGATGGAACTAGAGTCTATAATACTGAGTGATCTCTCACAGAAACAAAGATCTGAGTATCACATGTTCTCACTCACATAGTGGACCTTGAACATACAACGTAATACTATAAGAAAATGACAGTGGTGAGAAACTATGGGGGGAGGAGGGGAAGGGAGATGGGATTAACGGTCGTAAATATCTGTCTGGGAATGGGGAGACACCTCTTATCAACAAGGGTGCCTGAACAAAGCATATTTGTATACCTGACCCTTAACTGTACCCCATAATATCATAATAAAAAATATTGATTAAAAAAAAGAAAGTCAACTGATTAGAGATCAGCCCCTGGGTATAGTGGTTCACACCAGTAATCTCAGTACTTTGGGAAGCTGAGGGAGAGGGACTGCTTGAGGTGGACTGCTTGAGACTATCTCATGTATTGGAGACCAGTCTGGGCATAACAAGACCTTGGCTCTACAAAAAATTCAAAACTTAAGAAAAAAAGGTGTGCAGGTGCATGCCTGTGGTCCCAACTTCTCCAGAGGCTAAGGTAGAAGGATGACTTGAGACCAGGAATTTCTAGGAGTTCAAAGCTGTGATGAATCATGATGGTGTCACTGCATTTCAGCATGGGTGACACCACAATATTAGACAAACATTTGTTTGGGAAAACATTATATTTTTGACTATTTTGAAGAAAATATCTTTTGCAAAATGTTGAATGTCTTCATTCAAGAAAAAGATATACTGGGCTAAACAAACCAACCCCCCCCCAAAGTCAATATTTTACTATGCTGATTTATTAAAACTTCAGTTTCTTTTTTTAAAAATTTCCAAGGTTAATTAACTTTTTTTTTTTTGACAGCACATTGATGAGGAAATTTGGTGGTTAATTCTTATAAGCACAATTTTCTTTCCTGGTATACAGCATGGTTAATCTACTGAAAAAATATCTTAATATTTCTCATCATTCAATATTTACAAGCAGTTTTATAGGTCCCCAAAGCTGTACATTGTTACATGCATAATATCGGAATATTGAATCAACCATATATTGCTCTACAATTAAGAAAGGGGACATGAGAAGAAATATCTTCCCAGTGAGAGACCCTCTATCCAGCAACCTTCAATAGCTTCTGTAAGAAACCAAGTGGTATTAATATTCTCAATGCACTTTCAAAAGGGGAAAAATTGATTAGACAGTCACAGTTCCTAGTGCGAATAAAGTGACTTTGCCTAGAAGCTGTCCAGGCTACTGTGCTTCAAGAACTGGCTTGAATATGTTGCTGCAGAGATGAGATGATGCCAGCTTGAAAATTTCAGTTCAAACTCCTTAAACGACTGCTGCCTTTTAGCTGATGCTAAGCCACATGAAAATGCCAACGTTTGGATTCTTTCAGATCTAGTAAATTCACCAGACTGTCCCTCCAATTACTAAGATTCCTATCTGGAGCATGTCTGGATAGTGTCCAAAAGAGAAAAGATTCTGGTACAGTAGTTTTTCTGCTAAGTTTTAATATTAAATGACCACTTACTCCTTATGCTTTTTAAAAATCATATTTGAATTTTAAAACTATTTGTTTCTCCAGCTAAAAATTTAAAAGAAAGTTTGACACAGATAAAGGAAGAATGGCCATGCTGATGACTATCCAATTTCCCCAAATAACCATTTGTTGCTGATAAAAGAGACAAGTCCCTCAAGCTCTTGTTTGGTTTTCTGATAAATTGTATAAGATCTGCCTCTCTATTTCTATATTTTCATCATGACTCTGGAAGTGTTTGAGATCTCTGTTTATATGCATTTATATGTCTTGATTTTTTTAAAAAAGTTTGTATTCTACATTTCTCAATCACGCCTAGCAGGATCTTTGGGTGAGTTTCATGAAGCCCTACTGAGAGTGACTAAAAAATTAATTATTCTTTTGGATCATTTATCTCCCAACAGATATGTCAATTTAATTGGAAAGGCCTGACTCAATTTATTTCAATGGAAGTTCATGGGAAATCCCAGGATGGGATTTTTTTCAGTACTATTCCATTGTATAATGACATGCTTAGCCCTACCACGCTTGGATTGCATTGGATTGATGAGATAGAAAATTGTCATTTCTTATTATCTCTTTCTAGAAAGGAGAAAGAAAAAGCATACTGATGGCATAACTTTGTTGTCAAGTGTAGAAGTGGTTTCAATAAAAATTGCTCTGCTAGCTGATTATTGTCAGAAATAATAATTTTAAATCCCAAATGTCCACCATTTGATAGTTATTGTCCAACATAACTATATCTTTATGAATCTTAGAGAGCAGGTAAAATAATTTGGATACTTAGAAATTATTTTGAAGCCTGTTCTTTTTGGACTGCTTTATTTCTCAAAATTCTGTAACTCATGGGTACTATACTAAGAAGGTTTAATGATTATTATTGGTGCTTAAGATGTTTTTGACATTTTAAGACTAAAATGTTCATGTAATACTATACATCCCCAGACACTGAGAATTTGATCACCACTTAGTCCAGTATTTGAGCAGCTTCAGAGTTGTATTTGGAGGAAAAATTGGCTCTGCCCATAGACACAGACTTGTCATCTGGAACCATATGTGGGATGGCTCTCTATTCCGGAATGTATGTATGCTAACTAGGACCTCTTATTTTTATGATTTCTATCCAAGTGTCAGATCATTTGCCAAAGCAAATGCATGTGACTTGAATTGTTAGTTTAGATGATCTACAATTAAGTTTCATAAAAAATTACCTAAAAGGAAGGCAGTTCTTTATTTTAGGCATTTAACATTTTATCCTTGAATCAAATTATGGCATCAGCAAGCTACAACCCTGACTACACATTTTGGATGGCTTCTAGAATTTTTAAATTGAATTTTTGATTAGATGCTGTTTTAACTTCTATTGAGGTACATTATATGTATGATCTAAGTATCCCCACTTCCTACTGGACTATGGTTACAAAGGATATGATCAATTTCAACTTTTGCTGATTGACTTGGTAAGACTTGATCAGCACAACAATGGGCTCTCAAGCTCCCTTTAAGAGTCGCATCCTCAGCCGGCTCAGTGGCTCAGCCTGTAATCCCGTGCCTTTGGGAGGCTGAGGTGAGTGGATTGCCTGAGCCCGCAGGTTCGAGACCCGCCTGGGCAGTGAGACCTCATCTCTACAATAAATCAAAAAATTAGCCGGGCGTGGTAGCGCGAGCCTGTAATTCAGCTACTTGGAAGGTTGAGGAGGAAGGATCGCCGGAGCCCAGCAGGTCGAGGCTGCAGTGGCCGGGAGTGGCCACTGCACTCCAGTCTGGGCGACAGAGTGAGACTCCAACTCAAAAAAAAAAAAAAAAAAGTCACATCCTCACATTATCCCTTACTACCAGCAATATCTCAGAGTCCTGAAAAGGTGTTTACTCATTATTTAATCCAATGGTAGCTAGTACTTACCAGAATTGACCTTCAAAATGTCTTAGGGTCTCTGTTTACACCATAAAGCACAGTATTTCTTTGCTTGTGGCCTGTGCCAACAAGGTCCTGTATTATATCCCTTCTCTGTTTCACATACGGGTGCTCTGGACCCTTAGGATGCCAAAGCTGATGAATAGTCTATAACAACACTAAAGAAAATGAATCCTCTTTTTATGTCTTACATTATATTAGAGAAATTTCAAAGTAATGTTGCTTGAACCATGATGGATTCATAAATAGCAACTTCAGTTTTATTAATAAGCTTCTGTATTCTTAGGACCTAGACACATGTTGGCATGAGCAGGAATATGATTGTTAATGCCTTTCTGCTTCAGTTACCTTGACAATGGTTAGTGTTGGCTGACCTCTTTTGAGTCGTGTATGTTTCTGCAGTATCTTTCTATATACCCAGTGGAAAGACTACTGTTGCATCGCTGTTGGACACTATACTCACAGCTGCAAAGTATCCTTATGGTATAATATGCAGTGCAGAGAAGGGGAAGAGAGGATCCCCTTCTTTATAAGTACTTGATGTGCCTTGAAACCAGGAAGTATCGACACTTGTTCCTATAATCAAATGAAATCGTTTATGAACATGGCTCATTTTTATGGTGCTAACCCATCTCCCCACCAAGCCCCCAAATCAAGTTAAGAATGAGACAGTGGCTATTAATAGCCTTTCCATTTTCTCTATTGGTTTAACTAGCTAGTGTCTCAGCACCAAAACAAATCTCTTCCTAACCCACAAAACAAAAGCACCCAAACAAAACATCACATGCAAATCAATACCAATAAGGTCACAGACCTTACAGGCTCCAGAAACAGAAATTGACTTCGGGATCAGTGAGACACTCTGAACCTGGCAGCAACACATAAATTGCATAAGTGATAAATAAAGAAACCAGAATTCGGTGTTTGAAGTTCTGATTTTTTTCTACTTTTTACTTTAGCTTCATTTATATTTCTAATTTCTAATTTTTTGTAGTCCCATGCTTTTTTATGGAATTGGCTGCTTTAATTTCTTCTTCCTGTCTTAACATTTCTCAGATAACCCAGTATAACTCTTTGAGTTGTGTTGAAGATCCTTTCTCTTGAACTGCTCACAGCTGGAATTGCTGTGCCTTTCTGGCCTTGAAGATTTAGCAACCAAAGCTGTAATGCAGACATGGCAGGGACACAGTAGGGGCCTGATGAATGTTTGCTGATAATTTTGAATTTAGTACCAATAATGAGTTACTTTATTTTATTACAGAATCACACTGTTCTCTAGCTGTTTCTCATCCATTTCTGTCATTTTAAATCATTGAGCCACATTCCTCAAGGCTTTGGCTGAGCAGCAGCCTGACTGTAAATTAGACATCTTTGGAAATGTGTTAAATTTTTTCATAATAATAGTTTTTTGGAAAGGGTGAGGAGAAGAAAGAGTTGTGTCCCTGGTGTTGTGTGGCAATGAATACACCCTTGTCAATACAAATCCAAGTTAGGTAACCCAAAATGTCATACTCAGTGAGTAGAAAAGTCTGAGGAAGCATTGACTTTCCTAGACTTAGCTAAGTACTAAAAGCCTACTTGGAAGAAAAGTACAAACGTTGATTAAATATATTCTAGTTACAACCAAATACATAGGAAGTAAACTTGTTTATGTCTTCAAATATGAATGACATTTCTATGTACTCCTTGGAAAAATTATTACCTCAGAGTTATCAGAATCCACTTTTTTTTATTTTTAAAGATGTGGGATACAATTTTGGTTAGGTATACAAACGTTGATTATGCAGGTACCCTTGTTGATGAGGCGTGCAACTCCCTCCCATAGCAGTTTCCCTCAACTGCCAATCCCACACCTCCCTCCCCTGGCAGTTTCCCACTACTGCCAATCCCTTTACTATAGTATTATAATAATTGTTTAAGGGCTGCTTATGAGTGAGAACATAAGATACTCTGTTCTTTGTTTCTGTGATAGATCACTGAGTATAATCAACTCTAAATTCATCCAAGTTGCTGTGAAGTTCATATGATTGTTCTTCTTTATGGCTGCATAATATTCCATTGTGTAAATGTACACCTTTTTTTTTATCCAGTTGAGCTTCGATAGGCAACATGGTTGGTTCCATGTTTTGGCTATTGTGAATAGAGCTGCAAAAAACAGGCATGTGCAGGTATCTTTTTTGTGGAATGATTTGAATTCTTCTGGGTATATTCCCAATAGGGTAAGTGATGGGTCATATGGGAGGTCAATTTCTAGTTCTTTCGGAAATCGCCACACTGTCTTCCAAAGAGGTTGCACTAGTTTGCATTCCCACCAGCAGTGTGGAAGCATTCCTTTTTTTCCACATCCTCACCACTATTTGTTGTTGTTTGTTTTATTAATGATGGCCATTCTTACTGGGGTTAGGTGGTATTTCAATGTGGTTTTGACTTGCATTTCTCTGATGATTAGTGATGCTGAACATTTTTTCATGTGTCTGTTGGCTAACCATATATCTTCTTTTGAGAAGTGTCTATTCATGTCTTTTGCCCTCTTTTTAATGGGATTGTTTACTTTTTTTCCTTTAAGCATGTTTGAGTTCCTTGTAAAGTACTAGAAGTTAGGCCTTTGTCAGATATACAGTTGGCAAATATTTTTTCCAATTCTAAGGACTGGCTCCCTGCTCTCTTGGTGGTTTTTTTGGCTTTAAAAAGCTTGCCAGTTTGATGAGGTCCCACTTGTTTATCTTATCCCTTATGGCATGGGCACTTGGGGTTTTGATCAGGAACTGGTTGCCAATTCCTATTTCCATAAGTGTGTCTCCTGCATTTTCTAAGGTTCTTATATTTTGAGGTTTTATGTTTAGGTCTTTGATCCATTTGTAGTTAATTTTTGTGTATGGTGATAGGTAGGGGTCTCGTTTCAATCTTCTGCATATGATCAGTCAGTTTTCCCAGCACCATTTACCGAATAGATTCTCCACTCCCCAGTGGTTGTTGGATGTTTTGTCAAAGGTGAGTTGGTTGAGAAATTGAGACTTTGCTTCTAGAAAATCTCTCCTGTTCCATTGGTCTATATGCCTGTTCTTGTACAAATACCAGGCTGTTTTGATTACTATTGCCTTATAGTAAAGTTTGAAGTCTGGAAGTGTGGTACCTCTTGCTTTGTTTCTTTTGCCAAGAATTGTTTTAGCTATTTATGGTCGTTTATGTTGCCATATGAATTTCTGTATTGTCATTTCTAGGTCTGAGAAGAATGATGTTGGTAACTTAATGGGTATTGCATTGAATCTGTAGATTACCTTTGGTAGGATGGACATTTTACAGTGTTGATTCTTCCTATCCATGAGCATGGAATATTTTTCTATTTGTTTGTGTCTCCTTGGATTTCTTTGAGCAGTGTTTTGTAGTTCTCATTGTAAAGGTCTTTCACTTTTCTGGTTAGGAAGTTGTTGAGGTACTTCATTATTTTTGTGTGTGGCTATTGTGAATGGGATTGTGCTTTTAGTTTGGTTCTCTGCCTGCTTGTTGCTATTGTACAGGAATCCAACTGTCTTTTGCACATTTATTTTGTACTCTGAGACTGTGCCAAACTCCTTTATCAGTGCAAGGAGGTTTTTGACAGATTCTCTTGGGTTTTCAAGGTACAGGAAAATATCATCAAAAAGAGGGATAACTTGACTTCCTTTTTTCCATTTGGATACCCTGATTTCCTTCTCTTATCTAATGCTCAAGCTAGGACTTTCAACATAATGTTGAACAAGAGGGGTGAGAGAGGGCAACCTTGTCTTGTTACAGTTTTAAGGGGAAATGTTTCAAGTTTCTGTCCATTTACCAATATGTAAATGGCACTTATATTGAGGTATGCTCCTTCAATACATAGGTGTTTGAGGGTTTTTATCAAAAAGGAATGCTGGATTTTATCAAAAACTTTTTCTGCATCTAATTATATAATCATATGGTTCTTGTTTTTGCATCTGTTGAGGTATTTAATTACATTTATGATCCTGAGAATGTTGAACCAGCCCTTCATCCTATGGAAGAAGCCTACTTTGTCATGGTGGGTGATTTTGAGATGTATTTTTGGATCCAATTTGCTAAAATCTTGTTGAGGATTTTTGCATCTATGTTCATAAGGGGTGATGGCTTATAGTTCTCTTTTTTTTGCTGAATCTTTACCTGGTTTGGGTATCAGTGTGATGTTAGCTTCATAAAATATGTTAGCTTCATAAAAGAATTCCATCTTTCTCAATTGCCTGGAATACTTTCAGTAGGATAGGTATCAGCTCCACTTGTACTTTTGTAGAATTCTGCTGGAAAGCCATCTAGTCCAGGACATTTTTTGTAGGTAGTTTTCTTATGACAGAGTCGATTTCCTGGGTTGTTATTGGTCTATTTAGAGTCTCAGTGTCTTCTGGGTTTCAACCTGAGGAGGTTGTGTGATGTCAGAAAGTCCTCCATTTCATTTAGATTATCAAGTTTGCTTCCATATAGGTATACATAGTAATCTCTGATAATCTTTTGTAGTTCTTTGGGATCAGGTTTGATTTGATCTTTTGTATTTCTGATTGATTGTGTTTATTTGGGCTTTTCTCTCTTTTTCTTGGACAGTCTCGCTAGGGGTCCATCAATCTTGCTAATTCTTTCAAAGAACCAGCTTTTAGTTTTGTTGATATTTTCTATGATATTTTTGTCTTCTATGTCTCATATTTGGGCTCTTATTTTGGTGATTTGGATTCTTCTGCTAAAGTCGGGGTTCTGGTAGTCTTCTCTTTCTATATCCTTTAGTTGATTTCTTAGGCTCTCAACTTGAGATCTTTTCATTTTCTTGGTGTGTGCTTGTAGAGATATAAATCCCCCTCTTAGAATTCATTTCATGGCATCCCAGAGGTTTTGGTAAAATGTTTCTTTATTTTCATTTGTTTCCAGGAATCTTTTAATTTCTGCTTTGATTTCAGTGTTGACCCTGTAGTTGTTCAGCTTCATACTGTTTTGTGTCCATGTCTTTGTTGGGCTTTGTGGAAATTTTGTTGATGTTGATGTTTATTTTTATTCCACTGTGGTCTGAGAAGGTGTTTGGCAATATTTCAACCTTATGGAACTTGTTTATGCTTGATTTATGGTCAAGGATGTGACCGATCTTGGAGTATGTTCCATGTGGTAATGTGTAGAATTTATATTCTGTGGCTGTTGGGTGGAATAATCTGTAGGAATCTATAAGTCCATTTGATCAAGTGTCAAGTTTAGGTTCTGGATCTTCTTGTTGATTTTTTGCCTTGATGATCTATCTAGGGCTATTAGTGGGGTATTCAAGTCCCCTGCTATAATAGTGTTAGAGTCATTATCTTCTTTTAGTTTACTTAGTAGTTGCTTTATAAATGCTGGTGCTCCTGTGTTGGGTTTAGGATGGATATGTGCTTAGGATGAATATTTCTTGCTAATGGATTGAACCTTTTATCATTATGCAGTGTCCTTCCGTATCATTTTAAATTTTTGATAACTTAAAGCTTGTTTTGTCTGATATTAAGATTGTGACTCCTGCCTTCATTTGTGATCCATTTGCCTGGAAACTCATTTTCCATCCTTTAACTTTGAGTCTGTGTGCATCTCTTATGGTGAGATTACTTGATGCAGCAAGTAATTGGGTCATGGTTTCTTATCCAGTTTGCCATTCTGTGTCTTCTCAGTGGTACATTCAGGTTCTTTATGGAAATGCGAGTTGTTGTTTTTGTTTATCCCTGTAATAAAGTTCTTATAAAGATTTTTCTTTGTTTGCTTGTTTTCTTTTGCTTTGTGGTTGATGTATGTTTTCAAGTTTCTTGTTGCAATGTATTCTCTGTTGATTCTGTGCTCTGCTGTTCTCTTGGGAAGTGTGTGGTCACTCTTTTTTTTCTTTTTTTCTTTCTTCAGTGCATAATGCCTGTAGAGCTGGTCTGGAAGCTACATAATCTCTTAGGGATTGGGTGTCTGGAAGGATTTTAATTCTCCATCACTGATGAAGTTGAGTTTGGCTGGATAGGAAATTCTTGGATGAAATTGTTTATCTTTGAGGACTTTGAATATAGGGCTCCAGTCCCTTCTTGCTTGTAGTGTTTCTGCTGATAGGTCTCCTGCTATTCTGATTGGTTTTCCTCAGTAGGTAGTCTAACTTTTCTCTCTTGCTGCCTTTAGGATTTTTTCTTTTGTGCCTACTTTTTGTAGGTGGATTACTATGTGTCTAGTGGTTGGTCTTCTCATTTGATGTCTTGTGGGGGTTCTCTGTGTCTCTTGTGCTTGGCTGATTACATCTCTGGTGAGATGGGGAAAGTTTTCTTAGATTATCTCCTGGAATACTTGCTCCAAGTTGTTCTCCATTTCCCTTTCTTCTTCTGGGTTACCAATCAGGTGTAGGTTTGGCTTCCTGACATAATTGCACATCTCTTGTAGACTTTGTTCTTTCTTTCTGAGTCTTCTTTCTATGCTTTTTACAGATTGGGTTAATTCCATGTTCTGCTCTTCAAGTTCTGAGATTCCTTCTTCAGCTAGATTAATTCTACTTTCCATACTTATCATGGATTTTTAAATTACCAAAATCTCGGTTACAAGTTCTTTCAGTACTACATCTTGTCTTTCTTGAGACTTATTCACTTTTTCCATCCATTCCCTCATTTTTGTTGTATTCTGGGTCCAGTCATTTGTGACTTCTGTTTTTTGGGCACCAAGGTCTGATTTTTCAGAAGTTTTGGCTTTGGTACACTTGAAATTGCCTGGGGTCTTCCTTTGGTTTTTCCTCATTTGTGACAGAGCTCTTGTTTTTCTTTCTAGTTCTGTTATTCAGTGTTAGTGGGAGAGGATTTGCCTTCTGATGTTTGCTCAGTCCTCCATTCTTTCCTGATCTGGGCTCTGGATTTGTTCTATTTTGAAATAGGATGATGGATGGGAAACTTTGCTGTCTCTTATAGCTTTTGAAATTCAAATAAAAGTAGGAGATGGGGCTGAAGGATTCAGAAACTACTTGCATATTATAATGTTCATTTATTGTGGTATGTGTTCCCTGAGAGGCACTCTCCACCACCACTCTATATGATGATGCAAAGCAGAAACCAATGTAAAAAACAATTGAACACACACACCCCAAACAAACTGGAATAACAGCACAGTGAAACAAAGGAAACAAACAAACAAAAAAACAAGAAAACTAAACACCCACACCCACGCCTAACATAAAGTGAATAGAGAAGAAAAACAGAAAGATCAGAGGAAAGGAGAAAAATGGAATTCAGGTGGAACCCTCACACATATATTAACACACACCTTAAACTATAAAAAATGAAAATAAAAAACCCCAGAAGATCAAAAGAGCAAAAACGAACCAACAACAACAACAGCAAAATTGAAGGATGAACACTCAATCATTCACTTACACATGTAAACAGAAAATGACAAATAAAAGTAGAAACAAAAAAAGAAAAAAAAATATTGGGGGAGGAGATCAAACCTTCACATACACATTCATGCACAAAGGAAAAATATTTTTAAAATAGATGAGCTAACAAGTAAAGAGTCAAAAAAATTAAGCATTTTTTAAAATTGAAAATTAAAAAAAAAACGGTCCTCTTGTGGCTGGCTCTGTAATTGTTTCTCTAATCAGGTCTCTCTTCCAGAGTCACCTCTTTCACTCTCTCAGTGTCTGAAGCAGGCAAGGAGGAGGGGCAGTGGAGATTGGTGGGGTTGCAGTCCTCCCCTCCCACTCTCTTATGGTCAGGGAGATCTCCTTCGGGTGGGGAGGTATGGCACTGTCTCTTCCCCAGGTATGTACTCATGGGGAGGAGGAGGTGCCCCTGCCAGGCTTATCCTGGAATGGAGTTCTCCTATTGTGACTGATGTCCATGCTCCACTTGGGTTTATTCCTCTCAGTCATGGCCCAGGTATGTGGGTCTGACTTTCAGAGGATTGTTGGGGAGGAGGAGTTTGGATCAGCCCTGGACTCACCACTTATCTCTTTGGAGTCCTTCCTCATCCTTTTTTGGCCACACCCTTTATCCCATGGCTGAATCAGGGTAGGGGGTGGGATGCCTGGAACTCAGCACTCATCAGATCCCTGCAAAGTTTGTGATTTCAGGATATTCCCTCCGAGTCATAATCAGCCTTTGAGTAGTTGATCCACCAGTCACAGAAATCAGGTCTGTTGTCCCATGGTGAACAATTTGGAGCACTTTCTTGCTCCACCTTCAAGATGGTGGCAAGGTGCCTCTCTTGTCCCCTTCAGTGGAACTTTGCCTCTGGACTCCCTCCACAGCCCCTGCTGCCAGTGCCCTGCCAGGTGTTGAAGTGGTGAGGCACAGCCAGGAGTCTCTCTCTCCTGACGCACCGGTGAGGGAGAGCCTGGAGTTACATATTCTCCCTGCTGCTTTTGTCCGTTAAAATAAAATAATGGTGCTCAGCTTCTGTGCCCTGGGAAGAGCCAGGGATGAAGCAGAGAAGCTTCAGCACTAGCTGTTGCACTGGGAGCCTATTCAATTGCTCACAAACCCGCACTTAAACAGTCTCCCCCAGCATTTTCTTCCCAGGGAGGGTTTGTTGATTTAAAAAAAAGAAAAAAAAAGAAAAAGAAAATGACTCTCGGCTTCTGCATCCTGGGAATCATTAGGGTCCAAGCTCAGCAGCTGTGGCACCAGCTGCTGCACCAGGAGAGCCCAAACTGCCAGTTCCCTAACCTTCACTCAGTCAGTCATGCACATGCCTACTCACTCACCAGCATATACACAAAATTTTCCATACACTCACTCACTCACATGGGGACTCGCATAGTCTGACTGGCTCAGCTGCCATCTTCCCAACTTCGATACTTTCAAAAACTACAAGAGACAGCAAAGCTTCCCACCTACAGTCCTATTTCAAAAGAACAAATCCAGAGCCCAGATAAGAGAATAGAGGGTTGAGCAAACATCAGAAGGGAAAGCCTCTCCTATCAACATGAAAATGAAGAAACATCTCACCAAAACCTCTGGGATGCCATGTAATCAGTTCTAAGAGGGGTAATTATGTCTCTATGAGCACACATCAAGAAAATAGATCACAAGTGGGAGACCCTAACAAATCACCTAAGGGAGCTGGAAAGAGAAGACAAAATTCCAACTTCAGCAGAAGAGTCCAGGTCACCAAAACAGGAGCCCAAATATTGGACATTGAAGACAAAAATATCATTGAAAACATCAACAACACAAAAAGCTGGTTCTATGAACGAATTAACAAGATTGATGGACCTCATAGCCAGAATGACCAAGAAACAGAGAAAAAGCCCAAATAAACACAATCAGAAATACAAAAGATTAAATCACAGCTGACCTCAAAGAAACACAAAAGATTATCAGAAATTACTATGTACACCTATATGGAAACAAACTTGATAACCTATATGAAATGGAGGACTTTCTAACATCCCACAACCTCACCAGGTTGAAACAAGAAGACACTGAGGCACTAAATAGACCAATAACAACCCCGGAAATTGATGCTGTCATATGAAAACTACTTACAAAACAAAGCCCTGGACCAAATGGCTTTCCAGCAGAATTCTACAAAACTTACAAGGAGGAACTGATATGAATCCTTTTGAAAGTATTCCAGGAAATTGAGAAAGATGGAATTCTCCCCAAATCATTTTACATAGCTAACATCACACTGATACTCAAACCAGGTACAGATCCAACAAAAAAGGAACTACAGGTCAATATCCCTTATGAACACAGATGCAAAAATCCTCAATATGATCCTAGCAAATTGGATCCAAAAACACATCTCAACAATCATCTACCATGATCAAGTAAGTTTCATCCCTAGGATGCGGGACTGGTTCAACATCCACAAGACCATAAATGTAATTAAATACATCAACAGATGTAAAAACAAGAATCACACGATTATATCATTAGATGCAGAAAAAGCTTTTGATAAAATCCAGCATCCCTTCTTGATGTTAACCCTCAAACACCTAAGTATAGGAAGAACATACCTCAAAATAATAAGTGACATCCACAATAAACCCACAGCTAACATATTGCTAAGTGGACAGAAACTGGAAACATTTCCCCTGAAAACTGGAACAAGACAAGGCTGCCCTCTCTCACCTTTCTTGTTCAACATTGTGTTGAAAGTCCTAGCTAGTACAATTAGACAAGAGAAGGAAATCAAGGGTATCCAAATAGAAAAAGAGGAAGTCAAGTTATTCCTCTTTGCTAATGATATGATCCTATCCCTTGAAAATCCAGGAGAATCTGTCAAAAAAATTGCTTGCACTGAAAAAGGATTTTGACAAAGTCTCAGGATACAAAATAAATGTGCAAAAGACAGCTGCATTCCTATATGCCAAAAACAAGCTTGCAGAGACCCAAATTAAAAGAAAAATCCCATTCACAATAGTCACAAAAAAACACCATGAAATACCACGGGATCTTTCAAACCAGGGAAGTGAAAGACCTTTACTGCTCAAAGAAATCCAAGAAGACACAGACAAATGGAAAAATATTCAATGCTCATGGATAGGAAAAATCAACATAGTTAAAATGTCCATCCTATCAAAGGCCATCTACAGATTCAACACAATACCCATTAAGTCACCCTAATTCTTCTCAGACCTGGAAATGACAATACAGAAATTCATATGGAAACATAAACAATCATGAATGACCAAAACAATCTTTAGCAAAAGAAACAAAGTAAGAAGTATTACACTTTCAGACTTCAAACTTTACTACAAGGCTACAGTAATCAAAACATCCTGGTATTGGTACAAGAACAGGCACATACCAATGAAATAGGATAGAGATTCTGGAAGCAAAACCTCAATTTCTCAACCAACTCATCTTTGACAAAGCCTCCAACAACAACCACTGGGGAGAAGAAAACCTATTCAGTAAATGGTGCTGGGAAAACAGGCTGATCACATGTAGAAGATTAGAACAGGACCTCTATCTATCATCATACACAAAAATTAGCTCTAAATGGATCAAAGACCTAAATGTAAAACCTCAAACTATAAGAATCTTAGAAAACACAGGAGATACTCTTATGGAAATTGGAACTGGCAATCAATTCTTTTTCAGAATCATAAATGCCCATACCTTAAGAAATAAGATAGACAAGTGGGACTTCATGAAACTCATTTCTTCAAAGCAAAAGAAACCATCAAGAGAGCAGGGAGAGACGCTCAGCAAGATGGTGACAGGACAAGTCGAACTGTGAGGATCTCCACAAAAGGTGGCTCCTGAAGGCAGTTCCACACACCCCCGCAGCTGCTACCTACACGGGGGGGGGGGCTGCTGTAGCCAGTCCCACACAGCAAACTGCCTCCACTGCACTGTAGCCACTGCAAGGGATTACTGCTGTGTGGTGGCTACCAGGTGCTGCACAGTTGCTGATGCTGCGGCTCTTGGTTCCAGCCCTGAGGAATTCCTAGCTCCCTCCTCCACCCCAAGCTGCCTGAGGCACACCAAACTGCAGCAGTGCCCTGCTATCTCACTGGTTCCCAGTACCTGATACCGGGCACACACCATCATCACCTGTCAGAGAGGATAAACAAGGGCCCTAGATGAATGGAGAGAGAGGATTGGTGAAAGAGTAGCTGCCCATCACAGCCATTTTTCAGGCAGAGATTTGCATTGCCCTGCCAATCTCTGCGCAGCCTCTACCTTGTTTTCTAAGGTAACCTCACCAAAACAGGAGACAGAAGCCCCTCCACTATGCTGAATCAGACACAGACAACTCAATTCTGTGTGGCAGACCTGTCAGGTAGCAAGTCAAGGGAACTGACCCAAGCTATGAGTAACCTTATCTGCCTGCAATGAGAGAAAAGGGGAGGGGCTAGAGATCAGAGCTGAAGAGACATTAGACACTCAGGAAAGACCCCAGAACTAGTCTGTTGTTTTTTTTTTTTTTTTTGATTATTGAATTTATTATTTTGACTGTTTGTTTTGTTCACTTTTGTTTGTTTTTTGATTTAGACTACCTGTTTGTGTTGGGGAAGAATACACCAAAAGGTATGATTTTTATTTGACTGTCTTTGTGTGATTACCAGTATGCTTTTAGGAATTTGTTTTTTTTTTACTCTTTTCTGGTCTTGTGTCTCTTTTCATTCATTAGTTGGTATGTATGCCTGTTTTCCCTCTTACTCTCTTCTCTCTCCAACTTCCTCTTGTCCCCCTCTTCTTCCATTATTTTCCATTATTTTCCATTTTCTTACCTTCTTTTGTTTCAGGGAGCAAACCTAAACCCCCACTACATGGACAGATTGTAAGGCAGTGAGAAGTGGGTTCCAAGGTTCCCATACACCTGTCAGTGGATATTGGGATCTGCAGATAGATTCTAAATCACAGCTTCTCCCTCAATTAAATCTCAAAACTGCAAAAAGTACAGTCCCCAACCCACAGTTCAGGCTCAAAAGTGAACAAAGCCAGAGGATCCTCATAAGGAAGAACAGGAGATTGAACAAAAAGAAGTAAAAGCAAACTCACCTTCCTTGACAAACAGAATTAAAGAAGGGGAGGGAAAGGGGGAGAGAAAAATCTACACAAATAAATAAAAACCAAAAGAAGAATATGGGTCTCTCACAGACTCCTGGGAAGTCAGACAGTGAGAAAACAGACTTTGGAATGCAAACAATGAAGAGCCTCCAGAATGACTGGTTTCAAACTACAAATCCAGATATCAAGAGATTAATAGAGAGATTAAAAAGAATTCAGGAGAGAAAAGAGGAAAATAGAAAGGAGTTGATAATGGAGATAACAGTAGTAAAGAATACTGTGAAAGAAATAAATAACAAACTGATAGGCATGGAAAGCAGAATTAGCCCAGCAGAAAAAAGAATCTCAGAGCTTGAGGACCAAAATATAGAACTAACCCAAACTGTCAAAAGCATAGAAGAGAAGCTTGAAAGACAGAACAAAACTTCAAGAGGTGAGCAATTACTTCAAGAGACTGAACCTAAAAGTAATTGGACATCCTGAGGCAGAAGGAGAGACAGAGACTACCCTGGAACAAACATTCCATGAAATTATTCAAGAAAATTTCCCTCATCTCATCTGTGATGCGAAAATTCAAACACAAGAGACTCAGAGAACCCCTATAAGACAACAAATTAAAGGACCAACTCACAGACACACAATAATTCACCTAAACAAAGTAGGCATAAAAGAAAAAATCCTAAAGTCAGCACGAGAAAAAGGTCAGATTACTTACCATGGAAGGCCAATTAGAATAGCAGCAGATTTATCTTCAGAAACCCTTCAAGCTAGGAGAGCTTGGAACCCTATCTTCAAAGTTCTAAAAGATAAACAATTTCAACCAAGAATAACCTACCCAGCCAAGCTAATCATCATCAGTAAGGGAGAATTAAAATCTTTCCCAGATATCCAATCCCTAAGAACTTGTACTGCCACAAGACCACCTCTACAAGAAACACTTAAGAAAGTATTAAACACAGAAGAAAAGGAAAAAAGAACAACAACGTTCTTGACAAGAGTACAGGAAAAAGATTAAAAACACACATGAACCAACCCAGAAACCAAAAGAAAGACAACAAACAAACAGGAACAACAACTCTATAAGAACCTCATGATAGGGATCAATTTTCACATTTCAATAATTAGCCTGAATGTGAATGGACTAAAGCACCACTGAAAAACATAGAATGGCAAAATGCATAAAATATCACCAGGCAACAATATATTGCCTCCAAGAGACTTATCTCACTAGTAGGGACATTCACAGACTCAAAGTAAGAGGATGGGAAGCCAAATTTCGGGTGAATGGTACACAAAAGAAAGGAGTTGTGATCTTAATCTCAGACAAAATACTCTTTAAGCTATCAAAAATTAAAAAGGATACAGAAGGCCACTACATAATGATAAAAGGTTCAATCCATCAACAAGAAATATCCATCCTAAACATATATGCAGCCAACACAGGAGCGCCAACTCTCATAAGACAGCTTCGAGGTAAACTCAAAAAAGATATTGACTCACACTGTCATAGCTGGGGACTTTAATACTTCACTCACAACCCTAGACAGATCATCAGGAACCTCAATGCGACTCTTGAACAAACAGACTTAATTGATACCTGCAGAACACTTTTCCCAACAACCACAGAATATACATTCTACTCATCACCACATGGAACGTACTCTAAGATTGACCACATACTTGGCCATAAATCAAGTATGAACAAATTTCAAAACATCGAAATCTTGCCATGCACCTTCTTGGACCACAGTGGAATAAAAATAAACACTGAGCACCTAACTCCAGTCAGAATGGCCATTATCAATAACTCAAAAATAACAGATGCTGGAGAGGTTGTGGTGAAAAGGGAACACTTCTATACTGTTGGTGGGAGTGTAAACTAGTACAGCCTCTGGAAATCAGTGTGGCAATTCCTAAAATCTCTAAAAATCGATCTTCCATATGACCGTGCAATCCCCCTACTGGGAATATACCCTGAAGAACTCAAATCACTCTATAAAAAAGATACCTGCACAACGTATGTTTATCTCAGCATTGTTCACAATAGCAAGATCATGGAACCAACCATGCTGTCCATCAAAAGAGAACTGGATTTAAAAAATGTGGTACATATACACAATGGAATATTATGCAGCCATAAAAAAGAACAAAATAATGAATTTCACAGCAACCTGGATGGAATTAGAGTTTATAATACTGAATGATCTCTCACAGAAACAAAGAGCTGAGTATCACATGTTCTCACTCATAAGTGAACCTTGAACAACTCCCATAATACTGTAAGAAAAGGATTGACAGTGGCAGGAAACTATGGGGGGGTGGGGGTAGGGAAGGGCAGGGAGATGGGATTAACAGAAGTTAGCATTTCCCTCAATTATGAAGATAGACAGTAGCACAGAGTTGTATTAATGGCATCTATGATTTTGTAACCATTAGAAAGCAGAGGTGATTTTATATCATATTATGGTATTCATCTGATCTTTAAATATCCTTTATACTCATAACTCTTTGAAATGTCATGATAAATGGCACTAGGTTATGTGTGATTTTTGTTGTCATTTACAAATGCTGTGCCCAACTCGTGATGATCTTTCAGGCACCTAACAGTAAAGTTTCATGTGTTACCATCAGTGATTCAGACATCTACATTACTTAACTGTCTTTAGTTGTTTATTAGTTAATATGTGGAATTAGGTTAATCAAAGCCCGTATTACAGTTCTGGCCTAAGCTAAGCACAGCAGTTTGCAAAATGATGTATTAAAAAAATAAATTTAACTTTTAAATTGTCTTCTTTTAATACATAATAAAGTAGTATATATTTTATTATATGATAACAATTTTAAACGTTTTGTTATGTCTTTTGGTAAGACATGACTCTTTCAATGAATATTTGTCCCAGAGACTAGAAAATAATGAATATGAAAGTCCAGATCTCTCATGTCAGTGATTACTCAGGATCATTGATTAATATATCTTTTTTATTTTTCTTTTATGTTCTTCTAATTGATTTGCTTGCCCACAGTGGAGTAAAACTTTGTAATCCTGTGTTAGCATGGTCTCCATGGAGACTGCATCATATGGCTACTTTAAAAACTTTTAACTTTGAGAAGGGAGAATTGTCCTTTGTACAATATTAACCTTTCAAAAAGTAGATATAACAGTAGATAGATAATGACTGCTAAACCAAATGCTTGGTTTATAGACAAAAGAAACATTTTCTCAAATAACTGAGACCTGTAAAATTAATTTTGAGGTCTAGATCAAGTTTTTATAAACATTTTGATTGAATACATACTTAAGATTGCCATTATTCAGGGATTCATTTCCAAGGTCTCTCTTTCACAATAATACCTAGACTTGCCTTTCAGTAAAAAAATGTTTTATTTAGCCTGAGGCTTTAAATTGAACTGAATTCAATGCTATAGGAAACAAAGTCACACTTAGTAAAAAGTCAATTGCTGAGCAATCAACTGAAACAGAAATTTTGTTTGAGACCATTGATTATTTGCTATCAGGCTAGATAGAATAGAATCTACTAAAAGGGGAAGATTGGGTCACACCGTATGGAGACAATAGTTCTGTATAGTTGTTACCTTGACAACAGACTTTGCCATAGATAAACAGAAAGATGATTTATCTGAAGCATTAAGATTCATCCCAGTAGAACACTGCAATTATGCAGTTTTTCTGTGACAGAATTGTTTTCATAAGCTCAGAAATCTATTCGGTATCATTTTCTATAATATTACTTTCCATAATTTTCTTTAGCAGGTAGAACTTCAGCTATACATTTAAAGTAAACTGTGATGACAGCGTCTAGGTTACTAAGACCTTTCCATAAGTCTTTGAACTTTTTTTTTTTTTTTTTTTTTTTAGAAAGCAGGATTTATTGACAGGACAGAAAAGCTCCATAGTGGGAGGGGACCTAAGAGGTTGCCCATAAATTGAACTTTTAACATATTTTTTTTAGTTCAGGACTTGGTTTTACCAACTAACTATGAATGGCAATGTGTTAATAAGACTATAGTTTAAATGGTATCAATTTGGCTCATTTGGCTGAATTTTACAATTAAGAAAGTGCATATTAGGAAATCACACTTGCATGAGAAACATATCTAGAACTTAAATTTTTATTTGGTGTTTTTGTTTACTTTTTTTACCAAAAAATCTGGTAATGAGAAAACCATGGAGGTAGTATCTAGCTTAAAGATAGAGCTCACAGAATTGCCTAATGGGTTGTATGTAGGATGCAAGAAAAATTCTGTAATCCAAGGTGACCTCATCTTTTGGGTTTGAGAAAATTGGATGTTTTATAAGGAAGAATCATGAAGGAGAAGATTCAGAGGCAGAATAAATAATTTAGTTTAGATGTCTCAAATTAAGATACCAATTAGACATTTAAGTAGAGATATTGAGAAAAATTTGATTATAATAATCAAGAGAAAGATTAGGACTGGGAAGGCACATTGGAAGTCAGAACGTAGATATTTAAAACCAAACCAATGAATAGGATACCTTAGGGAGTAAGTGGTCATACAGAAGAGAACAGGCCTAGGCCTAATACAGAGATCACTCTAAAATGTAAGAACTGACTATAAAAGTGAGAAGAGAAGAAATGACCATTGAGTAGGAAAAATATCCAGAGAATGTGGTATAAGGAAATGTTTAAGGACAAAAGTTGCAACCAAGAGTTTCAAATGCTGCAGACAGATCAAGTAAGAAGTAAGATGAAAACAAAGAATTAGCCAGGCTCAGTGAGTGGCTCAGCCTGTAATCCCGCGCCTTGGGAGGCTGAAGTGAATGGATTGCCTGAGCCTGCGGGTTTGAGACCTGCCTGGGCAGGTGAGACCTCATCTCTACAATAAATCAAAAATCAGCTGGGAGTGGTAGTGCTTGCCTGTAGTTCCAGCTACTTGGAAGGCTGAGGTGGAAGGATCGCCGGAGCCCAGCAGGTTGAAGCTGCGGTGGCTGGAAGCAGCCACTGCACTCCAGTCTGGGCGACTGAGTGAGACTCCAACTCAAAAAAAACAAAAACAAAAACCAAAACCGAAGAATTGTCCTCTGAATTTATCAAGTTCACCAATGACCTTGATAAGAATGGTTTCAGTTGTGTAATGAAACATATAGTCTAATTGGAATGGTTCAATTCAGTTTATAAGTTAAAGAATATGAGACCCTGAATATAAACAACTCTGTTTACAAGTGCTATTATAATATATACAGGAAAAGTCTCTAAGAAAAAGATAAGGTCTTATGGGCTGCACTTGTTATAGTATCTTAGTCTATTCAGGCTGCTATAACAAAATACCAGACCATGGGTAGCTTATAAACAACAGAAATTTATTTATCATAATTCTGGAGGCTGACACATCTAAAATCAAGCTTCTGGCCAGTTGGGTGCCTGTTCCTTGTTTTCATGATTCATAGATGGTGACTTCTCATTGTCCTCACATGGTAAAATAGAGATTAACAAGTTCCCTCAGATCTTTTTATAAGAGAGTTCATCACATTCATGAGGGATTTGCCCTCATAACATAGTCACCTCCCAAAGGCCCCAACTTGTAATATCATTGCATTGGGGGTAAGTTTTAGTATATGAATGGGGGAGGGGGTAGGGCTCAAGCATTCAGAACTTAACATAAAGGATGTTTGCAGTGTGATGGAAATGTTTCAGTGGAGTGGTGATCCAAATGCAAACATCCTGTATGTTAAGTTCTGAAATAGTATTCTCAGGAAATGAGGATGCAAACTGATTATGAGAATTTCGTGGAAGTATTGGGTAGCATGAGGAGTTTGCTTGAGTTTTGTGAGTTAAAATCTGAAATGATGGCCAGGCGTGATGGCTCAAACCTGTAATTCCAGCACTTTGTAAGGAAGCAAGAGGATTATCTGAGCCCAGGGGTTTGAGATCAGCCTGGGCAACTTGGCAAGACCTCATTTCTACAATTAGAAAAAAGATTAACCAGGTATGTTAGCATGCATCTGTTTTTCCAGCTACTTGGAAGACTGAAGTGGAAGGATTGCCTGAGTCCAGCAGGTTGAAGTTGCGGTGGCTGTGAGCGTGCCACTACACTCCAGCCTGGGCAACAGAGTGAGACTACAACTCAAAAAAAGAAAAAAAAAAAATCTGAAATGAGACCAGTCAACTTGGCTGCAGATTCTCCAGCTGTATTATTTTACTCAGGTGTAAATTTGTAGGAAGCAGAAAGTTAGATATAACCAGCTTTGGAGTTTTGTCAAGAGGAAGGGAGATAGAAGAAACAAAATGCAAATGAGTGATTGTAATAGCTAATCATGGATTCTAATTCTGTGTAAGAAAAAACTGAGGACATAACATGGGTGAAAGAGCTAATAGGATCAATATTCTAGAGTTCTGAGATGTATTAAAGGGTAGTTGGAATTGGAATGCTAGACAAAATAAGATGAAAAGAGGAATTTGGTTGCCAAAAACAAACTTACTTGAAATTAAGATTTTGGATGTGTTGTAGTTATTGCATACAAGCACTGGAATTTAGAATATATGACTGAGGTAAGCGGAAGGGGGAAAAATCACTAGCAGTGAGCAGATTGATAAACTAACAAGTCAGAATATTAATTAATAATATACATGTAAACATAGAACTGAGATTACCAAGGTTGGGAATGGGAATTATGGTGAAAAAAAAGTCTTGAATCAGGTACTACTGTCATCAATACAAGAATGCAAGTAACCATCAGAAGTGAAGAGGACTGGAACAAGGAGATGAGATCACATGAAAATCAAATATCAAAGCTAGACATTTTATTGAGGATGAAGGAACAGAATCTGGAAGGAACAATAAGGCAAAGTGAACCTACCACATGTTTGGTAATCTTTGGAATGCTACTACCAGAGAAGCTGGCTTCCAGTTGGAGCAAAAATAAAGTTGCCTTTATAGAAAATGCAGAGGCACATGGAAAAAGGTCTGGGTGAATGAGAGATGCTGAAGTAAACAGAAATGGAGCATGTGATGGAGTCACTCTCTTAAGAAATTTCCATTTAGTTTCTTCTTGGGACAGTTTTCAGTCAGTATTTAGTGTAAGTCAGTGACTATAGGTTATTGTGAGTAAAACTGATCTTACCAAGAACGGTGTACTCCATGTGTCCCTTCATTTTGCAAAGGACTGTTGAGACGAGGGGAACAGCTTTGCTAAGGGCATACAAATTTAAAGGTTATATAATGTAGCATTTATTTCTCACAACTCCTCAGATCCCATAGGGCTTTGTAGCACCATTTAAATACATGAGCAGAATGTGGTTAGGATCTGTTATTGCATTTTCCAAGATACTTCTGAATTGTAAGATCAAGGGTTGTTCTTTTACTGAAAATGGCAGACTTCTTCAAAAATAAGGTTTGAAAAAACTTATGTTAGTGAAATTCATGTTTTTCATTACTGTGCCCTGGGGTATAAGTATTTAGTGGAAGTGATTGGAAGGAAATAGTTGACCCTGGATGGCAGTGGAAAGGCAATAAAGAATTCAGTATATCAGAAAAAAATTACTTGTTTGTAATATAAATCAGTTTCTGCAGAAATACCAAGACTAAAATACAAGTAAATTCATTATTTAAAAACTTAAAATGTATGATTTTAAAAAATATTACTAGAATAAATCTGACAGCTCTCTTCACAGTCTATATCTCTTTGAAATGAATGACAAACTACAAGTCTAAAAACCTGTCCAATGTTCTGTGCCAATCTGCAGGAAGATTGTCTAACATTGGATAGATTATTACAGATGAGGTGCAAACTATCAATCAACTGGATTTGTTGTTCCTAAAAAATAAAAATCCGAGTCTCTTATTCAAGAGGTAAGATTTCCATTTTCATTACTGTCTTTTTGCCTGTAGGTCTGTGTTACTCAGAATACAAAATATGTATTAGTGAGAAATGCCCAGTTTAGAGAAATAGCATCTTCCCTAATTCTCTAGGAATAGGATGTAAAATTATCTGTACATTATAGACAGGATTTAAAATGAACTCTTACAAATTTTATTTTTATCATCCACATAAAAACATATATAATTTCTTTCTTAAGTAATTTTCCTTAAAGTAATTGTATATTCATTTATTCACTTATTTGTAAATATGTTTCAGTGTCCATTCTGTGCCACACATTTTCTAGGCACTGGGAATATAGCAATGAACATGGTAGTCACAATTTATTTAGAGAGACAGCCACATCAAACACAATAACAAATCAATAAATAATCAGAAGTATAATTAATATATAGATAAATACCAGTCCTTTTAAAGAATATAATATCATAAGGGCATGATTTACTTATTTTTGTATCAATATGTTTAAATAATTTTTTTGTGTATATTTAAGGAATACAACATGATATTATAGATACAGATAGATAGCAAAATTTACTATGGAGAAGCAAATTCACACATTTATCACCTCACATAGATACCTGTTTAGTGTGTGTGTATTTTTGCTGCAAGAATAGCTAAAATCTACTTATTTAGCATGAACCATACACAACACAATATGCTTACCTATACTCCTTGTATTGTACATTAGATCTCTAGATTTTTTCATTCTATGAATTTGCTACTTTATATTTTCTCACCTACCTGACTAGTATCTTCATCCATTTTTGAAAGTGGGGTATTAGTTTCCTACTATTATTATATTGTTATCCCTTTTTTCCTTCATGACTTGATGTATTAATATTTATTTGCTGCAATATTGGATGTATATATATTTCCAATGGCCATGTCATTTTTTGAGTTAATTCCTTTGTCATTTAATGGTGAATTTTTTTGTCTCTTGTGGCAGTTTTTGACTTGAAGTTTATTTTATCAAATATAATGATGGCTACACTTATTCTTATTTGGTTATCATTTTCATGAAATCTTTTGACAGGAAAAATCTATTAAAATTTTAACACTCAGTAAGATGAATGCAACTCACATTTACCTCCACAAGTTTTATACTTTCATATATATTCATAATAGTCATTATCTTCCTCTCATTTCTATTTGAAGAACTCCCTTAAAGCTTTTCTTATAAGGCAGGTCTAGTGATAATGAATCTCCTCACTTGTTGTTTGTCTCTACAAGTCTTTGTTTATCTTTCATTTCTGAAAACTAGCTTTGCTCATTGTATTATTCTTGCAACTTTTCTGTTAAAAAAATCCACATAAAATTGAAAACAATGTAGGTTACACCGAATGGATGAAATAATAGATATTAGCTATAGGACATTGTTTAAGGCAAAGAGAAGAGGATATGCCAAGGCTCTGAGGCAAGGACAAGTAAATAAAATGTCATTCAACTGGCCTTGAAGCAGCAAGACACTGTAAGTTCTACAGTAGCAAGGAAGTGTATTCTGATAACAAACATGTGCGATTAGAAGAGGATCCTGAGTCTCAGAGTAGACTGTAGGCCAAGCTGACACACTTATTGCAGTCTTGAGAGACCCTAAGAAGAGTACCTTAGCCATGTCGAAGTTTCTGACTCACATAAGAATGGGATAAATAATAAATGACACTGCATTAAGTTGCTAAGCATGTGATAATTTATTACATAGAAATTAAAATCTAATATATATATTAATACAGTATGAAAGATTGTTCTTAGAACAATCTTGAGAAATAAAAGTTGAAAAACGTCACATTATCTGATTTAAAACATTATTATACTTCAGTATGATTTTGTTGTAAATATAAACAGATAGATAAATGAAACAAAGGAGATAATCTAAAAATAATCTTTGAAATTAGCAGTCAACTGATTATGATAGTCATCTAAGAAATTCAATAAAGACAAGTATTTTTTAAGACATAATACCACAGCAATTGAACACATGAACAGAAAATCAGCTTTACATCATATCTCACTCCATGTAGAATAATTAATTCAAGATGGATCGTAGTCTTAAATTTAAGAGCCAAATTTTAGTTTCTAGCAGAAAACATAGGAGAGTAGCTTCATGATTTTAAGGCAAAGTTTTCTTAGATGAATGTAAAAGGCACTAAACACTTAAAATAATTTTTTAAATTAAATCTTATGCTTCTTAAAAGTCTCCATTAAGAAAATTAAAACAGCCAACTATGGCCTGAGAGAAAGTATTTCAACACATTTATCTAACCAGTATGTAAATAATCAAAGAATAATAAAAACGAGAACCCAATTTATAAATCAGACAAATTGACATATCCCTTGAAAAAAGATATGTAAATGGCCAGTAGCTTATAAAAAGTTTTTCTGCATCTTTAGCCAACAAGGAAATGCCATGAAATAGCTAGCACTTTATTGCAATTAGGAAGGATAAAATTATGAAGACTAATCCCAAAGGTTGGCAAGGGTTGAGAGCAACAACATTCACTTCTCAGTAAACATCTACTACAGAATTCTTTTAAGTAGTGAGTCAACTTTAAATATTTATGTATGTTGTATTCTCAAAAATATGCTTTAGGTGGGTCAACCTCTTACATAAAATGAGTTACATTACAAACACATGCAAAGGCAAAGTCCTTTAAATTTTATCCCCAGAGAACGTTGATCAATTTTCCACATAGCTCCAGGTTAGTGTGGAACACAAGAAACATTTTGAAAACATTAATGAAGCAGCAGCCATACTCTTTAATATTTGGAATGACGATGCGGGGCACCAGGAATCTAGCAGTGCATACATGCTGTTGTTTCTCTGGTGGTTTAACTTGTTGGTTTGGTGCAACAATCAAGCCAGCAGCTTCTCTAGTTGATCACATTTGATAGAGCTCATCGTTTAGCTGATCTAATTCTTGGACCAGGTAAATGCTTAGCTTTTTGATGGAAGGCACCAGATGTAGGTCATCCCCTGCTTTAAAGTTGGAAGCTTAGTTTCCAGTCCATCCTCATGGGTTTCTGCTTATACTTGCCGGCTCTTTTCTGTTCTTTATCCTTTTGCCCGACTCATTTCTCATCCGTCTTTCCTTCCCAACATGCTGTCTTGTTGGTTTCAAGCCCCAGAACCAGACGTATGAGCAACAATGCCATTGAAGCTGTTTAGTCATTTTCTAAATCTGTATAGGGAATCAAATTCCTATAGGAAATTATTTATTATACATTGCTCCTATGGTCCTATTTCTCTGATTGAATTCTGACAGATACATTTACCACCCTTATGACCCAATTAACTCGCCTAGATATTTTCCCAAGAGAAATGAAAAGGTATGTTCACAAATAGTCCAATACAAAATTTCCTAGTATTTTATTCACAAGGTCTCAAGCCTAGAAACAACCTAAATGTTCATCAATAGGAAAATAGGCACATAAAGTACTTACACATGCACAACATAAATGGATCTCAAAAACATTGTTTCTTTTTGTTTGTTTTTGGTTTTTGTTTTGTTTTGTTTTTTTGTTGGAGCCTCACTCCTTCATCCAGGCTGGAGTGCAGTGGCACGCTTACGGCCACCATAGCGTTGACCTGCTGGACTCGGGCGATCCTTCCGCATCAGCCTTCTAGGTAGCCGGAACTACAGGCGAGCGCTACCACACCCAGCTAATTTTTTATTTTTATTTTTTTTACTCGTAGACAGGAGGGCTCACCAATTTGCCTGGGCTGGTCTCCAACTGGCAGGTTCAGACAATCCACTCACCTTGGTCTCCCAAGGAGCTGGGATTACAGGTTGAGCCACCAAGCCTGGCCAACATTATGTTGAATGGAAAAAAAAAGGCTACATACTCTTTGATTTAATTTCTCTGAAATCCAAATACTGACAAAATCTAAAAGAAATCACAAGAGAAATAAAAATATATCTATCCCCGGGGGATCAGAGTTCATTGGAAGGGAGCACAAGAGAACTCTCCAGATTATAAAAATGTTTTATATCTTGATTAGAGTGTCAGTTTCACAGGAATGCATTTGTCAAAATTCACTGAATATACACACTGATCTGTTCATTTTACTAAATGTGAATTTTATCTCAATAAAAATGTGATATTACAAGTCATGGAATACTACACTTTAAAATAATTTTGGCATATAAAAAGGATAAGAAATTATGACTGAAAAAAAGATTAACTCTCCTGGGTCGATTAAAGAACGTTAATGGGAGGAGGGGCATTTTTTCCTAGAACTTTAAGAATAGATAAATATTGCCCTGGCAAGCAAAGCTGAGGGAAAAAGTGAGAGGCTAGCAAATCCAGACTGACAAGCTCATGAAAGATTGGGAGCTCCATGGAGCAGCAATGATTTCAAGATAGTTAAAATGTGCAAAAGGGAAAGTATCAGACTGAATCAAATGTAGCTAGCAAGTTTAGAGGCAGGTTATAAAAAAAAGTTGATTCATGTTAATAAATTTTATTCTATCATCAAAGAATTATAATCAGTGACTTTTGTTTGTTTGGTTGTTTGTTTGTTTTGAGTTGGAGTCTCACTCTGTTGCCCAGACTGGAGTGCAGTGGCCGCTCCCAGCTACCGCAGCCTTGAACTGCTGGGCTCCGGCGATCCTTCTGCCTCAGCTTTCCAAGTAACCGGAATCACAGGCATGCGCTACCTTGCCCGGCTGATTTTTTTATTTACTGTAGAGATGAGGTCTTGCTGCCCAGGCGGGTCTCGAACCCACGGTCTCAGGCAATCCATTCACCTCAGCCTCCCAAAGGCGCGGGATTACAGGCTGAGCCACTGAGCCTGGCTATCAGTGGCTTTTAAGTAGAGTAAAATTTTGAAGGACGCCAATTTGCATTTTAGAAAGATAAACTTACAGAATTTAGTGCAGTTGGGTTATTGTGGATAGGCAAGAAACAGGGAGACCAGCAAGAAGATGTGTGTAATAATCCAGCTTGAGGTCATTACAATCTGGATGAAATAACTACTTGAAACGAATAAATAAATAAAACGAATAAATGAGGAAACAGATATCAGAGATATTTCAGATATGCATCTATCATAACTTAGCATCTATACTTAAGAATAAGAAGAGTCAAATGGTTTCGATGAACATGGACTGAACAACTAGATTTGATTATTAACTAGATGCAGGTGGAAAAAGAGGAGTACATTTTTTAAGAATAGAAATTAAGTTAGCATTAGATGTAATGTCAAGTGGCCTATAAATAAATTGCAAGAGGAGTTATTCAGTGAGCAATTAAATTGTCACCTTTTTTGATACAAAGCTGAGCAGAGCTATAGATTTATTTGTATAATTTTTCCTATGTTACTCTGAAACAAGAGGAGAAAGTAAATAATGTAAATTAGTACAACCACTATGGAAGGCAATATGGAAATTCCTGGAAAAAAAACTAAAAATCGAATTATCATTCGATCCAGCATTTCCACTACTATTTATCAAAATAAAAAATAAAAAATCAGTGTGTGAGAGGGATACCTGCACTTGCATGTATATTGCGCCCTATTCCCAATGGCAAAGATGTGGACTCAACTTAAGTGTCCACCAATAGACAAATGGATTTTTTTTTGAAGATGTGGGGTACAATTCAGGGCTGGGTACACAAATGGTCATTGCACAGGTAAAGTTTGAGCCTCACTTTGGATTTTTAAAATGTGGTTTTTGTACACAGTAAAACACTATTTAGCCATTAAAAAAAAAAGAAAGTAAATAACTTAGAGTTATAATTGACAGTAATATGGGAATAAAGTATGGAAGTTTAGGGTTTGGGGAAGAGGAATATTGAAATAGGAGCCCAGTACATCCAGGCCAGGAAAAAAAAAAAATGAAAAAGAAAGGATACCCACATGAACTGAAGATTAAATGTTTATACATTTTAGTGCAGATAGGGAGAAAAACTGTGACACAGAGAATAAAAGAATACTTGTTTCAAGCTTGAAGATACAGTAGAATAACACACAGAGAACAGATTGACATCACAACTTACAGCTAATGAGGAGTTTGCAATATTGACGAAAAGTCAATAAACACACAAACTCATAAAGCCTACAGAAGGATTATATTTTGAATATTATGTAAGCAAGCATAAGTCTGTCTAGCCTAGACTTTGGCAAGTCAGTTTTCTAAGGACAGTTTAGCTAAATCTGTATAACAAGTACCTAGTATAAAAGCCTAGAACATAAAATTAATCCTTCCACTCCCAAGCTTCCAAAATAGAACAAGTCTATAACATAGCGGTAATAAGTTCCAAGTTTTCATCATCCAGGACTTTATGTACTACTCAAAATTTTTGGCTATAAAACCCTCATATATTAAGCTAATTAAAAATTCACCTTATCTTTAATACATGGCAAAAATGTCCTTTAATTTATGATCCCTTTTGTTAATAGATTGATGACCAGGGCATGTAAGCATCCAATTTACTGAATTAGACTGTAAATATATTTCCCATGAACATTAAAATGTAGTTTCTCTGTACATTTTCTATTAAGTTAAAAGTTAACTTCCAGCATAAAACTAAAATATTCTAGAGTATGGCCTAATTCAGAGATTGATTTTGATTTATAGGTTATTTTTTAAAGAAAAAAAGAAATCCATTCTCTATAATTTCTCCTCACCTTCTCTAGAGCTTAATTGAATACTAGAGATTCTACTAATCAAATCAAGAGTACATCAATCAGTTGAAGGGCTCTGGGCAAAACTAATGCTTCACAATGTTTGAGATTGAATTGGTCTAACAGGCAGTTGTGAAATTAATTTTTTTATAGGTAATCATTGGTCAGTTTGGTTGCATATTTGTCGAACAGTTATTTAATTTAAAAAGTCTGTCAAATACTTTTAAATACAAGTTTTAATAATAATTTTAACTATTTGATTGACACTGTATAGACGCATCTAAGATTTTATGTATATAGATTTATTGCACCAAACTTTCTTAACATTTTTGATGATAATATTTATTTATGCATAAGGCCATAACCTTCAACAAAGAAAAGTCTATGTTTATTTTACTAAGAAATATGTCCCTGGTGCTTGGAAGATTTTCTGACACATAGTAAACCCACAGCAAGTGGGGTATTTTTAATCAATTTTTTATATGTAAGAAGAAATGGAAACAAGATCACCAGCAATAATTATTTTAAAAATCCAAGGTAGGTACAATATGTTATTTTCCAAATGTGCTGATCTATCAATATATAGAAAATATAGAATGATTCATTAGGCATATAGCAATCATGTAATAAGCTGAAGTTGACTAACCAGACTTGGGCAGAACATTTAATATCCTGGTCACAAGAACTGGATGAAAAGATGCCACATTGTTTGCATTGGTTTCTGGTAACTACTCCAGGCTTGTTGCCTTCCATATTCTTCAGACCTACTTGTTAGTCAACAGTCTCAATTCATTTCACTTGCCTTTTGCATTGGCAATCCAAATTCATACTATTTACTTGTTTTTTGTTTTTTTGTTTTTTTCTTTTTCATGTAGTGATCCTTTAGAACAACACTTGACCTGTATACCACAGTTAAGGGCAACCTGTCACATATTAGAGACAGTGCTCTGAAATGACCCATGGTAGTTCTTAAATTCTGATAATTACAGAGTGGGGGAGAGACACATGGCAAGGAAATACAGGTATATGGGAAAGACAAAAAGCAAAACAATGAGTAATTAAGCAGGAAATAAAATGTTAATCTACAGTATAAGCAGCAAGGACAATGGCAGGTACCATAACAAGAACAGACTTAGGATGACAATAGATTTTTTTCCCAAGACCCTAGAGCAAAATCATCTAGTCTGTTCTGGGTTTTGAGGGGAAAAAAAAGTATTTGTATCACCATTCCCTAGAGGTTTGACTGAAGTTTTGACTTTTTGTTGAATATCTGACTTAAATGGTAGGATGTTTTGAACTATTTTAGAGGTATGCAGAAAGAGTAAAAGACCAAAACTAACATAGGAATGTTTAAATTAAAATTTTTAATTAAAGATAACATAGCCCTGTAAGGATGCAGCAGTAACCAGCCACTGCCCTTAACTAAATGGTGTGTGAAACAACCTCATATCGAGGTGAGGGCTTCAGGTAGGTTTAATCAAAGCTCATACATAGAAAATGTCAGTCAAGAGAAATGTGATGACCAAATGCCCTCAAAATGACACAAGGAAGGAGCATGAGGAAGGAAGCAATACATTTAAAAATTTTAACAAAATTAGTAGTGTTTAAAAGCAAGAAATGAAACACAGACACACACACACACACACACACACACACACACAGTCCTAATTCAGGATAGAAAATTCAGGATAGAGCATTTGTACACTTGCAGTGTATTCTCAGTTGTTCAGCAGTCACAGCAGCTGGTTGTCCTAGCCATATTTTCTTCCCTTTACTCACTCTTAAGTTTGAAGGTACTGACCTTCGGAATCTGCATCCTTGTGGTTCCCTCCACTTTGAAAGGAAACCTTAAATTCCCACCCATATTGACTTGAATTTTGTGCATTTTTAAAATAAACTGGCTCTCTTTTTGTATACACAAATATTCCTGGTATTCTTGTTTCTAGCACAGACCCTTGTTATCCTGTCCTGTCTTATCATATTGCCTGAACAATATTAGGGCCAATAAGTTATATGGTTCCCCTGTTTTGATGCTCATTATTCACAGCGTTTAGGTTTGAAGAATGAATGTACTGGTATTGTGGAGAGCATCATCCCAATACTTCTAGAGGAAAAAATAAACAAAAAGAGATCTTGAAAATTTCTGCCCTTGACTCTTTCTGATAAGCCTATTGTGGTACTGAATTATGGCAAGTGCAAGTACACACTTTGGAAGGCAGGTCTGTGTGTGGTCTTTTACAGAATAGTGCATGTTGTTGAGTTGCTGTTCCTCTGTGTGTCCCAGACATGATGCTAATAGAGTATTTCTATTACACCAGTTAATAGAATAAGTTGATAGAATATTTCTCTTACACCAGTGTCTGTGTTCAGAATTATACAATGTTGTTGGGTTTTTTTATTGATTAAAACTGCCAGCTACCTTGAATTAAAAAACACAAATAAGATTCAAGGGCCTGAAAAGATGAAACAAAGCTTGAAGCAATCTAAAAGGGAACAACATACCATTTATTAGAGTATCAGATCATCTATAAGGAAAAACATACCATTTATTAGAGTATCAGATGTCTTCAGACTTTGAGTTAGTAGAATAAATAAGTGACTACCACACTAATGTTTAGGTTGGTGAAGGGTGGGGGAAACCTGTTCGCATCAGGTATCATAGAAGAGTTATCTCAAAGAAGACCTAGTAGGAATGATCATCAGTTGCCTCTTGTCTAAATGTCTGCCCTATAAATCTAGCTAGAATACATTGTGTCTTTATACTATGCAGTTGGGAGATTGACAAAACAAAACAAAAAAAAGATCATATTGTAGATAGAAGACTAAAAGGAGCCTGATAAAGAGAAAATCCTAGAGGGGAAACAATATTACATATAGAAAAATAATGTAAAGTATTTAAAGTACTGACAGAAAAAGAAACTGTCAATCTAGAATTATACAGTCAATGACATTATCTTTCAAAAATGAAGGTGAAATAAGATATTTTCATCTGATACTCTAATAAATGGTATGTTGTTCCTTATAGATGGTCTGATACTCTAACAAATGGTATGTTGTTCCCTTTTAGATTGCTTCAAGCTTTGTTTCATCTTTTCAGGCCCTTGAATCTTATTTGTGTTTTTTAATACAAAAGCTCAAAGGATTAATCACCAACAGAGCTACAGTAGTGCCGGTTTATCTGTGTTTTGCTTTCTGTGGTTTCAGTTACCTGCGGTCAATAGTAGCCTGAAAATAATAATCAGAAATTTCCAGAAATAAATAATTTATGAGTTTTAAATTGCATGCTATTGCTGAGAATCATGATGAACTTTCACCCGTTCTGTTTCACCCTGTGCAGGATGGTGAATCATCCCTTTGTCTAGCATAACCACACTGTACCCACTACCAGCCCATTAGTCATCAACATCATCTTCTCCTGACACCCAATGATCATTATCATAGCTCCATTATCCAGGATCATCAGAAGATGATCTTTCTTCTGATGTATCATCAGAAGGTCAATAGCAGCCTAATGCTATGTCACAATGTCAACATCATTCACCTCATTTCACTTAATCACATAGGGATTGTATCATCTCACACCATCACAAGAAGAAGAAGCATAAGTACAGTATAATAATATATTTTGGGAATGAAAGAGAGAGAGAGAGAGAGAGAGAGAAAGTGAGAACACATTCACATATCTTGTTATACCATTGTTATAATTGTTCTTTTTTATTATTAGCTATTGCTATCTTCCTGTATCTAATTTATAATTCAAACTTTATCATAAGTATGTATGTATAGGATAAACATAGTGAATGTTTAGGGTTTGGTACTATCCACAGTTTCAGGTACCCACTGGAGAACTTGAAACATGTCTCCTGCAGATGAAGACGGAATTTCCGTACACTGGAAAAAGTATTAAGAGAGTCTTTCAAGAAGAAAGATAATGAGAGCAGATGAAAACATGTATCTACACAAAATAATGAAGAGTACTAGAAATGATTACCATCTAAGTAAATATAGAAGAATTATCTACTCTACTTAAAATCTTCTTAAAAGATAATGGTTATCTAACCAAAATAATAACACTTTTAGGATTTATAATGTACTTAAAAGTAGACTATATTAAAATAGTACAAAAGTTATGAAAGAAGAAATTGAGGTAGCATTGTAAAGTTCTTATATGAAGTGATATAACATCACTTGAAGGTAGGCTGTGATAGACACTAACTACATCATAAAGTAATAACTAAAATAAGAAAGCAAAGGTCTAATAAGCCAACAAACATATTGAAATGGAATTGTTTAAAAAATTAAAAAAGAAACAAAGAATACAGAAGGCAAATAAAAAACAAATAGCAATATGATAGATTTAAAACTAGCAGTACCAATAATCACATTAAATTTATATGCACCAAATACCCAAATTAAACAGCAAAGATTGCCATATTGGATTCAAAAGAATGAAAACAATTATATGCTGTCTAAAAGAAACACACTTAAAATATAAAGAAAAAATAAGCTAAAAAGAAAAAAATATATATATGCCATGCTGACAATGATCAAAAAAAGCTGGTGGAGTGGCTATATACATCATGCAAAGTGGATTTTAAAACCTAGAATATTACCTGGGTTAAACAATGTTAACCATAATGATAAAGCTGTTAGTTAATTCATCAGTAAAATATAAAAAGCCTAAATATTTATACGCCTAATAACAGAGTTTTGAAGTGAAAAAAGCAAACACTGATAGAGTTATAAGAAAATATAGATACATTCAAAATTATAGTCAAAGTTAAATATCTTTCTTTCACTAATTGATAGAACAAGTAATAAAAAATCAACAATTATATGATAGATTAAAACATTATCTATCAACTTGACCTAATTAATATTTATACAACAATCTACCCAACAAGAGCAGAAGACACATACTTCTAATGTACATACAAAACATTTACAAATATAAACTCTGTTTTGGGTCATAAGACATATCTTACTAAATGTAATAAGACCCAAGTCATACAATGTATGTTTCTTATCACAGTGGAAATATTATAAATTAATAATCAAAATAGTTCTGAAAAAAATATCCCCCAATATTTGTAAATTAAGTAATATACTTCTAGTAACCAAATGGAAGAATAATTTTTTAATTAGAAGTTATTTAGAACTAAATTAAAAAATGAAAATATAATCCATTAGATTTTGTGTAATGCCACTAAAGTAGCTGTAAGGGAAATTTAATAGCACTGAACACTTATATTTTAAAAATCTTAAACCAATGACTTACTTTCACTTTTTAAAACTAGTACAAAAAAGCAAACTAAATCCAAAGTAAACAGAAGAAAGGAAGTAATAAAATTAATTAATGAAATAGAAAACAGAAAAACAGAGAAAGTCAATGAAACCAAAAGCTGGTTCTTTGTTTTTTTTTTTGTTTTTTTTTTTTTTTTGAGTTGGAGTCTCACTCTGTCGCCCAGACTGGAGTGCAGTGGCCGCTCCCGGCCACCACAGCCTCCATCTGCTGGGCTCCGGCGATCCTTCCACCTCAGCCTTACGAGTAGCCAGAATTACAAGAGCGCGCTACCACGCCCGGCTGATTTTTTGATTTATTGTAGAGATGAGATCTCGCTGCCCAGGCGGGTCTCGAACCCATGGGCTGAGGCAATCCACTCAACTCAGCCTCCCAAAGGCGCGGGATTACAGGTTTAGCCACGGAGCGCGGCTTGGTTCTTTGTTTATCACTAAACTTTTAACTAGACATTCCAGAAAAAAAGAGAGAGGAAACAAATTACTCATATCAGGAATGAGCAAAGTGACATCACTACAGATTCTATAATTATTAAAAACTAGGAAGGAAATATTATCAAAAATCTAATGTCTATAAATGCACAACTTAGGTAAAGTGAAAAGATTCCTTGGAAGATTAAATTACCAAACTTGCTAAAAAAAAGAACTAGATGACTGGGCTCGGTGGCTCAGCCTGTAATCCCAGCACTTTGGGAGACTGAGGCAAATGGATTGCCTGAGACCGCGGGTTCGAGACCCGCTAGGCAACTTGGCGAGACCTTGTCTCTATAATAAATCAAAAATTAGCCGGGCGTGGTAGCATGCACCTGTAGTTCTGGCTACTTGGAAGACTGAGGTGGAAGGATCTCCGGAGCCCAGCAGATCGAGGCTGCGGTGGCTGGGAGCATGTCACTGCACTCCAGTCTGGGTGACAGAGTGAGACTTCAACTAAAAAAAAAAAAATATTAAATTAAATTAAAAAAATAAATAGATAACTTGAGTAACCTATTTATTAAAGTAATTGAATTCATAACTAAGAATCTTTCTACAAAGAAAATCCCAGTCCCTAATGGGCTTTAATATGAATCCTACCAAATATTTAAAGAAAAAAATAATATCAATTTTACACAAAGTTTTCTAGAAAATAAAAAGGAGAGAATATTTTTCAATTCATCTATGAGACCTGCTAACAAAACAAGAAAGAAAGAAAGAAAGAAAGAAAGAAAGGACACCAAACCAATACCCCTCATGAACACAGAAGCATAAATTCTCAACAAAATGCTTGCAAACTAAACCCAGCAATTTATAAGAAGGATAACGCATTGTGAATAAGTGGGATTTATTCCAGGAATGCAGACTTAGTTTAGCCCTGGAAATCAACTACTGTAAATCACCATGTTAATAAAGTAAAAAAGAAAAACCATATGATTATCTCAGTAGACATAGAAAGCATTTAACAAAAATCTAACGACTCTTACTGATTTTTTAAAAAAGTCTTATCAAACTACCAATAGAAGAAAACCTCCTCAACATAATAAATTGTATTTATAAAAACCCTACGGTTAACACCATATTTTAGTGGTAAAGACTGAATGCTTTCCCCTGTGATCAGAAATAAGACAAGAATGACCTCTCACCAATTCCAATAAACACTTTACTGAAAGCTCTAGCCATTTACAGTCAGGTACTTCACCAACAATGGTGAAGTGGATGGCAAACAAACACACACACTAGAAAGATATTTGGCATTATTTGCTATTGAATGCAAATTAAAAGTTCAGTAATAGCTACTTACCAATTAACGTGGCTAAAATTAAAAATGACTGTACTAAGTGTTGGCAGATGTTCTAAAGAAAATGGAACCTTTATTCACTTATTAGATTATAAAATGACACTACTGTTTTTGAAATCAATCTGACAGTTTCCTAAAACACTACATAAATATATGATCCAATCATTCCATTTGTGGTGCTTACAAAAAGAAAAAAGAAAAAGAAAAGCGCATTCATACAAAGACTGGTGAATAAATGTTTATAGCAGTTTTATTTGTATTGGGGGTGCTGAAGAACTTGAAACAACCCAAATGTTAGCAACGGAGTAGCAAGTAAAGATATTCTGGTGAATGCATACAATGAAATAATACTCAACAATAAAAAAGAATGAACAAATTTGTTATATAACAACAACACAAATGATTCTCAAAACAATTAGGCTGAGTAAAGGAAGCCAGACAAAATAGAATATACACTGCATGATTCTATTTCCATAACATTCTTAAAAATCAAACTAATCCAAATGGAGAGAAAGCAGATCAGGGCTGACTATGGAAGGAGTCAGGGAATGAAGCAAGAAAGTTGACAAAAGTGCATCAGGAAACTTTGAGGAGACGAATGTGTTTAATATCTTGGTTGTGGTGGTTATTTCACAGGTATGCACATAATCAAAGCTTATCAAATTGTCTACTTGTATTTAAATATGTGCAATTTATTGTTTGTAATTATATCTTGATAAAACTGTTAAAACAAAAGTAACATATTTTTAAAACTTTTGTCATAAGTTATCTCCTTTGTTAATTAGGCATATGCTTTAAAAAAATCCTCTTAATTTAATGAGATGAAAATCTTTATCTTTTGGAGTGAAAACTCTCATGTTGGCTTTAAGATAGCTGGAAAAATTATAAAGTTACAGGAAAAAAAGTATTTCTTCCAATGCAGTTTCAGAAACTTCTGCAAAAGAAAAATAGTAATGTGGTTCAAAAAGTTTAAAGATAATATTACAGGCAACATTTCAGCTGACAATCATGAAGGTTTAATTAGTCTGCAAGCTTTCAAAATTCTCTGTAGGTAAATTGCAATAGCAACAGATGGTAGACAATTTGGAAATCACAGTAGTGGGCATAGCATCTTAAAATGTAGATATCTGTCTTAAAAATTAACAAAAACTTATATGTAAGCAGTCTGATCCAAGGCACATGTTTAAAAATATTTTTTCCTGACAAAGTAAATTTAATGTGGATTTCTCTGAGAGAAACTCATATCAAAATTCTTTGAGTCTTCAGAAAAAGGTACCTTTACAAATTTTATGTCTGTCATGATGATGACAATTTCTTAATGTGAGAATTTTCTTTCTCCTGGTTTATCCAAAGTATTGAAAGACTATAAAATTTCTCAGCTCGACTTGAATCACTTGCAAACTCATCACTGATGAATAAGTAATTAAACTGCCTGACTTTTCATTTTATAAAATATCCAAGATAATTATACTGAAGCTCAATTGATTTGATTGGTTCATTCACTGGCTCACATATTTCTAAAATACTATTGGGCATTTAATATATACCAAATACCAAAATAAGCATTGAGGATTTAAAGTCAAATAAAGCCTCCAAACCCCTTTGACCAAGAAATTTGCTATCTAGTGTGAAATTAGAAACAAACTTAAAAATATAACATGATAATTGCAGTGATAGAATTCCTGCACAAAGTATTGAAAAAACACTTCCAAGTGTACCTGTCTTTGGACTGGAGTAAGTGCAGCAAAGTCTATATAAAGAAGTAGTGTTGAGGGTAGAAGATACAGAACATACAAAAGTCAGATATTGAGTGAACACTTTCTCTTTATGATGAAATTTGGCTGAACTGACCTTATACTTTTTTTTTCCATATGACTTATTGCTAAGTTAGTGAATCATTTGAATTAAACTTCCAATCAAGTGACTGAGACATCTTTCCAGATCACTTGACCAAAGCTTCACTGATAAAGCAATATAAGATTTGTATTTTATATTGCTTATTTAGATATATGTATCTGAATGATTAAGTAGATATGCACTTAAGGGTCAATGTAGAAGACACTTATTGAAACTCTTTATCTGATATTCCATTTAAGAAGATTCCAATCTGATCCTCAGAACATTCCCTTCAGTGAAGTCTTACATCATAGGCTCTAGAGTTAGAAAGACCTGGGTTTATCTTGCAATGCAAACATTACAAATTCTTTGAATTTTGGTTTAATCAGTATCAGTTTCAGTGTTGTCATGAGTATAATACTATTTCATGTGGCTGTTGTAAGAACCAAATGAGATAATATTTGTAAAGTACACTGCAGTGTGGTTTCTTGGTAAGAACTCAGTGAACATACATGTTTCAGAATGCACTGCTATATACCCCAGTCCAGTGACACTTTCTTTGACGTAGTATTTTTAGAATCCAGGTAAAATAGAAATGGTTTAAGAATCTTTTCCTAAGGTGGAAGGTCTAGAGATTTTTATTATGTAATGCAGAAGTCTAAGAAGTTTGCTGTTTTGCCGGGCGCGATGACACACCTGTAATCCCAGCACTTTGGGGAGATCAGGTGAAAGGATTGCCTGAGCCCAGAAGTTCGAGACCAGCCAGGCAAACTGGCAAGACATTGTCTCCACAATAAATCAAAAAAATATAGCCGGGCATGGTGGCTCGAGTCTGTAATCTCAGTTATTTGGGAGGCTGAGATGAGGGGATTGGCTGAACTCTGTGGTTTGAGAACAGCCTGGGCAATTTGGTGAGACCTCATCTCTAAAATAAAGCAAAAAATTAGCTAGGTGTGGTAGCTTGGGTTACTTGTAAGACTGAAACAGAAGGATCTCCTGGACCCAGCGGGTCGATGCTGGGGTGGCCATGAGCGTGCCACTGCATTCCAACCTAGGCGATGAAATGAGACTCCAACTCAGAAATTTAAAAAAGAGGTTTGCTGTTTCATAAGGACATTTAGAATCTTATTGGAAGTATCTGAAACTCAACAACGTCTGTGCCAACCTAGAACAACTGCACTAACCAAACTCTGCACTTGCTCAAGATCAGTAATGTAGTTTGTTAAGAAATAATGTGTTTCTGACCTGCATAGAGTTAATGCCAAAAGCAAGACATTTTAAATTACCATTGTAATCATTACTATGATTATTGTCTTTTAAACAGAACCAGTAGCCACATCTACATTCAGCCTTCCACTCTGCCTAGTGTCTTTTTGATAATGTGACTTCCTTCCCAGTCCTTAGATTTAATCAAGAGAAGTTATTTGTGAAAGAAATAAAGTTTCTGCAAACAGAATTATTTTTCTATAATGTACAGTAGGTTGCAAATTCAACACATGCTCCAATCTGGATGTTCAGGGAAAAATCAAATTATTTTATCTTTTTATTTTATTTTATTATTTATTTTTTATATTTTTAAAAAACTTTTAAATTATTTTATTTTAAAGATATGGTGTCCAATTTAGGATTAGGTACATAAGTGGTCATCATACAGGTGAAGTTTGGGCCTCCTATTGGTCCTCACTTCACCTGGTTTAGGATCAGGTGTCCTTATTGATATTATGGTCCGCTTCCTCTCTCCCTCCCTCCCCTGGCAGTGTCCCATTACTGCCAATCCCTTTCGTGTAGTATTATGATAATGTTCAGGGTCCACTTATGAGTGAGAACATCTGGTACTCAGCTCTTCATTTCTGTGACAGATCGCTGAGTATGATAGATTCTAAATTCATCCAAGTTGCTGTGAAGTCTATCATTTTGTCCTTCTTTATGGCTGTGCAGTATTCCACTGTGTATATGTACCACATTTTAAAAAATCCAGTCCACTTTCAATGGACGACATGATTGGTTCCATGTTTTGCATAATAAACACGCTTTTTATATGCATGTGCAGGCATCTTTTTATAGAATGATTTCAGTTCCTCTGGGCACATTCCCAGTAGAGGGATTGCTAGGTCATATGGAATATCGATTTTGAGATCTTTTAGGAATGACCACAGTTTTCCACAGAGGTTGTACTCTACACTCCCACCAACAGTGTAGAAGCGTTCCCTTTTCTCTGCATCCTCTCCAGCATTTGTTGTTTTTTGAATTATTTATGATTGCCATCCTGACAGGAGTTAGGTGGTATCTCAGTGTGATTTTAATTTACATTTCTTTAATGATTAGAGAGGCTGAGTATTTTTTCATGTATCTGTGGGCTGCTCGTATGTCTTCTTTTGAGAGGTGTCTATTCATATCTTTTGTCCAGTTTTTAATAAGGCTGTTCGTTTATTTGTTTGTTTGTTTCCTTTCAGCACACTTGAGTTCCTTACAGACCATGGATGTTAGGTCTTTGTCACATATACAGTGGCAAATATTTTTTCCCATTCTGTCCGCTGTCTCTCCACTCCCTTGATGGTTTCTTTTGCTTTGCAGAAAATTTTCAGCTTGATAAGGTCCCACTTGTCTATCTTATCAGTTATGGCATGAGCTTTTGGGGTTTGTGCTTTCATACAAGTTCCCTCCCACCCTTAGCAGGAAAATAATGTCCAATGTCATTAATATATATAATAATTTAAATAGTGATTAAGTTAAAATAATATTATGCTTTATACGATTAGCTCAGTCCCTTGGCTGACCCTTTTCTTTCCTCGCCTCTGTTTAAAGTGATGTCCAAGAGCAAACAGGAAGAACTGCCTGGTTCATGAGATCACTTAAGAGTGAATGATGTGCTGTCTTTTTGCACTATTTTTCTGTTTCTTAGTGCAATGCTTAGATGTTCTCTGAGTTCAAGATTTGTATATCTGTCGTTTTATTTGGCTATCTAGTAGATATAACAAACTAAAATGCCTAAAACAGTTTTACTCCTTTCTGAACCTGCCCTAGTCATATAAATGGTCCCATTATCACTCAGTTTCTCAAACCAAAATTCCAGGAGTCATTCTCTTTTCCTTACCTCCCACATCTAATGATCAGTAGAACATTATCAGTTCTGCTAAAAACATACCTTGGATCTGTCCTCTTCTCTCTATCATGCTTGCTATCATTCTGGCCCAAACTCCATCATCTCTATTCAAGACTCCTGAAGTAACTTTCTGTGCATTTTCTTTTTTTTTTTGAGGTGGAGTCTCACTCGGTCGCCCAGACTGGAGTGCAGTGGCTGCTCCCGGCCACCACAGCCTCACCTGCTGGGCTCCGGTGATCCTTCCGCCTCAGCCTTCCGAGTAGCCGGAATTACAGGCGTGTGCTACCACGCCCGGCTGATTTTTTTGATTTATTGTAGAGATGAGGTCTTGCTGCCCAGGCAGGTCTTGAACCCGCGGGCTCAGGCAATCCACTCACCTCAGCCTCCCAAAGGCGCGGGATTACAGGCTGAGCCACCGAGCCCAGCTGTATTTTTAACTTTATTCCTCACTTGCCAGCCAGACTGAACTTAAAAATGTCAATCAAATCCACAATTTACTTCAAAACCTTCAATGACGTTTATTGCACACAGAATGAAATCTGTCTAATAATATCAAAACTGAGGTTATCTTGTCCAACAACCCATGCAAGGTCCAGCTACTACTTCATCTCCAATAGCATCACTCTCACACCTAACCAAAATGACCTCTAATTCTCTTCCCTGAACAAGATAAGCTCTTATGCACCTTAGAATCTTTTCAATTCTCTGCTCTACATGCCTGAAAATGCTCTTCTCTAGTTTTTTAGCAAGCTAAACAGTCATTTCATAGGAGAGGCTTCTGACCACATTGCCAAGAGTAGCAAGGATTTATTTCTATCACATCACCTTCTTTGTATCATGTCACTTGTCACAATTTGTAATTATATTATTAACTCATTAATGTGCTTGTTTATTTTACTAGTAAATGTCACTACCTTTACATGATAATAATGTGTTGCTACCTTTACATATTTTGCCATCATTTACCGTGTAGAATGTGCGAATGAATCACTACACCCTGTAGTTCAATATACATTCGATTAGGCTTAAAATCAGTTGTCAAATTATATAATCCCATCCATAGTTGGTGTGATGTGGCTGTAGTCATTTTAAACTACCACTGTCACCACGACTATGACTATTGCCTTATAAAGATTCCAAAATAAGATTACCTGTACCTCCTAACACAAATTTGGAAACGGAAGCATGGAGTTTTGACTGGGCAGACTTATTAAGAATTTGCTAGAGTGTGGATTATATCTCCTAATATCAGTTAGAACAGTGCCAGCAGCATTTTAAGAACTAGCAATGATGATTGCCTTGAAGGTTCAGTCATTCAGAAAGTTGAGATAACCTACAGTCACTTGAGAGAAATATAGAGTTCCTATACATAAATTGGTTCTTTCTCTGGAGTGTGTACTTTGTCTGTAACCATGCAGATCTAAATGTTATGCCCAAAGCTCTGATAAAACAGATAATCCAAATATCCTTTGCATTCTATGGTGCTGGGTCATGAAGCATGATATTGCATGAGACCAGTATCACCCAGAATTTTCACTTGTCCTGAGGTCTGAAAAGACCTAATGAAATTTAATTTGTCTTTCTGGGAGCACTATTGGCTCAGGCAGATTGGATTCATCCAGAAACTTATCTCTGAAAGCCTAGAAATAGCTGCCTTGACATTAACTTTTTCTTCCTATTTTGTATTGCTGTGACTATTACAAATATCTGCAGAAATTACTCAAAACTGAACTTGTGATGGCTAAAACTTTACATTAGACTTTCAAACACATAAACTTTCTTCAAATGTATGTATTGAAGGAGATTTCAAGAGAGTCTTTCTCCTAGGAAGCTTTCTTCTTTTTTAAAACTAATTAATTTTTTATTTTAAAGATGTGGGATACAATTCAGGGTTAGGTATGCAAACGTTGATTATGCAGGTACCCTTGTTGATGAGGTGTGCCCCTCCCTCCCTTAGCAGTTTCCCACTACTGCCAATCCCTTTCTTATAGTATTATGATAATTGTTCAAGGTCCACTAACGAGTGAGAACATATGGCACTCTGTTCTTTGTTTCTGTGATAAATCACTTGAGTATGATAGAATCTAAATCCATCCAAGTTGCTGCAAAGTCCAACTGTTTGTCCTTTTCATGGCTGCATAATATTCCATTGTGTATATGTACCATATTTTTAAAAATCCAGTCCAGCTTCAATGGGCAGTATGGTCGGTTCCATGTTTTTGCTATTGTGAATAGAGCTGCAACAAACATGTGTGCAGGGATCTTTTGTAGAATGATTTGAGTTTTTCCAGGTATATTCCCAATAGGGTAGTTGCTAGGTCATATGGAAGGTCAATTTCTAGTTCTTTCAGAAATTGTCACTGTCTTCCAAAGAGATTGCACTAGTTTGTATTCCCACCAGCAGTGTAGAAGCATTCCTTTTTCTCCACATCCTCGCCAACATCTGTTGTTGTTTACTTTATTAATGATGGCCATTTTTACTGGGGTTAGGTGGTATCTCAATGTGGTTTTGATTCGCTTTTCTCTGATTACAGGTGAGGCTGAGCACTTTTTCATGTGTCTGTTGGCTGCCCGTATATCTTCTTCTGAGAAGTGTCTATTCATGTCTTTTGCCCACTTTTTTTTTTGAGTTGGAGTCTCACTCTGTCGCCCAGACTGGAGTGCAGTGTCCGCTCCCGACCACCACAGCCTCGACCTGCTGGGCTCCAGCAGTCCTTCCACCTCAGCCTTCCAAGTAGCTGGAACTACAGGTGTGCTCTACCACGCCTGGCAAATTTTTTATTTATTCTACATTTATTCTAATATTTTATTTATTCTTGAACCCACGGATTCAGTCAATCCACTCACCTCAGCCTCCCAAAGTGCGGGATTACAGGCTGAGCCACTGAGCCCGGCTTTTTGCCCACTTTTTAATGGGGCTGTTTGGGTTTTTTGTCCTTTCAGTGCATTTTCTTAGAAAATAACTTTCAGTTAACCAATGAAGTAATTGTCTTTTCTCTTATTAAGTATCATTCTGAATTAATTTTTACAGCCACTTTTTACCTTTATACCTTTTGCTGAGTCTGAATGATGTGTTAAATAACTCAAACTAACTGATATTAATGTGGAAATTGACATCTGTCAGCCTCAGCTTCTACATTTACTAAATGTATGCTTTTGGCCAAGTTACTTAACCTTGCTGGGCCTCTGTTTGTTCCATTGTAAAATATGAATACTGTACTAACATTGTAACTACCATAACATGTAATTATCAAGGATTAACTGAGATAAAGTAAGTAAACTCACTTACTTTTGCTTGACACTGTGTGTCCAATAAGTAACTACTATCAATAGCTATATTGGTGGTTACTTCTACTGCTTAATTTTTTATGTCTAACACATATGTTTGGCTGCAAATCAATTATACACTTCTGTAGAAAGTTTATTGTGTTTTCAGTGCTTAAATGCAATGATTATCCTTTTTACTCGCGTTTCCCATTTTCTTAATTATTTTACTTTTACTGTTCAGGTAAAATATAATTACATAGGCATTATATATTTTAAATGTGATTATTATTCTAGGGCTAATTTTTGGGAAAACTGTCTTCACAATATCATTGGGTATAGTTGTGTAACAAGAATGATTACTTTCCTTTTGTTAGTATTTCAGCCTTATAAATCTAAAGTCTATCTCTGCTTATAGTGAGTTTGGACTTTTCACACACAATTTTCTTACTTAGCAGAGTATTAGAGAGACTTCTTTCAACCCTGCATTCATTCTCTCACTGCTCACCAAAGGAGGACTGGCAATGCAATTGGCGAGAGCCTGTGACAATCCTTTCCAAGTGGATAGTGTTCCTTAAAAGGTAGCCATATGGGAGCTTTTCTTTGTTTCATTTCATTATCTGCTAAGAGGATTTAGACTATTTTTTTGTGCCACCTTCTATCTCATTTTTTTATCCTCCTTATAGAAAGCTCACATGAGAGTGTTTGCCATAGAGGCAAAATTGCTCACACAAGTCCTCTCTGTTCCAGTGTCTCTGGCTGCAGATGGGTGGGGGTAGCCCCATTCTATGAGACTGATAGGGTAAGGAGATTTAGAATTTAGATATTGAAAGACCCAGGTGTTCCATATGCAGGAAGTGGGGAGTAAGAAGCTTCCTGTTCTAGCTTACTGTAGAAGTCTTGCTTTGGGAGAGTTCCAGCTTGCCTAAAAAATTAGGAAATGGACATGATTATTATTTCTTGTCTATAGCATGCTTTTCTCACCAAGGAGAGAAAAGGTAAATGAAAGTTTTAAGTCATCCACAACCCCTCGCATTATGCTTCTCCTTTCAGAACAACCCCAGTAATGATTTGATACATTCAGCAAAGAGTTATAAAGGGGAAATCATTCATTTGTATTCACAGAAGATTTTCACTGACTACTTTGAATTTTCACAATACATTATTCCCTATAAATTCCATCTAGAAAAGATTTTTACAGTGTAAAACTTTATTTCATTTTTTAGGAGAGACTCCTAAACACTAGTTCTAAATATAACCTTCATAGTCTCAGAAGGAGACAGCAGTAATCTCCTCAAGAACCCAGCCATGTAATCTGACCACTGTTTAATGTCACAGGGACTTGCAGGGTCTATTTATATAAACTGGCAGACACGGATATGGTTTCAAATACATTTCTAAAACCCCATGCCGTTCTTCCCTTGTGTGTTATAACTTCACAATCTCATGAAGAAAAATAAAACCAATTTTAATTCCAAGATTAAAGTTAAAGAAAACAACAAAACAATGATAACCAAAATGCTTGACTTGGTGGTCCCAGAGCTGTTAGTGACACACTATGAAAAGAATCTATTTTCAACATGAATTGCTAGAGAACAAATTACCATTTCAGTGAAATCTAATGGTGGCAGGTTTAAGAGCCAGGCCACAGACTCTGGAATGAAACATATTGGGTTGAGTCCTTAGCTAGGTGAAATCAGAGTGGTTATATAATTGACCTAATTTTCCTTCTGAGTATAAATGGGGTGAACAGTCCTTCCCCATAGACTTGTGGTAAGTATCCATGATAAAGCTGTCAAGCTTATAGGACAGTGCCTGGAACACAGTAAGGGTTGAACACTGCCAGAGAACTGCTATATTAAGTGCCTGGCTAGTTGATACTAATCTATAAATAAGCTCATAATACATTTCAGACAGTACAAGAATATTTCTATTCTCATTTTTAAATATTTCATAGCTGACTTCAAGATCTTTGAAAAATATTTTTATTTTTATAAAAGAAGACATTAAGAATGTATTCAGGTATTTATTTGAAGATATTACAATATTAAATAGAATTAACCTTCTAATTTATTTCCCAACTTCGGTGTCTTCCTGCTCTCTGATTCATAATACTCTCTGATTCACAGTAATGTTCTAAAGAATAATTACCATCTGGTTATTCTCTTGTTCAAAAATCTTCACAGACTCCCCATTATCCACTGAATGAAGTCCTAACTTATTTTGCTTTTTAAGACCTTCCACAAATCTGACCCTAACCTATCCTTCAAAAATTATTTCTTAATCTTTCCCTTATGAGACTTATGGTCTGGCCAGACTAAATCAGATTATAAATTCTCCAAAGCCAGAGGTCTTCATTCATTTGTCTTTGCAACTCTGAGGTCTACTACATTGCAGTATATATGTCCTTCCCAGTCAATACCAATATTTGTTGTCTCTAGGTTTGTTCATTTAATTCTTGCCCCTTTCAAAATTTACAGTGATTTGTCATCATCATTTTAAATGATGTTTTGCTCTTCTAAAATGTTAGTGACTTCCAATCAGTCAAGTACACATTATTTCAAGTGCATTATCAAATTGTTAATTATACAACTAAGGCAATCCCAGAGGAAACATTCTGATATCACCTACAATATGTTGATGCCTTCTTTATTTGCCACCTGTTTAATACAGACTCAACCCCTGAATGTCCTACCTGAAGGGATATTTCCTAGTGGCTATCACAGATACTGACATCTTTGCCTACCCCAGTGTGACAGTGTAGATTTCCATATATTACTTGTTTAGTAAAGCAATGAGTTAAAGCCCCCACTGAAGAGCACAGGATATAGGCAATTTTTTTCTCTCTATTCTCTAGGATGCCACTATTGCAAAGAAAGAAACATAGTTAATTTAAATATTATTTTAAAGGACTCAATGTTTCCAATCTAATATACTGCGATTCTTTATATAGCTACACATTAATTTTTTATAGACCTGTTGTAAGATCTTACCAGGAATACAAGGGAGATACCAAAAAAAAAAAAAAAAAAAACCCAAAAAACCAAACTGGTTTATTTAGTTCAAAATTGTGTATTTATTTTTTATATGTTTAACTTCAATCACCTTCAAAGTACTCTGCATTTGATGTAATACACCTATCGAGACACTTTTTCCACTGCTCAAGACAGTTTCTGAATCCATCATTTTAGTGTTTCTGCCATTTTTTGGTTTCACATCTTTCACAATGGCAAAACCCCTCCCTTTGAGAAATTTTTTTCATCCAGGAAAACAAACAAAAAAAGTCACTTGGAGGGAGATAGGGTGAATGGGGGGGCATGGGGTTCATGCCATTTTGGGTCAAAACTGCTGAACACTCAGCAGGGTGTGGGTAGGTGCTTTGTCATGATGGAAGAACCAGCTATCTGTTTGCTACAGATTGGGACATTTCATCCACAATCATGACACAACCTTCTCAGAACTTCCAGATAATAACTTTGGTTGATCGTTTGAGCCCAAGAAACAAATTCTGGTTGTTCTACAAGAAGCCCACCCTCCAAAAGATAATTCCGTTTTTTGGGGGGAGGAGGTAGTCTTCTCTTATAGAATGTTTATGATTTGGTCTTTCTTTTTTGGTTTGTTTAAAAAAAAACATTAACAGTTATCTTTATTCTTTTCTGTTTTTCAAACATATAGACTGCAAACAGCAACTAAAAAATATTATTGTAACTGTCATATGTGTAAAATACTGCAACAAATGGTTAAAGCAGTAATTTTTAAAGTATCAATAATTGCTGTCAGAGCTCCCTTGCCACCAATCTTTCCATTACCGTTAAAACTGGGCCTCAGCCCTAACCACCCTGCTAAAATATCTTTTGTCAAATTACCTCCCTCTTACAGACTCCAAGTCTTACAGTTTTATTCTACTCTCAGTAGCGTGACATGTCTCATGACATGTTCAAAAGTTTCTTGATACTCTCATGTCCACTACATGTCCTTCTCCATACAACTCCTCCCCAATTATTTTCCACCTCATTAAAAATCACTGTCGTCCTGTTATCAAGTGAAAAATCTAGGAGTCATCCTTATTTTGCCCTTTCCTCACCTCCTCCAAGAAAATATGCTCTGAGTCTATTTTCCTCATCTCCATTGCAACCATATTAGTGACAGATTCATTTCAAACATAGTCATTTTCTTTTTGAGCTACTGCTTTAATATCATCCTAATTGGTCTCCCAGCTATCTGTCTCACCTCTCCATAATCCATTTTAAAGGTAATCAAAACTTTTTACTTCTCTCCTTAAAACCTCCTAGTAGTTTTTTATTGGATGTAGAATAGCACTCCAGATCCTTGCTACGGCCTGCATATAAGGCCTCCATGAGATCCTCCCCAGTAATCTTTCCTTCGTCTTCTCCTACTAATAAGTGCCTTAAATAAACCAATCTACTTTACAGTATAGGGCCTTTGATGTGCTTCTGCCTCTACTTGGGTATACTTCCCCCAGAGTTTGCACTTTATTGAGGTTTCAGTTCAAATAGCACCTCATCAGGGAATCTTTCCCTGACCACTCATCCTTAAAGAGATTTGTTTAGTCCTTTGCTGTCATATTGTTCATTTCACTGACATCATAACATTTACTATAGCAATGAAATGTGTAGTAATCTTGGCCATATATTTATCTGCTTTTTAATGTATGTCTTTCCTACTTATAAATTAGGGTAACTTTTAGGCTTTTGATTTCTAATTAAAAGTCACTTCCCTGCTTCTAAATTGGAAGCTACCTGAGATCCAGCAAAGTGTCCTCTTGTTAACTGCTATATGTCATGGTCGAGATAGAACAAGTGTTGGCAAACTAAGGCTTCTGGACCAACAAAACCTGCTGCCTTTTTGCACACAAAGTTATATTGGAACACTGTCACATTCATTTTTTAAAGTATTGTCTATGGCTATTTTCATGCTACAGCGACAGAGTTTAGTTTCTGCAGAGCCAAAAACATTAGCCTCAAGCCAAAAATATTTACTTTCTAACCATTTGTAGAAAAAAAATTGCCAATGCCTACCCGTAGTAGACCTGAGGGAAGCTAAAGCAGTTAAATCAATTGCAAAAATTATCTATGTAGCCAAAGATCGAACATATTTCACAATCTGTATTATAGTATTAACAGTAGACAATGAGAAAAATAGAGACATTATCCAGAGATAGAATTTATAGGATTTGACAACTGCCTGGGTATAAGGAATAAAAGAAGAAAGTGCGATGACTTTAGGGTTGTAAGTCTGAGTACCTTATAGAATGTTAGTACCATTAATGAAAACTGGAATGTAAGCAGAAGAATGCAATTGTGACCAAAAAAGTATAGTATCAGGCATGGGAAACACCAGGTGACACCAGTACATTGTGGTAGAGATGGCAAAAGGTGCCTCAAGCTCAGGAAAGTGATTGAGACTAGAAAGTTGCATTTCAGATTCATATTTGCTTGAGCAATAACAATGTTTTAAATATACACTCAAAGAAAGAATATTTTAATGAGGAGATATCCAAACACGGAACATTAATAAATGCATATATTTAAGAATGAGAGAAGAGACAAGAGAGAAAAAGTAATCATGTAGGAAAATTACACTAGTTACCAGAAGAAATGGTTTTCGAGTCTTTTTTGCCCCAAAAGTTAAAACAATGTAAAGTGAAAGACAGAAAATCGGAGAAAAGTTTTGCATATTTATCAAATAAAATATATATACTTGATACTCTTAAACTATAAATACATACAAACACACATATACAATTTTTATAAATTAAAAACAAAAATTCTAATGCATTATGTTTGCAAGTATAAAAGTATAACTGCAATACCAGTTGCTCAAATAATAGTGACTTAAACAGTATAGAGATGAATCTCTCCTCCTGTAGCATCCTAGCACATGAAAATCAGTCCCAATATGGCAGCTCCATGAGGGTGATAGTGAGCACCAATCTCCTGCCAGCTTGTGGTTCTGTGATTGTTAACATGCGTTTTCTACTTTGTGGGTTATACTGGCTACTCCAGTTTCTGTCATCATATTCTTACTTCAGATAGCAAGAAGAGGAGGAAAAATACAGACAGCACCCCTCCTACTTTCTCTTAATAGAAACAACCCATGTATCAGTACTGTTCACATCCTGTGAGCCAGGAAGATCACACGAGCACTCTAACTGCCAAAGAAGGCTGAGACATGTCTTTATCTCAATGACCATGTGCCCAGATAAAATGTGTGGGTTTATTTTCAACTAAAGAAAGACAATAAATACAGAAGACAGCTGGCAGTCTCATCTACAAACTTCTCTAATTTAAAATAAAGCTACGTGTAATATTAGAAAAATTTCAAAGAATATAAATGCCTGTTAACTATAATTAAATAAATGAAAATTATGACAAGACACCAGAAAATTATATTATATTAACAATTATAAGATATTCTCAGTTAAACAGGCCGAATCACCCATCTCTATAGCTGTATTCAGTACAAGCTACCTCTCTGCCATACCTAGACTATGACAATTGCCTCCTAACCCATCTCCCTGCTTTGTCTTATCATTCCAAATCAATTGTCCAAACTGCTTTCAAGTGACCTTCAAAACAAAAAAAAATCCCATATCTTTATCAGCTTACTTTTTCTGTAGGAAAAACATTCAGAATTCTTAACTTGGTATAATACCTTGTCGATCACCGTTACCCTCTAAACTCAGATACCAGCCCTCAAGAAATGCTTACAGTTTTCCTAAGGAATCTTAATATCTACCATTTTTGCTGATACTGCATGCTCAGTCTGAATGCTTTCCCCTGATATTCCCAGTAAATGCCTCCTCATCTTTGGATGCAGGTCAAATGGAACTTCTGTAAGTTATTTCTAATCTCTCCTTTTATCACATACAGAATTGATTTCCTTAGCTTTGCCCCTGCTGCAGACTACATATTTTTATTCCTTCATCACATAGTTTTGTTTTAGTTTGGCTTTTGCTTTGCCTACCTTTCTCATTAAGAAATTAAGCTGTTTGAAACATAAGATTGCATCTCTTTCTTACATCTTCTTAAGATGCCATAATGCCTGCCACATCACAGACCTTAACTAAATGTTATTGGTGAAGGCTAGGATCAATCTTTCTAATAATCATGTCTCCTTAAATCCTGGATTAGAGTAGAAAGCATCAGTGTTACCTGAAGGGTCATAGGAAATTTTGTTAGACATAAGATGTGTCTGTGCCTTGACACTTGGACACTGTCTTGGACTGGCCTTTCAAAGAGAAAACCAAAAACAAATATCACAATATATTTCTTTTTAAAAAATTTTTACAAGTTCATTATTACGATATCTTTCTGTCTGTTTTCAAATCTTAATCTTTCCTATCCTGTGGCAGCAAACTTAAAGGTTGAACTCAGAGAGGTTCCAGGTGTTTTTATATTTCAGGAATCTTTTTGCCTGCTTTGATATACAAAATAAGCTATGGATAGACTCCTGCATGACCTAGGTCATACATTTTAATTACCAAAGAAACTTACGCGAATCTTTTTTGTATTACCTTTTTAAATCTGTAGTCTCTTAGTGGGAGAGAACATAGAAAAGTTAAATTTGACTAAATAAAAATATATCAGACCTAAGGAGATATCTTTAATGGCAATGAAACAAAAACTACAAAGGTCATTAGGCAATTATTTGGCCAGTCATATTTTGCTCAGAGTATATAGTGCCAGGTGCTTAGTAGGGAATCTGTAATGAGAAAACTCAGAATCCTTCAAAATTTTTCTGCCACTCTGAGTTCTCTCCAATTTTATTTGTGTATTTGGTCCCCACACGATTAACATCAGGACTCTATTACTGGGCCTCCAAAACCTCATAACTTGCTAATGCTTCTCAACAGACTGACAATGATTAATTAATTTGTGTGGCAGGGAAGGGAAAAGGAGCAGTTTTACCAGTATCGAATAATTCAATTAGAAACATTCTCTTACACTTTATTATCTCTTTACTATTCTTTTCTAAAAAAAATAATTTATTATTCCTTCAAAAAATCATTAGCTTTCCTTGAATTAAGAAAACTGAGTGTGTTTTTCTGGATAGTTTGCAATCAACAAGTTTTTTTAGGGTGACATGTATCCTGTGTGAACCAAGGATTTTAAGCTAACAAAAGATTATCCCTTAGAATTAGAAACATGATCTGAGCATTTATTTTTGTATTTGTCAATATTTGCTCTGCTCTAAGGCTTTAAAGTAGCTAGACAGAGATTATCCCTGTTTTTCTGCCTTATGTTTGTTATTTCCTTTGACTGTTTTCCAGCTGGAGTTGGAAAAGAAACTCCTTTTTTTTTTTTGTTAGTTGTTTACTATTTAAAAACAGAAAACAAAGGAAGGGAGGGAGAGGAAGAGAGAAAAAGCAGATAGAGCAGAAAGCCTAAAATATAAAAATCTCTGCTTCTTATCATTCCCCAGAGCTATTTCATTATTGTTCTCTTTATAGCTATATCATGTGAACAAATATTTCTTCTTCTCACCTAGTTAGAATTTGGTTTTTATTATTTGCAGTTAAGAGAGTCCTGACTTATAAGTACTCTTCAGTCTTTGACTACAATAACATTTTAAATTTTGGTTTTCCTCTCTGAACATATGAATACAAAAACTTTAATTCTGAAACAAGCAAATATTACCCTTGACTTCATGAATTCAGAATATGCTAGCCACTCCTCTGTATATTGTTGATGAAAAGGATTATGAATAGAATATCAAGGAGAGAGGATAAATGATTACCTTTCTCACTCAGTCTTAAAAGCTGTTGAAAGTGTTAACATTTTCCATCTTATTTAAAATGTAAAACGTATACAATGTCTAACTTCTGCTGCTCTGTTATCTTGTGGAAGCTAGCAACACTGCCACAGTTGCATATGCAGAAGCTGTGAGGAGGATGTTGATGCCTTTGCCTAATTAACTCAGAGTTTTGCTGGACTTCTGTCCAATCCCTGACAATGCAGACGATGATAAGGGACCATTAGAGTCTAATGAGCTTGGAAAAAAATTGGATATCTGAATCTGCTGTAAAAATGTTAAAGTCATTATACTCATGTGGGAGAGAAAAGGTCTTAAACCATGCATTCTATTTATTAAGAATGTCTTTTTGAATTAGCAAAATGAATTCTTATTATTTGATAGCTATATTGTGTAAGTATATTTTCTTTCTTTTCTTTTTTTTTTCTGCAAGCTGTGCTGACTAGCCACAGCAGGGAGGAACAAATAAACTAATCATTATTTTCACCAAAAGCAAAACTGAATGTGTCTAAACGAAGCTTTTTAAACTAGCTTTAATAGGGAGTATAATTGACAAACAAAAATTGTATACACTCAAGATATACAGTGTACTGCTTTGATTTACATATACATTGTGAAGTAATTCCCACAATCAAGTTAATTAGTATATGTATCACTTAGTTACCTTTTTATGGTGAGAATACTTAACGTGTATTATTATAGCACATTATTCATGAATACGACCATACTCTAATGATCTGCAGAACTTTTTCATTTTTTTACTGAAAGTTTATACCTTTTGACCAACATCTCACCATTTTCCCCAGTCTGTTCCTAAGCATCCACCTCCTGGTAATCACTCTTCCACTCTGTTTCTACATATTTGATTTTTCTTTTTTTGGTAGATTTCACATATAAGTGAGACCATACAGTATTTGTCTTTTGGCTTCTGGTGTATTTCACTTAGCATATTGTTCACTAAGTTTCATTTATATTGTTTCATTTGTGTTGTTTTAAATGACAGGCTGTCTTTTTTTAAGGCTGGATAATAATCACTGTGAGTATATTCCATAATTTCTTTTGCTATTCATCCATGGACACTGGGTTGATTCCATAGCATGGCTTTTGTGAGTAATGTAGGTATCTCTTTGGATATATATACAAAACTCAAAATGGATTAAAGTTTTAAACATAGGTGTTGAAACTATAGAACTCCTAGAAGAAAACAAAAGAGTTATTGAGTATGACACCAAATCACAGGCAAGAAGAGCAAAAATAAACAGGTAGGATTACATAAAACTAAAAAGCCCTTGAACAACCAAAGAAACAATTAAGATAAAAAGACAACCCATGGAATGGGAGTAAATATTTGCAAACTATATATTAGATAAGGGGTTAATATTCAAAAAATATTTTAAAAAATTCATACAACTCAATAGCACAAAAAATCATTTAACCTGATTAAAAAATGGTCCAAGATCCTGAACAGGCAAAGAAGACATAAAAATGGTCAATATATCTATGAAAAAGTGCTCAATATTATTAATCATCAGAGAAATGCATATCAAAACCACAATGAAGTATCATCTCACATATTAAGATGGCTATTGTATTAAAAACAACAACAAGAGTTAACAAGTTTTGTTACTGAGATGAAGATGCGATGCAGGGAGAAATGGAAACTTTATTCACTGTTGGTAGACATGTAAACTGCTACAGCCTTTATAAAAAATAGTATGAAGTTTTCTAAAAAAAATTAAAAATAGAACTACCATAAAATTTAGCACTCCCACTTCTGAGTAAATATTCAAAGAAAATAAAATTATTAAATCAAGCATTTTGTCTTAATAAGAGTTAGCTAAAGGAAATGATGTCTGATCTTAGTAACCCAATGTAAAACTGAAATGCACACATTTTGTGCAAAGCAAGCATAGATTACTTACTGATGTTCACTGCTAGTCCATTATTAAGTCACAGCTTGTCACATTAATACTTAAGTTATTACCTTTAGTTGGAAAAGTGCGGGGTCCCGCCCCACAAGGGTCGTGAGATACGTTGAAGGAGAGACAGATAGGCGACGACGACGATCATATACCAGACACTGCTTCTTGAACAGATGACAGTTTAATGCTAGTTAATACAGAGTTTTTATACCATTTTTGAAGGGGCAAGACAAAGAAAACTCTTTCACATACATATCTTTTAAAAGTTACCAGCTAGTGGTCTTAGTAGCAAACAAACCAAGATTTCCAGTGGCTTTAGTAGCAAATAAGCCAGGAATCTCATAGGCATTAGACAAGTCCTATTCATAAAGCCAACAATGACACTCTCAGTCCAATGTCCCAAATTACAAATGTTTCAAGAAAGTTTCTTTAAGTGTATATTTCTTTGTGTGTCAGGAATATTTCTCATCTTAGGCTCTTGTGTTCTTCAGGGTCCTGTGATCGCCTCCCTTGTCCAGATGTCCTCGTTACTTTTATCTTGCAGTGCTTGTTTCTAAAGAGAACTCAAAAGAAGCTTTTAGTAATGTTTCCCAGGCCCCTCAAGGTTACTTTCTGTTTTAGCTGATCTGTCATAAAAAGTGTCTTATTATTATATTATGAGTTCAGTGAAAACCTATTCTATAAATGTTAACTTAGAGTTTTAACTATGGAATTAAGTAAAAACCTTAACATTAATCTTTATCCTAAGTCAGTGTAAACAGTGTTATAAGTCACCTACATAACTCCTAGATAAGTGTTAGAACTTATAATGAATTCATAATGAACTCATTATAAACTTGTGCTTCTAAAAATCCTTATGTCTAAACACTAAACTGCATAGTTCTAAATCAAATAAGGAGTGGATATACTCATATCATTTATTACTTAAGCAATGTCTAGTAACTTATAACCAAGTGAAATAAAGCATTCTTGATGTGCTTCAGAGTTTAACCCTTGCATATGTTAGAAAAGGCCAAGTGGCATAGTGGGAAAAATGGAAAAATAAACCATGATGTTTCCAGGTTAGCTGTGAGCACTTCACATAAACATGCCATTTTCTTCTTCCACAACTGCACAGAATTCTTCGGTGGTATCAAACAGCAAAGGTGAAGGACAGAAGGGCCTCAGCTTCCTGGGCTCACCCTGCGGCCCGGGGTCTTCGGCCCACCCGGACCCTGTCAATCAGGTGGACCTCCAAGGCTGGCTCCCAACAGAAAAGTACACAGTGGATACTTGACAAATGTCCTTGTTGGTCTTCTTTATCCTTACCATTAGCCATTATAACTTGAATTCTTCAATTAGTATGAGTGTGTGTGTGTGTATTTGTGTGTGTGTGTGTGTCTGTGTGTGTGTGTGTGTGTGAATAGTACATTAGCAATATAGTACTAATAGTATGTTAGTAAACAAGATAGATGATATCATTACTCACATATAAGAAAACATTCTGTTCAAGATATACCTTCTCATAAAGCACTCTATTTTAGAATAGATTCATCTAATAGTAGGATGTGTTATTGTGTTAGGTGTGTTATTACATTGTGTAGTGCTCTATAGTGTAAGCCTCCTTGAATAGATCAAAAGACCTTTGTTATGGCAAATCCAAGCTATAATGAATACTATTATAATGAAGTTCTTGTTTGCTACCAGAAAATAAATTATATTCCATTTTGAAAAAAAAGTCTTTCTTGAAAATGACTTCAAGCAGTACATTGTATATTTGCCACTTCTTTTGCATTCTTCTGACTTTCCTCAAGGAATTCACATGCAAATCATCAGAGTCTATATATTTTTCCCATTACATACAAAGAACTGTGACTATACAAACTAGCAATTTTGTTCATCAGTAAAAATTAGTAAAAGCATACTGCCTGAATACTTATGTAAAAAGTTTTAATATTTCTTTTCTTTCTGAATCATTTCCCCTGAGCCAGTTTCTACTGACAGAATCTGTCTCCTCACATTGGTGACAGGAAGAAATAATTAACTGTAAGTTGTCACTTGTGATCGGATGATCCATGAAGTAAAGGAACACTAAGTGGGGCAGATGAAATCCAGGCTGTCCTTTCCACATCAACTGGAATAGAGTTAGGAATAATCTCTGAAATATTCCCACTACTAATTTCCAGGGTTTATGTGGCTAAGGAATGAGAAATGTCTAATTTTTTTGTAGAATTTTAAGAGGCATTTTTTATTCTTAATCACCTTCCCTGGAAAATAACCTATTCTTTTCACAGAATATGTCTGAAATTAGGATCAATCTGTCTAACTGAACCTAGGATGAGGTATTAAATAGTTGTTACGTATTACAATGCCTAATTGTTACACGTAAATTATGAAGATAAAAATTTTGTATCTATCTCTTCTTGGTTCATTCATACAACAAGTATTTAGTGAGTGCCTTCCATATGTCAGAATTTTTTTTAAAAACTGAGAACATTAAGATGATTAAGATATAATTCTTCACCTCAAGTTTCTCTCAGTCTAGACAGAGGAAGATAAATTTGAAAACTGATGATCAGCATATATAGCATAGCAGAGTTACGGAAAAAAGAGAAAGATCACAGGAAAAGGGTCAGCAGATGTGAGAATGCGGTACCTGTTCTGGCTCTTGAAGAATACATTGGAGCTATCAAGGAGACTAAGGATGGAGGAATTTGCTAGGTTGGGTGATATGTAGCAGCTACAATAGAGATAATTGCAGAAAAAAGCCGGTGCATTAGTCTGTTCAGGCAGCTATGTAAAAAAAAAATACCATAGACTGGGTGACTTATGCACAATAGAGATCTATTTCTCAAAGTTCTGGAACCCAAGAAGTCCAAGATCAAGAGACTGGAAGATTTGGTTTCTGTTTTGTTTTTTTTTTAATATTTTTTATTATGGTTTTGTGGGGTACAGTTAAGAGTTAGGTATACAATTACGTTTCATTCAGGCACCCTGTTGATAAGAGGTGTTTCCCCGTCCCCAGACAGATATTTGCTACCATTAATCCCATCTCCCTCCCCCCATAGTTTCCCAGTACCGTCAGTCATTTTCTTATAGTATTACATTGGATGTTCAAGGTCCATTATATGAGTGAGAACATGTGATACTCGGATCTTTGTTTCTGTGAGAGGTCACTCAGTATTATAGACTCTAGTTCCATCCAGGTTGCTGCGAAATTCATGAGTTTGTTCTTTTTTATGGCTGCGTAGTATTCCATCGTGTATATGTACCACATTTTTTTAATCCAGTCCTCTTTTGATGGGCAGCATGGTTGTTTCCAGGTTCTGGCTACTGTGAACAACGCTGCGATAAACATACATGTGCAGGTATCTTTTTTATAGAGTGATTTGAGTTCTTCAGGGTATATTCCCAGTAGGGAGATTGCGGGGTCATATGGAAGGTCGATTTTTAGAGCTTTTGGGAATCGCTACACTGCTTTCCACAGAGGTTGCACTAGTTTACACTCCCACCAACAGTGTAGAAGTGTTCCCTTTTCACCACACCCTCTCCAGTAGTTGTTATTTTTTGAGTTGTTGATAATTGCCAGTCTGACTGGAGTTAGGTGGTATCTCAGTGTGGTTTCTTGTGAGGTCTGTTTCCTGTAACTTTCTTACTGCTTTTTCAGGTGGTATAAGGAACAAAGCAGCTCTCTGGGTCCTCTTTTAAAAGGCACAAATCCCATCCACATGGACTCTGCACTCATGATTGAGTCACCTACCCAAAGCCCCATCTCCTAATATTATCATATTGGGGGTTAAGTTCTCATCATGTGAATTTTGAAAGGACACAAACATTCAGACCATAGTAACAATAAAGTCAAATAGGTTTGAGGTGCTTCTGTGGGGAGCAGCAAGCAATGTGGCTTATCTGGAGAGAAGGGTAAGGAACAGATTGTATAGGAAGTGAGCCTAGAGAGAGAGAAGCTGGGGTCAGATTATAAAAGTCTCAAATGCCTACACAAGAAATTTGAATTTTATTCTGAAAATTCTAGGGGGGACGAAAGATTTTCAGCCTTGGTTAATTTTATATTTTAGAAACATCACTCTGGTATTAAGAGATGAGCAAGATTGGAGGTAAGGAACCAGTTAGGAAGAGATAAAGAAGGAACTGAAAATGCTGATCTCATCCTTTTTAAAAAACAAACTAACAAACAAAAAACAAAAACTGCAAAGATGACTATGTTTCTGCCTGAAAATGGAAATAATGAGAAGGAACAATTTCCTTCTTTGAAAAGTGGAGATGAAGACAAAAGCCAAGTTCCATGTGGATATTCCAGTGCCAAAGGTATGTACACCATGAAAGTGGGCAGTGAGATAGAAAGGGGGCAACAGCTTAGAAAAAGAGTGAGCTAGAAATAGGCCATGGGCATCGTGTTCACCTGGGTATTAGTTTCCTTGGTTCTGGAAACCTCCCTTCCTAACAGACTCAGGCTGCACTGGATACTCTGTTATAGGGTTGCTCATTTTCACTGGTGATAAAGGCACCTAAGATACTTATTTTTAAATTTTTTTAAAAAGAAAAGAAGATATTATCATCTCTATTCCCAGACTGAGTGAATCGGAATCTCCAAGAAAAGGCCTGAAGACCTGCTCATGTAATTTTGTTTTAAAAATAATACTCTCACAAGATTCTTACCAGTAGGAATTCTGGGATCTATTTGTCTAATAGCAACATTTATTAAGAACCTAATATGTGTTGGGCACAGTACTCAAAGCTTTATGCACATAAAGTTTCTATTCCTTACAGAAGACAGCAAAATTGGTGCTATTGTCCCTTTTTAGTATGAGGAAACTGACATTCATCGTCTTGATCAAGTTCTCAAGACTAATGAGTAGAAGCATCAGCTACTAATGATTCCAGTTTCTGTAGTCTTTACCTTAAAATACTTTTTGTTTTGTTTTGTGCTGAAGAATACCTAGCATGATACATGAAAGGTATTTTTTCTAAGTAAAGAACGTATTATAGAGGAAATGAAAAAAGTCAAGAAAATTGTCTTTATGTGCCTGCTAACAGTAGAAATCTTTAGTGTTGAAATTTCCTAACATACTTCTCCTTCCTTGCATCAGTATTGCAATACATTTGGCTTTGCTAAACAGTAAATATATCCTCAGGAACTTTGCTTCAAACCTTTGAAACATTTTCTCTTCTATTTTTGTCTTTTAGTCCTCGTCTCTTTTTTCTTCCTTCTCTTACCTGAATATAGAAGACACTACCCACTGAAGTCTGGACAACTTTGAGTCAAAGATGACTGAGCAAAGTGGGGATAATAAGAAGGTAGGCTTCCAGAAGGTGAACAGAAGGGGAGAAGAAGAGTAGTAGCTCCTAAACTTAGGAGCATGCTTTAATAAATTATATGCTTATTTTTTAAAAACACCCAAAAATGAAAACAGAAAGTACCTGATTAAACTATTTTTCAATACTAAATACTTTTTTGGCTACTTCAGTCTTCTGTTCAGCAAGAACAAACACATTTTTCTCATTACATGTGTCCTATTAACAATTAGACTTTGAAAATTAATGATATGAGCATCCTCAACCAAAATAATGGGCCCCATGGGTTCCTGTGACATTAAAATTATAAGGGTAGGTCATATTTTGTAGCTTGCTGTTCTTCCTGAGGTATACTGCAGCAAGCTTTTCCGTGCATGACCATCAGTCAACCGATACTTATTGAAGGTCCTTTGGATACAGTATTGCACAGCACGGCATGGAGTAGTAGATTAAGGAGAGCAAAGGTAATTTCTGGGAGGTTTCAAGATACAAGAAATGGTGCACATTCAATCAGGGGTTCTGGAAGCATAGAGGAGGCTCAAGAATCTGATGGGGAAAATAAACAACATTTTGATGTCCATGTAGAGACAAAATGTTACATGTAGGGCATCATAAATGGGTAACATCAATAGACAAGGGATTATTTGCTACAAACTATGAAGTCTGTGGGTGAAATATCTTGCAGTGCAAGAAAGTAAAGGCATAGTTAAATAATGATGGATATGTGTTCAAAACATAGGAGGCAGCTTGAAAGGTCCCCCATTGGTTGAATCTGGGACATTTGAGCATCAAAATAATGGCCATAACAAATTCCAACCCATTAAAAAGAAGAAGAATACATATGTACATATCAATCAAGTAATCAACCAATAAGAAGAAGTGCTCTTTCTTACAGTAAAGTACAGCATTAAATGTAGAAGGAATGATAGAATTGGAAAATCATCATTTGGCAACCATCAAAATGATAATGGAGTCAAGCAAAAATCACCAGTTGTCTCAATCTGCAGGTTGTTATAACAAACATACCATAAACTGTGTAGTTTATAAACAACATAAATTTGAGAAGTCCAAAATTAAGATTCAGTGTTTGCTGTGAGTCTAATTCCTGATTCTTTGATAGCTGCCTTCTTATTGGGTCCTCAATGATGGAATGGGCAGGGTTTCTCTTTAGAGTTTATTTTATAAGGGCATTAATTCCATTCACAAACTCCAATCTCATGATCTAATCACCTGCCAAAGTCTTTACCTCTTAATACCATCACCTTGGTGGTTAGGATTTCAACACAGGAATTTTGATGTGGCATGAAAATTCAGTGTACAGCACCAATGAATGCTGAAACCAGTGAGTGAAAATTTAAGGAGGAATAATAAATTTAGCCAGCCTCAAAGTATCCTTCTGTAATATATTTAAGATTATAAACAAAACAATAGTAAACTGAAAGTGGACAAACCTTAAGGATACCACCTCTACCAAGTGATCAAACTTAACAACAACTATAATAGGAGAAGGTAATACTAAATGCCGCCTGATATGATACCCTGGAAAAATTACATTACCTCAGTGGCATTTTTAAAAATGTATAACCTGAGCCATTCATGAGGAAACAGCAGATATACATTAAGAATCATTAATTAAAAACATGATTAACTTGTGCTCTTAAAAGTCATCATGTTATGAAAGACAAAGACTGGAACTGTCTCAGATTAAAAGAGACTCAAAAGACACAATTGAATGCAAAAGAATTACCTTTTGCTATAAAGCACTTGATTGGGACAAATGCTAGCATCTGAACAAGATCTATGTTTAGCATTGTTTATAGATAACAGTATTATATCAATGATATATTTTAATTTTAATAAATGTACTGCAGTTATGTGAGAGAATATCCCTACCTTAAGGAAATACACCCTGAGGTAGTTAGAGGTAGTTAGTGGTCATGGGGAATTATGTCAGCAACTTATAAGTACTCAAAAATTTATAGGTGATAGAGAAAGCAAATGTAGTAAAATATTAGTTTGGAAATCTATAGAAAGTGTGCTTGACAATATTTTGTACTTTCCTTTCAACTTTTTTGGTAATCTGAAATTATGTCTAAAATAGAAAATTTAAAAATAAGAATAAAATTGAGCAAATTAAGTTATATATATATATATTTGTTCTGGTCATCTATTGCTAAACAACAAAAAACCTAAAACCTCTCAATTTAAAATAACAAACTTTTAAAGTATCTTATGCTTTGGTGGATAGGAATTGGGGCAGGGCTCAGCTGGATGATTCTTCATCTCTCTGAGGTATTGACTGAGATAACTTGGTGCTATCAGCTGGCATCTGTTTTGCCCTGGCTGGAAGGGTACATATTGGCTTCACTCACACAAGAGAGACCTCGGCAGGGATAAGTGACAGACAGAAGAGTCATCTGAAACACATGTAAATAGGGTGGCATACATAGCATCTTAGGGCTCTAAATGGGGGTTTTCAGAGACAAGAAGTAGAAGCCAACAGTTTGTTAGAGCCTGGATCCAGAGAGACTGGTGCATGTCTGCCATGTTTAATTGTTCAAAATAGTAATAGAGCTCACTAAGTTGAGGACAGGAGACATAGACTGCATCCTTCCATAGGAGGAGTGTAAAATAATTTGTGACCATCAATAATCTGCCAAAATAGTTGCTCATAACATAGCTTTGTTTATTCTCTCCATTATTTGGTTTTCCTTTATATTATAGACTTATTATCTCATTTTCATTATTGCTTTTCCTCTGATACTTTTCAGTTTAGTGTGCTGTTTTATCCGAGTCTTCAGAAAGAAATTTAGATTGTCCTCCTTTAGCTCCTTTTTCTAATAGATTTTAGACTTCAAATTTTCACTTAAACTCTGCGTTAGCTGCATCCCACAAGTTTTTATATATGATATCACCATTATCATTCAATTAAAAATATTTTCTAATCTTCACTATAATTTCTCTTTTGACCCCTGAATTTAAAAGTGTTTAATTTCCAGGAGTCAGACATGCCCTAATTATCTTTCAGTTTTTGACTTTTAGCTTAATTTTACTCAAGTTAGAGAAGCTAAAAAAAAACTTCAAGCTCTAAAATTTATTAATATTAGCTATATGATTCAGAATTGAATTACTTTTTAAAGATGCTCCATCTGCAAAAGAATGTTAATTTTGTCATTGTTGGGGAAATAGTCTACATATGTTTATTCACTCGTTTGTTCATTGTATTTGTAAGATATTTCTTATCCTTTGAGACTTTTTTGTTTTCTTTTTAAAAAATCATATTTCATACTTTCTTGGCAGGGGAGATACTATGATCATGAAGGTGGTTTTCCCAGGGCAAGGCTTATCTATTGCACCTCAGAAGTGCTGACTCCTAAAATTTCCCCAAATGTGGGAAACATGACTGCATAATTTGTGGTAGAGGGGGACTGTGTTTACGTTCTCCCCTGGAAAAATAAAGATAAATCAATAAAAAATAATTTTTCAAGAGATGTATTAGTCTTTTATTATGATTAAAGATTTCTCTATTAAAATTTTTAGTTATATCAATTTTTACTGTACATATTTTATATGTACACTATTGGTTAATAAAGATTTGGGATTTATCTTCTCAGGATACTGATCTTTTCATCATTTTGAAAGGTACTTTCCTTAAGCTACTAATACAGATTTTCATAGAGTTAGCATCTTCTAATATCAGTATAGGTAAGTCAAATTTCTCTTGATAAGTAATTGTATGAAAACTTTTGCTTTCAAAACTTTTTTTTGATCTTTCTATTGAAGGTGCTCTCTTATCTCAGCATGTAGTTGTATTCTGACATTCTAGGCCTCACTTGGATTGGTTAGTCAATTTACCGTTAATGTTATTACTCATGTATTTGGGTTAATATCTACCATTTTGTTTGTTGTTTAACTTTATCCATCTATTTTACATTCTTATAACTAACTTTTCTTGTCTTCTTTTAATTCAAATAGCTATTTTACTCTTCATATTTCCTCTATTAACTAGCTAGTGATACTTTTTTTTTTTTTTACTATTCTTCCAGTGGTTACTCTAGGGATTTAATTATAATACTTCACTTAATATAGTCTAATATTAATGTTTGCTTTCTTTTTATTTTGATGTTTCTATATTAGCTTAAACTTTTTGCATTTATAAAGATATGTCTAGCTATAAGAGTATGAGGCACAAATGAGGTGCATGAATGAAGAATATGCATATGTGAGTATGAGGCACAAATGAATATATATGGAGTGCATTATAGAGGGAAGGAAGTCATATTATTTAAAAGAGCAAATGAAATGAGACAGCAAGTCTTGAAGGAGAAATAAAGCAGCAGAAATGTTCCTATTCCTTTGCTTGCCTATAATGTAAACATTTTAATTAATGCTTTCAAGTTCTTATAATATTTGCTTGCTGTATTTTAAATCTCTTAGAACATAAGTTATTTTACATGTGTTTCTCAAAGTATTGTCTGTGACCTACCCACAACACAATCATAAGCATGAGGAAGAGGGGTTGTGCTTGTTAAAAGTGTAAACTCCTGGGCTCTATCCTATGCATATTAAACTATAAATTATGCATGCTTAATTGTGATAACCTCCCAATTGCAAGAATGTATTGCATACTTGTTCCAGTTGTTATTATGTTTTGATTTAACAGTATAAACCAAAACTACTTTTAATGGACAATGTATCTTCATGTCAGGATGCCTGGATTAAAATTCTAGTTTTAACCCCTTACAAGATATGTGACCTTAGGCAAGTTACTTTATAGCTCCACCCTTCAGTTTCTCAAAGTGTTCAATAAATAAAATAACATATGCCTCCTATACTCATTGTGAGGATTAAATTAAACACTAAGTGTGGAGTGCTCAGAATAGGACTTAAAAGCAAGCATTTAAGAAATGTTGTCTTTTATATTTTATTATCATTAATAAAAATGATCGATTCTATTTTAATATCATTGTTCAAAATATTTAAAAAAGCATTAAAAATTAGTGTGTGCCAGAAATGAAAATTAGTTTTCTGAAGTTTTTTTTTCCTTTTTTTAAATCAATGTATATTGTTGTCTTAAGTCTCTGAATTTTCTAAGCATAATGTTAGGGGGAAATCTAGGCAATTGGTTGTTCTAATCAGTTGCATTTTTATTGATCAGTTATACTGAATGTATTGTCCCTTATTTCAGTAAATTCCTATAAATGGTCCATCATTTATTTAATTTCTAGAATGTGCCATCTTCCAGAACACATCTCTTAGAAACATAGGAGAAAGAGAGAACCTGAAAAATCATGCTGTCAGAGTTACTGAGAAATAGTCTGGGTTAACCGTGTATTTGCTTACTATAACAGATGTGAAAATTGTTCTCAGCCCCACATGCAACACTGCTGGATAAGATATCCTCGTTGAGCCTGAACTTGACAGAGTTAAAGGGGTTGGTGCTCAAGGAGCTGTTAAAAAGAGATCTAGCACTTAGACAAAAAGACCTTCCAACCATAGGACACCGCAAAATGATTATTTTTATTCTAGTCTTAGTGCATTTAAAAGAAAATACTTCTCTCACTGTACAATATAGCTGCAGGTAGCTTCAAAATGTTATGTTTGGTTTGACCCAAGTGAATTCCAAGGGACATGAGTGCTATAAATCAGTACACATTCCAAAATTGATAATATGTATGGTCAAATATGTTTGAAAAAAATCTGGGATAAACTAGGTTAACTGGGTTTCTTTATTGCAAAAACATTTTAAGAAAGCTTATTATTTGTCAATGTAAAATGTGAATTTCCAGAAGCTCTGCTTTCCAAATTATTTGATCATCAAGTTAAACTTTTTTCTTCCTGCAGAGACTCTCAGAGAACTTGAATTCTGAATGCATACTGGGTGAGAAAATGAGAATGTGTTTGTTAAAAATGTCAATTCCTAGGATCTATCTTATGCATACTAAGTTAGGAATTATGCATGCTTCATTTGGAAAACATACCGGTTGCAAGAAAATATTGTATACTTATATTTCAGTAAATAAGAAAGCTAGAAAAAGCAAAGGAGGCTTGTTTTTACATCAAAGAGAGAAAAGTTTCATTTTCCTGAATGACTGACTAATGAGAAACTGTTGCAGACTAGAGGAGACTAAGGAAACATAGCTACTAAATATGACATCCTGGACGGTATCTAGGAAGAAAAAAAAAAGCATTAGGAAAATGAGAGAAGTTTGAATAAAGTATGAAGTTTAGTGAATAGTAATATACCAACACTTTTTTTTTTTTTTTTTTAGTTTTGACAGAATGTTCCCACATTGTAAGATGTTAACAATGGAGGAAATCCCATTAGGAGTATATGGGTCCTCTCTGTAAAATCATTCCAATTTTTTGATAAAATTCTATTCTAGAACAATTCTAAAATAAAAAGTTAATTAGAAGAGTAGATTGTTCTCTATTGTGTCCAAATCTGTTGAGACTGGTTAGAATATGGCTCAATCATTTTCACAAATAAGCAAGCCTTGGAAGAAATTATGAGATTCTATAATCTGATACCATTTGAAATCAAATGAAAAAAATGAAGAAGGTTGGTTGTTAAGGAAACTTTTTTTGTGGATCGAGTGGTAATACTTTTGGAATTGAATTCAGGTTTTAAAGATAAGAAGAAGTGGTAAATATAGGTAAATTAAACTGTGTCACAGAATTTCCCCTGCCAGTAAATTAAAAAATTAAGAATAATAATTAAAATATTAAGACTGCTAATAATACATTAGCAACATCCACAAAGAAGGAAAAGGAAACAACTTTTTATTATAAATTCAACAAATGACAGTTAACAGAAAAAATAAAAATTATGGCTTGGTACCAGCTAATACTTTGGCTCCACCCAAAAAGAAAATATAAAAGAAAAAAATTGAATCTAAAAAATCTTGAAACTGTTCATTGATGACACAAAAGTATTATACACAACCCAGTTGTTATTTAAGTCATTGATACAGCAAATATGACATAAATAGCAACCTTAAAGGGGAAGGAATCAGAGAGCGAAGCAATTGTTAAAGACCTCATCTCTTCATCTTCCAAGGAGGCTTATTGATCTATCTTTATGAAATACAGATATGGATTTTGAAAGGTCCTATACCTATTATAGTCTTTCCTAATCTTAGAAGATTTTTTAAAGATTATTTTGATAGAAACAAACATAAATAAATAAACAAAATTATTTTTGACAAAAATTTTTAAAATTTGTATATATTTGTCCTGTACAACATGTTTTCATAAACATGCACAAGACTTGAAATGTGTAACTGGCTAAATTTAGCCAATTAATATATGCATTACCTCACATACTTTTCATTTTATGTGGCCAGATCCTTAAAATCTACTGTCAACAATTTTCAAAACTAAAATACATTATTACTAACTATAGGCCTTAGATGGATTTTTTTTTTGCCTTTTTAAGATAAAAATAATTAATAAACCTTTGGTAATAAAGCATGTATTCCAAGTTTAATAATTCCTCCAGTTGCACTTATTTTTTGTTCTGTTAGATTTAAATAAATTTAATTTAATACTTTTTATCTTTTAAAAACATATTCTATCATTTAATTCTTATAAAATTGCACCTGTCTCACTTTCTCCTTTCCTCTGTTTATAAACATAGAAAATGGAAAGTGTTTCCCAAAAGTAACACTGGTGTATAAACGGAAGGAAATAATGTGGTGGGATTTTGGGTGAATTATCTTCCTCTTTGTGCTTCTCAAATTGTTGGGCTAATTTTAAGATAAGCATGCATCATTTTATCTTTAAAAAAGACTGCTGTTTGTAAAAATATATAATTATAAGGAGAAAAAAACAGAACTATCTTATTTTCTACTTTTTTGTGTCTTTGAAAAAAAGAAAAAAAAGCAGTGAAGTGAGTAAGAAAAGGGTGTTTACAAGTGTGGTTTGAGATGAGAAAAGCAGTTGTCCTTCAGAGGAAGGATTTTGCTAATTGATAAGTGGTGGGTCTCTGTCTGAGAAAGTAGTGCAAGGAACTACTCTCAGGTTAATTAAGCAATAGTTAGAAGCACCATACGGGCTTTTTCTGCCAAAAATAAAATCAATTCTCTGGGAGACCATGGTCAAACAGAAGGAAAGACTTTGGACCATCTGGAAGTCACCTAGAAAAAAGAGAGTAAAAGTTTGTTTGAAATTAAAAAACAAAACAAAATGAACATTAAGCAATCATTGATAAGGGCAAGTTTAATGGTAAACTGTACTTAAAGTTATCAAGAAACAGCAATTGAAATTTATTGCAGGGAGATTTGGAATTTTTATGAATAATTCCAGTAAACCCCAGATTTCTGGGTAATATGAATCATTGGGAAGGACTCTGCTATTTCCAGGCCAACATTAGATGTTTTTAATGATGTAACAAGGTCAATAGATCATAAAGCCTCCATTATCTTACCTTACATTGACCCATTTAATGACTCTGAAATGTATGGGTCAAACTCTATCAAGGATTAAACTAAGATTATTGTGACTTTGCTGCAGTTCTTTTTCTTTTCTTTTCTTTTTTTAGCATGTAAGAGATGTATGTATAGGTTTTTCACCACTCTCATTTCCTTCTCTATTCTCGAAAATCCATTCTTTCTTTGATATCCCCTGTTGAATGATTTGCATTCTTTTCATATATAGAGGAAACTTTAGAAGGTGTCCTTGAATAACCACAGGAAATACATGAATATGACTGCTTAAAGTTCCCTTTCAACAATCTAATAATGACTATTATAGTTTACATCTAACAAAATTGAAGTAAATCTCTGCTAATGGAAGGGCACTTTCAAGACCAAAACTAATTACTCCTAGATCAATCCGTAAGTTTTCGGTGCAAAAATCACTTCCTGGCCAACTACATCTAGTCATTCTCTATATTTCCCTTGATAGGCCCCAAGGCACTATAGAATGTTAGAAGGTTTGAGAAAGTCTCAGAAAAGACATAACTATGGTTTTGTTTAGTCTACACTTGTTTCACCTGGGACCACTTTCCCAATTCTTATTCCCCATACCATTTTAGCAGCAGAATGCACTTTGGAATTTCTTGTTCTAGAATTTTGTATTTTTGTGTTGTTGTTTTGGTTGCAATTACTTTTTACTTATCTATCTGTGTTTTATATTCTTGATGAATGCCTTAGATTTATATTCTGCCTTTCAAAGGAAATCAATTTTCTATGTTGCTAACCTTTGACCATTTTTTTGATTCACTACCAGTATGCAGAGTTTTTGCTTAATCAGGGGTATTCTGCCTCAAGGTTTACTTTGTCTGAACCGATGCTCTTCTCTTATGCAAAGTATTAAATAGTATTTCTAAATTCATATAGTTGTGTCTGTTTTTACAGAGATAGCATTATTTGAATTGCAATGACCAAATCATAGTCTTTTAGAATGTACCAGATATTCCTTTATCACTCAAATATTTGTGAAGCATTTATCACATTGCAGCCACTATGACCAAACAAATATATAAGATCCCATGTTGTTACTGTCTAAAATTGAAGACAGCCAGTAATTATAAATGGATAGAGTATTATAAAAGAGAAGTATGAAGAGTTATAGGGCCATATCGTAACTGATCTATGTTCATCTGAAGGACCACAGCTTTCTATAATGCTTAGGACCACAGCTTTCTATAATGCTTAAGCTGAATCATTCATTTAACAAACATTCATTAAGTACCTACTCTGGCACCATACCAGAATTGGAAGTGCAACATTAAACATGAAACATAATCTCTGCCTTCATGAAATCTCAAGTTTGATGAAAATGGCAGAACATGTAAGCAAATAAAATACAAGAAGTAATATATAGTGAAAAAACAAACAGAAAATCTGCCAAGGCTGGTCAGAGAAGTACCCTCAAAAGAATAAAATCCAAGTTTAGAACTCAAAAATAGAAACTTAAACATTTTTGGCTTTAAAGAAAGTGTGTTTCTGGCAATAGAAGTAGCAAGAGCAAAGACCCTGAGACAGGTAATAACTGGGCCTGCTCTGGGAATTGAGAGTAGACGCACATTATTAGTCTAGTGAGCAATGATGAAGAGAGTTCCATTAAATAAAGTTAGAGAGGATATGTCCTTATGTAGATCCTGGTAAAAGTGTCTGTTTTACTCTAATTGGGAAACTATTGCTAGATCTTAAGAAACATGACTTAATATGCCCTCAGTTTTTAAAGATCACTTTTGTTTCTGCACAAGAAATGGATAGGAGGAAGCTAAGAGCAGAACAAGGAGCCCTGTATGAGGGAGGTGAAAAAATCAGAGACTGAAATAACAGAAAAGTAGATGGAGAGAAAAAGAGAAAAGGCTTCTGCTTTAGTAACTGGGTGGATGGTAGTGCCATTTACTGATCTAGGAGAGACTAGGAGATATGTTTTCTGACAAAGAATTACAATAAATATTGTTTTGAATGTACTAAGTTTGAGATGTTTCTGGCACATCCAAATGCAGATGTCAAGTAAGATCTTGTATTTACAACCTGGTTCTTAGAATAGATATCGAGATTAAGATCCTCAACTAGTATTTTAAGTCATAAAACTTGGTGGAATTACAGAGAGAGAGAGAGAGAGAGAGAGAGAATAACAAGGGGAAAAAAAGGAGCCAAAGACAGTCCTGAGAAAATCTAGCAAGTACATTTTGGGTAGCAAGGAAGAATCAGAAAAGTCAGTCAGTCAATGAGGCAGGAGGAGAGCAGATTATATTTCTACAAGAAATTAGAAAAGAAAGTATTCAAAATAATAGAGTTATATATTATATTAAATATTGCTGAGATATCATGATAAAGCTAGAAAAATTTCCATTTAATTTGGTTACATGGAGGTGTTTGCTTATAATGACATAGGCACATACTTGAAAAATGAGTGTCAATGGTTTAAAACATCCTAATCAACAAGAACATATGTGAAGGTCTGAGGTGGAAAGGAAGAGGCCAAGGCACTAGAGATCTTATATAAGTGAAACATGGGCAAAAAAGAGAGTGACAGAAAAGAGAGAAAAGGTTTTATTAAGTATTGAAGATATAAATGTCAATAGGATACAAGCCTTATCAATATAAATGATATTATAACAAGGAATTAAAAATTAACCATGCAAAACCAGTGTGTTAGAATTAGGTAGGGTGTTCCAGATAGATTGATTTACAAAAGCCCAGAGCTAAAGAGCAGTATGGCATCCTTAGAACACTGAAGTGCTTAGCCAGGCTGAAGTAAAAAGTATGTTGTGAGAGTGTGAGGAGAAATTGTCTACAGAATAGTTAGGATCAGTCAATAATGAGGGGCCATAGATATCATGCTAATTTTGAGCTTATTCTTCAGACTGTGGCAAGACACTGAAGAGCTCCAAGTAGCTGAATGATGTAATGTGATTTATAATGATTAATGTTTTGAAAAAAATAACTCTATTAACAGTGTAAGAAGGAATTGGCAGGGATAAGACTTGAAGCAAGAAACCCAATAAGGGGACGACTGTAGCAGTATACATAGAAATGTTGACTCTCTGAACTAAGATAATGGGTGTGCAAATAAAAGAACAAGGAAAAGACAATTCTCAAGGTCTTAAAGAGGTAGAAGTGAACAAATTTTAAAATATTTTTACATAGAGGATTGTGGAAAGAGGCATTCAAGTTTGTTCCCAATTCTTAGGCTTGGGCAACCAGATGGATCTTGATGCCATTTCACTAAAACGAAAAATGAGTATATCAAATAACAAATAAAGAAAACAAAGAGTTCCATGAGGTCAAAGAGTACATGTAATAGTAGATGAAATAATAGGAGAGGGGAAAATAGAAACTTCTAGTCTGAAAGTGAAATATTGGATTTTGGTGTTTTAAAGTAGTAGTTTTCAGATGTACAGTTGGCAAATATTTTTTTCCATTCTGTGGGCTGTCTCTCTGCTGTCTTAATGGTTTATTGTGCTTTGCAGAAAATTTTCACTTTGAAGAAGTCCCACCTGTCCATCTTATCTCTTATGGGATGGGCATTTGGGGTTTTGATCAGGAATTGGTTGCCTATTCCAATTTCTGCATTTTCTAAGATTCTTATAGTTTGAGGTTTCACACTTAGGTCTTGGGTCCACTCAAAGTTGATTTTTGTTTATGGAGATAGGTAGGGGTCCTATTTCAAACTTCTGCATGTGGTCAGTCAGTTTTCCTAGCACCATTTACTGAATAGGTTTTTCTCTCCCCAGTGATTGTTGGTGGAACCTTTGCTGAAGATAAGTTGGTTGAGAAACTGAGGTTTTGCTTCTGGAATCTCTATCCTGCTCCATTGGTCCATATCCATGTTCTTGTACCAAAATAAAGTTTTTCTGATTATTGTAGCCTAACATACAGGATCTACAAGAAACTCAATCACATCAAAAGGAAAAAAACCCACTCTCATTAAAAACTGGCAAAATATATGAATAGACACTTCTCAAAAGAAGACACACGAGCAACCAACAGATCCATGAAAAAATGCTCAGCCTCACTAATCATCAGAGAAATGCAAATCAAAACCACACTGAGATACCACCTAACTCCAGTCAGGATGGCCATCATTAATATCTCAAAAACAGCAGATGCTAGCGAGGATGTGGAGAAAAGAGAACACTTCTACAAAGTTGGTGGGAGTGTAAATTAGTACAACCTCTGTGGAAAACAGTGTGACAACTTTTAAAAGATCTAAAAATTGACCTTTCATATGACTCAGCATACTTCCTTCTGAGAATATACCTGGAGGAACTCAAATCATTCTACAAAAAAAGATACCTTCACACACGTGTATATTGCAGCATTATTCACAATAGCAAAACATGGAACCAACCATGCTGCCCATCGAGAGTAGACTGGATTAAAAAATGGTACATGGCTGAGCTCGGTGGCTCAGACTGAAATCCCAGCACTTTGGGAGACTGAGGCCAGTGGATTGCCTAAACCCGCAGGTTCAAGATGAGCCTGGACAATTTGGCAAGACCTCATCTCTACAATTAAAAAAAAAAGCTGGGCATGGTGTAATTTTAGCTACTTGAAAGGCTGAGGCAGGAGGATCACTGGAGCCCAGCGGGTTGACACTGGGTTGGCTGTGAGCATGCCACTGTACTCCAGTCTGGGCAATGGAGTGAGACTCCAACTCAAAAAAAAATGTGGTACATATACACAATAGAATATTACACAGTCATAAATAAGGACTAAATTATGGATTTAGCAGCAACTTGGTTGGATTTACAGACTATCATAATCAGTGATCTGACAGAGAATTGAGTACCACGTGTTCTCACTCATAAGCAGACCCTGAGCATTAACCATAATACTATAAGAAAGGGATTGGCAGTAGTGGGACACTGCCAGTGGGGGTGCAGGAACACATACCATCAATAGGGGCACCTTCTCTCAAACCAGGCAAAGCAGGGACCAAAGGGCGGCCCAAACTTTACCTGTATGATGCTCACTTGTCTGCCTTATCTTGAATTTTACTCCACATTTTTAAAATAAAATAAAATAAACATAATCATAATAATAATAAATAAAAATAAAATAGGACTTCTCCCACCATAAAATGGACCAAGATTTGTTATACAAGAATAAAAAGATTGATAAAATAAAAGCAGTCAGATAAATGATTCAAATTTTTTAAGAAGTCACATGTCCAATTGTTCCAAACATATGTTCAAGATGGTTGACAAAATGACTTGAAGCTTTTTAGAGGATAAAGGTGGAAGCAATCAATTACATTGCTCATAGAGTCGTTAAGACACAGACCAAAGAACTGTTCAGCAGAAGCCCAGTTTTCCATAACACTAAGATGGAAGAGAGCTTCTCCTGTGGATTCTACAAAAGAGGACACTGACTTTGGTTTTATAACTGAAGTATGTTTCCCTCGGAGAGTCATATCAAGTGCCTGTTGCTACTTAAACCATTGGATAAACACAACACATCTTTGTGGAATTTTATTTGAAAATTTAGGCGGGTTCGAGACCCGCCCGGGTAGCAAGACCTCATCTCTACAATAAATCAAAAAATCAGCCGGGCGTGGTAGCGCATGCCTGTAATTCCGGCTACTTGGAAGGCTGAGGCGGAAGGATCGCCGGAGCCCAGCAGGTCGAGGCGCCGTGGCCGGGAGTGGCCACTGCAGTCCAGTCTGGGCGACCCAGTGAGACTCCAATTCTAAAAAAAAAAGAAAATTTAGATGAGAATAAGAACCATTTATTGTATTAAAATCAATGCTAGCCAGGCTCGGTGGCTCAGCCTGTAAACCCGCGCCTTTGGGAGGCTGAGTTGAGTGGATTGCCTGAGCCCACGGGTTCGAGACCCGCCTGGGCAGCAAGACCTCATCTCTACAATAAATCAAAAAATCAGCCGGGTGTGGTAGTGCATGCCTGTAATTCGGGCTACTGGGAAGGCTGAGGCGGAAGGATCGCCGGAGCCCAGCAGGTCGAGGCTGCGGTGGACGGGAGCAGCCACTGTACTCCAGTCTGGGCGACAGAGTGAGACTCCAACTCAAAAAAAAAAAAAAAAAAAAAAAAATCAATGCTGATATGAATACAGTAGCAGAAAAAAATTGGTGAGCTTTTAAAAAACATGTTTACATTAGTTTCTACACTTACAATTATTTCCTAAACTGAAAGATATCACTATATTCTCCTATGTCTTTTGAAAGTTATAAATATTCAGCGCTTTTCAAATTTTTATATTATTTTAAAGACTAAGTAGATAAAAGCCTGCTTATTATAAGTTACACAAGAGTGAAACCCCCAAAAAACCAGAATTATCTTTTGGAGGACAGGCAACTTTGAATGCAGGCTTCTCCCTCTAGATAATGTTCTAGGGATCCATTGGTATCAACGTACCAGTTAGCGTTGCTGTGAAAGATGATTTGCAGAAGAAATGTACTGAGGGCAACCTCCTTGGGTCTCCTCCCACTGTGAGAGCTTTTCTGTCACCTTAATAAATCCTACTTTAAGAAAAGAAAGTAAGAGAAGAAATGTACTCAGTTGTGGCAAAGAGGTGACTGGTTCTTCCACCATAGCAACAAACCTACCTGCATTACTCTGAGTGTTCAGCAGTTTTTGACCCCCAAACTCTTGTGCTCCATCTCCCTTATTCACCTGATTTTGCCCCAAGTGAATTTTTCTGTTGTTGTTGTTGTTTGCCCAGATAAAAAAAGGTCCTCAAAGGAAAATGATGTGGAAGAGGTAAGACAAAACACGACAGAAGCACTCAAAGGCATCAAAATTGATGAGTTCAAAATTTCTTTTGAGCCATGGAAAAAGCATATTAATAGGTGTATTACATCACACAGAGAGTACTTTGAAGGTGAAACAAGTTTAAACCTGTAAAAATAAATACACAATTTTTAAAAAATAAATTCTGATTATTGAGGGGTTCCCTGTAGTATATAAATTTTTGTTCTCTCAGTGGAGGTTGATGGTCTAATACTAATAAAAGCAATGCACTAGGAGTAAAAAAACTGAAGAACACTACTCTGTTCTCTGCAGCTCTGACTTGATCCAAAAGCAAATTTTATTAGGGGTTGCATTACTTTCAAAGTGTTATTTATTTTAACAGAATTTTTAATAAGATTAGACAGTAGAGAGTTCAAGGTTATAGTATTTGACATGTATCTGGAGTGCAATTATTTTATATTGCCAGTTAAGAGTTGATTTATGTGCATTGACAATAAAAATTTTAGGTAGAAATTTAGGTTAGCAGAACCTAACACATAAAGAATATGTGCCTGAAAAGACGCTTCAAGGAGATGAGCTGAGGCATAACAGAAAGCTCACTTGAGTGTAAATAATCCCATGAGCAAAGACAAGATATCTTTGGGGAAAAAATTGCAGCTATTATAACTTATAAACAGATGGATAGCCAAGTTTCCAAAGGATACATCAAGATCACAACCATAATCATTGTAAAATGGAGAAAATTTTAAATGGGTGCTATGTCACCTTGTAGACTTGAGAAAAATAACTGCACAAATCCTCTTAAAGATTGTTGACATTTAAATCATTTAACTTTCTGGAACCCTCGAACGTAAACTGACTGCACAATGTATCTGTAAATAATAGGTGAGACGACTTGTTTAATATAATATTTATAAAACCTGGTTTCACTTTTGCAACACTTGAGAAGATTTTCTATATCATAGATCCTTGGCCTCCACCTTACATATCCACTAACTGAGACTCTCCCAGGAGACTGTCTAAATGCTTTATAAGCAATTCCTATGCATCCCAATGTAGGGTACATATCAAGCCTGTTCACTATAAACTAGGTGAAGACTAGATGTTCATTACCAAAAATTATTACCCTCTTCATGCAGTAGCTTATGTTTAGCCATCCTATCTGGCATTAATTAGATAGCACTGCTAAAATTACACCTAATTTATGATAATAAAACAGTGTTCCCAGAATACATGAAGGTGATATTTTTTCTGGTCTGTCTAGTTGGAAAACCAGCAGGTGCCTGTGCCAAGCTCACTGAAAAGAAGTATCAAGTTATTAAAGAACTAGTTGAATAGGTGAGAAGTCAGTACACATTCCAGTTTTATCTGCGGAAATTATTATCTGACTCATCAGGAGACTGTTTCTAAGCACAAGTTACATCAAAAGCTGCTGGCCCACACTGAATTCATTTGGTTAGACTTAAGTGATCCACGGACTTAGAGTCAAAGGCCACAAAAGGATCAATAAAAACTACACAAAATCCAATGTTGTTTCTGACATATTTCTTTCAGAGATGATAAAAACAATAATAGTGCCTAAATCATTCACACCTCTAATAAAATATAGGCTTAAGTTGCTTCAGCTTAACAATTTATTACCATGAAGACTAAGAGGAAGTCCATAGCAGAATCAATAGTGCTTACTAAATTGACATTAAATTTAAATATACTTACACAAAAACCATTAATATTTACAGCCATTAAACTGTGGAAGCAAAGGCACAGCTAACCAAAATCAGGAGACATAATGGAGAAGTGAAAAGTATAGCGAACTTGGTGACACTAATAATCTTGTGAAACAGTTGGGATGAGGAGTGGTCAATGGATTTTTTTCTAAAGTTTGACGCAACAAGAAATAGAGTTTTAACATTAAAAATGTAGCACCAGTAGACAAATGAAAAACTAGGTAATATTTATTAAGATGAAGAGGATTTTATTTTCTTCTTTTATTTTTAGTGAATACATAATAGTTGTACATACTTATGGAATGCAGACTGATATTTTAATGCATGTATACAATGTATAGTGATCAAATCAAGGTAAATTAGCATATTCATAACCACAAATATTTTTAATTTCTTTATGTTGTAAACATTTAAATCCTCTCTAGCTTTTCGAAAATATACACTAAATTGTTGTTAACCATATTCATCCTACACTGCTACATAAAACACTAGAATTTATCCTTCTCATCTAATTGTAACTTTGTATCCATTAATTAACCTCTCCTTATCTTCCTCTCCCCACTGCTCTTCACAGCCTCTAGTGGGACTACAATTCAACTCTCAACTTTTATAAACTTAACAGTGGAGAAGTTTTTATTAAAATAAATCTTCAACTTTCATAATTGTAAGTCAGATAAAGTCTTAACTTTATAAATCAATAAGTAAGTTTAAAACCTAATATTTAAAGACTTGGTGATAATCTGAGTAAGAGTTTAAAATGGAAGATACTTTCTTTTTCTGGAGACAGGACAAGTAGCAGCATGCACTGGTGGGCTGAGGGGATGTGAGGGGAATCGTAGACAGTTATTCTTCATTATAATCTCTTCTGCACTGCTTGATTTTTTTAACCACATGCAGGTGCAGATGCTACTTTGGAACAAAAAAAATTAAAAGAAGAAAAACAAGCTCTGTAAAATTTAGAGTTAAACTTGGATTATAAAGCTAGCAAAATCAAGACTGACAAATGTCAATTCAAAAATCAACTTTCAGTGATCTTCCTTCAAAAAAAATCAGGAAATTTAGTCCTAAAATTTTCCATTCAATCTAAGGCTTCAAGAATAAATGTCTGTATTTGTTTTTTACTGTATAATGTTCATGATATTTTAGTTTGATGAGCTCAAGTATGGCCTCTTTGGAATTTCATTTTCCATGTTGTTTCTCTATTTACTACTAGGATTTTCCTCTGATAATTGAAATTCCTTCTCTAAGTGATGATTTTCTCATCTAAGCATAATCATCTTGACAATAGCAAAAATGAATGACCTAGATGGAGATAAATACCCCTACTGCGGAGGGGATTCCACCTGTTATTCTGTAGCAAATTATTTTGGATGATGCCTTGTATCTGTTGGAATTCCTTTTAATAAGGTTTGGTGAAGAGAAGTTACAAAGTCATACCTAGTGGATTCTATAAAATCCATGCTATTTAGTTACACTAATCTAGGTGAGCTGTTTTCTTATGACCAGACTATACCTATGTATTCTCTTAACACTTGAATGTAACTTAAGAGTCTCAGAAATAAGTCTATTTGTACCATACTAACCTCACTCTGTGATCTCTGTTTGATTTTATACTTCAGTGCAAGTAGAAAAAGAGAGTGTGGGAAAACCATGTTACCAAAACTTAAAAGAAAAAATAAGAAGAAAAAAGCAAGAAAATTATGATAAGATATAATATTTATAAAGATTTTTAAATTAAGGGAACAAGTTACATGTAAAACGTCACACAGATATTTTATTCCTTACTTAAAACAGCAACCACCTTTTCCCTATATATTTGGCTAATGTCATTATCATTAACTAGCCTATGAGAAGCATTATTGATACTCACTTTTCTTTTTTCTTTCTTTCTTTTTTTTTTTTTTTTTTTTGAGTTGGAGTCTCACTCTGTCGCCCAGACTGGAGTGCAGTGGCCGCTCCCGGCCACCGCAGCCTCGACCTGCTGGGCTCCGGCAATCCTTCCACCTCAGCCTTCCAAGTAGTCGAAATTACAGGCATGTGCTACCACGCCTGGCTGATTTTTTGGTTTATTGTAGAGATGAGGTCTCACTGCCCAGGCGGGTCTCGAACCCGTGGGCTCAGGCAATCCACTCACCTCAACCTCCCCAAGTCACGGAATTACAGGCTGAGCCACCGAGCCGGGCTTTATACTCACTTTTCTTAATGCAAACTTAATATTTATTCTACTTGGCTTAACACTGCAAATATTAGTTATGATAAAAATTACAAGTAGGTAATTTTATGTGGAAATGGAGTGTTTCTCAGAGAAGTGGGATCCTTCTTTAACCACTAAGAGTGGATAACACAGTTCATTTATTCATTTATCTGGTACATCTTGGTTACTTCCCCCAAGTTTTGACAATTATGAATAAAACTACTCTAAGCATCTCTGTTTATATTTCTTGTAGACATAAGTTTTCAACTCATTTGTTTAATATCAAGCAGCATGATGATTACTAGATTGTATATAAGAGTATGTAGAGGTCTATAAGAAACCACCAAATTGTCTTCCAAAGTGTCTGTGTTATTTTACACTTTCACCATCAATGAATGAGAGTTCCTGTTGCTCCTCATTCTCACCAGTATTTGATGTTGTCAGTATTGTGAATTTGGGCCTTTCTAATAGTTATATAGTAGTATCTCATTGTTGTTTTAATTTGCATTTCTCTGATGACATACGAGGTAAAGCAACTTTTCATATGCTTTTTGCCATTCATACATCTTTTTTGATGAGGTTTTTGTGCAGGTCTTTGTTCTATTTTTAATTGAATTGTTTATCTTTTTATTGTTGAGTTTTAAGATTTCTTTACATATTTTGGATAACAGTCCTTTAAAAAATGTTTGGTCTGCAAATATTTTTTTTTTCCACTCTGGGGTCTGTCTCCTCTTGACATTGTCTTTCATATAAGTTTCTGATTTTAATAAAGTCTAGCTTATTTTTAAAATATTTATTTATTTGTTTGAGTCAGAGTCTCACTCTGCTGGACTGGAATACAGTGGCATACTCATGGTCACTGACTGCAGCCTCGATATGCTGGGCTCAGGTGATCCTTCTCCCTTAGCCTTTCAAGTAGTTGGAACTACAGGCACATGCCACCACACCTGGCTAATTTTTTTATTTATTGTAGCAATGAGGTCTCACCAAGTTGCCCAGGCTGGTCTCGAACCCATGGGCTCAGGCAATCCTCTCACCTCGGCCTCCTAAAGTGCTGGGATTATAGGCATGAGCCACTGCACTTGGCCACGTCTAGCTTATTAATTATTTCTTTCATGAATCATGACTTTGGTGATAAATCTAAAAAGTCATCGTCATTCTCTAGATTTTCACCTATGTTATCTTTTAGGAGTTTTATAGTTTTCTGTTTTACATTTAGACCTATGATCCATTTAGAGTTAACTTTTGTGAAGGATGTAAGGTTTGTATCCAGATTTATTTTTTTGCATCTGGATATTCAGTTGTCCCAGCACTATTTGTTGAAAAGATATCTTTCCTCCATTGTATTGCCATAGCACCTTTGTCAAAGATTAATTGGATACACTTAGGTTGGTCTATTTCTGGGTTCTCTATTTTGTTCTATTGATCTATTTGTCTTTTCTTTCACTAATACCAAACTGTCTTATTCATTGCAGCTTTATGATAAGTCTTGAAATTGCCTTTGTCAGTACTCTAAATGTGATCATCTCCTTCACTATTATTTTGACTATTCATTGACTTTTGCCTCTCCTTATAAACTTTAGAATCATTTGTAAATGTCCATAAAATAACTTGATGAAGAAACCCTTTATTATCAAGGTTATTTCTAAGCTAAACTTCAAGCTTTCTGTGACTCATATTTTCTCTATATAAAATTTCTTCTTTGAATGAAAAAAGGATTACTTTGGGGAGCCTGATATCAGCCAATGTTTTACAAACAAGCTGCAGATCATTGACTTGATTAAGGATGGTCCTGATTTTCGTTCCAAATAATTTAAAACCCATTAAGGGTGTAGTCCAGGACAAGTATAGGGATAGTGATATTCCCTCCATGCATTCAATCTCTGTTAATTCTTTGAGAACTAGACAGTCTCTGTGCAGACATAAATGTTAGAGAAAGTATATTTTAGATTGCCAAGCTACTGAAAGTATAGCTGTGACAATCAAGGGAATCACTTAAAAGGGAGAGCTGGAGGTCAAGTTTTTGTGTAGAAAAAAGTTAGAAATAAGTGCTACTTCTAAAAAAAAAAAAAAAGAGTCGGAGGAAAGGAGTTTTTCTTCCCGTCACAAGGCAAGGCAATGTCATTTTGTCCTGCTTCCTAGGCAGTCTGTGTAGCCAATGAATTCTGTTAGTTTTTAAGTAGGAAAGTACTTCACCCTTGGACATTTTACTAATTGAACATGTTATAGCAAAGACCATATTAAACATTTCCAAAATCTTTATTTTTTCATAATTAGTCAAATCTATAAACCTATGTTTTGTATCTCACATAAAATGTTCTCTTCCTCAAATATTTCCTGTCTTGGTTCTTTGGAAATTACAGTGATGGGAATTCATGAGACATTATTTCACCTATGCTGAGGAATTAATTTCATGCATGAAGTGGCTGTGCAATATCCCAGCAGGACAGGTCATCACTAATAGTGCAGTTCTGAGTTCTGGAGCAGTGGAGAAGGACAAGGAACTCACTGAAGGTTCCTGGCTTGGGACTGATGCTTTTTAAATAGAGACTGAAAGTGAAGCTTCTGAGCCCACTGGTGTCACTCATGCCTAAGCTTTCCACTTGATGGACAGTTTAATGGGGAAATGAGTAGGTGTGGAAGAAAACTTGGGTTACTATACTTATGCATTTCACACCTATATGGTATAAACGTCTTTGTTGTCTCCTTGGAAAGAAACAAAATTGACAGAGACAGATGGAAACTTCGCCTTCTTTCTCTGAGGAGGCAAATTAATACAATTAAAATGAGCATTGTGCTTACATTGACTGACTTGCTAAATAGGCTAACCTTGATAAAACTCAAAGTATATTTAAAATATGGATAAAAATGTATAGATATTTAATATTAAAGAAAAAACACCTAGTTGGATAAAAAACGTGAAGGGAAAGAATCCTCACTAGATTTTTCAAGTAACAGATTTTCATTTGGAAACACAGATATAACTTAATTTAATAAAGGACAAACACATTGATTCAGAAATATAATAAAGTCCTACAATACGAAGATAATTAAATCAATCACTCAGTAGGAGCTAAAATAAAATGCTTTAAAAAATCTGGTTTCAACATACCAAATAAGGTTTACTGATCAAAAAAATAAAGTCCCACTTATTATTTTAAAACATAAAAATAGCATTTTAGTAAGTGAACAGTTAGTTAATAGGGAAAATGAATTCTAGATTATCAAAGGGGTACCTTAAAGGATAGCATTTAAAAATTCAAGTCTATTTCAAGTGTCAGAAATTTGCTGATATATATAAATGAAATATGTAAAGACTTCTTCCTTTGCTAAATGGGTACATTAAAGATAAATGTCTTGGGTGCTTACATAATTTCTTAAAATGTTCTAAGATATTAGGTATAAAATAGAAAGCTTTAAAACATCAAAGTTAGAAGAATTGGTTAACTTTAGAATTTTTCCTGAAATTTCTTTCTTTACTTTGCTAATCCAGATACTTGAATCTGGCCCATAATCCCATCTATATCTAGATTTCTAATAGTAATTTACAATGGAATCTCATTTGTTAGTTTCCTAAATCTAGAATAAATATCTTGTTTAACAAAAGTATTTTATAATATGCCTGATGTTGCAGGAAGAAATACAATTGAATTTTAGATTAAAAATAAAACAAACACAAAACAAAACTGAAGTGTGATCCTCTCTTAAGTAAATACATTTAGAAACACATTTCCAATTCAGCTTAACTTTCTCTTATTAAACAATATTAAACTACCTTCATGAATTTCTAAAATAATTGCTATTTATACAGTCATATTATATATTGATTGTGTACATAAGATAAATTACTTCTCTCAAAATGATGACCATAAATCTATTTTTAACATACAAGTATGTTGCAATAAGCTTTTTCCTCATTATATATTTACTAAGCAGTAGAACTGTCTAGTACATTTGGGTTTATATATTTGTTTTACTACTTATGAAGACTAAAGGTACCAATGCCAGTGATTAAATAAGCCTTCTTCAGAAAAGCAATTTGTAGGTATATCAAATAAGTAAAATATTGTTTACAAAAGTAGTGTAATTTTGAATAGATTTCAATAAACCACTGGCAGAATTTTTTTCCTTTTTTAAGTGCTTCATGTATTATTACTTCACAACAGGGAAAAAGATGTTCCCAATCAATTTTCCCTGTTCTTTTTCATAATCTCCCAAATGAAGTGTCTATGAAACAAAACTCAATGCTTCTATTGACCCATAAAAGTTTTCTAGGAGGAAGTGAATATATCTTAAATTTATGGTTAAAACAAAGGTTCCATCTGCCCACAAGTATACTAGTAAGGCCATTTTTGTGCCACTGTCTGCTCTCATTGTACTTTCCAGGTCACTGAAAACAGGACAGAAGGCTCTGAGCTATATGCTCTGCTAAGTGGAACTATTTTGTTTACATGCACCAATGCTCCATTCACAGAGAACTACAATGCAATCAGTGCAAGATACATAAATGATAAATTTATTTTATAAAACAAGACTTCTCAGTTTCGAACGTTTAATTTGATCAAATGCTAAGAACTGTATTGCTCAATGATCTTTGTTATGTTTAGTGACCATGAGGGATAGAATTAAGGTGATGCCTTCTCTTTCTCAATTACATATTAGTATTTATTTACATTACTCTTTCATATAGATGGTAATAGTATATTACTCAGTAATGATAAGTTACTTATAATTATTTCATTAAAATTTTGTTCTTGAAAATATGTTAAAATATGGTAAATATGTGCATCATTAGAATAGTAAGAGAATAGTAAGAAAAAACATTTGGTCATACTACTTATGCATATGAAACATGCCTCTCCAAAAAGGCATGAATTCATTCAAGTGCATACAGGTAGTTGTATAAAAAGCTGTCTCATTCTGCAACCAGTGTTCTTTCTATAACACTCCATTGCTTGTCTTGTACAAGTTAGTTGGCTCATGATGAAATGTAATGTTTGCTTTCCTGGAACTCTAATCTCGATATTGAAGTCACATTTTCATGCAAACTGATATATTTTAAGAAGAAATGAACTAATAAATAGAGTCAGTTTAAGTTAAATGTACATGTTTCTATAGGTTGCATTTTGAGAGTCATTGTAGCAGGAGCTCACATTTCAAAATTGTCTTCTTCATGTCTGTTATGGCATATGAGTATGCCATCATTACTGTCACTTTAAAGATGAAGGCATTATCAAAAACAGTTCTAGTTAATATGCAAATTTGTTTATCTCCCCCACTCTCCCCATTGCAGAAAATACCTTGGAATATGGTATCCAGATGGAACCCATTACATAGCATCAAGAGTGAAGCAGAAAAATTCTAATCTTGGAACGTGATGTTCATGGAGCTTAAACACAGGTTGGTAACCACAGTCAGAGAGGAGGAGCAGGAAGAAAGGAAGGTCATAATTCAGTTCGTAGAATAAGGCACTGCATACCCAAGATTGGTTGACATGAAAAGGAAATCACAAAATGTCAAAAAAAAAAAACCATCTACCTTACACGTTGCCTGGAGCCATCAGTACTGTTACACATATTTTAAAATTTCATTTCCTGAAAACACGAGTCCTTCAAATTGTGTTTCAGTGTTGTATATCCTGCTATATTGAGGGGTGGTTTTTAGTTCAAACCTTTCATACATTACCATTCCCAACTTGCTGGTGTTGCAAAGATTTAAAAAGCAAGGTTTTTAGACCTAAATATTTTTCTTTAGCATTGTAATTCTTGATCACATTTGTGGTGAACTATCTTTAAAATGCCTCCACATTTAGAACCTCTTATAGGTAATCCCATCTTTATCTCTCATATCCTGATTTCCATTGATATTTCACCAATAGGCCAGAGACTGTAACATGGATGCTGCCACATGAAGGTGAAGGCAAGATTATCCTCTTCTGTTTCCAAGATATTAAGGAAGAACAGGGACAAAGCAAAAAGAGACAGGAAGTAATATGCACGGTTATGAAGAAGGAGGACGATAGTTTAGCTCCCTTGCACTGCTCCTGGTTTGCTTATGCTGAGAACAGGACCTAGAAGGCCTCTGGACTTCCCAAAGAAACAGCTGAAAGCAGCTGCAGTGTGAGCCAGCAACTGTGGACCGTGCTAGGCCAAGGGCAGGGTGGAGAACACGGCAGAGACTCAGTGGATGCAAGGCAATGATGAGCGCTAACTCCGACCAGGGAAGGCCATACCAGATATACATATTGATCCACAAGTTCAGTCTGAGTGCCAGCAGGTTGATGAGAGCACAAATAGAGGAGGTATATTTTCATAGTTCAGAAAGACTAGAGGATCCATGGGGATTACTTGCCTTCCCCTGCTGTACTAAAGAAACTGTCAGAGCCCCAAACTGCTTATGGATGAATAAGTGCAAAGAAATAGAGACTTGTGAAAGATGGAGCCATTATACGAATTAAATCAAGTGAAAAACTAAAGGGACCACCTAAGTGATTATTCAGACCAAATTGTAAACTGAATTGGACTATATGTATTTTATTTTCATTTTCTTTCTATCCAGATCATTTATAGGAGTAAGGTGTGAGTAATTTTGCAATGCTGCCATATACACACACAGTTGGATTGGCTGTAGAGTCTATCCATATTATTTAATAAAGAAAAATAGTTATTACACTAATTTTTTATCTTGTCTCTCAGTGCAACCCGAGAATGACTATATTCCTAAAAGAAGGCAAGGAATGCAGGTAAAGTATATTTAATTACACCTATTTAAATTGCTTTTGTTACATAAACTTTAAAATGGATATTTAGGAGAATATTCTACATAGAAATGCTATAGATCAGGGGTTCTCAACTTTTAGTTCACAGAACCCTTAGAGTCTCTGTAATTTTTTTAAACAAACCTCTGAACCCAAACAAAACAAAGAAACAAAACAACAATAAAAAAATTTAAGTTCCTTTGATTAAAAAATTACAACACATGACCTATTACATTTTTATGCCCTAATAAAATCATTGTTATTTGGAAAATAGGGAACAGAAATTTAAAATTATTTTAATTTTATCCTTAAGTACAATTTCTTACTAATAGTATGTGTATGCCTGAATGAGTGTTGCACAATTTTTCAAACCATTCAATTATGTTGATCACAAGTCTCTTTCTTTTTCTGATCCATATTGATTCTTGCATAGTACTTGTTTTTAATCACAGCAAGAAAAACTGATGAAAACTCAACTTTCCAAAGATATCACGTCAATTATAGAATTTAGTGCAATCTAATGTAGAAATGATAAAATACCTTAAGCTAGTTTTCATGTGCTATCCAGTAGATGCTGGATATTGCTGTTTCCATTAAAACACTAGTATGTCCTACGGTGGCCCCATGAGTTTGCTATGGTGCTCCAGAACACCTGTGTGCATCGTCCAAGAACCTCAAGTACAGAAGTCATGTTCTTTGAGACCAGTGATATATATTGGATAGGAATGATAGGATTAATATTATTTGCAACATCTTTGGAACAATATTTCTCATTTAGTAAGTACCTAATACATCTTACCTATTATAATTACTAGTGTTAAGTAAGATTGTCCCTGTTGGGAACAAACACATTCTAGTGACCAAGTACAGTCTTGAATTTTGTGTCATCCTATTTACTGAGAGGTATTTTTAATTGTTCCCTATTCAATGGTTCCATAATACTTTGTTTACATCTCTTGTAGTAGTCATATGTTATTGCAATTTGTTTATGTCTGATATTATCTGCAAACAGTTCAAGGGCAAATAATACTTATTCATTTGACATCCCAAAGTCTTACACTTTGCATAACAAAAAATGTGTCAGTAACATGTATGAATAAATTATCAAATGCAGAATAGTAATCCTCAGTGGCACTGAGCCCTGAGTCATATTCTAATGACATACTATCAACGACTACTTGAAGTTGTGGAGGATTTTTTTCTTGAAGAATTTTGATATTTGTGTTACCAGACCTGATTTATTGAGACTAGCCAATCGAAAGAAAATCATACCCAGAGGAATGATTTAAGCTTCTATATTTGTAACATTTGATTTTTTCCAGACCTCTAAAGAAATCAATATGGTTATCAGGGTGATCTTTACATGATCATGTCAAGCATTAGATCCTTACAAATCTGAGTATTAAGAATTTAATAAAATATAAACCAAGCTTCAGAGAATGTGATAACCTGACTCAATTTGTTTCTTCAATAAAATATATACTTACTATATAGTATAGCTGAAAATAGTTGTTTTCCAAACAAGATCAAGGAATTTAACTGAGGATTTTTATTCCAGACATGCTTTAAATGTGTAAGTTTTTCTCAGGCACTTTTAAGTGAAGTGCCTTCAATGTTCAACTAAACTGAGTTTAACATTATTGAGAATAATTATTTATTGGTTTATTATGTAATAATAAAACATTTTTGAGTAGTTTAAGAATAAAAGGCTAAATACTGTTCAATTTATTTAATCCTGAATTGTAGAAAATCTGTATATGAAGTAAACCAAAACAAGTTGTTTCTCTTTAGGCAAATAAATCTGCTGCAAAATTTCTAGGAAGATTTTAAGATTATTTTCAAATGTACATGGTGATACAGCAAAGCACTAAACTAAACAATTCTAATTTTCAAGTGAAATAATGGTCTTGGCCCTTATTCCTGAGTGCAGTGTTGTCACCAAGTTTACCAATAAAACACTGACACAATGAAGGGACATGGGGAAAAGACTTGTAGAAATGAACGTTAACATCTCTACTTAATTTTAGACTTGCACAAAGGGTACATTTAGAAAATGTGTTGATGAAAAATATGAAGAACAACAAAAAAAAATAATGGGAATTAGAAAATAAACTTTCCCAGTAGAACCTAAGTCCTAGCTATAGATTAGAATTTTTTTTTTTTTTTTTTTTTGAGTTGGAGTCTCACTCTATCACCCAGACTGGAGTGCAGTGACCACTCCGGACCACCACAGCCTTGACCTGCTGGGCTCCAGCTATCCTTCCACCTCAGCCTTCCAAGTAGCTGGAACTATAGGCGCACGCTGCCACGCCCAGCTGATTTTTTGATTTATTGTAGAGATGCGGTCTCGCCAAGTTGCCCAGGTGGGTCTCGAACCCGCGGGTTCACGCAATTCACTCACCTTGGCCTCCCAAAGCGTGGGATTACAGGCTGAGCCTCCGAGCCCTGCCTAGATTAGAATTTAATAGCATATATCCTGTTTTATATCCCTAATAACATCAATAAGGCTTATTTAAAGAATTTCCATTTTTCATGGAAATATGATTTTAATTACAAACCATAGTGTGGGAGTTATTTTACTGTCTCCTTTAACTCTCAACTATGTCCAAATAAGAGTAAATAACATAATCATGTTTTGTTTCTGGGCAACAGAAACTGAAAATTTTACAGTAGTAAATAGCTAAGCATTGTCTTTATATCCTAGCGAATGAATAAAACATTAAATTCAAGAGAATGCCTTAAATAGACAAAGTATAACAATAAAAGTGATTCTGTGGGGGTACGTTCTTATTCTGATTTAATATACCATTATGAAAAAAACAATTTTCTAAACATTTTTGAAAAATCTACTTTTTTAGAGACTTCTGTATTTGATATTGTTTTTAAAACATTCTAGTTGTAAAAATATATGTTCTGCTTTAAAAATTTTTAGATTAATATATAAATATAAGTAGAATTGTAATATTAATTGAATCAGTAAGTATATGATTAAAAATTGATAATTTGGATAGGGTGAATGCCTTTATATTCTCTGGAAAATGAATTATGTTATTTATAACTACTATAATATATCAATATCACAAATCAAATAATTCATTCATATTGTAGCAGATAATACTGTTAGTTACTTTGTTTCTTGTCTTACATTTTAAAAGTCTTAGACTTTTATAAAAACAAAATTCAAAATGTAATTAATCCTCTAGAAAGTCTCAGCTGTTGATTGGATATGCAGACTATTCATTAATCTTGAATCATTTGATTGTGAAGTGACTGAACTATAAAAATACCCAGGGTGAAAGGCTCATTATTTTCCTTGTCCTTGGAGATACTTTCATTATAAAGCTAACAGCCTAGACTGAGCTGGAAGTAGGACTGAGCTAGATTAATTATGAAAAAACTGTGAAAGCCACAGAACCCCTTGACTTCTACTGACTGGAGAAAGTGCTTCAAATCTCACAATCACACAACCTTTACAAGTCACCATAGAAAAAAAACTGATCTTCTAACCTGATGATACCTGGGATCTGATAGTCATTTTCCAGCTACTTCCAAACTCAAGGAACCTGCCAACTACAGTTATTCATTTCCAGGGCAGAATAAAAAGCAAACAAACGAAATATCTTTGACATGAATAATGGGGATGTACTTTAACTCACAAACTTTGTGGTTACTATGGTCTCAACAGAATGAGAGTAGTATAAGTAATTTTGATAGCTTCATCATGCTAAATCCCTCCCAGCAAATACTTTTAGTAGAGTGGTACATCATACTTATGACAAGGTTTCTGCTCTGAAGCTATAGTTCCATTACCAATTCAGAAGAAAACCATGTTTAATGTTAGCTATGTCCATCTCACTGGATTTCTTTCTCTTTGCCTTGTTTTAAGACACACATCCTGCTGAATTTAAAATGTTTTCTACATGCTTATAAAAATCACCATGTTATAAAGTGACAAATTTTTACTAAAGAGAAGAAAAATGAATATCATGTCAGTTACTGTACATCATTCTTTTTAAGAAAATCACTAATCTGAAGAGATGCTATAAACATTGAGGTTACTATTACCTCTTATTAGAAAAATTCACCCTCTCAGTCAAAAATATTCTTTAAATACCATAAAATACCTGAATAATGAGCATAATCTAAAATTAGAGACAGTTTTGTGGAGCAGATGACATGAGATATTTCTTGGAAGATGGGTAGGATTTTGACAGGTGGAGATACAGAGGAAGAATATTCTGGGCTAAGAAGCTGACATGGAAAAATAAAGGGTTTGTTCAAAAAATGACAAGTGCATTAGTATAGATGAAATACAGTACATTTGGAGTAGTGAAAAAACAGGAAAAATATATAAGATTTTACAATTATATTGAGACCAGACTCTAGAAAGTTTTGAAATCTAGCATAAGGTATTTGAACTTTGTTCAACAGATAGTAAGGAGAAAATATATCTAAAATATTCATTTAAATTATATTTTAAACAAGTTCCTATAAGGGTTCAGTATAAGAAATGAATATACATTAGATTAAGTGACTTATCTTAAAATAAATATAAATAAATTAAATATTCCTCAATTTTTCAAACATTCTTTACAATTTTTATATAAATATTTTTGATATAAGAGCATCTGTAACAATTTGGAACATATGCTCACTATAAATAGTGTTTGTTAAGATATTTCAAGATGAAATATTTAATTACCATGTGTTAAATAGTGTCAATCTGCACTGAAAATAGCCAAGGCTAAAATAATCACTAACAGCATTGTAATTGATTTGTGAGCCTCCTTTCCTTCACTAAGCCAACTCAAAACATTTTGACGTACTCTTTAATTACTTAAATTTGTTAAAAATTTATTTAAATTTCAATAGTTGGTTGCTTTTCTAGAGGGAAAATCCTTTTAAAAGCACTTCAGTGCTCTTGTTTATGCTAATCTAAAAAAAGTACAAAAAGACAAAATCATTTTAAAATACATAATTTTAAATATATATACATGCACTATTTCATGAATTTATGATAGAATATCTTTGAGATATCTATGACAAAATTTATAAATTTATGAAAGAATAGCTCTGTGGTATTATATATACATATATATGTAGATATAATTATGTATATGTGTTTATGATGTAGGATCAGACAGCAAGCTTTACTATAAATAGCCTAATTGGTCGTCTGAATTTCTATGTAGTAATGAACTCCCAAGCATGCATAAAGCTCCCTGTTTCTCTATTTCTTCAACTTTTGTTATTATATACCTTCCTACTACATTCCAATCCTGCCAACCTATTTGTCTTGTGCAGAAGATAGATGACTCTTGGGAAATGAAAGTGCAGACTGTCATAAATACATTCAGGTGGTAGTGACTCAAATTGCAGCTGCAATTCCAGATGTGCTTCATTGGTTTAGCAAATCAATACAACCTCTGACACCTAGTATGCAACTATTGATCTGAAAAAGGATTTTTTCTTTTATATTTGTTCTGATAGCTTGTGAAGGACATTAGAGAGAAATATCTTTCAGTTGGCAAGGACAGTAATACACCTTTACTGTCTTACCTCAGAAGTACACGACGGCAACACAAAAAACTCTGGAATTATCTTTTGGAGGGTGGGTCCTTGTAGTACACTTGGAATTTGTTTCTCCCGATCAAAGTCTACCAAAGTCTTTATCTGGAAGTTCTGAGAAGGTTGCATCATTATTAGCAGAAGAAACAACTTGAGTTGTTGCAAACAGGTGACTGGTTCTTTCACCATGACGATGCACCGGCCACACCTCACTGAGTTCAGCATTTTTTCACCAAAAAAGCCTTGATCCCCCGTGTTCCCCTCCGCATTCACCTGATCTTGCCCTAAGTGACCTTTTGTTGTTGTTGTTTCCTCAGAAGAAACAAGTCCTCAAAGGAAAACGTTTTGTCAACTTGCAAGAGGTGAAGTAAACAAAACAAAACAAAACAAAACAAGGCAGAAGCAATAAAAAGTATCAAAACTAACAAGTTCAAAGGTTGTTTGGGCAGTGGAAAAAGCATCTCAATAGGTGTATTGCATGAAACGGAGAGTACTTTGAAGATGACTGAAGTTTAAGAGTAAATACACAAGCTTTTATAAATAAGTTTTGTTTTGTTTGTGTGATTCTTCCCTTGTATTAACTTTCCAGCTTTGCCACAATTTAGTCCACATGAAAGGAATTGATCATTATTTCTTTCCTTTACTTTTTTTTTTATCATACTGGTATACAACATTGGTGACATTATGATTATTTATTCTAGTCATCAGGAATAACAACTACTATACATACAAGACCCTTGCTGGCCAAAGGATAAGAACGAAACTCACAATAGTTCAGGAGCAATCTATCTCCATGACAGTGGAATTAATAATAACAAAGATAATATCAAAATTGCAAAAATATTTGAAAAGAAAGAGTAGATCACTCATAAACAAACAAATTAGATTGATATCAGATTTCTCAACAGCACCACCATAGGCAAAGAAGATAGGAGGATAGTGTATTTAAAATATTTAAGGAAAAAAACCCTTTATGTCCAAAGATATAAAAGGGATGTAGATATTTTGCCACATGCAGAGTGTCACTGAAAACACTCTTGTCAGAAGAAATAAAATTATTAACAATGATTAAAAAATCAAGGTAGCAAGTACCCAAAGAGAAAGTGTATATATTAGGTGATTAGTAATATTTGTTGAATTAGTTTTTAAAAGTGTATATGAATATGCTAGGTCCATAATTGAATATGATTCATTTATCCTTGGGTTATTTTATGACTATTTTAATTATTGTTATATCATGTGTTAGTAACATGAATTTGTAATATACTTTATCCTTTTGCTTTACTTTAAGAATCTGATGGCTAACTTCCCTTTCAAATAATGGTGGAAAAACTGATATTTGATTTACTCTGTGCATATACATTCTATATAACCATAAACTTGACAAAAATATACAAAGCAATATTTTCTAGATGTTGCATGATAGGCAGCGCAGAACTTGGGAAAATGCAAAAGGCAAGTAGAGGTAAACACCGTAATCACTCAGGCTCTCTTCCCAGAGAAACTTTGCTTACCTTGGCTGAGAAATATAGAGCCAAACAGGAAACCAGTCTTCCTGAACTAAGGCAGATATTGGGATTCAAAACTCCTAAGGGAGGCGAAGTTTCAGAACAGAGTATCATAAAGGGGAAGGAGACACAGGTGTGGGTTTCAGAAGTCATAGACATTACTCCTGAGTCTTTTTTGTTTGTTTCAAATCGCAAGATTTGCTTTATTTGTATTTTTTAAATTTATTTTTATTTATTTTAAAGATGTGGGGTACAATTCAGGATTAGGTAGATAAGAGGTTATCATACAGGTTAAGTTTGGGTCTCCCTTTGGTCCCCACTTTACTGGTTTGAGATCAGGCACCTTTATTGATGTTATGTGCCCCACACCTCCTGGCAACATTCTGTTATTGCCAAACCCTTTCTTGTAGACAGAAAAAAAAAAAGCGGTACATATAGTTCTCAGTCTTTAATCTCCACATTGTATACATGCAGAAAAATATTTCAAAAGGCTTAACAGAAATAAGCTATTGCATGACTGAGAAGTAAAAAGAGAAAACACTAGAAATTTTGCAATAGTGAGATATATTGAAGTTCTGACTGAGTCAGAATAAAGAGATCCCATTGAACTCCTGCAGCAATCAATGCAACTGTGGAAGTGGTAAGACAAAAGAGTAAAGATTATGTACAATAAATAGGACTAACCTCTAAGATAAAGACAAAACAGAAATAAGCCTGCTTAAATAAAACATAAGTCTAAGACTGACAGATTCAAGAAGGTCTAGTAAATTAGCTGCCTAGCAGACCCAAAGTGCAATACTCTTAAAAAGAAAGTGACAAGTGTCACTGCAATGTCTATCATACAATGTAAAGTCTGAAACACATACATAACATACGTATATGAAATTTATACAATCTAGTCTAAAAATCTAAAGTTTAAAGTCTAAAATATATACAATATAAAACACATGCATAGAAGCAGAAAATATATTTAGATAAAAAAGCAATGTAAATAAATCTTGAGGTAATACAGATGTAATTATCATTTAAAGGATTTTAAAGTTGCTACTATAAATATGCTTAAGAATATAAAGAAGTGGGTGGACAGAATAAATGAACAGATGAGAACTTTCAGAAGGTAAACTTAAAATATTTTAAAATAACCATATATTTTTATGGTTAGAGGCTTTTCCAATGTGCTTCATTGACTTGGAACAAGCAAAATAATGTGGGGAGATTCACACTGTGAACCTTAATTCAAGAAGGAACATGGAAATTCACCAGAAACATGAAGGACACTTCAGATCTTGGGGAAGAGGTGGTGGGCAGGCAACCTAGCATGTGATGTCTGGCTGAGAACTGTGAGTAAAGGCCCAGCGCAGAAGAGAGAAAGAGCATGTGCCTCTGTAATCAATCCTTCTGCTGGGAAAATCTGCAACCCATTCCACAGGAGAGCACCTTGTCTCTCCCAAGCCCTGGAGCTCGGAGGCTGTGAGAATAGGCACTGGGAAATGCCCCGGGCATTTTCCCAGACCCAGGACCAATAGGAGGATGCCATTCTCAATCCTGTCTTACATCAAACTGGGCAGGATTTGGCATTCAAGCAGCAGCGGCTGCTGCCATCAGCATTAGAGTGTAACGGGTCAAAGATTGAAGTGCTGGTCTGGAGCAGAAGGACCCCCATAACCACAATTAGGTGGTGAATATGGAGCAAGCTCTAGCTGTAAGGGCTGGAGTTGGGATCTCTCACTTAATGGAACTGGAGCAGGGAATATTTGCCAGAGTTGCAGTTTTGCACAGGTGCCAAGATGTGTGGACAGAGATAACTTTAAGATCTAAAGCCAATCTGCATGTAGCTTTACTGAGTGCCCCCGCTCACTCCCTTGTCGAGACAGGGAAATGAGCCCTGTAGGTTCTGAGAACTGAGGAGGCAAGGCCCACATCTGCTTGCCTGACCTAAGAAATTTGGGCAGTCCCTCCATTTCTATACAAGGAACTTGACATAGCACGGTTTTTCTTTTGCCCACACACGTCTCCAGGCATTTGGCAATTGTCCCCTTGACTCCTGTTGGAGCTGGTACTTGCACTTACCATTGGAGGACCCAATCACAGGCTCGCCTGCTCCAGCTCTATCTAACTTCAACCCCCTTCCTCCTGAGGTTGAGCATGCAACCCAAACCACTGTGTGTCCCACAGCTCATCTCATTACCTGGAACACTGAAGAGCATCTCCTACTAAAAAGAAAGATCAAACATAAGATGGGAGAGCACCCCCCCAAAAAATACAAAGTTAGTTTTTGCCGGACTCGGTGGCTCAGACTGTAATCCTGCACCTTTGGGAGGCTGAGGTGAGTGGATTGCCTGAGCCTGCGGGTTCGAGACCCGCCTGGGCAACTTGGCGAAATCTCATCTGTACAATAAATAAAAAATTAGCCGGGTGTGGTGGTGTGTGCCTGTAGTTCGAGCTACTGGAAGGCTGAGGCAGAAGGATCGCTGGAGTCCAGAAGGTCAAGGCTGCAGTGGCCAGGAGCGATCACTGCACTCCAGTCTGGGTGACAGAGTGAGACTCCAACTCAAAAAAAAAAATGTATTTTTTGGAGGTCAGGACCTTTGCCCCCTGCTAGGTAAGTGTTCTAGGAACCTGTAGGCATCAGTGTACCAGCTAGTGTTGTTGGAAGAGGGTGGTTCATCTTCAGTGAATTTTTTGTTGGAGAGTCTTTCAAAGCATTTGCCCATTTCATGATGGGTGATTTATGAACACCTATGCCCACACTGTGCTGAGTGTTCACCAGTTTTTGACCAAAAAACAGCTTGATTTCCCCAAGCCCCCACTCTTCTGATTCACCTGATCTTGCCCTTAGTTACTTTTTTTTGTTTATCCAGATGAAAAAAGTCCTCAAAGGGAAATGTTTTTGCCTATGTGGAGGAGAAGAAAAGGGGGGAAAAATGGCAGAAGTGCTAAAAAGGCATCAAAATTGAATTTAAAAAATATTTCTGAGCAGTGGAAAATCATCTAGTTAGGTGTATTGCATCAAATGGAGAATGCTTTGAAGGTGACTGAAGTTTAAAAGTGTAAGAATAAATACACAATTGCTTACAAATAAGTTCCATTTTTTTGTGGGGGCACCCCCTCTAAACCCTACTCTATCACGACAACTGGCTCTAAACTGCATGTGCAGCTTCTTGGCCTAAAAGTTGTCCTGCACAACCCAATACAGAACCTACAGACACAAGTGCAAGCACTTGGAAACAAGATACGTGTTTCATGACCTCTGCAATCCTGGCATCTCAGGATTTCGTGAGCTTGATCACATGCCTGGTACAATATTACTACAACCAGCATTTGAGAAATCCACTACAATAAGATTAGCTGTAAACAAAGAATTCATTCAGAGTATTCACCACCAAATGCACCCAGAAGCAAAGCCAAACGGCTCTACTCAACATATGCTATATTAAAAATTCCATCCAAGCCAAGCTCGGTGGCTCAGCCTGTAATCCTAGCGCTTTGGGAAGCCGAGGTGAGTGGATTGCCTGAGCCCACGGGTTCGAGACCCATCTGGGCAACTTGGCGAGACCTCGTCTCTACAATAAAGTCAAAAAAATTAGCTGGGCGTGGTAGTGCATGCCTGTAGTTCCAGATACTTGGAAGGCTGAGGAGAAATGATTGCCAGAGCACAGCAGGTCGAGGCTGCGGTGGCCAGGAGTGGCCAATGCACTCCAGTCTGGGTGACAGAGTAAGAATCCAACTCAAAAAAAAAAAAAAAAAAAAAATTCCATCCAAAGGAAAGTAAATTCAAAAATTAAAAAATGACAATTTCTTAGGATGAGATGCATCAGCATAAAAATACTGTATGTATTTAAAAAACAGGGTTGATGACTCTCAAAAGATCATACTACTTCTCTAGGAATGGATCCTGACTAAAATAATTTTTCTGAAAATATTTTGAAGTATTTATTTAAAGAATCTAAATGTGATATAAGAGAAATTTGAAAATCAATACCAAAAAAAAAAAAAATCAAAAAATCACTTCAGGACATGAATGAGAAATTTACCAAGGAAATAGTTATCTCAAAAAAATAAATAAATAAAAGAAGAACTTTCAGAGATAGAAAATTAATTGAAAAAATTACTGAATATAATTGAAAGCATCATCAATATTCTAGACCAAGAAGAAAAAGAATCTCAGAACTTGAAGACAGGTCTTTTGAATAAATCTAGTCAAAAGAAAAATAAAGTATCTGAACTTATGAATCATTGATATTGCCAAGGGAGAATGAAAAACAAAAGCTTAAAAAACTATAGTTGTTTCATGTTTTTAAAATCCATTTTGCCAATCTGTATCTTTTAAGTGGAGCATTTAATCCTTTTTTGTTTAGGATTAATATTGACATGTGAAGTTTTGCTCTTGTCATAATGTTACTTGTTAGCTAGCGTTTTGTCAGTTTTTTGTTTCTCCCCCCTGCTGCCCCCATCTGTTTGTTCTTGTGATTTGGAGGAATTCTACTGTTTTGCCATTTGATTTCTGTTTTTCTCCCTCCTATGTGTAATTGTTTTATAAGTCCTGTGAGTTTTATACTTTCATATGTTTTCATGATAGTGAACATCAACCTTTTATTTCCATATTTAGAAAACATGAACCAACTTTATACTGCTTATAAGAAACTCAACTTACTGGTGAAGAAATCTATAGATTGAAGACAAAAAGTGTGGAAAAAGGTAGTCCATGCAAACAGAAACCTAAAGTGAGCTGGAGTAGCTATACTTTTATCAGATAAATCAGACTTTAAATGAAAAACAGAAAAAAAATGAATACACAAAAAAGGCCATTGTATAGATATAATGGTAAAGGGATCAATTCAACAAGCATATAACTATCTTAAATATACAAGGGGAGACTTTAAAAATTGAATTTATTTATAAAAAATTGTGTATTTATTCTTACATGTTTAAATTTAGTCACCTTCAAAGTACTCTCTGTTTGATGCAGTACTCTTCTCAAGATGCTTTTTCCACTGCTTTAAACAGTTTTGAACTCATTCATTTTGATGCCTTTTACTGCTTCTGCTGTTTTTTGTTTCACCTCTTCCACATCAGCAAAATGTTTTCCTTTGATGAATTTTTCATCTGGGGAAACAAACAAAAAACAATTACTTGGGGCGAGATCAGATGAATATGGAGAATGGGGCATGGGCATCTTGTCATTTTGGGTCAAAAACTGCTTAACACTCTGCTGTAGTGTAGGCAGGTGTACTCATAAGGCACTTATCATGAAATGGGTAAATGCATTGAAAGACTCTCCCAAAACATAGTCACTGAGGCTGAACACAGCCTCTCACAACAACACTAGCTGGTACATTGACACTGACGGGTTCCTAGAACACTTACCTAACAGGGAAGCCTGTACCACAAGGGGCCTGCCTTCTAAAAAATAATTCTGACTTTTTGGGGTCCCCCCTTTGTATATGCACCCAACACTGGAGCATCTGGGTTTATAAAACAAAGATGACTAGATTTAAGGAAAGAGACAACAATACAATAATAGTAGGGGAATTCAACACCTCACTGACAACACTAGATAAATTATCAAGACAGAAGCTCAGCAAAGAAATACTGGGCTTAAATTGGACTTTACACTGAGATACCACCTAACTCCAGTCAGAATGGCAATTATCAATAACTCAAAAAAAAACAGATGCTGGAGAGGATGCAGTGAAAAGGGAACACTACTACACTGTTGATGGGAGTATAAACAAATGCAACCTCTGTTGAAAGCAGTGTGGTGATTCCTAAAAGCTCTAAATATCATCCTCCCATTTGACCCCGCAATCCCCCTACTGGTAATATACCCAGAAGAACTCTGGTTACTCTATAAAAAAAATACCTGCACATGTATGTTTATCGTAGCATTGTTCACAATAGCAAGAACCTGGAACCAACCATGCTGTCCATCAAAAGAGGACTGGATTAAAAAAATGTGGTACATATACACAATGGAATACTGCACAGCCATAAAAAAGAACAAAACCATGAATTTTGTAGCAACCTGGATGGAACTAGAGTCTATAATATTGAGTGATCTCTCACAGAAACAGAGATCGGAGTATCACCTGTTTTTGCTCATATAGTGGACCTTGAACATATATCATAACACTATAAGAAAAGAATTGACAGTGGTGGGAAACTATGGGGGGAGGTTGGGAGGGGAAGGGAGATGAGATTAATGGTAGTCAATATCTGTCTGGGGACAGGTAGACACCCCTTATCAACAATGATGCCTGAACAATGCATATTTATATACCTAACCCTTAACTGTATCCCACAATTTTAAAATAAAAATATGTTTTAAAAAAATTGGACTTTAAACCATGTGAACCTAATGGATTTATAGAACATCCAACAGCTGCAGAATATATACATTCTTTTTTCAGCACACAAAACTATACTTCAAGATAGGCTGTATATTAGGTCACAAAATAAGCATCAATAAGTTTTAAAAATTTGAAATCATATTAAATATCTTCTCAGACAGCAGCAGAGCAAAACTAAAAAAGTCAACAGTAATTCTTGAAACTAGAAAAATACATAAAAATGAAACAGCATGCTACCGAGTAATCTGTGGGTCAGTGATTAAATTACACTGGAAATTAAAAAATTTTTTGAAACAAGCAAAGATAAAGACACAACATACCAAAACTCCTAGAATACAGCAAAAACAGTGCTAAGAGAGAAGTTTATAGTATTAAATGTTTACATCAAAAAAGTAGAACGATCACAAATTAGAAACCTAATATTGTACCTCAAAGGATTAGAAAAACAAGGACAAATCAAACCCAAACCTAACAGAAGAAAAAAAAAAATAAGAAAGAGCAGATAACAAACAAATAAAATTGAGACACTTGCTCATAAAATACAAAGGATCACTTAAATGTAAAGCTGGTTCTTTGAAAGGACGAAATTGATAAACTCTTAGGTAGACTAAGAAAACAGGAAATTCAAATAAACATAATCAGAAATTTTAAAAGAGCCATTACATCTGATATTACAGAAATGCAAAAGAGCAACAAAGACTATCATGAACATCTCTATGCTCATTAACTAGAAGAAATAGAAGAAATACTAAATTCCTAGAAACATACAATCTCACAAGATTAAACTAGGAAGAAATTGAAGTCCTGGACAGACCAATAATGAGAAATCAATGTCCTGGACAGACCAGTAGGGAGGTTGAATTAATAATAAGATATCTCCCAACAACAGCAACAAGAAAAATGCCCAGGATCAGATAAATTCACAGCTGAGCTCTACCAAACATTCAAAGCATAACTGGTACAAATCCTACTGAAACTGTTCCAAAAATTGAGGAGGAAAGAGTTCTCCCTAACTCGTTCTATGAAACTAATATCACCCTAAAACCAAGTCAGACAAGGAACAGAACAAATAAACAAAAAAACTGCAGACCAATATTTTTGACAAACATAGAAAAATTTTCAACAAAATACTAACAAATAAAATCCAATAGCATGTCAAAAAGATAATATACCACAATCAAGTAGGTTTTATACCAAGAATGAAAGGATGGTTCAACCTACAGAAAACAAGAAATATGATTCATTACATATACAGAATTAAAGACAAAAACAAATGATCATTTTAATAGATGTTAAAATTCAGCATTTCTTTATGATCAAAATCTTCAAAAAAAACAGGCATAGAAGAAGCATACCTCAAAAATAATAAAGGGCTTATCCCCACAGCTAGTATCATGCTGAACAAGGGAAAGTTGAAAGCAAGTTACCTGTGACTTGAACCAAGACAAGTATGCCAACTATCACCACTACTATTTAATATAGTAATGGAAGTTCTAGCCAGAGCAATGAGAGAAGAGAAAGAAGTAAAAGGCATCCAAATTGGAAGGCAGAAATTCAAATTATCTCTGTTTGCTGATGATATAATCTTATACCTAGAAAACCCTGAAGTCTCCTCCAAAAATCTATTTGAATTGATAAGTGAATTCAACCATTTTTAGAATGCCAATTTATTGCACAAATATCAGTAGCATTTCCATACACCAATAACAAACTGAAAACCAAATCAAGAAGGCAATCCCATTTACAATAGCTATAAAAAAAATACCTGGGAATATATTTAACCAAGGAGATAAAAGATCTCTATAAGGAAAGCTATAAAACAGATAAATTAGAAAATCATTTCATGCACATAAGTTGGAAAAATTAATATAACTAAATGATGGTATTGTCCAAAGAAATCTACAAATTCAACGTAATCCCTATAAAATTTCTGACATCATTTTTCTCAGACTTAGAAAAAAATAATCCTAAAATGTATATGGAATAAAGATTCCAGATAGTTAAAGCAATCTTAACCAAAAAGGTCAAAGCTGGAGGCATTTATCTGATTTCAAATTATACTAGAAAGCTATTGTAATAAAAAAAAGAATGGGCACTGGTATAAAAATAGACATATAGAAAGAAGGAACAGAAAAAGAAAACCCAGAACTAAAGCCACAAACCTACAGCCAACTGATCTTTGACAAAGTTGACAAAAACATAAATTGGGGAAAGGATATTACATTCAATAAATTATGCTGGGAAAACTGACATTTGCAGAATAATAAAACTGGAACCCTATCTCTCACCATATGCAAAAATCAACTCACAATGGATAAAAGACTTATATGTAAGACCTAAAACTATAAAAATACTGCAAGAAAACCTAGGGGAAATTTTTCTGAATATTGGTCTAAGCAAGACCACAAAAGCATAAATAACTAAAACAAAAATAGACAGATACTTAACCTAAAATGCTTCTGTCCAGTAAGATAAATAATTAATATAGTGACCAGACAATAGAAGAATTATCTTCAGAATGAGAGAACACATTTGCAAATTATGAATCTGACAGGGAACTAATATGCAGAATTTATAAGGCATTCAAACAACTCAATAACGGCAACAACAACAACAATACAACCCTATTTAAAAGTGTGCAAAGAACAAAAATAGACATTTTTCAAAAAAGACATTCTAATGGCCAACAAACATATGAAAAAATATTCAGCATCACTAATTATTAGAGAAATGCTAATTACACACAGAATGAGATATCATATACCAATCAGAATGGTTATTATTTTAAAAAACAAAAAATTAGCAGATGTTGATGAGGATGCAGAGAAAAGGGGATGCTTATGCACTTTTGATGAAAATGTATGGAAAACAGTGCAGAGATTTCTCAAAGAGTCAAAAATAGAACTACCAATCAGTCCAGTAGTCCCACTATTGGGTCTATATCCAAAGAAAAGTAAATAAGTATATCAAAAAGATATCCACACGTATGTTTGTAGTACTCCTCACAATAACAAAAATGCGGAGTCAATTTAAGTGTCAATTAATGAATGATTGAATAAAGAAAGTGTGGTTCTTTTTTTAACTTTTAATTTTTTAATTTTAAAGCTGTCATGTACAATTCAGGGTTAGGTATGCAAATATTCATTATGCAGGTACCCTTGTTGATGATGTGTGACCCCCTTCCCCAGGCAGATTCCCACTACAATGAAAAACTGTTCAGCCATAAAAAAAGAATGCAATCATGTCTTTTAACACAATTTGGATGAAACTGAAAGATATTATCTTAAGTGAAACAACTCAGAAACAGAAAGGTAAATACTGCATGTTCTCACTAATAAGTGGGAGCTAAATAATGTGTATGCATAAACATAGAGTGTAGAGTAATAATCACTGGAAACTTGGAAGGGTGAGAGGATGAAAGGGGTTGAAATCTGAGAAATCACTTAATGGATACAAATGTGTGCTATTTGGGTAACAGCTACACTCAAAGCCTAGACTTTGCTGCTATGAAATATTTCAATGTAACAGAATTGCATGTGTACTCTTTATATTTATAAAAAATAATTAAATAAAAACAACCATATAAAAGATCAAGATGTGAACAATAGAATATCTGAAAATTCATTGGGTGAATTTCATAGGGGGTTGTACATGAAAGAAGGAAGGATCAATGAAATTTAAAGCAAATAAACCTAAAATATATAAAAATTGAAGAACAGAGAAATAAGATTAGAGGGGAAGAGGCTTAGTTTTAAAAAAAGGGTGATATCTATCAGACTAAGAAATGTGATTTAAGTCACAGATAAAGAGGAAAAAGAAAATAAAATAGCAAAAATATTTTTAAATTTTGTAGCGGAAAATTTCCAATATTTGGTGGAAGACATCCAAGAATCTCAGCAAACCCCAAATAGGATAAATACAAATAAAATCATATATAAACGTATCATAGTCAAATTGTGAAAACCAAATATGAAGAAAAAATCTACAAGGAAACCAGAGATAAAGACATATTACAAGTAAGAGAACAAATATAAGGAATGATGCTTATGCACTGTTGATGAAAATTTATATTAATACAATCTCTATAGATAGCAGCATGGAGATTTCTCAGAGTCAAAAATAGAACTAACCATCATCCAGCAGTCTCATGTATAATGGCAGCCAGAGACAATTAGTAGAGTAAAAACATCCTTTAAAAGTGAAAAATGAAGTAATGATATATTTAGGTGAAAAGAAGCTGAGAAAATTTATCACCAGAAGAAAGTACTATAGGAAATGTTAAGATACATTTTTCAGGCTAATGGAAAGTGGTACTATATAGAATCTTGGACATACAGAAAGAAATGAAGAATATGAAATCAGATACTAATAAAATAAAACATACCCAAAATTGAAAAATGAAGTTAAAGCACTCTATCATTGGAAATTTATTGCTTTAGCTGCTTAAATTTTAAAAAAGAGGGAAAAAGGTTTAAACTCAGTGATACATAAGGATTTAAAAGAAGAGAAAATTAAGTCCAAAAGAATAGAAAGAAATGATAGAGATAAGAATATAAATCAATAATATAAAAATACATAAAAAATAATAGAGCCGTAGTTAACTCTGAAAGCATTAATAAAATTGACAATCCCCTAGTAAGGCTTATCAAAAAAGAAAAAAAACCCACAAATTTATCAAAATAAGAATTTAAAGAGAGTAAAGCACTGCAGATGCTATTGATATTAAAATAATAATTTGGAATATTATAAACAACTTTAATAATAAATTCAACAACAAGAACAAATTTCTTGGATAAACACAAATGACCAAAACTAATACAAGAAATAATTTAAAAATCTGACTATGTCTTATCTATTTCAAGAAGTAAATTTAAAATTAAAAATCTTTTTGTGAAAGAAATTTAGGCCCAATTGGTTTCTCAAATGAGTTTCCTCAAATATTTAAAGAAGAAATCTTTTCATTCTACCTTAATACTTTAAGAAAATTGAAAAGAAGAGAAATATTTCTAACTTGTTTTGTGAACTGAATATAATCCCAACACCAGAACCTGAAAAGTGCATTATTAAAAAGAAAATTGTGCACCAATATCGTTCTAATCATAGGTACTATAAAGAACTGTGAAATATCTGATAACTTATTCTATTTTCTAGTGAACAAGTTAACTTTCCACAGTTAATGTCATTTTGGCAGAAAACAGGAGACTCTTCAATAATCGATACATTTGTCAATTTGCTTTGTCTCCAAGCTGTTCGGAATGATGCCGATATGCTCTTGTGGGAGGCTGCACAGGCAACTGGTTGCCTTATGAGAAAGAAACCCAGAGCTTAAGGAATACAACTCTTTTATAATGAGTGGTAAGCTTTGTTCCAGAAGGAGACACCGTCTCTATTTTCCCAGACTGTTCACTGTACAAATATCCTTGAAGACTGGAAACAATTCAATTAACCATCAGTAGGAGAATTAATAAACAACAGGAGAATAAATTAAAATGGAATGTATATTAATACACCAAAATACTTAGGGCAATGAAAAATAAGCTACAGCTATTTGTAACAACATAAATAAATGTAAAACAAAAACCTTTATTTTAATTAAAAGAGACCCAATACAAAAGATTAAACACTCTATAACTATATAAAATTCAAAAACTGACCCAAGTAATCTGTAGTGAAAAATATGTTCACATAATATTCGCTATTGCGGGGAGTAGAGAGATGCGGAAGGTTAAGGTTAGAGCTATTGGAGGAGGAGGCCTAAGATGACTTTTCAAAGGAACTTTAAAAATAAAACTTTATTATTATGTCAAACATCATTGATTATAAAATTAAGATCTGAGCACGTCATTGAACATAATATAAACTTTAATTTGGAGAGAAAAAAACGCAATTATTTTTCTACTTGACACAGATTAATTCAGTCAAATTACAAAAAGAAAAGAATCAGTAGGTCTGCTTTGAATTGATTTATTCTCTTAATTTTATTTAAGGAAAATTAACATGTTTACAAACTGCATAACTCCAACGTTCCTCATTCTTACTGTAAGTTTTCCTACTCATTTTACATATATTGTTACTGATTTAATGACATTTCAAAACATTTTTTACTGTGTTACTATTGCTATGATAGAAAGCTACATGTACATATTTATTGAGGAATCATATACTTTACTGTATTAACAAAATTGCTATCATTGTAATCAGTATCTGTACATAATATATTCCTCTCTGAAAATAATAGCATGCTATATTGATTGATTGTCCAAGGGAACCTATCAGAAAATCCAAAGCAATTGTAAATTCTCAAGAGGAAAGAGGACTGCCATGCTCAGTACTCTGTGGAATCTCTCTGGTTATTGTAGGATCTCTGCCATGCTTCAGGTTCCTTGCGTGGAAATATAGTAGATCTAAAATCAATACATGGAAACGCAAGCTCTGTGCTTTAACTTTGTTTCTAAAACTCACTTCTCAAATTAGGCAATATTTGCAATGTCATTCTCTAGAATGTTTTCCATTTCCAACTTGACAATATTGACTCATTTTCTCACATGTGATGATGACTCAACTTTCTTTTTTTCCTATGAGAATTATCCTTTCTTTTATTTTTTAATTTTTTAAATAATTTTAAATTTTAATTTAAAGATGTGGGGTACAATTCAGGATTAGGTATACAAGTGGTCATTTTACAGGTAAAGTTTGGACCTCCCTTTGGTCCCCACTTTGCCTGGTTAGAGATCAGGTACCCTTATTGATGTTGTGTCCTCCCAACCCCCGATGCCAGCAGTATTCCGCTACTGCCAATCCCTTTCTTATAGTATTATGACAAATGTTCAGGGTCTGCTTGTAAGTGAGAACATGTGGTACTTTATTCTTTGTTTCTGTGATAGATCACTGAGTATGATAGATTCTAAATCCATCCAAGTTGCTGCAAAACCCATATGCTTGTCCTTCTTTGTGGCTGCATAATATTCCATTACGTATATGTACCACATTTTAAAAATCCAGTCCAGTTTTGATGGGTAGCACAGTTGGTTCCATGTTTTTGCTATTGTGAAAAGTGCTGCAATAAACATGCACGTGCAGGTATCTTTTTTGTAGAATGCTTTGAGTTCCTCCAGGTATATTCCCAGTAGGGGGATTGCCAGGTCCTATGGAAGGTCAATTTCTAATTCTTTCAGAAAGCACCACACTGTTTTCCAAGAGGTTGCACTAGTTTGCATTTCCACCAGCAGTGTAGAAGTGTTCCTTTTTCTCTGCATCTTCACCAGCATCTGCTGTTGTTTGTTTTATTAATGTTGGCCATTCTTACTGGGGTGAGGTGGTATCTCAGTTTTGATTTGCATTTCTCTGATGATTAGTGAGGCTGAGCACTTTTGCATGTGTCTGTTGATTGCCTGTATATCTTTTTTTGAGAAATGTCTATTCATGTCTTTTCCTCACTTTTTAATGGGCTGTCTGTTTTTTCCTTTCGGCATGCTTGAGTTCCTTATAGATCCTGGATGTTAGACCTTTGTCAGATATGTAGTTGGCAAATATTTTTTTTCTTTTCAGTGGTCTTTTGATGGCTTCATTTGCTTTGCAGAAGCGTTTCAATTTGATGAGGTCCTACTTTATCTTATCTCTTTTGGCATGGGCACTTGGGGTTTTGATCAGGAATTGGTTGCCAGTTTTAATTTCTATAAGGATTGGTGACTCAACTTTTTTACTTTTTTCTTTTTTTTCTTTTTGAGATGGAGTCTCACTCTGTTGTCCATGCTGGTGTGCAGTGCAAAGTTGCTCAAGGCCACCGCAACCTTGACCTGCTGGGCTCGGGCAATCCTTCCACCTCAGCCTTCCAAGCGGCTGGAACCACAGGCGTGTGCCACCATGCCCAGCTAATTTTTTTTATTTATTAAGAGAAGAGGTCTTGCCAAATTGCCCAGGCTTGTCTCGAATCCATGGGCTCAGGCAATCCTCTTGCCTCAGCATCCCAAAGTGCTGGAATCACAGGCTTGAGCCACCACGCTTGGCTGATGACTTAACTTTCAACTGTGACCTCTGGGCTGAACTTGCCACTGTTATCTGTAAGACATTTCCAGGAGTTTCTGAAATCCTCATGAACCTTTTCTAGCTTTCAGAAGTGCTACATGCTTGCCTTTTTCATACTTTGTTGGTTATTGCACTAGTAATGTGAGAAAGAGAGAGTTAAAATCCTGTAATCACATTGACATTGAACTCAGAAATCTTGATATCTTTTCTCTGAGGAAATCTGATATATTTTCTCTTCTTTTAAAAAAAGTAATAAGGTGAGCAAGTTCATCTGTCAGTGAATTATTTATCTGGCCATATGTTTATGACTGAAAAAGAGATTTAGTTACTAAGCAGAACTCGATAATTTACCATATAATATAAAAAGTATGCTATGGAACAACTGAAATGGGGGAGGTCAGCCTGGAAACTGTTCTGCTAAAGTGTTCTGAATGAGGGGATTAGCACGAACTCTGTTTGGAGATGACTAATGCCTTGATAATACAGACTCTCCTTTTTACTGCTAGTTGCTTCTCTTTACATACCTCCAGTACACATTGTTGTTTATCTGAGGCATAAGCCGCAGAAGGTGTCTTTCAAAGTCTTTCCACCAGTATCTTTGATGGAGATCTAAGCTTTTCAGCCCATAGTTTTGAGACACTGTAAGATACGCACTGGTGTTTTTGTCAGGAATTCTTTGCCTGTTTCAATAACTGTAAGGGTGTCTCCTGCATTTTCTAAGATTCTTATAGTTTGAGGTTTTATGTTTAACTCTTTGATCCATTTAGAGTTGATTTTTGTGTAACTGTGCTGCCCATTGAAAGTGAACTGGATAAAATGTGGCACACATACACTGTGGAATATTATACAGCTATAAAGAACAAAATTATGGAATTCATAGCAACTTGGATGGATTTAGAATCCATCACACTCAGTGATCTATCACAGAAACAAAGAACTGAGTACCATGTGATCTCACTCATAAGAGGACCCTGAACATTTATCATAATTCTACATGAAAGGGATTGGCAGTAGCAGTTCACTGCCAGGGGAGGGAGGGACAGAAGGACACATAACACTAATAAAGGTATCTGATCCCAAACCAGGCTAAGTAAGGACCAATGAGAGACCCAAACTTCTCCTGTACAATGACCACTATGTACTTAACCCTGAATTGTACCCCACATCTTTAAGAAAAAAAAGAGTTATTTTTTTCTCTAAGGCACACACAACATTTATGGTAGCTTTTAGTCATTTTTAAACAAATAGCTTTACTAGGTCTCTCAGGGTTTTTGTTTGATTTTGTTGTTGTTTTTACTGAAGTATAACATGCATGCAGAAAAATGAAAAAAAATCACAGCTCAGTGAAATTTCATACACACTCGTAACCAGACTCCAGATCATATTATTTAACATTTAATATTACTAGCACCCCAAAGCATCCTCCTGCCTTTTCCTAGTAATGTTCTCCATCTTGAATTCTAATATCATTGCTTAGTTTTGTCTGTTTTTGAATTGTGTGTAAATATCAGCCTACAGTATGTACTTCACCAAGTTCAAAGTTGTTTGTATAGCAATTGTTTCTTCCTCTCATTGTTTTCTAGTATGTGCTAATACATATGTAATAGTTATATATTTATTCATTAATTCATTATTCATTTATTCTACTCTAGACGTTTGAATAACTTCCCAGTTTTTACTTACAGGAAATGATATTTCTATGAACACTCTTGCACGTGTGTCTTGATAATAATAGGTATTTCTATTGAGTATATAATTGTTAAGACAGAGAATATATACTTTTGGAGCTTTAACAGATGGCTGTTAAATTGTTTTCTAAAAGGGTTTTACATTTTATACTCCCACCAGCTGTGTATGATATTTCTGGCTGCTACATGTATGCAACAATAGTTGATGCCATTAGTCATTTTTATTTTAGCCCTGGTAGTAGTGGTGTCACACTGTGTTTTTAATTTATATTTCCTTGATGACTTACAAATGTACTCACTTTTTCATATTTTTTGACATCCTGAATACCTTTATTTGTGAAGTATTTGTTGAAATATATGGCCATTTTCAATAAGTTGTCTGACTTTTATGAACTTATAGGAGTTCTTTATTCTGAATAGAAGTCCTTTTTTAGAGGTATACATTTAAAATATCATCTTCTATTCTGTGACTTCTCTTTCCCTCTCTCAATCATGTCTTTTGATGTATATACAGCCATAATTTTAATATGCACAAAGCACCTAATGGTGAAATATTGTAATATTTCTCTGGAATGGAAATGTGGCAAAGATGCCTATTTTATCACAATTTCTATTTGATATTGAAGTCCACAGCAAGGCAAGAAGAAAAAGGGGGAGGAAGAGAAGGAAAATAAAAGGATGAGGTGAGAAAGAGAAAAATAAAAGTTATAAGAATTAGAAAGGAAGAATTAGAGCCGTTATAATTCATAGTCAAAAATGGTAATGTGCATGGAAGGTTCAAAAAAATTTGCAAGCTATGCAGGTTTAAGAGTTAATTTAACCAGGTCCTTGAATGAAAAATTAATATGAAAAAAGTTAATTATGTAAACATAAAAAAGTTACAGTAAAAATATGGTATAAAAGATGCAAAATACTATAACTTTTTAGGGCACTTACAGTGAATAGAGCTTGTAGGACTGGAATTTGTTGTGGATGAGACAGTGAGTGAGTGGTGAGTAAATGTAAAGGCCTAGGACATTACTGTACACTACTGTGGACCTTATTAATCCTGCACACTTAGGCTATATTAAATTTATTACATTTTTCTTTCTTCAATGATAAAGTAAACTTAGCTTACTATAACATCTTTATTTTATGAGCTTTTACTGTTTTTAACTCCTTGATAATAATATTTACTTAAATCACAAACACATTGTACAACAAGAAAAATATATTCTTTCCTTATATCTTTATTCTATAAGCTTTTATATATTTTTAAATTTTTTAACTTCTTAAACTTAAAAAAAAGTCACAAACACACACATTAGCCTAGAATCACACAGGGTCAGGGTCATCAATATCAATTTTGCACAACTGCATCTTGTCCTGCTGGAAGGTCTTCAGGGGCAATAACATGCATGGAGCAGTCATCTCCTAGAATAATAATGCCTTTTTCTGGAATATTTCTTGAAAAGTCTGGCTGAGGTGGTTTTAGTTAACTTTTTTTTTCAAGTAAGAGTACACTTTAAAACAACAATAAAAGTTTAATAGAGTAAATATATAAACCAGTAACACAATTGTTTATCATCATTATCAAGTATTATGTACTGCACATAATTATATGTGCTATATTTTTATATGACTGGCAGTACAGTAGGCTTATTCACACCAGCATCACCACAAATATGGCCATCACAATGTCCTAGTGAATAATGCATTGCACTAGGACATTGTGATGGCTATGACATCACCAGGCAATAGAAATTTTTCAGCTCCGTTATAATCTCATGGGATCTCTGCTGTATACATGATCCATTTTTTACTGAAACCATCTTATGCAGCACATGACTGTACCAGCAATGAAGAAATAGCAAATGAAATTTTAAGGCAATACTATTCGTAAGCATGAATAAGTATCAAATAATAAGGAATGAATCTAACAAAAGTCATGCGAGAGCTCTATAGTAAAAACTGAAAAACATTACGGAGAGAATTGAGAGTCCTAAATAAGTGAAGAAATAGAGCATTCACACTATTTCCTTTAAAAACTTAAAGATGTCAGTCATCAGCAAATTGATCTATAGATCGTATGCAATCTATAGATTAAATTCCAAACACTCTCAGTGGAAGTGATGAATGAATTTTTTGCATATTACATTAGGAGGCTAACGGTCAAAAAGTAACCAAGGCAGTGTTAAAGAATAAAGCTGCAGGTTCCTAAACATCAACATTTTTTAGTATAACAAATATTTTACTATCATATTTATTTATCAGTGTGTTCTAGTTAGCTTAGATAAACTGCTGCTTGTCCTAAAGCCCTCCAGTTATTTGAACTGAATGATCTTGTTCTTTGTTATTAGGAATTCCTGAGTACTGTTTATCACAGATGTAGTTAACACCACTGTCCCAAAGGACCCAGTCCTTAAAGAAACTGGACATACCTTGAGCTTTGTATTGGGCACATTTGCCACGTGTGCTTTTACTGCATTTTCCTTTTGCTTTTATTCCCTCTTGTAATCTCTAAGCTTCTTGTCTTTAGACTTTTATCTTAATCTTTTAACTCTCTCTTTAATATTTTTAATCTCATTAGCTGCTAATCCCTTTTCCTTCATTTTAAATCTTAGCTATTTTGTCTTATTATTTTTAACCCAAAGTTTGAGAATGAGAAGTTCGCTTCCCTCTGGGTTATTCATTCAGGTATAAGTTCCCACGAAACTCACCTGTGACCAGAACCATGTGGAGCTGAATTGTAAATAGTTTAGTTGAGAAGCCTTAAACTTATTGAGGTATAAAAATAGTGTTTTTCTTTTCTTTTCTTTCTTTCTTTTTTTTTTTTTTGATATTCATTGACCACTGTTTTCTAAAACTGCTCCCTGCTGAGTAATGGAAATTCTAATTATTCCTGTATTCCTCTGGTTGATATTCAAGCAATCAACTTTTCTTTTCAATTTATTTTAATTTAAAGATGTGAGGTACTATTCAGAATTAGGTATGCAAGTGGTCAATAAATCAACTTAAAATATCAGCAATTTCATATAAACTGTTTGATGTTCCAATTCCTTTCCTTAATTCCGCTATTTTGCAGATGAGAAAGCTTGAGTTAAGAAATGTACCCATGCTTACTTTGGCAGCACATATACTAAAACTGAAACATTACAGAGAAGATTAGGTTGGCCCCTGCGCAAGGATGACACGCAAATTCATGAAGCGCTCCATATTTTTCTCTTGTCATGTTAGTAAATTATTTGAAAACTGAATGTAATATTTGAGTAATTTTTTTTCTAGTTCGAAATTTAGTGTGTTTTTGACCTTACTAATATTTTACTCAACAAGTTGTTAAGCTCTGATTGTACTTGGAGATGTGACTACCAATCAGTTTAGTTCACTCAAGGAAAGAATGGGTCTTATTCAAAACAACAGAAAATTTCATCTTAGACCCAAGTGAATAGGTCAGATGGACTTCAGAGGTTTAAACTGAACTGTGATTCCTCCCTGCCCCTTAAATGGAAAACAAAAAAATTTTTGTTACTCCATTTGCTATTCTCTGTTCTTTGCCCGCCCATCCCTAATAGCAAAGTAACCAACCACCCACTGAATTATATGTTTGTCACTGCTTTGACCAGTCTAGTCAAATCATAACTGTTCTAAATTTCAGAATTGAACATTAAAGTATTTATTCTTTCTGTTCACATATTTGGAATTCTAGGTCCCAGAATGGTAGGACAACCTGACCCTACAATAATTTTTTTGTGTTAGTTTTAAAGATGAAACATTGTAACTGACTCATAAAGTGTTAAATAGTATAGGAGTAAAAAGAATTTTTTCAAAAAGGATTAATTTGGGGGGGATTTATTTCTGTTTAGAGTGTTTTTATCACCTTTCCACTCTTTCTCAAAAAAAATAATAATAATACTGCTACACAACAAGCAAGTCATGAGTTTTTTGAGTTAAGGTAAGAAAGATGGTTGTAGAAAATTATCGCACAATTTCTCAGTGAATAAAGTTGTAGCTCTCATATATTTTTAAATAGGCAAGTTTTGATGCTGGTTTTTAGAAAATGGCTAAAATATTAAAAACCATGCTGCATTAATCTGTTTTAAGTCATACCATGTTCAGAGTTCTATGTAAGGTGGGATTTTACTTTTCTTTATAGGAATTCTTTGTAATAAGAACTGTCCCTATGCTAGTGAATTACATATATACAAATTAAAACTGTAAATTGTGAACACTGGAAAGCACCATTGTGTTATAGAATAAACATCTTAGTAATATATTAAAATGCATGTAAATGGAGGTTAAAATTACATTACTGTGAAACTCATCTTCAAACTCTAGGTTAAGCTTTGGAGATATGTATTAGTGGGTAACTGTTAAGAGCTTTGAAAACACTGCACATTTCTGTACAAGCAGAATTATTATTTCTTTGTGATTTATTATTCAGTTTGGCAATTGTTTTTGATTTGGTGGCTTTTATAACATGGTAGAATATATTTACCCAGTTTGAAACTATTCATTTCTACACACTATTTTAAAAATCATCTACTAGATGAAAGGTGCACTAAAACTACCCATGCTGCGAAAAAAAAAAAAAGTACACAAGGCCACACAGCTAGTAAGTGACAGAAGCAAGGTTTGAACCCTGGCATTCTAGCTTTAGAGACAATAACCATTATAAAAGCTCATTTAGAGAAAATAATTACTTACGTAAGATAGTTCTGAATACATTCAGTACATTCATTCTTCATCAAGGACTCTTATCCAATATACTTGACTAGGCCTCAGGACCTCATAAAATCCCTGAATTTGAAGGAAAATTATGTATGCATACAGTTCAGTTATTGGTATTGGCTGTAGTTGTGTTTTATAAAGTGACAACAAACACAAAATTACCAAATACTGAATCATTTCTCCTAGAAGAAATTTTGGGTTATTTTCCTTGGGAAAATACTTAAGACAGGTTTTTTCAATCATCTGCGCACAATAGTTTTGTCAACCAATTAATACACAACCTTGTTTTATGTGTGTTTCTGTTTAAAGACACTATGTTTTATATATATATAGTTAATCCATTAACACTGAACTCACAGCCAACATCACTATAGGTAATTTTCTCCATAAGGCACATCCCAGTCTTCTTGTTCTCAGAAACATCAAACAGCACCTCAACACTATGCTTGGGGGTCATTTTAAACAGAGAAATCATCAACAAAAGGTGCAAAATGTAAAAAATGTGGTACTAAATATACCACAAAATGATATTTGCTTACAGTAGGAAAGCTAAAACAAAAAGGTGAACTCTTACCTTGGTCCACCTCAGCTGGTAATGTGATCATCACGCAATTCAATTTTTTTTATACTTTGCACATGCACACCTTAGAGAATGACTTTAAAAAAAAACCCTCAAGTATTTTAGCGAGCAGGTAAATTCACAAATTTGAAATCTATAAATAATAAGGATCAACTGTATATTATCTTCTAAGAATATGCTTATCTATCACCAGATCCTCAAAAAAGTCTGACCTCTTTCTCCCTAAGATAAAAACCAAGACCCAGGATACTTTAAAGTTATTAAAATCTCTGACTCACAACAAGCATATTGAGAATATCAAGACTGAATAACATCATATTTGCTTCTCCAGTATTTTGGTGGACAGCAATGAGGACTGAGTAACCACTTAAATAAATATACCCTGAAACTCATTAAAGGCAAAAAAACTTCAAATCACTCTGTGACCAAATGACCAAGTATATTAATATCACTAATTGACCCCAAGCTTTGAACAATAGAACATCTACATTCATTGTAAGGATAATGAAGAGGAAAGATGCTATTCCCAATGTTGTATAGAATCATTTTTGTAGGTAAACATGAAGAAAATTTTTCTCTAATGCCAGGACAAAATGAGTGTTTTATCTGAAGCACTTGGCTTATTTTCATTTTAGGAACACTATAAATCCTACAATGATTTTGTTTTTCTGTTTAATGTTCACTGCTAAAAAGTTTAGCCAAATTTATGGCACAACATCAGCATAGGTACATATGTACATTATCTTTTTAATTTTATCTTTCTAAGCTTTCTTATACTTCATTCAAATTTTCTCACCTTGTTATTTATATTTTATTTCATTGCACTTTAAATCATTTCTTAAGAATTAATATATATAAATTCTGCATATATAATTGTTTTTATTTATAATATTTTAAAATTCCAGGGGAAAAAAGAAGTACCTATAAATATGGCTAATTTCCCAGTGAAAGGACTAGATATATAAATTTCTTAGGTATCACTTCAGATCTAATGAGCCCCAGAAACCTTGAAGGAAGGGTCCAGCACTCTGACTTTCACCAAGCCTTACAAGTGATTGGGATTCACACTCTGTACTACTCTATGGGAAAATAGGTATCACATGAATCTTACTGAAGCTCTTTTTTGCCCTAAAGACAACCGTCTATCATAACAGTTTTCAACCTTGATTGTGCATTAGAGTCATCAAGGAAGATTTTAAAAATCATGACATAGCCCAAAACAAAACATTTCATTAGGAGGGTAACCAGTTGTTAGTATTTTTTTAAAAGCTTCCCGAGTATTCTGATAGGCAGGCCAAGTTGAGAGCCAAATCCAAAGACAAGTTTATAGGTCTAGTCATAAGTTAATGATTATCGCTGACATCACAGTGTAGTATTTCAGACCAAGTCTTCCTCCAAGTAATTCAAACCACCATGTAGCTGTGTCATTCTGAGAAATGAGTAAACTGCATTTCCATTTCACTTTGTACAAAACATAAGAACCAGATGAGTCAAAGATTTAAATGTTTAAAATATCGAGTCTATAAAAGTACTAGAAGAAAATATGGATGACATTTTTTCAAAATCTTGGGATGAATAAAACCATAGAATGACCATGGCATAAACCAGAAGCAGGAGCAGGAGGATAAACTAAATCCCACTATATAAAGATGCGTATGTAGAATGATATCATTCAATTGGAGCAGACAGATGGATTATTTTCAATGCTCCCTTTGACTTCACTCTAGTATTGAGCATCAGAACATAAAGCCTTCATTGATACAAAGTGGGGGAGAAAATGTATTGCGGTCAAAGAAATTTGTGTAATTGTGTTCATTTTTTGGCCTTTTCGTGGCCCCGTTTAAAGGCAGAAAAATATGGGATAACACTGAGCCGATTTTAGCCCACCCAAAAGGAAAAAAAAAAAAAAGTCTCCCAAGAGTAGAAGAAAGAGGTTTGAGATATAAGAGTAAAAGGAGACCTCTACCATGCTTTTCATCTGGAATTCTAGGAGGGAATATTCTTCGCCAGAAGTTGTGGTTGGGACCACAGCAGCATGGGACCAACTGGTATGTCCGCATGAAGGAGCTGAGGCAATCTTAACAATGTTTTTGTAGCTCCAGAGAGTAACAGGGGAGAAGATGAACTTATCCTAAAGAGTATGCAGCTATAAATTCTGAGAGAGATCTATGGGACTTGAAGAGATCTCACGGTTGTAACAAGAGGAAACACCAGCAGATGGCAGCAGATGGTTGTAGCAACAGTGAGCGTCAGCGGGTGACTACCACACCGTTGGGGAATGCAGACATTTCAGCAGGCCAACCACCAGTGGTGTAATAGCCATCTCGGCAGAGACAAACATGAACAGAACCCAGCTGAAGGACCAGTCACACTCCCCCAACACCATGACCTTCAGATAGTGCCCAGAATTTGCAAGCTTCCCTAGGGAGAAATAGAGCAAGAGGAGTGGAGGGAACCCTGAGTTGTAGTTTAAACTTGAAATAATTGGATTTTTTTACTGGAGTGAATAAAATTCTTCTGTTGAGCTGGTAGAATGCTAAAAATAGGAGGAAAATTGAAGTATTTGAAAATGAATGAAATGTTACTTTTTAAATATTTTGTATATTTGAGTATAGAGAAAATTATACATTAGAAAATTTTTGCTAGGCAAATTATGTATATAATATATAGTATATATACACAATACAAATTATATATAGAAGATATATAATATATGCAATATATGTATACATATAAATGTATGTACAATCAAAAGATAAAAAATTATCAAGTGAGAGCAAAAATATAAGCAACATATTTGCCAAACAGGGGACTAATTTTCTTGATGTACAAAGGACTCTCAGTACCTTACAAAAAGTTTACTTTTTATCAGACAAGGAGAACTATACAGTAAGAACTGTGAAATTCATCCGCCTGAAATGTGCCTTTCATTACTGGAATTTTACAATGGGATAAAGTGAGAGGATAAAGTGGTCAAAAATTCAACCTCCTATAAAGAAAAACTTACACCTAACTGACATATTCATTGTTGGAAAACAGACTGAAAGATCTGAATTTATAATATATTGAAACCAGCCGGGCTCGGTGGCTCAGCCTGTAATCCCGCGCCTTTGGGAGGCTGAGGTGAGTGGATTGCCTGAGCCCGCGGGTTCCAGACCCGCCTGGGCAGCGAGACCTCATCTCTACAATAAATCAAAAAATCAGCCGGGCGTGGTAGCGCACGCCTGTAGTTCCAGCTACTCAGAAGGCTGAGGCGGAAGGATCGCCGGAGCCCAGCAGTTCGAGCCTGCTGTGGCCGGGAGCGGCCACTGCACTCCAGTCTGGGCGACAGAGTGAGACTCCAACTCAGAAAAAAAAAAAATTATTAGAACCTAGCCTGTCATCCTTTCTTTTCCCATGTTGCAGCATCACAGAATCCACACACCAGCTGTTCTTTGTTTGCACAGGTCTCAATAAACTCTGCACAAACATTGTTCACAGGTTTCAGGGGTTTCCCCTCTAGTAAGGCTGACAACAAGAGATTCATTCGACCCAGCTCTTCCTTTTCTTTCTCCACACTAATAAGGAGTATTAGCCAATCCTATTTAATTTTAAAGGATAACCTTTGAATTATTTTTGAGAAGCAGACAAAACTAACTGCCCTCAAAGCTCCTATTCTGTAAATGAACAAAAAGTGTCATCAGGTCAATGTTACTTTCCACTGAACTGCCCGTTCCCTCTTGTCTTAATGTTCTGGAGTTGGTAAATTAGGTGGTATCTTGTTATTATTTGATTTTGAATGATACAATTTTATTGAATTTGCTAGCTATGTAATACTTTTTACTTGTCTTTTTCAACAGCCCTGCTTCTATGCCCAGAAGTCTAGATATGTTTCTAAATTTACGATTAGAAACATTAGCAATTTCTCTTTTTAGCCTGGTGCCATAGCATTTGCTTGTGGTCCCAGCTATTCTACAGGCTGAGGCAGGAGGATAGTTTGAGTCCAGGAGCTCACGTCTGTAGTGCAATAAATCACACCTCTGAATAGCCACTGCACTCCAGCCTGGGTAACATAGTGAGATTCAGTCCAGAAAGAAAGGAAGAAAGAACATGAGAGAGAGTGGAGGGGGAGAGAAGGAGAAAGAAAGAAGGGAAGGAAAGAGAAGAAAGAAGGAAAGATAAAGGAGGAAAAGGAAGGGAAGAAAGGAAGGAAAGAGGGAAACTGGAAGATTTTAATTTTGTGTGAAGACTTTTTTCATATACAGTAAACTTAGAAAGTGTAGCAAGATAAAGGGATGAAAAAGTATCATTTGTAGTTGTTATATCAAAAATCACCATGGTCAGTATTTTGCTGCATTTCCCATAGTCCACAGCACCTCATTTTAAAATAAAACTTACATTTATCATTTTTACACTTTTTATTTCAATGTCACAACAAAGGTCTTTCCTGAGAACTTAAAACTTTTTTTAGGTATCATTTTTGATGCCTAAATAGATTATTTATTTGAGTATTTTTCACTTTTGTGACTGGCTAGTTCTAGTCCAACTTCAAGTGTTGTGGAAATTGTTATTTTTCTACTCATTTTTCTTAATAGAAAATTAGCCAACAGAGCAATTGTTAGATTACAAGAATTATGTTTTTAAAACTCTTAATTTATTTTGTAAAACCTTCTAAATGGAATTATTCAACTTACTTGCCATTGGAAATATACTAGAGTGTCATCAGTTCAGTGTTACTTTCCAGCACACTGGTTTACTTTTGTTTTAATGTTTCCGATTTGGTAAATTGAATGGTATCATGTTATTATGTTATTTTAAATGATACATTTTTTCTTGAATTTGCTAGACACTGGTATAAAACATTTGGAACCTATCTTTTCCCATAACCCTGACTCTATGTTCAGCCAGACTCATTCAGTTCAGCATTTATTGATCATATATGATGCATCAGGCATTGTGGTAGGAATTAAGAACATATTACTGGAACTAATTTGTAGTTCTCTGAGCATGAATGCTTTATTTGCTCTGGGCCTTTGCACATGCTATTTTTTGCTGTTGAAATGTTCTTTCTTCTTTAGATAACTCCTACTTGTCTGCTGGGCCTCAGTAGAGATGTCATTACTTTGAGAAATTCAATTATTGTGCTTTTTTTTTTTTTTTTTTTTGAGTTGGAGTCTCACTTTGTTGCCCAGATTGGAGTGCAGTGGCCGCTCCCGGCCACCGCAGGCTCGACCTGCTGGGCTCCGGCGATTCTTCCGCCTCAGCCTTCCGAGTAGCTGGAATTACAGGCGTGCGCTACCACGCCCGGCTAATTTTTTTATTTATTGTAGAGATAAGGTCTCGCCTGCCTGGGAGGGTCTCGAACCCGCGGGCTCAAGCAAGCCACTCACCTCAGCCTCCCAAAGGCGCGGGATTACGGGCTGAGTCACCAAGCCCGGCTTATTGTGCATTTTTTATGAACGTCTAAAACCCATCCTTTATCATAGGCATTATCAATTTGAATTATAATTTTATGCCAACTTCTCTGTCTCTTCTATTAGACTAGTAGCTCCTTAAGAACAGACAGTAAACCGGACTCGGTGGCTCAGGCTGTAATCTTGCGCCTCTGGGAGGCTGAGGTGAGTGGATTGCCTGAGCCCCGCAGGTTCGAGACCCGCCTGGGCAGCGAGACCTCATCTCTACAATAAATCAAAAAAAAAAAATTCAGCCGGGCGTGGTAGCGCATGCCTGTGATTCCGGCCACTTGGAAGGCTGAGGCGGAAGGATCGCCGGAGCCCAGCAGGCCGAGGCTGGGTGGCCGGGAGCGGCCACTGCACTCCAGTCTGGGCGACAGAGTTAGACTCCAACTCAAAAAAATAACAACAACAAAAAAAAACAGTGTCCCAGGCTCCCATTTCTATATACTCTACCTAAAAATGTTTGGCACATAATAACCAACTCATAAAATATATATTCTTATGTTGAATGACTATTCATGCAATTTTCTCATTTTATCTATTAGTGTCTGTGTGTGTGTGTGTGTGCGTGCGTGTGTGTGTGTGTGCGTGTGTGCGCGCGCGTAACAGTTTCCAATTCATTTTTCCTTCCACTTTTTGGGGTTTTTTGGAAAATTTTATTGTATGTGGTAGAACCTATCAGTCTATTTCTTTTTGACCTCTGACATTTTAAAACAATGAATCTAATAGATGTTTGTTGTGAAATACATTCAAATAGCATAGTAGGATCTAAAGTAAAATGTAGACAATTTCTCACCCTCCTCCCATGTGATCATTAATTTTTTTTGAGTATTTTTCCAAATATTTTCTATGCATATATACAGAATATTGTACATGCTCCTTATTTCATTTAAATGAATGAGATAGTGCTATACATAGAATGTTCTGCAACTTGATTTTTTGTTCTTTAATCTTGGTCATGCATACATGGAAATGGTATGTTCTGGTCATGATTACCTATTTGTAGGAATTATCTGATCTAAACTGGGCTCAGTAGCTCAGCCTGTAATCCCACGCTTTGGGAGTCTGAAGTGAGTGGATTGTCTCAGCCCGCGGGTTCGAGACCTGCCTGGGCAACTTGGCGAGACCTCATCTCTACAATACATCAAAAAATCAGCCGGGCATGGTAGTGCATGCCTGTAATTCCGGCTACTCGGAAGACTGAGGTGGAAGGATCGCCGGAGCACAGCAGGTTGAGGCTGCAGAGGACGGGAGCGGCCACTGCATTCCAGTCTGGAGGGCAGAGTGAGACTCCAACTCAAAAAAAAAAAAAGAATTATCTGATCTATTAAATAATGTTATTATAAATTTAACATAATTTATTTCCCTAGTTCATCAAACTTTTAGCTAGTGTGCATTTTTTCTCATTAATGTACATATTACCAAAAAAGAAGTAATTTTTCCTGACATATATTAACTTATGTTACCTTCATTGCTTTTACTGTTTTTACGTCATTTTAACTTTATTATATAATCAAATCCTTTTGTTATGGATTCTTTTTTTTTTTTTTTTAGTTGAGTCTCACTCCATCGCCCAGGCTGGAGTGCAGTGGCTGCTCCCGGCCACCGCAGCCTCGACCTGCTGGGCTCTGGCGATCCTTCCGCCTCAGCCTTCCAAGTAGCTGGAACTACAGGCATGTGCTACCACACTTGGCTAATTTTTTGATTTATTGTAGAGACGAGGTCTCGCCAATTTGCCCAGGCGGGTCTCGAACCCACAGGCTCAGGCAATCCACTCATCTCGGCCTCCCGAAGTGCTGGGATTACAGGCTGAGCCACCAAGCCCGGCCTGTTATGGATTTAAGATAGCTTTACTTTTATCTTACATCTCATCTACCCTCAATATGTTCAAAGACTTTGCTTTTATAATTATCCTTCCTCTCTTTTGTATCATTAATTTTTCTTTCTCTACTGTGTCATTCCCATCAAAACAAAATAACTGCTTTAATACTTCCTTTTTTTGTAAAAAAAAAATATATATATCTATATATATTTCTCCACCATTACACTTTACTTCTTTTTATTACAAATCTACTCAAAATAGTTGTTTATATTCATTTCCACATTTTTATCCCTCATTCTTTCTTGAAACCGCTACAATAACACATTCACTCATATTACTGTTCTCAGTCTGCTCTGGTACGTAATAGGTACTGAGTAAATACATGTTGAATTAAAGAAAGAATAAACATTTAACTCTCTAGTGTCACTGGAATTTATTTTGGCATATGGTATAATATAAGAACCTGAGCAGTGTTGTTTCAGTATAGTTAACTAATTTTATAACATCAGTTTATTTTATATGCATTTTTCCTTGATAGCTATTTATGATACTTTGTGTATTTAAATTATATATATTAGGTATTAAATTGTATAGTAGGTTATCATTAGGTATATTTCATTGGTTAATCTGCTGGTAGAACTTCTAAAAATAGTTCTATGAGATACTTTGATATTTAATAAGAATAATCCCTCCCTATTACTCTAATTTATAAAAAGTTATTTGTTTTAAAAATTTTTAGTCTTTCAGTATGCCCTTAGAAACATTTTGTCGCCTTGGGAAATATTCACTAGGATTTTCATCAAGACTCTAATTGATTTTGGAATGATTGATAACAAAGATTTTTATTCTTTTTACTGGAATAAGCATCTCTATCTATTAAAAATCATCTAGGTAGAGTGTTATAGTTTTCTTCATATGAGTTTCACATTTTTTTATTAAGTCATTCTTTTGTAGTTTATCTTTTGATGAGATTTGAAATGAGATTTCCACATCATATATTTTTTTATTTATTGCTAAATTTATCTATTTACTTATTTTGTTATTAGAATGTAGAAAGGCTATTGACTTTACCTTTCAGAAAATATTTTCCGTAGTGTTTTCATATCCTCAGTTGAAGCCAATCAAACAAAATACAGCTAAATTGCTCAACATCTCTTTCTCAAAGATGGGGTTTATTTTTACATCAACTTTCTGATTAAAAAATATAGTAACAATAATAATAACCCCTATTTAGCATATGTGTACAATAGCAAAATAACTCAATTTTGTTGCTTAAATTTTCTTTTTTCATCTTAAAATGCTACACAATTCAGTTAAAACTGATGGGCTTTTTATGGTATAAAAAAGTTCAAAGTCAAATCCTCAATTACTACTTGCTGGATTATCTGGAGAGTCTTTGTCACATAGCACCTCCTCTCTTGCCCCTCGCAAATTTGGTTGCCCTTTCTCCTAACCATTCTGAAACCTGATGATTCATTCTTGATGATTCCAAACTAAGGTCAAACTGAGAAGCCAGAGCTAGACTTGAGGTGAGTGTGTGCAAGCATGAGTGGTGGTGAGAAGTTGTGGAAAAACAATGTGTGCTTTTTATTAGGATGAGCTTCTTGCAGACACTCCTCCATTGAAAGGATGATCTAGGGTTGAATGTTGCTACTAAAAATGTCTCTTCCGTGATAGATGTTCTTTGTTTCCAGAGAAAAAAAGATTTCATGACAGCTGTTTTTTAACATTTAAATAAATCACAACTTCCACAATAATGCAGAGATGGGGGGGGCACACAGTGCTCAGCAGCAATGCCAACTTATCCCACCGGCATTAGTTAAAACACCTGAGCTTTAGTCTGCAACATTAATTGTAATCTTGTAATAATAAGGAAACATGAGATAAAATACATTAAATATATTCAGTATGCATTACACATCCCTGAATAACAATTAAATTTAATTAAATGAGCCAACAGTAATTAGCTTGGTCTCCTTTAAGAGAACAGAGTATTGTCTGATTTTATTGTGCTGGGTAAATCAGTCAAGACCTGCCTTTCATTCATGTCTAGCACATCTCTTGTTGCCACAATGGAATTGTTTTTGGCTTCTGAGTCTGTTCGTTAGTCTCATGAAATTGATGGGTTGATCATAAGTGAAGACAAGGGAAAGAAAGCTCTGAAGTCAATGAGTAATATGGTGGATTCCTCTGTGGAGGTGACTATACTCCTCATTCCACCGAGCTCCACCTTTTCAAGGCCAGCACCAACGGGCAAGGGAGAATGCCTCGGTGATCCAGCAACATGTAACAAGGCTGACACATGGTGAAAATCACCTTAACAATATTCTGTCATAGCATTTTTCAGTTTCCCTTGTCACAGACTAAAGGGTATCCTCCCCACCTCCTACCACCCAAATAATTTACTGCACATTTAAAATTGTCTAAAAGGTTATTGTTTACGTGTGTGTGTGTGTGTGTGTGTGTGTGCGCGCGCGCGCACGCGCGTGCGCGCATGCAGAGAGGGTTGATTTAAAGACAAGACTTATGAAATGCCAGCAGTCATCAATTTATTTTTAAACATGGCTAAGATAATTGTAAACTTCAAGATATGGCAGCTTCTTCAGAGTTTCAGTCTTTGTATGCTGCCTATAAGGTGATTAAATACCCCTCAAAATAAAAAAGGAAATCATTAGAGCAAAGAGTTTTGGCTAAGGCAGAAACCAAGCTGTTGCCCTGCCCTATCTTCCTCATCTGAAACTCATGTTTTGATTTTTTGATTTTTCTCTTTCTATCACCTCTGAACTTTATCTGCTGCCACCTACATTCACCAACTCTTAACTTTATCATCCTCCAAAGCTGAAGATCTCAGAGATTTAGAGACTTTGGGTCTATCTGTCTTTGACACAGTTGTGGGTGTGTTTTATGTATTTCTACAACATGTAGTCAAACACAACACAACACACCTAAGTTTGGGATCCATGTCTTCAGGTTTTACCTCCTGACATGCTACATTTATTTATTATCAGAAGTGTCAGTGGGAGTAAATGCAGATTGGACCAATAACAGGTTTCCTTTTCTCATTAAGATCAGAATCGGAAGTCTGTAACATCACAGATGCATTCTGCATCAATATGTAGCCAAGATTTTCACTTTAATCTGTCATATTGCCAAGTTTTATGGTGATGGTGACAACCGTGGTGAAGAAACCTCAGAATATGAACTTATACCGTGGATTGACACTCAGTACATAATCCATCTTCCTCGTTTCATCAGCAGCAGGACCATCACTGGTGGGCAAGGAGAACACTGAAATGTTGGTTTTAATAATAATGGTAATAATAGTAAAAAGGCCTATCTGGGTAGGTTGCTTATAGGTTGGGACCAGAGGGGGTTGTGTATTCACCTTGCATCAGTACATATTATTTTAGTTTGTAAGTTCATTTTATCTGTGTATTTTCATATAAATTATACCATCTGCCAACAATAATAATTTTGCATTTTTCTGTCTGACAATTATACCTTTTATTTGGGTTTCATATCTTATGACTTTGATTAGTGTTCCCAGAACAATTGGATAACAATGACAATACTAGGCATTTTTTTGTTTTCCACCTGATTTTAATTGAATACTATTAAAAATAAAGTCAGCCATTGATTTGGGATGAATATTGTTGTAGAAACAACATATGTTAATACAATTTCACGTAAATTCTAAATTTTTTTTTTTTTTTTTTTGAGTTGGAGTCTCACTCTGTCGCCCAGACTAGAGTGCAGTGGCCGCTCCCGGCCACCGCAGCCTCGACCTGCTGGGCTCCGGCGATCCTTCCGCCTCAGCCTTCCAAGTAGCTGGAATTACAGGCATGCGCTACCACGCCCGGCTGATTTTTTGATTTATTGTAGAGATGAGGTCTTGCTGCCCAGGCGGGTCTCGAACCCGCGGATTCAGGCAATCCACTCACCTCAGCCTCCCAAAGGCGCGGGATTACAGGCTGAGCCACTGAGCCCGGCTCTAAATATTTTTTAAAAATAAAATATGAATAAATTTTTTCTAGTTTTTTTTTTTTGGAATTACCAAATTATTTTTCCTCTTCTGATCTATTAGTAGCAAGGAGTTTACTAATTTCTTTCTTATGGGTGAGCTAATTTTATATCATATAGTGCATATGACTTTGAATGCAAAATGGGTAAACCAGATCACCTTCTGAAGAATATTAAATCACTAAACATGTTGTACACATTTCTGCCTTATAAAAGATTCATATTTAACTATGATCTCAATCAGCAAGTTTCTCTTCCCACTAAGGAGACTAAATTATAACCCTTTCCACTGCAGCAATAAACAGCAGATTGCTGATTATACAGAAAGAAGAAAAACAGACATAGGACAGAGCATACAGATTAGAAAGAAGCCATTCCCTCCTTAATACTAAGTAAACAGCAGCAGGCATTTTGCAAAGCACATTAAAGGAAACAGACTGCTGTAGAAATCAATTGATAAAGACTTGTTAACTGAAAGCAAACTTTGAGCAATTATATTAGCAAGCAATTAGAATAATCTGTAAATAGTAGCAAGGATCCCACAACAAAGAAACCACATGGATTGGTGTCCCTTTCTTTCGTGCCCATAGTATTCTGGACTTGTCTCCATTAATCAGCAGTATATCTAGTACTGAACAGGAGATGATGGGAGAATAGGACTTATGAGATGTAATTCAATGGCATTAAACAGAAAGTGCCCTGACGCTGTGTAGTGGGAGAAAATTTGTCTCCAGCTGAGACTCTTACAAGTAAGTGACTATTCTTGCCAAGAAGAGACTTATTTAACTTTCTTTGTGTTAAAAGCATAAAAGATAAATTCATGAGCAGAAAGAACTCTGATCATAGCCAAATACAGCAGACATCCACACTGAGTAGAGGGTGACAGATGCAGTTACTGGAAGTCCTCACATGATGCCCAGTACCCTGTAACATGTACTGAAAAGCCAATTTCATAAGAAACAAGTGATAAAGATTGGGAAGGGGTATCCTATAGTGAAAATAGAGTGGGATATAACACCAGAAAGCCTTTGGTCTGAATCCTGATGAAGATATTGCTGTGAAATTATAAATTCTTTTTCTAAAACCATTTTTTCATCTGTAAAGCAGAGATATTAATGCCCACCTTGAGATAACAGAACTGCATGAAATGCATGTGTATAGCACATAGCCCATACACAGTAAGAGTTTGTTAAGAGATGGTTTGTTACTTTATTATTATTGAAGAAAACCTTGAGTTATATCATACAGAATTAGAGTAATATTTACATAGAAATGGAGACCTTGGCATAAAAAAGGGAAATTTGCTTGACAGTACACAGAAAAATAAATATAAAGAAAACTTGAGAAAGGATGTATGGGAGTGGGGAGAGGCTAACTCCTAAGCTGTACTAAGCCTTAGCCAAAATTAACTCCTTAGAAGGAGAATGGGGACCGGGCTCAGTCGCTCAGTCTGTAATCCCAGCACTTTGGGAGGCTGAGGCAAGTGGATTGCCTGAGCCCACAGGTTTGAGACCAGCCCAGGCAACTTGGCGAGACCTCGTTTCTACAATAAATAAAAATTAACCAGGCATGGTAGTGTGCGTCTGTAGTTCCAGCTACTTGGAAGGTTCAGGTGGAAGGATCACCAGAGCCCAGCAAGTAGATGCTGACGTGGCTGTGAGCATGTGTGCCACTGCACTCTAGCCTGGGTTATGAAATAAGACTCCAACTCAAAAAAAAAAAAAAAAAAAAAGGAGAATGGGAAGTTTATACCAGAATCAACAATATATACTTTTTAGGTAATATAGATTCAAGTTAAGTTATTATGCATTGTTTTGTTTTGTTTTTTTGGAAGTACAAATTCACCATTCTCAACAAATCCTTTTTTAGTCTTTATGAAATTCCATGTTAAGAAAGCACATAAGCAATAACCTCAAAGGAACTCCAGAAACACTGGAGGTCAGCCTGGGTATGATGATTAATTTTTTTTTTTTTTGAATTGAAGTCTCACTCTGTCGCCCAGACTGGAGTGGCCGCTCCCGTCCACCACAGCCTCGACCCACTGGGCTCCAGCGATCCTTCCGCCTCAGCCTTCCAAGTAGCTGGAACTACAGGCGGGCGCTACTACGCCCAGCTAATTTTTGATTTATTGTAGAGAGATGAGGTCTCGCCAAGTTGCCCAGGTGGGTCTCGAACCCACGGGCTCAGGCAGTCCACTCACCTCAGCCTCCCAAAGCGTGGGATTGCAGGCTGAGCCACAGAGCCCAGCTGATGATTAATTTTATGTATCAACGTACCTTGACCACAGGGTGCCCAGATTAACATTATTTCTATATATGTCAGTGAGTGTGCTTCTAGATGAGGTTAGCATTGAAGTCAGTGGACTCAGTAAAGTAGAATGCTCTCATTGTGGGTGGCCATCATACCAGCCATTGAGTACCTAAATAGAACAAAAGATGAGAGAAGGAATTCACCCCCACCCCCACCTCCCTTTTTATTCCTGTTTGAGCTGGGGCATCTAATTTCATCTCATCCTCTGCTGCCTACAAACATCAGCTCCAGTAGTTCTCAGATTTTTTTGACTCAGACTGAATTACACCACTGGCTTTGGTAAGTCTCCAGCATGCAGACAGGAAACTGGAATTTTTCAGCCTCCGTTATTATATGAGACAATGCCTCATAATAAAGTGTGAGTGTGTGTGTATGAGTGTCTATGTATAAAATATTGATTATGTTTCTCTGATACAATGGCTAAGTAAGCTATACATTTAACAAGATTACATTTTAACAATATTTGTTTTTGCCTGGCCAGGTGATGCATCTTCATACTTGTCACATAGCATTTTCCGTGTATGTGTCAGTGTTTATGATTTTCATCTGACTGTGTGTTCCTTGAAAGCAGGTGCAGTTTTATTCACCTTTGTGTTCCTCAGCACCATGCATGGCACAAGAGCCATTGTGGTGCTTGAACACTTTTTAGAGGTCCAGCTCCGTATCATTTGAGGCATATCAATTTTAGTAGCCGCATCATGGCTCATTAAAATATAGTTTTTTACTGTAAAATTAAGGATATTTGTAATTTTGGTTTTCAAAATTTGGCCATGAGCCAAATGCTTTATGATTAACTTGGATTTCTCTATAGTCTTAGCCTCATAATACACACTCAGGAATTCTTGTAAAGTAAAATAATCTAAATTTTAACTATTTTAGTAGTCATGAAATGTTAATGGACATGAAACAACAATTCATGAGGTTGGAACCATGTTAAAATTTGTAACCAATTAAATATTAATTAATTTTATTTTTAAGTCTTATTTTCTTTTTATGATTTGGAACCAATGATATTTTTTTCAGCTCTTAAATTGTCAATAAGCACTAGGCCTATGGTATAACATGGATTTATTCTGATGGCATATAGTAGACGGTAGTGTTTGTGGGTAAGATGGGTAATTTGAGAGTATGCATATGCCATTGGGTATGAGTCAAAGCATTAGCATAGTTTATGACGCAACTTATTTTGACAGTGGTGCTACTAAGCCATTTTCTATGTAGCAGTGGCTGGCTTCATAGGTCATAATGTTGCAAATTGGAAAAGAAGCATTTCTAGAACTAAAGGATTAAGCTGGCTGTCAAAACAGGCCAGAAGCCAAGTCATCCCACAGTCCTCAGCAGGGGCACACAGTCTGAAAGTAGAGAAGCAGAAGTCAGACACCCTCAGGACTTCAGAGAGAGGTGTTAGGCCTCACACACATAGGCAATATTAGATCCAGGCCTTGTTCTCAGTCTCATTAAGAAAGGGAGCTCTAGCAAGTGGACACAAACTACAGAGACTTCTTGCTCTCACTTCCCTAGGGAAGCTTCCCTAGAGAAGAATAAAGCCTATTCCCCAAAGCAAGGGTAAATAACTATAATACCCAGATAATCCTGAGTGGAAGAGGTTATTTTATTTCTTGGATATTGTAGAAAAAAAGTAAACAATAACTTTAAATATTTGAGATGAACATAGGAGACAGCAGTTGCGTGGGGCTCTAAATTGAGGTTCTTTATCTCTGGTTAGTCACTCCTACCTCTGTGACAAGCATGTTAGTCCTTAAGGAGACTTTGCCTGTTCATTCCTGGATCTATAGTTCACAACTGGGTTATTATCTATTGCCCAGGAAACACTAACAGTCCACAGCTGTACTCTCTTTTCTAGGCAGGATGAGAATACAGTCAAAGAGCTTTAAAGCTTCATTCTAGATGGATATCAAAAACCTTTGTGATTTCACATTCTTTCAGAATTGTTACTTCACATCTGTCCAGGGTGAGGATTCTAAATGGCAGACTTGGGACAGATGCTTTGGTGTTCAATTATTTACAATTGAAAATCTGATTTGCCTTAATGATTCCCAATTAACCACATTTGGAAATCTAACTCTGAATTATGCTTGAATTTCATCAATTATTCAACTTTTTTCTCAAATTGTGTTGGGCATAGAATTACCGGTCATCTGTTGGTATAAAGTTAAGAGTTGTACAAAATGTGTCTTCCTTAGTGGTATTGCTCCCAGGAATTTGATGATGATATCCATGTCTGGATATTCTCTCTTACTAAGGGCTTTTATGAGACAAACCAATGGCAAGAAATATGTTACAGCTGTTCTAATTTTGAAAAAAATGAGCATATGAGGAAGCAAAACCAACCAACAGAAGGTCTTTTTTTTTTAATTATTAGAAAGATGTGGGATACAATTCAGGGTTAGGTATACAAACATTGATTATACAGGTACCTTTGTTGATGAGGTGTGCCCCTCCCTCTCCTAGCTGTTTCCCTCAACTGCACCCCCCCGCCCTGACCGCTTCCCACTACTGCCAATCCCTTTCTTATAGTATTATAATAATTGTTCAAGGTCCATTTATGAGTGAAAGCATATAGTACTCTGTTCGTTGTTTCTGTGATAGATCACTGAGTATGATTGACTCTAAATTCATCCAAGTTGCTGAGAAATCCATATGTTTGTCCTTCTTTATGGCGGCATAATATTCCATTGTGCATATGTACCATATTTTTTTTATTCAGTCCAGCTTCGATGGGCAACATGGTCAGTTCCATGTTTTTACTATTGTGAATAGAGCTGCAACAAACATACGTGTACAGGTATTTTGTAGAATGATTTGAGTTCCTCCGGGTATATTCCCAACAGGGGAATTGCAGAGTCATATGGAAGGTCAATTTCTAGTTCTTTCAGAAATCACCACACTGTCTTCCAAAGAGGTTGCACTAGTTTCCATTCCCACCAGCAGTGTAGTAGAAGTGTTTCTTTCTCTCCATGTCTTCTCCAGCATCTGTTGTTGTTTGTTTGCTTAATGATGGCCATTCTTACTGGGGTTAGGTGGTATCTCAGTGTGGTTTTGATTTGAATTTCTCTGATGATGAGTGAGGCTGAGCACTTTTTCATGTGTCTGTTGGCTGCCAGTATATCTTCTTTTGGAAAATGTCTATTAGCCTTAGTGTAGAAGCTTGTAAGCTAACATGTACTGAGTATCTATTATGTGCTAAAAACTCTGAATACAACAGAATACAAATTCTGTTTTAATAAGAGTTACTTTCCAAATGGTGTTCATCAGGCCCATAACTCTGTACAATCTTCAAAGTAAAATTTGGTACTGTGAATAGCACAAGAAGGCTCTAGAACACTTTCTTACCTGCTCAGTAGCCTTCAATGGCATTCCATCTACTAATGGTCAAGTTTAAACAATTCTAAGGGGTTTTAAAGATCTTTGCAAATCTATCTAACCAGCCTTATTTTTCCTTCCTTTACACATGTTCCCTGTGAACAATATGGGTCAGTATTTTCTCTCACCTGAAACATATTATGTTCATTGCCACCTCCAAATCTCTTTCTTTCTTCTTCTGTTATCTATGCAGATGTCACCAATTCTTCAAGGATCCCTTCACAGTTCATTATTTAGCAGAGTTATGTGATCAGAAGTATTGCAAAAAATATTGCTATAACATGATCTTACCTATAACACAGTCATTTGCAAGAATGGACTTAAAATAATGATGTTATTATGAAGTCAGTGGACATTTAGGGTAAAGGAAGCTCTGAAGTTTCATCTCTTTAGAGTAAAACAAAGTGTACAGCTGATGTTGGATTGCAACTTCAAACCCTAAGTCCCTTGGAGTACAAGAGGTAGCATTTTCCATGAACTTTAGGTTGGTAATATGGTTTTTAATCCTCCACTGAACTACTTGAACATAAACTTGGCAAATTCCATTTTTATAGTAATCAAGTTCTAAAGCACAGTCCACAGTATTTGGCAGTGATAGCACCTCTATAATTAAGAAGAAGAATTGAGGGATAAATAAAATATAACACTTTCCTTTTATTTTCATGAAAGGAGACAATTCTTCAAAAATGCTGTATAATTCAGAATCAAATTCAGAGACTAACCATAATACTGTAGTTAATATTTTCTGTATAGGAAGAAAAGTAAACTATCAAAGTTATATAACTTTTGAATGATGTTTTAAGTAAAGAACTGAATGATATTCATTATTCAGCAAAGGTTTTCATACTATGCTTTTATGAAAACCGAGCAGTGTCAGAATTTTGTATGAAAAGTTTAAAATATCATTTTAACATTAAAGGTAGTAGAGAACAGATGAAATAGCACATTCCTGGGGTAAATCGAAAAAAAAAACAGTACAATTATACATGATCAGGTTAGAATCACTGGTTTTAATCTAAGGCTGTTGATCTGATAAGAATGTCTTTTTATATAAATGTTTTGGTCAGAATTCTTCAGAGAGACAGAACTGATAGGATGATAGAGAGATATATTAGAAGGGATTTATCAGGGAAATTGGCTCACTGGATTAGGGAGACTATGAAGTCCCATGGTCCACATCCTGGAAAGCCAGTGCAATTGATAGGGTGGCTCAGATCAATTACAAAAGCCTGAGAACCAGGACAGTTATAGGGGTTTGGAAGTGGGGGCTGCTGAAGTTCAAGGCCAGAGAACCTAGAGGTCTGAGTTCCAAGGGCAGGAGAAGAAGGGCATCTCAGGTCTGGAAAAGAAAGAGAAAGAATTTGCCTTTCCTCTACCTTGTTATTCCATCTGGGCCCACCAGCTGGTTTGAATAGTACCTGCCCACATTAAGGACAGATCTTCTCCACTCAGTCTACTACTTACGTGACAATCGTCTCCAGAAACATCCCAAAGACATGTCTTCGGCAGCCCAATCATTCCAACTGATTGCCAGAACAACTGAGTTTCCCTCTTTGCAGTAGAAAGATAGGCTCAGTGCCTATTTAAGCATTGAAGATAATTTTTGCAAAGACTGCAAATAAATAATGCTTTACCAACTATCTGGGTATCTCTTAATTCAGTCCAGTTGATGCCCCAAATCAACCAATAAACTAAAGCTACTTTTTGGTCAATAAACTCTAACAAGTATACTTTCCATTTTTATCTATTCCAGGCCCTGTGCTAGACTCTAATGGCCAAAATCAGACCTGGTTCCTGTCCTTATAAAACCTTTAGGTTTGTAAAGGAGACATATCAGAAGGAGAAGGACTTTTTTTTTTTTCCAAATGATCACGCTAAGGACTATATAATTACAAACTGAGGTATGTGCTCTGAAGGAAAGGAAGACTGCTCTATGAGAAAAATCTCTAAGAAACTCAGACCTCAGATTCCATGTTCTCTTCTAGCCACTAGGAGTATAATAGTAAAAAATAGACACATTTTTACTTTCAAAGGCACTGAAATTATAGTTAAAAGAACAAACATCATATAAGTAAACAAATAAAATATTTCAAATTATTGTTGTTTTTATGGAGAAAACATACTGTATGGTGGTGAAGACCAACACAAAGAGGGGCTAATTTAAATAAAGAAATAAGAGATGCTTTCCTTGGGAGAGATGTATGCTGAGGACTACGGGATGAGGAGGATCCAGACATTTGAAGTGGTGTTAGGGGAAGAGAAGGCATATAGAATGGACCTGAAACAAAAATGAGATCTATGCCTAAAGGTCAAGGGGTAAGCCACAGTAGTTGGAATAGAGGAAGGAAGAGAAGAGAGATATGAAATAAGATTATTAAAAAGTGGATAGTTGTCAGATCATCAGCATTTTGCAGGAAATGACAAGGAGTTGGGGTCATATTCCAAGTGCCCTGGAAGGGCATAAAAAGGGACTGAAATAATTTAAAGTTTAAACTGTTTCTTTTGGCAACCAAAGAGTGTGAAAAGGGACCTTCAGCTGGACACTACTGTTCTCAGAGCAAGAAGGTTTGATTCATTGTCACCATAGTTCTGGCAGAAAAGATAGATGTAGAGATTTGAGGTATATTTTGAAGGTAGATACAAATAAATCTGTTGATGAATTAATCGTGGAAAGGGAGAAGAATTAGGAAAATTAAATTAATAATGATTCCCAGTTTCTTGGCTTAAGCAATTGGGTGGATACTATTGACATTTGTTGGGATGAAGAAGTTTAGAAACATGTTTTAACTGAGATAGGGTGGGGTGAGGTAGAGTTCTGGAATTCAATTGCAGTCACATAGATTTTGACAAGCCTATGCAACATTCTATTGAAATGTCAGATGGGCAGTTAGCTATGGATATGAGGAGACATTTAAAATGGGCATCATTGAGGGGTCTTTGGCCCATAGATGATATATGAAGTAGTGGTAATAAGCATAATCACCAGAAGAGAAAGTTTATAGAGAGGAGAGATGAGGTTGTGAGACTAAGCTCTAGGAGAAAAGGTGAAACTAGCAAAAAAAAAAAAAAAAACCCTAAGAAGGACTGATCGGTGACTAGAACACCAGGCTTCATGAACATCTAGGAAAGAGAGTGGTTCAGAAACTGTGTTGTGTAACTGAGAAATCAAGTGCTATTTTGGCTTTTGCTCATTTACTGATTAATAGATGGGAATTTATATTAAAAGGTAAATAATGATGCATCAAAATAGCATCATGTAGCAATAATAATTCAAAATGGATATAGTCTATAAAGTACTTCCATATTCGATCATGTCATCTTAACCATGAGTATATCCTATAATGATTGTATTATGAACTTAAAGATTTTGGAGTTCATGGGAGCAATTGATATTTAATAAAAAATTTAACATTAATTCAACAAGTATTATAAATTCCTGTCATGAAAGACACATTCTAGGCTCTGCAGACATAGGTATGAACAAAAGACACCCCAGTCTTGAACTCACAGGACTTACCTTACAACAGATATTATGCCATAGTGGTCATGATGTACCACACAGGCTAATACAGTTTTCAGAAGTGCTGGGTTTTGACTCAGAGAGTTTTTTTTTAAAATCTCAATTTCTTATGTTTCTCTTTTGACAGTTCAGTAGTGTTAAGTATATTTACATTGTTGTGCAAGAGGCATCACATTCTTGCAAATGTGATTAACCTAAACATGATACTAATTTTATGAATTTGAGGACACACCACAAATTAGCTGGGCTAACTATGCATGATTGCTAGGTATACATGACCATTCTGTGTCTATATATGATACATTAGGGAATTGGTATCTTAAACCTTTCAAAAATCTTATCCCCATCATGGGTAAGATTTCTTAATAATAGCAATGCTTGCCAAGAAGTTAAAAAGCATGAAAATCTGTCCTGTCGCGCCTATTATCCACTTGGGCATAGTATGTGTGTGTGTGTGTGTGTGTGTGTGTGTGTGTGTGTGTGTGTATTTAGCCCTAATTATATATGTAAATATATATATATTTAGTTCTGATATATATATATGAACTATATATATATCATACAGACACACACACACACACACACACACACACACACACACACACACACACACAGTTGTGCCCTCTGGTGGTTGATAGTCATCTTTTACTATTTTTCAACATTGGCTCAGCTTGTCACTATGCTCATTGAAATATATATATATTATACACACACACACACAAATATATATATATATATGTATATATATACATATATATACATATATTTTTTTTGTCAACCTTTCACTCTGTTGCCCAGACTGGAGAGTAATGGAGTGATCACAATTATCATGGCTTATGACAGCCTTAACCTCCTGCTCAAGTGATCCTTCCATCTCAGCATCCCGAGTAGCTGAGACTATAGGCATGCGCCACCATGTCAGGCTAATTTTTTTTTAGAGTGGGAATTTGATTATGTTGCCCAGGCTGGTCTCAAACTCCTGGACTCAAGCAAACTACTCACCTTGGCTTCCCAAAATGCTGTCAAAATGCTGGTATTACAAGCGTGAGCCACCATGCCTGGTCACAGTCCTGATATTCTACCAGAGCAGTTATTACAGCATAGGGGCGTCTTGATAGCCCATACATATTCTCTATTTTGTTTTAATAAATAAAGTACATTTTAGAACTACTTGACAAAACACAAGGCTGCTAAGTTTGCTCTTTTTCAAATAATACAAAAAAGAAATCTCAATGTATTTAATGGCACATTCTTTATCTTCTTTTTCTTACCCTCTTTTCCTCTAGGAATTTATTCCTGTCTAAAATAATCTATGGATGCCACAAAGAAATGTGGCATTCTTATCTGTGAGTCAGATAACATTAGTGGTTGGTTTATTTATCAATATGTCTGGCAGTTAAAAGATTTATGTGTGGGTCATTCTGATAGGACATATGTAACATTGATTTCTGTTGCTAGATTCATGCTAACTGGTCTTGACTGTATAATCTTGTGTAAAAGCCACTGACCCTCTGAAAAACTGCTTTGCATTTGTGCTTGTGTTCTGTATAAAATCCTTTGTTTAATTTCTGTACCCTTTAAAATGACCATGATGTTCTCTATGATTTGTTGTTGTTTCCTTTATTCTTTTTCTCTTCTCGAGTTTATATTGGCTGAAGAACAGTTCTTTTTATGAACTGACCTTCATTGTTGCCATAGCTGAATCATTCTTCAAGAAACTTCAGTTTCACAGAAAGATTTTTATTTAATGTCTTCCCTGGCATTTCATAAGGTTAAAGAGGAACTTAAGAATAACCTTCATGTACAGTAGTGGAGTTGGCAGTCATTGGTATATGAGTACAGATGAATAGCTATATTATTTCCACTAAATAAAAGAGAAAGAAAATAAGACATTCTATTGAAGCAAGTCTGAGTCAGACCAATAATTCTCACTCTGGTGATGCCACCTTGTAAGGGTCGTTTTTCAAAAGCATGAGGAGTTTTGGATCATCATCACAATGGTGGACACCACGCGCTTTTCAGTATGCAGAGGAATCCTATCAACCAAGAATTGTCCCATGTACCACATGACTTTTAAATGTACTTCTGGTCACTTACATAGATGAAAAAAATATTTTTAATCTGATCCTAGAGTCTAAACTCATTTTTACAATAAGCACAGTATAGTTCTGCATAGTTTTCCTTCACGTCATTTTTCTAAGAGTGCCAATAGTAAGCAAATTGTGGGAAGATTTTACTTTACTTTATCTGAATTTTAGCTAAGATTTATTTGCAATTTTATAAAATCATGTCCCTGATAGCAATGTCACTTGAGTCACCCTGTACAACCAATTCAATATACCTGTGTCAGTCTGGATTGAGAGTAGTCACATTTCTGGAATTCTATTTAGTTATGAAAGCATCTCACATTTTGTTTTCTTGAGTATTTACATACTGAAATGCATATAATTTTATTTTAATTTATTTATTTTCTTATATATCAGATACTATATTCATTTTTAGCAGCTTTATTGAGATTTAACTGATACACAAAAACTGTGTGTATGTAATGAGTACAGTTTGATCAGTTTGTACATATGGAAACACTTGTGATACCATCACCAATATTATATTGATCTTTATGCTATGAGGAAGATACAGTATCTAAAATTTCATCTTAGAATGAAAAAGGGAGTATTATAAAACATTTGTTATAAGGGTCATTGACTGCACGCTAGAAAGAACAATTAGCTTCTGACTAACTCTGAAACTTATGATACAAGGAAAATTGTAATATCTCCTCTCTAGAGAATTTAGATGATGTTAATATGGACTAAAATTAAAATGACTTCCCCAGTCAGTCATTTTGAAAGCATCTGCTACTTATATTGGAGATAAATAGACCAGTAATTCATCTTTTAGCATCAATGTCTAGTATGGTACAAGGGTCTGTGGCATGATGCCCTTAGCCTGAGAGCCCCTACCAAGGTTTGTTACAACAGATCACAGCCAGGAGGAAACTGTCATTCTGCTAGAGTGAATAAACACACAAGAAGCGAAACTCAGTCTCATTTTTTCAGTCCCATGTTGTTCCCTAACTGGTATCTAGCCCCTATGTAGCCTGATGGCCCTACTGCCTCAGGGAAGCAAAAAATAAAACCTTTCCCCATAGATATACATTACATTTCTTTTTCCCAGAAAATTTGTATCATTGATTTGTGAAGCTTGAAATCTGTTGGCACTTCCACCATGGTTCAAGCTGCTAGTCAAGCCCAAGAAAATTCACACAGACCAAATATTCTTAGGTCCTTTCTTCCTGTACTTTGTTCCCTCCCCTCAGTACCTTCCAGAACCATATACCGTAGTTGTGCCCTCTGATGGTTGATGGCAATCTCTTATTACTTTTCAACATCGGCTCAGCTTTTCATTGAACTTTAAATTATGTTAAATGCACACAATAAAAAATAACTATCTTCATAAAGTTGTAGTAGAAACCTGGCCAGAGGCAAGGAAGATTTTTTTAAAAACACCCCAAATATATCAAGGTACTCTAGAGGGCTGGTTTTGTGCATAGACTCTGGTCTATGCATTCTTGGGTTCAAATACCAGCTGTGTCATTAACTTGTCCTGTGACCTTGCTCTATTTTTTAAACCTCTTTGCCTTAATTCTTCTGTAGAGTAAAATAATAGTACCTACCACAAAGGATTGTAATGAGGAATAAAGATGTTAACTCAAGCCAAGTGCTTAAAACAGCACCTTGTACGTTGTAAGCACTTAACAAATATTAGTTAATGTTCCTGGGATTGTGCTTCTATTTTCAGGGCTACTTCACTTTTTCTTGGAAAGACATATACTTACTCAGGTGTTCAAGTCAGAAAGTAATCCAAATGCTTATCCTCAATTTCTTCCTGTGCTTCAAAGACAGTATAAGCCCTCACTCCATATCACAAGTATGTGAAAATTAAAATACTTTGCCATGACCTCAAATACTTAGAAATGTGTAGTATGCTTTCTTCATTGTAAAATGTGAACCAAGAGGGGATTTTGGCATGGCAGACAGAGATAGCTCCATTTAGGGGCTTAGCAATTATGATTCAAGAATGTCCTGGCTTCGTCTGCAAACCAAGTGACACTGCATAGAATTCTTAAAATTGCAGCATTTTTTCTTGTTACTCTTTTGAATATGTGTATCTTCCTCGTGGGAAAATAAAATTTCTACCTCCTATTACACACTCTGTTATGTCTAAGAACTCTTAATTACTGTTCACATCATCAATGATTATCATCTTGCCCAAACACTGATTAATGTTTGATGATGATTATGATGTTGATGTAGCCAAAACAGAGGAGCCCTTGATTATTTTGATTCTGTGTCAGATTTCCATAGCATGTCTAAATGGGAAAACTATATTATTCATTTTGATTGGATTACCTAATAATCAGTAAAACTGACTCCCCTCATCACCTGAATTTACTAGAACTTTCTGACTGAGGAGAAATAGCCAAAAAATTATAAAGATACTAACCTTTCTTCTTCTGTATAAATCAGTCTTACCAGAGGTCATTTCTCCCTCTTTTATGTTTAAAATGCCTGACACAAAGATGGAGAAAATTCAGTCAGATTTAATTCTTGCTCTCAAAAGTTTACATTTTTTCATATTTCTTTTTTTGTTTTTACAGCAATTACTTTGTGATTTTTATTTCTGGATGATGTTAGTAGTTAGATTTCATTCAATTGGTTAGAACAAGGGGTTTAATGACGGAAAAGATGAGGTCTGCAGGGTCTGAAATCCTGCCCTCAGCAATTTTTCTTCTGTCTCTTGGGGTCTATTGTAAGACAATACCATTTTACAAAGTGCCTTGTAATTGTTAAAAAAATACTAGAAGTGCACATGTTGATGTTCAAAGAGCTAAGGTAAATCTTCCACGTAGTCACAGTTCAGTTAATTATTATTATGTCACAGTTCATTGTTATGTCTACCCAAATCCCTTGAATGATTTTCCATATTTCCCAATAGAAAATAAAACAAATCCTATGAAATCTGGTAGGTGGTTCCCAAGGACATTCTGCTATTTCCTTTAAAGCCTCAAATGTTAGAGCTGTCCATAGCTTAAAGGTTTCCTTGCTCAGAGACTAATGCCATTGCTGCTGCACATCTTTGTGATTTTTCCCTCATAACAGAGGATTCAAAAGTAATGGAGAGGTCTCAGTAAATTAGCATTCTTTTATGATCAATTTTAATTAATCATTTAATTAAGGCAATGTGCACTACATACATCATATGGAAGAGTTCATCACAGTGTCACTTGCTTATAATAAAAAATAGCCCTCATTATCATAAAAACTCCTTAAGATGGAGAAGGGAAGGTTATAAAGAAAGGCTGGATGGAAAAAAAAAGAAAAGAGATGGATGGAAAGAAAATAGATGATAAAGACAGGGAGGCATTGTAATATTTAAATGCTAACAGTGTATCTAACTTTGTTCACTTATCATCTTGACAGTGCAAATGAACAGCAGAATGGGGAAAGGTATGGTATGTTAAATTATTATGGATGTGTCAGGTAAGCAGTTTGTCTGATGCTTCCATCTCTGCTAGAAGGCTGACTTATAATTGTGTGACCCATTCCTTAAAGAGTCAAAGATAAACTCCAGCAATTTTGTAATTCCTCCCATTCTGATAGAGATAAACATGTTCATCTCTTTCCCAACTAATCCTCCTTGTTGGAAGATAACATAAGGCCACATCCTTATTACATACAAAGATTCAAGATATCTGGGCAAGCCTCTGGCCATCTGCAATACTGTCTGCCCATTGGGTCATGCTGTTATCAGGGGTTCTTTAAGATTAAACAAGTAAGTCGCAAGTTAATGCAAAAATGAACCCACACACCTGAGTCCTCTAAGGCAATAGTGCCAATATTTTGTTGCAAAAAAAAAAATGAAAAGAAAGTTTTTTAAAATGCCAATATCCAGGTGCAATTGAAGATATATTAACTTATTTTTTCTGGGCATTAGTACCTTTTTAAAAATTTCTCAAGTAATTGTAAAAGTACAAGCAAATTTGAAAACTATTGTCTGAAAGCTTTTGAGAATGGTAGGCACATTCAAATATAGTCGAATTTCAATCAAATCTCATATTTCCTAAATATTACAGAGCATTTCAAGTTGCTCAGAAATGAGTAAAAAATATTTGTGGCAAAACAGACCAATAATGAATAAAGAGATTCAATCAGGAACCAAAAAACCTTCCAACAAAGAAAAACCCAGGATCTCACTGGCTTCACTGATAAATTCTAACAAACATTTAAAGAATTATTAATGTTAATTCTCCTCAAATTCTTCCAAGCAATGGACAAGAGGGAATATTTCCAAATTCATTCTACAAGGCCAGCATTACATTTATACCAAAGCCAGGCAAGAAAATAACATACAGGTCAATAACCCAGATGAACATGCATGTAAAAATTCTCAACAAAATGCTAGCAAGCTGAATTCAGCAGCACATTTAAAGGATCATACATCATAATCAAGTGTGATTTATCCTAGAAATGCAGGGGAAATTAGCATATGCAAATCATAATACATGTGATAAATCACATGAACAGAATGAAGAGTAAAAAATCATATGATCAATAGATAAAAAAACTGACAAATTTCAACTTTCATGATAAAAACTTTGAACAAATGAAGTATAGAAAGAATACACCTCAGTACAATGAAGGCCATGTATGAAAGTCTACAGTTAACATCATCCTCAATGGTATAAACTATAAGTTTTTCCTCTATGATCAGGAACAAGACAAGAATGCCCATACCACCACTTCTATTCAATGTATTACTGGAAGCTAGAGCCAGAGCAATTAGGCAAGAAAAAGAAATAATAGTCACTCAAGTAGTAAGAAGTAAAATTGTCTCTGTTTGCAGATGACAAGATCTTATATATATAAAATCTGAAAGACTTCATCAAAAAACTGTTGGAACTAATAAACAAATTAATTTCAGGATACAAAATCAAAATATAAAAATTGTTGCATTTCTTTAGACTAATAATAAACTATCCAAAATTTAAGAAAGTAATTTCATTTATAATAGAATCCAAAAGCAACAAAACACTGCAGAATACATTTAACCAGAAAGTAAAAAAACTGTATTACTGAAAATTATAAAGCACTGATGACAGGAATTGAAGAAGACACACACAAATGGAAAGATATCCCATATTCATGAATTAGAAAATTGATAATGTTAAAATGTCCATACTACCCAAAGCAGTGCAATGTCTATCAAAATTTCAATGGCATTTTTCACAAAATAGGAAAAACAATCCTAAAATTCAAATGGAACCACAAAAGACCCTGGACAAACAAAGCAATCTTGAGAAAGAACAAAAAACTTGGGAGCATCCACACTACCTGATTTCAAAGTATATTACAAATATATAATAATCAAAAGAGTAGAATGCTAGCATTAAAAATAGGTATATAAACTAATGGAACATGAACAAGAGACAAAAAAGTTTACACATTTATGGTCAATTGATCATTGACAAAGATACCATGAACACACAATAAGGAGAGAATAGACTCTTCAGTAAATGGTGTTTTCATCTGAATATCCACATGCAGAAGAATGAAATCAAAACTTTACCTCACACTATATAAAAAACAACTAAAAATTAATGAACAATTTAGATGTAAAACCTGAAGCTGTAAAACTACAAGAAGAAATCATAGAGAAAAATCTTCACTGGTCTGAACAATGATTTATTTTGGATATGACCCCCAAAACACAGGAACAACAACAAAAAAAATAGACTGATGGGGTTGAGTCAAACTGAAAATAATCAAGTGACAAGACAAAATATGAAATGAGGGAAAATATTTGCAAACCATACAGTTGATGAGGAGTTAATATAAAAAATATTTAAGGAACAAAAACAACATAATAGCAAGAATAGAAAAGTGTTTTCTAGGGGCTGGAGCAAGGAGAAATTTTGGAAATGTTGGTCAAGGGTTTCAAGTTTTAATTACATAAGATGGATAAGTTTTGAGATGTAATGTCTACTATGGTGACTGTAATTAATAATACTGCATTGTGTACTTGAAATTTGCTTAGGGAATCAATCTTAAATGTTCTCACCACACACAAAATTAAAAGGTTAATTCTGGGAGGTGATGTTGTGGTAATCATTTCACAATGTATACATATATCAAAACATGTATAACTTAAATATATACTATTTAAATTTATGTATGTATTTTAGAAATGGGGGTCTTCCTATGTTGCCCAGTCTTGACTCAAACTGCTGGGCTCAAGGGATTTCCCTGCCTCAGGCTTTTGAAGAGTTGGGACTACAGATACATGCCACTGCACCCAATTTTCATTTGCCAATTATATTTCAAAAATGGTGGATAAAAAAATATGTGCTAAAAAGTTAGCCATTAAACCAAAGACTAAAATTACAGGGTTTGGGAAAGAACCAATTTTTTAAGACAGTACATTGAGTTCAATTCAGCAAATGGTTACTTGAGCATGTACTAAGTGCAGCAGGTTCTATGTTGGTTATATGATAAATGGAGGTAAATATGGCAAATAAATGATCTCACTAGGTAGGATTATTTTACCAAGAATAGTGGCCAATATTTACATATACTCCCTCAACATAGGATGAAATGAGAACAGTGTATGGTATAGAAAGTTTAAGCAATATTTAAAGAAAATATTTGGGGAATAATCTTCAACATGTAAATAAACACCACTGAAGATTGTGACTCTCCTGCACTGGAATGTTTAAAATCAAGTGGAAGTGCATCTGTCTGACAGAGTCATAGCATGTTACAGCTTTACCATCCTATGATTTTCATGTGGTTTCCTGTTCCCAAATTTCTCCAATTTCCCAACTCTCCTAATATTTAATGCTGCCTCCTCATTATTAGGAAAAGAGGAAGTTCTACTTTTAAGTCTGCATCAGGATGCTGGGTTACTTCCCTGTGTACTCTTGCCATCACCCTCAATACATTTAGCCCTGAACTGGAGGTAGTAGTTTTGTGGTGGTTGTTGTCCTTTGTATTTACCTACAAGAAAGCATAGAAATATAATGAAAAAATATTTCCTAGAAAAATGCAAAGAAATTTCCCTAGAAAAATGCACAGAAATATAATGAAATAATATTTTAAAAGTTGCTTTAATCTCTCAACCTATATTTACATCACTTACAGATTAACGTAGCTTTCATGAGGTATATTGGTAAAATTACAATTTTTCTGTGGTGTCTATTCTTTAAGGAGTTCAAAAGAACTTCTGGGTAAATTAGTCTTCATCTCCCTGGAAAAGAGAGTGTAGATGTCCCACTGAATCCTTTTATGTGCTTTTTCTCTCATTATTCATACATTCAAAATCTATATATCGTGCTACTAATGTGTGCAAGAAATTGTGCTAGACGCTGAGAATATCACCATGAAAAAAATGTACTAGGAAAGATAAACAGACTGTAAACATAAAAATAATGTCGGCTGAAAATAAGTCCAATGACTAAAATTAAGCAGGATGCGGGGACAGACACCGTCAGGGCTGAAATTTTATTTGAGGCAACAAAAAAGAGGGCCTCTATGAGAATAGAGGCCCTTGGGCATAATCTTGAAAAAACGAAGAGGCAAACACACTAGTCCACTAGATATCTCAGAGGGATATCTAAAGAAACGGCAAATATGAAGGTCTGAGGCAGGGGAATATTCAGTGTGATGGAGAAACAGTGAGAAGGTAGAAGGTGGGAGAGGTGTAAGTGAAGGAAGTGTGTGTGATGAGTGGGGGGGATGATTCTCTTCTGGAACATACTTCTATGTCATAAAACCAACCCTCTTTACTTCTGTACTTGGTACCTTGACCCTTGCCTCTATAAGTAGGCATTTGAGAAAAACTTAGAGCTCCTAATTTTGATTTGACAGAGTCTGAATAGGAGGAGAATTCATGTATTTGTCAGGCACCTGGCAAGAAACAAGGCACACTCCACCAGGATTGCTAGGAGGATTTGAGTAGAGGACTATTTATAGAATGAGTGGGCACCCTGTGGCTAGCACAATAGGAAACCACCACCTGAAGGGAAAGGGCGAGGAAATGAAGTTGCAAGAGGCTTGGAGGAACTGTAGCCATGTAAGAGGGGTCAGTCTCTCAGCAGGAGATGTAGGTATGGACTAGGCAGCCCTGCCAAATTGGAGACCTTGACGGATCAGGGAATGCACTGTTCAACTTCTCTCTCCTTCCACCCTTCTGTTTCCTGTCAGTGCTTTGTGTTGGTCAAAGTCACACCTGGAAGCCAGAAAGCAAGGATCCCTAGTAATTTACTCTACAGGGCTCATGCCCTCAGCCACAGACAAGGGGATTGAGGTTGAGAGAGAGAGTGGCAAAGAGAGAAACACTAGCAAGATTGCATTCCATTTATATTTTAGTGGGCTTTTCGTCCAGAAGCAATTATAGCAGCAATAGTTAACAAGAATCAAATAAATATGTAAATATGTTACAACTTGTCGAGAGTCAATATGATGTTTTTATATTCATTAAAAATTCAAATGTCTATGAAGCTTCAAAACAATTTAGATATTTTTAATCTACTAATTCAAAGAGGGTTTTGTGTGCATGTACAGATCATTTATTTTTTAATTGTATATCTACCCATGTCTATCATATTGTCTTGAGGGTTTGAAGAAATTGCTATTCTGTTCAAGTGAGTGTCTCAGATATTACTTGCTAATCTTTATTCCAGACCTCAAGTACTTTTTGGAGGGCCAGATGCATGCAACTTTGTCTCACTCTTGGTATCTAACAGGAAGTCATATATTTGTTTATGCTATGCCAGACAGAGATCTCTGCACATTTCTCACTAGCCTCCAAGGTTCCTGTGTTGCCTGAGATTGTGCTTGGAATTTTTGAGGCAGTCATAGTTAAAATAGTTTAGAAGTAGTTAGGCAGCCAGTCCCTCCCTTGTGCTATTGTGAAAATGTCCAGCGTGGAGTAGGGCACATAACAACACAAAAGGTACTTGGTCCTAAACAGGGAAAGCAAGAACAAGTTGAAGCCCAAACTTCACCTGCACATAGAATATTTATGTACCTAATCCTGACTTGTATCCCACATCTTTATAATAAAATAAAGTTAGATAGCTAGATGATAGACATAGATAAATGATAGATAGATAGATATAGATAGATAGATAGATAGATGGATAGATAGATAGATAGATATGAAGATAGAGTAGTTAGGCAGGTTTTCTTAAGCAGGATTCTATTAAAACAGAGTAAGAATTCAGACTTCTTTCTTATCTATAGACTACCTTCACCAGACCCACCAGGCATATCAGACCTGACCATCTTGCGGGTTGGAATGTGGAGCTACCAGTGCAGTAAATAATAGATACAATAAGGAATTACCCAAAACACAGACATGATGTTCTATGAAAAGTCCAAATCTAGTCAGACAGTAGCTTTCATTATATAGAAGGTCCTTGTGACCTTAAAAGTTGAGAGATGGAGAGCAAAGCTCGTGACCAGATATAAGCAGTCCATCATTGTTGTAAAAGTGTATAAATCTTGTCAAAGGCAAGCATGTGCCCTTTCTTTTAAGGCTTTCTGTTGAGCATACCCCTTTTCTTTCTAATAAATTCTTTCTCAAACTGTACTTTGGATTCAGTCTACAATTCTCTTCTGTGGTGAAATCAAGAACTCATGGAGCAACACCCCCCATCCCACCCTGTATTCCTTAGAATCACAATTTCACTTTCAAACCTCTTACTTGGAGGCTATTGAAAACCAGAGATGATGCCAACTCACTCATGCTCACAATATTCACTAAAGAAGGTTTGGTTCATAAGGATGTGAAATGTATTATACATCTATACATTCAACCATGATTTTAACCAGATAGCATAGAACTTGCCTTAGCAAGAAAGCATTCAAAAGGTTATCTGTTCTTCTAGATCTAAGAATATTCTTATAATATTTTTAAAAACTCTATGTAGATTCTAATTCAGATGATTTGCTGGGCTATTTCCCCTCGGAGGAAGTTTTATTTGTGCATTATATTGCACCAGATAAGAAAAGAAGGTAAATTGTTTCCTGTTTTTCAGAGTTAAAGAACAATTGAGATGAGAACACTTATCTCCTTCCCAGTAACAGGGCCAGTATGCTGGCATACATTCTTGGAGAAAGAAATCATCAAAACACTTACGACCACACTGCTTCCAGTAATAGTCCTCCCCATTTCAGGGAGGTACACTAAAAAGAGGAAAAAATAGCTAAAGAATAAGATTGCAAGCCAGGCTCGGTGGCTCAGCCTGTAATCTCGTGCCTTTGGGAGGCTGAGGTGAGTGGATTGCCTGAGCCCGCGGGTTCGAGACCCGCCTGGGCAGCGAGACCTCATCTCTACAATAAATCAAAAAATTAGCTGGGCGTGGTAGCGCGCGCCTGTAACTCCAGCTACTTGGAAGGCTGAGGCAGAAGGATCGCTGGAGCCCAGCTGGTCGAGGTTGCGGTGACTGGGAGCGGCCACTGCACTCCAGTCTGGGCGACAGAGTGAGACTCCAACTCAAAAAAAAAAATTACAATTGAATGACAACTTAGACATTAATAACCTTCTTCAAATATCAAAGATGCTCAGTATTTAATATTCCACAGAGACTACTCTAAAAACAGAATTTTGGAACGGGAGGAAACAATGAGAATACTGAAGCTAGCAGAGATTGAGTACCTGTTTTATATACCACAAAGTTAATTGGTACTAAAGTCAGACTGTCCAGGAACAGAGCCTGAGATTCAGATGCTTGGAATTCATTGAGAGTGTACTATCAGGAGACAACTGTACCCAAATGGAGGATGCAAATGAAGGGAAGAACCCAATAAGGATATAATCACAGGTAGGTTTAGTTTTGACCTGATTCATAAAGGTTCTAGAGCATAAAGCAGAACTGATGACAACTTAGGACAAAGAGGACTTTTGCATGCATAGGTCATTGGATGTAGGCCACCTGGATATGGAGGACAAGAACAACTTCTGTGTGAGGCAGCTCTCAGGGCAGCTGAGAACCATTTGCAGCCGACTTTAAAACTGAGGGATGGTGCACCAATTCAGTAATGGGATTCTGGGCAGGTCACCAACAGTTTCTTTTATGGAGTCAAAACTTGAACTCCGATCTCCAGACTTCTACAAACTTTTTTTACAGTATGCCATGTTGCCCAGAGTGTGCCATCCTCCATTATAACTTAAATCAACCTCTAATGCGTTCTTCCCTCTCATTCAATAAAATGGAAAGCCAGGTAAGCAAGTTGAGCCAAATGTATTTCCTCTTGCCCCTTTGTTTCTTCAGCTGCTCCTACGTGTGAGAATTGGTATTCAGTGTCCCTGATAACATCAGGACATTGTTTTGGCATGCTGCACTATTTCATGCCCTTCGATAAGTCTAGATTTGGGGATTATATCAGTAATGATAAATCCCAAATTTACTTTCTCATCCTAGGTACCCAGTCTCCTACCTCTTTTTTAACAGAAGGCATTGAACAAAGTTTTTTAGACAAAACAAATCAACTTTAAAACAACAAACTGAAAATATAAAGATAATGGAAAGAAAAATCCAGACCACAGGGGAAGTTTCAAGTAATCACACACCTTAAATAATAAAAGTCTGTGAATTCATGCTGGCAGACCTAAGTAGGTCACCTAATCGGTTGTTTACAGTGCTGCTGGATATAAAGCATGATAAAGTAAGCAGGCAAGAAACTGTGAGCTGCATCTCCATAACAACAGTGAAGAGAACAATTACAAGAGACCCTGGCCAGCCACCTCCACAAAAGCAATTTTAACCTCAGAGTAATGAGGAGTGACATAGCAAACTACTGCTGATGTCTGAACCACACAGGGCACTGAGCCAGATAAAAACTTTCCCTTTTCAGAGAACAGAAGACTTTGATCCATGGACACATTTGCTGAACCAGCTGAAACCTTGAAAGGACTGAGCTAACTAGTGTCAGGATAATGTAACACAGTAGAATGAAGGTTTTAAAAGTGATCTAATTATTGTGTATAGTATGTTAAAGAAGAAACAATAAAGTATAATAGTACAGGCCGGGCTCGGTGGCTCAGCCTGTAATCCTGCGCTTTGGGAGGCCGAGGTGAGTGAATTGCCTGAGCCAGCGGGTTCGAGACCTGCCTGGGCAACTTGGCGAGACCTCATCTCTACAAATAATCAAAAAATTATCCGGGCGTAGCAGTGTGCGCCTGTAGTTCCAGCTACTTGGAAGGCTGAGGCAGAAGGATCGCTGGAGCCCAGCAGGTCGAGGCTGCGGTGGCCAGGAGCGGCCACTGCACTCCAGTCTGGGCGACTGAGTGAGACTCCAACTCAAAAATAAATAAATAAATAAATAAATAATAGTATATATTAAGATTTCTCTGTGTTATGAAGGAGGAATCTTGTCTTACACACGGTACTAGAAATAACCATAATAAGGCCTAAATTGTATTTTGAAGTCAGCTTTTTTTCCTTTATCTTATTGAAATATAAAAAAATGTGAACTGAATTAAACCTTTAATTACATTTTTTAAGCCATGATTGGCTCCTCTTGGTATTTTCAGTAGTTCTCTTGAGCCACATTTTCATGCAATTTGAATAATTATTTTACATTTATTTATATAAATGCACAGAGGAACTTGTTTGGGTAATTTCTTTACAGAGATTTTTGCTAGTGGATTAGAAAATGTATCTATTCACATGAAATCACCCATTGCATCTAACTCATCAACTTTTTGATCTTTATCTTTCATTTTACATTTCTGGACATACTCCAGAAAACTTCATAATTCTCTGAGACATTTTTGAGTCTGGATTATTTTTTTCCAATAAAGAGTATATGTGAAAGAATTGCTAGCAGCAAATCCAATATATCAGTAAAACGTAAAACTGCAGCCAAATTTTACAAACTATTAATAAAAGAGTTTGCAAAGGAATGGAAAAATGTCATTTTAGAAAACTTTCCTGGCTTGGGCGGAAATAGCCAAAGTGTATTTGGATGCCTATCTTTGCAAGTCAAAAGTTATGCCAAGAGTCTCTAAATGAAAACTGTGCCACTTAACAAATCTGTATGTAAATTTATTCTAAACACTTAATGAATGTGTTCCCAACATCTGGAACATTATTCATTTCCTTTTATTCTTTGTAACATACATAATTAAATTAAGAAAGTATAATTTAGGTCAGCCTATTGTAAAATGATTTGATTTAATGCAATCAGTTTTGGGGAGAGGTCTGTTCTTAGTCACCTTTGCGGCTTTTTAAAGAACATCAGATCACTGCGGAGCTTAGGATGTCAACTAGACAGGTCAGACTGTGAGAGTCTCTGCAAAAGGAATTGTCCATAAAGACTGTGTGAGTAGGCGTGTCCTGGTGAAAGAGTGAAAGTCCTTCTGAGGGGAGACTCGGGTTCATGCACCCGGGCCCCCCTTTGAGGGTGACTGCAGGCCACTGCTGCCCTGAGATTGGAGCGTGGGTGTACCAGATCATCTGCTCTTGTTAACGGGGACACTCTTGAGAAGAGCCTGCCAAATCCAGTTGATTCTCATCACCTGGCACCTGGCCCACACCATCACCTATTATAGTGGATCAGCTGGAGCCCATGATCTGATCAGTGAAGAAAGAGGACCTGGGAGAGCCAGAGAGGAGCTCCATTTCCAGTGAGGAGACACCAACCACAACCACTTTTTGTATCCCAGGACCAGGCAGAGGTCCGCATTGCCCTGCTCAATTCTGCCTAGCTCCGCCCAGACTCCAAGTTGGGACCCGAGGTAATCTCATCAAACTGGGAGAGACAGAAGCCTGTCCCCCATACTGGATCGGACACAGCCAGGTCAGATCTGAGTGGCAGACTGGACAGGCAGCAAGTCAGGTGAGTCCAGATCAGATCCATCCTCCTTCCAAAGTAGGCCTGGAGCATCTGATTCAAGCTGTGAGCAACCCTTTCTGCCTGTGCTGAGAGGAGAGGGGAGAGGCTAGAAAGGTTAAAAGGACATTGGATTTACGGGAATGACCTCAGAGTGAGTTTGGTTCCTTGTTTTTATTATTTTTTTTTGTCTGTTTGTTTTGCTCATTTTTGTTTGTTTTTGTTTCAGTTTTTTTATTTCTTTCTGTTTTTAATAATGTTTCCATAATTGCTTTGTTTCTGTTATTTTACTGATTTTTTTTCTCTATTCTTTAGACTTCTTATTTTTGTATGGGAAGAGTACATTAAAAGGCAGGTTTTTGTAGGACTGTGTGTTTGTATGATTATCTGTATGTTTTAGTTTTTTTTTACTCTTTTCTGTCTTTGTGTCTCTTTTCATTTGTTAGTTGGTATGTCTGTCTGTTTGTCCTCTTAGTCTTCTCTCTCTCTACCTTCTGCTTGCCCACCTCCTTCCTTGTTCCATTGTTTTCCTTTTTCTTACCTCATTTTGCTTCCAGGGAGCAAACCTATACTCCACACTGCATGGACAGATTGTAAGGCAGTGGGAAGTGGGTTCCAGGGTGCTCACATACCTATTGGTGGATACTGGGATCTGCAGATAGATTTTGAATCACAGCTGCCCCCTCAGTTAAATCTCAAAACTGCAAAAAGAACAGCACCCAATCCCCAGCCCTGCTTCAGAATTGAACAAAGCCAGAGGATCCACATAAGGAAGAATAAGAAACTGAGCAAACAGAAGTGAAAGCAACACCATCATCCCTGAACAACAGAATTAAAGGGGGAGGGGGAAGTGGGAGTGGAGGAAAATCTACAAAAATGAAGAAAAACCAAAAGAAGAATATGGGTTTCACACAGACCCCTGGGAAGTCAGACACTGAGAAAACAGACTTCAGAACAAAAACAATGAAGAGTGCCCAGAATGACTGGTCTTAAACTACGAACCTAGATATCAAAACATTAATAGTGAGAATAAAAAGAATTAAGTAGAGACAAGAGGAAAATAGGAAGGAGTTGATAACTGAGATAACAGCAGTAAAAAATACTGTGAATTAAATAAATAACAAACTGATAAGCATGGAAAACAGAATTAGCCAAGCAGAAGACACTCAGAGCTTGAGGACCAAAATATGGAAAACTGTCAAAAACATAGAAAAGAAGCTTAAAAAGACAGGAAAAAACCTTCAAGAGACGAGCAATTACTTCAAGAGACTGAACCTGAGAATAATTGAACTTCCTGGGGCAGAAAGAGAGACAGAGACATCCCCGGAACAAACTTTCTGTGAAATTATTCAAGAAAACTTCCCTCATTTCATCAGTTATGTGGCCATTAAATACAAGAGATTCAAAGAACCCCTGCAAGACAACAAATGAGAAGACCAACTCCTAGACACATAGTAATTCACGTAAACAAAGTAGGGATAAAAGAAAAATTCCTAAAAGTCACAAGAGAAAAAGGTCAGACTACCTACCGGGGAAGACCAATTAGAACAGCAGCAGATTTATCTACAGAAACACTTCAGGCTAGGAGAGCTTGGAGCCCCATTTTCAAGGTTCTCGAAGATAAACACTTTCAACCATGAATGACCTACCAGGCTAAGCTAAGCTTCATCGGTGAAGGAGAATTAAAATCTTCCTGGACATTCAATCCTTAAACTTACGCTGCCTCTAGACCAGCTCTACAAGAAACACTTAAGAAAGTATTAAACACCGAGGAAAGAAAAAAAGAATGACAATATTTTTCACAAGAGTGCAGAAAAACGATTGAAAACACACATGAATCAACCCAGATATCAAAAGAAAGACAACAAACAAACAGGAACAACAACAACTCTATAAGAACCTCAAGACAGGGGTAAACTCTCACATTTCAATAATTAGCCTGAATGTGAATGGAATAAACACACCACTGAAAAGACATAGAATGGCAAAATGAATAAAATATTATGAGGCAACAATATACTGTCTCCAAGAGACTCATCTCGCCAGAAAGGACACTCACAGACTCAAAGTAAGAGGATGAGAAGCAAAATTTCAGGCAAACGGAACACAAAAGAAAGCAGGAGTGTGCTCTTAATGTCAGATAAAATACCCTTTAAACTATCAAAAATTTAAAAAGAGATAGAAGGACACTATATAATGATAAAATGTTCAATCCATCAACAAGAAATATTAATACTAAACATATATGTACCCAACATATGGGCACCAACTTTCATAAAGCAGCTTCTAGACAAACTTAAAAAAGATATTGACTCTCACACTATCATAGCTGGGGACTTTAACATACCACTCACAACCCTGGATAGTTCATCAAGACAAAAAATCAGCAAGGAAATCTGGAACTTCAATGTGACTCTTGACCAAGTGGACTTAATTGATACCTACAGAACACTCCACCCAATGACAACAGAATGTACATTCTACTCATCACCACTTGGAACATACTTTAATATTGACCAGGTTCTTGGCCATAAGTCAAGCATAAACAAATTTCATAAGATTGAAATTCTGCCATGCATCTTCTCAGACCACAGTGGAATAAAAATAAGTATCAATACCAACAAAGTTCCCCCAAAACCCACAAAGGCATCTACACTAAACAGCATGATGGTAAGCAACTCCCGGATCAAAATGTAAATCAAAACAGAGGTTAAAAGATACCAGAAAAATAAAAATGAGGAAACATCCTACCAAAACCTCTGGGATTCCATGAAAGCAGTAGTAAGAGGGGAATTCATATCTCTACAAACACACATGAAGAAAATGGAAAGATCACAAGTTAACAGTCTAACAAGTCACCTAAGGATGCAAGCTAGAAAAACAAGATCACCAAAACCATAGCTTCAGCAGAAGAAATCCAGATCACCAAAATAAAAGCACAAATCTGAACATAGAAGATAAAAAGATAATACAAAAAAATCCATGAAACAAAAAGCTGGTTCTTTGAAAGGATAAACAAAATTGATGGTTCCCTTAAGCTAGACTGATCAAGAAAAATCCCCAATAAACTCAATCAGAAACACAAAAGATGAAGTCACAACTGACCCTGAAGAAATACAAAAGATTATCACAGACTACTATGTACACTTATATGGAAACAAACTTGAAAACCTAAAGGAAATGGGGGACTTTCTGACATCACACAAACTCCTCAGGTTGAAAAAAGAAGAAATCGAGACCCTAAATAGACCAATAACAATCCAAGAAATTGACTATGTCATAAGAAAACTACCTACCAAAAAAAAGTGCTGGCTGAGATGGCTTTCCCACAGAATTCTACAAAACATAAAAGGAGGAACTGATACCAATCCATTGAAAGCATTCCAGGTGATTGAGAAAGATGGAACTCTCCCCAAATCATTTAATGATGCTAACATCACATTGATTCCCAAGTCAGGTAAATATCCAACAAAGAAAGAGAACTACAGGCCAATATCCTTGATGAACACAGATGCTAAAATTCTCAACAAGATTCTAGCAAACTGGATTCTAGAACACATATTAAAAATCATCCACCATGACAAAATAGGCTTTATCCCTGGGATGCAGGTTGTTTCAACATTTATAAGACCATCAATATAATTAAGTACATCAAGAGATGTAATAACAAAAACCACATGATTATATCATTAGATGTTGAAAAAGCTTTGATAAAATCCAGCACCACTTCTTGATAAAAGCCCTGGAACATCTAGATATAGATGGAACAAACCTCAAAACAGTAAGAGCCATCTACAAGAAACCCACAGCCAGCAGACTGCTAAACAGAAATTGCAACCGTTTCCCCTGAAAACTGCAACAAGTCAAGGATGCCAAATCTCACCCCTCCTGTTCAACATAGTTTGGGAAGTACTAGCCAGAGCAATCAGAAAAGAGAAGGTGATCAGGTGTATCCAAATAGGAAAAGAGGATATCAAGTTATCCCTCTTTGCAGATGACATGATTCTGTACCTTGAAAACCCAAGAGAATCTGTTAAAACCTCCTTGCATGAATAAAGAACTTTGGCAAAGTCTCAGGGTATAAAATAAATGTGCAAAAGACAATCACTTTTCTATACACTGATAATAAACAAACAGAAACTCAAGTAAAAAAGCACAATTCCATTCACAATAGCCACAAAAAAAATGAAATACCTCAGTATCTTTCTAACCAGAGATATGACAGAACTAAACAATGAAAACTACAAAACACTGCTCAAAGAAATCAAAGATGACACAAACAAGTGGAAAAATATTCCATGCTCATGGATTGGAAGAATCAACATTGTTAAAATGTCCATCCTACCTAAGGCAATCTACATATTTAACTCAACACCCATCAAATTACCAGAAACATTCTTCTCAGACCTAGAAACAACAATATAGGAATTCATATGGAAACATTAAAGACCATGAATAGCCAAAACAATCTTCAGCCAAAACAAAAACAAAAACAAAGCAGGAGATGTCACACTCCCAGACTTTAAACTTTATTATAAAGCTACAATAATCAAAACAGCCTGGTATTGGTATAAAAACAGGCATATCGACCAATGGAATAGAATTGAGATTCCAGAAGCAAAACCTCAATTTCTCAACCAACTCATCTTTGACAAAGCTTCCCCCATCAAACGCTGGGGTGAGGAGAAACAATTCAGTAAATGATGCTGAGAAAATTGGCTGATCACATGCAGAAGGTTGAAACAGGACCCCTACCTACCTCCCCCAACACACACACACACACAAATTAACTCTAAATGGATCAGAGACCTAAATGTAAAACCTCAAACTATAAGAACCTTAGAAAATGCAGGAGACACTCTTTGAAAATTGGAACTGGCAACCAATTCCTGATCAAAACCCCAAGTGCCCATGCCATAAGAGATAAGATAGACAAGTGGGTCCTTATCCAACTGACAAGCTTCTGCAAATCCAAAGAAACCATCAAGAGAGCAGGGAGATAGCCCACAGACTGGGAAAAAATGTTTGTCAAGTCTATTTCTGACAAGGAACTAACATCTAGATCTACAAAGAATTCAAACATGCTGAAAAGAAAAAAAACAAACAGCCCCGTTACAAAGTAGGCAAAAGATATGAATAGACAGTTCTCAAAAGAAGAGATATGAGCAGCCAACAGATACATGAAAAAATGTTCAGCCTTACTAGTCATCAAAGAAATGCAAACTAAAACTACACTGAGATACCACCTGACTCCAGTCAGAATGGACATCATCAATAACTCAAAAAATAACAGATGCTGGAGAGGATGTGGTGACTAGGGAACACTTCTACACTGTTGGTGGGAGTTAAAACTAGTATAGTCTCTGTGGAAAACAGTGTGGCAATTTTTAAAAGTTCTAAAAATCGACCTTCCATATGACCCCGCAATCTCCTTACTGGGAATATACCTGGAAGAACTCAAATCACTCTATAAAAAAGATACCGGCACATGTCTGTTTATTGTAGCATTGTTCACAATAGCAAGAACATGGAACCAACCATGCTGCCCATCAAAAGAGGACTGGATAAAAAAATGTGGTACATATACACAGTGAACTATTTCACAGCCATAAAGAACAAAATCATGTTCTTCACAGCAACCTGGATGAACTTAGAGTCTATAATACTGAGTGATCTTTCACAGAAATGAAGAACTGAGTATCACACGTTTTCACTCATAAGTGGACTTTGAACAACTATTGCAATATCATAAGAAACGAATTGACAGCAGTGGGAAACTGTGGTGGGTGGGGCAAGGTGGGGAGGTGGGATTGGCAATAGTGGGAATCTGCTGGGGGAAGGGGGTGCACACCTCATCAACAAGGGTACCTGCACAATGAATATTTGTATATCTAACCCTGAACTGTATCACACAATTTGAAAATAAAACATTTAAAGGTGAAAAAAAAGATCATTACACTGTCTGGGGGGGTTAAGAGCACAGCCTACCATGTGGTGGCTCAAGTCTGTATCCCAGCACCTTGGGAAGCCTAGGTGAGAGGATTGCCTGAGCCCACAGGTATGATGACAGCCTGGGCAAGTTGGCGATGCCTCATCTCTACAATAAATCAAAAAATTAGTAGGGCATCCAGCTACTTGGAAGGTTGAGGCGGAAGGATCACCGGAACCTAGCAGGTTGAGGTTGCAGTGCCTGTTAGCATGCCATTGCACTCCATCCAGCCTGCATGATAGATTGAGACTCCAACTGCCCCCCCATCACCCCCCAAAAAGCCCAGCCCAGCTTCCCCACCTGTCAGTAGCTATGTGTCAATTTGGAAGATTGCTAAATCTCTTTAAGCATTAGTTTCCCTGTCTTTAAAAGGGGATCACAACAATACTAATTACCTCACCAGGCATTAGTGAGTATCTGATGAATTAATGTGAGCAATGTTCTCTCCCCAGTGCCTGACACAGTGAGAGGTCAACAAATGATTGATTACCATCATGTTTTTAAAGGAAGCAGTACAATATTTTATGACATAGTGCTATTATCCATCTATAACTGTATAACTAAAGTGGAATAGAAAAGCTCCTTTTGATGAAGACTTGATATATCTAGAAAACATAGCTGATTCCACTTCCTTGCATAACATTCTTCAATGATTCCTCATAATTTTGCCAAAAATGTATAAACTCTTTGGCATGATACACAAATTCTCTCATCATTTTCCCCTTCCCAGCTCCACATTTCCCTAGCTTTGTCTATTCCACTCCTGACTTGAATAAAGCTTCAGTCATGTGACAGACTCATAGCTCTCTTTCCATGCCCCTGTGCCTTGATCTAAGCTGTTGGGTGTTCCTCTCTTTGCCTTGCTTTGCCTTCTGCCAAACTTGCCCACCTTCTTCATGACCCAGCTCAAGTATTTTTCTTCCAGGTGCTCTTTGCTGATGCTTTCTATTTCCTAAACAAAAGTAATCACTCCTTCCTTTGTACTCAATTCAATTATCATACAAGAAATGAAAAGCCTGTTCACACATCTGCCTCCATTAAGCTATATGTTTACTGATGACAGGCATGGACTTTGAATTCTTTGTTATTTCTCCAGCATAGAACATTCTGCTTATCTCATGTACCTGCTTACTAATTTTTAATGTTTTAATGAACAAGTTCATGACCAAATGTATTCCTTGACATTTTTTGCCTGTTCTTGCCACTTCCATCGTTCGACCCTGATTCAGACTATCATTGCCCACATCTACCTTTCCACAGTCTATCTCTGCATCCATCTATCTTTCATAGTCTAGTATCAGCAAAAAACCCAGAATGATCGCAACACCCTCCAATGGTTTCTCGATACTTTCAAAGTAAAGCCCAAAGTCCTCAAGGCATAAGTGATCAGGACCTATTGCTTTCAGAATCTCATTTCTGAGTACAGGTATCTTTTTTATGTAACGATTTTCCTTTGGGTAGCAAGCAAAAATAAAATAAAACTATATTTTATGGTTCTAAAGTAAAATAAAATTATATTTTAAAAAAAGAATCCCGTTTCCTCTAACTCTTGTCCTCCACTACATCACTTTATTCTCACTGACTTTATTTTCATTTCTTAAACATACCTAGCGTGCACTTGCCTCAGGGTCTTTGCATGTATAATTCTCACTGCCTGGCAAGCCCTTTCCTGACACATCTGCACACCAACCTCTCTGGCTTCATTTAGTCCTCTGCTTCAAAATAAATTTATTATAGACTCCTCTCTGATCACTTTATATAAAATAACTCCTCCACTACCACCAACCATACCTCAGCTCTCCTCAACCCCTTTATCCTTCTTTACTTTTCTCTCTAGCACTCATCTCTATCTCATTTATATGCAACCTACTTACTTTTGCATTTACTTATTTCTTGTTTTTACTTCTTGTATATAAGCACCTGATAAGTACATGGTGAATAAATTAATATTATATTTAACATTATGACCATTATAGGATAATATTCTCTTCTTTTTGGCTAATTAGCAGGTTTTTAATTTATCTTCTGCCACCCTTATCCTTATTACTTTTCTCTTTTTTTGTTAACAGGGAAAACTTGGATTGAGACAAAACTGAGAAATGCATATAAGTTGAAAAACCACACTAGGAGGTTATTAGGCCATATCAAGAGATTATTCTGTTTATAGCATGAAGGCAGTAAGCCTTAACAAACATTATAAAGTAGGAAATTGGTCTTTGAGCTTGTTTTTTATTCCTACATACATCATCTTCCCCACTCATACCATATCCCTTTTTCATTTAAAGTAGTCAGTACTTTGTATCCCGTCTCTTGAATTTCGTATTCTTAGCAACTCTCATTCTGATCACTAACCCCTTCTTCCATATTAGACATTCCAGGAAGGACTTCTTGTTTTCTTCCTGCTGCAGCGGATTCTCTCAGGAAGCATAAAAAACTCATACATGCTAAAACCTGAGAGGATTTGAATTTTGCCAGAGATTAAAGCCTTAAAATAGAAACTGAAATTCTGCTGTGGATTATGAAACATCAACGGGAATAAGCAGGAACTAACTTTTTTTTTTTAATAGTAATCTTGTTAACCTAAAATCACACTTCTAGGAGGTTATCTCCCCAGTGCTAAGTACTAGGCAAAACAGAGAACCAATTAACCTTTTCAAAAGTGGAGACCCAGCTTTTGTTAAATACCTAGAAAAGTGTCAAGTAAACAGTGAGCGTTATGTGGACACATATTTCTTTACTTTAGATAAAAGATTGTTATGGCTCAGTGGAAATCTAATAAACTGTAAAGGAAAATTTTACAAGATTTCTACAATTATGATTTTGCCAAGCTAAACAGCTTCCTTTCTATTTTCCCATGATTTTCATGTCTTTTTCTGGTTCAGACTTCTTATCAATTTTCTATATATGTAAGTCATAACAAAATGGCACCCCTTCCATATGGCAATAGGAGCATTTTTATAGAATTTTTGAAAGTACTTTCACATGTAACCTCAAGTTTCTCTTGGCCCTCATATGGAGCAGTTTAGTAATTTAGCCAAGGTCACATGGCTGGTTAGTGACAAAAGAAGGATGAATTACACCTGAGGACTATGCAGGGGAGTTCTTGGTGCTGTGTCATCCTCCTATGCAAGACACTGTTACTGACCTACCATCAGAAATACTCGCATTTTGAGTTGCTTTTCCAATAATAATGATGGATTTGCTTTGATCCACTCATAAATCCCTAATTTGATTATGACCTGCAGAATAAGGTTTTTGAAAAACATTCAATTCCTTATGTAAGATCAGCAATTATATAAGTTCCAGAAGTGGCCAGGTGTTTTGACCCTATACAATAAGATTCTTTAACCAGCTGCTTTAAACAGAAACCTGGCATGCAGGATAGCAATCAACAGACCACCAGGTAATTAGTTTCAGGAATACCAATCCAATTTGAAGGGCCTGGTCCTACAGTCCTAATGGGTGTTTGATTTCAGTTTTGGTTTTGGTAATTCTGATTGATGTTCCTAAAATTCTTGCAAGTTTGAAGGTATTTTTATCACACAAAAGTTTCTAGATGGGGGCAAAGATTTTCTTAAAGCACTTGATAAATAATGAAATTGTCCTATAAATATTTTATGATGACAAACTAAATTGCATTTATGCACCGTGTGTTTTTAAAACAAACATTTTATTATTTTAAAACCTAACCTAGTGAAGACTCTAGAAAAAACAGTTAAATGCTAGGAAAAGAGATGAACCAATGCAGAAAAGATAAATTGGTGTTAAAAAAACTCCTTACCAAATCACTAAACAAGTCAGAGATAAGATATATTTTTCCTTTTTCAAATTCTTCTTTTACACTGGCTGTTTGTTAGTGTAAGTTACTGCTGTCACTTAGCCATTCTGGATGATTGCTGCTGACAGATTGAATTAAATTCCTATTAAACCTTAATTTGGAGATTTGTGTACTGTCTTTGGTTCTCTGTATTTCCTCTTAGACAAGCTCTTTGGTAATTTGGGGAGGTAGGGATCAAAATGATCCTAAACATTATTTGGGACAGTAAACTGCGGACAAGATGTACTGGGTTCTCAAGAAATACGTTATAACCAAAATACAACTTTCCTGTCTGCTTAGTAAGATTTCATTGAATTCTTAAGATACACATATCTTAAGAAATTCCATAGAGTATTTGGAGGGGGGAATATTAATACCTATAATAAAATAAATTGCTACATACTTTTTTCTAATTGCCTTACTCTGTCCCTTCTATATTAAGAAATCAGGAGAAGGTAAACACTTGTGGATACAGTCATTTCTTGATCATTGGTAAAAGATTACTTCTAAATAAACCAGTCTGATCTTTTCTTACCCCCCAGGGGACTTTACTTATCAACTGACGTGTCATATACTGCAATTTATTTAGGAAGTGATGTTGTGGAGGTAACTCAGCACTGAAAACTGTGAAACAGTATTTTGCAAAGTGTGTTCCATGGAGCAACAGCATGAGTCAGCCAGGCTGGTTATTAAAGTGCATGTTTCTGGGTCCCAGCCTAAGCTTTCTGAGTCAGAGTTTCCAAGGATGGAACCTAGCAATCTGCATTTAATAGGCTTCAGAGTAATTCAAATGCTAGGGAATTACTAACTTGCTAGAGGTTAATTTATAACTCTCACTCAGTTCACTGCCTTAGAGAGAGTAAAAAAAAGGGAAAGATTAGAGAAAAAGAACTTCCTCAAGCTATTGGCAAAAGCACTAGATGAAAAGTGTCCAGCATGGCAAGAGCCTAAACACATTATCATATTACAAACATAATGTAAGGCAAGCCTGTCTAGCAAATATTGCTAAAAACATATGCCTCCTGGTATAAAATACGTTGATAGAAAAAAAAAATTGACAATGAAAAAAAAGAATAAAAAAGTAATCGATCATTGATTACACACACCAGACATCTCTTCACCTACACAATTTTGCATTTTGCTTTGTGTAGGTCATAGTCCATGTGACTGTTTTTAATCTTTGTGTATTTAAAAAATTTGCTTCTGAATTTTTAATTGAAAATCTTATGGTAAAAACAATTCATGTTTAACTGGGATAATTCACTGGGAAATTCATTACATCTTGAGTTACCATAACGTGAATACTTAGCCTGAGTGAAGATAAATATAAATACAAGCACAAACAAAAAAAAGGCAATATGAGGGGAAAAGAGAAAGAAGGAGATTTTAAAAGGCATAGACGAAAGTGGATGAGTAAGTTTTCTTGGAAACCTGTACCTCATATTGACCTGGCAAAGAGTTTCAAGCAATGTTTTTCAAGGATAAAACAATCCTTTTGAAATATTTTCCACAATGAACTTATACAACAGAATACAGTATGTGTGTGCACATGGGAGTGGCGGTCGCCAGAAAATATCTAAGAAAATGAAACACTTCACTAGCTCTCAGCACTGGTTGTAACAAAATCTTGGCACTTATGGGTTTAGCATTCATGGTTTTGACTATTGAAGAGTGACCTAGATTTCTGGCATGCGGTAATATGTAATTTTGATAAGGCACAATTTGAATTGCATGTGTTGAAAGACTGAGGTGCCAGACAGAGTCCCATGTCTGTCTGGGCACCTGAACAGCAGCCTAGCAATGATAGTATGACCCTCAGCACATGTGTGATAATGCTTGTGAAATGTTACATACAGCATCATTGCCCCTAACACCTAAAAGTCAGCTTTTAGAGCTGGTGATAGAAGTAAAGAAAAAATCAAAAAGTCAAAGAAACAGATGGCTATTTGTGAGAAAGCAGAACTTTGAAACTAAAGAATGGCATATCTTCATTAAAAAGAATCTCCATTTATGCTCCATAAAGAAGAACATAGCATACAAGTTAAGCATATGAACTTTGAAGCCACACTTCTTGATTTTAATCAAACTGCTTTCAGATAAATTCCCAGCAGTGTGTGTCTCAGTTTTCTCATCTGTAAGATGAGGGCAATGATAGTGTGTCTCTCAAAGACTTATATGAGGGTTTAAGTGAGTTAATATTTATAAAGATCTTACAGCAGTGCCAAGGACATGGTGCTATATGTGCTTAATTAAATCAATTCAGATAGAATTAATATGACTGTCTCAGGACATCTTCCAGTCAGGGTAAAAAAAATTCATCAAGTGAGAGAGAAAGCCTTAGCAACATTTGAAAAGACAATTTGTATAGGAGTCATGTATATCTTAATGGAAATATAAATTTCAAAATAGCCAAGAATGAAAAAAAATATTGTTTTTTGTGATTCTGGGTGTTTTGTCAGGAAGCATCCTCTCTGAAGAACAAATATCCACTGTATCTTATGATGAGCTGATAAAGACACTCAAAAATTTTTCAATAAGGAAAAGATTTATGTAAAAAATACATAAAGAACTTTATGGAATATACAACTGCTAAAAAAAAAAAAAGCATGTATCTGCCCTGAGGATCCATACAAATTTTATTTTTCTGGAGTAACATTATCTAGGAGACAGACATATTGTCTTGATCTTCTTTTTGTCAAGTGTACTCTTTGGAACTTGACAAATAAATGAGCATAACCATAATGATAAATTGACTGTATATAGCCCATTTCTTCAAGCATCTGTCTGATCATAAAGTGTACTCCTCTCCCATCCTGCTAGCAAGTCAGTAAGGCTGGCCTTCAAATAGGGCTCTGGTGCATTCCTTTTTACAGGCAAGCATTACTTTCTGCTAGGGATGCTCTTTAAAGATAAAGAATGCATATCCTGCGCTATTAGGAAGAATAAAGCAGATTTCAAATAATGGTGATATCACCTGACAAACCCGCTATCATTGGGCTGAAATAAATGGGAGCAATTCAATTAAACTCACAGTCTGAAAGGTAATTCAAAGGCCTCTTTCTCCAGGCTGGTGTATATAAATGCTCAACTTTTATTCTTAACTTTGCTAGGATTCATAACATCAATACATAATAGAGGTGGCCGCTAAATGCTTCATTTGTTCAGAGAAGAATCTTTTTAGAGCTCTCCACTCATAAACCACTGCACCCCCATGTCCAACTGCAATTTCCTTCTTAAGCAATTCACCTTAAGATAATTATTTCCCTGCAGTTGTGTTTAAATCTCAGTTGTAACGGGTTTATGTAACTTGTAAAAAAAAAAAAAGTAACTTGGGATGTCAATGATACATGATGGCTGATCTCATTGATTTTAAGGGATCTCATTGCTCTTTACAGGGAAGAAATAAATGTCACGTGAGACCAGTCACCCTAGATCTCCCTCAGCAGTAAAGGGGCGCAGACTGTTGCTGCTTTCTCTTCTCTGAAACTGAAATACTTTCAGCAGAATATTCTGAGTGGCATACGATTGGGAAATGACTCTAGCTGTGATCCCTGGTTAAATTCTTGTTATCATCTGTGTGCAGTTTCATGATTGGCAGCAGAGTCCAATAGCTGCCCTCTCACTGGGCTGTCGGCTGCCTACCTGGCTCCACTACTGCCAGTAATGTGCTGCTTGAAAGACTAAAATGGCAGCTGAGGTCATCCTGTCCTTCAAGGTTTACATAAAATTCAAAGTGAAATTGAATGCTTTCCTCATGTTTCTGAGACTCTGGGGCCTAAATCTTCATGGTCACTTCCAGTTCTGAATTTCTTTAGTTTTCTATAGATTGTGAGACGTCCTCTTCCTTCTGCTCTGTGAAGGCCTATATGTGAAATGGAGACCTTTTCTCTGATTTGTCCAAACCCACTCACTCAAGGTAATCATGTCTAACACTAAAGGTTTGGAGCACTAGAACCTCTTTGTTTTATTTCATTTAGGATTTGTATATTTTAATATAGACAATCAGGCACTATTCAGTCTCTTCTCTTTTAGAAGACTCTTTCATCTCTCAGATACTCCCCTCCATTTAATAAACAAAGGATATAGTTCACCATTCCTTACTCAATCCAAGACCTGACACTAGATGGCTACAAATCCTGCTAAAGTAAAAGTCGTCTGCTCCAAGACTCATTATCAGTAGCACAAAAATACTGGTGGACAGTTTGACATTTTTGAATTTCTTTTCTTCCAGACTAGCCTCTGTATATATTTACCCAGTCATTTCCCCTCTTCTATGTGTATTCAAACCGAGCCATTTACAACAGGGTTAGTAAGTAATACTCGTTAGGATCATTTAGATGAGCAAAGCTGCTTGAATCATTTGACTTAACTGTCAATGCTATCTAAAAAAAAAAAAAAAACCAAGTGGTCCAAAACTAATTGTGTCAAACAGCTGACTTGGTCTTCCTCCCTCCCTTCCTCCCTCCTTCCCTTTCTTCTTTGTCTTTCCCTCCCTTTCTCCTTCCCTCCTCCCTTCCTTTCAAAATCGCTAAAACCAGTTTATTTTTAAAAATCATTTGAATTTGTAGGAAAGGAGGAAATCTGGGTCATATAAATTTATATCTATAATTTTAAAACTCCCAGGTCCCTTCAAAAGTACTACTGTTAATATATTTCTCTAAATGCATAAAGCCTAGATTTAGTTACTGTCTCAATTATCTTTGCAGATTGAGCTTCAGTCTCTAAGTCCAAATGGGTAAAATGGAATCTGCATTGCTACTAATATAATTAGGTGTTCAAGAATGCATATAAATTAAGTGTCTTATACCCTATGTTTGCTTAGGCCATGGCCAATAGCAATGGTTCACAATTACATTCAAAATATGATCTCACTAGTTCTTCTCCTAACTGTTTGATAAAAACTCCAGGTCTCTCAGATCTCTCTTAAATAATTCTGGAAGTCATGCATCTCTTTTGCTCTCAGCAGGTACCAGACAAGAGCCATTTCCATCTTCTCCTGCTCAGGCCCCCGCTCCCTGGAGCAATGTCTGCTGCTAAGGATTCTGATGTTAGAACCAACACTACTGTAAATTGTTCCTGAACTCCTTGTTCTGCTCCATCCTCTTTTAATTCCAAATGGAAATAAGTAAGGCTTCCTGTGGAGACATCTGTCATTGGTCCTGACCTGTATTCCTTTGCCCATCTTTAGTCAACCTTTGTGACACAATTGACAAGTCAGGTTGATTGCCTAATGCTTTTCCTATCTTACTGTGATTTTAGCAAAGCAGCTCTTCTTTTTTTTTAATTCTCACATGTAAACTCCTCTCTCTAAAATGTACAGGGTGTTACACTATTAGACTGAGATATAGGTGTTTTCACCTCCAGCCAGCTCACTGCTTATCTTCTTCCTTATTTGGGAAAGTCCTGTGCCCTTCAGAGATTCCCAGAGGGCCTCCTGACAGGACTTTAAAGTTGTCCAAGTCTTGAATTAGCACAGCAAAGGTTCAAGCTGTGAGTCCAACTTCAACAGATTTATCAACAGGACAGAGACAGAATGGAAACTAGAAACAAGTTTTTCATTTATTCATAAGCTCACAAATTTCTAATTGTTAGAAAAAAAGAAGCTTGATTTTCTTTTTCCTTCCTTTCCTTTTCCCCTTCTTTATCTCTGGCTCTTTCTCTCCCTCCCTCCCTCTTTCAATTGTCTTGCTTTAGGGCACTGGCTTTTTTTTTTTTTTTTGAGTTGGAGTCTCACTCTGTTGCCCAGACTGGAGTGTGGTGGCTGGGAGCGGCCACCGCAGCCTCCAGCTGCGGGGCTCCGGCGATCCTTCCGCCTCAGCCCTCCAAGTAGCCGGAATTACAGGTGTGTGCTACCACGCCCGGCTAATTTTTTGATTTTATTGTAGAGATGAGGTCTCGCCTGCCCAGGCGGGTCTCGAACCCGTGGGCTCAGGCAATCCACTCACCACAGTCGCCCAAAGGCACAGGATTACAGGCTGAGCCACCAAGCCCAGCAGGGCACTGGCTTTTATGTGCTGCCTCCAAAAATTGGAAATAGGTCCAAAAATAACCACAATCAGGATAAAAAGGTACTTTCAGGATTAAAACTATAGACCTGAGAAACATAGAGGGTCTTCAGAAACAATTCTCCTGTATTTTCAGTTCATGGTTAGCAGCACTACAGTTTAAAGAAAACCATCTAAGAAATCTTTATGTTTAAAACTATGTATTCGTGCTCAATAACTAATCACTATTTTTGTAATTTCCACATTAATCCCCTCTCATTCAAGTGTAGTTGAAGGTAAGAGAATAAATAAAAATACCATCTGTGCAGAATGGTTTTAAACCCTTAAAATCAGCCCAGAAATACAAGATGGTGTTTTACTTACTATTGCTCGGACCTTGGATGATAAACCTAAGAGTCTAATTGTCCTCCTCCTCACTCCTTTACCTCTGACAGTGGGGACTAACTTCCCCTAACAACAGAAAGTAGCTGACATGCTGCCTTCCTTAAAGTTCATCTTTATTGTCTGGTGCTGGCTGGTGGAATTGGAAGTGAGCTGAGATCTTTGGACAAATGAAAAAGTAATCTGATATACATGATTCTCACATGGTTTTGAATTACTTTCTTTAATTCTTTTCATGTTTTCCCCAGTCATAAGTCTCTTTTAATCTACTTTGTAGAGAGTTTTTCATTCTAAAGTCTTTTGATCGACTGTCAACAAATTCCCCTCAAATGAGCCCACAGACCAAGTCTTAATCACCTTGAGTGTCACAGGCTTACACAAAATGGTAGGAAGACGAAGCTGCCTAGAACCACTTTTTAAATTGTTTTCATGCAGCCTTAGTATCATTATGCAATTATTTAAAACATTGAAGTCATAAAGGACGTTACCTGTGTGCTACCATAATGTATTTATGTTTCGTCTTCATTATCAATGTGTGTTGCAAATGTTTTAAAATAATTAGATGTCAGAATCATAAGAATGTTTATTTTATTTTATTTTTATTTTCTGTTTTCATCTTGGCAATCTGACCAGTATCAGTGAAATGTGTTCTCTGTGCATTTACAATATTATTGCTTTTGTCTTTAGAGTCCCTGGAGAGTATAATAGAGTCTGTGTCTGCATACACCAAAGTGTTAGATTAGAACAGCAGTCCCCAAGCCTTTTGGGCATGAGGGACCAGTTTTGTGGAAGACAAATTTTCCATGGATCGGGGACTGGAAGAGGATTTTGGAATGATTCAAATGCTTGACATTCATTGTGCACTTTATTTATATTATTATTACATTGTAATAGATAATGAAATCATTATACAAATCACCATTTTTTTTTAAAAAAAAGGTGCAGACAAAAGTGGTATAGAAAATACTGGGGGGGAGGTGAGATGGCATGCACCACGAAAATAAGTATCGAATTCTGACTTAAAGCCTGTCAACAGATGCAGCTGTACAGCTGAAGTATATCAACTCACTTGCCATTCACTGATAGGGTTTTGATATGAGTCTGCAAAGATTTGATTAATTATGGTCTTTGTGCGGGCAAACCTCACTGTTAATGTTAATTTGTATTTGCAGCCACTCCCCAGCACTAGCATCACTGCCTTAGCTCCACCTCAGGTCTTCAGGCATTAGACTCTTATAAGAAGCGGGCAACCTAGATCCTTCACATGCACAGTTCACAATAGGGTTTGCGCTCCTATGAGAATCTAGTGCCACAGATGATCTGACAGAAGAAGGAGCTCAGAAAGTTATGTGAGCCATGGGGAGTGGCTGTAAATACAGATGAAGTGGGTTCCTAACAAGCCACAGACTGGTATCAATCTGTGGCCCAGGGGCTGGGGATCCCTGGATTAGAAGACAAATGTTTGATTGGAGACTGAATGGTTTCACAGCTTATTTGTGCCAAAATGGACCAATTGAATGGTCATGTTCCTTAAAAGAAAAAAAAAAGCCAAAGTAAAAAAGTTAAGAATAGTAGAGCAAGGACCCATGTTCCATTTCCTAATATGGCTATTTATACATAGGCAATGTTGAATGTGTCAAAAAGATGATTATATGCAACATTCAAACATGTTAATTTAGAGATTATCTGCATATTCTATTATTTGTATGTTCATGAGATGAAAAATTATTTTCTCCACATTATGTGCTTTTGTCAATGCCATTAAAATCGATCTCTTCTGATTCACATAATGTGACTAATAATTTTAGGTAGCTCAATAATAACTACTTCTCCTATACGTAACTCCTGGTTAAAAGGTATACATATTTTCAAAAAGATGGGCAATCACAAGTTTATGGTGGTTACTTTAACCAAGTAATAAGCCATCTGATAGCATATTCCCCTGGGTATGGTGTAACGAGAAGGGCACATCACTTGTGTGTTTTCAAACATTATAATGTCAATCCATTCATGAGAAAATAAATAAAAGGAAACCCCAAATTGAGTGACATTTGACATAATACTTGCCCAGTACTCTTAAAAAGTATCAAGGGTCTTTAAAAGTATGAAAGATGAAAGAAGAACAAGCACTATCACAGATCCAAGGGGAATAAGGAGACATGATGACTAAATTCAGTGGGATATCCTGAATATTCAGGAAAAGAACGTTTAGTGGAAGAACAGTGAAATCCTCCTGAAGGGTATAATCTGGGTAGTAGTATCACACCAATGTTCATTTCTAAGTTTTGATTAGTGTATCAAGATTATGCAAGAAGTTAACATTAGAGGATGCTGAGTGAAATGTATATGGAAACATGCTGCACTGTCTTTGCAGCTCTTCTATGAAGTTAAAATTATTTCAAAATAAAACCTTCATTTAAAATTAATGTTGAACTCTGAGAGCTTATAAATTTGTTAATTTAAGATAAGTAAAATATCAAGAGTGATACATGACGTTCAGTTCTGGAATATATCTATATCTATATGTCTATATCTCTATCTATATATATATATCTTCCTCTAGATATAAATGTAGATACACACAAATAATGACACACACACATTAGTTTTTTTCAGTAAGCATGAGATGGCAGGGATGGGAACTGTGTTCTGAATTAGTGTAGGCAGTAAGACACACATAAACGTTAAACTCCTGACGAAATCTGAGATTTCTGTTTAATATTCATAATATTTTTTCCTTCCTGAGCCCATTAGTTCACTTCCCCATAGTGCATCAGTTCAGAGTGACATCTATAAAAGTGTTTCTTGCCAGTTTTTTCTCTCTAAAGTTCTTATTCCTTATCCCATCTGGCTTTGCAAATACATAAAATATATGTGTTGCATCACATTATTTAAAGCAGCTTCCAATGACATTCACTGACTGCAAGCATGGCTTAACTGTTCCAGCATCTGATGCAAATGGCTCCTTTAATTCTCCTTGGATCAAACCACCCATCTTTGGGTCTGACTGTTGCTTATCATCATCTGTGGAGCAGTCTGCTCTACTTTTCTTCCGTCTGTTCAGGCTTAGGCAAGCTTACTGTTGAGCAATTGCATTCCTTGCTATTGCCAAAGCAGGTTTTATTTTATGTAATTTTACACAGACGAACTGCTCCCCTGACAGTAGCCACCCCACTAGATCCAAGCTCATCAAACTCCCTGTAATAGCAGTGGAAGACATATAGCCAACAGTCCTTTTAAGTATTGATGTCAAGAAACAAAGACACAAACCTTCGGAATACATGTTTCTGTTTGTTTACCATCCAGGACTAGATGACAAATTCAGAAAAAGTGAAAGTATTGCCTGATAATCTATGATATCAATTCAGTGAAATTTAAAATGCCATTAGGAAGATAAACTTATGCCATATATCTAACCATGCTTGGGAAGTATAAAGAAGTAATTTTTTTTAGGATATACAAATCTTTTGATGAATATCAGTTTAAGATGATCTTATATCTTTTTTTTCTTTTGACAGAGAAGGAAAGTGACTGCTCACTTTTTACATTAAACTTCGCAGTTTTAAAATGATTTGATAATATGTACACATTCCAAAAAAATTGGGAATAAATGTAGCAATGTAGCAAATGACTAGCAACTTTGAAAGAACACATCCATGCATGAATATTCTGTTGTACAAATGATATTTAAAGGAGGAAAGATGGGCAGTCTTGTTCTCTTCCCTAAAACTAGGGAAGGGACTCTGCGTTCTTTCCTTTTATTCTGTTAGCAAGATAATGTGAAAAGTCTAAGACCAGATAAAAATTTGAAAAATTTGTGAAATAGTTTTCTTTTTCATTGTCTACATCACATCTGAAAGTAATGATACTACAAATGTAATTTGTTTTATATTTTGTCTTACATCTTATATTAAACTATTCATGTGATTTTGATCTAACAAAAACATAACTCAGAAAAATACATCAATGACAGTGTACATTTCATCAAAATAAATGTATGATACTTTTATCTAATTTAATAACTTTCTAGTAGACTACAGAAAGACATGATATCCCCATGGGCACAGATTCACATTTTTAGGGTAAGTGCTCACAAAACTGGGAGGCAACACAAGGAAACTCAACAAGAATGTTCTTGAGGAAGATAATACTCCAGCAGTGTATGGTCTTACCCACTTGGCCTTTTTTACACAGTGGAAGTTAGTCAAAATGGTCCTGATGTACCCAATACATTATTCATTAACAGTGAGCACTTCATACCTATTTCTGCCAAAGCAAAGCCAGTAAATCTGCCTACCATCACTTGCCACAGCTTTATAAGGGAACGAAAGCAGAGTACTCATCAGTTCTGTAAAGAAATGATATGAGAGATAAATAAGATTAATAAAGTTATTGAAAGATTAGTAACTAAATGGATTATTTACATAAAATAAGCTTAATATGTATGAATTGTTATGTTGATGTTACATTGGTATAAGGAAGTAAATATTTCTAACATACTATTGGTCAAAGTGACATAGATGGCTACTGCCCAAGAAAATTTTATACTCCCCTTCCAAATGGAAAATTCAGAGCTGTGAGCTATTGCCTCACCAAGGAACTACATTTTCTAGACTCTCTTTGCATCCAGGAACCATGTGATTAATTTGCACCAGTGGAAATAGGCAGATAAGGTTTGTCACTTCCATCCTGGGATTTTTTTTGTAATTCGTCATCATCTCTTTCTCTTTTGTTATGTCAAGGAATATTAGAGCCATTGATGATAGAAGCCTGGGTCTCTGGATTACTACATGAAGAAAAATTCCTGCCCACCAGGAACATAAACCCATGTAGAATCACTAAGCTTGTGGGAAATAAACTTGTAACAGCTTAAAATGTTAAATCTAGGGTGTAGTTTTTACAGCAACTAGCATTGTTCTATCTTCAATCAGGTATCAGCCCACCATCCCATGAAGATAAATAGATAAAGTCAACATAATCAATAATTATAACCTATGAAAAAGACATCAGTGTAAGAGAGACATAATAAACAGAAAGTAAACTGTTTTACTTTAAGAAACATATAATTAACTATAGATGCAAGAAAAGTTAAAATGTATAATATATATGTGATTATGTAAGGAAAGTGAAGACATATGACATTTAAATGTGAGTTCATAAAAACCTTTTCCTTTTATAAAAATGGATGCTTAAATTATACTTAAGAATTGTAGTCTTAGACTTGATGCCCAATTGCCTGATATGGACTTGTACCAGATATTATATACTGTCTTCAGGATCAATGATGGAAGAAACTGAACTCCCTTCTACCTGAATAAGCCCTCACAACTATTCTGAACATTGAATTTGTCCTAACCACCTGGATACTATGATCGGTCTCCAGCCCACAGAGTATCTCTGATTTGGCCACTTGGTCACAATCTAGTTTTCTGTTCCCTCCAAAATTATTTTGGTCACTAGTCTACAATATAAAACAGTATACTGGTCCCTTTGTGATTCCCTGAACATTACTAGCTTGCTTTTCTCACATTTTCTGCAGAGACTATTGCAGGAAAAGTCACCTAGGATCTTTGATGTCTAAAGAAAAACCTACAATAAAGAGTATAACAAAGAACAATTGGTTAAAAAAAAGTGAACTTAATTGATAAAAGATCATGACTTTCACTTTTAAACTATGAAGACTAAGCATCAAATGTAATATTTAATGTTTCCTTTGCAGAATCTCCCTTTGATTCCTTAGTTTTCTACTTTAATTTTTTTTTTTCCTCTTGTAAACATCTTGAGAAAGAATTTAACTCAGATCTCCCTTAACCTATCTACCTGTCCTCTACAGAGGCTCCATTCTGTCATACTGTCTCCAAATTCCCCATAGAAGGCTTGTGAGGGACTCAAACATGCCCAAGCCACCCTGAAGTCAGTCTAGTGAAGGAAAGAGAGAAGTCTCTTTAGGTATAAGAGGCAAACGTGGAAGCAATACTTTAAAAAGTGAAAAGTAGGCCCATCACCTTATCCTCTCTACCTGTTTTGCTCTTCCTTTTTCCAGTAGCATTGATCACATTCTGTCATATCATACCACACTATCTATTGTCTTTTCCCCACCTGAAATGTTAACATTCTAAGCAGAAACATCTTACTCTGTTCAGTTCACTGATGTATCCTAAGTCTCAAGTATGCAGACATTGTCTAGCATATAGTAAACACTAAACAAATATTTTCTGAAAGAACAAGTGAATGAATGTCAAAGCAAGCACATGCAGCTCATCACAGTTTCAATAATGGGCTAATTATATACCCATGACCTAGGTCTATTCTAGTCTTACTCAGACTAATGTGATAAAATATGTATTGTTGTCTCCTTGAGTTCCTTCCCCATCTCTTACTTCAAGACAAAAAGGAAAACTTTCTTATTCTTGCTTTATGGAATTTAGCTCAGGAGAAGTCAGCAAAATCCCGTAGTCAACAGCTTTTCTTGTCTTTTAAAAATACACCAGGAATATTGAAAAGAGTAGGCCAGATGCCCTCAAGGTGAGGGTCAGAGGAAGCATTGTCTCAAGAAGCCACATGACAGAGCAAAGCCAGAATCTTCAGGTTAAGAAGTGGTTGGTCTGCAGGTTCCAAGATAAGCAACAATGAGGGAGGTCTACTCAATGACTTGGCGATTCTGAAAACACTGAAACATTGGCACAAAATAAGTAAGTGGAGACACAGTGGTTGAGTTTGATTTTTCCCTTTCATTGGATAGAAGCTTAGGACTAAGTTTTTTTAGATAGATGGTATGGAATTTCTTGCATACTTGAAATTATGAGTTCTAACTTATGCTACACAAATGTTATGCTATCTTAGGTGTTGAGAACTTAAGAAATCAAGATTTATTTGGCTAATTTCTGGATTTTTCATATCATTTCTCCAAGGCTAGGAAACATCTCATGACCCTTAAATCTAAAATGGTCCCTTGGGTTTATCACTGGCTGGAATCTCTGACCCAAAAGTTTTAAAACTGACTTGTTCCCTCCAGAGTATTTAACTAAAGAAAATATCTCAGGTAACAGGCAACCAGAAGATAAGATTAACAGTGCCATCTGCTCCTCTTTACATTTTCTCCTCAGCCTGGTATTGAAGGCTAAGTTGGCCTGACCAAAAAGGAGACCATGAGAACTACAGTAGCAGGAACTGAAAGCAATAAATAGTCTCAAGGAGAATTTTTTAAGTATATAATCAGGTACTTTAACTTAATGCCAAATAAAATTAAAAGGTTTTTAAAAGGATGGTGATATATTTAAAGTAGGGGGAAAATCTTTCATATATATTCAGACTGTTGGGAATAAATATAGACAGCTGGAGTGTTGAGGAAGATTATACACAATTCCTGACACCAAATGAAACATTTGAAAGAAAGTTCTTTCTGAAGCAAGAAGAATAACCAAATGTGAAGTTTCCAGAAGGGAATAAATTGATTAAATTTGAAATAACAGCTGCTGACTCATTAGGAAATTTTTAAAGGCAAAGAGGACTAGAGAAGAATTATGGAAGAGAGATTGGACCTACAGTGACTTTTCTGGGTGTCCATCCCTATAGAGTTCACTCTCTACACATATACCAGGGACAAGGGAGAGGTAGGCAGAGGGGCAGGGCAGGAAATTATCAGATTTCTCTTAAAGACTGAATCTTACTCAAAGAGAAATTTTTTCTTTGTTAAAATACTAGTAGCTCACAGGTGCAATGTTTCTAATGTCTTCATGTTTCTTCATGCTCCCTTCCTCTACATACTATGGGTTTTGTTGGCATCCACAGAATTTTGTGTAAGTCCCTATTCAGCACTAGTAAACGTTCCTCTAAAGGTTATCTCTCCTGTAGCTGAGAGAGCTTAAGGACATGAGTCATGTCTTACTCTGCTCTGTATTCCCAAGAGTTATTTACTTTTTTTTAAAGGGTTTAAATTATTATTTTTTATCAATATTTTTTATTATGATATTGTGGGGTACAGTTAAGGGTTAGGTATACAAATATGCTTCATTCAGGCACCCTTGTAGATAAGAGGTGTCTCCCCATCCCCAGACAGATATTTACTACTGTTATACCATCTCCCTTCCCTTCCTTCCCCATAGTTTCCCACTACTGTCAGTCATTTTCTTATAGTATTACATTGGATGTTCAAGGTCCATTATATGAGTGAGAACATGTGATACTCAGATCTTTGTTTCTGAGAGAGGTCACTAAGTATTATACACTCTGGTTCCATCAAGGTTGCTGCAAAATTCATGATTTTGTTCTTTTTTATGTCTGCATAGTATTCCATCATGTATATGTACCACATTTTTTAAATCCAGTCCTCTTTGATGGACAGCATGGTTGCTTCCAGGTTCTTGCTATTGTGAACAATACTGTAATAAACATACGCGTGCAGATATCTTATTTATAGAGTGATTTGAGTTCTTCAGGGTATATTCCCAGTAGGGGGATTGCGGGGTCATATGGGAGGTCAATATATAGAGCTTTTAGGAATCACCATACTGTTTTCCACAGAGGTTGTACTAGTTTGCACTCCCACCAACAGTGTAGAAGTGTTCCTTTTTCGCCACACCCTCTCCAGCAACTGTTATTTTTTGAGTTATTGATAATTGCCATTCTGACTGGAGTTAGGTGGTATCTCAGTGTGGTTTTGATTTGCATCTCCCTGATGATTAGTGAAGTTGAACATTTTTTCATGTGTCTGTTGGCTGCTCAGATATCTTCCTTTGAGAAGTGTTTGTTGATATCTTTTGCCCATTTTATAATGGAGTTGTTTGTTTTTTTCTTTTCAGCATGTTTGAGTTCCTTGTATATCCAAGATGTTAAGCCTTTGTCAAACCTGGAGTTGGAAAATACTTTTTCCCAGTCTGTAGGCTGTCTCCCTGCTCTCTTGATGGTTTCTTTGGCTTTGCAGAAGCTTGTCAGTTTGATGAGGTCCCACTTGTCTACCTTATCTCTTATGACCTGTGGGTTTCGGATTTTGTTCAGGAACTGGATGCCAGTTCCAATTTCCATGAGGGAATGTCCTTCATTTTCTAAGGTTCTTATGGTTTGAGGTTTTACATTTAGGTTTCTGATCAGTTAATTTATGTGTATGGGGATAGATAGGGGTCCTGTTTCAGTCTTCTGCATGTGGTCAGCCCGTTTTCCCAGCACCATTTGCTGAATAGGTTCTCCTCTCCCCAGTGGTAGGTGGTGGAGGCTTTATCGAAGATGAGATGGTTGAGGGATTGAGGTTTCACGTCTGGAATCTCAGTTCTATTCCATTGATCTATATGCCTGTTCCTGTACCAATACCAAGCTGTTTTGATAACTGTAGCTTTATAGTAAAGTTTGAAGTCTGGTAATGTGATACCACCTGCTTCGTTTTTTTTGCTGAGGATTGTTCTGGCTATTCTTGGTTGTTTGTGTATCCATATGAATTCCTGTGTTGTTTTTTCTAGGTCTGAGAAGAATGTTGCTGGTAATTTGACGGGTATTGCATTAAATCTGTAGATTGCCTTAGGTAAGATGGACATCTTCACAATGTTGATTCTTTCAATCCATGAGCATGGGATATTTTTCCACTTGTTTGTGTCATCTTTGATTTCTTTGAGCACAGTTTTATAGTTTTCATTGTAAAGGTCTTTCACTTTTCTGGTTAGGAAGATGCCAAGGTATTTCATTTTTTTTGTGGCTATTGTGAATGGAATTGTGTTTTTTATTTGGGGTTCTGTTTGCTTATTATTGGTGTAAAGAAATGTCATTGTCTTTTGCACATTTATTTTATATCCTGAGACTTTGCCAAAGGCCTTTATCAGTGTAAGGAGGTTTTTGACAGATTCTCTTGGGTTTTCAATGTACATGATCATGTCATCTGCAAAGAGAGATATCTTGACTTCCTCTTTCCCTGATTGCCTTCTCTTCTCTGATTGCTCTAGCCAGGACTTCCAATACTATATTGAACAGGAGGGGTGAGACTGGGCATCCTTGTCTTGTTCCAGTTTTCAGGGGAAATGGTTTCAGTTTTTGTCCGTTTAGGAGTATTCTGGCTGTGGGTTTCTCATAGATGATTTTTACTATTTTGAGGTATGTTCCCTGTATGCCTAGATGTTCAAGGGTTTTTATCAAGAAGGGGTGCTGGATTTTATCAAAAGCTTTTTCCACATCTAATGATGTAGTCATGTGGTTTTTGTTTTGACATCTGTTGATGTATTTAATTACATTTATGGTTTTACAAATGTTGAACCAGACTTGCATCCCAGGGATGAAGCCTACTTGGTCATGATGGATGATTTTTGAGATGTGTTGTTGAATTCAGTTCGCTAGGATCTTGTTGAGAATATTAGCATCTATGTTCTCTATGTTCATCAAAGATACTGGCCTGTAGTTCTCTTTCTTTGTTGGGTCTTTACCTGCCTTGCATATCAATGTGATGTTGGCTTTGTAAAATGATTTTGGGAGAGTTCTGTCTTTCTCAATCACCTGGAATACCTTCAGTAGGATTGCTATAAGCTCCTCCTTAAATGTCTTGTAGAATTCTGCTGGAAAGCCATCTGGTTCATGGCTTTTTTTTGTAGGTAGTTTTCTTATTATGTAGCCAATATCCTTGATTGTTATTGGTCTATTTAGGGTCTCAATTTCTTCTTGTTTCAACCTAGACAGGTTGTGTGATGACAGAAAGTCTTCCATTTCTGAAAGGTTTTCAAGTTTGTTTCCATACAAGTGTACGTAGTAGTCTCTAATGATCTTTTGTATTTCTTCAGGATCAGATGTGACTTCCTCTTTTGTGTTTCTGATTTTGCTTATTTGGGCTTTTCTCTCTTTTTCTTGGTCAGTCTAGATAGGGGACCATCGATCTTGTTTATCCTTTCAAAGAAACACTTTTTGTTTCATTGATTTTTTGTGTTATCTTTTTGTCTTCTATGTCCTGGATTTGGGTTTTTATTTTGGTGATCTGGATTCTTCTGCTGAAATTAGGGTTTTTGTGGTCTTGCTTTTCCAGCTTTTTTAGGTGGCTTCTTAGGCTGTTAATTTGTGATCCTTCCATTTTCTTCATGTGCATTTGTAGGGATATAAATTCCCCTCTTACTACAGATTTTTTGGTGTCCCAGAGATTTTGGTAAGATGTTTCTTCATTTTCATGTTTCCATGTATCTTTTAAGCTCTGTTTTGATTTCATCATTGACCCAGGAGTTGTTTAGCATCATGCTGTTTAGTGTCCATGTCTTGGTGGGTTTTAGGGGGACCTTGTTGGTGTTAATGTTTATTTTTTTCCACTGTGGTCTGAGAAGGTGCATGGTAAAATTTCAGTCCTTTTACATTTGCTTATGCTTGATTTATGGCCAAGTATGTGGTTGATCTTAGAGTACGTTCCATGTAGTGATGAGTAGAATATGTATTCTGTGGTCTTTGGATGGAGGGTTCTGTAGGTATCAATTAAGTCCATTTGATCAACAGTCACATTGAGGTTTCAGATCTCGTTGCTGATTTTTAGTCCTGATGATCTGTCTAGGGTTGTGAGTGGGGTATTGAAGTCCCCAGCTATGATGGCATTGGAGTTGATATCTGTTTTTAGTTTACCTAGGAGCTGCTTTATGAAAGTTGGTGCTCCTATGTGTGGTGCATATATGTTTAGGATGGATATTTCATGTTGATGGATTGAACATTTTTTCATTATGTAGTGGCCTTCTGTATCTTTTTAAATTTTTGATAGCTTAAAGGGTATTTTGTCTGATTAAGATCATGACACCTCCTTTCTTTTGTGTTCTATTCACCTGAAAATTTGTTTCCCATCCTTTTACTTTTAGTCTGTGAGTGTCCTTTCTAGTGAGGTGAGTCTCTTGAAGGCAATAGATTGTTGCCTGGTGATATTTTATTCATTTTTCCATTCTATGTCTTTTCAGTGGTGCATTTAGTCCATTCACATTCAAACTAATTATTGAAATGTGACAGTTGATCCCTATTATAATGTTCTTACAGAGTTGTTTTTCTTCCTGTTTATGTGTTGTCTTTATTTTGGTTTTAGAGTTGGATCATGTGTGTTTTTAATCTTTTGCCTGTACTCTTGTGAAGAACGTTGTTATTCTTTTTTCCTTTTCTCTGTGTTCAATACTTTCTTAAGTGTTTCTTGTAGCGGTGGTCTGGTGGCAGCATAGGCTCTTAGGAATTGGATATCTGGGAAAGACTTCAATTCTCCCTCACTGATGAAGCTTAACTTGGCTGGGTAGGTTATTTTCAGTTGAAATTGTTTGTCTTTTAGAACTTTGAAGATAGGGCTCCAAGCTCTCCTAGCCTGGAGGGTTTCTGTAGATAAATCTGCTGCTATTCTAATTGATCTTCCCTGGTACATAGTCTGACCTTTTTCTCTTGCAGCCTTTAGGATTTTTTCTTTTATACCTACCTTGTTTAGATGAATTATTATGTCTGAGAGTTGGTCTTCTCATTTGTTGTCTTGCAGGGATTCTCTGAATCTCTTGTGTTTGAATTTTTTCATCCTTGATGAGATGAGGGAAGTTTTCTTGAATGATTTCATGAATTGTGTGTTCCAGTGTGGCCTCTGTTTCTTTCTCTGCCTCAGGAAGGCAAATTACTCTTAGGTTCGGTCTCTTGAAGTGATCATTCATCTCCTGAAGGTTTTGCTCTGTCTTTTTGAGCTTCTTTTCTAAGCTTTTGACAGTTTGGGTTAGTTCTGTGTTTTGGTCTTCAAGCTCTGAGATTCTTTCTTCTGCTTGGCTAATTCTGCTTTCCATGCTTATTAGTTTATTATTTATTTCCATCACAGTTCTTTACTGCTGTTATTTCTGACATCAGCTCCTTCCTATTTTCCTCTTGTCTCTCCTCAATTTTTTAAATTCTCTCTATTAATGTCTTGATATCTAGGTTTGTTGCATGTGACCAGTCATTCTGGGGGATCTTTATTGTTTGTGTTCCAGAACCTGTTTTCTCAGTGTCTGATCTCTCAGGGGTCTGTGTGAGACCTATATTCTTCTTTTGCTTTTTCTTCATTTGTGAGGTTTTTTCCCCCTCCCTACTTTTTCCTTCCCTCCACATCACCATCTTCTTTAATTCTGTTATTCAGGGGTAGAGGGATTGGTTTTACTTCCGTTTATTCAATCTCCTATTCTTTATGTGTGTCCTCTTACTTTGTTCAATTCTGGAGTGCACTGTAGGTTGGAGGTGGTCCTTTTTGCAGTTTTGAGATTTACTTAAGGGGGGAGCTGTGATTCAAAATTTATCTGCAGATCCTGGTATTCACTGACAGGTATATAGATAATCTGGAACCCACTTCCCACTGCCTTGGAATCTGTCCATGCAGTGGGGCTGCAGGTTTACTCCCTGAAATAAAATGTGGTTAGCAGAGGGAAGAGAATGGAGCAGACAGCGGGGGAAGAGGGTGTGGAGAGACAGAGGAGTAAGGGGGGAAAACAAATGAATGTACCAACAAATGGAGAGAGAGACCTATACTGAAACAGATAAAAACAACAGACCACAGCTACAGACTAACCAACTCCCAAACAAAAAAAATAAAACATACAATGATGCTAACATACAAGCTAACCAACCACCTTATTGGTGTGCTATTCCTCTATACAAAGATATGGTTTACAGAGAGGAGAAAAGAAGAAAAGGAAAAGGAAAAAAAGGAAGAAAAAGGAAAAATACAGTAGGAATATAATTAAGTCATTAAACTAACAGAACCAATCAAACACACTCTGAGACTTTTCATTTAAGTCCAATGTCCTTTCAGCTCTGATATCTAGCTTTCTTTTCAAGCTGGTAAATTAGTTCGCAGTTAGGGTCAGTTGCCCCTGGCCTGCTGTGAAGGACAGTTCAGATCACCCTCCATTCACCACTCTAGCCTGTGTCTGTTTTTCAAGCTTGTTTCTCCTGTTTCGGTGTTGTTTCCTTGAATCGCCAGCAGGTGGTGCTATCTCAGCTGCTCACCCCAGAGGAGGTGGGGCCATACAGGAACCGGGCAGAGGCCAGAGATGGAAGCCTGCCTCAGGGCACACGGGAGGAGACCCATGGCAGGCAGGACTTCACGGTCGCAGGAGAGGTGGCAGCGATCCCAGCAGATCTTGCCTGCAGGACCTTCAAGGACTGAAGTCATGGATCACCTCAGGCATGGGTGGCGTGATGTGCTATGGCCGCCACAGAGGCCAAGGTGGCACCGGCGGCTGCTGTGTCTGAGCTGCAGTGGCTGTCCAGACCACTGTGATGCCCCAGCGGTGGCAACGGTCAAGCTCCGTGTGAAGAGTAGGCTGCAATGTTGGGGTCTGCAGCCCCTGGGGAGAGAGCCAGAGACCCTCTGCATTCTCCTTTGCAGAGGGTTTCATTGACCAGGTTGCCCCGTTGCCATCTTCAAGAGTCATTTACTTATAAGATATTTATGGAGCCTCTACTATATGCCAGATTCTATGCCAGGTACAGAAGATGAAATGGCAAAGAAGACCAACAAGATCTCTGGCTGTCTGGAGATTACATTCTACAAGGGAATAAACACAAGAAGAAAAGTAAAGAAAAGCATTGAATTATTTCACATTACAATAATTTTTATGATTAAAAGAATATAAAAATGAGAAATAGCAGAGGAGTGTCTTCTTTAGGTGGGATAGTCAAGGCAAGTCTCTTTGGAGGGGGATAATTTAGCTGGGATTTGACAGAAGAGAAAAGGCTGTCTATGCTAATGGTGTGAGTGTGTGTGTGTGTGTGTGTATGTGTGTGTGTGCATGCGTGCGCACGCATGTGTGTGTGTGTGTGCATGCGTGCGCACGCATGTGTGTGTGTGTGTGTGTGTGTGTGTGTGTGCACGTGTATGCACGCATGTGTGTGGGGGGGTGGAGACATCTCAGTAGAAAACAGAGCATAAGCCGGGCTCAGTGGCTCAACCTGTAATCCCATGCCTTTGGGAGGCTGAGGTGAGTGGATTGCCTGAGCCCGCGGGTTCGAGACCCGCCTGGGCAGCGAGACCTCATCTCTACAATAAATCAAAAAATCAGCCGGGCGTGGTAGCGCATGCCTGTAATTCCAGCTACTTGGAAGGCTGAGGCGGAAGGATTGCCGGAGTCCAGCAGGTCGAGGTTGTGGTGGTCAGAAGCGGCCACTGCACTCCAGTCTGGGCGACAGAGTGAGACTCCAACTCAAAAAAAAAAAAACAGAGCATATGCAAAGGCTCTGAATCAGGTAAGACTTGGTGTATTTATGCAACTAAAGACCAGTGAATATGAATGCAGTGAGTGAGAAGAGTATGGCATGGGATGAGGTGAGGTGTAGATGGTCTTGGAAGTGACAGTAAGAGTTTACATGTTAGTCTAAGTACAATAGAAAACCATTACAATGTTATAAGCAAGAAGGTAATATTGACTAAGTTAGATTTTGAGAAGAGTATTTTGTGTGAGAAATAGATTTGTGGGCGGAGCTTAAGATGGCAACTGGACAAGTCAGACTCTGAGAATCTCCACAAAAGCAAGTGTCCATAAAGACTCTCTGCATAAATAGGTGTGTGCTGGTGGGAGAATGAAAGTCTGTCTGAGGGAAGACTGGGGTTCATGTACCCAGACCCCCCTCTGAGGGTGACTGCGAGCCCCAACTGCCCTGAGATAGGAGTGTGGTCACACACAAGATCATCTGCTGCTCAAGGGACTCTTCAGAGAAAAGTCTGCCAAATCCACCTGATTCTCATTGCCTGATGCCTGGCCCACACCATCACCTGTTGTAGCAGATCAGCTGAAGCCCCAGATCTGATCAGTGGAGAGAGATGACTGCGGAAAGCCAGAGAGGTACCTCATGCCCGGTGAGGAAACACCAACAACAGCCATTTTCTGTGTCAGGACCAGGCAGAGACCTGCATTGCCCCAACCAGCTCCATCCAGCACCATCTAGTCTCCAATTTGGAATATAGGACCAAGCAGAAATCTGCATTGCCCCACTTAGCTGTGCCCAGCTCTGCCCACCCGCCATCTTGGGACCTAAGGTAATCTCATCAAACTAAGAAAGAAACAAGCCCCTCCCCCAGGCTGGATCAGAAACAGACAGGTCAAATCTGAGTGGCAGACTCCACAGGCAGGAAGTCGGGCCAGTCCAGATCTGATCCATCCTCCTTCTGAAGTAGGTCTGGGGCATCTGACCCAAGCTGTAAGCAATCCCATCTGCCTGCACTGAGAACAGAGGGGAAGGGATAGAGACCAAAGCTGAAAGGACACTGGACTTACAGGAACAACCTCAGAGCGAGTTCGGTTCCTTGTTTTTGTTTTTTATTTTTTGTCTGTTCATTTTGTTCATTTTTGTTTATTTTTTGTGTTTTTTTTCTCTTTCTGTTTTTTGATAATGTTTTCATACTTGCTCTGTCTCTGTTATTTTACTGTTTTTTTCTCTATTCTTTAGACTTCCTGTTTGTGTATGGGAAGAGTGCAATAATAGGCAGATTTTTCTTGGACTGTGGGTTTGTATGATTATCTGTATGTTTTAGGTTTTTTTAAAAAAATGTTTTGTGTCCTTGTGTCTCTTTTCATTTGTTAGTTGTCTGTTTGCCCTCTTACTCTTCTCTCTCTCAAAAAATCCTCTTGCCCCCCCTCCTTCCTTATTCCATTATTTTCCTTTTTCTTAACTCATTTTGCTTCCAGGAAGCAAACTTATACACCCACTGCATGGACAAATTGTAAGGCAGTGGGAAGTGGGTTCCAGGGTGCACATATACCTGTCAGTAGATACTGGGATCAGCAGATAGATTTTGAATCACAGCTGCCCCCCGCAATTAAATCTCAAAATTGCAAAAAGTACAGCCCCCAACCCACAGTCCAGCTTCATAACTTAACAAAGCTAGAGGATCCACCTAAGGAAGAATAGGAAACTGAGCAAACAGAAGTAAAAGCAATGCTGTCATCCCTGAACAACAGAATTAAAGAATGGGGGGGAATCGACACAAATGAAGAAAAAGCAAAAGAAGAATATGGGTCTCACACAGACCCCCCTGGAAGATCAAACACTGAGAAACAGACATCGGAACGCAAACAATGAAGAGCCCCAGAAAGACTGGTCTCATACTACAAATCCAGATATCAAGAAATTAATAGAGAAAATAAAAAGAATTGAGGAGAGACAAGAGGAAAATAGGAAGGAGCTGATAACTGAGATAACAGCTTTAAAGAATACTGTGAATGAAATAAATAATAAACTGATAAGCATGGAAAGCAGAATTAGCCAAGCAGGAGAAAGACCTACAGAGCTTGAGGACCAAAACACAGAATGAACCCAAACTGTCAAAAACATAGAAAAGAAGCTTGAAAAGATCAAAACCTTCAAGAAATGAGTGATTATTTCAAGAGGCCAAACCTAAGAGTAATTGGACTTCCTTGGCAGAAAGAGAGATAGAGACCACCCTGGAACAAACATTCCATGAAATTTTTCAAGAAAATTTTCCTCATCTCATCAGTGATGCAACCATTCAAACACAAGAGATTCAGAGAACCCCTGCAAAACAACAAATGAGAAGACCAACTCCTAGGCACACAGTAATTTACCTAAGCGAAGAAGGCATGAAAAAAAAAAATCCTAAAGGCCATAAGAGAAAAAGTTCAGACTACCTACTGGGGAAGACCAGTTAGAATAACAGCAGATTTATCTACAAAAACGCTTCAAGCTAGGATAACTTGGAGCCCAATTTTCAAGGTTCTCAAAGATAAACACTTTCACCCAAGAATAACCTACCCAGTTAAGCTAAGCTTCATTAGTGAGGGAGAATTAAAATCTATCCCAAACATTCAATCCCTAAGAACTCATACTGCCTCCAGATCAGCTCTACAAGAAGCAAAGTATTAAACACAGAAGAAAGGGAAAAAAGAACGACAATGTTCTTCACAAGAGTACAGGAAAAAGATTGAAAACACACATGAATCAACCCCAAAATCAAAAGAAAGACAACAAACAGGAACAACAGCAACTTTATAAGAACCTCATAACAGGGGTAAACGCTAACATTTCAATAATTAGCCTGAATGTGAATGGACTAAATGCACCACTGAAAAGACATAGAATGGCAAAATGAATAAAATATTATAAGGCAACAATATATTGTCTCCAAGAGACTCATCTAACCAGAAAGGAAACTCACAGACTCAAAGTAAGAGGATGAGAAGCAAAATTTCAGGTGAACGGAACACAAAAGAAAGCAGGAGTTGCAATCTTAATATCAGACAAAGTACTCTTTAAGCTATCAAAAATTTAAAAAGAACAGAAGATCACTATATAATGATAAAAGGTTCAATTCATCAACAAGGAATATCCATCCTAAACATATATTCATCCATATACATAGGAGTACCAACTTTCATAAAACAGCTTCTAGGCAAACTTAAGAAAGTTATTTACTCTAACACTATCATAGCTGGGGACTTTAACATGCCACTCACAACCATAGACAGATCATCAAGACAAAAAACCAGCAAGGAGATCCAGAACCCCAATGTGACTCTTGATTAAATGGTCTTAAATGGTACTGACAGAGCACTCCACCCAACGACCACAGAAAATACATTCTACTCATCACCACATAGCATGTACTCAAAGATTGACCAGATCCTTGGTTATAAGTCAAGCATAAACAAATTTCATAAGATTGAAATTCTGCCATGCATCTTCTCAGACCACAGTGAAATAAAAATAAGTATCAACATCAACAAAGTTCCCCCCAAACCCACAAAAACGTGGATACTAAACAGCATAATGGTAAGCAACTCCCAGGTCAACATGGAAATCAAAACAGAGATTAAAAGATACCTGAAAACAAATAAAAATGAAGAAACATCTTACCAAAACCTCTGGGATGACATGAAATCAGTAGTAAGAGAAGAATTCATACCTCTACTAACACACATGAAGAAAATGGAAAGATCACAATTTAATAGCCTAACAAGTCATCTAAGGAAGTTGGAAAAGCAAGACCACCAAAACCCTAACTTCAGCAGAAGAATTCAGATCACCAAAATAAAAGTCCAAATCCAGGATATAGAAGACAAAAACCAAAGCAAAACAAAAACATCAATGAAACAAAAAGCTGGTTCTTTGAAAGAATAAACAAGATTGATTGTCCCCTAGCTAGACTGATCAAGAAAAAGAGAGAGAAAGCCCAAATAAACTCAATCAGAGACATAACAGATGAAGTCACCACTGATCCTGAAGAAATACAAAAGATTATCACAGACTACTATGTACACTTATATGGAAACAAACTTGAAAACCTAAAGGAAATGGAGGACTTTCTGACATCACACAACCTCCCCAGGTTGAAACAAGAAGAAATCAAGACCCTAATAGACCAATAACAATCCAGGAAATTGATTAAATCATAAGAAAACTACCTACAAAGAAAACCCTGGACCAATCATATGACGTTCTAGCAGAATCCTACAAAGCATACAAGGAGGAACTGATACCAATCCATTGAAAGTATTCCAGGTGATTGAGAAAGGTGGAACTCTTCCCAAATCATTTTATGAAGCTAACATCACATTAATATCCAAGCCAGGTTAAGATCCAACAAAGAAAGAGAACTCAGGCCAATATCCTTGAGGAAGATAGATACTAAAATTCTCAGCAAGATCCTAGCAAAGCAGATTCAACAACACATATCAAAAATCATCCACCATGACCAAGTAGGTTTTATCCCTGGGATGCAAGGTTGGTTCAACATTGTAAGACCATAAATGTAACTAAGTACCTTGAGAGATGTAATAACAAAAACCACATGATTATATCATTAGATATAGAAAAGCTTTGATAAAATCCAGCACCCCTTCTTGATAAAAACCCTGGAACATTTAGGAATGATGGAACAAACCTCAAAATAGTAAGAGCCATCTACAAGAAACCCACACCCAGCAGACTGCTAAACAGAAACTGGAATCATTTCCCCTGAAAACTGCAACAAGGCAAGGATGCCCAATTTCACCCTCCTGGTCAACATAGTTTGGGAAGTTCTAGCTAGAGCAATCAGAAAAGAGAAGGCAATCAGGGGTATTCAAATAGGAAAAGAGGAAATCAAGTTATCCCTTTTGCAGATGACATGATTCTGTACCTCAAAAACCCAAGAGAAACTGTCAAAGATCTCCTTGTACTAATAAAGGACTCTGGCAAAGTCTCTGGGTACAAAATAAATGTGCAAAAGACAAACGCATTTCTATACACCGATAATAAACAAGCAGAAACCCAAGTAAAAAAAGAACAATCCATTCACAATAGCCACAAAAAAATGAAATATCTTCCTAACCAGAGACGTGAAAGATCTTTACAATGAAAACTACAAAACACTGCTCAAGCCAGGCTCGGTGGCTCAGCCTGTAATCCCACGCCTTTGGGAGGCTGAGGTGAGTGGATTGCCTGAGCCCACGGGTTCGAGATCTGCTTGGGCAGCGAGACCTCATCTCTACAATAAATCAAAAAAATCAGCTGGGCATGGTAGCGCGCGCCTGTAATTCCGGCTACTCGGAAGGCTGAGGCGGAAGGATCACCGGAGCCCAGCAGGTCGAGGCTGCGGTGGCCGGGAGTGGCCACTGCACTCCAGTCTGGGCGACAGAGTGAGACTCCAACTCAAAAAAAAAAAAAAAAAAAAACACTGCTCAAAGAAATCAAAGATGACACAAACAAGTGGAAAACTATTCCATGCACATGGATTAGAAAAATCAGCATTGTTAAAATGTCCATTCTATCTAAGGCAATCTACAGATTTAATGCAATACCCATCAAATTACCAGAAACATTCTTCTCACACCTAGAAACAACAATATAGGGATTCATATGAAAATGTAAACGACCAAGAATAGCCCAAACAATTCTCAGCAAAAATAAACAAACAAACAAGCAAAACCAAGCAGGAGGTATCACACACCCAGACTTTAAGCTTTATTATAAAGCTACCATAATCAAAACACCCTGGTATTGGTACAAGAACAAGCATGGAATAGAATTGAGATTCCAGAAGCAAAACCTCAATTTCTCAACCAACTTTCTTTGACAAAGCCTCCACCACCAACCACTGGGGAGAGGAGAACCTATTCAGTAAATGGTGCTGGGAAAAATGGCTGACTACCTTATGAAGGTTGAAACAGGGCCCCTACCTATCCCCATTCACAAAAATCAACTCTAAATGAATCAAAGACCTAAACATAAAACCTCAAACTATAAGAACCTTAGAAAATGCAGGAGATACTCTTATGGAAATTGGAACTGACAACCAATTCCTGATCAAAACCCCAAGTGCCCATGCCACAGGAGATAAGATAGACAAGTGGGACCTCATCAAACTGACAAGCTTCTGCAAAGCCAAAGAAACCATCAAGAGAGCAGGAAGACAGCCCACAGGAAAAAATATTTGCCATCTCTCTGACTGACAAAGGTCTAACATCTAGGATCTACAAGGAACACAAACATGCTGAAAAGAAAAAAAAAAAAAAACCAAACAGCCCCATTACAAAGTGGGCAAAAGATATGACTAGACAGTTCTCAAAAGAAGAGATATGAGCAGCCAACAGATACATCAAAAAAATGTTCAGCCTCACTAGTCATCAAAGAAGTGCAAATTAAAACACACAGCCTTGGTGGAAAACAGTGTGACAATTATGACAAGTTCTAAAAATTGACCTTCCATATGACCCCACAATCCACCTACTGGGAATATACCCGGAAGAACTCAAATTACTCTATAAAAAAGATACTGGCACACGTATGTTTATCACAGCATTGTTCACAATAGCAAGAAATTGGAACTAACCGTGCTGCCCAACAAATAGGGCTGGATAAAAAATGTGGTACATATACACAATGGAATATTATGCAGCTGTAAAGAAAAAAAATCATGAACTTCACAGCAACCTGGATGGACTTAAAGTCTATAATACTAAATGGTCTTTCACAGAAACAAGAACTGAGTATCACATGTTTTCACTCATAAGTGGACCTTGAAAGCTATTGTAATACCTTAAGAAAAGGAATGACAATAGCGGGAAACCCCAGGGCATGGGGCTAGGGAGGTGGGATTGGCAGTAGTGGGAAACTGCCTGGGGAAGGGAACACACTTCATCAACAAGGGTACCTACACAATGAATATTTGTATACCTAACCCTGAATTGTACCCCACAATTTTAAAATAAAAAAATTAATTTAAAAAAAGATATAGATTTGTATAAGGAACATATTTAGAAGGGTTTTTTTGTTTATTTATTTTTTTATCATAAATATATGGGTACAATTCAGGGTTAGATATACAAATGTTGATTATGCAGGTACCCTTGTTGATGAGTTATGCCATTCTCTCCCCTAGCATTTTCCCTCAACTGCCAATCCCAGGCCCCCTCCCCTGACAGTTCCCCAGTTGTTTAAATAATTCCAATGAGAGATGTGAAGTCTTGGACCAAGATGAAGGTAACAGAGATAGAGAGAAAAAGGCAGATCCAAGATGTCTCTTTCCTTTATGCATTAGCTTCACAGAATGTACTGAGGAGGGCCTGAATGTAAGCATTGACAGAAAGAATAAGGAACCCAGGATGAATCTTAGGCTTGAGAAACTGTTTAGCTTGTAGAAATGGGAAGATGTGTTTTGGTGAGAGTAGCAGGTGGATACAGGTTGTGGGGGGAGGTAGAGTGGGAAGAAGTCAAGGATTCCATTATAGTGATTTGACAAGTGTGTAGACCATGCAAGGGCAGATGTCAAGTAACTAGTTGCAAATGTTAGTCTGGAGCAGAGAGGAGATATAGGTTGGGTAGAACATTTAGGGTCACCAGCATAAGATGCAATAGATTTTATAGCAATTGCCCAGGATTAGAATTTATGAAAATAATTTAGTATCTTGCAAAGTGCTTAGTGTACATTTGCTCAAAAGGACAAGAATCTGGACCTTATTTCCAATGTCTGTGAGTAGGTCCCTACCTCCATACCCAGCCTTCTGCAACTATCTTCCACCTGACTTTTTTCATGTCAGTTGCCATGATTTGCACATGGTCTTGGCTGCCTAACTTCCCAGATGTCCCATTCATTCAGCTGAACTCCTTCATGCCACGTCCTAAGGATACCCTGAAGAACAGATAGCTTTGCACCTTAGTGCCAGAATTCCTATCCTTTATATTTTGCTCTGTCTTGCTGATAGTGAATTTTTTATTCTGATAAGAACATAAACAAAAATATATGTCCAGATGGTTCCTGACATTAAAGGAAATGATGATATTCATTGGCAAGAATACTTAAAGAAAAATAAATAAAGAGTCTAGAAAGGCATTGGCATGTGTTTGGATAATTAGGGGGACAAGATCTTTACAGGTCAAAAGCATGATTACATACATCTCAAAAATTCTTTACAACCTCCATTTGGAGTATGTAATTTTGTACATTCTTAAAGAATTACCTGACTCTAGGCTGTCTTTTTTTTCATTAAAGATTTTCAAATCCTAAAAGTTGTGCTCCACCTCCAAATCAAACATACTATGTGTTTAAGAAAACAAAATATGATGCATGAGAATTATTCAATTTACAAGAACATCTTATTCTTCATTGGCATTATACTTCTTATAAAAACTTCACTGTAAGTCATCTAAATTTTTGAACATTAGCTTTCCCTCATTACCATAAAATCTCAATCTTTTAAAGGCAATTGAGAGTGCAATTAACCTTAAGCAAAATATGTCATCATTTTCTGACTGATGATCTCAGCTTTCAAGAGTCAGTCATCCAGAACCAGTATTTCTAATAAAATACATTTTTCAGAAATGGGATGTGATCTATATTTTCTTGGCTCTTCGAATACAAAACAGACCTTGTGGGATGCATGTCTAATGAGTCATCCTTGTTTTTCATGAAAAACATGATTTTCCAGTACTGTAGCATTTTGCTCTTTACTGATGCATTTGCATAAAATGAATATGTTACAACTTGGATGTTGTAATTTAGTTAGTTTAATTATGAAAGTCACACTGATGTCTTGGTGATTTCATGAATCTGGAATGTGCCCAAGTTTTTTCAGAGGTCTTATTTCTGACATTATTTCTCTGTAGAGTGAAACTTTCTTAACTGTATTTGGTTATGTTAATATTCTCTGAGTCTTGGAATGGGCACGTGTTTACCATGAATACAAAACAAAAAAAGTACAAAGTCTCATTTTAGCAGCAAATTTGCCATGGAAGATTATGGAGCAACACACAAAGGAGTGATATGAACTCATAAAATTTACTGTTATGTTACTCTTCCCATTGAATATTGTTTAATACCTATTCACTGGTTTTCGTTTAAGCAAACCTCCAAATAGTAGTTACCAGTTCACAAGTTCAGTGTTTCTATACCATGCATGTCCATAGGCACTTACAGAGTAAGAAATTCAGTCACTGATCCAGTTGTTAATATTGTCAATAAGCTCAGAATATCTCCTTAAGGCTCTATTTGTGCTCACACCCATTCACTTATTCATACAGTTAGCATTCCTTGAGTACCTACTGTGTTCTAGACACTATCCTAGGGACTGAGGGTATAACTGAGAATAAGATAGCCATGGTGCCTGCTTTTATGGCTCTTATATTTTAGTGGAACAGAGAGAAAAAAAGTGTAATAAACTAATTAAGTGATAACTACTTTCATAATGTTATTAACTTAATTATCAGAATACTGTGATAGAGCATAATAGTGACATATCATCTTATAGTTTCCTTCAGCTTAACTAAACTTTAGACGGGTTTCTTCCTGATTATAGGTTCCCCATCTCTTTTTTTTAAGTGCATTTTTTTTTTGAGTTGGAGTCCCACTCCGTCGCCAAGACTGGAGTGCAGTGGCATGCTCTCAGCCACCGCAGCCTCGACCTGCTGGGCTCTGGCGATCCTTCCGCCTCAGCCTTCCAAGTATCTAGAACTACAGGCATGTGCTACCACACCCAGTTAATTTCTGATTTATTGTAGAGATGAAGGCTTGCCAAGTTGCCCATGAGGGTCTTGAACCTGAGGGCTCAGGCAATCCATTCACCTGGGCCTCCCAAAGTGCTGGGATTACAGGCTGAGTCATCCAGCCCAGCCAAGTGCATTTACTTTAGAAAACTTGCAATTAAAAAACTGCAAGTGATTCTCTGCCCCTTTGAGATATAATTTTTTCCCATTCTCTTGCCAATTTTACTACCCAGGAATGTCTTCCTTCAGGACCTGGGCCAAAGCTTTAAAATGTCATCAAGGTTGATAGGGTCTCTATCTCCCAGTCTCTGTGGAAAGGTAGGAGCTTAACTTCACCAATTGGCAAATACAGATGGACTAATCACATTGACAAACTCCCCCAAACATTCTCCAGTACTTTTCTACAGTTCACCCCAGTGATTAAACATTCTCAGGCTTTTGTTTGTTTGTTTCAGTGGAATTGTGTTCACTCTCTCTTTTCTATTGCAGTAGTCTTGAGTAAGTCTTTCTTGCCTAGTGAATTTTTCTAGTGCAACTTTTCTTCGAGAATGGGGAGAAGGAAACTCTGCCATATTATCTTAGGGAGTGTAAAGAACGGCATTTATGAAGAGATGGCAGTTAAGTTCAGGCCTAATAATGGGAAGTAAAAGCAATGAGAAGCATCATGGAAGAGTACTTCAGGTAGAGGGAGCAGTGACCACCAGAGTTCTGAGACTGGGAAGAGTTTGCCATGTTCAAAAGAAGAGAGTGACAGAGAATGAGGAGAGTGTGGCAGAGTCAGGTCATGCTGCTTCATAGGCCCACATTGGAAGTTGATATTTTATTGCAAGTGTAATAGGAAGCCACTGTCAAGTTTTAAGCAAAGGAAAAATATGATCTGGTTTTGATAGAAGGAAGGAAGGGAGGGAGGGAGGGAGGAAAGAAGGAAGGAAGGAAGAAAGGAAGTAAGGAAGTAAGGTGAAAGGAAGGAAGGAAGGAAGAAAGGAAGGAAGGAAGGAAGGAAGAATCCAATAGGACTAGATGGGGTTAAAGAGTGATTTACAGGGGTCCGGGGCAAGATGGCGATGGGGCAGCTTTGTCTGTGAAACTCTTCACTGAGGAGAGCGCAAAGAGACTCTGATTCTCTCACCGGAGCTTGCGGATTCCATCGTCTGCAGCCTACTCTTCAAATGGAGCTTGATGGTGAACTTTGCTGAGGCATCGCCAAGGTCTGGGCAGCTACTGTGGTGACTGCGGCTGCCACCCCGGCTGGCAGACATTCCACACCACACCACCACTGCCCAGGGCGAGCCATGGCCTCCTCCAAGGCAGCAGAGCTGCACAGCCCTGGTTGAGGCGCTGGAGCCATCAGCGCGGCCCCCTCCAAGGCACTGGCACCACCGCCCCCCCAAGGCAGCGGAGGCACTGCTGCCCCCACTCCGAGGCAGCCGAGTTGCCGCCGCCTCCTCCCCCTCCTCCGAGGCGGCCAAGCAGCCACCTCCTCCAAGGCAGCCACCACACAGAGGCGGCCATTGCATATCGCACCGCCTGTGCCAATGGCCCAGCCGCTACCGCCACCACCTTTGCTGCTGCTGCTGCTGCTGCCACCAAAGCAGGCATTCCACATCGCACCATCAGAGCCTGAGGGGCGGGTGAGCAGCTGAGATCAAGACCATCTGGAGCGAGGGATAACACCACCTGCTGGCGATTCAAGCCCACCACCAGCAAGTGCTGGTCCAAGGCCTGGGGACCCTCAGTCCCACACAGGGCAGAATACTGCGGCCCCCTGCTGCTGCTGCTGTTCCACCATGTGCGTGGGAGTCTTGGGTCTCAGCTAGCTCCCTGGCTACATCATCTCTTGTCACCAAGCCGCTGGTCACTCAGGGAGGCTCTGGACAAGTGCCCCTCAGAGACACCAGTCCCATTCCTGGTTGAAGTACCCTGTGGGGGGCCCAGGGCCACTTGTGCCACTCACCACCTGCCATTGGAGCTTTGGAGCTCTGGAGTTCCGGGCCCACCCTGGCTGAGGCACTCAGTCCATGACCCCAAGCTTGGGGACCCAGACAAGTGGAGAGAAAGGGATCTACGAAAGAGAATCTGCCTCCGCCTTTCTCCAGGCAGAGATTTCCATTGCTCTGCCCACCTATCAACAAACTCCACCTTGGTTCCTAAGGTAACATTGCTAAACAGGAGACAAAGCCCCATCCCTAAGCTGAGTCAGATAAAAACAACCCCCAGGCATCCAAACCCAAGCTGTGAGTAAACCTAGCTGCCTGTAATGGAAATACAAAGGGGAGAGGCCGGAGATCAGAGCTGAAGTGATTTTAGTCTGATCTCTTATTGTGACTTATGATTTTATCATTTTGACTGTTTATTTTTGATCACGTTCATTGTTTGCCTTCTGACTTACACTGTTTCATGTTTATATTGGTCTGTCTCTGTGTAGCTATCAGTATTCTTTAGGGAATCTTTCTTACGTGTCTTCTTCCACTTCTCTCCGGTCTTGTGTCTCTTTCTCACCTGATAGTTGGTATGTATGTCTGTTTTCCCTCTTGCTCTTCTCTCTCTCTAACTTCCTATTGACTCCCCCTTCCTCCATTATTTTCCTCTTTTATACCCCCATTTTAATCTAGGAACCAAGACTACATACTGCTGAATGAACAGATTGTAAGGAAGAGGGAAATAGGTTCCAGTGTGCTCATGCACCTGTTTGTGGATGCTAGAATCAGCATATACACTCTAAACCACAGCTTCCCTCTCAATTAAACCTCAAAACCACGAAAAGTATAGATTACAGCCTACACTCCAATCTCAAAAGTGAACAAAACCAGAAGACCCTCATAAGGAAGAACAGGATATAGCAGAAGAGAAATAAAAGCAACCCCACCTTCCCCCAAAGACAGAATTAAAGAAGGGGAGGGAAAGGGGGAGAGAGATAAAAATCTACAAAAATGAAGAAAAACTAACAGAAGACCCCTGGGAGAGCAGACACTGAGAAAACTGACTTCGGAATGCAAACAATGAAGAACCCCCAGAATGAAGGGTCTCAAACTACAAACGTTGATATCAAGACAATAGTGGAGAGACTAAAAAGAATTGGGGAGACACAAGAAGAAACTAGGAAGGAGCTGATATCTAAGATAACAGTAATAAAGAATACTGTGAATGAAATAAATAACAAACTGATAAGCATAGAAAGCAGAATTACCCAAGCAGAAGAAAGAATCTCAGAGCTTGAGGACCAAAATATAGAACTAATCCAAACTCTTAAAAACACAGAAAACAAGCACAAAAAGACTAAAACCTTCAAGGGATGAGCACTTACTTCAAGAGATCAAACCTAAGAGTAATTGGCATACCTGAGGCAGAAAGAGAGACAGAGACCACACTAGAACAAACTTTCCATAAGATCATTCAAGAAAATTTCCCTTATCTAATCAGTGATGCAGAAATTCAAACATAAGAGATTCAGAGAACCCCTGCAAGACAACAAATGAGAAGACCAACTCCTAGACACATTATAATTCGCCTAAACAAAGTAGGAGTAAAAGAAAAAATACTAAAGGCAGCAAGAGAAAAAGGCCAGATCACCTACCATGGAAGACCAATCAGAATAGCAGAAGATTTATCTACAGAAACCCTACAGGCTAGGAGAGCTTGGAGCCCTATGTTCAAAGTCCTAAAAGATAAACAATTTCAACCAAGAATAACTTACCTGGCCAAGCTAAGCATCATCAGCAATGAAGAATTAAAATCTTTCCCAGATATCCAAGCCCTAAGAACTTATGCTGCCACCAAACCACCTCTACATGAAACACTTAAGAAAGTACTAAACACAGAAGAAAAGGAAGAAAGGACAACATTCTTCAAAAGAGTACAGGAAAAGAATAAAATATACATGAACCAACGCCAAAACCAAAAGAAAGACAAAAAAGAACCAAGTGGAAGAACAAAACTCTATAAGAACTCTATGATAGGGATGAAATCTCACATTTCAATAATTAGCTTGAATGTGAATGGACTAAACGCACCAATGAAAAGACATAGAATGACAAAATGGATAAAATATCACCAGGCAACAGTATACTGCCTTCAAGAGACTCATCTCACTAGAAAGGACATACACAGACTCAAAGTAAGAGGATGGGAAACAAACTTTCAGGCAAATGGAACACAAAAGAAAGGAGATGTCGCGATCCTAATCTCAGACAAAATACCATTTAAGCTATCAAAAATTAAAAAAGATACAGAAGGCCACTACATAATGATAAAAGTTTCACTCCATCAACAAGAAATATCTTTCCTAAACATATATGCACCGAACACAGGTGTGCCAACTTTCATAAAGCAACTTCTAGGAAAACTAAAGAAAGATATTGACTCTAACACCATCATAACTGAAGACTTTAATACCCCACTCACAACCCTAGACAGATCATCAGGACAAAAAAATCAGCAAGGAGATTTAGAATCTCAATGTGACTCTGGACCAAATGGACTTAATTGATACCTACAGAACACTCCATCCAAAGACCACAGAATACACATTCTACTCATCACCGCATGGAATGTATTCCATGATCGGCCACATAATTGGCCATAAATCAAGCATAAGTAAATTTAAAGGACCGAAATTCTACCATGCACCTTCTTGGACCACAAGGGAATAAAATAAACATTGACACCAACAAAGTCCCCCCAAAACCCACAAAGACATGGACACTAAACAGCATGATGCTAAACAACTCCTGGGTCAATGATGAAATCAAAACAGGGATCAAAATATACCTGGAAACAAATGAAAGTGAAGAAACATCTTACCAAAATCTCTGGGATGCCTTAAAAGCTGTAGTAAGAGGGGAATTTATATCCCTATAAATACACATAAAGAAAATGGAAAGAACAAAAACTAGCAGCCTAACAAGCCACCTAAGGAACTTGGAAAAGCAAGATCACAAAGACCCTAATTTCAGCAGAAGAATCCAGATCACCAAAATAAAAGCCCAAATCCAGGACATAGAAGACAAAAAGATAATACAAAAAAATCAATGAAACAAAAAGCTGGTTCTTTGAAAGGATAAACAAGATCGATGGTCCCCTAGCTAGACTGACCAAGAAAAAAAATGAGAAAAAACCCATATAAGCACAATCAGAAACACAAAAGAGGAAGTCACATCTGACTCTGAAGAAATACAAAAGATCATTAGAGACTACTATGTATATTTGTATGGAAACAAACTTGAAAACCTTAAGGAAATGGAGGACTTTCTGACATCACACAACCTACCTAGGTTGGAACCAGAAGAAATTGAGACCCTAAATAGACCAATAACAATTAAGGAAATCGACTATGTAATAAGAAAACTACCTACAAAAAAAAAGCCCTGGTCCAGATGGCTTTCCAGCAGAATTCTACAAGACATTTAAGAAGGAGCTGATACCAATCCTACAGAAGGTATTCCAGGCGATTGAAAAAGATGGAACTCTCCCCAAATCATTTTATGGAGCCAACATCACATTGATACCCAAGCCAGGTAAAGATCCAACAAAGAAAGAGAATTACAGGCCAATATCTTTGATGAACATAGATGCTAAAATTCTCAGCAAGATCCTAGTGAACTGGATTCAACAACACATCTCAAAAATCATCCATCATGATTCATTCATCATCAGGTTTCATTCCTGTGATGCAAGGCTGATTCAACATTCATAAAACCATAAATGTAATTAAATATATCAACAGATGTCAAAACAAAAACCACATGATTATATCATTAGATGCAGAAAAAGCTTTTGATAAAATCCAGCACCCCTTCTTGATAAAAAGCCTTGAACATCTAGGCATATGGGGAACATACCTCAAAATAGTAAAAGCCATCTACGAGAAACCCACAGCCAGCATACTCCTAAACAGACAAAAATTGAAACCATTTCCCCTGAAAACTGGAACAAGACAAGGATGCCCACTCTCACCCCTCCTGTTCAACATAGTACTGGAAGTCCTGGCTCTAGCAATCAGAGAAGAGAAGGCAATCAGGGGTATCCAAAGAGGAAAAGAGGAAGTCAAATTATCTGTCTTTGCAGATGATATGATCGTGTACTTTGAAAACCCAAGAGAATCTGTCAAAAACCTCCTTACACTGATAAAGGCCTTTGGCAAAGTCTCAGGATACAAAATAAATGTGCAAAAGACAATGGCATTTCTTTACACCAATAATAAACAAACAGAAACCCAAATAAAAAACACAATTCCATTCACAATAGCCACAAAAAAAAAAAAGAAATACCTTGGCATCTTCCTAACCAGAGATGTGAAAGACCTTTACAATGAAAACTATAAAACACTGCTCAAAGAAATCAAAGATGACACAAACAAGTGGAAAAATATCCTATGCTCATGGATTGGAAGAAACAACATTGTGAAGATGTCCATCTTACCTAAGGCAATCTACAAATTCAATGCAATACCCATCAAATTACCAGCAATGCTCTTCTCAGACCTAGAAAAAGCAACACAGGAATTCATATGGAAACTCAAACGTTCAAGAATAGCCAGAACGATTCTCAGCAAAAAAAAAAAAAACAAAGCAAGTGGTATCACATTACCAGACTTCAAACTTTGCTATAAAGCTACAATCATCAAAACAGCTTGGTATTGGTATAGGAATAGGCATATAGATCAATGGAATAGAATTGAGATTCCAGAAGCAAAACCTCAATTTCTCAACCAACTCATCTTCAACAAAGCCTCCACCACCCACCACAGGGGAGAGGAGAACCTATTCAGTAAATGGTGCTTGGAAAACTGGCTGACCACATGCAGAAGATTGAAACAGGACCCCTATCTATCCCCATGCATAAAGGTTAACTCCAAATGGATCAGAGACCTAAATGTAAAACCTCAAACCATAAGAACCTTAGAAAGTGAAGGACATACCCTCATGGAAATCGGAACTGGCCTCCAATTCCTAAACAAAACCCAAAACCCGCAGGTCATAAGAGAGAGGATAGACAAGTGGGACCTTATTAAACCGCCAAGCTTCTGCAAAGCCAAAGAAACCATCAAGAGAGCAGGGAGACAGCCTACAGACTGGGAAAAAGTATTTGCCAACACCAGGTCAGACAAAGGCTTAACATCTTTGATCTACAAGGAACTCAAACGTGCTGAAAAGAAAAAAAACAAACAACCCCATTATAAAATGGGCAAAAGATATGAACAGACACTTCACAAAGGAAGACATCCGAGCAGCCAACAGACATATGAAGAAATGTTCAACCTCACTAATCATCAGGGAGATGCAAATCAAAACCACACTGAGATACCACCTAACTCCATTCAGAATGGCAATTATTAGCAACTCAAAAAATAACAGTTGCTGGAGAGGGTGTGGAGAAAAGGGAACACTTCTACACTGTTGGTGGGAGTGTAAACTAGTGCAACCTCTGTGGAAAGGAGTGTGGCGATTCCTAAAAGCTCTAAATATCAACCTCCCATATGACCCTGCAATCCCCCTACTGGGAATATATCCTGAAGAACTCAAATCACTCTATAAAAAAGATACCTGCACACGTATGTTTATCGCAGCATTGTTCACAATAGCAAGAACCTGGAAGCAACCATGCTGCCCATCAAAAGAGGACTGGATTAAAAAAATGTGGTACACATACGTAATGGAATACTGCGCAGCCATAAAAAAGAACAAAATTATGAATTTCGCAGCAACCTGGATGGACCTAGAGTCTATAATACTGTGACCTCTCACAAAAACAAAGGTCCGAGTATCACATGTTCTCACTCATATAATGGACCTTGAACATCCAACCTAATACTATAAGAAAATGACTGACAGTAGTGGGAAACTATGGGTGGGGGAGGGAGATGGGATTAATGGTAGCAAACATCTGTCTGGGGCTGGGGAAGCACCTCTTATCAATAGGGTGCCCGAATGAAACGTATTTGTATACCTAACCCCTAACTGTACCCCATAACATCATAATAAAAAATATTGATTATAAAAAAAAAAGTGATTTACAGACACGGAATCAAACTGGCAATCATCAATTTGAAAAACAGTGTTTTTAAAGATTCCAGATCAAAGAAGTATAGATTTGGTGACTGGAAATTTAGATAACTGAAAATAAATAAAGGATTGGAATTTTTCCCAGAAGGAAAAGTATTCTACACGTGGTCTTCTACATAAAGGCATAGAAAACAGGTATTAAAATTACAAGTTCCTTTGACTATATTAAAGTAAATGCAATGATAAACTACTCCAGGTACTTTTAGGAGCACCAAATATATGTTAACTCAACTGATTTCCAGTGTTGATGGAGCTCTGTCAGAGAGCATTATGGTCCTGACTTACTCATGTAATTACAGTTTGCCAGAGTCAGTCATACCTCCCTATTTCCAGTTTCCTCTTGATCTTATCACTAATCTAACTAATGGGAAATGAAGGAGCAGGTACTGTTAGCACAGCAGATCTATACGAACTTATTCATGGGTTTGGGAGCTATAGATAGCCATTCAGCTGAAACTTAAAACAAACTAAGTCGAAGCAAAGGTGTAGTCTGCCTCGTGCTGCCTTTCACAGCCCCATTCAAAATGATTTGCAACATTTTCCTTGATGACAATGACCTCTAAAATTTAGACCTAAATTTGACCATTCTAATTTCTCTAGGTGGGACAATAAGCCATAATTGTATGAAGTAAGCATAGTGAATACTGAATGACTAAATGAGTGAATGAGTAAAAAATGATTTTGCAGTCTTTCCGATACTGTGAATAACATCCATTCTCTATAATCAGTAATTGTGAACCAGCATCTAAGTGAGATTAGCAGCCATTTGCAAAAGTAACCCTCTCACATAGAGATTTTAATTTATTAAATAAATTTTAATTGTCTACTACAGGGTCAGCACACTTTATCCATAAATAATCAGATAGTAGCCGGGCTCAGTGGCTCAGCCTGTAATCCCGCGCCTTTGGGAGGCTGAGGTGAGTGGATTGCCTGAGCCCGCGGGTTCGAGACCCGCCTGGGCAGCGAGACCTCATCTCTACAATAAATCAAAAAATCAGCCAGGCGTGGTAGCGCATGCCTGTAATTCTGGGTGCTGGGAAGGCTGAGGTGGAAGGATCGCCAGAGCCCAGCAGGCGAGGCTGTCGTGGACGGGAGCGGCCACTGCACTCCAGTCCGGGCGACAGAGTGAGACTCCAACTCAAAAAAAAAAAAAATCAGATAGTAAATATTTAGACTGTGGAGACCATATGGTCTTTGTTGCAACTACTCAACTCTGACATACATATATTCCAATAAAACTTTATTTAAAGACACTGAAATTTGAAATTCACATAATTTTCATATGTAATATAATATCCTTTAAAGAAATTTTTGCAACTATTTCAAAATACAGAAAAAAATCATTTTACCTTGCAGGCTGTGCAAAGCAGTCTCCAGTCAGATTTAGTGTGGACCCTAGTTTGCTGACCTCTGGTTTCCTACATGTCAGACATTGGCAAGATCAGGGTAAGAAGATAGTTTTATAAAGTTCTTGATGATGAGACTAAAATCTTCACCAAATTCATTTTACATGACCAAGGATTCAATTATGAAAGTCCACTATAAAGTAACCTTGAAATTTTTGCGTTTCAAAAGAACTTGACATTCTTGGTGACTCGTAAGAAGTTGGAGGATAATCATTGTAATGTACTTGAGGACCTATTGGGAGAAAGCACCTTTACCTAACAAAAGAAATCCTTTTTGTTTTTTTGAAAGAAACTGTAGAAAGCAACAGCAAGTCTCCAGGCAATTCTACTTAGGAATGAAACATTCCACAATCCTTTGGCTCTGGTGTCATGTTCACTTGGAAACTTTTTGATTTCCAATTCAGTTTCTCAGGTACTTTGATATTTCGAAGGTAATGTCCTCTGTAGCAAATATAATTATTCCTACCACTGGAAATGAAGTTTCCCACTATGAATTAATAAACTGGTAAGATTGGATAGTTTCAATAAATTCCCCTAGAGTTTGATATATAAAAATAACTTTCTTAACATGGAAAACTGAGAACTAGATGTGGCCCCTTGCTGAGCCCACCCAGGTAGCAGCTTCCCTTGAGGCTCTGCCTACGCAGCAGGCACACAGATCTTCACTGCCAAGTTCTCAGTCAAGCATTATGTTTCTCTCCTGCAAAACTTTCTCTTTAACGCTTTGTGAATCTCTCTCTCTATTTTTTTATCTGTGAATCTTTCAGTGTGTTCTCCATAAGAACTCTTTTTAATACAATACCATTACTATACTTAAAATACATTTACATGAATACCATAATATCAACAAATATGGCATTAATATTCAATATCCACTGTCTCATAAATGTTTTCAATTTAGACTTTTGTTTATACCTTTATTTTAATTATTCTATGTCTACATGCAATTACTGGGAAGCAAATGATTACCTCCTGTGGTAGAAAATTGATCTTTTTAATATTTAATCTAAAGCTCTTCTTTCAAACGTCAGCAAGAGTCTGTCTTTAGTAAACAGAGCACTGGACAGGGATTTGAAAGATCAGTTAGGTTTTGGATCTTCCTCCTCCACTTAGCATATGAGATGAAGAAGACACAGAACCTCTCTGAGACATTTCTTCACCATATGAAATGAGGTGGTTACATATGTAGATGCCTTCCAAAGTCCTTTTTCACAACAAAGTTCTTGGATTCTATAATTCTCTAAAGGTACCTTATCTGTACCCTTTATGACTGTTTAGATAGGTAATATCTTCAAGTTTAGAACTTAGTCTGTTGAAGAATGCAAAATTGTACTATCCATCTTTAAAACAGAAACAATCACATTCATTTGAGAATTTAGGTAATTCACGTAAACTGCATATCTTTTCTAATGTACTAGATAATTGATCGATAGGTAATATCCTCAAGTTTAGAACTTAGTCTGTTGAAAAATGCAAAATTGTACTATCCATCTTTAAAACAGAAACAATCACATTCATTTGAGAATTTAGGTAATTCACGTAAACTGCATATCTTTTCTAATGTACTAGATAATTGATCATCCTACTCCTTTGTTTAGACAGCATAAAAAAACTATTCAAACCAAAGCATCCAGTGTTTGTGCTTAAGTTAATTGATTTTTTTCTTAAAACTAGAGAATCTTTCAACTTGAGAAATTTTTTTTTAAAGTTAATGTTGGACCATATCCATATCTAAGGCCTTCCATTTCTTTAAACTTAAGTAAACTAAATAAGTCAATTGTATAAAACAAGAATGATATATGACACATCACAACTAATTTTGTACTTGCTGCATGTGTATTTAATATAGAAACTTCAAATTGAGGTTCCTCTCTTGTGGTTTAATATTCTTCTATATCACCTTCTTCTTTGAAGGTAAAGAGATTTCTCTTTTAAATGTAAAGGTCAATTATAGCTCAAAGACTTGAAGAAATCAATATTCCATTTATAATTAAAGGTTACAATTTAGAGGAAGACTTACAATATAATAATTTAAAATCCAATAATGAAGGCATGAGAAGTGGTCTAGGTAATCAAATCTTACATTTAAAAATGTAACTAATAAAATAACTCTAAACAACTTCTTAAAAACATTACAATTTTTATTATCATTTAACATTAGGTATAAAGTCTGTTCCAATCACTAACTGAATTACTCATTTGTCTAAAAGTGATTCCAACCAATTGTCCATGCCTATCTGTGTTTCACATAGCATTTTTAAAAAAGTAATCTGCTCTTATTCTCTGTAAAAGTTGTCTGTATTTTTTCTCTTAATACAGTCCTTAAGTATAAAACTTACTTTACTAAAGAATAATTTGATCAATTTGATATAATATGTATGCAAATTTGTGGGGAGGAATTCTTTCCTCTCCTGTATTAAGTAGATTGAATGGTAGTGGACAGTCAATACTCTCTATTAATCCAAAAAGAAACATCATCATCAACAATCTGATACAACTACATCTGAGCAAATATATATAATATGAAAACGTCATAACCAGGGGCAATTTAGGATTAGATGGACAGGGTCAAACAGAGTCCATCAACAAATGAATAGCAACCTTATAAATCCAGACTCATTATGGTGGCAAAGGCAGGAATTAATAGTAAAGTTATTTCATTTAGCAGCTCAGCTCACAAGCAGATAAAATATTAACAAGATGATGAAATTCAAAAATCCCCTGGATTTTCTTTAAACTTCTCAATAGACATAAAGCACATCTTCTGCCTGTGCTCATATTATCTACCATGAGTTTCCAGTTCTCTTCATCACATCCAATTATAGGTGTCCACACAGAGAAGGAAACCTAATCCAAAAGGAGCTACTCTTTAGGCTGGTGGTGATTTACATCTTTATGTCTTGGAAAAACATTGAATGGAGAAATCAAGCTCTTCTCTTTGGAATTAGGAAATGAAAAACAGAAGTAGCCAGCAGCTAGGAATGAGTCAAAAGACTGCATCCTGTGATGCCATGTAGCAGATTCTGTACCAAATGAGCTGTGGCAATCTAAAGCTATGAGAGGATAGAGTTCTCTGAGGTCCATTTGAATTCTAGTCCCTGAAGCTGTTCCTATTCTTAATGATTTTTCTTAAACAGCTAGCATGAGTGTCCCTTTCTAGCAACTGCATAAAACTAACAGACACTCACCAAAATTGCTCCTCTCATGTTCACCATTACCTTCAGTTGGAAAAATACAATGGTTATCCTATTTTTATTTGCTTATTGTAGCAACACTTCTTACTTCTAAAAATCATTTCTTTCACTCATCCTCCAAAGCCACATGCTCTTGGGTGACCTCATCTCTCATGGGCAATTCCTTCTCAGTCTCCATTGCCAGTCTCTCTGGCCCCTGAACAAGGAACGCCCAATATTAACTTCTTGGTTCATTCTTATATCTTTACTTACTCACTTGGTGATCTCATCATACATGTATTGGCTCACAATTCCTAAAATTATACCTTCTACCCAGATATTTTCCCTGAATTCTAGGATTTTATTCCAACTGCCTTCTTGCTACTTCCAACTGTATTTATCTTAAAAGCATCTTATACTGCTCAAAACTAAACTTCCAAGTATCCATCTGAACCATGCTATACTGACACTTGTCTCCATTTAGTAAATGACAATTTCATTCTTCTAGTTGTCTACAACAAAAACTATGGCATAATGTCTGACTCCTCTTTTTATCATGTATTGCATATTCGATTCATCAGTGAAGTTTGGTTGTATCTTCAAAATATACCTACAATCTGACTACATCTCAGTATGTCCAAATTTTCACTTTAATCCAAGTCATTATTATCTCAGTGCATTAGCTTTTGCACTGGTCTTACCTTCCACTATTGTGCCCTACAAAATATCCCAACACAGCAGCCACATCATCTTTTTCTCAAAGTTCATTGTGTCATTTCTCTACTCCAAACCATCTGATGATCTTACTCAAGGTAAAAACCCAAATTACTTCACCAAGTACGTACGGGATAGGTCTTTGACTCTAGTGCTTTAGTTTGGTACTGTACAGAAAAGAGTTAATTTTTACTGTTATCCTTAGAAAGGTCTGCTTGTAAGGTTGGTCCCCAAACGGCATCTGGGAACTTAGATTTGGGCAGGGTTCTCACCACCCTAACTGATAAGAATGGCAGCGCCCTGAGCATAAACTGATTGCTAAGCATTTGCTTTCTTTCTAGAAAGTCAGGGAAAGGCTGCCTACATGACCAACTCCACAAAAAGCCCTGGGAGCAGTTTCTAATGAGCTTTTTTGGAAGATGACATTTTACACATGTTACTACAGCACATTCCTGGGATAATTAAGCATGCCCTGTGTGATTCCACTGGGAAAAGATTATGGAACCTTGTGCTAGGTATTCTCCAGATTTCACCCCCTGCATCTTTTCCCTCTGCAGCTTTTGCTCTGTATTGTTTTGCTGAAATAGATTGTACCCATGCGTACAACTATATTCTTAGTCCTGTGAGTCCTCCTAGAAAATTATGTAACCTGGGAAGAGGGTTCTTGGGGGAATTCCTAATCCAGGAAGTCACTGAACTCTTACTGAACACCTACTATGTGCCAAAGTACTAGGGTTGTACTTCAACCCTAATGAGCTGAGCTGGATCATAGATTATAGTTTAGATTTTATTTATTTATTAATTTAGCCTATCTCCTTTAGAATATAGATTTTTGATGTTGTTGCTGTTGTTTTTGTTTTCAAACTGACACAGCCACATTCTGCCCCAGAGCTCCTTCCTCAGAGGTCTCCCCTTTATCAGGATGCAATTCTATGCATAGTCACATAATAGAACTGGGGAAGAAAAAAACTCTGTAGAAGAGAAGAGAACACAGGAGCTATAAGCACTCAGGCTCCAGGGCCTCCAGCTTCATGGTAATTTCTTTACATCACTCCAAAGTGAACAAGTGGGGGACCCCTGATGCAGACATTATTGGGAGCCGGCCATGGAGGCCTGCCTGAGCGTTAGGGATCCAGGTGGGCTGCGGACCTTGAGACCACCAGACTGTTTCAGGAGCTGAAGGCCCATTCCCTCCTCCTTTCTTTGTTGTTTAGCATTACCCACTGGTAGGGATTTTAACGATCTAAGCATGAAGTTCTGAGAATATGACAGGCATGGCTGACTCCAGGGATCCGTTGTTCCCGTTTCTCACAGACTGAGGTTTCGGCTTTAAAACTTAACACAGTTCAAACTCAGATCACATTTGGGAGCCTTATACGTGATACAAGCTTCTTTATAAGATTTAAAAATATATTTGTAGAATTAGTATATACATTTAGAGGGCTGTTTCCAGCTTTAGATGGTTATCTAGGGTTACCAGAAACTTTGGGCTGGGCCACATTCCTAAGGGCCCAGCATCCATTTTAGGCTGGGCTGCATTCTTTTAATACGGTTCTTTAGTTACAATTAGTGTAAGTTTTTTCTACATACGGTTCTTTAGTTACAATTAGTGTAAGTTTTTTCTACTTATAATAGAAACTGAATTCATAGAAAGTATTGCTACGTCAGGGAATTATGTTAGTCTAAGCATGATCAAACATGATACTATAAGGTTTTATAAGAATACAGCTAACTTTTGAAATTTCATTGTTCCCACCTTCTACTAATTGTGATTTTGGCTTTAGTACAATTACAGTTTGTGTTTGGGTTTCATTTTAGAAGCTTTATTGCTGATGATCAGCCTTATATATCAGGATTAGGAATTAGAAACTTTTATAGAAATTAAGATAGATACATAGGATTTTAGAATACTCATTTTGTTAAGAGATCATAATCAATTGTTCCTGGAAATGGCCCAGCGTGATCTTTGGACTGGGCCACATTCTTTAGGAACTGGTTTGACCTATAATTAAGAGTTTTTTATCGTATAGGTAAAGTTAACACAGAATAGAAAGATATTAGGATTTAAGTCAGTCATTAGGTGTTGGGTATGCATAAGTTTTAGAAGTTATTGATTATTAGGATTTTATGATATTAAAACTGTTGTATTGCTTTTGAGGAACATAAACCAAGCATAAGGAACAGTGAGATAATTTTGGGATTGTCCTTCCTCATGCTTGGGGAAAATGCCTGGTGGGTGAGGACGCCCTCCACCCACCTGGCTTTGTGTTCATGTAAAACTCTTGTGATTTGATTGGGGTTGTCCTTCCTCATTCCTAAGGAAACCCCTGGTGGGTGGGGGACGCTCCTCACCTACCTGGCTTTGTGTCCACGTGAAAATTTGGGATAAAAGACTCATGTTTGTTCCCAATAAATGGCTTCTGCACTAGACAGAGTCCAGTCTCTTTCTTCCCTTCTATTCTCCCAGAATATTCGTCGACGCTGTCACATCTTCCAAGGGACCTCCTAATTCTCTTTGCAGGGGCTGGTCCCCTGCAAGACATGATGTCTTTTTTTCTTGATATATAGAGAAAAGAGATGGCTTTTCAAGGTTCTCATACTAGTTTTTACAATAGCATTAAGTTAGTCTTTGAATTAGAAATACCCACTTTATGGTGTAATGAAGAAAGAAAGTCTACATATTTAGACCACTTTCTACCTGAAGCACAATAACAAATGTAAAAGGCATAAAACACAAATAATCCCATGCTACAATTAACCACTTATGATAAAAATAACCACCTAATTCTCTATTTCTACTTTTTTTTTTTAACCTCAGAAGACTGTCCTGCTTTTGTACAAAATCCTGATTTGTCCACTACGTGCATTCTCATTCATGTCTAATCACTGCTTTTCAAGAAATATATTTTTATTTTTTAATTTTCATTTTTTAGGAAAAATATTTTTTTAAAAAACAGTAAAAATGATCAAGGAGATATGCATTGCTGTATGCAAGTGGACTAAGGTGATTAGGATCCTTGGGCCTAGAAATACAAAGATTTAGCCAATATATTAAGTACTATGAATAATTTTTTTTTTTTTACCAAATTCCTAAGCAGTCAGTAGTGATCACATGAATTGAAAATAAGAGACAGGTTTTGCATCAAACATAGCCAGCACTATGTTCCATAATATAGAGTAAACTTTAAAAAATGATCACGATAAATACAACACGTTGAAATTTTTCTATTTTTTGAAAAATCTGCATTAGTTTTCTATTCCTTTATAGCAAGATACAACAAACATAGCACCTTAAAACAATGCAAATTTATTTTTCCCATTTCTGTAGTTCAGAAGTCCAGGAACAGCTTGCCTGGACTTGCTGCTGAGGCAAGCTTCAAATTCAAGGCATCACCCAGACTATAATGTTCATCTGAAGGCTCTAGAGAAAAATCCACTTCTAAGCTCATTCAGGTTGTTGGCAAAATCTAGCGTCTTGCAGTTGTAAGACTGAGATCCTCATCATCTTGCTAACTGTAGTCTAGCAGTCACTCTCAGCTCCTAGAAACCACCCACTATTCCCTGGCACATACGCCCTCCAGCCTCATAGCCAGCAACACAATCTCTCTTAGATCAGTCCTCTCATGTATCCAATTTCTTTCCAGAAAGAGTTCACTCCTTTCTAAGGGCTTGTGTGATTATAATCTCCCAATCTTAAGAATATCTTAATATTTGGGGATTTAACTGCACATGAAAAATCCCTTATAGTAGCACCTAGGTTGCTGTTTCATTGAATAACTTGTGCACTTACACCAAGTACAGACAATCTTAGGGAGTATCTTAGACTTCTACCCGCCAGAAAGTTCTACTGCATATGTCTCAAAAAATTGGAGTTTTGTCAATGTTTCAAATCTTTGAGATTAGTAGAAATTAAGAATACTATTTTTCTAATCTTAACGTGGACCTTTGTACCTTTGTTAAAAACAGAACTGGGACTGGAAAAAGCACAAGTCTGCTGCACCATGGGAATTATTTGTTATGTTCTAAAATTTCCTTCTTATTTTAATAACTCTTCTTCACATTTGTCTTGTTTGCTTTATCAGCTTTACCAATAAATGACATCTCTTTTCCTTCTTGTATTCTTTTCTCTTGGTTTAATTAGTATTCAAATGTAATTGACCAAAATTCACAGGAGTGGTTCTCTATCACAAATAAGCTTCGAGAAGAGACACTGTCAACCAAGATAAAGGTGTAGGATATCTTGATGAAATTAGAAGTATGGTAGACAGTAAGGAAGATATATTTAAAAATTAGAACCACAAGTAGAGTTTTAGGGGAGGATAACTTATGTATTGTTCTCAGTTTCAGAGAGAAGTTTTAGGTGTCAGGTTTTGATAAAACTGTAGAATAATATTAGAGAAATAATCAAATGCTAATTTTCTCACTTCCAATTATTTTGACTAGCTTTTAAAAAATAAGAGTTTAATTTTAATTCTTCAACTAGGTCATGATATGTGTATTTCCTGTTTCTTTCTGTGTTAGATAATTTGTTCCCTTTTACTAAAAAGCAACATCAAGGGCAAACCAGGAGTTCAATTCTTTAGTTTCTTCAGTTCCGTCCCCTTTAAATTTTTAGTAAGGACTAAAGTATTCAGCACAGTTTGATTCACCAGGAAGCCCATTCGTTTTGCCTGACTTTGAACTGGTCAGTCAAAAGTTAAACTGAGTCATTTACCATATTAATATATAAACTATGACCTATTAAGGTAAATTTTGACTTGAGTTCAATGGAAGTCAAACAAAGTATTTGTAAAATATCTGTCCTATAGATAAATTCTCACATGCCATGGTAAGGCTTAAAGCAAAATTTTGCTGCCAAATTTTAAACTCTTGAAGGTAGTCTCTTTTGATAGAATCTAGGACACAGAGTACCATTTTGTTCCACATCTTCCCTTTTAATTCAATAACTACAACAAAAGCTTCAACAAGGGTACTTTCTCCTAGAACAGGTCATGTTCTACAGATCAAAGCAAAGCAAAAATCAAATTTCAGTGATTTTATGTAGCAGCATAGATATGCAAAAGCAGTAATGTGGTAGACCCAATTATTTTAAGGATTAGGAAGGGAGATTTGATTCTTCCAAACTAGCCTCCTATAGCTTGTATAAAGAAAGAATATAGAACCTCAGGATCAGATATTTCTACCACTGTGACAGTGACAAGTTTATTTCAGTTTTATCTGTAAAATGGGGATAATATGTCATACATTAATGTTGTTGAATGAATGAAAGAAATATGCAAAATTCTTATTGCAGTTTATGGCACAGCATGAACATTAAATAAATATACCTTTATTATGTTATCAGTAAAGAAAAGGTCCTTAACACATTGACACATAGGTTGCAATATTTTGTGGGGCAGCTAAATTTAACTATATTGCTGTGTCGTGCATGACCTGGGTTTTGTAAGCATGTCGGCTGCTATTTTTAACTTAGCTTGTTTTTCATTACTAAGTGTATACATATCTGCTGATTATGTGTGTGCTGATAATTTGCTGTGAACTGTAAAGTCAATTTAATAACTCAGTCAGGGAAAAGTGGATCTGTGAAGGTCAAAGTTGAAGTAGCTGTTTTAGTTTACCAAGTGAACATTCTGGCAGTATGAAATGATGATTTCTATTAAGGAGTCTTAGTACCTTGTCCTTAATTCCGTCCCAGTTTAGAACTTCAACATGCAGTTCCTTTTATTAGTTTTTTTTTTATTGCTGCTACAACAAATTACTACAAACTAGGTGACTAAAGTCATACAACTTTATTATCTTGCAGTTCTAAAGGTCAGAATTCTCACCTGGGTCTCACTGAGCTAAAGTCAAGCTGTTGGCAGGGCTGGGGTTTTTTTTCTGTTTTTGTTATTATAAAATTAATTTTTTTCTATAAGCAAATACTAAGGAATAAGAAGAAGTATAGATGCTTGCTGAAATTTAGAAGGAGCCAGGTATAGCTAAACATTTGCTAGGTTAATCCCTCTATGAGTAAGGACTCACCATCATATTATTTCAGTGGAAGAAACTGATTTTAAAAAATTGTTCCTGAGAGTAATGTACTTCATCTGTAATCATTATCTACAAAGACTGATGTCATTTATCAAAAGAGGATTGTCAAATCGATAATTTTCATGCAAGATGCTTTCTTCTCACCTATGGCTGAAGTACACATTCATTTGTGGATACTACCTGTTAAAGACAAACAAAATCAAGCTTATACTAGCTTAAGCAGAGTATTAGTAGGGACATAAAGAGACTCAGAACAAAATCATATGTGGAGCAATTGGAGAGAAATTTGGACCAAGAAAAGAAAACCCTTGATGGGTCTGGAAAACAAGAATATGGAAACAAGTTTGAATTGATTCAATATAAACTTTATAAGTTCATTCGTTGAGCCCGGGGGCCCATATTAGGTGTGAGAGTGGCATGCTAATGAAGACACACAATCTTCCCTCTTGTGGGGAAATAGACACATAAACAGATAACTTTAACACAATATATTAAGAGTTATTTTCAAGTTATATTCATGATATTTGGTTTGGAAATTTTATTTTCAGGCTGTCATGAAAATGTGAGATTTATTGATGTGATGCCATTATGGTTTTATGTTCTCTAACTTCATCAGAATCGATGTTGGTTTGCTTGTTGTTTCTTCTCAAAGACTTCTTAAGGCTACTCCCCATTCACAACTCTAAAATGAAGATACTAATGATAATTAGACCATAAGATTGTTTTGAGGATTAACTGAATTAGTTCATGTAAAATTGCATGTAAATAGCCTGAAATACACAGTTTAATAAATATTTGTTATTATTATTCTCACACCTCTGGTTACTGGTTCCATTTTCCTTCACCCCCTTTCTTCAGCTGATGACTGTTCCTCCAACTTTAAAGAGAATATAATGCATCAGCCTGAAATTTCCCCAACATTCCATCATTTAACCAACAAAGTATTTGTGTCAGTATCCATTTTTCTTCCTTGCTTCCTGTCACAAGGAAAGAGACCTGCCGTCTTCTCCTATTAAAATCTAATCTTTCCTCCAGTTCTCAAAAAATTCTTTTGTTTTCCCTTGGAAACTTTATCATCTTTGACCTTCAATCTTAGCATATTTTTTCCATCAAGTTTTGAACATGCTGAAGTCTCACCTTTCTTAAAACTAAACTTTTTGTGTATTCATATTCTTCTCACTTATTGTCTTTGTCTCTCCCATCCACTTTTTACATCAAATGCTCCAAAGCAAATTCCACACCCCCTGTCTCTAATTCCTTGCCTCCTATTCGCTCCTCAAACTGTCACATTTTGGCTCTCACCCTCAGAAATTTCCACAAGAAAACAACCATTACTAAGCTCATTTTAACAATCTCATTGCTAAATGTCATGATTAGGTTTTAAGTTTTACTGTAGTTGACCTCTTTGCAGTAGTTGACACAGTTGTATACTCCTCTATTTTAAAAACTCTCTTTGGAAGACAGTGTAGTGATTTCTGAAAGAACTAGAAATTGACCTTCCATATGATCCAGCAATTCCCCTAGTGGGAATAAACTTGGAGGAATTCAAATCATTCTATAAAACGAGATACCTATACACGTATGTTTCTTGCAGCTCTATTCACAATAGCAAAAATATGGAGCCAACTGTGCTGCCCATTGAAGCTGGACTGGATAAAAAAATATGGTATATATACACAATGGAATATTATGCAGCCATAAAGGACAAACATATGGACTTCACAGCAACTTGAATGGATTTAGCATCTATCATACTCAGTGATTTATCATAGAAATAAAGAACAGAATAGCATATGTTCTCACTCATAAGCGGATCTTGAACAATTATCATAATACTATATGAAAGGCTTTGACAGTAGTGGGAAACTGCCACGGGATGAGGGGTGGGATTGGCAGTTGAGGGAAACTGCTAGGGGAGGGAGGGGCACACCTCATCAACAAGGGTACCTACATAGTCAACGTTTGTATACCTAACCCTGAATTGTACCCCACATCTTTTAAAAAAAACCCTCTTTCCTCTTTCATTGTGTTCATTGTGTGACATCATCCTGCATGCAACTTCCCCTTACCTCGGTAGCAGATAGGTTTTTCTTATTCTACCTGACCATCCATTAAATGGAGTGTCCTGGCCTTCCACTTTTCTCACTCTAAATATTCTCCTGGAAAATATGTATCTCTTTCTATATCTCCAATTACCATCTACATGCTGAAATTGCCAAACCCACAACTAATAACCGCCCCCAAAAATTATATGAGCTCCAGACTCATACACACCAATGACTATTGGTCATAGCCTTTGATACCCCATAGACAACTTGAAATCAGCATGTCCAAAACTGGATTCATTATCTTACTCCACCTAATACCATGCCTATTTCTATTAATATTTTCCATAACTCAGTGAATAGAATGTCTGTCTACCCAGTTACTCAAACCAGAAACCTGGGGACATCTAGACCTATCCAATTTCAGTATCATCTTTGAAGGTCTAGTCTATAAATTGCCATCATAAGCTAAAGGACAGTCTCTTTAGCTATACAGTACACATTGCCGCCTATCATTCTCATATCTTCATATCTCCTAACACTGTCCTATTGATTGTGCTGACATGTATCTTCCATTTCTTTGCATTCTAGAGGAATGATAATTCTCTTGACATTAGTTCTCACCATCTCCTCTATATGATACATTGTTGGGTAATTATTTATTTATGTTAATATGGTCAGAATATAACACAAGTTAACAACTAGCTTGCAATGACCCAAAGGAAAAAGAAGTGGAGAACTATGAAAAATAAGATTTTCAGGCAAACAATATTATCTTTATCTCATATGCAATCCTACTGTCAATATGCAAAAAATTAATGCACTGACTTAATTCTCTTCCAACACAGAATGTTCTGTGTCTAAGTAAGTGTCTTCAGCATTTTTATTCTAAAGAGTCAAAAACAACATGCCTTTAGTAGCTTTACGAACTTAAATACATGTAATCATTTGCAAAGATGGATATTAGTTCCAATTTTTTATTCAATGAAAACAAGCGAATTTTGCTTTCAGAGAAGCAGTATCTTTGGGGGAGTCAGACATGAGTTTGAATCGTAGTCCCTTTTACTTCTTGTTGACTTTGCAGGTGGAAATCAGGCTAGATCTAGCAAAGGGCAGAGAGATGCTGGTGTGTTTACTTCCTCTTGATATTGATGTTTAGACAAGGAAAGGAAAATTTGGATATTGACTCAGAAGGTCCTTTATAGGACAAAGTCGGCAATCAATTAAAAGTAAATGAATCAAAGGACCAACCAAAAAATTGGAGGATTCTTTAGAAAATCATAGAAAAACTTCTGAATTATATCTATACTAACATAGAGGGCAGACTATGGAAGGGGGCTATTGAGTGTGAAGGATACAGAGAATAAAGAGAAGAAGTGATGCTGAAATTTCATGACCAATTAGAAGCAAGCATACAGTGCTGACTCTGGGGTATTTGGTTTAAACACAGCACATGTTATAAACTCACAATGGGATTGGGAAAAATGAAAGAGAAACTAATGAAGCAAAGGAAGGAAGTGAGTTCAGTAGGTTAAGTAAAAGTCTATGTTTCCTCTAAGACAGGCTGGTAAATTCCTAGGGGATGATAACATTTTGGGGGCAGTAGAGTCAATAGCAGATACTGAACTTGTTAAGAAAGGTAAAGTAGGCATACTAAAGTCTAAGCAGAGAAACCATGTGAAAAGATTTGCTCAACACAGCAAAGAGACTTAATAGGTTTCAAATTATAAAAGACCATCTAAATTGACATAGGCTGATATCTGGTAACCTGTGAGGACAGTGACAGGACAATGATGAGTAGCAGTCAATGATACTGTGGTAAGGAGCAAAGAATGGTTAAAAAGTAAGGGTAAAGGATATAAATTGTTCATTAAGGCAGGGAATAGATTCCTTGGTGACTTGAGGTATTGACAGAAACAAGAACATACTTTTGAAGATTAGCAAAATATCTTGAATGGCATTTAAAACTGAAAATAAAGGTACAATAGATGTTTAAGTTACAAGAATATGATGGGCAAGTTTCAAAGAAGTATAGAGATTGGTAACAAGAATCTAGTAGGTAAAGTGAAGACAAAATAGCAATAGAAGAAACTCTTGCCCGAGAACAAAGGAAAGTTATAGAAATTTTAATAAGTGTAGAATCAGCCTCTTATTCTTTACAATGATTCTTCAGTGATGAGGAATGTCTACAATGTTTAATTGATTTAACTCTTTCATTATTACCTTTATTAACTAAATGCTCCTTGAGACATACTATGCTCTCATTTCGGTTTAAACAGTGAACATATTAATAGGTTTGTCATTTTATAATGGTGGCTGTAAGGGTAATCTTCAAAGATAAATAGTAACAATCTTGGAATCTTTGAAGTAATTTTTTATCTCAGCAGTTCAAGACTCTTAGAAGATTTCACCAATTACTCCTTAAATATAGCTTTTATTCTGTTAATGTAATAGAACTTAAAAAGAAAAAGAAAAATAGCTTCACTTTCATAACGATTGCAAAACCAATTTCCTCATTATTTATTGCTGTTAAAAACTCTCATTCTCCTATTTCCTTTTTTTCTTTTTTTTTTTGAGTTGGAGTCTCACTCTGTCACCCAGACTGGAGTGCTGTGGCAGCTCCCGGCCACCGCAGCCTCGACCTGCTGGGCTCAGGCGATCCTTCCACCTCAGCCTTCCAAGTAGCCGGAATTACAGGCATGCGCTACCACGCCCAGCTGATTTTTTGATTTATTGTAGAGATGAGGTCTCGCTGCCCAGGTGGGTCTCGAACCCGCGGGCTCAGGCAATCCACTCACCTCAGCCTCCCAAAGGCACAGGATTACAGGCTGAGCCACCGAGCCCGGCTCCTATTTCTTAAATACAGATGATGAGCAAGACTTTATTACAGAGTACACATAGCAGGAAAACAACCTAAGGCTGAACTCTACTCACTGATATGTGAATTTATTCAGCCCTGGATAATTAACAGATGGATTTTCTATGTTCAGTGTTTGTTATAATATTCTGCTTGCAAAAATGAATAAGTATTTTACATACTATTCCAACTAGAAATATAAGCAAAAGGTAAAAATTCACTTTATAGTCAATTAAAATTCTGCACAAATACTTTCTCATTTTTAAGAGACCATGGCCATTCTGAAGTTTATATGGATTAAAATTAGCATAGTTTCCAAGCATGTTTTGCACATATGTTTGTTCCATAAGAAAGTTCTCAGATGAAAGATTACATAAACAGATTATAGAAAACATGATTAAAAGCTTCTATTTGCCAGGTACTTACTAATTCACTTATTCCTCACAACAATCATTTGAGAGAGAACTTACTACTCTCTCCATTATACAGATGAAAAAGGGAGAAAAGAAAACTTCACCAAAGTTATATATCTACTGGATGACAGAGGAAAGATTTGAAGCCAGGTTATCTGGCTCCCAAGTCAAATATCCCAATTCCTGTGTTATTTTGTCTTTGCTGTTTTTTACTATTGGTTAAACTTCTGACTTGTTATTCCAAATGACATCAAAGCAATGCATTAAAATGAATATTCAAATAATTAAACAAACTTGTCTACATAATTTCAAACAGGCTTTTTGAAATGAATCATATTACTGCATATTCTGAAATTGTGTAGACAAGATTTTTTTCTAGACCAAAATTGGACAGTCGCTCAAGGAAAACTTCCCATTTCAGTAAGTAACTACTTGAATCAGGGTTTGGGTTCCTGCAAAAGTTGCATTAACTCTTCCTAAATCTAAGGAGTATCATTTAATATGTGAACACACTGGAAAAGTAATTGACCTTATCTGTCTTCAATAGTATTTGAACAGAGAATCTAAAATTTGGTTCATTTTGTATCCATATTATTACATTAGCTTCTCTTTAGGGAGAAGCTTGTGAAATTCTCAAATGCTGTCAACCTTCAATGGCAGATTTTTTCATGTACCCAAAGAGAGATCCCAGTTCATTGTCGCCTTTATAATCAGGAATCCCAAAGCAATGTTTTCATGAGGTGAAAGCTTAGTACTCTGTGGCATTTCCTTTAATTAGCCAGTATAGCATTGTGCTGTCTGTGTGAAGGGACTTCCTCTTATATATGGTCTGAAGAATATGAACAACCAAGATTTCTAAGAATTCTTGACCAGATGGTTCTAACTTGACTCTGATAGCCTTGTCCATGTGTTCTATTATTTAATTTGACAGCACCACTGTACATTTGACTATTATTACTTAATAAAGACAAAAGTGTTATTTAAAATTATCAACTGCATATAGTGATTCTCTCTGTCGTGGGAAAGAACATAACTCACACGAATTGGTGGGGGGTACTTCTTTATGGTTCTTTCTCTTTATAGAGACAAAAGTGGGGAAGAGAGAGAAGATGAGACCCAGGACTGAAGGGCTATTTTTAAGGAAAAATTTCACCAAGTCTTTGAATACAGCAAACGAGGTCAAAACTGAGCTCAAAGACTGGGAGTCGAGGGCTCTGAGTTATTCTGATAAGAATCAATCAGGCCAGAGAACAAGTTGGCAAAAATTGATGACTTTTTTTAAGAATAAAAATGTTTGGTTCTCAATTACAAGTTCTCTGTCCTATGGTTTGAAACATTTTTCCCCTCTCCAAAACATCAGTGTTCACTCTGTACAGCTGAAAACCTCATCTAATAACAATCTGTGAAAGTATGAGTTAATATAAGGAAAGGGGTGGAGATTTTTAAAGCAAGGAACACATATGTGAGATTTCAAAGTAATCTAGAAACAGAAAAATTCATTTAAAAAAAATTATTGCAGCCAGAGACACCAAGGAAAAGATAAATGGTTCACAAGCTTGGTATTCAGTCACCTTAAACTTGGATTTTTAAAAGCTAGATCCCCTTAGAAGTTATTGAGTGATACCACAAATTTGAACTATACAAACAACTGTGTACCCAATAGCAGGATGAAAAACAGGCATATTTCATTTATATTCATCAATTCTGATTAACCATGTTCTTAGAAGAATATACGTCACATTATGTAAAAATAAAAAAATAAAGTCATGCTAAATTTACTTTTAAGACTATCCTTTTTTCTCTAGTCTCTAATATTATTTTTCTATTTCATGTGATTTAGAAATCAGAAATAACTAATCAATCCTAGGTTATATAATTTTAGCTGTTTATTTTTAGGCAAATTAAACATATTCCTTCTCAAGCCTCAGCTTAATTTACTTATATTTATGAGCCATTAATTGGAAAATAAAGCTGAGTGAGATCTAAGCAACAGTAGTCCCATCCCCTAATTTTATATTCCTTTCTTCTTCTATGATGGAAATACTTATCAACTACATATCATGTGTCAGGAAGATTATATACCCCTGGAGAATAGATGAGTGGGGTGTCAGTGCATATAACCAAGACAAGCCTTATCCCGCTCTGATAATCTTGACCCTAACTGAATCCAGCAAGGTAGACCTCACACCGTCAATTACACTAATCTCATGTTGTTTACACTGCAATTATTTTGTCCTAGATTTCTGCAAAAAAGTCCTCACAAAAGAGTAGTTTGTGTTCTAAATTCTATCTTTCCCCATCCTGCCTTAAAATTATAATAAAAATATGATACTTTTATATTTAATCTTTATGTATTTGTGCTCTTCTTATGGTATTCACTTCATGGGGATATAATGAAATCCCCAGATTTGTTCCCAAAAAACACTAGATTATTTCAGTTCATTAATTTCAGATATAATTTCAAAACTGAATAGCGACAATAGAATAATTACTCTACATGTTTATGTAAAAAATCCATTTAAATCTGTGAACTATTTTACTTTTAGACAAAGAAAGGAAGTAAAATTCATTAATCATGTTCTGCAGAATGTCATTATTATAGATGTCACAATGAGTTACCATAGTGGCAGAGAAATTTTCAAGGTTTTTGAAAATACAATTACAAGATATAGTTGAGTCATTTTTACAATGTTATTTGGAATATTTTCAGAGAGATGAATGTTTTTTTCTGGTTCATATAATTACCTGAGGCAAATGCTTGCTTCCTTTAGTGGTCAGACAGGTGAACACAATCCTGCCCACATGAACAGGATGGTTCTGTGTACAGACCTCTATTAAAATGACAAAAAGTCATCTTCTACAAAACTCCAATCACAGACAATTTCTCTCCATCTGGAAATCAGATATCCTGTGCAACTGCCCTTTGCTTCTAGTCATTGTGTAAAGAAGTGACAAATCATTCTTTTATGATTTGCAGGGCCTGGAATAAGCCATAATTATGCCTCATTTCTCCCTAGTCTAACTTATCAAAATTGGTTTCAATAAATTACCTTTGCCTAAACTGGTCACTACAACACTCTTACAAAAAGGAAAAAAAAAGTTTTTATACATCTTGACTATTTTTGGCATACAGTATCAATGGTGGTAATATACAAGAAATTTTTTCCCTCTTAAATTTATTGTTTTTATCTTTTATAAACATATTTTTATTACCATCATGGCAAACAGAATAATGGCCTGCAAAAATGCCCACATCATGACTCCAAAAATGAGTGAATATCTTACCTTACATGACAAAAGTGACTTTGTAGATGTCATTAAGTTAAGTACCTTGAGATGTGAGGGTTATTCTGAATTATACCAACGTAATCACAAGAGGTTTGTAAGAGGAAGACTGAGGGTCAGAATCAGAGAAGGAGATAAAATTGTAAGAATCAGAGATTGGAGTGAAGTGAGCCAAGGAATGAGGGGAACCTTCAGAAACTAAAAAAGGCAAGGACCTAGCAATTTTAGATATCTGAGCTTCGGACCACTAAGAGAACAAATTTGTTCCTTTAAGCTATCAGGTATATAGTAATTTGTTAACAGTAGCCATAGGAAACTAATACAACTATATGTATACATATACATATATCAGTTTTTAAATAAAAGAATAAATTATGCTATCACATTTCTAGGAAAATGTTAGTTTAGTATTTACGACAGAATAACTGGAGATATTATGATAGATAAATTGATTTTACCTAAATTAATTTATTAAATGCTCCGACCATCTGTGTCAGTCATACAAATAAAAGTCCAATCTGTATCATTTCTATTTTAAAGAACAAATAACAGTAAACTAAGGCATCCCATGGCCTTTTTCTCTCCCCATTTCTAACAGTGAGAAAAGGTTTTCCTTTGAAAGGAGGGTAAAATTTAATGATTCATTGGGGGAAAAATAAAAGCATTTTTATATGATCATTTATTTCTTTAGAATGAGTATAATAGTCTCTCATGAGCAGAGTAAATGCATAAATATATCTTTACAAAAGGAACTAAAATTGGTAGTACTTCAAAGAAGCTTGCATTCATTGCAGTGACAGTAAAATACTGCATAGGCACCTAAAATCTGAGATATTAGTGTTTTAATGTATGTCAAAGCCCTTTGGGAATGTGGATAACATGAAAGAGAGCACAGTCACAGGAGCAGACAGTATTCAGTTCTGAAATGCTCTAAGTGAAGTCAATGAAAAAGAAAAGAGATTTTAAAATCTTGAACGTGTGGGGATATTTTTCAGGGCAACCTTGGAATATGTTAGAATGATGGTGCAAATGAATAAAGATGAGATAATTCATTGCCGTTGGTAAGGGAATAAAAAGTATTCTGTCAAGAGAAGCAATGTGTTTTTCAAAGTGAACAATAACTCAGAAATGATATAGTCAAACTGGTAATCATAACCAGAATGATCACAGAGTTTAGGTATAAAATCAGCAATATTTGAAGGACTACTATAGTCTTCTGATTTTTAAATAAACATAATTCAACATTTTAAGTAGAAAGTCTGCTGAACTTTTATAACTATTTCTTTGGTGGCAGATATACTGTTGCACCTTATGTTTCTGCAAGAGGAGAATAAATTCTCCCCTTGGTAGCCAAAGTAATAGTTGACCTTTAAGTTTCTTTCTCTGGATTTGCATTCTATCATTCTATTCTTCTAAGATATCAGTTAAGCATCTCAGTTGAAATACATTATTTGGGTGTAAAGTTTGAGAGTGCAAGTTCAGGAAAAACATAGCCATGTGTACTCTTTTGCAAGTATTTACCCTGTAGCCCCTTGTTTTGTTCCTAGTCCTTGCTAGAAGGAAATGCAGAGATAGAACATTCAGAATAAACATGAAACTCACATGGAAATCTTAAATCAATATATCATCATTTGAATAACAGTGTGCAATTCTGAACAGAATTATAAATTAATTATTGAGAATTTTCCCAACTTACTCAAAAGTGCATATGCATGTGAAATACAGGAGAGTCGACCAAGCTGCAAAAGATAATTCCTTATTATTTAAAAGCACTGTCGCCTACACTACTTCGATTGACTCTCATAGCTGCCTTCTTAAATGAATGCTAGTAAACTTAAAGAAACTGAGGCCCAATGAACTTAATCCAAAGCCACAAATCCAATAATTAGAAGAATCCAGAGGAAAATCCATGTCTTCAGACTTCAGAACCAGTTTTCAAATTGCATTTTTTTTTTCCGTTTTACCAGTAAGTTATTTTGATCTTGTTGGACATAGCCTGAGTCATCAAATGAAAATGCCAAGAAAAACCATGCCATCTCAAAGTTGCTAGCTCTTACAGAAATATTATGAGATAAATTAAACAAAAGAGGTGAAAATGCCTTGAACAATGTGGTGCCAGACATAGTAGCCCAACTGTCAAATGAACTAAAGATCAGAAGCAGAGAATTGATTTGAATAGTAAAGACAGGTTGCTTTTTCACAGGTGACCTAAGAAGAATGCTATATTTTGATAGTCTGATAGCACAACATCTCTTCAACATAGCCTTAAGTCCCATCCATGACATTGGTAATGACATTGAAAAGTGATAAACAACAGAAAAGTTCATTTTATGGAAGGACATATTCTATTAAGTCAACTTTATGCTCTGATATTAATATTTCATTGGAAGGAGGGATAGATCAATTGTGGAAAATTTTGCTGTGGGTCAATGCCAAACCCACCAGGTAACATTTAGATAGTGATCAGGGAGCTTCACAGAGGGAATAGAAACTGTGATTGGGATTGGTGTGGGAGCTTTAGAAATATAGTTCCTTAATCTATTTTGTCTCCATTCTTTGTCAGGATCAATAAAAATGAATGTCACAACCAATTTAACTCAACTAGTTTGAAAATAAACACTCAATTCTAAAAATACTTACAAAAGAAGCCTGCCAATTAGTAAAAAGGGAAGAAATGAAAAGGATCATTTAATAGGAAAGCATTGCATATCATTATCTTTTTTCGTTACTAATCACTGTTCATTCTGGCTGGTTCACTTAACTGGCTATTTTCAATCACCACTTTTTTTTTTAAGTTTAATTTAACTAAATGTAGAGATGTCAATTATAAGCAATGAATCAGGGAGAAACTAATGATTATAGATAATGCAATTATCCTGGTTAGTTACTCAAAGAGAATGTCCTAAAGCTTTCTGAAAAGGAAAGCACAAAATCAACAGTCAGTGAGCATAAATACAGTAATAGCGTTTCTTTTTTTCAAGTCTAACATTTTAACATTTAAGTATCCAGAGAATGCCAGTATCTCGTCAGAATATGTAAAATTACATAATAAGGACACAGTAAGGACATTAAGTAAGGACCACTAAGTACCTAAGTCGCAGATGGCTATTGGTTCTAAACTTTTATTTCTAAAAGTAAATGCAGTTAAAAATATCTACTGGGAGCCGGGGCTCGGTGGCTCAGCCTGTAATCCCGCGCTTTGGGAGGCTGAGGCGAGTGGATTGCCTGAGCCCGCGGGTTCGAGACCCGCCTGGGCAACTTGGAGACACCTCATCTCTAAAATAAATCAAAAAAAATCAGCCGGGCGTGGTAGCGCGTGCCTGTAATTCCAGCTACTCGGAAGGCTGAGGCAGAAGGATCGCCGGAGCCCAGCAGGTCGAGGTTGCAGGTGGCCGGCAGCGGCCACTGCACTCCAGTCTGAGGGACAGAGTGAGATTCCAACTCAAAAAAAAAAAAAAATCTACTGGGTGTGGTAATATGCTAATTACTATTAGCATAAGTACATTATTTCCATTAGCATTAAATACTACTAGTATTAGTATTAGATATTACCAATTAATAAGGGGATCTGACATAAGTATCAAGCTAAATTTTTCTTACAAAAAAACCCCCAAATTGGGGGCGCTGGCCTCAATCACCATAAAGATTTTCTTCTACTTTAGTAACTTGCCTAAAATCTTACATTAATCATTTGATAATTGGGGGAATTCCTGCTCCCTGGTGTTCTGCTAACATTTTGCCAGAGCTAGGGGTGTAGTTGGCTAATAGTCCTCTGGAAGTTAGGTTTATGTATATATGTTGGTTCCAATAAAGCTCCCTCAGTTTGGGTCATTAATGGCACTGAGACCTTTAAAATACACAGCTTCAATTCATACTACGTATCAGGAGAACATGCTCTCAGAATCAATTTTCTAGTAGAGGCAATACATTTGTCCTAACCCTGACTATACTTTCTCTCCCAAGCAAGACAGCCAACCAGGTTTGGAAATGTTATTTGTGGTTCACATTAGGCCAGCAAATATGTTTTGCCTCAAGTGCCAACTGAAATGTCTCAATATCAAGCCCAGTTGGAACATGCTGTATAACTGATGATCATTGTCTGCCAGGAGCTCAGGAGGGGAGAATGATGGCAAAGGCAAAGTACAACCTATTCACCACTCCTGCTGAGAATCCACATTGCTGCACTAATCTTGTTTCTACACAGTTTTAATCAACTGAGCATAGCAGTGGCTTCATGAAATAACCAAATACCCAGCAAAAGACAAGAGGGCTCCCTAAGAACTTTGAAAAAGGAACTACAGAATTTTTAAGATGTTGATTTACCATTCTAGACAATTCTAAGGAGATAGAACCTTAATTTTCCTTTAGAAGTACTAGGAAAAAGACGATAGTTAATTTTGATCAGACGTAGTCCCAAAGGTCACTACTTCAGTAATAATGCTAGCATTACTAAATCTTTATTCCTATTTTGTGTCTATGTGTGTGTGTGCTTTTTTGAAATTTAGATCATCACAAGGAGCACACACCACAGTCAAATAAAGTATCATAATTCTATCCTAAGTAAAGATTTTGAATTCTTGGGGATAAAAAATTTGTCAGTATTATTACTATATCTAATAAATTACAGCATGCAATGTGAAATGGAAGGACATATCAGCCATGTGTGGGTAGTTTTCCAAATGTAGAATTAGTTCTGTAACAAGAAACAGATAGTTAAAATAATCTTACATGACTGCTTTAATTTAAATTTGGGAAATGGAATAGAAATTGATGTTCTATTTAAAACTAAATGTGTTCATTGGGGATTTAAAACGTTCTCTGCTACCTTCCTTTGTTGCAGCCCATACACGTAGTTGCTCTATGTTTTATTTTCTAGTCACCCATGGTTTTTTTTTTCAGTCTCCAAAGTTCCATAAAATTGCTCAAGGCAAACAAGGTCTTTGTATGTTCTAACAGATCTGAATTCTCAAATTCTACCCCTAAGGCAATCATAAATTAAAATCTACAGTTTGAAGGGCTAAAGAATTTACCAGTACCCCAGTTTATTTACATAAATGATTATATTAAAAAACCTGAAAAATTTATAGCTTGTCTATGATGAAAAAGAAGCATAAAAGCATAATCAGTAGGGAAAAGAAGCAATAGAAAATACACAAATAAAGTTAGTTGTATTAAATATTAAAATGTAGTGGTTTATCATGTCTTGCCTTTTTAAAGCACCTGTAAATATACAGACTCCTACTCTTATAAGACTCCTCATTAACAATTAACTGAGGTTAACTGATGCTTTTGCTGCAGTTACACTTTCAACCGACTGAATTTAACAAATTTTATACACACAAGCATATATGTGGGGAGTGTGTGTGTGTGTGTGTGTGTGTGTGTGTGTGTGTGAGTGAGAGAGAGAGAGAGAGAGAAAGAGAGAGAGAGAGAGAGAGATTTTCTATTCTTACAATAGTTTCAAAGGAGATTTGGCAACATACCTACATAGACTATCCAATGTAACAATTTAAACTAGACATAGACTGTCTGGTTGAAACATAAAGTCAGTATAAAGACACTGAATGCTATTTTGTTTACAATCTTCCACTCAAAAAACAAAAACAGGTTAAGACTCTTTAGACCAGTGACTTCATTCCTGTTAGACCACGTCATGATTGATTTTGGCTGTTTTTCTAAAGCAATTTGACTATTAAAATTGCAAGCCTGTGTTACCAAATATATTTTAAATAGTAAAATATACTTTAAGTAACATTATTTCAGCAAATACTATCAATTTGAATCTGAGTTTCTTTTTCCTACAAATCGACACATCAAAGAGAAATACTTTCTGCTTCTCGCTGACCTTATAATTTAACACAGGTGTTAATTTACAATGGGGTTACATCCCAATAAACCTATTGTAAGTAAAAAATATAAGTTCAAAATATATTTAATACACGTAACCTACAAAACATTATACTTAACCTAATCTACTTTAAATGTACTCAGACCACTAACATTAGCCTACAATTGAGCAAAATTATCTGGCACAAAGTCTATTTTATAATAAAGTGTTGAATATCGCATAATTTTTTAAATACTGTACTTAAGGTGAAAAACAGAATAGATACTCAAAATATGGTTTCTACCGAGTACATATAGCTTTCACGCCACTGTAAAAGTTGAAAAATTGTAAGTTGGAACCATTATTAAGTCAGGTATTATCTGTATTATTCCTTCCTACATAAAGCCAATGTAAAGCCAAAAGATCTCAGCTGAAAAAAAAATTGAATAAATTGATTGAGTAAACTCTGCTGAAAAAAATTAGGATAGCTCTATAAGTTCTTAATTAACAACAGTCAAATTATAAGGAATTTTCAACCAGAGGATTCCCACTTGGTATACTATATTAAGGGGGAATGATAATTATAAGAAAAATAGCTTTCATTGCTGTTCAAGACAACTACTTCACTTTCCAAAAAATGCTCGAGTTCTCCATTCGTTTATGTAACAATTTTGTTTTTAAATGTGCCAGGTATCATTCAAGGTATTGAATGAACAACAAAACTAAGATTGACACAGTTCCTACTCTAAAACTGGTGAGACTGTTTGGGAGAAACAAATAATGCATTATATGTATTATATTATATATAATGGGAGTGCACAGTAGGACATCCAACTTGGAATTACAGAGTTAAGCTAGCCTAGAAATTTTTTTAAATGCTGAAGCTGAGAAAAAAGAGATAAAGTTAGCTGATCCAGGAGAAGTGGGGACCAAACTGAGGCCCAGGTTTTACCTGTACAATGACCATTTGTATACTTAGCCCTGAATTGTACCCATCTTTAAAATAAAGATATAAATAAATAAAGTAAGTTAGCCAATCAAGAAAAAGGGATAATTGGTATCAGAAAGAAGAAACTAGATATGCTAAGGATAGAGAACGTGGTACAATCAGGAAACTTCCAAAACTAGAAGCGTTCTTGAAAGGGGGCCCATCAGGTTTTCATAATGTTCAGGAGCTTATGGCCTAATAGATAACAAAAAAGAAGAACTAGGTAGCCATACTGGGAACATAGAGGACAATTGACTCTTCCTTTCCTATCCCACTGGCTGGTACAGCTAGGGCTCTTTAATCCTGAAGCTATTTTCCATTGGTTCAAGAAATAAAAAGAAACTGCCTGTAGTTGCTTAGGAAGGGTCCAAGACTTGGACAAGTACTAAAAGATGACAGCAGAACCACATCTCCAATCACCTGTTAACCAAAAGCATCAAGTCATACTGGTCATTTTTCAGCCCTGAAGCAGATATCTGAGAAGTACAGGCCAACCATGAACATGCCCCAGCCATGAACATGCCCCCTTTTTTCCTACTGTAATCCATAGACAATTACCAAGACAGTCTACCAACAGCTAGGCACAGCATTCCAACCTTGTTAGCTCTCAGAAAAGAAGGATCAGACCTCTTTTCTTCTCCAAAATATTTTTTAATTTTTTAATTTTAAAGATGTGGGGTACAACTCAGAGTTAAGCATACATATGTTCATTATGTAGGTACCCTTGTTGATGAGGTGTGTCCCCTCCCCTGGCAGTTTCCTACTACTGCCAATCCAGCTCCCTACCCCAGCAGTTTCCCACTACTGTCAATCACTTTCTTGTAGTATTATGATAATTGTTCAGGGTCCGCTTATGAGTGAGAACATAAGTACTCAGTTCTTTGTTTCTGTGATAGATCACTGAGTAATAGACTCTAAGTTCATCCAAGTTGCTGCAAAGTTCATAATTTTGTTCTTCTTTATGGCTGCATAATATTCCATCATGTGTATACACCACATTTTTTTAACCCAGTCCTCTATCGATGGGCAGCACAGCTGGTTCCATGTTTTTACTATTGTGAATAATGAACTACAAAGTTATACGGAAGCTATCAAATTTTTAAAGATTAAGTACCTTAAGTTTTTAAAAATTGATCACTACACTAAAATAATTTTCAGAATAAAACAGTAAGTCCAATATAAGGAAAAAACAAACAAGCATATTCTCTTTGTCACTATTGAACAATAACAACAAAATAAAATGGTGATGAATTGAGACACAGTGTAGGCTTTATTTTGAGTTTTAGTCACCTAAATAAATATACAGCTATAAAATATAAATATGAAATATAATAAAACTGTAAACAAATAGAAATATAAATCTCATAATACTCCAACTTTATTTTTATATACATACAGGTTGTTATTAAAAACAGTATCAAATAAAATGTCTTCATAAACTTCTATTACCTCATGGAAGTAGGCAAAGTCACCATTAGCATGCTTAGCTTCAGAGAGAACTTTTGCAAGCTGCTTGACATCAACCATGGCAGAGTATTTATGCCCTGGAAATTGGCAAATGCTACAAATCAGAGTGTCTTCCAACCCAAAAGCCAGATATTAAATTTGCAAGCACATCACTAGTTACACTCATGGGCAAGTATAAAAGAAAGACAATCAATATTATAAAATTGCTTAGAAACACAAGTATGCTAGACACAGTAAAAAAATATACATATATTATGTATATTACACACACACACACACACACACACACACACACACACACATATTTTACAGCCCACGGAAGATATTAAGAGTACATATATATATTCTCAATATCTTCCCAAGGTCATAAGATTGAATTCAGTCTTTTTAAAATCATTAAATGCTTTTCCCTCCCAATTACTATGTAATATGGACAATAGATAATAGTTAAAGCTAAACAGGTTGATTCTCAGATTTGTCTTTTGCAAAAATTGGCTAATGCGATTATTACAGTATTTTGTGGTTTCAACCTATGTGTATCTATAATTTTTAAATAAAATTATATTTATACTATGAAATAAATATGGGCTTGGGAAAGAACACTGACTTTGTCAGCTATATATGTATATAGCTATATGTATATATATAACTATCTATCTATATATGTATAGTAGCTTCTAAAACTATAAAATTTAATTTTGGCAGGTCTTCAGATCTCTGTGAGTGAAGAAAATCAAGCCAACTCTTAGTAAAGCAATTAAGTAATTTTTAAGCAATAAAGTTTTAAAATGACAAGATGAGCTTTAAAAACCTTTTTGCCTTTTCAAAGTCAGTGAAGAAGGTAAGCATCACAGTTGAGACACACAAGTGCATTACACATAATACAAAGTATAGAAAGGGGCTGTCCAGCTCACTGGACCCAGGTGGGTTAGAAGTGTAACAAAAGTGTGATGAGAGAAACTAAGTTTCATTGCTTTACTTCCATTCACTCCTCACAAACTGATAGTACAGAGTTGAGATCAAACTGCCAAGGACATTTCCAACAGAAGGGTGCCAATTCTTGAAATGATCAGCTTTAGAAATTCTCTTGGAAATGAATCACCCTTGGAGTACAGTGAATAAAAGTTAAATGCCTTGCTGCTCATAATTTCAAAGGCTCATTTTTCTACATGAAGGTCTTTAAAGAAGGGCTTTTAAAAACATGAGATCTTTAAGAAGCCACACCTACACTGCCCTGCTGTCCTGACACTGGACGAAAGGTCACCTTAATATACACCAGTGTTTAAGGATCAGTTCCTTTGAGACACATTTGGCATCCACTATGCCATTCCTTTGGTACATCTTGTCAACAAAGAAATGTCCAGGTCTTTATAGAAGGTCTTTATAAAAACCATATAAATATAGAAGCAATGCAGTCTAGGGGTTCCCAGAGACAAAAGGAACCCCCTACAAATTGACCTGGATTTGCCCTTCATATATGAAGGGCCTTTTAATGGAAAAGATTCACCTGACCTTTGCTGAAGAGAAATAAAATGAGCTTGACAAGGGTGGGGGAAAGGATTCATATCAGAAACAAAAAGGAAAATAAATAGCAGCAATTATTACATTCATTATTTTATTTAATCCTCACAACAACCTCCTGGAAAAAATGGTTTGTTAGCATTTAATACATTAAAAAAATAGGTTTACAGACTTTAGACAAAGTGACAGACATAATAAGTGGAGGAGCCCAGAGAGGAGCTTAAGCCTTTCTAACTCAAAAACCTGAAGTCTTTCCACTATTTTCCCAGGATTTACAAGTAGAAGTGAATTTTTTAAAAAAACAAAATATCAAGAGATACTCTGAAGATTTTTTTAAAGTAACTTCCTCATATTTATTATTTTCCCTATCCCATTTGTTTCCCTAGAATAATGAGTAACAAGAAACCCTTATAATTAAAATAAAAAAAAAAGAACCTCAGAAGCCAAAACTCATGATCTTTGTTTTGGTTACAATAAGAAATGTTTGTTCTGAAGCATAAGTACTATTGCATAGTCAAACTTACAGAAAGAGATCTTCCCAAAGTGAAAAGTAGAAAATAATGTAAATTGAGAGAATTAAAGAGCAGGCTAATTTCTTAAATAATGTAGCAAGGAAACAGAATAATATGGGAAGTTCATTGGGTCCTGGATATAAAACTGAGTCCAGGAATCAAAAGTCCTATGTAAGTTCCCCAACATAAACTTTTCTGGTCAGTGTTTCAGCGTCTCAGACTATATTTAAACCATTGATTTATTCTTGGATCTAGATATGAACCCATTTTTTCAAGAAATTGTGTCTGTTATTCTCCTGATTAACGTATGTGTCAGTGGGCTTCCTTGCAGCTGTAAGTACATACTTTGCAGAATGGTTTCCAAGAATGTCTCTCCCACCAAGTCTGTTCTGGATTCACAGCTGGGATACAGACAGGTGATAAGTGATTCAAAAAGACAGTCGCTGGATTAAGAACCCCGATGTTCTGAATCTTGAGGTTAATATATCTCTAGTTAGCCATGCCCCCGTTACCTTCTCTCTACCTCATTCCACTGCAACCTATTGGAAGAAAGGTAGAAGAGAGAGAATGAAGACTAACAGAACTAATTAGGAAGCTACCCAATATCATCTTGATTTCAGGTGTTGTTCTATACATGTTTAATAGTCATATAACTCCTCATATGTAATAGCTATAAAGCGCCTCATATGCCCCTTTGTACTTTCTTTCCGTTTGCCTTCAAAATTGACTGTAGTTATCTTAAGCACATCTCTCCTGTATAAAAATTTTAGGTGGGGTAGCTTCTTTGATAGTCCCCTCTGCTATAATCGCATAGCAATGGGTAAATTAGAAAAGGAGAAAATTGGAAGACATAACTGAGATCGTAAATGACAAACATGTCTGCGGAAAAGACATAGAACAGAAAAACAGTGAGACGAAGCCTGTAAGGGAGGAAGCTTTGGAAACAAGCAGAATTTTTTATAAGTTGCATTCCTGTAACTGGTACAGACCAACATGGGTGGAAGCCAGAGGCATTAACAGAACCTCCTTAGCTCAAGAAAGGTAGCCAGGAGCCAAAACCCTGCTTTCAAAGCCTGGCTAAGCCTATGGCTTCTGGTAAGTTATTTTGGTCTTCAATACCATGTAGCTGATGAGTCTCATGTTTACAGTGGCTTAACCTTCACCTTAACTAATATTGCAATAGAATAATTATTCCATGTACTAAGTGAAAACAGAATTAACCAAAAATTTTACACAATGCTAAACTCTCAAGAGTGAGAGAAAAGTAAAAACATATTTAGATTAAAAGGCCAAACAGTTCACCACTCACAGGTCTTCAATTTAAATAATTTTTAAAGCAAGAAATTCACCAAAAAGAAAAATGAACCCAGATGATAGGATATAATAAACAAAGTTATTGATTGTTAAAACAATAAATCTTTTTGTGTCTTAAGAATAAATTATCTACGATAAAGTGGTAGGTTATTTATTTTATAAAATGTTTTTAAATTATTGCTGATTAAAATTTTAAAAATAATCACTAAAGGCCTAGAAATACCATGTATAATTTTTCATATAACTATAGGGGAAAAAGAAGGGATAAAAATGACATCAGTCAAATATTTAGCAGAAAAGTGTGGGTAAAAAAGCAAAGAGTAAGCATAGTAAATAACCAATACTAAGAAATATGCTTGAAATAAAATACATAAGTAATTATAAAAAATAAAAATTACTTAAATTCATCTATTAGGAGCCAGAACTATCAAATGGTGTGGGGAATGAAATTTAACTTGATGATATTTACTAAAGACTATCTGAAAATAAAAAGATGAAAATGGGCAAATGGAAAAAAATTAATGCTAACAAAAATAAAGCTATTATGGCATAATACCAGAAATTTTAGTTTAAAGCAGAAATAATACAGATAAATAGGAACACTACATAATAATAATGGGAACAAAACATCAAGATGAGAGTTAAATTATACATAGCAAACAGCATATGTCCAAAATCTAGGTGGCAAAAATTATTATAGTTTCCAAGAGAAATTTACAATCCTATATTATGGTGCATTATTTTAATATATTTCAGAAGATAACACAAGTGCATAAAATAAGTATGGTCATAGTGATGTTCTACAACACAACTAATGTGTAATCACATAGGTAAATACATAACACAGTACTTTCAAAACCAAAATGCATACATGTTTTAAAAATACACTTAGAATATTTGCAAATATGATCATGAAATTATTACAAAGAAACTCAATAAATCTCAAAGAAATACTAACAAATATACGTTGCTCTCTGAACATAATATCTTTCTACTGAAGATCAATTATAGAAAAGCATTTTTTTAAATGTATGTACAGTATTTGGAAGCTTTAAAATGACTTCCTAAATAATCATCATGTTAAGAGGCAATCTCAATAGAAAACAAAACTATTTAGAACTGTAAGATAATGAAAGTAATGTCTATTGAAATTTATAGCATGCATTAACACAGTTTATAGAAGTGAATTTACATTCTCAAATGCAATTTTTAAAAATAAGAAATATTGATTATAGAGATAAATATACATCTCAGAACACTAGAAAAATATATTTACAAAAGTAGAAAATAAGAAAATTACTAAGATCATAGTAATAAAATATAAAAAATAGAATCTGCAAGAAAAAATGCTAGCTTTATAAAAAAGATGTCAATTTATTTCTGATAGATTAATAAATTGAAGTCATAAACAATTGATATTCAAATATAAAAATATGAAATACCTATTATATAAGACTAATATTATGCATACTAATACTATGAATAATTTTATGTACAAATGGAAGTTATAAGTCAAATTTATTTTCTTTAAAAAGTTAATCACAAAAATGGACACAAAAAAGCCAGACTTCTTTGCCATTAAACAATGCACCTATGTAACCAAAAACTATGTGTGCTCCCTAAAGCTATTGAAAGAAAGAAAAAAAACTGACACAAAAAGGAAATTTTTAAAGTGAATAATCCTAATTGCCATGAACTCTTGAAGATCTGAGCTATTACCCTACCAACAACTAATTAGTGAGCCTGCCAGAGTTACTTAAATGTTGCCAAAAGACATGAGACTCCTGAGACAGAGACAAGGGACACTTTACTGCTCATAGCAAAAGCAGTAGCCAGCACATCATTATTTTCTTAAACCAGTTTCTTGAGTGACCAATTCCCACAGAAGATCTGAAGAGAGCCATATAATGCCTGTCCATTCAGTGAGTTATGCTACAAGAAAGAAACCCTTAGGTTAGGGAACCTGAACCTTATGTAAGTATTACAAATCATACTAACCCATGGATCTGGAGGGAGACACTATTGTTATTATATTTGAAAGAAAGCAAACCTGAATTTTGCTCCAGAAGAAGACAATACTTCTATCTACCAAGGATGCTTACTATACAAACATTTATGAAACTATAGTCTGAAGAAAAAGGACAGTCAGTGCCTCACTGAAAAACACAAGCACACAACCCTAAAGAAGAGAGGCAGACCAAATAGCAAGTCCCTACATGCAGCTGATGAGTCAGTAAACATGTAACAAGTCGTGTCAAGGGAAATATTGGCCAGAGCTATGAGAACCACCTTGAGTTTTGCCCACTTAGTGGAAAAACTATATTCACTTTTAGTTGCCACTGAGATGAACAGAAACAGCCACAGTAGCCCAGTGAATGATACTGAGTTAAAGCTTATGTGAGTCACCAGTAAGTCAAGTTCAAGAATTTACAAAAACACCTGTCCATTGATGAGTCCACTGAGTCTGTGGATTTGCTTCAAGTGACTCAGTTGAAATATGATTACCCCAAAAGGGTATTTGCCACTTTTGTGGAAAGCCAAGATGGTTTCAAGGTCAGTCCAGCTGCATTCTTGAATATAGCATTTCCACTGAACAAGTGCATTTTCATGGGCCCTTCCCACATTGATACTTGATGAGTGAGTCGATTCACTTCAAAAATGGTAACATGAGGCCAGAGAGTTGCCAGGCCTCCATGACAGTTGCCTCTCAAAAAGGGTGAACCTGATGATCATGTCAGGAAGATAAAAGTGTTCATACCCCGAGAAGTGCTTCTGGTTGAAGTCTGGCTCTCTATCCATATCAGAAAAATCACTATTCACAGAAACTTGCAGTTCAAAGGAGTCATAGTGGTTGGAGTCTACAACATTGAAAGCATGAAATAATTTGCAGGACAGTTTCCTGTGCAAACTGTGGTTTGGGCCCCACTTAAAGGATGCTGGTCTGTGTGTTAGCTGATAAAAAGCACTAAGATCACCTAAGTGAGGCACATACTCTCTCCAATATCCAAATTGTCTATTAGAGCGTTGGAGCTTCCTTTGGCAGCAAAGAACTGGAAAGACTGCAGTTTTTTTCTTGACTGCTAGATAATTTGAGCATTTTGAATCCATCAATGTACTCCCCTTCACAAGAAGATTCCTGAATTTTCTTAGTATTTACCAGCCACCCCTACCAGCAAAGTTGTCATAATACTATAGTCCAGGGCATTAGTATTCTGAAGCTTCCTATTTACCAACCAAAACAGTGTTATCTGGTATAATTTGGGGCCCAGTGCTGGAGATGGGACCTAGTGGCATGAGTTAGATCCTTCATGAATGGCTTGATATCCTCCCAGTGGTAACTAGAGAATTCTTGCTCCATTAGTTCATATGAGATCTGGTTGTTTAAAAGATAGTGGCACCGCCCCCTCTTTCATTCCTCTCTCACCATGTGACATGCCTGCTCCCCCTTTTGCCTTTTGCCATGATTGGAATCTTTTTGAGGACTTCACCTGAAACAGACGTTGGTGCCATGCTTCTTATACAGACCGCAGAACCATGAGCCAAATAAACCTCTTTTCTTTCTAAGTTATCCAGCCTCAAGTATTCCTCTATAGCAATGCAAAACAGACCAATACATTATCTATACCAATGTTTTTAACATCAGAGGGCAGAGGCACTCATGCTAAACAATAAACTATTCACAGGTTGCAAACAGCAGGGGACTTCACATGCCTGCAGAGAGTACTGAAACCATGTATTGGAGATGTTGCCATATGAACAAGAATTGGTCTTGGTCTTCTGGTTATAAGTGAGATAACATAACAAGTGCCATCAGTCTGTGCAATGACAGCATTCTTTTTAACACAGAAAAATTGAAATCAACTTAGTTATTCAATGTAGGTAAGTGGTTAGAAAAATTCTGGTCTATTCATGAAACAAAAGACTATAGAAATTAAAATGCATGAACAAAGTCTATACTCATTTATAACCCTCAAAAAATACTTTGAGCTTAGCATGCCATTCATATAATTAATAATGATAATAATAATTCATATAACACTGTATAAATATTTCCAGAAAGATTTATCTATTGCTATATTATTTTCTTTAGTTTTAAAATGTCTAAAACAAATGCAGTACAATATTAAATATTTTTAAAACTGGAAGTAATTATCTAAATATTCTATATTCTTGTTTATGCATTTGAAATATTTTATCTTAAGAATGATCAAAACAATGTTAGTTATAGGGGCTAATTATTCATCATTCCTACATACAATCATTTAGTCTTTTAACTGAGAGAAGCAATGTAGATTTATAATTAAGAATCTGTACTCCAAGCCAAAAATAAATGAGTTCAAATTCCAGTTCTAGCTCTCACCATTTTTTGTGACCTTTAGCAAGCTAACTATCATTTTAAAGCTTTGGTCTATATGTAAAACTGGGAAAATAATATACCTTAAATTTTATGGTTGCTAAAAGTGGTATATGAGTCAGTAAATTAAAGTGGCCTCTTCTGCCTGTAGAAAGACTATGTGACTAATATTTAACATGCAGAACAATTAAAGTATATTCTATAACATCCCTCTTTTGTCTTTGGTCATAGCAATCTCAATGCAACCTCTTTGGTATAAAGGTCTCTTTAATCAGTGGTAGGTATATATTTTTTCACTTATTTCAAAACACTCTTTGTACCAGCTGTCTATTCATCTCACTGTCCCCCAAAGACAATCTGCTCAGTTCAGCCTATGAGGCTGTGATCATTCTGTGTTTTGACCTTTGATATTTTTCCTTTTTTCATTGCTTATCCAAGATTTATTTTCTTCTGCAGCCTATATCAGAACCCAGCTCCATAATAAGGCTTTCCTGTATCTTACCACTACGTTTTGTTCTAAATAGACTTTCTTGAATAAAAACACATTTTTATTAATGACCAACAATAATTGCCATGTTCTACATTTTATGACACTCTATAATTTAGAATCACTTACCTATTATGTCACTCATACGACATCCAGGTGAAGGTGAGCTCCTGTGCTGAACCAAGATTATATCTACTGACTCCAAGTTTAAAACTTGGTATCACTTCACCTGTTAAGTACTAAGATCTCTTCCAAAAGCTCATCTTTAAAGGTATATCTCACTATTGAACTTTGTATTTTTTATATAAGACTTTCTTAAGAACTGAAACCCATAAGCTGTTGTAATTGCAGTCTAAACTGGTAAATGATAAAGTGAGTCATTAGCTATCTTGTAATATCTTGGTTGAGCAATGCATTTGAAAGTCTTATTCTGTCCAGGGACAATGTATCTCTGTTGTCTAATAGTAAGTAAGTGTGTAACAGATGGTTTCCATAGAAAAACTTAAAGAGGGTATAAAGATGGATAATTTACAAATGTATCTCGCATACATACTCTAACATCTAGAAATGAGAACTCAAAGTCTCCATGCAAGCTGATGGAAACTCCTATGTGGAGGATAACAGAAGCCTCTGACTCCCAAGGAAGAGTTGTTCAAACTTAAAGAAACCCCTGAACCCATAAGGTAGGCACCTCGGATCAGTCTGAGAAAAACTAACCTTCTCCCTAGATACTCTTTCTCTGTCTGTTGGTCACACATGATCAAAAGCCCTGACCTTGAGGAGTCCTACTGGTCTAGGATCAAAAAGTGGGGTGTATGGGACAGGATGAAATGAGGAGAGAGGACTAGAAGCCTTGCCCTTGGGTTGCTAAAACCCTCATGAAAACTGGTTATAAGGCTTGCATGTTAGGCCTCCTTAATTTAATCAATTCCATACAGGTTAGAGCAAACTTAAGAAATTTCAGCAAATTATGAGAGTTAAAAATTTCCATTACCAACAAAGACCCAGCCAGGGGCCATTTATTAATAATATCCAATTCTTATTCTGCATTATATTGTTGTTCATCTAATCAACGTGTTTAGTTCATTATATTTCTAGCAGGTTTGCAAGTTACACAATGATAAATCATTATTTCTTGAATACCCTGGATAATGGTAATGTAAAATTAGGTTAAAGGGGTTGGGAAGATGGTGGCCAATCCAGTCGGACTATTTGAGTCCCAGTGTGAGTGAGTGTATAAAAAATTTTGTGTACATGGTGGTGAGTGAGTGGTCATGTGAGTGACTGACTGAGTGAGGACTAAGGAGCTAGCAGTCAGAGCTCTCCTGGTGCAGTGGCTGGTGCTGCAGCTGTTCGGCTTGAACCCTAGTGATTCCTGGGACATAGAAGCCAAGTGCCACTTTTTTTTTTAAATCAACAAAACCCTTCCTGGGAAGAAAATGCAGGGAGAGACTGACTAAGTAGGGGCTCATGAGCAAGTGGTCAGAGGGCCCTGGTGCAACAGCTGGTGCTGCAGTTTCTCTGATTGGTCCTGGCTCTTCCCAGGTTGCAGAAGTTGAGCATCATTTTTAAAAAATGAACAAAAGTTTTCCTGTGAAGAAGCAACAGGGAGAGATTACCACCCCAGGCTCTACCTCGCCACTGCAGCAGGAGAGACTGCCAGCTCCAGGCTTTGCCTCACCAGTTCAGTACCTGGTTGGGCACTGGTAGCAGGGGCTGTGGAGGGAGCCCAGAGGCAGAGTCTCACCAAAGAGGACAAGAGAGTCACCCCACCACCATCTTGAAGGTGGGGTGGGAAAGTGCTTCAACTTGCTCACCATGAAACAACAGATCCGAGCTCTGTGACTGGCAGATCAACTAACTACTAGGGGTTGATCGTGATCCAAAGGAAATATCCTGGAAGCACAAACTTCAGAGGAACCTGATGAGTGCTGAGTCCCAGGCGCCCCACCCCCTACCCTGACCCAGCCAAGGGACAGAAGGTGTGATCAGAAAAGGATGAGGAAGAACTCCAAAGAGATCAGTGGTGAGTCTGGGGCTGACCCCAACCCCCTTCTCCCTAGCAATCCTCTGAATGTCAGAGCCACACAGTTGGGCCATGACTGAGAGGAACAAACCCAAGTGGAGCCTGGACATCAGTTGCAATAGGAGACCTCAATTTCAGGATAAGCCTGGCTGCGGCACCCCATGAGTACATACCTGGGAAAGAGACAATCCTGCACCTCCCCACTGGAGGAGATCTCCCTAAGCATATGAAAATGGGAGGTGAGGACTGCAGGCCCACACACCTCTACTGCCCCTCCTCCTTCCCTGCTCCACACACTGAGGTGAGAGCAAAAGAGCAGGAAGCTCTGCAAGAGAGACCAGATTACAGGAACAATTACAGAACCTACCACAAGAGAGCAGGGTTTTTAAAAATTTTTTAATTCTTTTCTAATTTTAAAAAATTTTTTACTTCTTTATTTCTTAGTTCATCTATCTTTAAAATATTTTTCCATTGTACATGAATGTGTATGTGAGGGTTGACCTGCATCCCCCCAATCATTTTTCTTTTCTTTTTTTCTTTTTCTGTTTCTTCTTCTGTTTGTTGTCTTCTGTTTATGTGTGTATGTGAATGACTGAGTGCTCATTGTTCAATTTTGTTATTTTTGTTGGTTTGTTTTTCTCTTTTGTTCTTCTGGCTTTTTTATTTTTTATAATTTAAGGTGTGTGTCAATATGTATGTAAGGTTTCACTGAATTCCTTATTTTTTTTCCTTTTTCTTCCAGTTTTTCTGTTTTTCTTCTCCATTCACTCTGTGCTAGGTGTGTGTGTGTTAAGTTTTCTTGGTTTTTTTTTTTTTTTTTTTTTTTTTTTGAGTTGAAGTCTCACTCTGTCGCCCAGACTGGAGTGCAGTGGCCGCTCCCGGCCACCGCAGCCTCGACCCGCTGGGCTCCGGCAATCCTTCCGCCTCAGTCTTCCGAGTAGCTGGAACTACAGGCGCACACTACCATGGCCGGCTGATTTTTTGATTTATTGTAGAGATGAGATCTCGCTGCCCAGGCGGGTCTCGAACCCGCGGGCTCAGGCAATCCACTCACCTCAGCCTCCCAAAGGCACGGGATTACAGGCTGAGCCACCGAGCCCGGCAGTTTTCTTGGTTTTTGATGCTGTTGTTTCTGTTGGTTCTCCAGTTTGTTTTGGATGTGTATGTATGTTTGCATATGTGTTCAATTTTTTTATGCATTGGTTTCTGCTTTGCATCATCATATAGAGTGGTGGTGAGGCATGGGTCTTAGTGAATACATACCACAATCAGTGAACACTGTAATTTGCAAGAAGTTTCTAACCCCTAGCACCCCATCCCCTACCTCATTCGACTTTCAAAAACTACAAAAGACAGCTAAAGCTTCCCCAAAACAGTCCTATTTCAAAATAGAACAAATCCAGAACCCAGATCAGGAAAGAATAGTGGGCTGAGCAAACGTCAGAAGTGAAAGTCTTCTCACTGACACTGAATAACAGAACTAAAGAGAAAAACAAGAGATCTGTCACAAGTGAGGAAAAACCAAAGGAAGACCACAGGCAATTTCAAGTGCAACAAAGAGAAAACTCCTGAAAAATTAGACCTTGGAATCCAAACAATGGAAGTCACCAACCCCTGGCCCCAAAATATGAGAGGGATTAGAGAATGGATGAAAAGAGATAATAAAACTCAAGAAAAACAAGATGCAACATTGAAAGAACTTGCAACAGAGATTTTGGCAATAAAAAATTTTATCCAGGAAATAAATAACAAGATGACAAGTATGGAAAGCAGAATTAACATAGCTGAAGAAAGACTCTCAGAACTTGAAGACCACAACATGGAATTAACCTGATCTGTAAAAAAACACAGAAAGAAAGCACAAAGCCTAGAAGAAATATGTGATTATATTGCTACTCAACCTATGCCTGATTGTATCCCAGAAGAAGAAAGGAAAATTAAGAACACCTTGGAGCAAGTATTCCAGGAGGTAATCCAACAAAACTTTCCCCATCTCACCAGAGATGTGACCAGTCAAGCACAAGAGATACAGAGAACCCTCACAAGACATCAAATGAGAGGACCAACCCTTAGACACATAGTAATTCACCTCCACAAAGTAGGCACAAAAGAAAAAATGCTAAAGACAGCAAGAGAGACAGGTCAGACTAACTACCAGGGAAAATAAATCAGAATAGCAGCAGATCTATTGGCAGAAACTCTACAAGCAAGAAGGCACTGGAATCCAATATTCAAAGTCCTCAAAGATAAGCACTTTCAATGAAGAATTTTCTACCTAGCCAAGCTCAGTTTCATCGATGGAGAATTAAAATCTTTCCTGACATCCAATCCCTAAAAGATTATGAAGCTTCCAGACCAGTTCTACAGCAGACACTTAAAAAGGTATTGAGCACAGAAGAAAAAAAAAAGAATGACCTCACACTTTCCAAGAGAACAGCAGAGCACAGAATCAACAGAGAATACAGCACAACAAGAAACTTGAAAACACACACATACATTAACCCCAAAGCCAAACGAAAACAAGTAAAGAAAAAACTTTATAAGAACCTCATGACAGGGAGAAACAGTCACATTTCAATAATCAGACTGAATGTGAATGGACTAAATGCACCACTGAAAAGACTGAAAGGCAAACTGGATAAGAAACCATGACCCAATTATTTACTGCATCCAGGAGACTCATCTCACTACAAGGGATGCACACAGACTCAAAGCTAAAGGATGGAAGGCAAGTTTCCAAGCAAATGGATCACAAAATAAGGCAGGAGTTGTGATCTTAATATCAGACAAAATAACCTTTTAGTTATCAAAAATTAAAAATAATACAAAAGGCCACTACATAATGATAAAATGTTCAATCCAACAACAAGAAATATCCATTCTAAAAATATATGCACCCAATACAGGAGCACCAGCATTTATAAAGCAATTACTAAGTAAACTAAAAAAAGATACTGACTCTAACACTGCTATAGCCAGGGACTTGAATACTTCACTAACAGACCTAGATAGATCATCGAGGCAAAAAAATCAACAAGAAGATCCAGAACCTAAACTTGACACTTGACCAAATGGACTTAATAGATACCTACAGATTATTCCACCCAACAACCACAGAATATATATTCTACACATCACCACATGGAATATACTCCAAGATCAATCACCTCCTTGGCCATAAACCAAGCATAAACAAATTCCATAAGGTTGAAATATGATCAGGCACCCTCTCAGATCACAGTAGAATGAATTTAAATATCAACACATGCAAAATTTTCCCCAAACCTACAAAGACATGGATACTAAACAGCATGATGCTGAACAACTGAGTCAACACTGATATCCAAGCAGAAATTAAAAGATTCCTGAAAACAAATGAAAATGAAGAAACATCTTACCAAAACTTCTGGGATGACAAGAAAACAGTTCTAAGAGGGGAATTTATAACTCTGTGAGCACACATCAAGAAAATGGAAAGATCAGAAGTAGAGAGCCTAGCAAATCACCTAAGGGAGATGGAAAGAGAAGACCACCAAAACCCCAACTTTAGTGAAAGAATTCAAGTCACCAAAATAAGGACCCTAATATGTGACATAGAAGACAAAAAAATCATAGAAACCATCAACAAAACAAAAAGCTGGTTCTTTGAATGAATTCACAAGATTGATGGACTCCTAGCCAGAATGACCAAGAAAAAAGAGAGAGAAAGCCCAAATAAATACAATCAGAAATACAAAAGATCAAATCACCACTGACCCCGAAGAAACACAAAAGATTATCAGAGATTACTGTGTACACCTATATGAAAAAAGATTTGATCACCTAAATGAAATAGAGGACTTTCTGACAGCACACAATCTCCCAGATTGAATCAAGAAGACATTGAGATTCTAAGTAGACCAATAACAACCCAGAAAATTGACTCTGTCATACAAAAACTACGTACAAAAAAAAAACCAAAAACCTGAACCAGATGGCTTTCCAGCAGAATTCTACAAAACATGAAAGAGGCAGCTGATACCAATCCTATTGAAAGTATTCCCGGCAATTGGAAAAGACGGAATTCTCTCCAAATCATTTTACGAAGCTAACTTCACACTGATACCCAAACCAGGTAAAGAGTCAATAAAAAAGAGAACTACAGGCCAATATCCCTTATGAACATAGATACAAAAATTCTCAGCGAGATTCTAGCAAATTGGATCCAAAATACACCTCAAAAATCATCTACCAAAACCAAGTAGGCTTCATTCCCAGAATGCAGTGCTGGTTCTTTGCAAGACCATATTTGTAATTAAATACATCAAAGGCACAAAAACAAGAACTACATGATTATATAATTAGATGCAGAAAAAAGTTTTGATAAAATCCAGCATCCCTTCTTGATAAAAACCCCCAAATACTTAGGTATAGCAGGAACATACCTCAAAATAGTAGGTGCCATCTATAATAAACCCACAGTTAACATATTGCTAAATGGACAGAAAAGGAAACATTTCCCCCCAAAACTGGAACAAGACAAGCCTGTCCCGTCTCACCCCTCTTGTTCAGTATTGTTTTGGAAGTCCTAGCTAGGGCAATTAGACCAGAGAAGGAAATAAGGGATATCCAAATAGGAAAAGAAGAAGTCAAGTTATCCCTCTTTGCTGATGATATGTTCTTATACCTTGAAAATTCAAGAGAATCTGGCAAAAACCTGCTTGCACTGATGAAGGACTTGACAAGGTCTTGGGGTACAAAGTAAATGTGCAAAAGACAGTTGCATTATTATACACCAATAACAAGCAGGCAGAGACCCAAATTAAAAGCACAATCCCATTCACAATAGTCTCACCACTGCCAAAGCAAAAAACAAAAAACAAAAACCTGAAATACTTTGGCATCTTCCTAAGCACAGAAGTGGAAGACCTTTACAATGAGAACTACAAAACATTACTCAAAAAAATCCAAGAAGACGCAAACAAATGGAAAAATATTCCATGCTCACAGATAGGAAGAATCAACGTTGTTAAAATGTCCATCCTACCAAGGCAATCTATAGATTCAATGCAGTACCCATTAAATGACCAACATCATTCCTTCACACCTCGAAATGACAATACAAAAATTCAAGTGGAAAGAATCATGGCCACGATTAATCAAAACAATCCTTAGCAAAAGAAACAAAGCAGGAGATATCATACTTCCAGACTTCAAACTTTACTATAAGGTTATAGTAATCAAAACAACCTGCTTTTGGTACAAGAACAGGCATATAGACCAATGGAACAGGATAGAGATTCCAGAATCAAAGCCTCAATTTCTCAACCAGCTCATCCTTGACAAAGCCTCCAACAACAACCACTGGGGAGAGGAGAACCTATTCAGTAAATGGTGCTGGGAAAACTGACTGATCACATGCAGAAGATTGAAACAGGACCCCTACCTATCACTATACACAAAAATTAACTCTAAATGGATCAAAGACCTAAATGCAAAACCTCAAGCTATAACAATCTTAGAAAACGAAGCAGACATCCTTAGGGAAATTGGAACTGGCAACCAATTTCTAATCAGAACCCTAAGTGCCCATATCATAAGAAATAAGATAGACAAGTGAGACCTCATCAAACTGACGAGCTTCTGCAAAGCAAAAGAAATTGTCACGAGAGCAGGGAGACAGATCACAGAATGGGAAAACAATACTTGCCAACTGTACATCTGACAAAGGCCAAACATCAGAGATTTACAAGGTACTTAACATGCCAAAAGGAAAAAAACAGACAACCCCATTAAAAAGTGGGTAAAAGACATGAGTAGACACTTCTCAAAAAAAGATATACAGGCAGCCAACAGACACATTAAAAGTGCTCAGCCTCACTCATCATCAGAGAAATGCAAATCAAAACCACATTGAGATACCACCTAACCCCAGTAAGAATGGCCATCATTAATAAAATAAACAACAGATACGGTGAGGATGCAGAGAAAAAGGAACGCTTCTACACTGCTGGTGGGAATGCAAACTAGTGCAAACTCTTTTGAAGACAGTGGCCATTTCTGAAAGAACTAGAAATTGACCTTTCATATGACCTGGCAATTCCTCTAATGGGAATATACCCAGAGAAACTCAAATCATTCTATAAAAAAGATACCTGCACATGTATGTTTGTTGCAACTCTATTAACAATAGCAAAAACATGGAATTAACCATGCTGCCCATCAAAGCTGGACTGAATAAAAAAAATGTGGTACATATACACTATGGAATATTATGCAACCATAAAGAAGGACAAACATATGGACTTCACAGCAACTTGGATTTAGAGTTGATCATAGTGATCTATCATAGAAACAAAAAATGGAGTGCCATATGTTCTCACTCATAAGCAAACCTTGAGCAATTATAATACTATAAGTAAGGGATTGGCAGTAGTGGGAAACTGGCAAGGGATGGGAGTGGGATTGGCAGTTGAGGGAAACTGTTAGCGGAGGGAAGGGCATACCTCATCCACCTGGATACCTGCATAATCAATGTTTGTATATGTAACCATGGATTGTACCACACCTCTGTAACATAAAAAAAAAAAATTAGGTTAAAATGTATTTTCTTTTTGCAACTTAGCTATCCTCTTACTTGCTGGTTAGAAGAGAGGAGAAATTTGTGTCATGTGATCGTTTAACTCTTTCCAGTATGCAACCTCATCTTGTGTTCATGTGGTATTGATCTATCATAGAATTTACTTGTGCTCTTTAATGAAGAATTAAATTCTTGAAAATAGTTTGCACCTGACAAGGAGAAGATGGCATTGGAGTCAATCAGACTAAGCGTGTCCCAGTATGAGTGAGTGAATATATGAAAAATTTTGCATATGTGTCAGTGAGTAAATTGGCGTGTAAGTGACTGACTGAATAGGGACTCGGTAGCAAGTGGTCAGCACTCTCCCAGTTAAGTGGCTGGTGACACAGCTGCTCTGCTTGGTCCCTAGTACTTCCTGGGGGACAGAAGCTAAGTGCCAATTTCTAAAAATCAACAAAGTCCTTCCTGGGAAAAAACTGTCAGGAGAGACTGCCAGCTCCAGGCTCTGCCTCAGCACTGCGGCACCTGACTGGACTCTGGCAGCAAGGGCTGTGGATGGAGGGCAGTGATGGAGCCCAGAGGCAGAGCCCCACCAGAGAAGATGAAAGATGCCCCCTGCCACCATCTTGAAAACTGAACAGGAGAGTGCACCAGCTTGCTCATCATGGAGTGTCAGACCTGACCTCTGTGACCAGCAGATTAACGACTCAGGGGTTGATCATGAACCAGAGGAAAGTACAAACTCTGAAGGGACAGGGTAAGTGCTGAGTCTCAGGTGTCCCATCCCCTACCTTGATTTAGTCATGGGACAAAGGGTGTGGCCAGAAAAAGACAAGGAAGACCTTCAAAGAGATCAGAGGTGAGTTCAGGGCTAACCCATCACCTCCTTCCCAGCAATCCTCTGAATGTCAGACCCACACAGCTGGGCCACTACTGAGAGGGACAAACCCAGGCAGAACCTGTACGTCAGCCACAATAGGAGGACTTCTTCACTCAGGATAAGCCTGGCTGGGGAGTGCCCTGCCAATACCTGGAGAAGAGACAATCCTGTACTTCCCCACCAGAGGGGATCCTCTGACCATACTAGAGTGGGAGGGGAGGACTGAAGTCCCACCCACCCCCACTGCTCCTTAGTCCTTCTCTGGGTCAGACACTGGGGAGACTGAATGAGGCTGACTCTCGGCCAGAGACAGCAGGGCAGCTGAGAGGAGCAATTATAGTACCTGCCACAAGAGGGCAGAGTGGTTTTTCATTTGTTTGTTGTTTATTTGTTAATTTTTAAAATATTTTTTTCTTTGTACATGTATGTGTATGTGAAGGTTTGCTCTGCATCCCCTTTGCCCCTTTTTTTCTTCTTCAATTTTTTGGTTTTTGTTTATGTGTGCACATGAAGAATCGAGTGTTCAGCTTTCCGTTTTTTTGTTCTCCTCTTTTTTTAGGTCAGTGTGAGTGTGAATACATGTGTGAGGGTTAAATTTGAATTCCCTTTTTTCCATCTCTTTTCTTTCTTTTTTTCTCCTTTTCTTCTCCTTTCATTATGGGTTGGGCGTGTGTGTGTGTGTGTGTGTGTGTGTTTGCTTTTCCTGTTTTTTTATTGTTGCTGTTTGTTTTGTTTTGATTTCTTGTTATTCCAGTTTGTTTGGGTGTGTGAGTGTGTGTGTGTGTTTAATTGTTTTTTGCTTTAGTTTCAGCTCTTGTTGTTCTGTGAGTTTTTTTGTTTGTTTTTAAATTTTTGATCATCTCATTTCTTTCATACTTTTCTGTGATCTTCTCATTGCCATTACTGCATCTTGGACTCAGGGAGTAAACACACATACCCACTGCATCATCATATAGAGTGGTAGTGGGGAGTGGGTCTCAGGAAACTCATACCTAAATCAATGAACATTGTGATATGCAAGTAGTTTCTGAATCCTAGCTCCCCCTCCTCCATATTATTAGACTCTCAAAACTATAAGAGACAGCAAAGTTTCCACTCACAGCTCTGTTTCAAAATAGAAAAAATTCAGTGCCCTATTCAGGAAGAATAGAGGACTGATCAAACATCAGAAGTGAAAGCCTCTCCCACTGCCACTAAAAGATCTGTCACAAATGAGGAAAAAAATCAATGGAGAAACACAGGTAATTCCCAGTGTTACAAAGAGAAAATGCCTGAAAAATCAGACCTTAGATCCCGAACAATGGAAGTTACCAATGACTGGCCCCAGCATATGACAGGGATTAGGGAACGGATGGAAAGAGTGAATAAGAGTCAAGAAAGACAATATGCAACACTGAAAGAACTTGCAACAGAGATTTTGGTAATAAAAAGTTTCACCCAGGAAATCAATAACAAGATGACAAGCAAGGAAAACAGAATTAATCTAGTTGAAGAAAGAATCTCAGAATTTGAAGACCAGAATATGGAATTAACATGATCTGTAGGAAACACAGAAAAAAACTCAGAAAGAAAGAACAAAACCTGCAAGAGATATGTGATTATATAAAGAGGCCCAACCTACACCTGACTGGTATTCCAGAAGAAGAAAGGGAAATGGAGAACACCCTGGAGAAAGTATTCCAGGAGGTAATCCAAGAAAACTTTCCCCATCTCACCAGAGATGTGACCAGCCCAACACAAAAGATACAGAGAACCCCCGCAAGACTTCAAATGAGAGTACCAAATCCTAGACACAGTAATTCACCTACACAAAGTAGGCACAAATAAAAAATCCTAAAGACAGCAAGAGAGAAAGTCAGACTGCCTACCAAGAAAACCAATCAGAATAGCAGAATTATTGGCAGAAATTCTACAAGCAAGAAGGGACTGGAGTCCAATATTTGAAGTCCTCAAAGATGAACAATTTCAATCAAGAATTTCCTACCCAGCCAAGCTCAGCTTCATCAGTGATGGAGAATTAAAATCCTTCCCAGACATCCAATCCCTAAGTGATTTTGCAGCTTCCAAACCAACCCTACAGGAATTGTTTAAAAAAGTATTAAGCACAGAAGAAAGAAAAAAAAGAATGACCTCTCACTTCCCAGGAGAAAAACAGAACACAGAATCAACAGAGAATACATCGTGATTGCAAACTTGAAAACACACACATACATCTACTCAAAAGCTAAAATAAAACAAATAAAGAAAAACTTTTATAAGAGCCTCTTCTCGGGGATAAACAATCACACTTCAATAATTGGCCTGAATGTGAATGGACTAAATGGACAACTGAAAAGACACAGAATGACAAGCTGGATTTAAAAAACCATGTCCCAATAATTTGCTGCATCCAGAAAACTCATCTTACCACTAGGGATGGACAAGACTCAAAGTTAGAGGATGGAAAATGAGTTTCCAGGCAAATGGATCACAAAATAAGGCAAGAGTTGTGATCTTAATATCAGACAAAAATGCCTTTAAGATATCAAAAATTTTAAAAGATATGAAAGGTCACTACTTAATGAAAAAAGGTTCAATCTATGTATGCACCCAACACAGGAGCACCAACATTTATAAAGCAAATACTAAGTAAATTTTTAAAAATTGCCTGTAAGACTATTATAGCTGCAGACTTAAATACACCACTAACAACCCTAGATACCACAGATCATTGAGGCAAAAAATCAACAAAGAGATCCGGAACTTCAACTTGGTGCTCGACTCAATGAACTTAATAGATACCTACAGAATACTTCACTCAAAAAACACAGAATATACATTCTACTCATCACTAGATGGAACGTACTCCAAGACCAATCACATTCTCAGCCATAAATCAAGCATAAGAAAATTTCATAAGACTGAAATACTGCCATGCACCTTCTCAGTCCATAGTTGAATAAAAATAAATATAAACACCAACAAAATTCTCCCCAAACCCACAAAGACATAGGCTCTAAACAGCATGATGCTGAATAACTACTGGGTCAACATGGAAATCAAAACAGCAATTAAAAGATTCCTGGAAACAAATGAAAGCTAAGAAACATCTTACCAAAATCTCTGGGATGCCATGAAGTTAGTCTGAGAAGGGAATTTATATCTCTATGAACACACATCAAGAAAATGAAAAGATCACATGTTAACAACCTAACAAATCACCTAAGGAAGCTAGAAAGACAAGGCCATCAAAACCCTAACTTTAGCAGAAGAACTCAGATCATCAAAGTAAAAGCCCAAATACGGACATAGAAGACAAAAATATCATAGAAAAAATCAACAAAATCTGTCTTTTTGAAAGAATAAACAAGATTAATGGACCCCCCTAGACAGAATGACCCATAAAAGGAGAAAAAAAAGTCCAAATAAACACAATCAGAAATGCAAAAGATCAAATCACAATTGATTCTGAATAATAAAAAAAAAGATTATCAGAGATTACTATGCACACCTGTATAGAAACAAACTTGGCAACCTAAATGAACTGGAGGACTTTCTGACATCAAACAACCTCCCAAGTTTGAAACAAAAAGACATTGAGATACTAAATAGACCAATAAGAACCCATGAAATTGACTTTGTCATAAGAAAACTATGCATACACACACACACACACACAAAGCCCTGGACCAGACAGCTTTCCAGCAGAATTCTACAAAATGTACAAGGAGGAACTGATACCAATCCTATTGAAAGTATTCCCAGTAATTGAGAAAGATTAAGTTCTCCCCAATTCATTTTGTGAAGCTAACACCACACTGATAACCAAACCCGATAAAGATCCAACAAAAAAGAGAACTGCAGGCCAATATCCCTAATGAACATAGATGCAAAACTTCTCAACAAGATTCTAGCAAATCGAATATAACAACTCATCTCAAAAATCATCCACCATGACCAAGTATTCTTCATCCCCAGGATGCAGGATTGGATCAACATCTGCAAGACCATAAATGTAATTAAATACTTCAAAAGATGTAAAAACAAGAACCACATGATTATATCATTAGATGCAGAAAAAGCTTTTGATAAAATCCAGCATCCTTTCTTGATAAAAACCCTCAAGCACTTAGGTATAGAGGGAACGTATCTCAAAATAGTAAGCACCATCCATGATAAACCCACAGTCAGCATATTACTAAATGAACAGAAACTAAATATTTCCCCTGAATATCAGAACAAGACAAGAATTTCCACTCTCACCCATCTTATTCAATATTGTTCTGGAAGTACTAGCTAGAGCAATTAGACAAAAGAAGGAAATCAAGGGTAAATCAGGGATATCCAAATAGGAAAAGAGGAAGTTAAGTTATCCTTCTTTGCTGACAATATGATCCTATACCTCAAAAACGCAAAAGAATCTGTCAAAAATCTGCTTTCACTGATAAAGGACTTTGGCAAAGTCTCAGGATACAAAATAAATGTACAAAAGACAGTTACATTCTTATACACCAACAACAAACAGGCAGAGAACCAAAGAAGAAGCACATTCCCATTCACAACAGCCACACACAAAAAATTAAATACCTTGGCATCTTTCTAACCAGAGAAGTGAAAGACCTTTACAATGAAAACTACAAAACAAAGAAGACACAACAAACGGAAAATATTCCATACTCATGAATAGGAATAATAAACACTGTTAAGATGTCCATTCTACCTAAGGCAATCTACAGATTCAATGCAATACCCATTAAATTACCAGCATCATGCTTCTCAGACCTGGAAACAGACAAGCGTCTGCAAAGCAAAAGAAAACCAAAAAAGAGTGGAGAGAGAGCCCACAGACTGGGAAAAAATATTTGGCAACTGTATATCTGACCAAGGCCTAACATCCAGGATCTACAAGGAACTCGAACATGCCAAAAGGAAAATAAACAACCCCATTAAAAAGTGGGCAAAGGACATGAATAGACACTTCTCAAAAGAAGATATACAGGTAGACATCAGACACTTGAAAAAGTGCTCAGCCTAACTAATCATCAGAGAAATACAAATCAAAACCATGTTGAGATACCATCTAAGCCCAGTAAGAATGGCCATCATGAATAAAACAAACAACAGATGCTGGCGCGGATGTTGAGAAAATGAAATGCCTCTATACTGCTGGTGGGAATGCAAACTAGTGTAACCTCTTTGGAAGACAGTGTAGCGATTTCTGAAAGAACTAGAAATTGATCTTCCATATGACCCAGAAATCTTCCTACTGAGAATATACTAAGAGGAACTCAAGTCAGGTACCAAAAAATACCTGCACAAGCATGTTTATTGCAGTACTATTCACAATAGCAAAACCACGGAACCAACCATACTGACCATCAAAACTGGACTGGATTTAAAAATGTGGTACATCTACACAACAGAATATTACAAACCATAAAGAAAGACAAACATGGACTTTGCAGCCAAATGTATGAATTTCCAGTCTATCATGCGCAGTGATCTATCACAGAAACAAAGAACAGAGAACCATGTGTTCTCACTCATAAGCAGACCCTGAACATTTACCATAGTACTGTAAGAAAAGGATTGGCAGTGGTAGGATATGCTGCACAGGTGGGACACAATATCAATAAGAGTACCTGATCTCAAACCAGGCAAAGTGGGGGCCAAAGGGAGACCCAAACTTTGCCTATGCAATGATCACTTGTACACCTAACCCTGAATTGTACCTCACATATTTAAAATAAAATAAAAATCTTTATTTGTTTATTAAACTATGGCTATAGAAAGAGTACGATAATTTTAAGTATTAAAACCTGTTTCTAACAAAAAATTGAATACCACTTGTTCTCACTTCATTTTGAGTCTCTAATTTGGGCAGAAAAATAATGGCAAAAAACATTAAATTGGTGTGGAATTATTAAGAAAATCATTTATAAAAAGATAAATGACTTGGAGCCTAATGTAACAGGGGTTCTGAGTGCACTTATTTCCTGGGATATGATAAGTCCGAAACTTTAGAGAAAAGAGACTTCAATTAATGGGAATTCAAAGACACCAGAGAATACATCTACGTCTTTCTCAAGGACATTGCCATTGCCTACATTCAGTGATAGCAGGTATGAGCTTCTCTGGAAGTATCAGGATTCAGGCTTTTGCATAACATCAAGGGTATAGCTATTAATGCTGCCTCCATGTTAAGGGAGGTCAGTGACTTCAACAAAACAGAACTTTCCAGGGTTCTGAATTTTTACAAAGTCTCTACACCCTGGCATACCAGGGATGACTGGCAGACTAGAAATGAAGAGAAGAAATGTCCAGAAATTAACAACAAAAACAACTAATTTGGAGAATTTATTTAAAAACATGATCAAAGTCAAAATAGTAAAGATTAAATGGGGCATATGGTAAAATTAATTCCTTTTTTTTTTTTGAGTTGGAAACTCACTCTGTCACCCAGAATGGAGTGCAGTGGCCGTTCCCGGCCACCGCAGCCTCGACCTGCTGGGCTCCGGCGATCCTTCCGCCTCAGCCTTCCAAGTAGCTGGAAGTACAGGTGCGCGCTACCATGCCCAGTGAATTTTTTTTTTTTTTTGATTTATTGTAGAGATGAGGTCTCGCCAAGTTGCCCGGGCGGGTCTCGAACCCGCGGGCTCAGGCAATTCACTCACCTCGGCCTCCCAAAGCATGGGATTACAGGCCGAGCCACCGAGCCCGGCAAATTAATTCCTTTACTTCTAGGATTTTTTTTCTGTAAACTCTTGTGAATTAGTAATTTTTCTGAACAGGGTTATAGCATGATAAAAGCAGCACTTTAATAATTTTAATTTAGCACTGATTTATAGTACAAATTGTGGGAATATGTTTTAAATCACAGAATCCATAACTATATAACCTACTTTTATTAGGACCTAATGAGCCTGGAATTCATCCATAAATGTTAAATTTCAGACAAGATTGGGTGTTTTCAGGGTGGTGTGGCCAAAGACATAAAATGTTAAACTTCAAAAGAATTTGTTTTTAAAATATTCTCATCCATGAGGTCACAAAGTACATAGTACCAAAGATACTTGTAGGTATTGAAATTATTCACCTTGACTTTATGGAATTATGATAACATTCTTGAAGGCATGTTGACTGGCACAAGGATTAATGAGAATAAAAAGAAATGCATAAATAGATATAAATTTAGGTATATATACAAACATTTTCTTATATGTGGAATAATTAAACTATGTTTTAATTTTATATCTTTGCTTTTTTAAACTTAGATAAAAATCAAGAGACCTTTAATAAAGTTTAAAAATAATGATCATGAAAAAAATTCATTAAAAAACTTCCATTTGTCACCTAATGACAGTTTTTCCTTAGCTTTGGAATATATTATACCTAGGTCTTTGAAGAAAAACTCTCAATTTGAAGAAAATTTCCTTTATTTAAATTTATGATGGTTACTAAGTGAACCAATCTAGGCGCTAGAGGGAAGATGTGATGTCCTTAATTTTCTACATAATGTCATGTATGTGTGGCAATAGATTAATCTTTGCTAAATTTCAAGTTTTGTTTCAGTAGATAAAAGAATGATTTGGGCCATGTTATCAGAAGTTCCTTTGGGAGAAAATGACACATTTCGAAACTGCAGAGTTCCAGAGTATTTGGTTAAAGTAATTATATTGGAATGGCAGTTTTCTGTCTGTTTTAAAATAACTTTTCTATGTATGTGAGTACAGATTTGAGAGATGACAAATTATGTGAACTTCAGGCTGCATAAAGTCACAGCTAATAATAAGCATGTGTCTAATTGTAACTCCAGCCAAATGTACTCACATGTCCTTATTTGAGTTTAGAACAGTGCTCTCCTTATCAAAGATGATGAAAAACAAAAACCTAGGACAAATATAGCACGAAAAAATATCTACTGGCTACCCTGAAGTGGAAAGTAATCTCTTCTCAAAAATAAAAGACTTTCATGGCAACAAAATATGTGATTATATTGTGGTCCACTTCCACAAGTGAGTTAACTGAGACAGGAATGATCCCAGACTGAGTCTGATAAGAGTGAAAGATGTAATTGTCTTTCTACATGACACTAGTATTTTTCACAGAAGAGATAATATTGAAATATTTGTCAAAGATAAACAATGTTTGTTTAAATTCAGCATTTGACCCAAAATTGTTTTCTTTAAAGTTGCATACAGAGTGAGATATTTCCTAGAAAAAGTGGAAACAGGATGATAGAAACACCCTTAAAAGCCTTTGTAATACCGATATAAAAGCCACTTAGAATATGCCATTAAACTTTGAATCTTTAACAAGAACAAAATAAAGCAAAAATAGCAAAGTATTAGATTCATTTCTATATCTACTAATCAAAATTCAGTTAAAATTATATTTTCCATCGCCAAGAGACAAGTGATGGGAAAAGAAAAGGAAAAAAATATATATTTTAAAGGCAGTTCAGAAAGTTAGTCTCCAAACTTCTTAGCATTAAGAGTGTTTAGTCTTCCTGCTAAGGATTTTGGACTAATTATAATAATGTTTTGCAACTGCAAAAGAAAAAATAAATTTTGAGTTTTTCTGTTAAAATGATGGCCAAAATAATTATATACAATTTTTTTTCTATTTTATACAAATGATACAATGAAAATGTTAACTTTAGACCTTTATACTTCAATCACAAGATTTTTTGGTAAACCAAAGTCAAGCTCAGCACCAATTCTCACCAAAGTATAGACTATACATGAAGATCAAACTTGTAAATGCATATCTGCTCACTCTTATTAGTTTTATAATTTAAAAAACACATCTTGCTTCAAACCAAAAAAAAAAGACTTTCATGATTTTACATCTGTCAAAATCAATTTGGGGTTGTTTCTTTTTCATCCTGTACTGTAGATATTTGAAATATATTTATCTTCCCAACCTTTCTGGTATCTGGTATATCTACAAAAAGTCAATAAACAGCAATATAAAACCTTGTCATTGAAGACTAAAGTCATTCCATCGTTCGCCTTCCCAATAATCCCTAATAGTGAAAGGGAAATCTATGTCTTAGAAAAATTCTAAATGGTGATATTTTGGTGAACTATTTACATAATAATCCAGTAAGCTTTGATTAAGCATTTATTGCAATCACTTAAGTGAAAACATGCCAGGAGATTATGGCCTTCAACCCAAATTATAATGAAAATAAAATTCACCAATGTGTTAACCAGATAAACCTATTAAAAATTAATAACAGATAAACAATATGTTAGATATATAGTTACATTTTGGAAGCTGAATCATTGAACCGGATAAAGGTTAGAGGTTTTTTTCCCCCTTCTTTTCATCATGAGATGACTTTTTAATTGTACACATTATATAAGAGATGTCACTTACTTGTGTACACAATTGTTATAGACCCTAATTCAGATAAATTGGTAAAAGATTCCTTGGTTGAGAAGAACATAATCCACATTGCATAAATCTATATTTTATAATTTTAAATATATAGCAAATATACATAATATACACGCATAACAAATTTTTGAAAAATAATGTGTGGTTATTCTGAATTATAAATCCACCATCAATGATGAGGATAGGTTGTAAAATGACTTCCCTGCCCTCTAATGAAAACTTCTTGTAATAGTTATTTTCTTGCCATCTCCTGAGCCATTTCAGTACAACAGACTAGCCCATGTCTTATGGTCATCTTTGCCAGTGCATACATATCTGGTTATTCTGTTACATGAACAATTATCTGCTAATGACTGTGAGGTATCTCTATAGCTTTGTGACTTCTCAAACATATGTCTTTAAATACAGACTTCAATTATTTATGTTTCTATTTGAAGATTCATACAAGTCAATAAATTCTGGAGGTGTGACTCTTTTCCAACTTGTCTTGAATAATACTTACTTCAAAAATACTTCTTTATGATATAATTGCAGTGAAACAGGTTTTATAATATTCCTGAATTGAGGATGTAAGAGACCAAATGCAAGATTGGAAGCTACCGGAAAGCTCCTTAGCACACACAGCTCAAATGCCATGACAACCTGATAGCAATAATCCGTTGTAAGATGTCATTGTGTTGTTTATAATCATGAAACTTCTCAGAAAGTCATTCCCTTCATTCAGTTTGAAGATTCTAAAGTGTACTTATTTGTTTGACTTCTGTGCCTCTCCATCACTGTACTATGCTCTACTGGATAGGGACCTGGCTAGCCTATTACTAGTATACACCCAGTGCTAAACAATGCCCTTTCTCCAATGGTGTTTGAGAGGGAGGGAGAGAAGGTCGGAATAAGTAAGGAAAGAAAGGAAGAGAGAAAGGAGGCAAAGAAGGAGAGAAGAAAGGAAGGGAGGGAGGGAGGGAGGAAGGGAACCTTACTCCTTCTAGTTCTCCCTTCCACAGTGAAGTCACTGTTGCATTTCTTAAATAAAGAGTTAATCCTTTGATTTATATTAAAACTTTCCAATGGGCTTCTACATCCTGAGGTTGAACCTTAAAACTCTTAGAAAAGTATGTAAAATATTTCATTAATAAGCCTATCCTTTTCTCCTAGCTCTACATTCAACGTCTACTCCATAATTCCAGAAATACTGGCAGTTTCCCCAAATGTTTTAAACTTCTATATTTTCCCAGACTTTGAACATGCTGTCTCATATACCTTGAAAGCTCTGCTTTCACTCAACCCTTGGCTTCTGCATGTGACTGACAAATATCTATCCTTCTTTAATAGGCTATTTAGGTGCTCTATGCTAATCTTTAGGTTTGTTAATACTCTCATCATAATAATTATTATACTCATTATTTATTTCAGCTTCTGCTTTCCTACTTGACTATTGTGACCTTCAGGTCAAGAGAAGTTTTCATCTATATATTATCAGTATTTAACAGAAAGCCTACATCAAAAGACATATCTATGAAAATGTAGTCCATAAGTGAATAAATGAATGAATGAATGCCTCATTGTTACTTAGTGTCTAGGCTAGGATGCATGAAAAATCTTTCTATTCTAATTTTTCTCTATAGGATGGAAATAAACTCAATCTAACTCAGAGTATTACTCTAAGAAGTGGATTTAAATGTACTCTGTAAATCGAATGTTCTACAAATGCTTGCTCAAAACATTTGCATATTAAAGGCAATTTATAGACACAAGTTCAGCATAGAATTCTAAATCAGAGAGCTTGCAAACAGTATGATTTCAAATTGTTCATCATACTACACAATGGAGAAATGACTTTTTTTTTCCAGAAAGCATGCTACAGAAGACAGTGAAGCTTTATTATATCTCACTATTATTGGTTCCATGCTGGGGCAATGCCACATACGAATACTTCATTTAGAAATTCTTCTGAGATGAGGTGTAACACAGATTTACCATATCCTAACCTCTTTATGAACTTTTACTAAAGAATTATTAAATTTTACAGCTGGAGAAGTCCTTTGAGAGAAGAACAAGTTTCTAGTATTATTATTTTTCTAATACAATTCAGAATTTGAAGAAAAAAATAAAGATTGTTACTTTTATCTAATGCAAGGAAAAGTGAATTTAAATATTCTGGAAGTTTAAACTGTGGGAACTAATTATTTCAGTCTTTTTTTTTTTTTTTTTGGAGTCTCACTCTATCCGTCAGGCTGGAGTGCAGTGGCATGCTCAGGGCCACTGCAGCCTCGCCCTGCTGGGCTCAGGCAACCTTCCACCTCAGACTTCAAGTAGCTGGAACTATAGGCACATGCCACCATGTCTGACTAATTTTTTGTTTCATTGTAGAGACGAGGTCTCACCAAATTGCCCAGGCTGGTCTCGAATCCCCGGGACTCAGGCAATCCTCCCACCTCTGCCTCCCCAAGTGCTGGGATTACAGGCCTGAGCCACTGTGCCAGGCTTTATCATAGTTATCAGTTCATCATATAAGGATGACTTTGTGGGACTATAGCAAAACATTTCTCCAATATCTGCATAACAAAATGACCTCAAAAAGGGAAATGACACTGACTGTACTTTTGAACTATGCAGTGCAAGCATGAAAGTGGAGTCAATTTTCACAACACTTAAAACAAAGGTCAAAAAAGAAATTTTCCAAAAAAATTTCTAAAAAGTTCATCATTCAATATAATAATCTGCACTTAGTCGGGCTCGGTGGCTCAGCCTGTAATCCCGCGCCTTTGGGAGGCTGAAGTGAGTGGATTGCCTGAGCCCACGGGTTCGAGACCCACCTGGGCAGCGAGACCTCATCTCTACAATAAATCAAAAAATCAGCCGGGCGTGGTAGCGCATGCCTGTAATTCCGGCTACTTGGAAGGCTGAGGCGGAAGGATCGCCGGAGCCCAGCAGGTCGAGGCTGTGGTGGCCGGGAGCGGCCACTGCACTCCAGTCTGGGCAACAGAGTGAGGCTCCAACTCAAAAAGAAAAAAAGAAATCTGCACTTAATGTTAGACTTCTTTAACTAAATATTCTTGAGGGGTTAGCGGTGAGTGACAACACTAATAATGAATAGTCTAATCTAAATGCAAGCCCATTTCTCTGGTGTAGACATTAGGGGAAATGAAACACTACCATGTGCTTCCTCAGAGAAGAAAATTCTATACTGTCTTCAAGAAAAATATTATTTTGGAATATAAATAAACAATATGTGAAGAACGTTTTCTATTCAAGTGGGTTCTCCGAAATAGTACATGAAATTTTTTTCTTTCATTTAATGAAAACTAATGTCATTATGTATCTTGCCTTTAGATAAATTAGTCAAATTCTGTGAGTTTTTTTTTCCTCTAATGATTTGGAAATTATACTATGCTAATTATAATGTTTTAGTGATTGTCCTTAAATATTTAACATATTTAAACATAGAATTTTTCTATCAAAACACCCTGAAGACCTTTCTATGAAAAAAATAAACTAAAATTCTGGCTAAAATAAATAGGAAATATGTTTAATACTCCATTAAGACAGCACAAAAATAAGAATTTATCAAAATTGATTCAGTTTCACTTAGGATAAGAATGTTAAAAGTCACAATAGAATGTAGCTTTCATGCTAATAATGAGTGAAAGACAGATAATCTACAAAATCATAACTTTTCTATAGTCCATTGGAAAGTTGAAGCCTCTAAGCACCCAAGGAAACTGAATTCCATAAAGTGACAAACCAGTAAGATGAGAGATGGTGCACACAAAGTGTTGGACCTATGTCAGGGCACAAGAGGAAGATGTGACCATCAAGCACACAAATAAAAATAAAACAGTCAAAATGTTAACAAACTGTCAAAGGACAAGAATAAGGTGCAGGTCAGTGGTAATACCCAGGATCCCCAGAAACAAGGGAAGTTTGCACTTACTTGTAAGCTCTTCGCCATGCTCCTTTTTGTAATTTCTCATAAAAAAAAACTAGTGCAAGGAAGAAGACTAGAGATAGATTATATTCTGGCACAAGCATCCAGGATATAATTAGTCATTGCACAAAGTCTCATGCCCCCTGCACTCTACATTCTATGATTCAAGAGTTTTAAGCCACTTAGGGAAGAGCAGCAAACTCTCTCATTCTCAGAACTTAGCTCACATTCATCATTTTAGTACAGGAGTAGAATTAAAACCTACTCACTAGGGTTAGGGTGGGAATACTCATCAGCCTCAGGATGCAGGCAAAGATCTTTTGCTGCTGGGAGAAATATATAAGCAAAAATCCTATACACATGGAGGAAGGGTAGAAAAGCTTCTTGACTCCAAGATTCAAAACCAATAGCAAGCAATGATCATCTAACACTCGATAAAGGGCAAAAATTCATGCACAAACAATGCAGATTTTAGCTATCATGGTAAAGGAGTAGAAGGAATACAAAAAAGTTACCTCTTTGAGGCCTAGGCACGCAGAGCCTTCCAAACACTGAAGACAGACAAAGAAGAAAAAGAAGAAGGAGGAGGAAGGGAGGAAGAAACTCCACTGATTCTTAACATGAGACTAGTACCAAATAACAAGGATTGGCAGTCTACTTCTAGAGAAGGGATAGACGCATAAATGTCAAGAAACTTATAAAGTTGAGAATGGAGCAAAAAACACAGAGAAACCACTAGGTAACCTCTGCCAACCACTACGGAAATGTGAAGCCTGTGTTTCATTGAAGGTATATTACAACATGACAGCAACAAAAACTAACCTCTTCTTAATGCATTACTTGATTGGTTTATACTAATATTCTGATAAAAGAAGAGGCATTTCCAGCATAAAAATATTAGCCCTGCCTGGGCAGCGAGACCTCATCTCTACAATAAATCAAAACTCAGCCGGGCGTGGTAGCACGTGCCTGTAATTCCGGCTACTTGGAAGGCTGAGGCGGAAGGATCGCCGGAGTCCAGCAGGTCGAGGCTGCGGTGGCTGGGAGCGGCCACTGCACTCCAGTCTGGGTGACAGAGTGAGACTCCAACTCAAAAAAAAAAAAAATTAGCCCTGGGTTCTACTATTCCATGTATTATATCATCATTCTACAGAACATTATAAGACAAAAAAAAAATTGAGTAAGAGCAAGGACCCATTTAAAAAGATAAAGCAATCAACATATCCAGACTTAGAGTTGACCCGTAAGTTGGCATTATCAGAAAAGGATTTTAAAAATAACCCTAATAGATATGATAAAGGATCTAAAGAAAAAGATAGACAACATGTATGAACAGATAGGGGATTTCATCAGAGAGATGAAAACTGTTAGAATGAGTCTAATGAAAATACTAAAAATTTTAAAACTCCATGGTAAAAGAGATAAAATTTACTTTGATGTATTCATTACCAGAGTGGAAATAGAAAAGAAAGGAATCAGTAAACAAGAAGAAAGAACAACATAAATAACTCAAATTGAAACAAGAAGAGAAAAAGAGGACTGAAAATTCAGACTCAAAAAGTTAAGAGCTGTGGGAAGACATCAGTCTAACATACATTCCATAAAAACAAAACAAAATACAACTTGACATACCACAGTCAAACTGATGAAAATGAAGAATAAAGATAAAATCATAAAGGAAATCTGAAAAAAAAATAAAACATTTCCTAGGGATAAACAAAGGTAAGATTTATCACACACTTTTTATCTGCAGCTAAGCAAGTCACAGTACAATGACATGCTGTCTTTAATGTACTGAAAGAGAAAAACTTTTTGATTCTGCATTCCCAGCAAAAATGTTCTTCAAAAAAATGCAAAATAATGGTTTCTTTCCAGATAAATTAAAGATGAATTCATTACCATTATGCCTATACAATAAATATTATACTAGATGGAAAATTGGATGTACAGAAAGGAAGAGCCGTGGAAACAGTAAAATAAAAGTTAACATCAGCCAGGCTCAGTGGCTCAGCCTGTAATCCCGTGCCTTTGGGAGGCTGAGGTGAGTGGATTGCCTGAGCCCATGGGTTCGAGACCCGCCTGAGCAACTTGGCAAGACCTCATCTCTACAATAAATCAAAAATTAGCCGGGTATGGTAGTGCATGCCTGTAATTCTGGCTACTCAGAAGGCTGAGGCGGAAGGATCGCCAGAGGCCAGCAGATCGAGGCTGCGGTGGCCAGGAGTGGCCACTGCACCCCAGTCTGGGTGACAGAGTGAGACTCCAACTCAAAAAAAAAAAAAGTTAACATCAAAGTTTTTTTCCTTATTTGTAATCACTTTAAAGATAATTGGCTGTCTAAAGCAAAATTAGTAACATGATTGTGGGTTTATAAAATATGTAAAAGTAAAATGTGTGATGATATCACAAAAAATGAGAAAGAGCAGGGTCACCTGGTATTACAAGCTGCTTAAATTATATATGAAACGGTACAACAATATTTGGAGGTTGTGATAAGTTACAGATGTATGTTACAAATCATACAGCATTCACTAAAAAAAAGAGTTTAAGCATATTATTTATACACTTAAATAAAATGAATAAGAAATAAAAATAAATCATAAAAAAGAAAAAAGAAAAGAACAGAGGGGACAAATAGAAAATAACCACCAACATAGATTTGGTTTAAAAATAATAATAATAACAGTTCTTCTGGTGCAGTGGTTGGTACTGAGTTGCTTGGCTTGGAACCTAATGATTCTTGGGATGCAGAAACCAAGAGCCATCTTTTAAAAACAACAAAACCCTTCTTGGGAAGAAAATGCTGGGAGAGACTGACTAAGTGGGGACTTGTGAATAAGTGGCCAGGGACCTCCTCGTGAAGAAGCTGGTGCTGCAGTTGCTCTGCTTGGTCCCTAATGCTTCCCAGATTGCAGAAGCCAAGCACCATTTTTTTTTTTTGAGTTGGAGTCTCACTCTGTTGCCCAGACTGGAGTGCAGTGGCCGCTCCCGGCCACTGCAGCCTCGACCTGCTGGGTTCCGGCGATCCTTCTGCCTCAGCCTTCCGAGTAGCTGGAACTATAGGCATGCGCTACCATGCCTGGCTAATTTTTTGATTTATTATAGAGATGAGGTCTCGCTGCCCAGGTGGGTCTCGAACCCGTGGGCTCAGGTAATCCACTCACCTCAGCCTCCCAAAGGCGTGGGATTACAGGCTGAGCCACCGAGCCCAGCTTTTTTTTTTTAAATGGACAGTGCAGAAGCCAAGCACCATTTTTTTTTAAATGGACATTTGCCTATGAAGAAGTGGCCAAGAGAGACTACCGGCTCCAGGCTCTGCCTCACCACTGCAGCAGAAGCGACTGCTGACTCTAGGCTTTGCCTCACCACTGCAGTGCCCCGCCAAACACTGGCAGAAAGGGCTGCAGAGGGAGCCCAGAGACAGAGTCCCACTAGAAAAGACAAAAGTGGCACCCCACTGCCATCTTTAAAACAGGAAAGGACTCTGACTAACACATCTCTGAGCAACAGACCCAATCTCTGTGACTGGTGGATCAACTACTCAGCAGTTAATCGTGAACCAGAGAGAATATCCTGAAAACACAAAATTCAGAGGGACCTGAGGAGGGATGAGTCTAAGGTGCCCCACCTATACCCTGATCCAGCCATGGGACAAAGAGTATGGCCAGAAAAGGAAGGGGAAGACTTCCAAAGGGATCAGTGGTGAGTCCAGGGATGACTTAACCCCCTCCTTCCCAGCAATCCTCTGACCTTCGGACCCACACAGCTGGGGCATGACTGAGGAGGACAAACCCAGGCAAAGCCTGGTTGTCAGTCTCAATAAGAGAACTCCATTCCAGGACAGGCCTGCCTGGGGCACCCCCCCTCCCATGAGTACATACCTAGGGAAGAGACAATCCCATACCTCCCCATTTGAGGGGCTCTCCCTGGCCATACCAGATTGGGAAGAAAGGACGGCAGCCCCACCCAACCCCATTACCCCTTCTCCTTCCCTGCTCCAGACACTGGGGAGAGAATGAAAGAGGCAGAAGCTCTGCAGAAGATAGTAGATGAGAGGAACACTTACGGAACCTGCCACAAGAGGGGAAGGAGTTTTTTCTTCTTTTTAAAAATTTTTAAACTTTCTTTTTTTGCCTGTTTGTATATTAGCTCATCTATTTTTGAAAAATATTTTTCCTTTGTGCATGAATGTGTGTGTGAGGGTTTGATCTGCTTCCCCCTTTTTCTTTTTTCTTTTCTTTCTCTTTCTCTTTCTTCTTTTGTTTTTTGTCTTCTATTTGTGTGTGTATGTGAATGATTGAGTGTTCATCGTTCAGCTTTTTTGTTGTTGTTGGTTTGTTTTTGCTCTTTAATTCTTCTCTTTTTATTTTATTTTAGTTTAAGGTGTGTGTGAATAGATGTGTGAGTCTTGCTCTTTTTCTTCTCCATTCATTATGTGCTAAGGGTGTGTGTGTGTATGTGTTGTGGGCTTAGGTTTCCTGGTTTTTTCTTATTGTTGTTTGTTTTGTTTCATTTGTTATTATTCTAGTTTGTTTTGGGGTGTTTGTGCATGTGTCTGTGTGTGTGTGTGTTCAATTGTTTTTTGCTTTGGTTTCAACTTCACTGTTCTGGGTTTTTTCTTTTTTAAAAAAAGTCTTGTTCATTTCATTTCATTCTATTTTTATCTGTTCTCCTCATTGCTATCACTGTAACTTGGACTCAGGGGTACACACATGTACCCACTGAATCTTCATATAGAGTGGTGGTGGGGAGTGGGTCTCGGGAACACATACCACAATCAATGAACATTGTGATTGGCAAATAGTTTCTGAATCCTAGTTCTCCATCCCATAACTTATTGTACTTTCAAAACTACAAGAGACAACAAAGTTTCCCACCCACAGTCGTTTTTCAATATAGAACAAATCCAGAGCCCAGATCAGGGAAGAAAAGAGGGTCAAGCAAACATCAGAAGAGAGAACCTCTCCCACTGACACTAAATAACTGATCTAAGGGGAAAAGCAAGAGATCTGTCACAAATGAGGAAAAACCAATGGAAGACCACAGGTAATTTCAGTTGTAACAAAGAGAAAACTCCTGAAAAATCAAACCTTGGATCCCAAACAATGGAAGTCACCAATAACTGGCCCCAGAATACAATAAGGATTAGGATATTGATAGAAAGCATGAATAAGAGTCAAGAAAGAGAAGATGCAATACTGATGTAACAGATTTTGGCAATAAAAACTTTCATCCAGGAAATAAATAACAAGATGAGAAGCATGGAAAGCAGAATCAATCTAATGAAGACAGAATCTCAGAACTTGAAGGCCACGACATGGAATTAACCCAATCTGTAAAAAACATAGAATGAAAACTCAGAAAGAAAGAACAAAGTCTACAAGGGATGTGCAATTATATCAAGAAACTGAAACTACACCTGATTGGTATCCCAGAAGAAGAAAGAAAAATGGAGAACACCTTGTAGCAAGTATTCCAGGAGGTAATCCAAGAAAACTTTCCCCATCTCAGCAGAGATGTGATCAGCCAAACAGAAGAGATACAGAGAACCCCCACAAGATATCAAATGAGAAGACCAACCCCTAGACACAGTAATTTGCTTACACAAAGTAGGCATAAGAGAAAAAACCCTAAATAGAGCAAGAAAGAAAGATCAGACTACCCACCAGGAAAACCAATCAGAATAGCAGCAGACCTTTCTGCAGAAACACTACAAGAAAGAAGGAACTGGAGCCCAATATTCAAAGTCCTCAAATATAAACACTTTCAACCAGAATTTCCTAAAAGCCAAACTCAGCTTCATCAGTGATGGAGAATTAAATTCCTTCCCAGACATCAAAACCCTAAGATTATGCAGCTTCCAGCCAGCTCTGCAGGAGACACTTAAAAAGGTATTAAGCACAGAAGAAAGGAGAAAAAAATGACCACACGGTTCCCAAGAGAACAGCATAGCACAGAATCAACAGAGAATATAGCGCAACAAAAAACTTCAAAACACAAACATGCATCAACCTCAAAGCCAAAAGAAAACAAGCAAAAAAAGTAAAACTTTATGAGAAGCTCATGACAGGGATAAGCAATAACTTTTCAGTAATCAGCCTGAATGTGAATGGACTAAATGCATCACTGAAAAGATACCGCACGGCAAACTGGATAAGAAACCATGACCCAATTATTGGCTGCATCAAGGAAACTAATTTCACCATAAGAGATGCATACAGACTCAAAGTTAAAGGATGGAAAATGAGTTTCCAGGCAAATGGATCACAAAATAAGGCAGGAGTCATGATCTTAATATGAGACAAAGCAACTTTAAGCTATCAAAAATTTTTAAAAGATACAAAAGAACACTACATAATGATAAAAGTTTCAATTCATCAACAAGAAATATCCATCCTAAAGATATATTCACCCAACACAGGAGCACCAACATTTACAAAGCAACTACTAAGTAAACTAAAAAAATATATGGACACTAACACTATTATAGCAGGGGACTTGAATACTCCACTAATGGACCTAGATAGAGCATCGAGGCAAAAAAATCAAAAAGATCCAGAACCTAAACTTGACACTTGATCAAATTATTCCACCCAAGAACCACAGGATATATATTCTACTCATCACCACATAGAATGTACTCCAAGATTGATCACATCCTTGGCCATAAATCAAGTATAAACTAATTACATAAGGTTGAAATATTGCTGTGCACCTTCTCAGACCACAGTGGAATAAAAATAAATATCTACACCAACAAAATTTCCCCAAATCCCACAAAGACATGGACACTAAACAGCATGATGCTGAACAACAACTGAGTCAATACTTATATCCAAGCATAAATGAAAAGATTCCTGAAAATGAAGAAACATCTTACCAAAACTTCCGGGATGCCATGAAATCAGTTCTAAGAGGGAAATTTATATCTTTATGAGCACACATCAAAAAAATGGAAACATCACAAGTTGAAAGCCTAACAAAAATCACCTATGGGTGCTAGAAGGAGAAGACCACCAAAATCCTAACTTTAGCAGAGAATCTAAATCGCAAAAATAAAAGCCCAAATATGGGACATAGAAGACAAAAATATTATAGAAAACATCAACAAAATATAATGCTGATTCCTTGAAAGAATCTACAAGAATGATGAACCTTTAGCCAGTATGACCAAGAAAAAGAGAGGAAAAAACCCAAATAAACATAATCAGGGGAAAAAAAAGATCAAATCACAACTGACCCCAAAGAAATAAAAAGATTATCAGAGATTACTATGTACACCTATATGGAAAGAGACTTGATCATCTAAATGAAATGGAGGACTTTCCGACATCATACAACATCCCCAAGTTGAAACAAGAAGACATTGAGACACTAAAGAGACCAATAACAACCAAGGAAATTGGCTCCGTAATAAGAACACGACCTACCAAAAAAAAAAAAAAAAGCCCTGGACCGGATGGCTTTCCAGCAGAATTTTACAAAATGTACAAGGAGAAGTTGATACCAATCCTATTGAAAGTATTCCAGGCAATTAAGAAAGATGGAATTCTTTCCTAATCATTTTGCAAAGCTAACACACACTGATACCCAAACCAGGTGACGATCCAACAATAAAAGAAAACTACAGACCAATATCCCTTATGAACATAGATGCAAAAATCCTCAACAAGAATCTAGTAAATTAGATCCAAAAACATCTCCAAAATCATCCACCAAGTATTCTTAATATCCAGGATGAAGGGCTGGTTCAACATCCACAAGATTATAAATGTAATTAAATATATCATGTAAAAAGAAGAACCACATGATTATCTCATTAGATGCAGAAAAAGTTTTTGATAAAATCTAGCATCCCTTCTTGATAAAAACCCTCAAACACCTAGGTATAGAAGAAACATACCTCAAAATAGTAAGTGTCATTTATGATAAACCCACAGCTAACATTGCTAAGTGGACAGAAACTGGAAACATTTCCCCTGAAAACTGGAACAAGATAAGCCTGCCCACTCTCACCCCTCTTGTCCTAGTTAGGGCAATTAGACAAGAGAAGGAAATCAGGGGTATCCAAATAGGAAAAGAGGATGTCAAGTTATCCCTGTTTACTGATGATATGATCCTATACCTTGAAAATTCAAGAGTCTGTCAAAAACCTGCCTGCACTGATCAAGGACTTTGGAAATGTTTTGGGGTACAAAGTACATGTGCAAAAGTTAGATTCTTATAGACCAACAATAAGCAGGCAACAAATAAAAAAGAACAAATAAGCAACAAATAAAAAAGAACAATTTCATTCACAATAGCCACAAAAAAAATGAAATACTTCGGCGTCTTCCTAATCAGAGAGTGAAAGATCTTTACAATGAGAACTACAAAACACTGCTCAAAGAAATCCAAGAAGACACAAACAAATGAAAAAATATTCCTTTCTCATGAATAGGGATAATCAACAATGTTAAGATGTCCCTCCTAACAAAGGTAATCTACAGATTCAATGCCATATCTGTTAAATAACCAACATCATTCTTCTCAGACCTGGAAATGACAATTCATATGGAAACATAAATGACCATGAATAGCCAAAACAATCCTTAGCAAAAGAAACAAAGCAGGAGGTATCACACATATTCAGACTTTACTATAAGGCTACAGGAATCAAAACAGCCTGGTATTGGTACAAGAACAGGCATTTAGACCAATGGAACAGGATAGAGATTCCGGAATCAAAGCCTCAATTTCTTAATCAACTCATCTTTGACAAAGCCTCCAGCAACAATCACTGGGGAGAGGAGAACCTATTCAATAAATGGTGCTGGGAAAACTGACTAATCACATGCAGAAGATTAAAACAGGACCCCGACCTAACACCATACACAAAAATTAACTCTAAATGGATCAAAGACCTAAACATAAAACCTCAAACTATAAGAATCTTAGAAAATACAGGAGACACCCTTATAGAAATTGGAACAGGCAACCAGTTCCTGATCAGAACCCTTTTTACTCATACCATAAGAAATGGAGTAGATTAGTGGGATCTCATCAAACTGACGAGCTTCTGCAAAGCAAAAGAAACCATCAAAAGAGCAGGGAGACAGCCCATAGAATGAGAAAAAATATTTGTCAACTGCATGCATGACAAAGGCCTAACATCTAGGATCTACAAGGAACTCTATTGTACCAAAAGGAAGAAAATAAACTGCCCCACTAAAAAGTGGGCAAAAGACATGAATAGATATTTCTCAAAAGAAAATATATGGGCAACCAACAGACACATGAAAAAGTGCTCAGTCTCACTCATCATCAGAGAAATGCAAATCAAAACCACACTGAGATACCACCAGTAAGAATGGCCATCATTAATAAAACAAACAACAGATAGTGGTGAGGATGCAGAGAAAAAGGAACGCTTCCATACTACTGGTGGGAATGCAAACTAGTGCAACCTCTTTAGAAGACAGTGTGGTGATTTCTGAAAGAACTAGAAATTGACCCTCCATATGACCCAGCAATCCCCCTATTGGGCATATACCCAGAGGAACGCAAATCGTTCCACAAAAAAGATATCTGCATGTGCATGTTTGTTGCAGCTTTATCCACAATAGCAAAAACATGGAAACAACCATGCTCCCCATTGAAGCTAGACTGGATTAAAAAAAAAGTGGTACATATACACAATGGAATATTATGCAGTCATAAAGAAGGACAAACATATGGACTTCACAGCAACTTGGATGGCTTTAGAGTCAATCATACTCAGTGATCTATCACAGAAGAAAGAACAGAGTACCATATGTTTTCACTCATAAGTGGACCTTGAACAATTATCATAATACGACAAGAAAGGGATTGCCAGTAGTAGAAAACTGCCTGTGGAGGGGGGTGGGATTGGCAGTTGAGGGAAACTGCCAGGGGAGGGAGGCCCACATCTCATCAACAATGGTACCTACATAATGAACATTTGTACACCTAATCTGAATTCTACCCCACATCTTTAAAATTTAAAAAATTTAAGAAATATATATGTGATAACAATTACAGGAAATTTAAATGATCTTAAAAGTACCAATTAAGAGGCAGAGATTGCCAGATTGGATAATAGGTAAGGATGATATGTAAGAACCAATTATAGAAATTGGAAAACACTTCAAAATGAAGTTATGGACAGGATGAAAGTAAAAGGATGGAAATGGTATGTCATGCAAGCAATATGCAAAAGAAAACTGAGGGGCTATATTAATGTCAGGTAAAAATAGATTTAGAACTAGGAATATTATCAGTATTTATTCAATCTTAATTCATGTGGAGAGCATGTACACAAAAACAAAGCCTTATAATACATGAAGGGATGACTGATAGAACTAAAAAAGGGAAAAGGACAAATCTCCATGGAGACTTAAATATTTCTTTCTCAGTACATGCCAAAAAAGTAGGTGAAATTTTATAAAAAGATAGGATATCTAAAGAATGTTATCAACTAAGTCATTCAGGTTGATGCTTACAGAACACTCTTCCCGTAAGAGCAGAATGCACAGTTCTTTTAAAATGCAATGAATATTCACCAGGTGGGCCACATTCTGGGCCATTAAACAAATTATAATAAATTTTTAAAAATTAAAATTATGTAAGGTATGTTTTCAGTCCACAAAAATCTACAAATAAATAACAGAAAAAATATGTGAAGCTTCTTCCTAAATATTTTTATGTATATATTTCTTTCTTTACTATAAAGATGTGGGCTACAGCCAGGCTCAGTGGCTCAGCCTGCAATCCCGTGCCTTTGGGAGGCTGAGGTGAGTGGATTGCCTGAGCCCGCAGGTTCGAGACCTGCCTGGGCAGCAAGACCTCATCTCTACAATAAATCAAAAAATCAGCCGGGCATGGTAGCACATGCCTGTAATTCCGGCTACTTGGAAGGCTGAGGCGGAAGGATCGCCGGAGCCCAGCAGGTTGAGGCTGCGATGGCCGGGAGCGGCCACTGCACTCCAGTCTGGGTGACAGAGTGAGACTTCAACTCAAAAAAAAAAAAAGATGTGGAATACAAAAGTTAAATAATACATTTGGGTCAAAACAACCCGTGGAGCAAAGAGAAAATATTTGTAACGTAATGTAAGTAGAAACCTAACATATCAAAACTTGTGGGCTGCAATAAGAGCATTATTTATCGTATAAATGCTTGTATTAGACTACTCAGTGATCTACCATAGAAACAAAGAACTGAGTACCACATGTTCTCACTCATAAGCGGACCCTGAACGATTATCATAATACTATAAGAAAGGGATTGGCAGTAGTGGGAAACTGCCAGGGGAGGGAGGGAAGGGGCACAGTTTATCAACAAGGTGAATCTCAAACCAGGTGAAATGGGTACCAAAGTGAGCCCCAAACTTTACCTGTACAGTGACCATTTGTATACCTAACCCTGGATTATACCCTACATCTTTACAATAAAAAATAAATTAAAAAAATAGACTTCACTATAAAAAAGAAAAGAGAAATAATGTCTCAAATAATTAATCTTAGTTTTTATCTTAAGAGAGAGGAGCAAAATAAATTCCAATTAAGTGCAAAGAAACAAATAAAAGAATAAATCAATAAAATACAAAAAAAGAAAAATTATAGAAAAACTCAGTGAATTTTATTTTGCCACATAAATATACCTTTAATATCATGTACTTATATCAAGCTTGTGATTTACTATTGGAAGCAAAAAGATTAAAAAGATATAACATTTATTTATTATTTTAATTTTCACATATAATGAATGTGTTGTTTCACTGACATTTCTCAAAAAGAATTATATTAAATTGTAAAGTAATTTATTTTTTATCCACTTCTTTCCACTTTTAAAAATTATAGTGAACCGAGTGCAGTGGCTCACGCCTGTAATTCCAGCACTTTGTAGGCCAAGGCGAGAGGATTGCTTGAGCTCAGGGGTTCAAGACCAGCCTGGGAAACTTGGTGAGGCCTTATCTCTACAATAAATCAAAAATTAGCCAGGCATAGTGGCACATGCCTATGGTTCCAGCTACTTGGAAGGCTGAGGAGGAAGTATCGCCTAAACCCAGCAGGTCGAGGCTGTGGTAGCCGTGAGCAAGCCACTGTGCTCTAGTCTGGGCAACAGAGTGAGACTCCAACTCAAAAAAAAAAAAAAATTATGGTGGCTAGTACAAAAATTGCTATGTCATGTACCACATTTTAATTGTAGACAACTTTGAGTTTATCTACTATTTGGTTATCTAATTTTTACCTTGATATATATATATATTTTTTTTCTTTCCTCCTTTTACTTTTTAACTTTCCTTTTTCTCTCTCTACTCTCCTTCTAGAATATATCCTAAAATTAAAGGTCGTCTAAAATTGACTGCTGATTTGGCTTTCTAATTTTGACTTTGTCTTCTTCCTGTTGAAGTATGACTTAAAACTAGTTTTAAGTTCACTCAAGTTTCTGTTCACTCAAAATTCAACTGTATGTCTTTGTGACTCTGGTCAGAATTCAGTCTTTCAAATTCTTACCGATACTTAAATGTTCAGATTAGTGTATCCAAACTTTCCTATCAATTACATTTGGAATTAATTTAGATCTTATTTGAATTCCCAAATCAAATTTTATATCAGTCTTTCAATGAATATTTTATCATAATCATTTAAAAAAATAATTTATATCTCTTCTGTAGCAATACCTTCTTATTTACCTTTATTAGTGTAACCCTTGAATGGATTATAATTAATCCCAGCTAAATACTCCTTTCTCATCTTCTTTTTAATGTAGTTGTGGTCATGTGACAATTGTCTTTTCAAAAAAATGTAAACAGAATTGCTGTGATCAATTTCCACATGGCGACCTCAAAGAGATTAGTGTTCTTTTTTAGTCCCTCCTTCCAACATTCTATCACCCAGAATGTGGTAATATTTGTGAAATATTTGGTCTTAGGGGTGGTAGAACAACTAGATAGACGAAACCCGAGTCTCTGACATTGTGGACTCACCATATCAACCTTGACTCACATATGCTCTATCATAAACTGAAAGAAAATTTAATTTTATATTTAAGCCACTGCTATCTTGGTCTTTTTTATAATATCTACTTCTCCTTCAAAATTAATATGTCCTAGATTTACAAATTCCTTAGGAAAAAATCACATTTTTATCTTTGTATTTTTATATTCATCACATTGCTCAGCAGAATGTCTTGTACATAAAAATACTCAATGAATGTTTGCCGCATTGAACATATTTCCCAAAAGTTCATTGTGTAGCATATTTGCATAAGTGGACTAATCAACAAAAAACCAAAATGAGATCCTTTTCTCCACAAAGAAGAGGAATAAATACTTCTCCATCACCAAGTGTTGCTCAAATTGCAGATGGGGTGGGGGGGATAACTGCTATTTTAAGTTACTGAATTTTCTTTGACCTGTTAGGCAGCAGTATATAACCAGAACAATCAAAATTACATCCCTTCTCTTTATACTCTTATTTTGTGAATTTTAAACATAAATACAAGGAAGTAATATGATTGTTTTAATGAATTTTACTTTGCAGTTCAAAATCATCACTTTGTGATAAGTCCTTGCCAGGCATGCAGAGGGAGGGTTTGGGTTGAACAGATAAGGCACAGAGGATTTTTAGCTATTTTGTGTGATGCTGTTGTGGTAGATATATGACACTTTTGTCAAAACCTGTAAATTTATCAGCACCTTAATGTGTGTTAGTTAAAAACAAACACAAAAGTGTTTAAGAGGTCAGAGGATTCCAGGACGGAATACAGAATATGACAAAAGGACCTAACACTATTTTAAAATGTATAAAAGACACCTACTGAAAAAGACGGGGGGGGGAGGGGGCGAAAGGGACTGACCTTAGGTAACTTTAGGAATGAGCAGAATCTGTAAGGTTACTGATTGTAAGCACTGCACTTTGTCAATAAACTCTTATTCCACACTGGTGCAGATTAACACTTCTACAACTACCATACATGTATAGTAGAACTGAACAAGTAAGTTAATGAATGGCGCCGGGCTCTGTGGCTCAGACTGTAATCCCAGGCTTTGGGAGGTCGAGATGAGCGGATTGCCTGAGTCCACGGGTTCGAGACCTGCCTGGGCAAATTGGCGAGAACTCATCTCTACATAAATCAAAAAACTAGCCTGGCATGGTAGTGCGCGCCTGTAATTCCGGCTACTCGGAAGGCTGAGGCGGGAGGATCGCTGGAGCCCAGCGGGTCGAGGCTGCGGTGGCTGGGAGCGGCCACTGCACTCTAGTCTGGGCGACAGAGTGAGACTCCAACTTAAAAAAAAAAAAGTTAATGGATGGCAATTGATGTGAGGCAGGTTTTTCATTGTTCAAGTGGGAAATAACTGAAAATGAAGTGAAGACAGCTAGAATGGTTCAAGTGGTTGGTATGTGCTAGTGAATTCAAAGTGGAGACATTGCTGTGAACTCATGTTTGGCTTAATATAGATACAGATGGTTATATAGAGAAAAATGTATAGATCTGCATATGCACAAATAGGTTAGTATACACACATATACTTCCTTGCTCTGTCAGCTGAGAGTGCCTAAAACAAGGACACCCCCATAGCAATGAGTATATTTAACACATGGTTAGATGTTTCTAACACATTCTCCAATAAAGGAAATGAACACTCAGAGAAATGGCTGACTCTAGACCTGGGAGTGGAGAAAGCAGGGGCAGGAAATATAAAAGATGAGCTTAAAGCATCTTGAAGCATCAAAAATTAAGAAAGCGGGAATATGTAAAGGGATACAGGACCAAACTGAAGGAGTTCCCAATGGCTAAAAGTGGAGAAATTTGAGTAATAAAATAAATAAATAAAAGTAAAGATAACAGGCAAATGTCTCATACAGAAGAACTCCAAATAATTTATGTAGATAATCTTCCATTAAGGATTTGGAGTTTAACTCTTCACTTCTTAAGTGTGGGCTCCACAGTGTGACTTTCTTCCAAAAAATAATATGTGGAAAAGGGGAAAAAAGAGTAATTTGACAATGGTAAAATAAACACTATCCTAGCCAGGTGATCAAGCTTAACATAAATTGTGGTAAGTCATGTTCATTGTGTGTATCCTTAATAAGATGTAATGAGAATTGCACTGTACCTATGGTTTTCCTCCTTAAAATATATAACCCAGTCTAACCAGGAGAAAAACAATGTCAATCCCAATGGAGGGACATTCTTCAAATGACAAGTACTCTTCAAAACTACCAAGGTCATTAAAAACAAGGAAAGTCTGAGAAATTGTCACATCCAAGAGGAGCCTGAAGAGATATGATAATTAAATGTAATGTGGTATTCTGGGTGTGATCCTGATACAGAAGGACACCAGGCAAAAAGAAAAAAAAATGGCTAAATAGACTTGTGTTAATAATAATCTATCAATGTTGACTCATTAATTAGAATAAATGTAGCATACAAATAATAACATATTAGAAATAGAAGAAACAGTGTGGAGTATATGAAAACTTTGTGATTGTCTTTGTAATTTCTCTGTAATTACAAAATTATTCTAATATAAAAATTATTTAATAAATAGTGCAATCATTCTTGTCTCTTCTCTTACTCTCATAAATCACATCCAATCCATCAGCAAAATTCTCTTCATTCTACCATTACAAGTTAACCATACCCAACCAATTCTCCTGCCTTCAACTTCTTCTACACTGACCAAATCACCCTCCCATTTCTGATTATCATCATAGTTTACTACTAATCTCTCTGGTTCTGCCTTTGATCCTCTTTGTTCCATTCTAAACAGAGCAATAATGGGGATTCCTCTAAAACTAAAGACCATGCACTGAACTACTCAAAAACCCTTCGGTTTCTTCCTATTTATAAAGGTCTATAAAACCCCATGTGAACTGATAGTTTCAGATCTCATTTCTTATTGCTCCTCCTCTCATTTACTCTACTCCTAGTTTTGCCTCTAAATTCCTAGTAAGCTCCTGTCTCAAGATCTTCATACTTTTTGCCTCCTCTACTGGAATGTTTTTCCCCAAGAATTAGCACAGTAGCTCATTCTCTTACCACCTTTAAATTCTTACTCAAATATTACCCCATTGACGAGTCCTTTCCTGGTGACTCCATCTGAACTCAAACCCCCAAAATACACTTGCTATTAACCTTTTATGTCCTGTCTCCTTAGCCATTTTCACCCTCTAACATACTGTTTTTTATTTGTCTTGATCTTGATTATTATCTCTTTCCATTAGAATGCAAATTTCATGAGAGTAGACAGTTTGTCAGTTGTGTCCACAGCTTTATCTCCTGTACACAGAATGGTGTCTGACACCCAAAGTTATCATTAATGTTTATTTATGAATGAGTGAATGAACATATATATTTGTAGGGAAAAGTGTGCTTTAGTTCATGTGGCTGACATTTCTAGCACTTAAGTCTATCCCAGCCTAGACAGTTTATAACAAATATTATACCATAACATGTTTTTCTAGAGATCTATGTTTCACCAATTTTTGTAGATGGAGATTATTTTTATTTAAAAGGTATTTACTTTGAAATAGAATGAAATCTAATTCATTTGGACTACATTAATTAAATTTTTTTTTTAATTCAGCCTTTTCACTTCTTCCAGGATAATTTGAAATTCGTGGTAATTAAACTGGGATATGTACTAGCAAAAAGTGATTGCTTATCAAATTAATGGTGTAGACAAAATTATAGAAGTATTGGATTTCTAAATAACCTAATAATAATTTTCATAGATTTTTAACAAATGTTTATTCAATGGCTGTTCTTAATTACAAGTGAGTCTCATTAATTCTTTAAATAAAGGCCCACAGGAGCAGTTCTTGGAATAGTTTGAGAATAACTTGTTTAAGTAACTGTATGTACTTAAGAAAAACAAGATTGTATGTCTTCAAGAATAGCCTATCCTTCATGCTTTTTATGAATACAAAGTAGTCTTTCTTTCTAATTAGTTCAAAATATTGAGTCTTAAAATATTTGTCTGATTTTAGTTTCTATGTTATATTTTCTTTTTTCAATTAGCTTAGATTGTAAAACAAACCACCTTATATTATCTTCATGTCTTAAGACTTTAACAACTCTCAAGGAATTTGCAGGATCTAAAATTGATAAATAAAAATTACATACAGTATAAAAACACTTTTTTCTTTATGTCCTCTGCTGTTTACTTCATAGATAAAAGACTGGTACAATCTACTATTGTTTATCAGCTTTAAAATTATTTTCCAATATTGTTATTGACATATATTTTGCATATTTATGGGGTACATGTGATATTTTGCACAGAATGTGTAGTGATCAAGTCAGATTATTTTGAGTATCCATCATCTTGAGTGTTTATCATTTCCATGTGTTGGGAAATTTTCAAGTTCTCTCTTCCAACTACTTTACTAATTATAGTCATCCTACTCTGCTATTGCACATTAGAAATTATACCTTCTATATATGGGCAACCAACAAACACATGAATATGTGCTCAACCTCACTAATCATCAGAAAAATGCAAATCAAAACCGCATTGAGATACCACCTAACCCCAGTAAGAATGGCCATCATTAATAAAAAAACCAACAACAGATGCTGGCAAGGATGCAGAGAAAAAGGATCACTTCTGCACTGTTGGTGGAAATGCAAACTAATTCAACCTCTTTGGAAGACAGTGTGGCGATTTCTGAAAGAACTAGAAATTGACCTTCGATATGACCCAGCAATCCCCTTATTGGGAATATACCCAGAGGAACTCATTCTACAAAAAAGATACCTGCACATGCATGTTTGTTGCAGCTCTATTCGCAATAGCCAAAACATGGAACCAACCATGCTGCCTATCGAAGCTGGACTGGATTTTAAAAAGTGGTACATATACACAATGGAATATTATGCAGCCATAAAGAAGGACCAACATAGGGACTTCGCAGCAACTTGGATGGGTTTAAAGTTTATCATACTCAATGATGTATCACAGAAAGAAAGAACAGAGTACCATATGTTCTCACTCACAAGCGGACCTTGAACAATTATCATAATGCTATAAGAAAGGGATTGTTAGTAGTGGTAAACTACCATGGAGGGCAGGATGGGATTGGCTGTTGAGGGAAACTGCCAGGAGAGGGAGGTGCACACCACATCAACAAGAGTACCTGCATAATAAACATTTGTATACCTAACCTGAATTGTACCTCACATTTTTAAAATTAAAAAAAATTTTTTTTAAAGAATTTATACCTTCTTTGTTAGTTGATCAACCTCTCTTCATCTCTGCCACCTATCAACACACCCTTTCCAGTCTCTGGTATCTGTCATTCTACCCTCTACTTATATAAAATCAACTTTATTAGTTCCCACATATGAGTGAGAACTTACAAAATTTGTCATTCTGGCAAATTTTATCTGGCTTATTTACCCTAACATATGTAATGACCTCCAGTTCTATCCAAGTTGCTGCAAATATCAGGATTTCATTCTTTTGTATGACCAAAAGTATTCAGAGTGTATATATACTTCATTTTCTTTATTTGCTTATCTATTGATAAAACTTAGGTTGTTTCTATATTTTTGCTATTGTGAGTAGCACTACAATAAACATGTAAGTGCAGGTATCCTAATTGGATACTGATTTCTTTTTCTTTGGGGAAATACCCTGTACTAGGGTTGTTGCAGGGCTGCGTGGTAGTTATTTATTTTTTAAAGAAATCTCCAAACCATTTTCCATAGTGAATATACTAATTTACATTCCCACCAACAGTTTACAAGAGTTCCCTTTGCCAGGGGTGTGGGGGTCAGTGCACACCTCATCAAGTGTACCTGCATAATGAACATATGCATATCTAATCCTGAATTGTACCCCCACATCTTTAAAATAATTTTTTTTAAAGAGTTCCCTTTTCTCTGCATCTTCGCCAGCGTCTGTTATTTTTTGTCTTTTTAATAATAGCCATCCTAACTAGGGTAAGATGATAACAACTTACTTAGGTTTTTAATTGCATTTTCCTAATGATTAGTGATGTTAAGTATTTTTTTCCTGTACCTGTTGGCCATTTGTGTGTCTTCTTTTGAGAAATGTGTACTCATGCTTGTTGCCCACTTTTTAATGGGATTCTTTGTTTTTTTTCACTGTTGAATTGTTTGAGTTCTTTGTATATTGTGAATATTAGTTCCTTGTTGTATGGATGCTTTGTGATTATTTTCTCTCAATCAACAGGTGGTCTTTTCACCACGTTGAGTGTTCCCTTTGTTGTGCAGAATCTTTTTAATTTAATATAGTGCCATTTGTCCATTTTTGTTTCATTGTCCATGCTTTTCAGGTCTTAGTCACAAAATATTTGCCTAAACCAATACCCTGAAGTGTTTTCTCTATTTTCTTTAGGTAATTTTCTATTTGGGGGTTTTATATTTGAGACTTTAATCCATCTTGAGTTTCTTTTTTTATATGGCGAGAGATAGGAGACAACTTTCATTCTTGTGTATATAAATAAATTTACCAAACACCGTTTATTGCAGAGGGTGTTGTTTCTCCAATGTTTTTGGTAACTTTGTTGAAAATATGTTGACTGTAAACACATGAATTTATTTGTGGATTTTCTATTCTGTTCCATTGGTCTATGTGTCTGTTTTTATATCAATACCATACTATTTTGGTTACTTTAGTCATAGTTACTATATATTTGAAGTTAGGTAGGGTGATGTCTCCAGCTTTGTTCTTCTTGCTCAGGATTGTTTTGATTTTTTAAAATTTGTCATGACTTGTTTTGCATCCTATCACAGGATCTATCCTGGAGAATGTTCCATATGCTGATGAAAAGAATGTATTCTGAATTCATTTTGGTTTTGGCTTTTTTTTAGTTGGAGTCTCACTTTGCCTCCCAGACTAGAGTGCAGTGGCCGCTCCTGGTCACCGCAGCCTTGACCTGCTGGGCTCCAGCGATCCTTCTGCCTCAGCCTTCCAAGTAGCTGAAACTACAGGCGCGGCTACCATGCCCGGCTGATTTTTTATTTATTGTGGAGATGAGGGCTCGCCAAGTTGCCCAGGTGGGTCTCGAACCCGCGGGCTCAGGCAATCCACTCACCTCAGCCTCCCAAAGCATGGGATTACAGGTTGAGCCACCAAGCCCTGCTTTCTGAATTCATTTTGTATATGTTGAAGAAAATGTAAATATTTGTTAGGCCCATTCAGTCTAATGTGTAGCTTAAATCCAGTGTTCCTGGGGTAATTTTCTGTCTAGATGATTTGTCTAATGTGTGGATATCCTGGGATGTTGAAGTCTCCAACTGTTATTTTATTGGAGTCTATCTCTCCTTTTAGATTTAATAATTTGTTTTATATATCTAAGTGCTCCAGCATTGGATGCATATACAATTAGACTGGTTTTGCCTCTTGCTGAATTTATCCCTTTATCATTATATAATATCTTCTTTGCCTTTTTTTTAGTATTTTTGATTTAAAGTCTGTTTTGTCTAATATAGCTACTCCTGCTCACTTTCAGTATTCAAGGCATAGAATGTATTTTTTAATTTTTTTATAATCAGTCTATATGTGTCTTTACAGATGAGATGAATCTCATAGGCAGCATGCAGTTAGGTCAAGTTTTTTTAAAAAAAATTTATTCCGTATATATCTATGTATAGATATAGATATGAAAGCTTAATTTATTTACATTCAAGGTTATTATTGATATGTGAGGTTTTATTCTTGTCATTTTATTAATTGATTTCTGGTTGTTTTGTATATCATTTGTTCCTTTATTTTTTATTGTGTATCATTGTGGTTTGGAGGTATTCTATAGTGGTAACATTTGAATGTTTCAAATTCCTTGTTTTGGTCTTTGCTTTACAAGTGGTTTTTATATTTTCATGTGTTTTAATGAAGTATTATCATTCCCTCATTTCTGGCTTTATGACTCCCTTTAGCATTTCTTGTTGGGCCAGTTTGTTGGTAACAAATTCCCTCAACCTGTGCTGTATATGTTGAATGAAATGTTCTGTACATTTCATCCTCATTTATGAAGGATATCTCTTCTTCGTTTATAAAGGATATGTCTTTCTCATTTATGAAGGATAAGTTTGCTGGACATAGTATCCTTGGGTGTCAGGGTTTTGTTTTGTTTTGTTTTGTTTTTTATAGCGCTTTGAATATATTATTCTATTCTCTTCTCACCTTCTCCTGAGTCTGATGAGGGTTACTTTATACGTGACGAGACACCTTTTTCATTATTTTTAGATTTCTCTTTGTCATTGATTTTTGATAGTTTGAGTATAATATACCATGGAAAAAATCTTTTTTGCATTGTATCTCATTAGAGATTGCTGGGCCTCCTGTATTTGGATGTTTAAATCTCTTGCTGTACTAGAGAAATTTTAATCTATTATTTTATTAAATAGGTTTTATAATCCTTTCTACATAACTTTGCCCTTTGATGCCAATAATTTAAGTATCAATGTTTTATGTTACCCCAAATGTTAAAAAAAAAACTTTACTCATTCTTTGTTGGTTTTTCTTCATTTTTGTGTGACTAAGTTATTATTATTATCATTATTATTATTTTGAGTCAGAGTGTCACTGTCACCCAGGCTGGAGTGCAGTGTCATGCCACTGCAGCCTCGAACTGCTGGGCTCAAGTGATCCTTCTTCCTCAGTCTTCCAAGTAGCCAGAACTGCAGGTGTGAACTACCACACCTGGTTAATTTTTTAATATATTGTAGAGATGAGGTCTCACCCAGTTGCCCAGACTGATCTTGAACTTCTGAGCTCAGGCAGTCTTCTCACCTTGGCCTCCCAAAGTGCTGGGATCACAGTCTTGAGCCAACGTAGCTGGCCCTAAATTATTTTTTAAAACCTATCTTCTAAGCCGGGCTCGGTGGCTCAGCCTGTAATCCCGTGCCTTTGGGAGGCTGAGGTGAGTGAATTGCCTGAGCCCGCGGGTTCGAGACCCGCCTGGGCAGCGAGACCTCATCTCTACAATAAATCAAAAAATCAGCCGGGCGTGGTAGCGCATGCCTGTAATTCCGGCTACTCGAAAGGCTGAGGCGGAAGAATCGCCAGAGCCCAGCAGGTTGAGGCTGCGGTGGCCGGGAGCGGCCACTGCACTCCAGTCTGGGCGACAGAGTGAGACTCCAACTCAAAAACAAACAAACAAACAAACAAACCTATCTTCTAGTTCTGAGATTTTTTCTTCTGCCTGATATAGTCTATTGTCGAAACTTTTAAATGTATTTTGTATTTATTTTAATATATTTTTTAGTTCCAGAATTTCTATTTGATTCTTTTTGAAAATATCTTTTTTTTTTTTTGGCAGATATTCCATTCATACCCTGAATTGTTTTCCTTACATCTTTGTACTGTTTTTAAAAATTCTTGGGCAACCCCTTCAAGTCCCTTCCCACTGTAAGAGCTTTTCTGTCCTCTCAATAAATCCTGCTTTAAAAAAAATTCTGCATCTCACTGAACTTTCCTAAAATTAAAATTTTGAATTCTTTATTTGAAATTTCAGAAACTTCTTTTGGATTGAGATCTATTGTATTCCTTTGGAGATGTCATATTTCCTTACTTTTTCATGTTTCCTATTTCCTTACATTGATATCTGCACATGTGGTGTAACAGCTGCCTCTTCCTATTTTTGAATTTACTTTCATGGGGGAGGACTTTTTTCCTGAAGATGTATCTATGATGTTGATTGAGAAGTGTATTTTAGCTTTGATTCTGGGTGCATGCGGTAGCATAGTCTCTGTATGATTTATATGACTATAAACCGTGTAAGTGATGTCTGTGATTTCCTTGGTGGGTTAGTGTTTAATTATTAGCTGAGACTGTGGTGAAGTTTTGCTGGGGATTGGAATGCCAGGTAAGCTAGTCTTTGGGCCCCAGTGGTTTCATCAGTGAAATGAGCATGCCTATCTCTGTACTATAGGGTGGTGTATTCTGGTTCTGGTGTTAACAGGGCCATGCAAGCCAATTATTGTCTCCAGGTGACTTGCTTCAGTGCCTAGAATGGCAGTGGTGGGATGGGCAGGTAGATGGGTTTTCAAACCCCTGGGAAGTGGGTATGGCATGAGCAATGGCAGTAGCAATGGTAGAACAACCCTGTGGGACCCAGGCTGTCCACACTGGTGCTGGTGGTGGCTGCAATGAGCTGGACAGGCCAGACCCTACTCCTGTGGCTGTTATGTGTGGATAGGTGTGAATTGTAGGGGTAGCAGCAAGTTGAGTGGGGCTGACCTCAGACCCTAGGAATAGTAGTCAGGTGCTAACAGTGGTGGGCTGAGATGCGAGCCCCAGGCTCCTTGACAGTATGCTTAGGTACTGGGAGGTGAGATCAGGTCAGAAAGACCTGCCATCATTCCCCTTGGTGGAGCATGCAGGCGCTAGCTGTGGTAGGAAGAGTTAGGGTGATCCCAGGTTCCTGCTGGAATGATCAGGTGAAGGCAGAAGAGGCTGCATTGTGGTCCACAGGCAACTGGTCAATGCATGCTTCTGCCTTGGCCCTGCATCAACCCACAGTGCTGTGATTGCGGGCAATGGAATCTGTACTTATGGGCATGTAAAAACGTACAGCCGTCCCTCTGCTGTAAGGTCAGGGTTGCTGCCAGTGGCTCCTGCTTCAGCCTCAAGTGCAGCAGCTGTGGGCAAGGAATGTCAACGGCGTCCAGAGAGGTGAAGATGCAAAGGCTGTTGAACCCCAGGGCAGGATGCTGTCTGGTGGGAGCTTGGCTCTTAAAATGGCACTGTGCTGCAGCTGCTTAGGACTTGGGCATTTGTAGGACCCAATGTGAGCTCTCTTTCTGCATCAATGCCCCTGCATACTCTTTAGGAAGCTCCCTATTTTACTCTCAGAGCCCACAATGGTTGAGGATCTCTCTCATAGTAAGATTATAGGAGTCTGCAACAAGAAAGCAAAACTGCTAGGGGTTTCTCACTTACCCTTTCTCCACATTAGGGAGCCTCTCCAGACTTTCAGCAAAATCTGGGCAAACAGGCTGCCTTGCTTCCCATCACTTCTCTGTTGAATTACAGTGTTCTCTTTTAGATGATCTATTTGAAATGGAATTACCTATTTGCTATTATGGCTCCTCTCCACAGAGGAGTCAAGTACCAAATGCATCTAGTCACTCATCTTAAAGCTACTTCTCTATTTTCTAATATTTTAAAATTATTTTAGCTATTTTAGAGTTACCTCAATTTCTATTCTGCTGTATAAATCTCATGGAACATGAAGACCACCAACAGACTCATGCTTCTAAAGACTTAAACAGAGAGCTATATCACATCCATGAATTATAAAACTCTGTATTTTAAAGATTTCAAATCTTCCCAAACTGGTCTATAAATATAATGAAATTCCAATAAAAATTCTGGCACAACTTTGTTTTTTCATTGGAAAGATAATTTAAAATTTTATGTGAAAATGTGAAGAGGCAAGAATAACCAAGACAATTATAAATAATACATAGAACAAAACTGAAGGGTGAACTAGATATCAAGACTTATTTAAAACTGCCGTAATTAAGGAACTGTGGTATAGGTGCAAGAACAGGCAAAAAGATCAACAGAACAGAAGAGACAGAAATGGACCTACGCTTCCACAAGTACTGAAGAGTAAAAGGATAAACCACTAACTAGTAGAATATATTTTCAATATAGTCATCTGAAAAAGGATGTGTAACCAGAGCACATATAAATCTTTGACAAATCAATAATTTAAGACAAACCAATCAACTAATGTTTAAAAAAGGCAAGACCTTTGTAAAGGGAATTCAAAGAAAGGATAAACAAATGGCTAATAGGCATTTGAGAAGTTGCTCAATGTTATTAGTCATCAGGATCATGCAAATTAAGAGGACAGCGAAATATAACCTCATACCAACCTTAATGACTAAAATGAAAAAGACTATCAATATCAAACATTGGCAAAGATTTAGAGCAATTGGTATTGTTAAACACATTTTATAAGAGTGTAAATTGGCATAATCACTTTTGGAGAGCTATTTGGCAATGTATGGTAAGTTGAACATATGCTTCCCTGTGCTCCAATCATTCTCCTCCAACCGAAAAGCACACACATATGCACATAAAGACATATAAATGTTTCATAGCAGCATTATTAATATCAACTAAAAACTGTAAGCAATCCAAATAACCCTCAATATTAAAATGGATAAATAAATTGTCATACCCAAACATTGGAATACTTTAAGTGAGTGAAAATTTAAAATTCACTGCCACAAAAAATAATATAGATAAACCTCACAATCATAATGATGAATGAAGGTGCCAAACACACAAAAAAAGTGTCTATCATTTGATTTGTTTTATTTATCTAAAGTTCAAACTTAAAAATCTAATAAATGGTCAGCATAGTGCTAACTTTCAGAGAAGAAATGACTGAGAAACTATATAAAGAGTTTCTGGAATACTACAAGTACTCCATTTCAGAAATAGTCTATTTTTGGTCTGAGTAGTGACTACTTAGCTATGTTCTCTTTGTAATGATTTTTGTAACATGTTATTAATCTGAAAACTTAATTGAAGTTTTTTCTATTATACCTTAACTAAAAATTTAAGAAAAATAATAGCAAATAAAATGTTAAATAAGAATGTGTAGAAACTAGAAGAAGACTTAAAATTCCACTATTCTAATGTGCTTGTGTCATTGTAAATGAGGATAGAAATTGATCAACTTTAGATATTGTTAAGTATGCTTATGAAAATTTAAGGGTAACAGCAACAAAAGTAAGGAATGAAATGTAAATCTTTCAAGGTAGGACTACAAAAATAGGGATAAGAGAAAAGTCTCATGCATACAATAGAAGAAAGAAAGCAGATTGTAGTACAACAGCCTGTAAGTGAACAGAGGCAATGATTTGAGTGAGGGTAAAGTAGAAACTCTCAAAGATATAATCTCAAAGACAAACTTGGAAAAATATCAACCTACTGGCAAAGGTAAGTAGCAGGAAAACTATTCAGTATCCTCTTGTATGTTGAGTTTGAGGCAGAGGTGGGAGGAGTTTCCCTTGAGTATTTTAGCAATGGGTTCATTTTAAGTTATTGAGAATCAATTTGAAGAGTCTCAGATGGGTGACGTGATGGATACAAATTTAAGTACTTTCTAGAGGAATGATCTCAAGCTAGATCATTTGATTGGGCAAACTAAACATATATTTACATTTCAAAATTATAGAATACATGAGGAAATAAAAGCAGAGAAAACATGCTATGAAATTTAAAGAATTTGGATATTAAAATTATTAGAAACAAAATTCAAAAATATGTTAAAAAGCATTTTTAAAAGCAAAAGATAAAATTAAAACATAATAAGGAACAAAAGACTTTTTAAAAAGATTTCCAGCAAATTTGAAAACAGAAAAAATAGAAAAAACATATAATTACTGATGTTAAATACTTAATCAAATGAAACAAGCACAATAAAAAATTAATTGTCAAGAGAATTAGTAAATGAGATAATGGGACAACAGGGAACCTAAAAGATGGAAAAAAGAAAAGTTGAAAGAATTAAATAATATAGTAAAGAGGCCAATATAAGTTTAATCAGAGCTTCAGAGAAGAAAAAATTAGAATTACAAGTTAACAATCAAGTTGGGATTTTATGCTACTTAAGTTTGATAGTGTTGAGGAGGGCTAGAACCAGGAGGCCTTTTACTAAAATAGTATACAAGCTAATAAGTTAGCCTTCCACAGTCCCATGAAAGCTAACAGAGGACACCAGACTCCTGGGTCATAGAAAAAGACTTTATTACAGCAAAAGCGATAGAAGGATGATCAGCACAGGCTCATTGTTTCACTGAGCCCCCCAGTTCCACAGAGTGACAAGAAAAGCTAGGTGAAGCTTGCGCACACAGAGTCTGCAGAAGGAAAGACTGAGATTGGAGAATCTATTACTTTTATAGCAAAAAGTAAACAACACTGTTCTTTTTTTTTTTTTTTTTGTGAGTTGGAGTCTCACTCTGTCACCCAGACTGGAGTGCAGTGGCCGCTCCTGGTCACAGTAGCCTCGACTTGCTGGACTCCCGCGATCCTTCCGCCTCAGCCTTCCAAGTAGCTGGAACTACAGGCATGTGCTACCATACCGGGCTCATTTTTTATTTATTGTAGCAATGAGGTCTCGCCAAGTTGACCAGTTGGGTCTCGAACCCTCAGGCTCAGGCAATCCACTCACCTCAGCCTCCCAAGGCACGGGATTACAGGCTGAGCCACCGAGCCCAGCTACAACACTGTTCTTTATTCAAGGGGATAACTGGTGTGTTGCAAGAATTGTTGTATTATGTCTCACTTTTCAAGAACACAGACAATTCAAGAACATAGACAATTCTGAAAAGTGGTTCAGATGAAAGAGCAGTCAAGGTCTTACAATTTTAGAATACTTAACAAGACAAGCAGATACACAAAAAGCCTAGAGCAGACAGATTCTCCATAGGTCATCCCAACATAAAAAATAATTTGCCAGTGAAAAGATACCATTCTAGCACAACAATCACAATGAATCTCAGAAGTCTTGCTTCCATTTAATTTGTTTAACCTTCCAAATTTTTGTTTTTAGTGAGATCACTGACACATTTTGTTTTTCATTGTTTAATTACATTTTTTGAATATTTTGGTTTAATGAAAAATATTTTCAAATAAACTTTCATTTAAGAATAATTTTAGATTTGCAAAAATAATATGGGAAGTTCTCATATATATCCAACACCCTGTTTCCCCTATTATTAACAGCCTACGTTAATATGGTATACATAATATAGTAAATGAATCAATATTTATACCTTTCATACTTGATTTCAATTTTTTTAGTTTTAACCCAATGTCTTTATTTTCTAGAATTCTCTTCAGTATATCACATTACAATTAGTCAATGTTTCCTCAGGTTTCTCTTGGCTGTGACATATCTGTTAGATCAGTTAAGTTTAAGAAAAGAAAATATTTTATTTTACCTTAATACATATTCTTTGCCCAGTACTTTTTCTGTGTGGATTTGATTTTCTGACCTATATCATTTCCTTCTCCCTGAAGAAGTTCTTTAAACATTTTAAGCAGGATAAGACTGCTGATAATAAAATCCCTAAATTTTTGTTTGTCTGAAAAGGTCTTTATTTCCCTTTCACTTTTGAAGGGTGATTTCACTGGCCATCCGATTCAAGATTGGTGTGTCTTCATATCACTCTCTTTCTAGAAACATCGGCTGTTTGATTTACAGACTAATCAAGCATGCCATCTTATTTTGATTACATCTGCAAAATTCTCTTTCCAAATAAGTTCACATTTTCAGGTATTGGGAGTAAGAACATTCACGTATCATAAGAAACATGGGTTTCTTATGAGAAGTCCATTGTAATTTTTATGCTTGTTTCTCCATAGATGATGTCCCCTGGCATCTTTCAAGATTTCTCTGTATCTTTGGTTTTGCAATTTGAATATGGCATGCTTTGGTGTCGAGTTTTTTATTTATTATTTATGCAATAATTATTGTATTTATTAAATTTTGTAATTTAGTCTCAGAGTGTTCTCTGAGGCTTATGAATCCATGGTTTGATGCCTATCATTAATTTTAGAAAATTCTTGGTCATTATATCTTTAAGTGTTTTTCCTGCTTTATTATCGCTGGCTTGGTATTTTGTTTTGTTCTTGTTTTGCCTGTTGCCCTTGGGCTACCCTAAGCATTCAATCTTTTTTTTTTTGAGTTGGAGTCTCACTCTGTCGCCCAGACTGGAGTGCAGTGGCCACTCCCGGCCACGGCAGCCTCGACCTGCTGGGCTCAGGTGATCCTTCCACCGCAGCCTTCTGAGTAGCCGGAATTACAGGCACGTGCTACCACGCCCGGCTGATTTTTTGATTTATTGTAGAGATGAGGTCTCGCTGACCAGGTGGGTCTCGAACCCGCGGGCTCAGGCAATCCACTCACCTCAGCCTCCCAAAGGTGCGGGATTACAGGCTGAGTCACCAAGCCAGGCGCATTCAATCTTAAAGGTAGTCTGTAACCTATAACCTTTTCAGTTGTGATCTATTACTATCCTGGGTCATAGTTAGTGTAGTGGCAAGGTGTAAGGGAAGGGAAGCATTCTAGGATGTTATCATGAAATATCAACATTCTGGTGGTCCACGTCAGTGACTTTTACAAGTGTTTCTCTTAGCTTTTTTTAATCTCTTGGGATAGAAAAGCTAGAATCTTTCCTAGTTTCCCTAGAAAAAGACTGGAGTGGGGGAAAGCTTTCTTCACAGAAGACTATATTGTTTGTAGTGTTTACAAATCAAGTCTTCCTCCAGAGCTAAAGCATTAATTCACTCAGCTTAGTAGAGTATTGTTAGCCAACAGCTCCCGGAGGATACCCTCTATAAAAATTGAACACCACTGAACACAGCTGTCTTGCTCAAAGTTACAATGCCCTCCTAGGGACAGCTTACTTTTAATGACTAGTCAACATGAAGATGTTAGACCAGTCACTAAAAGTAAGCTGACTTCTAGGACAACTATCAAGGAGGATTTCAGATCCAGAGCTCCTGGTAGGATTGGTTAGTTCCTTTGTTATTAATGTATCATAGCTAAACTTCTCACTCCACCCAATTCTATTTCCCTCTTTCACATGCAGGAATATCAAGAGCCCTTCTCAATAAGCTTCCTTCGAACAAACCTCAAACTCAGAGTTTGCTCAAGGGAAATCAATCTATGAAAATAAAATGGATTTTTTTTTTTTTGAGTTGAAGTTTCACTCTGTTGCCCAGACTGGAGTGCAGTGGATGCTCCCGGCCACCGCAGCCTCGACCTGCTGTGCTCCGGCAATCCTTCCGCCTCAGCCTTCCGAGTAGCCGGAATTACAGGCATGCACTACCACGCCCGGCTGATTTTTTGATTTATTGAAGAGATGAGGTCTCACCGCCCAGGCGGGTCTCAAACCTGCGGGCTCAGGCAATCCATTCACCTCAGCCTCCCAAAGGCATGGGATTACAAGCTGAGTCATCGAGCCCGGCTAATAAAATGGATTTTTCAAGCGTATCATCTTGACTTTTGGTTCTTAAGTTAAAAAGGCAGCATAGTGGCTAGTGGTTATATGCAAGAGCTTTGGAATTAAGTAGGTGTGTGTTAGAATCCTGGTTCTGGAGCATAATAAATTACATTCACAAATTATTTAACTATATTTCCTTCTCAATAAGATGAAAATATATATTTTTTGTAAAGGTATATGAACCACTTAGCAGAGAGACTGGTCCATAATAAATAATAAGTGAACAGTAGTTGTAATTAAAGAGATTTCTTTTGTCTATAAATTTTTATTAAGATGCTATGATGGCCTCTGTGAATTTTAATCTGCAAAATAACTAAAGCAAAAGAACCTGGTAATTAGGTTAAATTATTTTCCCCCAGAGATATATATTCTATCTACTGAATACAGATTTTGCATCTTGGTTTCATGTTTAAAATTTTGTTGCCTTGAGAAAGTACTTAACCTAACTGAGTCTTAGTTTTTTCATTAATAGTAAACATTACCAATTGATTTCCTGGGTTTGGATTGGAAGTAGTATTAATTCATTTATTCAATATAAACATATTTTTTGTCTGTCTACTATCAGACCCTACTTTAGGAAGTTTTGACACAAAAGAAATCAAGATAGTCAATGATTCCAGTGTCAATGAGCTTATAATATGGCTATAGGAGAAAGATAATAAACAAGCAAGACAATTTAAAATTAGACTAAGTAATGAGAAGGAACTAAACAGAATGATATGAGAGTATGACTGAGAAAGGAGAAGGCACATAGGTAGAGAAGTCTGCAAATACTTCCCTGATAAGGAAACTTTCAATAAGTCTTCTAAAAGATTTTTTTTTTTAGCCAGCCATTTAAAAAAGAAAAAACAAAAATGTACACACAAAAGATTAAGAAAGAGATTTTTAGGTAAAGACTCCAACAACAAAACCCAAAATGCTGGAAATGTCTTCCATGTTAAGGAACAGAAAAGGGAGAAAGATCTAGGAATATTTGCAGACACAAAAGACTGCTCCTCAGGGGGGTTGGAGTATAGTGAAAAAGGAAAAAGACTCACGAAATGACAGGGACACTTAGACAGGTGGCATAAGGTCTTTGAAGCCATGGTAACATTTGAGTCTATTCTAAGGGCAATGAAAAGAATTTTGAGCAGGGGCGTTAAATGGTGGATGTATATTTCTAAGTGTTCCCTGTATGGAAGACAGACAACAGGCAAGAGCAAAAGCATAGAGACTAGTTACAAGGCTGCTGGAGTCCAGACAAAAGGTGGTGGTTGCTTTTATGAGAGTGTTAGCTGAGGAATGAAGAGAAGTGAAAATATATAATACATTTTTGAAGATAAGATGAGTGGGACTTGCTGGATAGGAAAGGGATAATCAAAGATGACACTTTGTTTTTTTGCTAGACAGTGGTAACTTACATTGAACAGGGAAGATGATTAAAGGAGCAGATTTGAGAGCAAGGGGCAATGAGTCGTTTAGTTTTAGGCACCGTCAGTTTAGATGCTTAAAATAACCCAAGTGGAAATATCAAGGTGGCTATTGAATACAAATTCTGGATCTTTGAAGAAAGACTTAGACTAGAAAGACACTTAGGAAGCCTTTGGCACACAGGTGGTATTTAAAGTAATGGTAATAAATGTGATCACCTAGAAACACAGGTTGCTCAAGAAGAGGGACCAGTATGACTTCTATCTGGAACATTCCAGCATTTGAAAGTTAAATAAGGAAGAGATCCAGCAAAGAACGTGGTGAAAGAGTCACTACAAAAAGTAGAAGGAAAAACACAAGTGGTGTTCTGTCAACTGAGAAAAGGATAAAGAGAGGTCCCCATTATTGAATGCCACTGGGAGGTTTCTGCTGAATTTCATAGCCTAGGGATCACTGGAGCCTCAGACAAACTGTCAAATAAGTAATGAGGCCAGAAAATAAAGTGCACCAAGTCAAGGAACAGCCACAGCTAGAGAATCAGAACTCTCCTGCCAGTACACTTTCATGTCTAGAGGACGTTCTGTGCTCTTTCGAAATTACTAATCTATACCAATTCCACCATAGTGAACATTAAAACTGGCAATTGATGACAAATTTCTAAATTTCAAGATGACTCTCCTTTAGAAATTCTAATTCCTCCTATGTGAATCTTATTCATTACAAATGAAAAGGTATTTTCATGAAGTCTACATACATCGGTGGCTCAGCCTGTAATCCTGCGCCTTTGGGAGGCTGAGGTGAGTGGATTGCCTGAGCCCGCGGGTTCGAGACCCGCCTGGGTAGCGAGACCTCATCTCTACAATAAATCAAAAAATCAGCCGGGCGTGGTAGCGTGCGCCTGTAGTTCCAGCTACGTGGAAGGCTGAGGCGGAAGGATCGCTGGAGCCCAGTAGGTCGAGGCTGCGGTGGCCGGGAGCGGCCACTGCACTCCAGTCTGGGTGACAGAGTGAGACTCCAGCTCAAAACAAAAAAAACAAAAACAAAAAAAACCCAAAAAAAACCCACTATATTTGACCGTTGCTTTACTAGACTCTGGTGTGGCCATGTGCTCTTTGAGCTGTGACTGTGGCCATGTTTCCTGGCTTTGGCCCCCTTTCCTACCTTGGAAGGTAAATCAATCTCTCTCTCTCTCTCTCTCTCTCTCTCTCTCTCTCTCTCTCTCTCTCTCTCCCCCCCCTCTAATTTACTTTTCAATAAACTACATTTTCTAATCCAAAACAAACAAACACTATATTCTAAATTAGAAGCATTGCTTCTTCCTGCAAGGGATGAGAGGGGAGGGATGTAGTAAGTTAATTCTGAAATCTAGTCATATCTGAAATTCATAATCACTTCATTTGTATGAGATTAAAGCAAATATTTTGGTAGATTTTAAAAAGTCATTGCTTTTAGTAAAGAAACCAATAAGTGAATGATGACATTAATTGAGAGCAGAAGAGAAACTGAATCACTTAATCAAGCTCTAGGATTATTTTATGTGAATTTATTACAAAGTAATCAAGATCATGGAAATCAAATACTGGAAAAATCATTCTTGGTCCAGCAAAATCAGAATATTATACATTATTTTATCAGGATTTATCTATGATTTAGAAGTATGATGGTGTCTGTTTTGCTGATGAGCCAGAATGGGGTGACTAAAGGCAATGGCTTTTTTCTTGAGTCTTTTGTGGAAGGTGAAGTTCTCACTCTGCCATTTCATTTTGTGTCATCCTAAACTCCTTAAACAGTTCTTTTGAGCCTCAGTTTCCCCAGTTAAAATATGTATTTATGCAACAAATATATATTAATCCTCTGCAATGCAATGAAAATTGGTATCTTCATCATCACACCTATATCACAGGTTCATTTTGAAGATAAAGCCTCCTGACTCGGAGTTAGTACTTGGGTATCATTTTGGGTTTTGTCAGGGTCTTTGCTCTTGTTTTTTCTGCCCCGTATACTCTTCCTCTTCTTACCATCCAACTTCACCTGGCTAACTCCTAGGTATCCTGATTGCAGTCTTCCTTGACCTTCTCACACTACATGAGTTCCCTAGTTTTACATTATTTTAGAAGCCTGTGCTTTTTCCTCATAACATTTATTACAATTGAAATGATTTTGAGGATTACTCTTTTATTACCTGCCTCTTCTTGTATTTCATTGACGTTTCTGAGGACATTATCTGACACCTAGAATAAATATTGTCAAGTGATTAAGTGAGTTGGAACTTCATTAGGGAAAAAAAAGATGGAGAGAAAGAATTCAAAAATGATTCCAACATTTTTAGATTGAATAATGTGGCCATTAATAAAATAAAGCAGTAGATAAGGGAGTAAAGATAATGAGTTTTTGTTTGAAACATGTTGGAACTAAAGATCCTGTAAGAGATGAGAACAGAAGTTGTACATTTAAAAATACTTATTCATTATGTGGTAGATCAGCCTTGTAGATATGACTGAGAACAGCATCCCAGAGAAAATAATGAAGTATATGGGAAGAACTTTAAGTGACAGTTAATTTTATGTGTCAGCAAAGCTAGGCCACAGTACCCAGATGCTTGGTCAAACATTATTCTAGAAGTTTCAGCCGGGCTCGGTGGCTCAGCCTGTAATCCCACGCCTTTGAGAGACTGAGGTGAGTGGATTGCCTGAGCCCATGGGTTCGAGACCCGCCTGAGCAACTTGGCAAGACCTCATCTCTACAATAAATCAAAAATTAGCTGGGTGTGGTAGCGCGCACCTGTAGTTCCAGCTACTTGGAAGGCTGAGGCGGAAGGATCGCCAGAGCCCACCCAGCAGGTCGAGGCTGCGCTGGCCAGAAGCAGCCACTGCACTCCAGTCTGGGTGACAGAGTGAGACTCCAACTCAAAAAAAAAAAAAAAGTTTCTGGGACGGTATTTTTTAGATGAGATTAAAATTTAAATCAGTGAACTTTGAGTAAACCAGATTGCTCTCTGTAGTGTAAATGAACCTCGTTCAATCTCTTGAAGGCCTAAGAGAAAAAGATTGACCTCTCCAGAAAAGCACAGAATTCTGCCAATAGACTTCTTCAAACTTGAACTGCCACTCTTGCCTGTGTTTCCAGTCTTCTGGTCTACCCCATCGTGTAAGTGTGTGTATCTGTGTGTGCATTCACATTTCTCACACACACACACACACACACACACACACACACACACACACACACATATACATATATACATATATATATATACACACAGAGAGTGACACACAATGACAAAAACAGATTGAAAATAAAAGAATTAAAGGGATGACTTATTTAACATGATTCCAAATCACGAAAGAGGCAGAAATTAAAATTCAGAACACTGGCAGTTTACCATTTATGGCCTTTCTGAAATAATTATGGTTTTCTAGACCTAAAATGCTTTCACTTTGACTGCTTTTGTGTCATTTAACATGTATTTGCTTAACCTGTAAAAATTATCAGACATTACAGAAAGTATGACCAATAATAGTAACAGAAAAAAAGACTATTCATTCAGAAGTCATGGTTCATTCAAAAGCAGAATAGCCATTTCTTGGAATCTTTCTAGTTTTACCCTCAGGAAGATTTCTGTGGTTCTAAAATTTGAATTGCTGATGGTCTGTGCCTGTGACAACATATAGTATGTAGGTGCTTCTCTGACAGGCTTTTCATGAAAACAAGAAAAACAAGAAAAGGAAAGGATTAGTTTAAGTGTAGTTTGATGAAATATTTACACATATCTCTGGAAGCCTCAGGCAAAAAAACAAGCAAGAATCATAATGACCAAGGTGGAGAGTACTTTGTAACAGAATCTGTAATGTGGAAATAAACTGGACAGGGAAACCAATAATGGAAACAATTCCATTTCATTCAGCCACATTCAAACAAAAAATGTTGAATCTGAAAGTACTTTCTGCACCTGCCTTACAAGATTTCAACAAAGAATGGGTGGGGTATATGTGATAGGCCATCGTAAGACTGCAATGGAGGTTAATAATCATCTATTTTAATTCCCTTATGTTCCTATAAAGAAAACCGGAGTCCAAGAGAAGTTAAGAGACAAACCCAAGGTGTGACAGGTAGAACTTCCAGAAATAAAAAATAAGACACTAGCAGAACTTCAAAAAAGCAACTTTATATTGGCAAAAACAAATTCAGATTAATACCATGTTAGCCACCACAGCATACAACTAGAAGAATGTATTGGACATATTATTGAGCCTCGTGCCCTAATGTTGACTCCAGTTCAATACTTTACATTGGGAATATTTTGTTGCCTTAATAATAAATACCTATTCTCTACTATTGAACAAATAAATGCTAAATAAAACTTTCTACTTCACAAAATATTTTACTTGATCCCACAGCTACATCTGAAGTGAGATATAATGATTCTAAGGTCACACAGTTTCTAAGAGCTGAACTTAGGTTTTCTGACTTTTTCCAGCACCCTTTTTGACATATTCCTAATTAGATCGAAAGTCATATCATTAATTAACCTGAAAGGATAAGACCTCAGGCTTAAGAAATGTGGTCAAGTGGTTTACTTTCCTCACTGATTTGATGAGAAGACTCATAAAAAATAAAACTGCTAGTGAGTTTCATAATTTGTGTTTTGAATCTTTCACATCATCAAACAAATAAAAAGAGCCAAGACTCTGTGGTTCCGATTTATAAGAAAGAAACTAAAGAGTAATTTTTTTAATGGTAATTAGTAAAGGCAGAGATAAATCATGTTATGGAAGCCCACGTTTAGTATAGCATTCAAAAATCTCATGTTAGGTTATTAGAGAATGTGAATTCATTTTTTTACATTTTTAAAAAATTTAAGATCTTCCCTTGTTTCCTAATGAAGCCATAAATCCTTTGGGACTAGACATGACACAGATTGTGACACATTGCCTTCAGACTCTCTGACATTCTGATAAATCCGTCAGTATGTACAGTGATGAGAGATGTGATAAAGAGATCACCGAGGCTCTCACCGCCTATATTTTATTGTTTGTTACAGCCATCTTCTATTTCTGGAAAACATCCCCAGCTGCCTGCAGCAGAGCTAGGAGCAAGAGTTGGAAAATATGTTGTTTTTCTCACAGTTTACAACCTAACTTGCCTACCACTAATTATGCAGTACAGATAGGTAGAAATAATACCAGAAAACATGTCTTGAACACTAGTTTCATCATTTGGTTTCATTACAATAACCTTATTTCTGATCTTTTCTATTTCAGGATTCTGGAAGACTCATTAAAAACGTTTTCTCTGCAGTGTTTTATAACCTTTTGACATTTTCTTCTTATACAAGTCATGCCCATTTTTTTGTTCTTAAGGTCTATAAATAGGAAGGGTGAGTAGGAAGAAATGGGCACATTAACCCTTTAAATATTTGTAGCCTGACAATCAGACTTTAGGTGGAGAAGTTATATCAATACCTTTGTTTATGTTTTCTTTTGAGGATGTATTGTATAATAACTGAAACATTCTATGTGAATTTTGTTACTTTGAGTATCAGTGAAATAACAAGCATTTACATATAATGCATTTACAGCTGATACGAAAATAATGGGAATGTGTGTTCTTTTGCATGAGTTTCTGAGGTCAATTATGGCTGTTATAAATAAAAATGAGGAATTTTCATAGTGGCTAACATGATCTCCCATAATTCTATGTTTTTCCAGAGGCAGGGAAGTTGGAGCTTTATGTGACTCATAATACTGGACCCCTCAATCACCTCTAAATAGTCTAGTTTATTCTGGCTAATTAATTATAATTGTTATTTTATACTTCCATGTTTCAAGCATTCTTTCCCCTTTTATAAAATGATGATGAAAAGCAATATAATAATTTTATTTTGGTATTATTTGAGTTTATTTGTAAAGCTTATACATTCTGTTTCATAGTATAATAGAGCCATTTATTTTATAAGGAATCTGTACATTTAGTGTTTGCTAATCAATAGGTAAAGCCTTCAGTCATTCATTCTTTACCACACTGCCCTCAAGTTTAAAATATGCTAATTAGAATTTTCTTCCTTTTAATTGCCCATTTCTGATCAAACAAATGCATGGAAGAGAAATAATGAAGCAAAATATTCCACGCATTCACACAATATTTAATCAGTCTTGCATATAGAAATATGTTAACTAAAAATTCATATTTATTGTTGGAGTAACTTCTTTCTGAATACCACGTTCTTTTCAAAGATCATCATATTCATGATGAGAACATACATTTCATATCTTATAAATCATCATCCTTGAGAAGTGTACAATGTGATAGAAGATATTCATAATCCTGTTTCATAAGTAGAGAAAGTTTAACAATTAATATTAACTGGTGGTCACACATCAAGAAACGTGTGAAGGAGTCAGAGTAAAAAAGTTTACAGAGTCTACTATTTAAGTAATTTGAGCTGCTGCCTTGACTGATAAACCAGGCAGAACTTAAGTTAGCAAAGCTATACCAACTGTCACTGTGATTGTGGAAAATAAAAGACATTTCCTTTAAGGTGGTGGTTCTGTGATCAATGTCCCTGGTATCAGAAATAACTGCCAGGTCAAGCATGCTGGCTCACATCTGTAGCACCAGCACTTTGGGAGGCCAAAAGTGGAGGATCGTTTGAGGTCAGGAGTCTGAGACCAATCTGAGCAATGCTGCAGGACTCCATCTCTACAAAAATTGGAAAAAAAAATAGTTGGGCATGGTGACATCTGTAGTACCAGCTACTCAGGAGGCTGAAGTAACATCTGAGTCCCAGTTACTCAGGAGCTTGAGCACAGGAATTTGAGAATGCAGTGAGCTGTGATCATGCACTGCACTCCAGCATGGGTGACACAGAGAACCTAGCTTTCTAAAATAATAATAATAATATAACTGCCAAATTAATTGTAGGGGAGACTTCTTCCTAAAATTAAGAGATGACAAAAACTGAAGTTTCTTGTGCATTTAAAATAAAGCAGTGTCAACCTGAGTTCAGCAAAGAGATTAATTACCGATTCATACTCTAAAATAAAGCATTATTTAATACTCTATAATAGGTTTTAGTCCTGTGAACCCACCCCATAAAATGCTGAAATCATTTCAAGCATAGCATCTAAAAGATCACTTGTATCAACTTGTTACTTCTCTCCTTAGTTTTATGAAACAATGGTGTTAACACTGGTGTTGTAAAATGCATATTTTAACTTCAGAATATCTCTTAAAAGCACATAAGCTTCTGTTTAAATGATGACTGAGATAACATAGTTTTTATTTATTCTTAGATTACTAAAGGGTTCTTTTTTTTATGCTTCTTGCTATAAGTTTATTTATCAATGCTTCAAAGCTTCAAATAAATTAACATATTTTAGTCAAACAAATTTTGCTTTAAAATTTTTCTGTTTTTATTACTATTTCTTCCTTATTTTTTTGTATAGCTTTTTTATAATCAATATTTTTTATTATGCTATTGTGAGGTACAGTTAAGAGTTAGGTATACAAATATGCTTTGTTCAGGCACCATTGTTGATAAGAGGTGTCTCCCCATCCCCTGACAGATATTTACTACCATTAATCCCATCTCCCTTCTCCATCCCCCATAGTTTCCCACCACTGTCAGTCATTTTCTTATGGTATTACGTTGGATGATCAAGGTCCACTATATGAGTGAGAACATGTGATACTCAGATCTTTGGTTTTGTGTGAGGTCACTCAGTATTATAGACTCTAGTTCCATCCAGGTTGCTGCGAAATTCATGATTTTGTTCTTTTTTATGGCTGCATAGTATTCCATCGTGTATATGTACCACATTTTTTTAATCCAGTCCTCTTTTGATGGAGAGCATGGTTGGTTCCAGGTTCTTGCTATTGTGAACAGTGCTGCGATAAACATTCGTGTACAGGTATCTTTTTTATAGAATCATTTGAGTTCTTCAGGGTATATTCCCAGTAGGGGGATTGCAGGGTCATATAGAAGGTTGATATTTAGAGCTTTTAGGACTCGCCACACTGCTTTCCACAGAGGTTGCACCAGTTTACACTCCCACCAACAGTGTAGAAGGGTTCCCTTTTGGCCACACCCTCTCCAGCAACTGTTATTTTTTGAGTTATTGATAATTGCCATTCTGATTGGAGTTAGGTGGTATTTCACTGTGGTTTTGATTTGCATCTCCCTGATGATTAGTGAGGTTGAACATTTCTTCGCGTGTCTGTTGGCTGCTCAGATGTCTTCCTTTGAGAAGTGTCTGTTCATGTCTTTTGCCCATTTGATAATGGGATTGTTTGTTTTTTTCTTTTCAGCACGTTTGAGTTCCCTGTAGATCCAAGATGTTAAGCCTTTGTTAGACCTGGAGTTGGCAAATACTTTTTCCCAGTCTGTAGGCTGTCTCCCTGCTCTCTTGATGGTTTCTTTGGCTTTGCAGAAGCTTGTCAGTTTAATGAGGTCCCACTTGTCTATCTTATCTCTTATGGTCTGTGGGTTTTGGGTTTTGTTCAGGAATTGGATGCCAGTTCCAATTTCCATGAGGGTATGTCCTTCCTTTTCTAAGGTTCTTATGGTTTGAGGTTTTACATTTAGGTCTCTGATCCATTTGGAGTTAATTTTTGTGAATAGGGATAGGTAGGGGTCCTGTTTCAATCTTCTGCATGTGGTCAACCAGTTTTCCCAGCACCATTTACTGAATAGGTTCTCCTCTCCCCAGTGGTAGGTGGTGGAGGCTTTGTCAAAGATGAGATGGTTGAAGAATTGAGGTTTCACGTCTAGAATCTCAATTCTATTCCATTGATCTATATGCCTATTCCTATACCAGTACCAAGCTGTTTTGTTTTGTTTTTTTTGAATTGGAGTCTCACTCTGTCGCCCAGACTGGAGTGCAGTGGCCGTTCCCGGCCACCACAGCCTCGACCTGCTGGGCTCTGGCGATCCTTTCGCTTCAGCCTACCAAGTAGCTGGAACTACAGGCACACACTACCACGCCCGGCTAATTTTTTGAATTTTTTTAGAGATGAGGTCTCGCCAAGTTACCCAGGCAGATCTCGAGCCCAGCAATCCACTCACCTCAGCCTCCCAAAGGTGCGAGATTACAGGCTGAGCCACCAAGTCAAGCTGTTTTGATGATTGTAGCTTTATAGTAAAGTTTGAAGTCTGGTAATGTGATATCGCCTGCTTTGGTTTTTTTGCTGAGGATTGTTCTGGCTATTCTTGGTCGTTTGTGTTTCCATATGAATCCCTGCGTTGTTTTTTCTAGGTCTGAGGAGAATGTTAATGGTAATATGATGGGTATTGCATTGAATTTGTAGATTGCCTTAGGTAAGATGGACATCTTCACAATGTTGATTTTTCCAACCCATGAGCATAGGATATTTTTCCACTTGTTTATGTCATCTTTGATTTCTTTGAGCAGAGTTTTGCAGTTTTCATTGTAAAGGTCTTTCACGTCTTTGGTTAGGAAGATGCCAAGGTATTTCATTTTCTTGTGGCTATTGTGAATGGAATTGTGTTTTTTATTTGGGTTTCTGTTTGTTTATTATTGGTGTAAAGAAATGTAATTGTCTTTTGCACATTTATTTTATGTCCTGAGACCTTGTCAAAGGCCTTTATCAGTGTAAGGAGGTTTTTGACAGATTCTCTTGGGTTTTCAAGATATACAATCATGTCATCTGCAAAGAGAGATAACTTGACTTACTCTTTTCCTATTTGGATACCCCAGATTGCCTTCTCTTCTCTGATTGCACTAGCCAGGACTTCCAATACTATATTGAACAGGAGGGATGAGAGTGGGCACCCTTGTCTTGTTCCAGTTTTCAGGGGAAATGGTTTCAATTTTTGTCCATTTAGGAGTATGCTGGCTGTGGGTTTCTCTGAGATGGCTTTTACTATTTTGAGGTATGTTCCCCATATGCCTAGATGTTCGAGGGTTTTTATCAAAAAAGGATGCTGGATTTTATCAAAAGCTTTTTCTGCATCTAATGATATAATCATGTGGTTTTTGTTTTGACATCTGTTGATGTATTTAATTACATTTATGGTTTTACGAATGTTGAACCAGCCTTGCCTCCCAGGGATGAAGCCTACTTGGTCATGGTGGATAATTTTTCAGATGTGTTGTTAAATCCGATTTGCTAGGATCTTGTTGAGAATTTAGCATCTATGTTCATCAAAGATATTGGCCTGTATTTCTCTTTCTTTGTTGGGTCTTTACCTGGCTTGGATATCAATGTGATGCTAGCTTCATAAACTGATTTGGGGAGAGTTCCATCTTTCTCAATCGCCTGAAATACCTTCTGTAGGATTGGTATCAGCTCTCCTTAAATGTCTTGTAGAATTTTGCTGGAAAGTCATCGGGTCCAGGGCTTTTTTTTTGTAGGTAGTCTTCTTATTATGTAGTCAATTTCCTTGATTGTTATTGGTCTATTTAGGGTCTCAATTTCTTCTTGTTTCAACCTAGGCAGGTTGTGTGATGTCAGAAAGTCCTCCATTTCCTTGAGGTTTTCACATTTGTTTACATACAGGTGTACATAGTAGTCTCTAATGATCTTTTGTATTTCTTCAGGGTCAGATGTGACTTCATCTTTTATGTTTCTGATTGTGCTTATTTGGGTTTTTTCTCTCTTTTTCTTGGTCAGTCTAGCTAGGGGACCATCAATCTTGTTTATCCTTTTGAAGAACCACTTTTTGTTTCATTGATTTTTTTGTATTATCTTTTTGTCTTCTATGTCCTGGATTTGGGCTTTTAATTTGGTGATCTGGATTCTTCTGCTGAAATCAGGATATTTGTGGTCTTGCTTTTCCAGTTTCCTTAGGTGGCTTGTTAGGCTGCTAATTTGTGTTCCTTCAATTTTATTCATGTGCATTTGTAGGGATATAAAGTCCTCTCTTACTACGGCTTTCAAGGTGTCCCAGAGATTTTGGTAAGATGTTTCTTCATTTTCATTTGTTTCCAGGTATCTTTTGATCCCTGTTTTGATTTCATCATTGACCCAGGAGTTGTTTAGCATCATGCTGTTTAGTGTCCATGTCTTTGTGGGTTAGCGCATGCCTTGTTAGTGTTAATGTTTATTTTTATTCCATTGTGACCTGAGAAGGTGCATAGTAAAATTTCAGTCCTTTTAAATTTGCTTATGCTTGATTTATGGCCAATTATGTGGTCAGTCTTAGAATACGTTCCATGTGGTGATGAGTAGAATGTGTATTCTGTGGTTTTTGGATGGAGTGTTCTGTAGGTATCAATTAAGTCCATTTGGTCAAGAGTCACATTGAGTTTCCAGATCTCATTGCTGATTTTTTGTGATCTGTCTAGGGTTGTGAGTGGGGTATTAAGGTCTCCATTTATGATGGTGTTAGAGTCAATATCTTTCTTTAGTTTTCCTACAAGTTGCTTTATGAAAGTTGGCACACCTATGGTGGGTGCATATATGTTTAGGATAGATATTTCTTGTTGATGGAGTGAACCTTTTATCATTATGTAGTGGCCCTTTGTATCTTTTTTAATTTTTGATAGCTTAAATGGTATTTTGTCTAAAATTAGGATTGCGACTCCTCCTTTTTTTTGTGTTCCATTCACCTGAAAATTTGTTTCCCATCCTCTTACTTTGAGTCTGTGCATGTCCTTTCTAGTGAGATGGGTCTCTTGAAGGCAGTATATTGTTGCCTGGTGATATTTTAACCATTTTGCCATTCTATGTCTTTTCAGTAGTGAATTTAGTCCATTCACATTCAGGTTAATTATTGAAATGTGAGAGTTCATTTCTATCATAGAGTTCTTATAGAGTTGTTGTTCTTCCACTTGGCTTTTTGTCTTTCTTTTAGTTTTGGGGTTGGTTCATGTGTATTTTATTCTTTTTCCTGTACTCTTGTGAAGAATATTTTCTTTTTTCTTTTCTCCTATGTTTAGTACTTTCTTAAGTGTTTCATGTAGAGGTGGCTTGGTGGCAGCGTAAGTTCTTAGGGATTGGATATCTGGAAGCTGGGCTCAGTGGCTCAGCCTGTAATCCTGTGCCTTTGAGTGGATTGCCTGAGCCCACGGGTTTGAGACCCACCTGGGCAGCAAGACCTCATCTCTACAATAAATCAAAAAATCAGCCGGGCATTGTAGCGCATGCCTGTAATTCCGGCTACTTGGAAGGCTGAGGTGAAAGGATCACCAGAGCCCAGCAGGTTGAGGCTGCGGTGGCCAGGAGCAGACACTGCGCTCCAGTCTGGGCAACAGAGTGAGACTCCAACTCAAAAAAAAAAAAAAAGGATTTCTGGGAAAGATTTTAATTCTCCCTCACTGATGAAGCTTAACTTGGCTGGATAGGTTATTCTCGGTTGAAATTGTTTATCTTTTAGGACTTTGAACATAGGGCTCCAAGCTCTCCTAGCCTTCAGGGTTTCTGTAGATAAATCTGCTGCTATTCTAATTGGTTTTCCATGGTAGGTGATCTGGCCTTTTTCTCTTACTGCCTTTAGGATTTTTTCTTTTATGCCTACTTTGTTTAGGCGAATTATTATGTGTCTAGGAGTTGGTCTTCTCATTTGTTGTCTTGCACAGGTTCTCTGAATCTCTTGTGTTTGAATTTTTGCATCACTGATTAGATAAGGGAAGTTTTCTTGAATAATCTCATGGAAAGTTTGCTCCAGTGTGGTCTCTGTCTCTCTTTCTGCCTCAGGAAGGCCAATTACTCTCAGGTTCAGTCTCTTGAAGTAATTGCTCATCTCTTGAAGGTTTTGTTCTGTCTTTTTGAGCTTGTTTTCTGTGTTTTTAAGAGTTTGGGTTAGTTCTACATTTTGGTCCTCAAGCTCTGAGATTCTTTCTTCTGCTTGGGTAATTCTGCTTTCCATGCATATCAGTTTGTTATTTATTTCATTCACAGTATTCTTTATTACTGTTATCTCAGATAACAGCTCCTTCCTAGTTTTTGTCTCTCCTCAATTCTTTTTAATCTTTCCATTAATATCTTGATATCTAGGTTTGTAGTTTGGGACCAGTCATTCTGGAGGCTCTTCATTGTTTGCATTCTGAAGTCAGTTTTCTCAGTGTCTTCCCTCCCAGGGGTCTGGGAGGGACCCATATTCTTCTTTTTTTCTTTTTCATTTATGTAGATTTTTCTCTCTCTCCCCTTTTCCCTCCCCTTCTTTAACTTGTTTTTCAGGGAAGGTGGGGTTGCTTTTGTTCACTTGTGCAATCTCCTTTTCTTCCTTATGAGGGTCCTCTGGCTTTGTTCACTTGGAATGTGGGCTGCAGGCTGTACTTTTTGCAGTTTTGAGGTTTAATTGAGGGGGAAGCTGTGATTCAGAATCTATATGCTGGTTTCAGCACCCACCAACAGGTGTATGAGCACACTGGAACCTATTTCCCACTGCCTTATAATCTGTCCATGCAGCGGTATGTAAGTTTGTTCCCTGGAGCAAAAGGTGGTACAGAAGAGGAAAATAATGGAGGAAGGGGGGTCAGTAGGAAGTTAGAAAGAGAGGAGAGTGAGAGGGAAAACAAACATACATACCAACTAACAGGTGAAAAGGAGACATAAGGCCGGAGAGAAGTGAAAAAAACACATGAGCAAAATTCCCTAAAGAGTATGGTAGCTACACAGAGACAGACCAATAAAATCATGAAATAGATAGTGTAAATCAGGAAGCAAACAAAAGTGAGCAAAGCTAACAGTCAAAATGATAAAATCAAAAGTCAAAATAGGAGATCTGATCACCAGCCTCTCCCCTTTGTTTTCCTTGCAGGCAGCTAGATTTACTCACAGCTTGCGAGTCTGCAACGCTGCCTTTGTCTGATGCAGCAAGGAGGGGCTTTGTCTCCTGTTTAGAGATGCTACGTTAGGAACCGAGGTGGATGCAGCTGATAGGTGGATGGGGCAATTCAAATCTCTGTCCGGAGTATGGCCAAGGTGGCAGTTTCACTTTTCACAGATCTTTTCTCTCTGCTCATCTGGGTCCCATCTGGGTCCCTGTGCGATCCACTGTGATGGACTACGCTGGAGTGGGAGGCAACGGGGATCAGCTGCATAGCTGGGTGCTGGATCCAGGGTGCCACCAGCAAGCTGGGGTGGAGGAGGGGGTCGGGAGTTCCCTCCTCTGGAGCTGAGAGCCTCTGATCAGCACCTCCTTAGATAGGCTGTTCCCTTACACCAGCATGGGATCGCTGCGCTGAGTGCCTCAGCCAGAGTGGGCCCAGAGCTCCTGAGCTCCAAAGCTCCAAAGGGCAGGCAGTGGGCAGTGAGAATGGACCTAGATCCCTCACAGGGTACTTCAGCCAGAAATGTGACTGGTATCTCTGAGGGGCAGGTGCAGAAATGTGACCGGTAGCTCTGGGTGACCGGCAGCTTGGTGCTGGGTGCTGGGTGAGACGATGTAGCCAGGGAGGGAGCTGAGACCCGGGACTCTCACATGGCAGAAGTCACATATAGTGGAGCAGCAGCAGCCAGGGCCCGCAGTATCCGGCCCGGCGTGAGACCGAAGGTCCCTGGACGTCAGACCAGTGAGGCTGGCGGTGGGTGGGGGGTTGGGGGAAGAAAAGTAAGAGTCTTTTTGGGAACTCACGTTTGGAGAATCTCACAAATCCACCTATGCCGTCACCATCTTACTGGAACTCCCACTAAAGGGTTCTTGAATCTGAATTGATACTGACTCTTCTTATAAGTCTGTGATGATTTAAGTACCTTGCTGACAGGTGAGCGCATTTGCAATCACTATTTTAGAACTAGTCACTTTCAGTATCTTACATAAAATAGTGTATTAGTTTGCTACAGCTGCCATAATAAAATACCACAGATTGGATGGAATAAACAACAGAAACCTATTTCTCACAGTTGTAAAGGTTCGAAGGCCAAGATCAAAGTGTCAGCAAGTTTGGTTTCTTCTGATTCCTCTCCATGGCTTGCAGATGGCCACCTTCTCACTGTATCCTCGGGTGATTTTTCTTGTGTTCATGCATTCCTGGTATCTCTTTGTGTGTCCTTATCTCCTTTTCTTAGAAGGATATCAGATAGATTAGATTAGGGTACAGCCTAATGGCCTAATTTTAACTTAATTTGCTATTTAAAGGTGTTGTTTCCTAACATACCATACACAGCCACATTCTGAGGAAGTGGGGATTAGGGTTTAAATGTATGGATTTTGGAGGTACACAATTCAACTGATAAATAGAACCATACATTTTTAACATCTAGCAATAAAAATTATATTACTTTTCAAAATATTTCCTGTACTACTTTTTCAAATAACAAAATACCAGGTATTCTGCAGTTTTCAAGTGTAATGGCTAAATATAGTAATAGAGTAAAACTGCAACACCATTACATAAGGACAATTTTCATCAAGTTTTTAATTCCAATGGAAGGTGTATGTGTGTGGGTGTGTGCGTGTATGTGTGTGTGTGTGTGTGTGTGTGTGTGTTTGTGTGTGTGTGTGTGTATGTGTGTGTGTTTGCCTTGTTTTTTTTCAAATTTGCATTAGAAAATTCTTTTCTTTTCTTTTCTTTTCTTTTTTTGAGTTGGAGTCCCACTCCGTCACCCAGACTGGAGTGCTGTGGCACGCTCCTGGCCACCACAGCCTAGACCTGCTGGGCTCCGGCAATCCTTCCGCCTCAGCCTTCTGCATAGCCGGAATTATAGGCACGCACTATCATGCCTGGCTAATTTTTTTGATTTGTTGTAGAGATGATATCTCGCCAAGTTGCCCAGGCGGGTCTCAAACCCAAGGCTCAGGGAATTCACTCACCTCGGCTTCCTAAAGCACGGGATCACAGGCTGAGCCACCGAGCCTGGCAGAAAATTATTTTCAAATTCTGATATATTCTCCAAAGAAGGAGTTCTCAGTTCTTTGCCTTAAGTGGGCATTCCTTTGCCATCTTGCAGAAAGTCTTTAACCTTAGCCTATAATAAAGAAATCTATTCCATGGTCTCCCGGATGATGCTTTTTACCATTGTGCTACTCATGTATGACAATTTTTCAATGACACTTTTTCAGAAGTCTGGAATTATTTGGCCTCCTTACTCACTTGGCTGCTATCTTGGGCTTTGTTTTGTATGTTTGTTTGCTTTTGAACTTTATGGAATTCATAGGGTATGTAACAAAACTATATTATCTGAATGAAGATCAGCATCACAGGTGCAGCATTAAATTACCACATCAAAAAAATAATATTTCCATTGGCAGGGAAAAATCAGATTTAACTACTGAGTTGCTGAAAATGCTTGTACATTTGAATTGTATGGTACTCAAAGCCATATATTAAAATTGCCTTTATATGTTATTTTCAGTGATTTGTACATGTGTGATATGAAACAATTAATACTTATGATGTACTATGTCTTATTTAAAATACTATTTTATTACTTCTTTGTATGAAATTTTAGAAGTCACATTTGTTTATCCTCAAACCATGCAGCAGTGAACTACACAACTAATTACTTTCTACCTTACATTATAACAATCATTTTGATAGTCAGTGTCTAAAATCCTTAAAAAAGACAGGAAAGGAAAAACCAGCAACTTCCCATCTTGTTTGTTGTCTACTAGAGTACCTTAAATTCAGGCTAGATCTGCAGTCCGGTGGAGTTAACTGACATTCATATTATATTATAAAGCCAGTGCCAAATTGTCACCTGTGTTTTTCTTGCAGTTTTTGCTACTCAGAAGAATGATGACTGTCCCCTTAGGCATCAGAATATACAATCTTCTAATGTCATAAGGCATTAGAAGGGAGATTTTTATGAGGGAGATATTTTCTCTAAATGGCTATGAAAGTGTACATATCAAAAGAGACATCAGAAATATTGGCTGGAGAATACAGAGTCAATAAAATCTTTTCACAATGAGAAACATACTTTAAAGAATTTTGCAAATTTAATTTCTTTTCCCCATTAATTTTTTTTAAATGAGGACAATAAACAAGGTGTAAGTATGTGCAACACAGAAATGAGTCTTAGAAGCTAGAACATGATTTCATTTCTGCTTGACAGAACTCATGCTGATTGAATAGCTGGGGATTTGCAACACAGAAAAAACAATTTTGTTTTGTTTTTTGTTTGTTTGTTTTTGAGTGTTGCAATCAGAAACATTGAGTTTTTCTTGGTACTACAAGTAACCCTCAAAATTAATGTACAACCAAGCATATTACAGTTTTAAAGGTGTCTAGTGGTGCTTTCTGGTCTAGTGATTGATAAGGAGAATGGATTCTATTATTTCCTGTCTTTACAATTATCTCCTTTAAATTTTAACCACGTGTTAATTAGTTTCTAAGAGTTAGTCTTTTCAACTATCCTCTGCAGTAGTATTAATAAATAGTTTTAAAAACTGCAAGCTTCCTTTTCTTTTTTAAAAAAACTACCCAATTTGAAAATTAAAGATTCATTGAGTGTCATTTTTATATTTTCACAGACAGGACTTTATTCCAAAGAAGTAAAAAAATTTTCATTGACCTTCCTTTTGCTAGGTTCAGATTTTTTGTAAGACTCCAGAAAAAGATGAAGAGCAGAAGCAGAGACAGCTCTGAGCACCTGCTTCTTTCTCCACTAGGCTCTATTTTCACTTAAATACTCAGGTTTCTTGAAATAATTTGCCTCAGTAATTTTTGTCCTGTGAAAAGCCAAAGACCCCAGATAAAAGAAATGATCCTCCTTAAGGGACACATACAATTTTGCACATAATTTTAGGGGTTCACAAAATTTTAGTGGTTCATTTACCTAGGGTCCAACCCTGGGCCCCTCTACTAGATCTCATGTTAGGTACTCTTTCTGATTTAATTACCTAAATGACTAATAACTCTGTGTCTCAAAATTCAAGATTTTTATTAAGTTTCATTCAGCTTTTCTTTTTAAGCCAAATCTTCAAAATTCAAGTTTATTCAGCAATTAATTTTATAGGTTATTCCATAGGTCAGGATCTCACCTGTAGCCTAACAAAAGATACCATACAGGATAGGCTCATACAGTGTTCCTCCAGCTCAATGAGGGCAATAGGTGGTGGTGATTTTCCTAGAAAGGGGGAGAGTAGAGCAGACAATACTGACATTTAATAGAGATATTATTAAAAGATTTATAAAATATGTTTGCATACCAAAAAATGCATAGAGAATAATAGTAAGCTATAAAACAAGTGCTCTTGAACTTACCATCTAACTTAAGAAATAGAATATTATAGATACAGTAGAAAATGCTTCTTGATCTTATTTTCCAGTCTTCTTGTCCCAAATTGTATCTTAATCAATCTTTGTGTTTTATTCATAACTTTATCAAATATATACATATTTCTAAACTATATATTAAGCAGTGACTGTTTTGAGCTGTATATACATATTTTATAATACTATGTGTAACTTTTCAAATTGTCTTCTTTATTAAATATCATGTTTCTGAGAGTCACCCATATTGTTCATGTAGTTGTAGTTCATTAATTTTCACCATAGTATACTATACCATTGAATGAATACATGGAGCTTGTCTATTGTCAATAAACAGTGAATTGTTTTCACTTTTATCCTGCTAAAAATGCTGCAAAAATTATCTCAGCATATAAAAATAATGTGTTAGTTGTAAGTACATAAAACTAAGATATTTCCAGGTTATAAAATTAAGAGCAAAATTACTGTATTGTAGAATAGGTACATCTTCAGATTTACTAGACAATGACAAATTGTTTTCAAAATGATTAAGCCATTTTACACTATCACAAACTGTGCATTATAAGTTGCATAACTCCACAACCTCTGATTTGGCAATTTTTCTGATTAAGTTGGAAAAATCACTTTATCAGCTTAGTCAAAAATTAATTGACCAAAATATTGGAGCATATTTCTGGATTTTATCTTTTCCATTTATCTGAGTGTCTGTATGTCTACTTTCAAGCCAATACCACATTGTTGTAATTACTATAATGGTATGAACCCATCATCTGGCTTGTCTAAGTCTTTGTTTATTTATATACATTTTAGAGTCAGCTTGCTAATTTCTACAAAAAATTGTGCCAGTATCTTTATTGGGATTGTCTTAAATATATAGATCAGTTTGGAGAAAATTTATATTTTAGTGGTAACAAATCTTCTGATCCATGAACATATATACTATCTCTCAATTTATATTTTCTTTAATTTTTCTCAGAAATACTTTGTAATTTTTAGCATCAAACCTACATGTATTTATTAATTTTTTGATTTTTTGATATTTCCATGCAATTATAAGTGATATTCCTATTTGTTTGTTCATTGTTATAATATGAAATATAACTAATTTTTGCATAGTAACCTGTATCTTTTGACCATTTTAAACTCATTTCTTAGTTTTTACACTTTCTTCAGGATTTTTAACATCAAGACTTATGCCATATTTTAACTGGCTGATGATGTTTATTTTCTTTGAAATCTCTCCTCACATACTTTGTGATTTTTTCTTCATGTATTTTTCTTTAGCTTGTTTTTATTCACACTGAGTTTTATGTATTGTTTTACTAATTTTTGTTGATTATAGGAATGAAAAGGCAAAACATTCTCAGAGTTGTGGACTCTCACTCTGATGTGTTTAATGAACAGAAGTTCTTAATTTTCCAGTTTTATTGAGGTATAATTGACAGATTAAAATTGTACATACTTATAGCGTACAATGTGATGCTTTGACATAGGTATACATTGTGATATGATCATCACAATCAAGTTAATCAACACATGCTTCACCTCATCCGGTTATCATTTGTATTTGTGTGTTGAGAAAATTTAAGATCTACTCTCTTAGCAAATTTCAAGTATACAATACAGTATTAGTAACTATGGTCACCATGCTGTACATCAGATATCCAGCAAAAGTTCTTAATATAATACAGCCAAATTTAACAATATTTTATGAGACCTACTTTCTGTATTTTAAGGAAAATTTCTTAGGTTGTTTTCTAAAAACTTTTTTTGTTTCCTGAGTCAGAGCCTCACTCTGTCGCCCAGGCTGGAGTACAGTGGGATGCTCACGGCCACCCCAGTGTCGACCCACTGGGTTCAGGCAATCCTTCTGTCTCAGCCTTCCAAGTAGCCAGAACTACAGGTGTCTGCTACCATGCCAGACTAATTTTTTTTTTTTTTGATATATTGTAGAGACGGGGGTCTCACCAAGTTGCCCAGGCTGGTCTCGAACCCTTGGGCTCAGGCAGTCCTCTCGCTTCAGCCTCCCAAAGTGCTGGGATTACAGGTTTAAGCCACTGCGTCCAGCCAAAATTTTTTTTTAATTGCCTTTCTACTTAAATATTCTTGTACATGGGTTGAGTATTTATATATGACATCAAAATATGAAAAAAAAATCACTTTTTTAATCTGTAACCCAGAACTATTTCTAGAATAGCCCTTTATTTTCCCATTGATCTGCAGACCCACTTTTCTTATGTTTCCCCATATGTGCATACATACCCGTGTTGCTGGCTTTTCTATTTATCACATTTACTGTATTGTGCTTATTCCTGGGGGGTGCATCAATTATTCTAGCTGTATAATAAATCAGGCTATTTGTTGAAACAAGTCCTCCAAACTCATTCTTTTTCTTATTAAGTCTTTTAGTTATTAAGTCTTGAGCTTATCTTCTTTATTTAAAGTTTAACATTAGGTCGCTTAAAAACTATTGAAAAACCTTCCTGGGGTTTTATTTAAAAGGTTTTTTTTTGTTTGTTTTTTTTTTTGTTTTACTTTTTAAAACAATTTAGGGAGAATTGTCAACTTTATAAGGCTGAATCTTTTGCCCATAAACATAGTATATGTTTCTACTTAGATGTACCTTTCCAGTTCCTTGCAATAATACATTGTTATACTTTTACTTTAGAGTAATAAATTATTAAACTAAAACTGTACTTTTATATTAATTATATTAATCCTTATTTTGCCATTTCCAGTGCTCTGCATTTTTTGTTTTGCATAGAATCAAATTTCTGATATTACATTCCTGCCTAAAGAACTTTTCATAATATTTTATATAGTTCAGTTCTACTGGCACTGAAAATCCTCAGCTTTTGTTTGCCTGTAGAAGTATTATTTTCACTATTTAAAAGTTTTTTTTAAGTATAGAGTTCTAGATAGGAAGTACTTCATAGATGACACTCTTTGAGTCTGCATAATTTCTAAAAAGTTAGTTGTATATAATTTTTTTAACTCTGACTGCCTTCAAGATATTGTCTTTATCTTTGTTTTTTCAGCATTTTGACTATGATATTTCCAAATGTCTTTTTTCCTTCCTTTTTTTTTCTCTTTCATTCTTGCGTGGGGTTTACTATGCTTCTTTGATCTCTCTTTTTTGCTTTGTTTGTTTGTTTTTTAATTCATTTTAAAACTTATCAGATATTATCTCTTCATATCTTCTGTTCACTTAAAACTGTCATTTCTTTCCTCTTTCCGAAATTGCACTTCCATGTAAGTTGGACCTGCTGAAATTTCCTATTTCTTGATGCTCCATTTTTATTTTTTAACTCTATTTTCCCTCTTGTTTCTGTTTAGATCATTTCTATTAACCTATCTACAAGTTCATTTATTCTTTCCTCAGCTGTATAAATAATGCATATCAAAACTTGTGGCATTCCATTGATCACTTCCTGGAAAGAAATTTATAGGCTACTTAATATTAACATCTAAATATGTTCTAATTTTCATTAGAATTTATTCTTTGACTCATGAATTACTAGAAGTATATTTCTAAGGTGTCAAACATAGAGATAATTTTTAGTTACCTTTTTGTTGTTGGTTTCTAACTTGTACTAAAAATCACAGAATGTGATCTGTGAGACTATGAAACATGCTGAGACTTACTCTATTGCTTACTTCACAGTCAGCTCTCCTCAAAGTTTTATATGGGCATGAAAATAACATGTATTTGCTAATTTTTGTCTTAGGGTTCCATTTGGTAAGACATGCTAATTTTGTTGATCAAATTTATATCCTTATTGATTTCTATAGTTGGTGCATATTTAATCTTCCACATATCAGAAGTAGAAATTAAAATTACTCACTAGGATGGTAATTTATCAATTTCTCTTTTTAGTTCTAACAATTTCTGCCTTACGTATTTTAAAGTAATTTGTTGCACATGTTCACACCTTAAGAACACTTTTAAGAACTAAAAACCTAACTATTAAATAATATTCATTTTGTCATTTTTAGCGGTTTGTGTTATAAAGTTTATTTTGTCTAATACTGATAGAATTAGACTAGCTTTCTTTTGGATAGCATTAGACTGTTAATTTGTTTTCCATCCTTTGCCCAACTCTTCCTTTATATTTTGAGTGTGGGTCCTATAAAAAGCTAGATAGAGCCACTTAATCTCTATGTTTTAACTTCTTTTACATAAATTTAATTTAGAGTGTGATTAATAATAGTTTGAGAATATTTACCTTGCTTTGTACTTATGTTTATCCCACCTTTTCTATGCTTTCTCTTCTTTCTTACTTTTGATTAATGTTTTTGATTATTCATTTGTTTTCCTTTTACTTGTTTGAAAGTCATATGTCCTAGCTTTGCTATTTTAAGGTTTATTTTTGAAATGTTAATATGCAATTTTTGATACTAGCATAGATTTTTTTAATGTTACTTAAAACACACTATTGTGACACTTAGTAAAATATAAATAAGATTAATATATTAGATAATAGTATTGTATTAATGTTAATTTCCTGATTATAATAATTTTCTGAAATTATGGAAGAAAATGTTCTTAATTTTTAAAAAAACACAACTTTTAAAAGTGTAGAGTTAAAATGAAATATTACAATACAGCTTTCTCTCAAATAATTCAGAAAAAATAATGTTTATGAGTGTGTGTGTGTGTGTGTGTGTGTGTGTGTGTGTGTGTGTGTGTTTTATTTTAACCAAGATCAAAGTGTGGTAAGCTTGTTTTTTTTGTTGTTGTTTTTTTTTTGAGTTGGAGTCTCACTCTGTCACCCAGACTGGAGTGCAGTGGCCGCTCCCGGCCACCGCAGCCTCGACCTGCTGGGCTCCGGTGATCCTTCCGCCTCAGCCTTCCAAGTAGCTGGAACTACAGGTGTGCACTAACTACCACGCCCGGCTAATTTTTTGATTTATTGTAGAGATGAGGTCTCACCTGCCCAGGTGGGTCTCGAGCCCACGGGCTCAGGCAATCCACTCACCTCAGCCTCCCAAAGGTGCGGGATTACAGGCTGAGCCGCTGAGCCACTGAGCCCAGCCGGTAAGCTTGTTTTTACCTGTTCTTTAAATGACACTTGATGACAGATTCTCTTGATGGTGCCCTTAGCTGAAAATATAGTAGAAAAAAGGTTTAAGGGCTTTGGAAGAAGAATAGAGAGATGAGAGAACTGTTTTAATATGTCACTTATCTTGCTCATTTTTCTATTGGAATTTTGGCCTTGTACATCAAATTTTAAAACTTATATATTGGTAATATAACCTTTTTTCTGTAATCTACTTTGTAAATATTTTATCTTTATTTGTCTATTGTCATTTGACTTATTTTTACCAGTGCGTGCGCAGACGCATACACACATACACCACAAGCAGTCAGATTTAGTTTTTTTCTTTATTGCATTTGTATTCTGAGTCATAGTTAGAAAATGTTTCTTTATTACTAGTTTATATGGGAACTCATTTTGCACATATATGTGGTGTGATGTGTTGACCTAGTATTACATTTTCCTTAGTTACTTTTTAAATAAATGTCAGAAAATATGCCTGTCGGATCCCTCTCTTTCTTATACATACAAATGGCACTGAATAATTAGATTTTGAAGTGAGATTATGAGGCTTGAATTCATGAATTGAAACATTAAGGAGATTCAGGAATTCTCTGTGGTTTTTTCTGATTACTGACTGAGAAAAGAGTCAGGCAAAACTATGAATTCTTTCAGAGTGATATTTTCTAACTCTATAAAATAAAATATATAAGATTACAAAGAAAAACTTTTTTCATCTACCCAGATGAAAATATAATTGTGAAATATTTTAAAATTCGTTTGTAACAAAATATATATCTATCTTCCTTATTAAAGCATTAAGTAACCAGATCTAGGGGTGGATCTACTAAGTACTGCATTTTGAAGCAGTAGTGTATGTAAACAATATTTTGGAATATCTGAGAACACATTATAGTTGTGATTTACAATGATGACAAAATCACAATTACTGCTAATATTACTGAGATAGTTACCTTCATTCACAATTAAATACTAAATTTCAACTGGAGTAAAGAAAATTTTTTTCCATACAAATAAAGATAAATTCTGCCACTGGACCCCAGTTTAAGAATGTGTGTCTAGATAAAACAAGACTAGCAAAATGTCAGCTAATAAAATAATTTAATCCAGAGATTGTCTTCTTTGGACATCAGAATATAGCAGAATGTTAACAAGTAAACACATTTTTAATGCTTCCAGGTAGGTCCTTCACACTTTAGTATCAAGACTACCACTCCCTGTGTCATGCAATGTTTTCTTTGCCTGGCCTCTCACACTTTATATTTGATGTATAGTCCTACTCCAGAAAAATGACATGGTGCCCTAGAAGAAGTGGTGTCTAGTAAAACAGGGGACAAAGCTGGTAAAAGTGAGTAAATACACATAAAATAATGTTAAGAACAGAAGGCTAAGCCGTTCAAGAATTTATTGACTGAAGAGACAACCGATTTTTTCTATTTCAATTCTTCCTTAGAAGTAAATTACAAGCAAAAAGTTTTAAGTGTTTTAACTTAAAGTTGCACAGTGATATTTAAGAAAACATTAAATAATTTTAAAGTCTGTTAACATTACAAATTCTGTCCTTCAAACTTTGCCCATATTTATTAAAATTACATCAATCATATATATCACTTTCACACTTATTACTTATATTTTATCTTCTCACTTGTATTTATTACAAACCATAATAAATGAAAAACCAAAAAGAAAGGTAACTAAAATTTCTATAAAGTTAGGAAAATTAAAGCATTGACTTAGCTAAGTCACATTTCCTGAAAGAAATCATGCAGAGAATTATAACCTCTTTTCTCTTTATGCCCAAGGCTGACTCAACAACCATTAAAAATATGTTGCTGCCATCTAGTCCGTCAGTTGTCCTGAACAAAAGCATTGCTTTCAAATTCAACAATAACAGAAGCAATTTTTAAAAAGTAATAATAGAAATGAAATTTTTAAAAACACAAAAGAATAATAGAAATAAAAACATTTGAAATAATATTTTAAAAGGCTCATAATCTTTGGCAGCTAAGTTAGGGAAAGCCAAACATTTACTTAGCATCCACTCTAGGTCAAACTACTGCAATTTCTGATCCATAGAGATGATCAAAACTTGTACTTTTCTACTGCCACTGATACTGAGTAGCAGAGTTGGGAGTATACTTATATATTATGCTGGGGTCTACCCATCTGACTAAAATCAGTTAAGATTAGAATGTTTCACTTTAATCATTGTGTAGGCAATTATAGAAATACAAGATACAGTTCCTTGCAGCACTAGTCACAACAGCAAAGACATGGAACCCACCCAGATATCCATCAAAAGTATACTGAATAAAGTAAAAATGGCATGTATATGTGATGGAATATTATGCAACCATAAAGAACAAAATCATGACTTTTGCAGCAACATGAATGCAGCAGGAAACCGTCATACTAAGTGAACTGTCACAGAAACAAAGAACTGAATACTAAGTGTTCTCACTCATTTGTAGCCTCTGATCACTGATCACATGAACACAAGGGTGGGATCAGCAGACACTGGACACTATTAGGGGAAGGACAGAGTGGGTAAGGAGTGGGAGCATGTGGCAACACACTGGGTACCAGGTGCGCTATCAAGGAGAGAGAGGGCCAGCTAGAAGTCAAAATTTCACCTGCATACAAAAGATTTATATAGTAAATCCTTGCTTGTACTCCAAACTCTAAAATAAAAAATAAATTAAAAAATTTTTAAAAGAAAAACGAGAAACAGTCCCTGTACTAAATCTATTACACTATACAGGAGGATAGTCATGGAAACAGATCCTTTCAATGTATGCTCAAGTTGCTATGGAAACACAGGGAATCCATATGGTTCTTCAGTCTTCTTTCTCCACATTATGCTGCCATTCACTAGAGAATATGTCTGCTAATATATGCACTAGAGTCTACAGAGAATAAAAATAATTATGCCTCAGTCATAAGGTTCCTCCAGAAGGTGCTATTCTTCTTAAGAAGATACCACTAGTGATGCAAAAATGAAAGATGGTTACATTTTCATTTATCTCATGGTCATTAAGAAATTTAATCAAATGTCTAATAATGCTTGGAAATAACAGCAAAATTAGAACTAAAACTTACACAATTGCTAAAGGTTTTGTTTTTTTTTAACATACATTGATCGCATCACCTAATAGTCTTCAATCACGGCAGATATAATTTTTAAAACTGCATGTGATTCCATAAAAATGTAATCTTTTTTGACATATCCTCAAATATAGATTGTCTCTAAGGCAGATGTCATGAATCTCGAGTAACTTGCATCCTAAGTAGTTACACCCACTATTGTTATATGGGAATTTTCCTCTTTAATTTAGAAACAGTTATACTTCAATTTTCTTCCAAATAAAAAAGTCTTAAGATAGTTGGTCCTTTTCTTTTTCCAGTATGCTAAATAGCATTTTGATTGATTTTGTTTGACATATGAAATTAAGAAAAAGAAAACTGTACTGGTATTAGTCACAGATTGTCTTTTACCTAAGCACAGTGCCAATTTCTTTGTTCCGGCACAATGTTGAATTAAATTGAATGTCTGAAAAAGCATTATGCATAATCTAGAAATAAATTTTAATATATCAATAGGAGAGATTGCCTAGCAAATGCATTTTTTTCAATTAACTAAAGATCATACTTTATTTACATTTCCTTAGTTTTTCCCTATTTTTCTTTTCAGGTTTCCATCTGATATCTCATTACAGTTCATTGTCATCTATTTTCAGAATCCTCTTGACTGTGACATTTTCTCAGTCTTTTCTTGTTTTTGATGAACTTGATAGTTTGAGAAGTATTGGCCAGGAAAAATTTATAGATTTTTTCTCAGTTGGAATTTTTTCTGAAGTTTTTCTAATGATTAGACTTAGGCTATTAGTTTTATGAAGAATACTACAGCGGTAAAGTACCATTCTTACCACATCATATCAAGAATACATTCTAACCACAAAACGAGTCATTGTTGATTTTAATTTTGATCACCTGACTGAGATGTTTGTGTCAAGTTTCTCCTCTTTGATGTTACTATTTTCCCCCTTTACTCTTTGGAAGAAAACCATTATCTGTAGCTCATGCTTAAGGAGTAGAAAGTCATGCTCCAACTCCTTGAAAGTGGGGCATTTACAAAGTCATTTGGAATTCTACACAGAATATTTCACTATTCTTTTCAGTTATTTTTTGAATCATTTATTTATATCAGTATACAGCTATGGATGCCAATGCAATTTTTATACTATAGTTTCCAAAGAAAAGAGTGACTTCAGGTCTTAAAAGAAGTTATTCTAGAGAAAACAAATATAAAGTGATAGTATTGAGTTTAATTTAAAAGCCAAAATAAAATTTTGAGGATTTTAAGACAAAACAAATTTCAACTATCAATTACTATTTCCTAACATTTAATATTTATAAAATACAAGAGAAAAGCTTAAAAGATTTAAGGTACATAGCTTGAAGCAGCAATTTAGAATTAATTAGTAAATACAATAAGCATGTAAGAAAAATGCAAGATTAAAGGGTCAAAACAGAGGACTGAGATAGCTTTTCAAGTTTTGCACATTATTGATCCAGTTAACTTAGTATAATGTTAATCAATTATAACATTTATTTGGACAGAGTATAACAGACCAAATTCTATGTCATCACATTCAAATTAATAAAATGTCACTATTCAGAAAAAGAAGAGCATGTCAAAATACTATAGAAAATAAAAATCATAGAAAATTTTAAAGTCATTTTTATTTATTTCTTTTTTAAATTTTTTTATTTTAAAGATGTGGGGTACAATTCAGGGTTAAGTATACAAGCATTGGTTATGCAGGTACCCTTTTTGACAAAACAAATAAGAATGCAAGAAAAACACAAGATTAAAGGGTCAAAACAGAGGATTGAACTAGCGTCTCCCTCCCCTAGCAATTTCCCTCAAGTGTCAATCCCACTCCTCCTCCCCTGGCAGTCTCCTACTACTGCCAATCCCTTTCTTATAGTATGATATTTGTTCAAGGTCTGCTTATGAGTGAAAACATATGGTACTCTGTTCTTTATTTCTGTGATAGATCACTGAGTATGATCGACTCTAAATCCATCCAAGTTGCTGCGAAGTTCATATATTTGTCCTTCTTTATGGCTGCATAATATTCCATTGTGTATATGTACCACATTTTAAAATCTAGTCCAGATTGAATGGGCAACATGGTTGGTTCCATGTTTTTGCTATTGTGAATAGAGCTGCAACAAACATTTGTGTGCAGGTATCTTTTTTGCAAAATGATTTGAGTTCTTCTGGGTATATTCCAAATAGAGGAAGTGATGGGTCATATGGAAGGTCAATTTCTAGTTCTTTCAGAAATCACCACACTGTCTTCCAGAGAGGTTGCACTAGTTTTCATTTCCACCAGCAGTGTAGAAGCGTTCATTTTTATTCTCATCCTCACCAGCATCTGTTGTTGTTTGTTTTATTAATGATGGTCATTACCTTACTGGGTAAGGTGGTATCTCAATGTGGTTTTGATTTGCATTTCTCTGATGATGAGTGAGGTTGAGCACTTTTTCATATGTCTGTTGGCTGCTCATATATTTTCTTTTAAGAACTATCTATTAATGTCTTTTGCCCACTTTTTAATGGGGCTGTTTGTTTTTTTCCTTTCAGTGCGTTTAAATTCCTTATAGATCCTAGATGTTAGGCCTTTGTCAGATATACAGTTGGCAAATATTGTTTCCTATTCTGTGGGCTGTCTCCCTGCTCTCTTAATGGTTTCTTTTGCTTTGCAGAAAATTTTCAGTTTGATGAGGTCTCACTTGTCTATCTTATTTCTTAAGGGATGGGCATTTAGGGTTCTGATCAGGAATTGGTTGCCAGTTCCAATTTCCATAAAGATGTCTCCTGCGTTTTCTAAGATTCTTATAGTTTGAGGTCTTTGATCCATTTAGAGTTAATTTTTGTGTATGGTGATAGGTAGGGGTCCTGTTTTAATCTTCTGCATGTGACTAGTCAGTTTTCCCAGCACCATTTACTGAATAGGTTCTCCTCTCCCCAGTGGTTGTTGTTGGAGATTTTGTCAAAGATGAGTTGGTTGAGAAATTGAGACTTTGCTTCTGGAATCTCTATCCTGTTCCATTGGTCTGTATGCCTGTTCTTGTCCTGATACCAGGCTGTTTTGATTACTGCAGCCGTATAGTAAATTTGAAGTCTAGAAGTGTGATACTTCCTGCTTTGTTTCTTTTGCTAAGGATTGTTTTGGCTATCAGTGATCATTTATGTTTCCATATGAATTTCTGTATTGTCATTTTCAGGTCTGAGAAGAATGATGTTAGTAACTTAATGGGCATCACGTTGAATCTGTAGATTGCCTTTGGTAGGATAGACATTTTAACAATATTGATTCTACCTATCCATGAGCATGGAATATTTTTCCAATTGTTTGTGTCTTCTTGGATTTCTTTGAGCAGTGTTTTGTAGTTCTCATTATAAAGGTCTTTCACTTCTTTGGTTAGGAAAAGGCCAAGGTATTTCTTTTTTGTGGCTATTGTGAATGGGATTGTGCTCTTAATTTGGGTCTCTGCCTGCTTGTTGTTGGTGTATAGGAATGCAACTATATTTTGCACATTTATTTTGTACACTGAGATTTTGCCAAATTCCTTTATCAGTGCAAGCATGTTTTGGACAGATTCTTTTGGATTTTTAAGATATAGGATCATATCATCAGCAAAGAGGGATAACTTGACTTCCTCTTTTCCTATTTGGATATCCCTGATTTCCTTCTCTTGTCTAGTTGCTTGAGCTAGGACTTCCAACATTTTCTTGACATGTGCCCGTAGAGGGATGAGAGTGAACAAGAGGGATGAGAATGGGCAGCCTTATCTTGTCCCAGTGTCAGGGGAAATGTTTTCAGTTTCTGACCATTTAGCAATATGTTAGCTGTGGCACTTACTATTTTGAGGTATGTTCTTTCTATACCTAGGTGTTTGGGGTTTTTACCAAGAAGGGATGCTGGGTTTTATCATAAGCTTCTTCTGCACCTAATGAGATAATCATTTGGTTCTTGTTGTTACAGTTGTTTATGTGTTTAATTACATTTATGGGGTTGCAAATATTGATCCAATCCTGCATCCTGGGGAAGAAGCCTACTTGGTCATGGTGGATGGTTTTTGAGATGTGTTTTTGGATCCAATTTGCTAGAATCTTATTGAGGATTTTTACATCTATGTTCATAAGGAATATTGGCCTGTAGCTCTCTTTTTTGTTGAATCTTTACCCAGTTTGGGTATTAGTGTGATGTTAGCTTCCAAAAATGATTTGGGGAGAATTCCATCTTTCCTAATTGCCTGGAATACTTTTAATAGGATTGTTATTAGATCGTCCTTGTATGTTTTCTAGAATTCTGCTAGAAAACTATCCAGTCCATTGCTATTTTTTTTTTTTTTTTTTTTGCAGGTAGTTTTCGTATAACAGAGTCAATTTCCTGGATTGTTATTGGTCTATTTAGTGTCTCAATGTCTTCTTGTTTCAACCTGGGAGATTGTATGATGTTAGAAAGTATTCATTTCATTTCAGTTATCAAGATTGTTTCCATATAGGTGTGCATAGTAATCTCCGATAATCTTTTGTATTTCTTTGGGGTCAGTTGTGATTTGCTCTTTTGTATTTCTGATTGTGTTTATTTGGGTTTTTTTTTTCTCTTTTTCTTGGTCATTCTGGCTAGGGGGTCTATCAATCTTGTTAATTCTTTCAATAACCAGCTTTTTGTTTTGCTGATGCTTTCTATGATATTTTTGTCTTCTATGTCCTGAAATTGGGTTTTTATTTTGGTGATTTGGATTCTTCTGCTAAAGCTGGAGTTTTGATAGTCTTCTCTTTCCAGCTCCTTTAGGTGATTTGTTAGGCTCTCATCTTCTGATTTTTCCATTTTCTTGACGTGTGCCCGTAGAGATATAAATTCCCTCTGAGAACTACTTTCATGGCATCCCAGAGATTTTGGTACGATGTTTTCTCATTTTCATTTGTTTTCAGGAATCTTTTAATTTCTGCTTTGATCTCATTGTTGATCCAGTAGTTTTTTGTCTTCACGCTGTTTAGTGTCCATGTCTTTGTGAGTTTTGAGGAAATTTTGTTGGTGTTGATATTTATTTTTATTCCACTATGGTCTGAGAAGGTGCATGGCAATATTTCAACCTTATGAAATTTGTTTATGCTTGATTTACCGCCAAGGATGTGACCAATCTTGGAGTACGTTCTATGTGAGATGAGTAGAATATATATTTTGTGGTTGGTTGTTGGGTAGAATAATCTGTAGGTATCTCTTAAGTCCATTTGGTCGAGTGTCAAGTTTATGTTCTGGATCTTCTTGTTGATTTATTGCCTCAATGATCTATCTAGGGTTTTTAGTGGGGTATTCAAGTACCCTGCTATAATAGTGTTAGAGTCAATATCTTTTTTTAGTTTACTTAGTAGTTGCTTTATAAATGCTGCTGTCCTGTGTTGGGTGAATATATCTTCAGGATGCATATTTCTTGTTGATAGATTTAATCTTTTATCATTATGTAGTGTCCTTTCATGTCTTTTTAAATTTTAGATAGCTTAAATGTTGTTTTGCCTGATATTAAGATCATGACTCCTGTCTTCTTTTGTGATTCATTTGCCTGGAAACTCATTTATCATCCTTTGAGTCTGTGTGTGTCCCTTTTGGTAAGATGAGTTTCCTGGATGCAGCAAATAATTGGGTCATGGTTTCTTAACCAGTTTGCCATTCTGTGTCTTTTCAGTGGTGCATTTAGTCCATTCACATTCAGGTTGATTATTGAAATGTGACTGTTTATCCCTGTCATGAGGTTCTTTTAAAGTTTTTTCTTTGTTTGCTTATTTTATTTTGGCTTTGGGGTTGATGTGTGTTTTCAAGTTTCTTGTTCCAATGTATTCTCTGTTGATTCTGTGCTCTGCTGTTCTCTTGAGAAATGTGTGGTCATCTTTTTTTCCACTGTTCTGTGCTTAATACCTTTGTAAGTGTCTCCTGTAGTGCTGTCTGGAAGCTGTAAAATCGCTTAGGGATTGAATGGGAAGAATTTTACTTCTCCATTACTGATAAAACTCAGCTTGACTGGGTAGGAAATTCTTGGTTGAAAGTATTTATCTTTGTGGACTTTGAATATTGGCCTCCAGTCCCTTCTTACTTGTAGTGTTTCTGTTAAATCTGCTGCTATTCTGATTGGTTTTCAGTGGTAGGTAGTCTTATCTTTCTCTCTTGCTACCTTTAGGATTTTTTTCTTTTGTGCCTACTTTGTGTAGGCAAATTACTATGTGTCGTGGGGTTGGTCTTCTCATTTGGTGTCCTCTGAGGGTTCTCTGTATCTCTCGTGTTTGGCTGGTCACATCTCTGGTAAGATGGGAAACATTTTCTTGGATTATCTCCTGGAATACTTGTTCCAATTTGTTCTCCATTTCCCTTTCTTCTGGGATACCAATCAGGCATAGGTTTGGCTTCTTGATATAATTGCACATCTCTTGTAGGCTTCGTTGTTTTTTTCTGAGTCTTCTTTCTATGTTTTTTACAGATTGGGTTAATTCCATGTTCTGGTCTTCAAGTTCTGAGATTCTTTCTTTGGCTAGATTAATTCTGCTTTCCATGCTTGTCATCTTGTTATTTATTCACTGGATGAAATTTTTCTTGCCAATATCTCTGTTACAAGTTCTTTCATTGTTGCATCTTGTCTTTCTTGAGTTTTATTCACTCTTTCCACCAATTCCCTAATCCCTGTCACATTCTGGGACCAATCATTGGTGATTTCCATTGTTTAGTCTCCAAGGTAGATTTCTCAGAAGTTTTCTCTTTGTTACACTTGAAATTACCTGTGGTCTTCCATTGGTTGCTCCTCATTTGTGACAGATCTCTTGTTTTGTCTTTAGTTCTGTTATTCAGTGTCAGTGAAAGAGACTTTCCCTTCTGATGTTTGCTTAACCTTCAATTCTTCCTTGAACCAGGCTCTGGATTTGTTCTATTTTGAAATAGGACTGTCCATGGGAAGGTTTGCTCTCTTATAGTTTGGAAAGTCAAATAAGGTAGGGGACAGGGATCTAGGATTCAGAAACTACTTGCAAATTACAGTGTTCACTGATTGTGGTATGTGTTCCCTGAAACCTACTCTCCACCACCACTCTATATGATGATACAATGGGTACATGTGTGTACCCATGGGTCTGAGATACAATGACAGCAATGGGGAGCAGAAAGCAAAATAGAATGAAATAAGATGGGCAAAAATTTTAAAAATAAAGAAAAATAAAAAACATACAGAACAATGAAAGTAGAAACCAAAGCAAAAAACAATTGAACACACACACACACACACACACACACACACACAGACATACACACACACCCCAAAACAAACTGAAATAACAAGAGAAACAAAACAAGTACCAACAACAACCAAAAACCAAGAAAACTAAACACACACACACACACACACACACACACACACACACACACACACACCAAGCACAAAAATAAATGGAGAAGAAAAACAAAAAGACTGGGGGAAGAAAAAGGAACTCAGATTGGACCCTCACACATACATTGACACATACCTTAAACTAAAAAATAAAATAAAAATAAACAGAGAACAAAAGAGTAAAAACAAATCAATAACAACCGAAAAATTGAAAGATGAACACTCAATCATTCACATACACACATAAACAGAAAACAACAAACAAAAGAGGAAAGAAACAGAAAAAGAAAAGAAAAAAGGGAGGATGCAGATCAAACCCTCACATACACATTCATGCACAAAGGAAAAAACTATTTAAAAAATAGATGAACTAACAAACAGGCATAAAATTCAAAAGATTTAAAAAAAATTTTTTAAAAGCCAACCTCTTGTGACTGGCTCTGTAATTGGTCCTCTAGTCAGCTATCCCCTGCTCTATCCTGCTTTCTCCTCTTTCATTCTCTCCTGTGTCCAGAAGAGGGAAGAAGGAGGGGAAGTGGAGGTGAGTGCGGGCTGCAGTCCTCCCTTCCCACTCTCATATGGTCAGAGAGCTCTCCTCTGGTGGGGAGGTGTGGGATTGTTGCTTCCCCATATGTACTCATGGGGGGGTGCTCCAGCCAGGCCTATCCTGGCATGGAGTTCTCCTATTGCCACCGATGTCCAGGCTCTGCCTGGTTTTGTCCCTGTCAGTCGTGGCCCAGCTGTGTGGGTCTGATGTTCAGAGGATTGCTGGGGACAAGGGGGTTTAGGTCAGCCCCAGACTCACCACTGATCTCTTTGGAGTTCTTCCTCGTCCTTTCCTGGCCACACCCTTTGTCCCACAGCTGGATCAGGGTAGGGGGTGGGGTGCCTGGGACTCAGCACTCATTAGATCCCTCTGAAGTTTGTGCTTTCAGGATATTACCTCTAGATTACGATCAACCCCCGAGTAGTTGATCCATCAGCCACAAAGATCAGGTCTATTGCTCTGTGATGAGCCAGTCAGAGCACTTTTCTGCCCTGCCTTCAAGATGGTGAGGGGGTGCCTCTCTTGTCCACTCTGGTAGAACTGTGCCCCTGGGCTCCCTCTGCAGCCCCTGCTGCCAGTGTCCTGCCAGTCACTGAAGTGGTGAGGCAAAGCCTGGAGCCAGTAGTCTTTCCTGCTGCAGTGGTGAGGCAGAGCCTGGGACAGTAGTCTCTCCCCGCTGTTTCTTCACAGGAAAACTTTTGTCCATTTAAAAAAAATGGAACTCAGCTTCTGCAACCTGGGAAGAGCCAGGGCCAAGCAGAGGAGTTGCAGCACCAGCTGTTGCACCAGGAGGGCCCTAACCACTTGCTCATGAGCCCCCACTTTGTCAGTCTCTCCCTGCATTTTCCTCCCAGGAAGGGTTTTGTTGATAATAAATAAATAAATTAAATAATGGTGTTTGGCTTCTGCTTCCTGGGAATCACTAGAGTCCAAATCATGCAGCTGTGGCACCAGCCACTGCACCAGGAGAGCCCTAGCTGATAGCTTCCTAGCCCTCACACAGTCAGTCACTCACATGTCCACTCACACACCAGTATGTACACAAAATTTTCCATACATTCATACCAGGACTTGCATAATCCGACTGGCTTGGCCACAATCTTCCTAACTTCCGCTATTTATTTCAAAGATACCCTTTATGTATTAAATACAAATACATATTGTGAAGCAAACGATATGAATTAATGCAAATTACAAATGTCATTTGTTTCAAAGTACATACTTATATATACTGAAGATAAATAGCTTAAGAAAGCAAAAAATTAATTACTTGTCTCAAAATCTGAAATTCCATTGAAGGAATAATTATACTTTTGACCTGTTTTTGAGCAACTAATGTTAGCCTGAATCTCCTTTGGGATTAAAATGCCAAAAATTTGAGAAGAAAGACATAATTTCGAATGTCCTACTAAATAAAAGTGTATGTTGAATTCAAGTTTGAGATATTTTTTAAAATGAAGAGATATGTGAATGCCTAAAATGTACCTAAAACTCATATTCAGACTTCACTATATTATACATGAAAGTTATAGGTTGCTTATATTCTATTTTAACTAACTTAAATAAAGTATTACTAGAACAGCTTCTAAAACCACAATTAATTGAGATAAAATATGATGGGGTAACCCTGAAAAGCAATTCTGAAGTTCTATGAACACTAGATGCTATACATTCCTGCAATGCTTGCTTTTTGGGATTAAAGCATCTGTTCATGAAACCACAGTGTGAAATGAAAAGCATTGCCAGATCCTCAAATCCACTGTCAGTCTCAGGCCATAAAAACATTAACTAGAATTTTTATACTCAATTGCCTACCAGTTATCTTATTGAAAAGCTGAGCTTTTTCCCACTGAAGTCCTTGAGGACACCACCTCTTGACTCTTTTTTCACAAGGTCTAGACTAAGCAACCTTTTCTGTGGCCCTTCTGTTAGGTTAAACCTTAGCTTTCACTCTTCAAAACATATCATTTGTTGGTTTCATTTGCCCATTCCAGTTCTGCAATGTTCTCTTTTCTCTCCTTTCTCTAAATAAACTTTATTTGAAAATTAAAAAAAAAAAAGAAATTACTCAAATGCTATAAGGAGAAAGAAGGAGATATGGAAGGGAACCTCTTCCTACCCAAAGGGAAGAGAACTAGCATCCCCTCATGTACAGATAATTTCATTTTATCTCCATAAAGTAATCACAATATTAATTCTATTACTGGAAGACAGACAGATATACATTGAGCCAATCATTTAAGGTAAAGATTATACAACATTAATAACTATATTCTGCAAGATATATAATTGAGTTGCAATTACTTTGTCTTTGGGGCCACACTAGAGAGATACAACAATGAAGTCCAGGAAATGTGTGGGTATTTTATTACATTTTTTTAATGGCTAAGGTGAATGTTGAATATACCCTAAGTATCAATATCTCTTCCCTCTTGACTTTTCTTGCTTGGACTGCAACAAGGTGAGAATTTTCTGAAATAAGAGGAACCTCTAGGTCCTTCAACCACACTGATAGAATTACATGCTAGTTTTTTAAAATGGCAATATTTTTAAAAATTTTTAAAAGCTAAATCTGCTGTGGTCACAATTTAGTTAATTATTTATTCTCTTCAATTAAAAATGCAAGTCTTCAGTAAAATTACTTCTCTCTGATTATTGAAAACTTAATTTTGTCTTTGAATATTATCAGAGAAAGAGACTTAAAAATCTTGACTCTCTTTATGTGATGAATAATATCAGCAACATTCCTGATTTTTATATCCATTGATTACATAAGTTTTATAGAGTAAAACATTTGGTTAAAGAAGACCAAATCTCATTTCTTGGGGAAAACTCACAGCTATTTAATATTATTGTTGCTGTGGTGTTGGTTGTAACAATCTATTTAAGCCGGTACATTCAACATTCACTTTAGCTATGAAAAAAATAACTTAATAAAAGACCCACAAAAATCCTAGACTTCATTGTTGTATTTCTCTATTGTGATTTCCAAGACAAAATGATTGCAACTAAATTAAATATCAGAATGTGGTTATTAATGTTATGTAACATCTACCATAAATGGTTCAATGTATAGCTGTGGTGCACCCTATAGTAATAGAATTCATGCTGTTGCTACTTTATGAGAATAATATGAAATGATTTGTACATAAGGGGATGCTAGCTATTCTCTTCCTTAAATCAAACTGTTTTATATTTAACAAAAAAATCAATAGTTTAAAAATAAGTATTCTTTCAATGTAATTTCAAAGTCTAAATAATTTGGGGGTATGGCATTTTTTATGATTATTTTCATGCATTATAGGTCTATTGAGAATTAAGCGTTAATAGTAACTTATGCAATGATGGTGAATATGTAATATGTTCTGTATTTTGAAGAAACCCCATATAGAAGTCTATGATTGGCAAGAAAGAAAAGAGGAAATATGTTTACAACACATTCAGAAACGGCAGCATCATTTTAAATTTAATGAAAAAACTCTAAACTCTAACCCATTAGAAATTATGATTTGTTTTGCAAAATATCATTCTCACCGAACTTCACTCTAGCATTAAGTGAATTGCAGGATCATCTAAGCATTATTAATGCTTAATAAGGAGGGTGTCTACACTGTGTTCATTGCTGCATTCTAAAAGCAGACTGAAAAGCCAAAGAAAAGATAATAAACCTTGATTTTGTCATTAATGGCGGCTGGAAATTATTTTTGTCATTCTGTTTTGTCTGATTTATAAATTGGATCTTAAAATATGGAACATCTCTACCCATTCAGGCATCTTCAATATGAAAATCAGTTAAATTAGTTTGGATTCCTTTGTTTATATTATGCTTTTTTCTTTGAAGAAGTCACAAGTCCCTTGTAGTATGAATCTGATTAAAGGATGATCTTTCCATATGTTTTTCAATAAAATCCTCTGTAAGCTTTCCCTAGCTCCTCCCTTAATTCAAGTTGCATATGAACTAACAAAATAGCTTAACTCAACTGGTCAATTGGACTGTATAATTTGTTGTATGTATTTTTTGTAACCCAACCAAATAATTTACAATTAATAGACTGATTATTGAGTGGAAATATGGAGTCTATGCTTACACATATTAAAAGAAAGAAAATAGAGGTAACATATTATTACCTAAATAATACGGGTAAAGTTTTGAGAAAAGTCCTCAATTATTCAAGAAATCTTTTATTTTCCTTTATAAGAGATACTTAAAATTATGTTAGTATAGCTTTTAAAACGTTTCAGAAATATGGAGGTATGAAAGTTATGCTTTCTATAGGGAGCTGTTTTTATTGAGTATGCATTTAAATCTAATGTTTGTAATAAGTCAAGAGATGTTAAGACTATACAACCATCAAAGAAACAATATAACATGATGCCTTTCTAATACCTAAAGTTTGAAACCCAAAGTATAAAAAGTCTATTTTAGCCATTTTTATAGCACATCTTATTGAAAATAACAAATCAACTTTCTCCAACTAAAACCTTGAGCTTAAGATAAAACCAAACAGTTTGAGAAGTAAAATATGTTTTAATGTTCCATTAGTTTTAAGTGAAAGCAAAAAGCGTGTATCAGGACTAAGAAAAAAAGAAATATTGCATTAGAAATTAAATGAACATTTTCAAATTTTGCACTGAATTAAAACTTAGAGGTCATATATTCAAAGGAATTTGATTTGTTTCTCCTTTAAATTCATCATATCGGTTTTAGCTCATTGTTATTTCTCTGCCCATTCTTTTCCTCTTCCCTGTGAATGAACTGATAAGAAGAATACTGCCTCTCTGATTAGCCAGCAATAAGCAATGTGGAAACTGATTTAAAGTCTCTACCACTGGAGATGTCAAAACAGATGTTACTTTCCTACAGCATGACAGTGCTGGGCCTGAAATGTCAAACATAATTAAAAATTTTATTTTCAAATGTACTCCACAGTTTATATGTACTGCAAGTATGTCTTACCTTTTGAACTTGTAGAATGCTGTTCTCTGCAAAATGGGAGAGAAGAGAGACTTCATTTTAGTTTAGATGCCATTTGGGAGTGAAATCATTTCATCAATCGGTACCCAGAGGTTTCCTTCAAGATTTGGCATGAAAAGACTGCCATTTCATTAAAATGTACTGACAACTGAAAGAGCAGACCTAGCAAGACTGATTTTGCTCACCCTCCTCTGTATGAATATCAAGGTTTCTCCCAGTGGGTTATCCAAATTAGAGAATAAATTAAGGTGTCTTTCTTTTTATGATGATATTACATATTTCATTCTCTAAAAGGGGAGAGTATTGGGTGTTGCATGCTACTTAGTCATATGTATTTATTATTTACTAAGTTTCTCTCAAAATCCTTCTCTCAGAAACATAATTTGTGCCCTCATGGAGAAAATAAGGAATTCCAAAAGCATGCCTCCACACCCCCAAAGCATAATCTGAGGAGCCCTGACCCTCCCATAACCACAGCCAAGCACCGTGTATCCAGCCTTAATGTGTTGTTTGTTATTCACTTGTCTATTTCCTTTACTGGAGAATGTTTCATAGGGGACAAGAAAAGTATCATAGTCATGTGCTTATCTGCTGCAGAGGCTTCATGATGCCTTGTTCGTGGGCAGCTCTCAGTAAACATTTTTAAAAAATAAATTTAGCTGGAGGATCAAAAAGCCCTACATAGAAATTCTGTCCCCTAAGAGCAGGACAGCACAGTACAGTGGTTCAGAGCAGCAGCTCTAACACATGACTGCTTGACTGTTGACATTTAATCTCAGTTCCACCACTTACTAAGTTGGGACTTTGAATATGTGATATCACTTCACCGTGCCTCTGTTTCTTTGTATGTAATATGGTTATTGTGAGGATTAAATGAGATAATATGCATAAGATTTTAGAAGAGTGTCTAGCACGTGATTAAGCACTCAATAAATACTAGCTACCACCACTATATCCCCCATTAGTGTGTCAGTGATATAATAACCCAGTGCAAGAGTCACCCTGCACCACCAAGGTAATATGCATAAATGTTTAATTTCAAAAGATCTCTAAGTATGGAATTTCAGGCTGTGATTATTGTGAGCTAAAGAATTTGGTGAGTTACTGTTGGGAATCAAAGTGGAACAGCAACCTTCATTATTCTGGCTTACAAAAGTTTGCTAGGGTCTTGAAAGAATTGTCTTGGGCAGATTTTCTTCTAGTCACTTCTCAAAAAACTAACCCTAGAAATAAATGCTCATCTGATCCTACCTCCCAGTCTTTTTTTTTTTTCTTCCCTAAACATGGATACTGTGCTCCTTCTAGATCTTAATTACCTGGAGATTTAAGCTATTTCTAATTAGTAAACTGAATTCCATCTCGTCTTTTCCCTAATTTTAAATAAAATAGCTCTAGGGTTCCTTTGTTAGGTATATTTGCTGCTGGTTTTCATTAGTCCATTAAGGGAGTTTCCTTCTATTTTTAAGTTACCAAGAGTTTTCATCAATAATAGACACTGACTCTTATCAAGTGCCTTTTTGATTAATTATCAAATTAATCATGCTTTCACTTCTTAGAGCAGATTGTAGTAGCACACTTCCTAATATCGTGCTATATTTACAATCACAGTAGGAAGTCACCTTGGTAATGATAAATATTCAGTATACTACTGCATTCTATTTGGTAATATCATAAGATTTTTTCCCATTAATATTCCCTAGTGGGATTAAAGTTGGGCAATAGCTTTCTTTCTTGTATTTTCATAGTCAAGTACAGGTAACAATATTATGATGGTTTTTAAAAACAGGTGAGAAGGAAAGGTTTTCTTATTCCTTAATGCTTACAAGAGGTTTAAATAATATTAGATTTATCTTTCATTAAAAATTTTTAATGAATTATTTATAAAATTATATCAGTACAGAAATTCTAAGGTATAGTTTTGGACAATGTTCCCAATTGTTTGCATTGATTGATATATTTTTCATTTCTATCTTTTTCTCAAACCAGTCTTGATATTTTTATTTTTCTTATCTTTGTATATTTAACTAACACATTCAAAGTTATTATACTATTGAAATATTTATCTCAAATACCTTATTTCCTCTTCATCTATAAGTAGGCAAAGGAAAACTAACAGTATACAAATAAAAAGAGAATACAGCAATATCAATGTCGAGTAAAAGTGAATACAATATGCAGATCACTAGCCACAACAGACAAAGTTGCTTTGTGTGTTTGTGTGTATGTAGGTGCACATGAGTACATGAATGATTTTTGTTTAGGTAAGTTTCTTAGAGAAAACACATAGGTGATATTTTGGTATTTCTTGAAAATTTGAATATTTTTTTAGGTTACCTTTATATATGAATGAAAATGTTGCAAATTAAATCTACATTGAGACAATACACTCCACATGTCAGAATGATTAAAATGAAAATAACAGACATTACTAAGGACTAGTGAAGATGTGGAGGAACTAGAACTCTCCTGTGTCACTTATGGAAATATATATTGGTACAACCACTTTGGAAAACTCTAGCATCATCTACCAATATCAACTTAGCAATTCCTCTTCTAGGTGTATATCTACAAAAATGCACCCATACGTGTACTAAAACATCATAGCTGAATTATTTGTAATAGCCCAAACTGTAAACAACCCAAATGTACTAAAATGAATAAACTGTAATATATTCATATGTGTTTTTTTCAGTTGTCTATAGTTGCAAACTCTAAAACTTGAAGACTTAAAACCTCGATTTATTATTTTCTAAAATGCCATGAATTGGTTAGGAGTTACTTCTACTAGTCTTGTCTGAATTCACTCATGTGGCTATAGTCATCTGATGTGTTACCTGAATCTGCAGGTGCAAGGTAGCCTTTTTTGGCACATGGTGCTGGCTGTCACTGGAATACCTCCATTCTCCCACTATTCTGCAGAGATTTTCTTCTTTAGTAAAGTGGGAATTTGCAGAGTATTGTGGTCAAAATATTCAAGAGGACAAGAGATGAAATTACATGGACTCTTAGCACTAAGCCCTATAACTTGGATAGTATTGTTTCCATCACAGTCTATGTCAAAGCAATCACAAGGCCAGCCGAAATTCAAAGAGGACACAAAAAGGCATGAATTATTGGGAGGCATCATTATAGCAATCTATCACAACCTGTGAGTGTGTGTGTGTATATATAATAGCAATGACGATGAATAAATTAATGCTACATGCAAATACAGGGATGAACCTCACAAACAATACTGAGTGAAAGGAACAAGTCACAAAAGAATACAAACCTCATGTTCCATTTATATAATATAAAAAATAGGTAAAACAAATATAGGTTGTTAGAGGTCAAGAGAGAGCCCAAGGAATACTACCATAAGGCTATTAATGTTTTATTTCTTCCTGTGCTATAGTTACATGGAAATTTTCACTGTGTAGTAGTTTGTTGATTTTTTAATGCAATTTTCTATATGTGTGTTATATTCCAATAGATTTTATAAAACAAAAATAAAGACAAAACAATTTAAAAATCACGCAAGCAAATTCTTAATTCAGTCCCTCTTTACCTAGGTACTAATTCCATGCCTTTCCTAGAAAGTGAGGTAAGATGGTTACTCACTCCACTGCTCAGGGAATGAGACTCTAGGAGACAGTGCAGCCAAAAACTCTAGAAGCCAGTGCAGGGGGACTTTGTCTCCATTCTCCTTCTCTCTTGATGTTGTTGTTGTTGTTGTTGTTGTCGTCTTGAACTCCTACACCAGGATCAGTTCACTGGTTACCATTGTCTCGTGATGTGGTGATTATTTTTCTCTACTCAGATCCCTTTGTTTACTGCTACTGGTCCTGGGCAAGGTTGTCCTTCCTCGAAGATTATTTCTTGTGTTTTCCTATTTTATCCATTGCAAGGTTTGGTAGTTTTCCAATCTCAGTCTTTAGTCCTGCTTATCTAAGGAAGCAGAGAACATGTTTTACATTTTCCCTGGCAAACCCAGCCCTTTACATGCTTCTAATTAAGAAAATTAATGATATTTTCCAGAAATTCTCCCAGTTAACTGCCTGCTCTTCTCAGGCAGTCGTCCCAGAAATGCAGATTTCTGCATTTTTTAACCAATAGGTTAAAATTGTTTTGTGTATAAGTATTACTGTGGTCCACAATGTAGACTGTGGAAGCTAAATGTCAGAATATATCCTGGCTTCAATGTTGGGCAGATTACTTACCTCTTTGGACCTCAATTTCTACATTTGTAAGATAAAGATGACAATAAGTTCCACTTCTTGGGTTGTAGTGAAATTTCTATAAATTGATTCATGAAAATAAAAATCTGTCTAGCACATTGTGTTTGATAGGTGCTAACTCTTATTATTAAGACACAGTTATTAAAGTTTAGGGTAGGATATTGATGCATCTTCATAATTAAAACATTACACTAATGAATTTAGTCTTTGGTATTTTAAATCCCTTTTAATCATAACTGTTAATTTTGCAAATTGGGATCCCACAATTTGGGGCAAAGGATGATATCTTTTGCTCATCATTCTTCAAATGTAAGAATGTTTAAGCAAAAAAGGTTTTACTGTTGAACAAGAATTATAAGGTAGTGTGGGGATGAGAGGAAAAAAATAATGGGAGCAGTTGATAAATGGCCAAGATGTATTTGTATTTTTTCCCATTCACTCTGCCTCAGATCTAGTCTACATTTAAAAGCTAAAGCTTCTCAATAGATATCTCTTTGTTCCCAATCCTTCCAAGTACAATTCTGCTAGTCCTTTGCACAGGCTCAAGGCAGGAGTGCCAAAAGGTGGCACATGGTCATCTAAAAGAAGTCAGCCCTGAAATTGTCCTTTTAACTCTATTCTTCTCCATTCTCAGGTAACTGCATATCTACCATTACTTATTTCTCCAACTTCTGTAATAGGGGCATGGAAGACTTTTCCGGGAAAGGCATATATACTATAAATATGAGCTTTTAAAAGATGAAACTAGCTCCATATTCTTATGGGCTCCTCTAGAGTTTTGATTCTTCTCTTTCCTCCCTCTAAGCCACTCTAGTTACGGTGCAAAGAATTGAAAGTTACCGGTAACAAGAATTCAGTCTTGAGGGTTTGATTGTGTGGGGTTTTTATTAAACTTTTGATTGGATTTATTAAACCAGGATTCAAAAATGTATCCTAATGTGTGGTATTTTGTGACATGCCAAGAATAAGGAGCTGCATCACACAGTCCTGGTAAGGCTTGCAGTTACTGTGTTCCGTGATTCTGACTAAATACAACCATGGATTACAATTCATCAGTCTTAGTGGAAAGGTTAGTTATGTAGGCTATGTAATCTGTATATATCTGCATGTTTATCAGTTCAGAGTTTTCTGTTGTGTGTAAGAAGAAAGAAGAAAAGATTGATTGGTGGAAGGGTGAGCTGAATTTATTACTTTTGTCAGTTATCATCTTGTTAAACACTGCTTTCCTTCTCAAAAAATAATCTCAGTTTATCCCAACTTGATAGGTTATCATGGTTATACTCTCTCTTGCACTTTTTAAGAATTTTCCATTGGGGGAAACAAATGATTAGAGCAGTGGTTATTGACCTCAGAGACCAATTAGAATCACTTGAGTAGCGTTTTTAAAATCCCATTGATTAGGCACACAACATACAAGTTAAATCAAAATTCCTGGAGCGGGGGACACAGTATAAAGCATTTTTTAAAAAGTCCTGCAGGAGATCCGAAAGTGCAGCCACAGTTGAGAACCACTGAGGTTGAGCCCCTTACTCTGCTACTGTTCGTGGCAATGTTCACACAGATTTTTGAGACTGATCAGACACTAGTCAGATAATCACTCAATTGACCAAATGGATAAGTATTTTGTGTTATGCAGACATATGTTTAAGTTACTAAAGACTTCATTAATTATTTGTTCAATAAGTGTTTATTCAAGGCTGCTCTAAGTAATTTGAAGGAATAATTATATATATTCTATGTACATAATTAAGTCAAATATCTAGGTATTATTTGGCAGTTCAATTTATTACTGTAAACATGATAAGAAGACATAATTTGTTAAGACCACTTCTAGAAAAATAAAACTCTTGAGTGTCTCAATCAAATTTTTCTTTACCACATAGACTCAATCACTTTTATACATGTTAAGTAATTTTTAAAAAGGAAATATGCCTTGGGTAAATGATTTTGAAGTCAAAAGAAATATAAAGCACTAGCACTAAAATACACATAGTAAAACCTCTCTTACATAACCAGCCCTATGGTAGAATTGCTTGATCGCAGGAGTTCTTGACCAGCTGGACAACATAGCGAGACCTCTACAGTTTTTTTTTAATTAGCCAGGCAGGCATGATGGTGCACACCTGTGGTCCCCATCTACTCAGAAGGCTGAGGTTAAAGGATTACCTGAAGCTGGGCTCGGTGGCTCAGGCTGTAATCCCGCACCTTTGGGAGGCTGAGGTGAGTGGATTGCCTGAGCCCGCGGGTTCGAGACTCGCCTGGGCAGCGAGACCTCATCTCTACAATAAAGCAAATAAAAAATCAGCCGGGCGTGGTAGCGCATGTCTGTAATTCCAGCTACTCGGAAGGCTGAGGCGGAAGGATCGCCGGAGCCCAGCAGGTCGAGGCTGCGGTGGCCGGGAGTGGCCACTGCACTCCAGTCTGGGCGACAGAGTGAGACTCCAACTCAAAAAAAAAAAAAAAAAGGGATTACCTGAACCCAGGAGGTCAATGCTGCGGTAAACTAAAATTGCTCCACTGCACTCCAGCCTGGGCAACAGAATGAGACTCTGACAAAAACAAAACAAAACAAAAAACAACAGGTTTGAAAGACAGAATCAGCATCTACTGGATGGGTATCCTTTTAATAGAGGTTTAAGGTTCAGGGCATTTTAAAAACCTTTGTAATGTCTTGCAAAAGTATATAAAGTGTGTGAGGGGTTGCTCACTAATGTGTATTTTTTTCTGGAAAAAGTAATCATGGCTTTGATGAAATGTTTATGCGCAGCAGGGGAACCTTCTTTCATTTAATGGTGGGCTGTGCTATAATTGATCGCAGTCATTAAGCCATAGAGATGGTATTCGCCATACAGCACAACTCCATGGCAAGACAGCTGAGCATAAGGTACTGAATCTGGGCTCAGACAACCTGGATTTGAGTGCCACTCTGTAACTTACTTACTGAGTAAATGCATCTTTCCAAGTTTCAGGTTTGTGGTCTATAAAATGATGATAATATCCATCCTACTTGCCTCATAGGATTGTTATAAAGTTTAAAATGAAACAATTGTTTATAAATGCAAAACTTCAATTCAAAGACATAAAAGGGTTTAGCATAAAGTGCAAGTCCTGCATTAAGTAGACAGCTTCCAGGCCAATCCTCATGAACTCTCTCATTTAAGCCCAACCAAGAAAGATGCTCTATCAGATACTGAAATAATAGTTTGCACATGTCTTAAGTGAATCTTTGAGAATACAATTAACATATCTTTGAGAACTTCTTGACAAGGTATGACACATAGGTATGTATGTGTGTGTTTGGGGGTATCCTACCATCTTTAAAATCACTCAGTCCAAGAAAACTTGGCATGGAGGTGATTAACAGGAAGACAACCCAAGAACCAGAGAGAGCAATATACCTTCATAAATCTTCTTGGTGATATTTCCAAAATAAACTTGGAACAAAAAAGAAGGAAACATGATGGCCTTATGTACTGACTGAGAGAACCTATTCAGGAACACTCAAGAGGCTTTCTCTGGGAACTTGCAGAAACAGTAGAGGACATGTAAAGGGTTTATGTGAAGTGGTGGTGAAGTTTTAACTCTCTTACCAGGAAATGATGGGGGAGAGACCCTTGCTACATCTAGTATTAACACTAAAGAAAGTGTTATGATGCACTTTTTTCTGTTCTTCTTAAACTTCATATCATAGGTCCCTATACATGTGTGTGTGTATATACACACACATACAGACACACTATGTATATAATACATTTTACACATATTATATTAAATTATATATAATACATTTAGTTGTTTACATACTTCTGCTATTTATAGTCTAACCGATTAATTATTGCAGTTTCATGCACAATGAAGTTTGTAACCCTGTGCAGAGTATATATGTTATATCTACTTAACATGTCCTCAAAAGAATATTTCTAAAATCCCTCTCTTCCTTTATCTTTCATGCACACACTCACACACACACCTACACATGCACACTTGAATAAAGCACTAAAAGAATTAAAGATTGATTTTATATTTCTAGATTAGAGCCAAATTTGTTAATTGTCATACTTTTAAAGAGTATCTCTTTCTAGCACTGCATAAATGTCACAAAGTTAAATGAGGTTTAATCTTTATTTCAAAAGTAATTTCTGCTTTTCTTTTGGGAAGAGATTTTATTTAACATAATTATTACCATGGTTATAAATACTCTTGCTTTCTCCCCTAATGTTTGGTAACAAGATTTCTTGTTTATAGATGCTTTTACAAGGTTTTTAGCAAAAAATGTTGTAGTATCTATGTACACAGAAATAAAAAATGTTCTCAGGAACAAATTAACATAACTTGAAATCATAGCATTATCTTGACCTCATTTTCTCCTTACCTCTGATCATTCATCAGGTATTGAGGATCTTCTGTCTCTCACCTGCCTCATCTCTGTGTCTACACTTGAAACATTGTCAATTTCCCAAACAGACCACAATATTGTGCGTTGGGCTAACACTGCATCCTCTGTGATGGACTTTCTCCCATTGCCTGATGAATCATATCACCACATCATAATTCAAAACTAAGATACTAAAGCATTGTGTCTTTTATGGAGGTTTCTGAATTACTGTCTTCATTCCAAGGTCAAATTAATCACTTCCTCATCTGTGCTTCTTTGTAACTGCCGGGTCAACAGGTACCTCATGTATGAGCAAAGTAATAGGAATTCCATAAAATGCCCTTGTAATCAGACTGAAACATACTGATCTTCATAGACAACCAATAATTTGACACTTCTTTAATGAATATTATTTAAATATTTATTGCAAAAAAGAAGAAATTAATTTTCCATTAATAAAAATTGACTAGAACTTTATGGTCAAAATAAAAATGTATATCATATGAAAATAGAATTTTTTTACTTAATTTCAATTGTCTTTATTTGGCCTTCTCATCATTTATAACTCAATAATATTAGGTACTACACTAACTCAGAATAGAGCTTACATATAAATATACTAAAATGACTTCCCTAAAATATTTTTTAACTTTTTTGTTCTGGCTTCCATTCTGTTTCATCAACATACTTTCTGATAAGTCCATGTTTTTAAAAGTTGCATTTTCAATTAATGATACCAAAGAACGTAAATACTTAACTGCTTATCAACAAAAGAAATCTATGGTCTTAATTTTAACATGTGTAAAAAATTACATACGCCGTTATTTTCAGGATTTTTGATGAATACATATTTAAATATTCATAATAAGACAATTTTTATACTTCACATGTGTTAAATGCTTAGGTTTCTATTTTAAATGTTTTCAGTATTATTAAATTCAAATGTTATAAATATGTAAATTGACAAGCTATTCTAAGATATTTAGATCTCAACATTGCCTTAGAGAAATTCAACTTTTCCTAATTGAATTTAACCTGAAGTGTTGAAAGTCAATCTAATAAAAATCTAACTATAATCAGAAAGCTCCTTCTATTTTGCCAAGTTTCCCATTTCACACTCCCTGGATGACTTTCACCCATTCCACCTCCAATAAAAAGCCTGGATTTAAGCAACCTTGTGACAAGGTGATTAAGCCCTAATGACATTCTGGGATGGGGAGGAGGAGGAATCCACAAACTTCTGTATCTTCCTGTTCTTGGCCTCCCAGTGCTCAGTCATTTAATGATCAGATGTTTAACCAATCAGTATAATTTTTAGACTAGCACTATTCAGACTTGCTACAATTACTTTCTTTTAACAAATTTAAATAAAATGAATGCAATGCTTATTAGTACTATATGTTTACCAGCCAGAGTCCTTCAACATATAGACATCTCTCTCAGTCTATCAGTAAGTTCATCGTCATCTTAATAGTTACACTGTTAGAAGTCTTTGGTGGCAAGGCCACCCTCCAACTTGGGACAGGTTCTGCAAACACCAAAAGAACCAATGCAATGAAAACTAATTAAAAATTCAAAAGTACAAGTCATAGAATTCTCGAATGGGCTTTAGCGCTTATCTAGTGCAATTCTGAGGAGTGTTTTAAGGGCATGAGGTAGGAAGCACTGTCATTAGACTTTGACAGGGAGAAGGAGGGAATAGTTGGAACACACAGTTTTGAAAAACAGGTTCTAAAATTACATAGTATTTTGTTTTGTCATATAGTATTTTTTAATGTCGAAATAATGTTGAAGAGGGCATAAAATGTTTATGCTTATCAATAGAGGTATTTTTAACTTGGTGGTTTTAAAGTTCAGTAATCTCAGGGAGCTGGTTTTCCTCAATCAATATTATAGATTAAGAGACTGGGGCTCTGTGAGCATCAAGCCTGCACATACTTTTTCTTTTTCTTTTTTTTTTTAGACTAGAAAATATAGTTTATTTAGAAAATAAATTAGAGAAAGTGAGAGAAAGAAAGAAGAGATTCACCTCCCCAAGGCAGGGAAGGGGGCCAAAGTCAGGAAACATGGCAACAGCCTTAGCTCAAAGAGCACATGGCCACACCAGTCTAGTAAGGCAATGGTCCATACCTTTTCTTCATCAGCGATCTCAGGCTGAGCATCTGGTATACTATTGCTTCAGGAATACTCAGAAATTCCTGAGGAAGGGATCTGCCTCTTTTGTGTCTCAACAATCCTCTCCAGTAGTTAAGACAGGTATGATTTTATAGATGGTACATTGTAGCTCCAGAGAGAATTGATTATTGGTATGTAGTCAGAAAAAGAAAAACAGAGACAAAGTTAGAACACAGATTTCATAAATCTTTGGTCAGTATGTCTGCTAAATCATAACTTTCTAATACAATTGTAACACGCATGTAATTCTTCATGGTTTACCCTAGATAATAGCAATGCTTTTTTTGAGGTAAAAATGATTACTGTTTTGCATTTTGAGGATAACAAAATATAATATCAACAGATGACTAGATAAATGAAATTGTGTTATATACATATGATGAAATGCTATTCAGCCTTAAAAAGACAGTAAATCTTTTCACATGCTACAACATGGATGAATCTTCAGGACATTATGCTGAATGAAACAAACCAGTCACAAAAATACAAATATTGTATTATCCTATTTATATATGATATCCAGAGTAGTCAAATTCATAGAAACAGAAAGTAAAATGTTGGTTACCAGAGGCTGAGTGGAAGAGGGAAAAGAGAAGATGTTTAACTGGAATAGTTTCAGTTTTGCAAAATAAAAAATGTTCTGGAGATCCATCACATGTGAATATACTTAACACTACTGAACTGTACACTTAAAATGATTGAGAGTAAATGTTATGTTATATGAGAAGTATCCCGATAATATATGAAACTAGTTAGTAACCAGCAAGGTCATGATTTAGTTTCTGATTCGAAATTCCATGTTCTTTACCCTGGACTCCTCTGTGCCAACCATTTTCCCAGTAATCTCTGGGAGGTTTAATAGACTCCCTGCACAACTGCAATCCTGTTGTAGTTATGCTTTGGCATTGCTCTGTGGGACAACCAGGAATGAGCACAGGGACCTAGTAGGACAAAGTCTGAGGAAGAAGAACCCTACTTTTGCCATACTTGGGACTCAACATCCCACGGTAAAACATCAAAACAATTGGTCTATAACACACAAAAAAGTAATCTTCTTTGATGGGCAGCATGGTTGCTTCCATGTTTTGCTATTATGAATAGTACCCCACATCTTTAAAATAAAAAATTTTTAAAATTCAAGTAATCAGTCCAGTGTGATTACAAAGATAGGCCACGAGTCCAGTGACCTAATTATTTTATTCTCCTTTAAAATGGTTACTTGTCAAGTAGACATAGCCATTGAAAGGTAACACTTGCTAGGTCTACATAACCAACTCTGGAAAATAAAACCTAAGGATATAGTTGACTCATGTGGTGAGAAAAAAATCAATTCTAACAGTCCTGCACCCACACCAACACCTTATCTGTTGGCATATTTACAAGTTGGAAACCAAATAAAGGATAATTGCCCACTCTCAGCAGAATGTGACAACTTTCATCTGTAATCTTTTATTTTCAGGCAGTGACAAGGCTTCCCAAATGAACTAAATAAGAAATGATTTTGAGTGAGGAATGATGTTAAAGCACATAAGTGTGTTCCTCCCAGATGCTGGATTAATTGCTATAATATAACCCCGCAGCAAGATGTGTTCTACACTGATATCACCCACTTATCTACAGACCTGTCTGTGATAATTCCCACTAATAGCCAGACTATACCCTGAATAACTCACTGGCTTATACAAGATTAGTCCAAATTTGAATAAAGCTTGTACCTGGTTAAGTTAAACCCTAAACTATTGAGATCGTTCCAATGAGTGCTAAATAGATGCTGATGATTTTCTTTGTTTTGTTTTCTTTTGTTTTATTTTATTATGAAGATATGGAGTACAAGTCAGGATTAGCTACACAAGTAGGCTGCATACAGGTGAAGTTTGGGCCTCCAATTGGCCCTTACTTCTCCTGGTTTAGGACCAGGAACTCTTTGTGATGCTCTGTGACACCTCCCTCCCTCCCTCCCCTGACAGTGTGTATCGACTGCTGATCCCTCCCTTGTGCTAATGTGATTAATGTTCAGGTCCCACTTATGAGTGAGAACATGTGGTAATTAGTTATTTGTTTCTGTGATAGATCACTAAGCATGATGGTCTCCAACTTCATTCAATTTTCTTCAAAATCCATGATGTTGTTCTTCTTTGTGGTTGCATAATACTCTATTGTGTATACGTATCACATTTTCTTTATCCAGTCCACTTTTAGAGGACAGTAGGGTTGGTTCCATGTAAACATAGATGCAAAAATTTTAAACAATATTCTAGTGAATCAGATCCAACCACACATCTCAAGGATCATCTACCATGACTAAGTGGGCTTTATTCCTGGGATGCAGGGCTGGTTCAACGTTTGCAAGACCATAAACATAATTTAGCACATCAACAGTTGTAAAACCAAGAACGGTATGATTATATCTTTAGACACAGGAAAAGCATTCAACAAAATCCAGCATCCCTTCTTGGTAGAAACTCTTGAGCAGCTAGGAATAGAAGAAACATTCCCTCAAAACAGTAAGAGACATCTATGATAAACCTACAGGCAATATTTTGCTCAATGAACAGAAATTAAAAGCAAGATATCCACTCTCACCCCTCCTGTTCGACATAGTGTTGGAAGTCCTAGCTAGAGCATTCAGGCAAGAGATGGTTTTCTTTATTAGATAATGGGAGGATCCCATTGTGTAATCGTTCTAGAGTGCTTAGCAACCCACTTTTGTTACCAAAATTTGTCTTTCAGATTCAGTTTTTCTAAACAAGGGAAAAGGTCAAAATATACCTTTTATGAGGACACAAAGTATTGTTGCATTATGGTTTTCATTATCTTTTAAAGAATCTCAGCCTTTAAAGAACACCCAACTTTCCTCAGAAATGTTGCTTGAATCCATGAAACTGGGCTTAAGAGAAAGTTGAGCAGCATGCAATTAATCTGCTACATTCAAAATCAGCCTTTTCCTTCAGTAGTGACACCATATTCTTAGGTCCAGCAAGAGGCAAGTATCTTTTTTTAAAGTGAATCTCTTCCTGTCAGAAAATTTTTTCCTCAAATACAGCAATACTAGACCACACTGCCAGACCTCCAGACATGTGAGATACAAACGCAGGATTTCCTTGTGGAACCTCTCACATAGGGATGCTATGCCTAACTCTTGAGAGCATTAGGAGGCTGATTTTTTTAAGTTAAGGGAATCTGATAGAACAAATTAGGACAAAGCAAAGCTACTAGAGACAAGTTAGCAGTTCACAGTAATAGCTCAAGTAAATACAATAAAGGCCTGAATTAAAATAGTGGTAGGGGCAATGGAGAGGTGTGGATGGACAAAGGGACAACAGTAGAGATAAAATTGACAAGTCTTGAAAAACCAGTGAATGTGAGGAGCAACAAGTAAGAGAAAATGTACTACTCATCTACTCAAAGCCCTCAAATAGCTTCTAAATACACTTACAGTTTAAACTCTATAAAGTTGATTTGCAAGGCCTCATATCATCTGGTTCCTGCCTACTTATTCAATTTCATTGCTGTCTGGGTTTTTGGTATCAAGCTCCAGCATCCATGGATGTTCATTTCCATCTCAGTGCCTATGCCTGGAACTCCCTTCCCCAGGCATTTGCATGACTGTTATTTTCTCTTTACTGAGGTCCCAAATGGGATCTTTTTCCATCTCTTCAGAGAAATATTTTCTGGCCCCCACCAACAGCAGCCCCTTCCATCCCAAATAGCCACTCTTTACATCATCATATTTGTTCTCTATAGAGTACCTATAGTACCTCTTAAATTATCATTTGTTGTTTACACAAGTATTGTCTGTGTCTCTCTACTGGAAGGTCAGCTTCTTCAGGGTAAGGACCCTCTTTATGTCAGGGATCTACCATGTAATAGGCTCTCAAAGATTATCATTGGCCCATTGATGTTTTGTATGTGTGACGTTTATAAATATTTTACAATTAATGCAGAAAAATAAACTCTATGGTAAAAAGCTGTGATTTGAAGTTAAAACTCATACCTTGCTACCTCTGCTGAGATAAGCACGAATTTCTAAGTCTAATAATGGAATCATTACATATTGGACTCTACAAGACCTATAAATACTTTTTATAGAAGAAAATTTACTGAAATAGATACTTATTACAAATAAATTTCTAACCCTTAGCACCTAAAGAGAAACAGGTTGCATCTCAATTTTACCCCAAGACTTTGTAGATTAAAAGTCATACTTTAGAGTCATGTTTTGAAAAGAAGAGAGCAGACATGCTCATATCACCCATGCCTTCCACCAAGCTCTTACAATAATCTGCTGTATTATTAGGAAATGAGATAACTTTTTCTACTGGAAGTGGTAGGTATGTTTCAGATAAAACTAGAAAAAGTAGAAATGGCAATTACTATTAGAATGTGAAACTGAAAATTTATGCAAGAAGCTTTAGTAAATGTAACACAAAATGCAAGTGTATGCATGAAATACATATTTAAACTCTATAGCAAAATGTGTGAACATTGTCTCAAGAAAGCCAATTAATGTATTTTGTATTTTATGTCTTAATATAAAGCATATGATTTATACACTGTATATCATTCAGAAGACTTGTGTATATGCACTTTCTAATAAAGTTGAAAATAACAAAGGGAAAAATTATAGATCAATGTGCAAATATAAACAGTAATGGAATTATTAAATAACAGAAAAAAATAAAATAAAGAAAAACCCCAAATTACATTTTAAAGAAGGTAGAATGTTCTTCCCACTTTTAAAAATAGAATATTTTACACTTTTTTGTGTCATAATCAAGTAGATTTCATCTTTTTGTCACAAAAGATTTTAGCAAATGGTTTAAATTATCAATGTTACAGTTCTGTGTTTTAGAATTATTCTGCCTTGGAAGGGGAAAAAAGCTACTCTATAATATGAAAGCAAGATAAAATAGACACTCTGTTGAGTCAAGTGTCAATATTCATTCATAACTACAAAGTAATCTTTATGCTGCAAACACAGGGACTTGTGCAATATGTTTATTTAACATTTTGCCCTCTCCTATCTACCTACTATTTTTATCATAAAGACTGTGAAATACTAAGTGGTACTACAAAATAAAATATTCATATTTTCAAAAGCAAAAGTACCTCAACAAAATTGTTGCTTAGACAACAGCTCAATAGATATATCGATATAACCCATTTCCTGCTAATATTCCGTATTATTTGGGGCTAATGGTGGCACAAAATCTAACTACATCCAGCTTCCTGTAATGTTTCCTATTACTGGAAGACTTGCACATAAGAAGAAGGGTGATTTTTTTTTTTTTCTTATAGAAAGTAAGCACAAAATTAGGCTAGTTTTCAAGTTAAAGTCTCTTCTCTGGGTATATTTGCCAGTTGAAAGAAATATTAGGTATCATAACTTTCAGACTTTTGATGTATGTATACATTGTGAAATGATTATATCACACTAATTAACATATATATCACCTCACATACCTATTATTATTTTCATTATTATTATTATTTGAGTCACAGTCTGTCACCCATGCTGTTGCCACGATCTCCTGAGTTCAGGCTCAGGGGACTCCTCCTCCTCAGTCACCTATGTATCTGGGACTACAGGCATGCCTCCACACACACCTCCTCCCTTTTTTCCTTTTGTAGAGACAAGGTATTGATATGTTGCCGAGGCTGGTCTCAAACTCCTGACTCAAGCAATCCTCCTACCTCAGCCTCCAAAAGTGTTGAGATTACACTGCACCTGCCATACTTACTTTTTTATGGTGAAACATTCAAGATCTGCTCTCAGCAATTTTCAAGTATCCAATACATTATTATTTACTGTAGTTGCTCTGTTATTCAATAGATCTCCAGAACATTTGCATTGGATGTGTCCACCTGGAGCCTTGTGGACCTAACAACCACCCTAGCAGGTAAGAAAGGCAGAACATTGTGTCAAAGAGGAAGATAATTTTCATGCCTCAAGATTTAATGTTGTTTCTCTTATTGGGTTTTGGACCTACTTGGGAACTTTGCCCTGACTTTTTGCCTACTTCTCCCTCTTAGAACAGAAAGTCTATGTTATTATACCAGCCAACCATTGCATTTTGTAGCACATAACTTGTTTGATTTCACAGGTTCACAGCTTGAACTCAATTTGCCTCAGAATGAATTGTGCCTAGAGTTTATCCATACCTAATTTATATGATATTTAGATGAGACTCTGGACTTTAATATTTTTGAGGGCTTCTGGGAAGGAATGAATGTATTTCCTTCTTGAGAAGAACATGAATTTTGGAGCGCCAAAAATGAAATGCTATGGTTTGGATGTTTGTGTCCCCTTCAAAATTCACGTTGAAACTTAATCCCCAATGCAATAGAACTAAGAGGTGTGCCTTTAGGAGGTGATTAAGACATGAGGACTCGCAGCAACCCCCTTGGGTCCCCTCCCACTATGGAAGCTTTCCTGCTTTCTCATTTAAAAAAGAAAGAAAGAAAGAAAAAGACATAAGAATTCTGTTTTCACGGATGTGATTAGCATCTTATAGAAAGGATGGAGGGAACAAGTTAAACCCTTTTTTCCCTTCCACATTGTGCAGTGATGAGCACACAGCTAGAAGGCCCTCACCAGACATGGAAGTCAGTTCCTTGATCTTAGACTCTCCAGCCTCTAGAACTGTGAGAAATATATTTCTGTTATTTGTAAATTACTCAGTCTGAAGTATTGTTCTATAGCACCACAAATGGACTAAGAAAAAGTCCTATGCCCATTTTTTAACCAGATTTTTTGTGTTCTTGCTATTGAGTTTTCTGAGTTCCTTGCATGTTTTGGATATTAACTCCTTATTCTGTATATGGCTTGCAAGCATATTCTCCCAGTCTATAGGTTGTCTCTTTGCCCTGTAGATTAATTCCTTTGCTGTACAGAAGCTTTTAAATTTGATTCATTCCAGTTTGTCTATTTTTGTCCTTGTTGCCTGTGTTTTGGGAGTCATATCCAAAAAATTATTGCCCAAACCAATGTCAAAAACACTATTACCTATGTTTTCTTCTAGCAGTTTTAAAGTTTTAGATCTTAAACTTAAGTCTTTAATCCATTTTAGTTTATTTTTGTTATGGTGTCAGATAAGTATCTAATTTTATTCTTCTGCATGTGGATATCCAGTTTTCCTGACATAATTTATTGAAGAGACTGCCCTTTCTCCATTGTGTGCTCTTGGTACTATTGTTGAAGGTGAGTGACTGCAAATAAGTGGTTTTATTTCTGGGTCTTTCATTATGTTCCATTGGTCAATATGTTTGTTTTTATTCCAGTGCAATGTTGTTTTGATTTCTATAGCTTTGTAGCATATTTTGAGATTAGGTGATGTAAGTCTCCAGCTTAGTTCTAACTCATAGGGCTATCAAAGGTGTTAAACAAGTTAATGTTATTTCAACTGTACCCACACTCCATTTTCATATCATTTTTGGATTTGGTTTTAGTGAGGGTCCGACATGGATCACTCTGAGTTCTGCATATCATCAGCAAAGTCCCAGTTACTTCAATGATTACTTTGTGCTAAAAGCAACATTAGAAATACGGGAATCATGGGGTAATTGATCATGACTCAATGTGAATGCTGCTCACTACCCTCGTTTCTTCCTTATTTAAAACTTGATTATTTCAAAACAGTTTGAAAACTTGGAAAAATAGTTTCTCTACAAGGAAAATACATTCCATCAAAAACTAAGTCTTGACTGGACACAGTAATTCACACCTGTAATCCCAGGATTTTGGGAGGTAGAGCCAGAGGAACCCCGGAGTTTGAGACCCACTTGGGTTGCATAGCAAGACCTCATCTTTATCCAAAAAAAAAAAAATCAGAAAATTAGCTGGGCATGGTGGTACATGTCTGTAGCTCCAGCTACTCGGGAGGCTGAGGTGGAAGGATAGCCCGAGTCCAGAAAGTCGAGACTGCTGTGGTAAGTCATGATTGTGCCATTGCACTCCAGCATGAATGATTGAACGACAGAGTGAGAATCTGATCCCCCCCCCAAAAAAAGGATAAGCAGGAGCACAATTCCTGATCAGGTCTGTGGATCTCACCAGTGGGCTTTCACTTCCCAGTGCTGCTGAAATGAGATGGGCTCATCACATCACAGGAAAATCCTGCGGCCTCTCCTTGCTGTGGTGCATTTGATGGCTAAAGGGCTCCTTTAATACTTTGCTTTGCTTTGCTTTACTAGGGCTGTGGCAGCAATAGTATGAACATCATTAAACAGGAGAATGTGATCCCTGTACTCAGGGAGACTTCAAGGAAAATAAGCCTTTTTGGCTCTCTTTAATGGCATTTTTCATTTCTGTACTAACCAGATGTTTAGAGTACTAAATAATGGGAAATGTACATTGAAACAACTTAAAGAGGAAGAAAATCATTCCAGTGATAATGCAGTGACTTCAAAGGAGAAAAATATAGATTATTAAAGAAGGTTTTTTTCTTTACAGTCACAAAAAGTAATCACTTTGATAACTATCTGAACCATAATTTGATTCCATCATGCATAAGTACTCAATTTAATTAAAATAATTTTATGGGTGATGCTTTTGTGTAAATGGTCAAAAATAAAGCAAGGTTGTTAAAGTTGTTTACAACAAAGGTAAACATTTCCTTTGAAAATTTTGAAGACCTTGGCATTTTATTCAAAGACATATTAGTTCAAAAAATTACTATGAAACTAGTTGACTTCAGGATAGTTAGGAGGATAATAAAACAATAAAATAATATTTTAAAATCTTAATAGTAATAACAATAGTATTAATGTCATTATCCTAATACACTCTTACATTATCTTCTGCATGTATGTATATTTAAATAAGGTTTATAAAATAATTCACACATTTTCAACTTCTTATATTTAACTCAACATCACTCAAACATTTTCAGTACCTCTACAGAGTCTTTATAATTTTAATAGATCCATGCTCTTTTATTTTCTTTCAAGTTTTTCTTTATGTTACCCCTTTTCTAATATGGTTTTCAAATATGGATTCTGTTTCCTTTTAAATGCTTTAGAATAAATTGAAAGATGTTAACAACATTCAGATTAATATAAAAAAAACTGACACACATTACTTGTTCCCTAATTATTAATTCGCTCACATAATCAAGCACAAATTCATTTTTATTCACAGATTTTATTTTTGTTTTGTTTTGTTTTTATTTTGTTGTTGTTGTTTTGTTTTTGGGGTTTTTTTTTGAGTTGGAGTCTCACTCTGTCGTCCAGACTGGAGTGCAGTGGCTGCTCCCGGCTACCGCAGCCTCGACCTGCTGGGCTCCGGCGATCCTTCCGCCTGTCTTCTAGGTAGCTGGAACTACAGGCACACGCCACCACGGCTGGCTAATTTTTTTTAATTTATTTATTGTAGAGATGAAGTCTCACCAAGTTGCCCAGGCGGGTCTAGAACCCGTGGGCGCAGGCAACCCACTCACCTCAGCCTCCCAAAGGCGCGGGATTACAGGATGAGCCACCGAGCCCGGCAATCAATTGAGATCTCCTTTGCTTTCTAAATTTCATTCCCCACTCCAAATTTAATCATTTGTACAGAGGTTTCATATTTCCATGTTAAATTTTTTATCTCATGTTCTGCTTTTGTTTTAACAGAAAAATTAATTAAAAGTAATTTACTTCATCTCTTATGGTGATAACAGCAAGCACTACATGCACGGGGTGTGGGGAGAGGGAGAGAGAGAGTCCTTGTATTATCATGTCATCTCTAAAATGGATAGTTTTTTCTTTTGTAATCACGAGACCATTTTTCAGCAATCTCCTTGATCAAAACTTTTCTTTCCCTGTATCTACATTCCCAACTACCCTACCACACTGTCATTTTTCTTCTGGAATTCTGAATAATTGTCCTTTAGCAACATTTACAGAAAATATAGTTAGGTCATACATATTTCAAGTTTGATAGAGTATGTTTTTCAGTAGACTTTGACTATAATGATGATTTGGTAGTTTCTTTTGTTCCCAAATTTTTCTCTATTTTGTCCCTGTTTTGTGAGATTGAGGCAATATTCATAGAAGTGGAGGTCTAGAGCTGCCTTTTGATGAGTAATAAACATAGAAAAACAACAGCAAAGAAAGCCATAGAATCACATACTATAGAGAAATGACCCAGATGTTAAAAGGATCCAGTGATCAAATCATCCACAAATGAGTGGTCCAGTGTTTCAAGGTCAATACTTTGCTTCCCAAACACATTGTCACAGACAGAACCGATTTTTTTTCTGACAACTTTGCCTCTGATGATTTTCTCTCCTATCAGAGGAAAAGCAAGAGAGAGAGGTTGTGTAAGTGGTTAGTGCAGTCACTGATGCTGCCTAAAATAGCCTTGAAAATCCAAACATACATTACCTCTTTTCCTCCCAAAGAAAATCTGAGTCAAACACCAAATTTCTAAGAGAAGACAACTTTAGTACTACTTTTTAGTAGTGGAAGAGACCCTGGCATGGCCCACTTCTGCCATTAAAGGGATTATAAAAAATCTTTGAACACAGAGGTCTGATGAGGTGAATGAGCCATTCCCCTGCACCTCAGATGACAAATCTTCAGTGTGACTTCAATGCTTTTCCAAAAGTTTGTGGAATTCATGAATATAAGCTGTTACAACTCAAATAGAAGACCTTTTCTTTCTCAAAAGTTCTCAAGACTAAAGGATTTTAAGTAGAAGGGATTTTCAGTTTATCTACTCTCCTCTAACCCATGTAAGTCTTTCTACAATAATGTGCATAAGTCAAGTCAAAGCATTTATTTGCCCCAATTACTTATACATATTTTTCATACCCTCTTCTCTCTCGTTACTCAACAGAAACAGAATGCCACAATGAGACAGAAACGAAGATTTAACCATCATTCTCACCTTGATTGGACCCAGTTTAGAGGAGAAAACTGTGACTTGAAGAGAAAGCAGAGGAAAAGCTGGGCCTGGAGAGGAAGCTGTGGAGGGAAAGAAGGTCCAGAAGAAGAAAGGTACCTTTGGCCACAAGAACCAAAGGTGAGTGGAAAAACTCAGCACTTGGAAATGCTTGAGAGTGAACTCCTTATAAATCATTGCTGGGGAACCACTCCATATCCAGCAGTCTTGGACACTTGTAAGTGCCCTCAACTGAGAGTGACAACATGAATGCCTTGTATAAGGTGACAACATAAGGAGAAATGTATCCCCTGTCCAAAGTGGGTAAAATCTAACAATACTACTTGAAAATCTTCCCAGGAGAAGCATCTATGGACACATTGCCATGCTTTTCAAATACATATATACATTTTTCACAGTCGAATTTTTACTGTATATAGATTTTGTGTATTTTTTGAACATTGTAAACTTTTTTTCACTGTTAAAATTTCTTAGTGGACAGTATGTTTAATGGCTATATAATATTCTATCTCATTAATTACTATAACTATCTCCCTAATTGGCTATTAACAAAAATAAAAGGATGAATACATATTATAATACATCAATATTGGTTCATAGTTTTAGAACATTTACTCAAGGTAGAGTTGTGGAAATTTAATCACAACTTTATAACTTTTAATGCCAATTGCCAAGAAGTTTACTAGAAGGGTCTTATGAAACTCTCCTTCCATCATTGTTTATGTGAATGCCCTTATTATAACATCAACATAAACATTAAGTAACACTTTGTTTTAATGTTGCTTATTTCATAAATTAAAATATTTATTATAGTTTTAATGTGTAGTTTTTTTAAAGAATTCACAAAATTAAGCAGTATTATATGTTACATATATATGAATGTGTGTATATATGTATATATATATATATTCTTTCTAACATGCCTCTTCCTGGACTAAATTGTCTTATTGATTTATGTGACCATACCATATATTAAATGATAAAAATTATTTGCCTATTTTTTATTACAAATATTTTCCCATTTATTGTTCAAATTTAATTTATGATAGTTTGACATAAAAAATTTGTCTATCTTTTGTTTTTTTTTTTACTTTCCATTATTTACAGAGACCAAATGAATAAATTCCTAAGTAATCCTGGCTCATACCAAGATAAAAAAAAATACCTAAATTAGAGTAGAGGCTTCACTATTTTTTTAAAATTTTATAACTTAATCTCTCTTGAAAGGTTTTGGTAGATTACAGTTACTATTGCTGAATAACAAAACCTCCCCAGGACAACTCATCTATGTTCCAGGTAGCATCAGCTAAGGTAATGAGGCAGATAATGAGATATACCGCCAAGATCCCACCCCTTCAAGGAAGGACTTACTGTCTAGATGTGGTCAGCAGACACTTCCAACTGTTAACCTTCTGCATCATCGGCTACTGGGAGCTACTTCATCTGAGGTCACATCATTTCCAGGGCTGTTCATACCTGATGACTGAGCAAGGCTGGAATACAAAGGTCTGGCCATTTTAACCTGACACTGGACAAAGCTGATGGGCAAAATTCATTGTGGAATTTCAAACCTGGTTGGCAAAGGCTTTGTCAGACTTTCATTATAGTTTAGATTCTTCTTCTGCCCAATCCTGCTTTTCCCCTTCCTTTCACAGATATCGATGTAGCCTATCAACTTGCATTACAAACTCCATATCAGAGTTTGCTTCCACAGAAAACCTAACCTGAAGTAGGCAAATAAACTGGGTGTTGAAAGATGCTCTTTCAAGATGGCTTACTCCTGTGACTGGCACATTGGGGCAGCTGGCAGCTGAGAGCTCAGCTGGAAATGTGGGCCAAGGACTTCCATTTCATTTGATATAGGTATTTTTACATGATGTGTTGGTTTCATTGTGGCAGGGTGGCTAATTTTCATAAAGGTACCACTTGAAAATGTGTGTTCTTTTTTTTTAGTTCAAAATTGAAATATTCTTCATCTATCCATCAGTTATATTGTCCCAAATCTCTATTTCCTTATACTTTTTCCTGCCTAGTATTAAACAGGGAATTTCTACTTTGAGTTTTAGAATTTATTAAATATGTACATTTCCACTAATGAAAAGCTTTTTAGTGACAAACTGAGTTCTTTACACAATATTAAAAAGCTTAGGTAAAACCCTGTGTTTGCTTTAGTTTTCTCTAGTTGCATATTTTGTTTAAAACTCTTACCTGTATTAGACAATTGCCTTAATGAATTATTGGAAGAGAATCTTTTTATTCCATTTTATATTTAATATTCAACCTGGATTCTCCAAAATAGGTATATGAGTTTTTAGAAATTATTACAGATCTTTGAAATCCCATAGCATTTGTAACTGAAACCCAATGAATATTCAGCAGCAGAGATGCATACAGGCTGACAGGATGGGAATATTGCTTTTAACAGCACCAAAGTATTACAAGGACAGGAATGCAGTCGCTCATCCTCACATGGGAATGTCTCCCCTGGACGCGGTTGTCATTTTATTATAGTTAAAAACACAAAAAATACTTCATTCAAATAGTAATGTATATTATACTTGGGAATTTGAGACCTCAGCTTGTGGATGCTACCATTATTTAGAGAGAGAATGGGCAAAGTATTTTCAGGAATCTTGCAGGAAAGATTCAAAAACTGAAATATCAGTCGAGTTTTATTTCTTGAGTTCAGAACATATTTTCAAGTTATCTCACTTAATTATGTCATTTAACATGAGATGGACTTCAAGCATAAATCTTGCCTACTAAACTCCTTTTAACATATCCTTGGGAAAATGCTGTTATTTTAGAAGCAACGTGTTACTGACTCATGGGAGCTTTCGTAATTCATTATGACATTTCCACACTTTCCTGAAGTACTTGGGTCTAGCTCTTCATTACTCATTTTACATTTATACAATGTGTTTTTTGTTCTTTGAGTGTCCTTATATTTATTTCTTGCTCATCAAGGTCTTTTGAATTCTGTTCTCAGTCTCCAGGGGACTGGTGCTTCTGCCCACCACCACCCCTGCACTCCATCCTACCTTATCATCAAGATTTTTTTCTCATGTAAAATTTAATGAAGGTACTTACTTGGAAGTCAACCTAATAATGCCGTTAGAGTGCCTGCTGTGTACACAGAACAGCACTTGAGTTAAGGGAAAGTACAAAGGAAACAAAGGATATAGCTCTACTCTTCAAAAGATTGTGTTTGAGCCAAAGAGAATGACAGACAGAAACTGAAGCATGTTTTCCCAAGGCAACTTCTTTTATTATTTCCAAGTGCAGATTCCAAGTGAAAACTAAGTATACATTAAGTGCTAAGAAATTATTGGTATCATATGTGATTTGTCAAGGCAGGTCATAATGCATATTACTGATGTGGGTGTTGAAACGGGAGCAAGACTAATTTCTCCTTTTAAAAACTACTTGTCAAGCCCATCTCATTTTGACTATAAACAATGAGTTGCAACACTTCTGAACCAAGTATCTCAGCCTTAAAATGTATTTTAAAGTTTTTTGTCCTCTCTATTTTTTAATCCTAAGACTTGAAACATGTTTTAGAAACTTATCTTCTCCCTATGTCTACCAGACACTCTCTTGAACTACGCATGCTATCTGACAATATGCTTACTTAGAAATCCCAGAGGCTAATCTTAAAAGCCTGATTGTGGGACCCTCGCACTTGGGAAGTCACAAGTCCATAACCTGAAAGCAGCTGAGATAACATCAACCAGATCTCTGAGAAGACTACCACCCAAGATACGCCATCAGAACAAAACACACCCTCTGCCATTCTCATATGTTTCACCATACCAAGTTTCCCTTTTTAAATCCTTATACTCAGCCTAAAAATCTGAAATCGTTTTTTGAGGCATGAGCCTGGCCATTTCCCCAACTGCCAGCTTTTGGAATAAAATCACCTTTCTTTCACTTTCACATTCCTGCTTGGTTATGTTGGTTTACAAGTGACAAGCAACTGAGCTTGTATCAGTTACACTTCTTGTATAAAACACACACAATTGTGCATCTCATATGCTATAGAATATATGCAAATTACATATCATCAAAGTGTTTAAGAGAAATCAAGTAACAAAAATAAATTGTAAAAGTTTCCTTATAATGGCCTACATACTAGGATATATTACATAACATTGAGACATTCTGTAATACTTAATTGTAATTTAGACATTTTGAATGTTAAAAAAATTATCAGTACTTGTCCTGCTGAGGCTCCCCGAGATACCACCTGCAGTTCAAAAGTCAATGGCTACTACCGCATGAAGATCAGAGCATCTTTATATGTCAGATTCAGTTAAAGATGTAGTCCCTACCTTAGTTTAACTCCAAGGCTATTTAGTTTGAAGTTAGGAACTGTTTGCACCTCTAAAACTGGAGCCAGACAGATCTTCTCACTGAATTATATATAGCATGGTAGTCTATGAATGAAGAGTTCTGTAGTCAATTTGGAAATGCTAGGTATACCATTTGCCCTTAGAGAACAACAAACGGTAGCATTCAAGGCTCTAATAAGCATCTCAGTAAAAACAAACAAACAAACAAAACATATGTTTGACTCTGCTTATCCTAGAATTTTCCAAAATCTCTTTAACCAGAGAACTTCTTTTTATATAAAACCTACTGGCATCCTATAGAAATAGAGTTCTGCAGAACACACATAGGGAAATACTGATCCATCAAACCTCATCTCTACAATAAATCAAAAATGAGCCGGGCGTGGTAGCACACGCCTGTAGTTCCAGCTACTTGGAAGGCTGAGGCAAAAGGATCGTTGGAGCCCAGCAGGTCAAGGCTGCGGTGGCCAGGAGCGGCCACTGCACTCCAGTCTGGGCGACAGAGTGAGACTCCAACTCAAAAATAAATAAATAAATAAATAAATAAATAAATACCTAGCAAGCATCTTATTCACAAAGTTAGTACTTTTTTCTATGTCATGGAAGCAATGAAGATGAGTAAGGCATAACCTATGTCTTCAAGAAACTTTTGAAGAACAGGAAATAGGAGATTAAATCTAACTACACTCCCAAGCAGAATGAGTTCGGTGCTATGGTTGAGTCCAAAAGAGCATGCAGTTGGATTCCAAAGAATGAAAGAAATAAGACAAATGAGATCAGAGACAGACTTTAAAGAGAATGTAGAATTAGAGGTTTGGCTTCAAGAACAGGTAAGAATTTACTATGCAGGGATAGGAAGGTAACATGACATGGAGATGGTACCAAGGCAGAAAAAGCCAAGAGGTGTTGGGAAATGTTGAGGAGCAGAAGCACTGGATTGTACATGGGAAGGCATAGAATAGAAAAGTAAGCCAAATTAAAGTCAAATTGGTCCAGCCCTAAACTTCTATATTTAACGAGTGTCTGCTATATAGCAGTGACTGTCAGAAATAGCAATATAACTGAAAACAAGACCAACTTTGTACGCATACCATTAATTAAATAATGATTTTCAACACAATTTGGTAAGATTTTACAACAGGGAAAAGAAAAAAATCCTTAAGAGCATAGAACCTTAGTACCAAACATAGTCAAGAAATGCATCCTAGAGAAATCCATAGTTGAAACAGAAAATTCTAAACTTTATTCTTTCGGTCTTGGGAAGTCATCTAAGTTGTTGTATGTTTGTTTTTAATGGGGGCAATTGGATCACGTCTCTCTTTTCAGGAAATAACTCAAAGGCAATGTGAAAGACAAATTGGAAGGAGAAGAGACAGAAAGCAAGAGAACCAGTTAGAAATAAACCATTGCACTACATAGTAAAGATTGTAAGTACAAAAATTAAGGCGTGGTTAGCAATGGAGGAGAAGAAATTGATATAAAAGAAACTCAACATGTCCTAATGACCAATTGGATGCAGACCTACAGAACAGGGAAGATGAAAGATATTTTGCTAATTTCCCATTAGGAGATAATCAATTAAAGAGATAATTTTATTTCTACAAATACTTTGGAATAAAATATCAGTAGACATAGAATACAAAAGTACAAGCCAGGCCTGGTGTCTCAGCCTGTAATCCCGCGCCTTGGGAGGCTGAGATGAGTGGATTGTCTGAGCCTGCAGGTTCGAGACCTGCCTGGGCAGCGAGACCTCATCTCTACAGTAAATCAAAAAATCAGCTGGGCGTGGTAGCTCATGCCTATAATTCCGGCTACTTGGAAGGCTGAGCAGAAGGATCATCGGAGCCCAGCAGGTCAAGGCTGAGGTGGCCAGGAGCGGCCACTGCACTCCAGTCTGAGCAACAGAGTGAGACTCCAACTCAAAAACAAAAACAAAAACAAAAAACAAAAGTACAAAGAAGCATTAATCAAGTTTCATAAAAAGATATATTGCCTCTTACACACACACACACACACACACACACACACACACATACACACACATACACACATACGCATACGACACACACAGACATATACACTTCTATATGAGCAATTATAGTCAGAGTAGCCAGTCTGATTATGTTGAAACAGAAGGCAATACTAGAGTGGTTTCAGTGAAATTCCCTAAGAAGTTTTATCATCCTTAACCTTTCATAGAAAATTCATGAAGCTTACTAGACATCTTTACTTAAGAATATTTTCCTTGCAAATACCATCAATTGATCACTGTCCAGCCATTGCTGGGTGTGTTTGATTTTTTTGAGTGTCCTAGCTTTGTAGAATATTTTGTAATCTTTTCACTTTCACCCCTCTTTTTTCATCCAATGTTTTCTCTTAAATACTTTAAAATTTAGATTTGTATATTATCTTGCATGTAAATATTTTTTCATTTTACTCTATTAGCCATGAATATTAATTCATGTAATGAATATCTGCTATTATTATTAATAACCAAAAATATAAATCCTGTCTATTTTATAACTTTATTTATATATATCTTATTTTCAAGATGCACAATTCAGGATTATGCATATAAGTAGACATCATACAGCTAAAATTTGGGCCTCCCTTTGGTCCCTACTTTGCCTAGTTTGAGATCAGCCATGCTTTTTGATGTTATGTGCCCCCCACATGCATACTACACCTGCAGTATCCCACTATTGCCAATCCCTTTCTCATAGTATTATGGCAAGTGTTCAGGGTCTAGTGAGAACGTGGTACTCAGTTCTTTGTTTCTATGATAGATCACTGAGTATGATAGACTCTAAATCCATCCAAGTTGCTGCAAAGCCCATGTCTGTACTTTTTATGACTGTATAATATTCCATCATGTATATGTGCCACATTTTTTTAATCCAGTCCAGTTTCAATAGGCAGCATGGTTGGTTCCATGTTTTTGCTATTGTGAATAGTGCTGCAATAAATATGCGTGTGCAGGTATCTTTTTGGTAGAATAATTTGACTTCCTCTGGGTATATTCCTAGTAGGGGGATTGCTGTGTCATATGGAAGGTCAATTTCTGGTTCTTTCAGAAACTGCCACATTGTTTTCCATGGAGGTTGAACTAGTTTGCATTCCCACCAGCAGTGTAGAAGCATTCCCTTTTCTCTGCATCCTCGCCAGTATCTGTTGTTGTTTGTTTTATTAATAATGGCCATTCTTACTGGGGCTTGATGGTATCTCAAGGTGGTTTTGATTTGCATTTCTATGATGATTAGTGAGACTGAGCACTTTTTCATGTGTCTGATGGCTGTCCATATATCTTCTTTTGAGAAGTGTCTATTCATGTCTTTCACCCACTTTTTAATGGGACTACTTGTTTTTTGTTTTTGTTTTTGTTTTCCTTTTGGCACATCTGAGTCACTTGTAGATCCTGGATGTTAGGCCTTTGTCAGATATACAGTTGGCAAATATTTTTTCACAGCCTGTGGGCTGTCTCCCCGCTCTTTTGATAGTTTCTTTTGCTTTGCAGAAGCTTTTCAGTTTAATGAGGTCCCGCTTGTCTATCTTATCTCTTATGGCATAGATGCCTGGAGTTTTGATCAGGAATTGGTGCCTACTCTGATTTCTTTTAGGGTGTCTCCTGTGTCTTCTAACATTCTTAAAGTTTGAGGTTTTACATTTAGGTCTTTGATTCACTTAGAGTTGATTTTTGTATTTGGTGATAGGAAGGGGTCCTGTTTCAGTCTTCTGCATGTGGTCAGTCAGTTTTCCCAGCACCATTTACTGAATAGGTTCTCCTCTCCCCAGTTAACTTACTTCAATTTACTTAATCATATATAGTTTTAGGATATCAAGGGACAGAAACCTTTCAAAATAAGAATTACATGAGCTAATGTTTATAAGGCAGTTTCTAGCAAATATAAACCGTTCTTCCCTCTTAGACATAGCCTGTTCAAGACACTATTATGCAACAAAGCACTGCTTTTAGCTTTCTTCCAAGGATGGGGTTTCTTTCTACACCCAAATATCTGGGTATATATGTTGATGAAAGCAGATGACTGAAAAACAATTATTACTAGCAATACTGTAACAGTATGACAATATCAATTTGTCTTTTATGGTAAAAGAAATATGGGTCCTAGTCTGATACTTTCACATCTTTTGCATTTGCTACTAGTCAGCCTCAAAAAAGTGATAATAGGGTCCCTGGAAGAGCAGTAAAGAGATGATATAATTAGAAAATATTTATTAGTTCTTCTTTGTTGTAGTATGTTTTTCCTGAGACCCAGAGCCATGTTCAGTCTAGTTCAAATTGCAGATTATGCTCTTTGTGCTAAAAAATATTGAAATCTTTTTAGCATTAAAAATCTTTAGTGTCATGTTATTGGCCTGTTTCCACTTATTAAGAAGAAAATATATTCCTTTATTATTTTTCTCTATGGAGTGGCCTACTTACAAGTAATAAGTTCCCCAGAGCTGCAGAATTTCAAGTTGTGGGTGGATGATCAGTATCAGCAATATTACAGAAAAAATTCCTGTATTACGTAATAAATTTTCTTTAATTACCGCTAAGACCCCATTTGTTCTGTGAGCCTGTTATCTGTCTTGTCTCTGGAAATTCAAAAACCCCTGTGTTTCTCTCCATAGGTTTCTTTTCTCATTACAATGTTTAGACTCCACAACTTTTCACTTCATAGTCTTCACTGAACACAGAGCCTAGCTCCTATTACATATACTTTTTCAAACTGCACTTTGATTGTTACTGAAATATTTCTTTAAGTCAACCTTTCTACTAAATTATTTCTTTAAGTCAATCTTTCTACATCAGGAGCTATAATATTAGATTTTTAAAATGTCCTTAAGATTGTTTTCTTGGGATATTTCACTCTAATGTAATTCCATCCCATGAGAATCACATGATGATATAGGCAAGCTGGTGAGACATGCTGGGAACCATGCCAAGCAGGTTGAAGGCACTAACTGGTTTTTGAGAATAAATGACTAGCATAAAGGCTGGGCCCTTGTCACAGATATACAACAAGTCATGACAAAAATCTAGCTTACTTCTAACAGCATTGCAGGATATTATTTGTGTGGGAGACTGGAGAAACAAAGCAATAAACAATATTCAAAATGGGGTGAAGGTTATCACCTCAACTACAAAAAACAAGTTCCTTCTGAACAAGACTTCAGGCATCAGTGAAATGAATGGGGTTCATTTCAATGGCAAGCATCAAGAAGGGAGGAGGAGACGGCACATAACATCAATAAGGGTATCTGAACGCAAACCAGGCAAAGAGGGGACAAAGGGAGGCCCAAACCTTAATGGTACAATGACCATTTATCTACCTAACCTTCCACATCTTTAAAATAAAAAAATTTTTAAAGTTTTTTAAATGTGTTGAGACCATAGCTAAAGATGAAGAACTCTCTTAGCCATAAGCCAAGGCAGGTACTCCAGAGAAAGTGGCAGCAATCTAAGGAAGCAGCAAGATCAGTTAGGCACATGGCTATACCAGGATCACCCAGGGTGCCATGAATGTGGACCACCCTAATTCCAATCAAGCAACTCAGACTTATCATGTACTCCCTGCCCTAGTAGAACAGAATCAGGGCATTTCTGGACTTTGGATAAAGAATATCTGTGACTATAGCTTTGCAGGGATGTTTAAAAAATGGATTGAAAGTATATAATTTCACGTTTGCCAAACTCAGCTTTTTAAGCACTTGTTTTTTTAAAAAAATGTCAGGATTTTTCCAGACCTTCTCTCAGAATTCCTAATTCTGCCAACTCATGATTGCTTATGTGAATATTATGTTCCAATTTTAAATCCTCAAGCATTTCCCTGTTTGAGAAAATAAAGTTAAGAATGACAGTTGTTCTGGTTGGCACTTCTGCAGAGTCTTTGCTGCACTACAGGAATTTACTGACAGGGTTTATGACCTGCAGCATTGATTTTTCCCCAAATGTTCATATAGTAGAAAGACTGTCTGTCATCAGCAACAAGTTCTGTGCCTAAGTTTCAACAAGCTTCTTTGAAAAGGTTGGCTCATTTTTCCTCCTTTATAGTTTTCAGGTTGATTAGAAACTCCAACTACAAAGTTTTTCTTTCTTCTTTTTTCTACCTCAAGTGGGGCTCTCTAAACATACATCTATAGTTTCATATAAGATATCACATTAGTAAAGGTTTATATTATTTTATTAATCAGGTATTTCCCTAAATCTTCCATTTCTATATACTGATGAAACTTGAGATAGCACATTGCTTATTAAATTATTTACATAAAAAAATGTACAACCATTCTCTTAAAATTACTGGTGGTGTGATATTTAACCTCTACATCTCTCAGCTTTGTTATATGTAAAAATGAAATTTTGTAGTAGTGTGTTGTTTGTGGTACTGTCTTGTAGAGTTGTAAGTATTAAATAAAATAATGTACGTAAAAGGGCTTAGCTGTCTATAATCTATGCTATCACCATTAGTGCTGATCAGTTTGTTTCTAACAGATCAACTAATTGGCTTCTCTCACCCTGGTTCCCCTTTCGAAATGGAGCATGAGGGTAGGTTTACCAATCTAGTTCGACCCTAAGATCCTGAATGAGCACAGGGAAGTGGCACTTCATGATTGAAGTTAGAGAGTCTCTCATGTGGAGCCAAAAATCCCAAGATACTGGTGACAGAATTACAAACTCAGTCCCAAGCAATCTAAACTGAGAGGAGCAAGCCAAATTGAGAAGTCAAAAAAAGGGTAGAATCACAAGACGCTGATAGGTCTGCACCTTGGAGAGAGGTTTGTGCTAAACAAAGGAAAAGGTAGTTGATCTTCTTATGTAATCCCAGTCCAGAAGTAAACATCCACCCCATGCCATCCCTTCCACCAGGACTGAAAGATTAGAAAAATACTTTGAACTTCTTTATTATACAGAGAACAATAGAGCAAATTTGTGTGACCTAAAATAGACTCTACCAAGGTTTCATTGAGTTAACTGCAACTCTTAGAAATATATACTCTTTCATCTTTAATTTTCTATTTCTTTCGAGCAGAACTGCTGGAGATTTCAGAAGCACTCAGCAGGCCTGAGGATTGTTGATGGATTTCAAGATTTTGTTGAGTACTTTAAACTGCAATTAATTATAAGTCACTGTTCAAAAATTGTGGCACAACATCATTTTTGTAATTGATCTGTATAAACATTTATCCTATTTGTGTTGTTTGTTTTTCGTGGTCTGTAAATTCTTTACTTACTTGCCACTACATTTTTCAAATATTTCACCTATGATATTAGTACCAACTGATTTATATCAAGGTTTATAATATAAAATGTGCTGTATATATATTATCTAATTTGATTGTTGCAATCCCCACCGCACTCATGCATGAAGATAAATGTAGCAAGATTATTTTATTAATTTGCAAGAAAAGATGAGACTCAGACAAATATATCCATTTTTTCCCTAAGCCTTTTCACAGTCTTATATTACCCAAAATATAAAAGAAAATGGAAAACAAATGCGCTCAATTACTTATCACATCATATCATAAATGTCTCTCTCTTATTCCTAGTCCCTAGTATCCTGTGAGATCTTTGAAGATAGAGAGGTCTTATTCCCTGGAGCTAGTATCATACATGGCACTTAGTCATTACTCAACAAATGAATCAGTACATTTAAAATGTAGTAGGGGAAAAATTGCTTCTAAACCATGAAGCATCATTTAAGTATTTTGAATTTAAAACTATTTTGTAATAACTCTAGAATTGGCATAAAGTCAAGTTATTTATCTCACACTTTCATCACTTACATTATATATACTTAAACAGAAAAACAGAAAAAATATTTACCAGAGAATGTAATTAAAGAGAAGAGACCTATAAATCTTTGAAGCATCTCAAGAAATGTACATTTTTCACACTTTTCCTCTCTTTTTTTATAAAAAGAATCTAAAACAAGATTAGATAGAAAAGCACAGATAATCCAAAGATAGCCTCGCTATTCTCTTTCTGTGTACAGACAACGATGCCAAGGAAGACAGAAGAAATAGAATCTTCCTGTTGATATATCAACTCAGTTCAAGTACATTTTTAAAAAGAGATCACTACATAGAGAAGTCAATGCTTTTCAGGTGAAAGTTTGTTTCACCAACATTGAATTAGATCAGAATAAAACTCAAAATACCATAACATAGATTTCCAGCACTTAGCACTATATTGGCCAGAAACCGTCTTGCCAAGGAGAAAAAAAAAAAAAGAATGGATCTTTTAAAAAGCATTAAAATAAACATTGAGGAAACTGTTTCCTTGTGTATCTTCTGTGACTGTAAGTGGTAAAGCTGACAACAATGCTTCCACATGCCAGTCATGGATGCCTGTTTAGGGCTAGACAGAAACTCTTCCCCATGGGGAGCTCTGAAGGATCTCTCTGGTCAGAGCTCTCTGCAGAAAGGGCTGAGACCTCTGTCAAAGCAGCCTCACAATCCTACCCACTCCCTCTGCCCACCCTACTTCCCTCCCTCCGAAACAAGCACTATCCCCAGGGCCCTTGCCAACAAACCTCCTGCACAAGTTCTCCATCTCTGAGACTGCTGAAGGGAACACTCACTATGACATTCACAGCCCACGCATTCCCACCAGTAACGGAGTTCTCTCATCACTCTAGAAAGAAAGAATTTACCTTGTGGGAGCCTGATAGGGCTCTGAAAAACTGCATTTTCTGGCATGTCATGGGCAGACATTAAGAGTTACCTGAGCTTTTTGGCAAAAACATTTTACCTGTATCAACACTGCTTTATAACATTTGGAAATCATGCAACTTTGGAAAAAGTTCTGAGGGTGTCTTTGACGGAATTAATAAATGAAGAGCAACAGCATCCTTGGGAGATTGTATGTAAACTTTCTGATAATACTGTTTATTGAATTTAGGAATTACAGGAAGAAAATCGCCTAAATATTTTAGAGATTCTTCCTATCATGCAAATGTGCTCTTTTATTTCTTGTGCTGTTTATTAATCTATTTTTATTATATTGCATACAGTCTATAACATTAGGTAAAATGCCAGACATTTGGGGCTTAGTCCTCATTCTGAATGTATCACGGTTACATACAAATGAAAATAATTTAGCTGTCTTAGAGCTACTATGGGACGGATCAGCTCAGCACTGAATGTTTGTAGCATCACAACCCTTTCCCCAGGTGGACCACAGGGGGGGAGATCCTCCACAAGTGTCCTGCAAGGAAGGCTGTTTGGTGTCCCTGTCTTTGCCAAGGAAAACAAACAAAAAGCAAACAAACCAGCGTTCTGGGATACAGAACAGCCTTATTAGAGGTCCTACTTCTGGCTCAGAATCTGTATTTCCTGATATCTTTTCTCTACCATGGACACTTTTAACTCTATTATTACTTGCATGTCACCTGTTCTTATTTTCTCCATTCTTCTGTTAGCTTTTCATATTACAGGTCATATCTTACTTAGTGATGTGGTACTTTGAAATTTTATGGTAGCTGAGGTTTTTGACATGAAAATGCCATCATCTATATTAATATTACCTACATTTTATTAAAATATTAAAAGCATATTTTCCCAATTTTCTAATTTTATCTGGCAAATTTTTGCTAATTTTAGCTTTTATGTGAATCATTTTTGACCTCATCTAGCTTGCTTTTCTTTCTTCTATACTTTTACTGAGTCCTTTAGTTTTCCTGCTTTTTGAACTTCAGATAGCTCTCAATTTTTCTTCTTAATTTTCATGTTTAGTCTAAGTTCACCTTAACCTTTAATCTTACCATAAGATTATCAGTTTTTATTTGTCTTTATAATGGCTCACAGTAATACAGGCTGGAGGTGCTCCAGCACAGAAGGACTTATTAGGCGGGGGTTGAAGGTCTTGGCTGACGAGTGACCCTAAGCAAGACCACCCAGGCTGTCTCTGTAGAAGAACTGCAGGTCCCCCAATCAATGACCCTCTCGTAAAAGAGGTATCTCCAGAGATCCTCACCTCTGTGCTCACAGCTTAGACACCCATTTCGCTGATTGACCGATGGGGACTGGCCAAAAGAGTTAGAAGGAACAATCCAATCAAAACATGCTTAAGAAAAGAAATAACTCCATGAATACAAATTCTCTTCTTTCCCTTCACAGTACCTAATTAAACTATTATCATATGGTTACGTGTGCCACTATTTCCTTAAATTCTATCTCTTCCACTAACTTTCTACTAAATGAGGAGTCATGTTTCTCTTTATCACTGCTGAATACCTAGCCCAAAGTTTGGCATAAGATGTAATTGCAAAAAACAATCATAAATGGATAAGTGAGCAAATGAATAAACCAAGCACCAACTATGTTTACTAGGTAATTCACTTACCTGAATGTTTTCTCGCCTTTGAAATCTTTTTTACTGCTGTTGACTTTAGTTGGCACAAGAAACTTAACACTAAAACGTTAAAGCCAGTGATCCATAGATAACAGTTATGTGATAATAGAACAAAGAGAAATAAATTATGAATAAATAAGTGAGGAGAATTTTACTCTGTGGATTTTCTTCAAGAATGGTTTATTGATTTTGACCCAAAATGGGTAACTGGAAGCAACTAGTGAATGGCTCTCTCATGGAGAGGTTATGAAATAGTGAGTAGATGTTAGCTCTTCAGGAGACTGTCTGCAAGACTATATAGAAGTTTATTTAAAAAGGGTCTACTGGGACTGAAGGAGAGCAAGCCCAGCCAACTACAGACCTGGCCCTAATGCAGAACCAGGAAGGAGTGCGGGTCTGAGAGAATCCCCCCAAGTATCGTACATCTCCCATGGACCACAACAACACTAGTCATATGAGAGCCTCCTTGGCCCTTCTCACTCCAGCAAATTCAGGAAGCCACCTGAAGTCTAGACAGAGCCATTGTTCAAGCACATGGGAAACCCAGCATGTTCTTATTCCTTGAGAGATCTGGTGCCTGCTGCCACCATCCCACCAAAGAAGGAGCTTCCCCTCGCATCCCCCAGGATAGAAACTGCAGCTATTCTGCTGCTCCTACTAAGGGCACTCCTTGCTTCAGAAGCAAATCCCCACCACACCCACCCCTAGCCCAACTGAAGACTGCAGCCGCGGCTTGCCTGGAGGCTGCCAGCTTGCAGAGGCAGTGAGTAGACCTCCCAAGAACCCCACCACCACTGTCTTTGTTCCTGCCACATGTAGGCCAGAGAAGGAACAGGATGACACAGCACCTCCGTCACTCCCAGTCAGAAGGGGCCCTTGTTGCCTGTAGCTTAGAGGGGGAGTAGAGACATGGGGCAGGTCACTGCATCTAAGGGTTCAATGTCATAGACCCCCATTCTTGCTTCTGACCAGGTGGAGAGAAGCTGCTCCACCCCCACAAGAATAGTTCAACAGAGTGCTGCCAAGCTCTAGGCTCTTCCCAGCCACCACCCTGTCTCTGCCTCACCCACACAAGAGCCAGAGAAACGACATCTCCATGGGTCCCAGCCAGGCAAAGCCCCTGTTGCCCCCAAGGCTTCTATTCAGGCAGACAGCAGTCTCCCTACCCCCATCTGAAACCGCAGCAATATGTTGCCAGGATCTTCCCAGCTCCTGCCATCACTGACTCTGCCACTCCCACATGCAGGCCAGAGAGGGAACAGAGAGGGAGGACATCTCTATGGCTACTGGCCAGCATCTCTTTCTCCATCCCTGCCACCCACAGGTCAGGAAGGGAGTCGAGAAATGGGTTGCTTCTGTGTGCCCATGGGACCAATGCCACAGACACCCATGCCCATGGTTCCCAACCAGGCAAGAACCCCTGGTGCTGCACAGCCACCCAACTCTAAATACTGCAGCTGTGGCTCAGCACTCCCCTGAGGACATGACCTCTAGAGGTCGCTATTAGGCACCCCCAAATCACTTCCACCACTGCCTCTGCCCCTGCTGCTTGTGGGTTAGGGAGAGAATGGGGGGAAAGGGCAATACACCAAGCCGATCATCAATGCATGCAATATACACCACAGACATAAGCCATAAGAAAAGAAAATCTTAAAAAGTCCCATCCAAATGATAGCCAAATGTCTTAATAAAAATAAAAGAGAAGAATGTGCTCCCACAGATGAGAAGGCATCAGCAGAACACTGGCAGCACCAAAAGCTAGGGTGTTTTGACACCTACGAATGATCCTGCCAGCTCCCAAGCAAAGGATCCTAACCAGAATGATCTGTCCCTGATGACAGATATACAATACAGAATGTTCTCAAAGAAACTCAATGAGATTAGAGAGATTGGATACTCAAATCAAACAAGACCATGGAAACAGTCCAAGAATTAAAAGGTGACGTGGTCATTCTAAGAGAGAACCAAACAGAAGATCTGGAAGTGAAGAATTAACCGTAGGGATTTCAAAATACAGCCGCAAGCCTGAACAACAGATTGGACCAGGCAGAAGAAATAATTTCAGAGATTAAAAACCGATCATTCAAATTAACCGACTCAGACAAAAATCAAGAAAAAAGAATTTTTAAAAATGAACAAAGCCTTTGAGAGGTATGGGATAACATTCTCATCTACGCACAGAACATACACTAAGATCAACCACATACTCGGTCATAAATCAAGCTTGAATAAATAATAAATTTCTAAAAGTTGAAATCATACCAAGTATTTTCTCTGACAACAGTGGTATAAAAGTACACATCAACACCAAGAGGAAACTTCAAAAACACACAAATACATGGAAATTAAGCGACTTACACCTGAAAAATGTAGGAGTAAATAACAAAATCAAGACAGAAATAAAAAAATTTATTGAGATAAATGAAAATAAAGACACAACATATCAATACCTCTGTGATGCCATAAAAGCAATACTGAGAGAAGTTTATGACATTGTAAGTCCACAGCAAGAAAATAAAAAGATCTCAAATAAACAACCTAATGTCTCAATTAAGTAAACTGGACAAACAAGAAAAACTAAACCCAAAACTAGAGGATGGCCAAAACACCAAAACCAAAACCAAACCAAACAAACAAAAAAAAAACCCCAAAGCCAAATAGGAACTAAATAAAATAGAGACCTACCCAGAAAAAAATTATAAAGGATCAATGTGTTGAAAAACTTATTCTTTGAAAGGATAAATGAGATCAACAGACTCCTCGCCATATTAACAAAAAGAGAGAGAGAGAGAGAAAGTCTAAATATATACAATCAGAAATGAAAAAAGATGACTTTATGACTGTTACTGAAGAAATCCAAAAAATTATGAGATTATTACAAAAATCTGTATACAATTAGTTAGAAAATCAAGATAAATGGGTAAATTCCTGAAAGCACACAGGCTCTTGAAACCCTGAACAGAGACTATCAAGCCACAAAATAAAATAAGAAATAAAAGCCTACCTATTTAAAAAAAAAAAAACATGGATCAGATGAATTCACAGGTGAATTCTACTAGATGTACAGGGAAGAGTTGGTATCAATCCTACTGAAATTATTCCAAGCAGCCGAGAAGGAAGGACTCCTCCCTAACTCGTTCTATAAAACCACTATCATATTAATACCAAAAGATGGCAACGACAAAATAAAGAAAGAAAACTACATGCCAATATCCCTGGTGAACACAGATGCAAAAATCCTCAACAAAATATTAGAAAACTGCATCCAGCAGCACATCAAAGAGATTATTCATCATAATCAGATTGGCTTTATTCCCAGGATATAGGGCTGGTTCAACATATGCAAATTAATAAACATAATCCACCACATAAACAGAAGTAAATACAAGAACCACATGACTATCTCAATAGATGCAGAAAAATCATTTGATAAAATCCAACATCAGTTCATGATTTTTAAAAAACCCTCAATCAACTAGGCATCCAAGGACATACTTCATATTAGTAAGAACTATCCATAATGAATCCACAGCTAACATTATACTTAACAGGCAGAAGATGGAAGCATTCTCCTTAAGAAATGGAACAAGAAACGGATGACCACTCTCATCACTCCTATTGTCACAGTAGAAGTCGAAGTGGGAGATAAAGATTAGGTACACACTGGCATAAAGATGGAAACAGCAGACATTGGAAACTCCTAAATGGGGAAGGGAGGGAGAGGGATAAGGGTTGAAAAACCACCCACTGGGTACCACATTTGCCACCTGGGTGACTGGGTCAATAGAAGCCAAATCTCACCATCATGCAATATACCTATCTAACAAAACTGCACATGTACTCCTTGAGTCTATAAAAAGAAAAGTTTCTCCAAAACTGAATTGCTTACAATATAATCATCCTGATAAGTATTTGCTTTTTAAGCTAAATTTTCGGTCTTCCTTTTTCTTTCTTTTAAAAATATTTTCTATCTTCTTTGTGTTTTTATTTCAAGTACTTAGATGAATAATCTGACATTCCCCTAGTTCAACTTCTGGTTAGTACTTAAAAATGTGTCCTACTCCCTCTTACATATCCCCTCTTCAAACATACCATTCAATATTTTGAGAGTAATATGCCATTTCTTCTTCATATAAGTACAACTCAAATTCTTAATTAAAGAAAAGCAGAGATCTTCATAATAAACTCTAATCCATTTTAACTTAGAACAAAAGTAGGATTTCTGCTTCCAGGACAACTTCAATTTGAACAATTTGAACATTTCTTTATTAAAAATGAATACTAGCATGCACACTTTATCTTTTTTCCAATTTTTGATAATTTACCATCTTCACCATTTTGACATATATAGGTCAATGTTAACAAACACATTTATAGAATTCTTTTCATTCACTTCTCTATTCTTCCTTTCCTTCCCTTTGTCTGCTCACCACCAATCTAGTCTATATCATCGTCATTACAAGATACACTTTTTTAGCTCCCACATGTGAGTGCATGTGACAGTTATCTTTCTGTGCTTGGCTTATTTAACTTAACATAATGGCCTAAAGTTCCATTCATGTTGCTGCAGATGATAGGATTTCATTCTTTATTGCTGAATACATTTTCTTTATCCATTTATCCATTGACGGGAACTTAGGTTAATTCCATGTCTTGGTTACTGTGAGTAGCCAAATAATATGGCAGTGCAGATATCTCTTTAATATACTTTTTCTTGCTTTTGGATGTGTATCCAGTAGTAGACTTTCTGGATCATATGATGACTCCCACCTGATTATGGTGAATGATATATTTAATGTGTTGCTGAATTTAGTTGCTAATATTTTGTTAGGATTTTTTTCATCTGTATTCATCAGTGATATCGGTTTATAATTTTCTCTTTTTTGTTGTGTCCTTGTCTGGTTTTGATATAAGGGTAACGCTGGCCTTATAGAATGAGTTTGGAAGTAGTTCTTCAGTATAAGTATTTATTTAAATATTTGATAGAATTCAGCAATGAATCTTGGGCTTTTTTTTTTTTTTTTTTGGTGGGAGGCCCTTTAGTACACCTTTGATCTCATTACTCATTATTAATTTGTTGAAATTTTCTATTTTTTCATGGTTCAATCTTGGTGGGCTCTATGTGTCCAGGAATTTACTCATTTCTTGTTTTCCAATTTGTTGGTATACAGTTGTTTATAGTTGTCTCTAACTACTCTTTGTATTTTTTAGGTCTTGGTTGGTATGCCTCCTTTTTTGGTTCCAATTTTGTTTATTTGGGTCTTCCCACTTTTCTTCTTAGTTTAGTTAAAGGTTTGTCAATTTTGTTCACCTCTTTAAAAAAAACTTTGTTTAATCTTCTGTAATTTTGTAGTCTTAATTTTATTTATTTTTCTTTGATTTTTATTATAACGTTCCTTCTATTAATTTGGGGTTTGGTTTGTTCTTGATTTTCCAGTTCCTTGAGGAGCATTGTTAAGTTGTTTATTTGAAGTCTTTCTGTTATTTTGATATGGGAGTTTATTGCTATAAGCTTGCCTCTTAGTACTGCTTTTGCCCTTTCCAATGATTTTTAGTATAATGTATTTCCATTATTTTTTTCAAGAATGTTTTAATTTCCTTCTGAATTTATTCATTGGTCATTCAGAAGCATGTTGTTTAATTTCTATACATTTGTGTATTTTCTGAGGTTCCTCTTATTATTAATTTCTAGGTTTATTTCATCATGGTCAGAAAAAAAGATACTTGACAAAATTTATATTTTTCTGAACTTGTACAGATTTGTTTTGCGGCCAATAATATGGTCTATTCTGTAGAATGCTTCATGTACTGATGAAAGAATGTATACTTTACAGAAGTTGGATGGAATGCCAGTTAGCCCTATTAGATCTAATGGGCAGTTTAACTCGCTGTTTCTTTGTTGATTTTCTGTCTTGATGATCTGTCCATTATTGAGAGTCTAGTGTTAAAGTCTCCTACTCTTATTGTATTGCAGTTTATCTTTCCTTTTAGATCTATTAATGTTTGCTTTTACACTTGGGAGCTCCAGTGTTGGGTCCATGGATATTTATATTTATGTCTTCTTACTGAATTGGCCCCTTCATCATTATATAGTGAGCCACCTTGTCTTTTTTTTTTTTTTTTACAGCCTTTGATTTTTAGTCTATTTCTTTCTAATATATGTATAGCTACTCCTGCTCATCTTTGGTTCCGTGTACTTTCAGCCTACGTGTGTCTTTATAGGTGATGTGGGTTTCTTGAAGGCAGCAGCATATAGTTGGGTCTTGTTGCTTCATTCACTCAGCTACTTTATGGCTTTGGGACTGAGACCATTACATTCAGAATTATTATGAATAAGTAAAGACTACTGCCATTTTGTTGCTTGATTTCTGGTTGTTTTGAGACTTCTCTCTTCTTTTAGTCCTTTCTTACTGTATTATTTTATGACCAAATGATTATCTCTGGGAGTATGTTTTAATTTGTTGCTTTTCTTTTTATACTTCTTTAACTTTGAGGCTTAATTGTTAGATAAAGGGGAATATTTAAAATATTTATAATGATTCTTGTTTGGGGAACTTAGAGTACTCTGCATTTTACTGTCTTGGAATCATAGTTGAATAAGATTGTAATACTTCATGCAAAGAAACATTTCAAAAAGGTATTTAATCCCTCCGAAGTTAATGAGAAATGGCTTTTATGAAGTAATCAAAATAACAGCTCACATATGCAGAATATGAAACATAGATCAATCTTGATACAAATTATTTACGTTTCAGCATAAATAACTTCCATAATATAATAACTGGCATACAATCCTTTCCTTCAAGAAGACTATACTCTTAAAATGAAAGATGAACAGTAAAAGGCAATTATTTTTTTCATTTTTGGTATTCTTTGTCTCTAAAACTCAAGTTTGGGCCTGAGCTTCTCTACACAATTCTTTATTGTGTGCATGGTCACAGGGTTCCAGCTTTCTCAGCAACCCACCCTTTTCTTTGTTACAATTCATGCCCTGGAGCCCTGACTTTATTGACCAATAGCCATGCTGGTTTGTTAACTCAACAATTAATCATGGCCACAAGCCAGAAGAACCTTGTGATTTCAGGGAAATGATCATATTCAGAGGCTGAAGGGAGATGGGGGGTTATCTAGGTAGGAGTTTCTCAAATACAGGAAATTCAAATAAAACCTGTCTCTACGACTTTTCACAATTTCTGCTTTCTCTATTTTCAATAGCTGAAACAACTGGACTCATATTAGGACTTTACAATCAGATGTTTTCTGTGTGAGATGGCAAAAAAAAAAAACCTGTGTAGCTGAGCGCATACATACATGCGCGCACGTATACACATACATACGTACACACACACACACACACACACACACACACACACACACACACACAAAGTGGTCACTATTTTCTCACATTCTTAATCTTCGGAATAGAATGAAAAGAAAAATAAAAAAGGAAGGGGCTAAAAAATCCAGAGGTAAATCACGGTGACCATCAGCTGTCCAATATCTATCTAAATTATCATAGTAGTGACACCATTACACAAACTATCTCTGGTACTCATTAATTCAGAATAAGCATCTTGTAATAATTGTGTAGTGGTTATATAAGTAAAATTGCATACATTTTATTTATTCTGATAAATAGGACATACTGTCAAAATATCAATAGTTATATCAAATTCAATATGATCATAAGTCATTTACATAAATTTGTATTTTCTAAATTATTGAATGTCTGAAAAATGTACACTCTAGTATCATGACCCTTTGCAGTGTCAAAAATATATACTGTACAGAGTTAAACAAGCAAGGTAGATTTTATTCAAGACCGTTACAATAGGGGAGAAAATTTGAACTCAATTCCACTGAAACAAAAAACAAGAGAGTGTTTAATCACTGAGGTGAGCCAGCGGAAAAGTACTGAAGGACATTGTGGGGGATGTTGTCAATGTGATTAGGCCATCTGTGTTTGCTAATTGGTGATTATGGAAGTTAAGATCCTATCCTCCCACAGAGACTGGGAGAAAGGGGTTCTATCTTCCTTGATGATTACATTTCAAAGGAATAGCTCCTTGAGAAAGACACTTCGGGGTTCTAAAACTGGCAAGAAGCTGGGGGAAGATTTGCATCTCAAAGGAACCAAGAAGAAATTTCAATTGCAAGTTTTCTAAAGTAAATGCTCTAAGGAAAGGAAGGTTAGGGGCATGTCTGAAGTTTAGTCAGGTGAGGGGAACTTAGAGGGGTTTTTTTTGGTTTTTTTTGAGTTGGAGTCTCACTCTGTCACCCAGACTGGAGTGCAGTGGCACGCTCCTGACCCGCTGGGCTCCAGCGATCCTTCCGCCTCAGTCTTCCAAATAGCCAGAATTACAGGCGCGTGCTACCACACCCGGCTAAGTTTTGATTTATTGTAGAGATGAGGTCTCGCCCAGTTGCCCAGGGTGGGTCTCGAACCCGCGGGCTCAGGCAATCCACTCACCTTAGCCTCTCAAAGAGCTGGGATTACAGGCTGAGCTATTGAGCCCGGCCGAGGTTGTCTTTTTTTATTTTAAAGATATGGGGTACAATTCGGGGTTAGGGATATAAGTGATCATTGTACAGGTGAAGTTTGGGTCTCCCACTGGTCCTCACTTCGGTTTGGGATCAGGTACCCTTATGTTATGTGCTCCCTCCCCTAGCAGTGACCTGTGTAGTATTATGGTAACTGTTCATGGTCCACTTATGAATGAGAACATATGGTACTCGGTTCTTTGTTTCTGTGATAGATCACTGAGTATGATGGAACCGTGGTGCCCATCAAAAGGCTTTCTTAGTAGACAGAAAGAGAAATCTGGCAAAAAGAAATATTAAGTTGTGATGTCATATGAAATAAATATTCGTGTAAAGCAACAGCAATTTATGGATATTTTACATTAAAATGATAGGGTTGCTGCTGCAATCCTTTTATCAATAAGTCAGTAATTCTTTACAGAGATTTCTAAAAGACAGTTCAAGTAAAACTGTTAGAGGAAGGGCAGTTGGAGGTCAAATCTGCTCAACCAGAGAAATAGAACAAGTAGGAGATATATATTAAAGGATTTATTGCAAGGAATTGCCTTATAGGAGTGTGGGGGCTGACTAGGCAAGTCTGAAATCAGGAAGGACAGGCTGAAAACTCTAAGGCATGACCTGAAGCTACAATATACTGGCAGAATTTTTCTTAAAAACCTCAGTTCTACTCTTAGGACCTTACAACTGATTGAATCTGCCCACCCAGGTTATCTAAAATAATCTTCTTTTCTTAAAGTCAATTGATTATTATAGGTGTTAATCACATCTACAAAAATAGCTTTGCAGCAACACCTGTTAGTCTTTAATTTAATAACCAGAGACCACAGCATAGCCAATTTCATACAATAAACTGAACACCACATAGAATGAATTTAAGCATTATCAGGAAGATAAAACAAAGGAATTAACAATACCAGTCAAAACAAAGTGGTTCATCTTAAGGATACAATTGCCTTGTGTAGACAAGTTCAAATATTTCAACAATTAATTTTAGAATTTGAGAGCATATGGGCCAAATAGTTTTCATTGATTTCTGCAATTTATTTCCCAAGAAAAATGCACATACTCAATAATATAATATAATGTAATATAATAAATTCTTAACTGTATCATTTAATTATGATTTTTAAAAATATATAATTATCAGTGCAAATCTATATAATCTAAATATTCAGCATCTCACAATGTTTTCATCTGTACTTTTACTACAAAAATATATAGTATGATATTTAAGACAAAAGCTTGTTATGAAATGAAGAGTGAATAGCTGCTAAAATATCATAGGAAAAGTTATATTCATCTTTTACTTTAGAACAGCATTTAAAACTACTGAACATTTTATAAATTAATCAAATATAGACGTTTGAATATATATTTTTCAATAACCATACATTTATTTAATGCTAGCTCTTAATCATCTCATGAAATTTCATGAGTTTGTGTAAAATATGACCATTTTTATTTTCTATTTTGTTTTGAGTACTATTATTTTAGTAAATTTTAAGATTTCTGAGATATAGTAATGCTGCTGACCCAATATTTTCTTTTACTTTTACTTGTTTTTAAATGTTAAAAACTAAACACTATTATTAGAATACGGATCACAAGGAAGAAAAATAATGTCTGCTCTATGAGCTGCTCTTCTTTCTCTCAGGCTGTGTTGTGCCAATATAATCTCAGAACTCATAATCACATAGGCAACGCTGACACCAGTGACTAGCTATTAATAAGATAGTCATTAAGAGATGTTATTTAGTCAAATGCACTTAGCATGCAAGAAGTGTTACCCTGTATCTTTCAGTCTTTGCTGCCTGCTTCAGTGTTCTTATCCAACTAACTCAAAGGTAAATTTCTTATAGGTTGGATTTTAGGAAATCCCATTCTTTCCTCTTTTTGCCTAGATGTTAAAATTACCATTTTCATAAGCTACAGTTAGTCACATTTCTGATCAACCGAATTGGCATTGGCATTTCTGGTAAATGCTGCTTATGGCACACTCTTGCGTTTTTGTTTTATATTCTTTAGTCTAGACCATTGCTAAGCCCCCAGATATGTACAGAGTAGAAGGAGAGGGGAGCTGAAAGCCCCCCCACACACACACACGTACTTTAGGGGAATAATAGCCTTCTGTGACTCTGGTAATGGGGTCAGAAAGAGAGCAGGTTCATGTTGGGTAGAAGAAAATAGTCATAGGAAGGGAATGACAAAAGACAGTTGTGAAGCTGGGGTAGCATTCATTCCAATGCTCTAGCTTCTTGGAAAGTTGCCAGTGAAAACAAGGAAATTCATCTGAATCACTTTAAACCTCTCGGAGGAAATGTGCTATAAAAATTCAAGACAGTGTTGCCATTATTAAAGCTATTATTGCTAACATTTCTCATTATGAATACAAAGTCAAGAATGGGAGAAAAGGCTGTAAAAAAAACTGATGGATAATGGAAAGACTGACAATTATTATTCAGACAGGTAATGAATTTGGTGATGTCTAACCCATACAGTATGATGAATCTGTTACATGTTTTCTTAGATGGAGAGTAGTGACCATTTTTAATATAAATGTAGGCATTTAAAAGAAATGGCTATCTCCAAGTCTAGGAAAATAAGTTTAGTTCTCATTAGATATGTGCTACAGTATTATATGTACAGTTTTCATTTTAAAAGCACTTATAGAGTGTATAAGCCAGTCAATAAAACTGAAAAGACAATTCCATATATCTGTTCACTGTACCCCACTAGAGTCACTGTGTTAGTAGATACTTGTCTTTCTATCAGACAAGACCTATACATATATGAAAGTTAAAAACCCAAATGTTATGCTAGAAGATTTCATTCTGAATATCAGAGAGTACTTTAAAGGCAAATGAAATATTTAAAGGGAAATAAAGTATAAGTATAAACACATACAAGGTGACAACATAAAGACAGAGAAGTCTAGGAAAGAAAAACAGCCACCCTGGAGGAATTGAGTCACTCTGTTTCCCCCAGTAAAAATCCCTGTTCAATCCCTACCCAAGTAGGGTTTGCTCATCTGTCAGTTGAGCCCAGCCTTTTCCACACAATCAGATGCTTTTTGTTTTTAAGGGGGAAAAAGTAATGAAGGAGGGAGGAAAAAGAACATTGGTAGCTGAGAACTCTATTTGTAGCTAACAAGCTAACAATTTTTTTAGTTTAAATCATCAGTCTCTCCATTCACCTTTTTTCTTCCAGCCAAGTATTTTCTAGTTACAAAATGAATAAAAGCTACATTATCACTCACCCACAGTAAATTTCCATTTCTAGGTCACTTTATATCTAAGCAGGATGTGCTTGCTCATCAAGGCACACTTTGAAGAATCTTGTCATAAATAGTAAGAGAGGCAGTGAATCAAGTGAAAAGAGAAAAAAGCATTGAAATCAAGTTCTTGCTCAACCACTTACTACAGTGCAGTCCTTGAGCAAGTATGTAATCTCTCTTCTTACAGGAGAATTGATGATCATTGCACTTGTGCAGCCTCTCTCTCTCTCTCTCTCTCTCTCTCTCTCTCTCTCTCTCTCTCTCTCTCTCTCTCTCTCTCTTTCTCTCTCTTGCGCGCGCTCTCTGCCTCTCTTAACCATCTCAGTTTCCCATAGAGTACAAGGCCAGGATTAGTCTCATGGAAGATGAGAGATCATAAAGAGAAGAGCTGAGGTAACCCAGCCAATAATAAATGAACCTTCAGTTGACTGCAGATGCACAGATGAGCCCAGCAATACCAGAACACCTAGTTGAGTCCAGGCTATATTACCCAACGGCAGAGTCGTTGGATAATTTGTTACACGGTAAGAGCCAGCAGATACGGTTAGCCTTAGTCTCCTCAGCCACACTGTGGGACAATATTAGGACTCTGATAAAGTTGTTAAATCACATGAAACAATATATGTGAAGAACCTAGTATAGCACTGTACTTGGCCTATAAAAGGAATTCAGTAAACAGTAGCTTTTTATTATTCTTAAAAATAAGCCACTGGCACCATCCTATGAGTTGCACGACACTGATGGAATTGTTGTTTACAATTGACACAATTTAGGCAAGTCAATCAAGTTGTGAAAAGAAACCAAATAACCCAGATCGATGTGATCGTGCCCTTTTGTGCACGGTGATTAACAGATTCCAGATGGCCTTATGATTTTATGCACACAGTATCAATTTTATAAACTTGTGTTCCAAACACTGAATATCTCAAATAAATTGTACATTTCCTCACCTCTGATCCTTTGCATATGCTGTCCTGGTCCCAATGTCTGGGTTAGGTCACTCTTCTCTGTGCTTGGACTTCCACTGCTCAACCAATGACACTACTTATTGATTTGTGCATAGTTCCACTAGATTGCAAATTCCTTACCTTGTTCATCATAGCAGAAACTTAATACATATTTGTTGAATGAATAAAAAATGATTCTGTATTTCATAATACCTTCATTTTCTACCTACATAGTTAGTTTATAACCTTTGCTCTCCTTTCTTTTATTGTATAACTGGACTACTTAATTTCTTGCTTGTTACTTCATCATATTACCTTAGTTCTTTCAATATGTTCTTTCAACTAGAGTCTATAATACTGAGTGACCTCTCACAGAAACAAAGATCTGAGAATCACATGTTCTCACTCATATAGTAGACCTTGAACATCCGATGTAATACTATAAGAAAATGACTGACAGTGGGGGAAACTATGGGGGGGAGGGAGATGGGATTAACAGTAGTAAATATCTGTTTGGGGACGGAGAGACACCTCTTATCAACAAGGGTGCCTGAACGAAGCATATTTGTATACCTAACCCTTAACTGTACCCCATAATATCATAATAAAAAATATTGATTATAAAAAAAATGTTATTTCAAAATACTCTGTCCTTTTTAAGGTTTTGACATTGAATATTACAGGGCCAGGTAAAATTATGGTTATAAACAACTTGATATTTAGGTAGATGGAACAGTCATCTGGATTGTGAGTGGTTGTTCAACTCCTATTGTTCATGCCTAAAATAGCCTGACTGACCCAGGTTTAATAACACAGTGAAAATCAATCCCATGGAATTATTTTGGTAGCCAGCTCTAAATGAGATCAGCTATTTGGGCAAAGAATTGCATGGCAATCAACCGTCTGACAGACTTAAAATTTTAATGAAGTAACTGAATGTTCGAGAAATAAGGTCATAAAAATTAATTCTCATCTAATAGACCTAGAAAGACTAAATTTCATAGTAGACTAATAGCAAAATTACATTTCAGGATTTAGAAATTTTGATTCATATTTTTTCTACATCAATATCAAATCAATTCTTACCTTCATAGTTATACTCATTCAGCTTTTTCTGTCTATCAAATGCATGGTGTGACCACCCTTTTTATGTTTCTACCTGTTATAATAGGTTTATAGCAGCACAAATCCTCTAGGGAAACAAATATGTTCTACTTTGCATCCTTTACATGTAAGTACATAATAAACTCTCAGATGATGAGAGAAAGAATGCATGACTCCATCAAGAATTCTCTCTTTTATTCACCCATTCCTCTACCCAACACAGTCATAGGCAAACCTTATCACAGGTAGGATGCAAATTCGATTTATTCAGAAATCCATTCTTATTTTTAGGGTTTTTAAAAGTATTTATAATCAGAATGAATAATACAGTTCAGAAATCAGAATATATAGAGTGTCAGAATGTGGACATTGATTTTCCACTCATAGACGTGGCAGACATTACAAATTAATCATACTAGTCTAGAAAAGAAAACATCTTTCAGATCATTCTACTTCACCCCAATCTGCCACACCCATTCCTCACCCCAAGTGCGAACTGCTACATCCACTACCACTACCACTGCCACTTGCCAAAACAGGAGACATTTTCTTTTTCATCAAGATCAAAACAATCTTTTAAAAAATTATTTAACTAACAAATAAGATCATATCTATCAAGATATACAATATAATTTGATATATGTACACATTGTGTACTGCTTACTAGAGTCAAATTAATTAACACATCTATCACCAGCCAGTTGTGTGTTTGTATGTAGTAAGAACACTTAAAATTTGCTTTCTTACCAAATTTCAAGTAAATAATACAGTATAATTAACTATATTCACCATGTTGTACATTCGATCCCTAAAACAACCTCAGTCCTTTAAAAGACTGTTGTTCCCACTATAAAAATGTAGTTCTCAGTAAACCAAAATTCATAGTTAGATAGAGAAATGTTAGATAGATGACAGATAAATAAATAAATAATATATATATATATATATATATATATATATATCATTGAAGACTTGTTAGGGCTATATGTGTATTTCTCCAATATTTTGTGTACCTAGTGAATATTTCATGTTACCCTAATGAATATTAAAATGTTACATTTAATCCTGTCAGACTCATGGGTTTTTTCAGATTTTGACATATTGCAATTCTTCCCAGTTTTTTGTAATCTGCAAATTTGATGAGTAAGTCATAAATGTCTGCATCAAAGTAACTAATGATAATGTTGAGCAGAAAAAAAGAAACTTTAATTTATGTTCCATAAAATTCTAAGGATAGGCAGTAGTCACCAAAGACAAGAGGCAAAATTCAACTGTTACTGATCAAGGATAGATTTTTTAAAAACTCATTTTTTCTATATAGAATACATTCCTTTACTTCAGGTTTATTAAAACCCTCTTATCAGTTACATGCAGTAATACAATTCTAAATTATTCAAATTTATTAGTGTTATTTTTAAAGACACCTTCAATAAAATATGCACCTCACATTTCCTTCAAGGACAGTATATGGAAATTCTAGAGAGCTACCTGCAAACCTGTAGTAGAGGATGTTCAGACTTGATTCTGAGTGCTCAAAATATCAAATTTCTCTAGCCATTTCCCTGCTATAAAGCGATTACCAGGAAAATAACCCAATATGCACTTATTTTGGAATGAAGTGTTTTTTAATGCTGATTTTTTTTACCTTCAACAAATACTAATTAATTCTTACTGGGTTTGAAGCACAGTATATAGTGTGCTCGGTATTTAGAATATACAGAAATTTTTTTTTTAAATCTCCTATCTTTAAGGTGATCTCAGTATAGTTAGAAAGACAGAATGGCATGTAAATAAACAAATGCAATACAGTGTTGTGCATATAAATATCCACATAGTATAGAAAATGTGCAAGGGGAAAATTTATCAATGCACCAGAAAATATCAGAAAAAAATTCTCAGAGATAGAAACACTTTAGTCAAGTCCTAAATAAAAGTAGCAATAACAATACCAGCGGTGGAATTTAAAATGTATTGTATACCGTTTGGCTTATCTCAGTTAATCCTTGTAAAACTTTATGCAGTAAGCATTATTATCATCCCAACCTTACAAATTAGAAATTGAGAAGCAGCATGGTTAAATTACATGTCCAAAAGTCCATTGCTAGTAAATCAGGGAACTGAGACTTAAACTCAGAGTTTTGTGGCTCCGGAGTTGGCATTCTTTTTTAAATTCTAGTTTTAATTGACAAATAATAAGTATATATATTTATGGAGTACAATAGGACTTTTTGATATGTGTTTACATTGTGAAATGATTTAATCAAGCAAATTAACAAATCCATCACCTCAGGACCTTACATACTTATCTTTTTTTGTGGTGAAAACATTTAAAATCTTATCTTTTAGCAATTTTGAAATATACCATGCATTATTATTTATACAGTCACCATTCTATGTAATAGATCACTAAAACTTATTCTTCCTAACTGAAACTTTCTACCTCTTGATTGACATCTCCCATGTCCCCATTCATCCCCTCCAGCCTCTGATAACTACCATTTTATACTCTACTTCTGTAAGTTCAACTTTTATAGATTTCATTCATTTAAGCCAAAAAAAAAAAAAAAAAGCCACATTCAGTATTTCATTATCATTGATATTTCAGATAACACACATGCTGTAGGAGAAGAAAATTTAGAGTAAGAGACTTTGAAAAGAGTAACATTTAGGAAACTGCAAGAGGTTAGAATGGTTACAATAATTTCTGGAGCAAAAGTAGAAGAGCAAATGAGAGAAGAAGCAGAAGCAGGCAGAAACTATTAATAGTTCATCATTGGCTTTTATTGCATGCAATGACTTTCCCCCATAGATTCTAATGATAAACATGGGAGTTGCTTGGTTAGAGTGGGTGAGAAAGAGTAAGGAATTAAAGACAACGCCACATTTACGGTTTGGATTCTGAGTGGGTGGTAGTATCCTTAACAGAATGTAGACTATGAAAAGGGAAGCCGTTTTTGTAGGGAAAAAAATAACAAAAATGGCCATACTGAATTTTAACGTCTCTGAGACATACAGGGGCAGTGCCTAGGAAGTAGAAAGCATATGAGTCAGAGTTTTGGAAACACACTGAGCTCAGCGATGGAGTTTACCCTCTGGGTTCTAAATGTGACTCACCTACATGCAGATTTGAAATATGGGAGTGACTAAAACCATGCTTCCAAGAAGCATGAGAGGAGGAGCAAGAATAGGAATCTCAGAAAAATCACTATTTAGACTAAAAGACAGGAGTAGATCAAAATCCCTTCTTACAAGCTCTCGCAGGTTCTATGTGCTTTTTCTTTAAAATATCAAATTGGTGTAAATTTATCATTTTTGACATTTAATTTGAATAATGTCTTGTCCTCAGGAGACTAAAAGCCCCACGAGAGCAGAATTTTTGCTAACAATTGTATTTCAAGCATCCAACATGATGTTGGCAATGGTAGGTGCTCAGTACTGGATGAATAAGCCAGAAAAGGAAACAGATAAATTCATCAGAAATGTGGGGAAAGAGTGTGTTAAGAAATCTGAAGGTTTCAAGAATGAAGCATCAATAAAAATGGAAATTAATCTCTGAAAATAGTTTGATATCCTCACTGTAATACAAAAAGGAACATTATAGTAAGAAACCAGAAAGTCATAAGAAAGTACTAACCTAGATCAAATTAAAAGAGAGTTGAATAAAAAAAGAAAGAATAAAAAGAAAAATACAACACAGGATCAATATCCACAAATGGAAGAATTGACACTGCAAACCCTGGAGCTATAATATACAGGACAAAGTCAAGAACCTTTGCCAAAAAATAGAGAAAGAGGAGAAAAGCACTAAAGTTATGCAAATACTGAAAATAGAAATGGACATCCACAATAATAATTATAGCTATTCCTTAAAATAAACAAAACAGAGCAATATTAAAAATATAATTGAAGGTTGAGCATGCTGTAATCCCAGCACTTTGGGAGGTCAAAGTGGGAGAATTGTTTGAGGCCAGGAGTTTGAAACCAGCCTGGGGAACATAGCAAAATCCCACTGCCTATAAAAATTTTTTAAAAGAATTACCTGTAGGCCTAGCTACTTGAGAGGTAGAAACAGGAGGGTCACAATAGCTGAGGAGTTGGAGGCTGCAGTGATGAACTATGATCTTGTCACTGCACTCCAGCCTGGGTGACAGAGCAAGACCCTGTCTATTAAAAAATATATCTATATAAATCTATATAGATACACATCTAGATATGAAAACTTTCTTGATTGGAAAAAAATGAACATGAAAATAGATATGCTTACCAGTTCTGAATTAAAAATTTGTAAAAGATATTCTATATGCAAATATTTCTGGAAATCTCTTGAACTGAAATATAAATAAAAATCCTCTGATAATACAGAAATCTACCTTAAATAGAAATTTAAATCTTCTTAAAATAAAAAACACAAAAAATAGTTTAATAATGATAAATTATATATGAATCTTTAGATTTTTAGCAACTAGACATGGCAGGGAAGGGGAAAGGAGAGGGTTTCAGATAGGGCTTCAAAAGTTCTATAAAATTCTTCATCTTTCAGAGGACTTCAAAGATTGCATTTTATTCTTGACTTTAATAATTTGACAAATATAGCTTCAAAGAAACCTCCAATCAATTCCAAAAAGCAGAAACTACACAGTTCACATTTTTCTGACCAAAATCAACTAAAGCTTGAGACATTTTTAAATATTTAATGGAGAAAAATAATATCTTGATAATTGAAAACACTTCAAATGCATTCCTAAATAACGATTTGTTCAAAGCAAAAATGTAATAAGAATAGCACCATGATGTATCAAAATTTATGATAAACTTTCAGGTCTGACTTTAAACATGCTTTTAAAGTTTTAAATGCTTTTTTTCAGCATTATTTATAATATTAAAAATTGGAAACAGTACAGCAATACGGCAATGGTTGTTATGCAAACATTAAAAGTTATATTTTTAATCTTTTTTAAATGGCATAGAAAAAGTTTACAAAACAATATTATGTTAAAAAAAGTAGTAGCTTTTTTTAATCTTTCATTTAACTATATATGGTTAAATGAAAGATAATGTACAATAACAATCTTTTTGAAAATTTGGAAAGAAATAGAAAGTAAGAAATAGAGAAATAATGACATAAGGATATGTAAGAAAAGTAAAGTTTGAGGGCCAAATATGCTCTCTATAGAAAAAATCAAACTCATATATTTAAAAAATATGTCTTATCATCAATGCAATTTTTAAAAATAAGTATATCAAATAGCTAGTATTTTTGTGTTGATTTTTTTCTTTCCAATATGCTAAAATTAATTTACTACAATTGAGATCAAGCTTACAAAGAATCCCACATGAAGCCACTATGGAGCTATAATAAGGAAAAACGTTTGATCTCAATGGCCATAGATGTCATCACATACTCTAAAGATAAGATTTAAGAGCAAGAACTGAAAGTGGGTAGACTATATAAGGTAAATCTTATTCTAACTATCTCTAAAAAAATCTGAGACAAAATAAATTAGTAATATAAATGAGTAAAGAGAGAAATTAAATATTTTAATGAAACAAAATTCTACAGTTTCTATCAAATATGGTACTTATTTCATTCACTTTACTTGGTAGAAATTCTTTGGCAGCCAATACATTAGATATGGAAATTAGCACTATGTAACAAAGAATCTAGAATTCACAATAAATCTGACTTTTTAAATATATGCCAAGCATTGAATATTAAGGTCAGTGTCCACATACATTCATTCAAAGCTGAAAGCTAAATCAGGTTTATTAGAGATCTATGCCAATAGCACATCTTGTGCCTGACCAGAATTTTCAATATTTATTTTTCCCTTTAATGGGTGCAACATCATTATCTCTGACTAAATTAAGGCATAAATAAAACAGAAGGTGAGTACAGAGTATTGTGAAAGTCCAAAGTTTGAAATTCTTTTCATTAGTATGAGTAGATTTTAGTGACCACAGCAGATGAAAGTTACTTTTGCAACTATTTGTGTGGAACTTCACACACACAAAAATCAGCCTATGAAGACAAGCTTCAAAAGCAGGCATTTATTACTCACTGGCATTATCCCTTCTTTTGCAGTTCTTCAAGGAGATGTCCTTAAGAGAACTGACAAAGAAAGGACCATCATATCTTTATAGTAGGCAGATAAAATTCACTACTGAACTGGTTTCCTCTCCCTTCTGAGTGTGATAGGCAGAATGAGAGTCACACAAAGAATGTATGTCCAACTGTGAGTATGTTATGTTACACAACAAAGAGGAATAAGATTGCTAATCAGCTGACCTCAAGATGGGGAGATTATCCTGGATTACCTGTGTGGGCCAAATACAGTCACAAGGGTCCTCATACATGGATTAGGGAGATAGGAGAGTCAAAGTGAAAGAGACATTTAAAGATGCTACACTACTGGCTTTGAGTAGGAGCCATAAGCTAAGAAATGCAGGCAGTCTCTAAGCTGGAAAAGGCAAGGAAACAGATTTGTTCCTAGATCCTCAGAAGGAACTCACCCCTGACACCTTGACTTCAGTCAACCAAGACTGGTGTCAGATTTCTAATCTCTAGAACTGTAAGATAATACATTTGTGTTGTTTAAACCACTAATTGTATGGCAATTTGTCACAACAGCAATAGGATGTAAAGTACTGGGCACATTGAAAAGGTGTGCTAATAAAAATCCTAAAGAAAATAACTCCTGGAGAAGTTTGCCTTCTCCTCAACTAGAAACCATGAGCAAAAAGTGAGCTCATGGAGTTATGACTATTTGGGAATTAAACAAGTTGATAATACGTGAAAAATTCAAGTAGTAAAAACAACATTTTAACAGAAAACTACACTTCAATTATCAGTCTATGTATTGTCAATGAAAGGGTTTATCTAAGGTTAAATTTTACATACAGGGCCCCACTTACAGACAACAAATGGATTTCAAAGAATATTTTAAGGTATCTTAAATTTAAGTGTTATTCCCAGTGTTTTTAAATCTCATAACTTTGTAAGCTTCTATTATATTTCACTGATCTTGTACATTTATGTCTTCCTTTTGGCATGTGACAGTTAATTTTATATGTCAACTTGAGTGGGGCACTGGGAGGTTAAGCATTATCTGCATGTGTCTGTGAGGGCGGTTCTGGATGAGATTAACATTTGAATCTGTAGAGTAAAGCAGATTGTCCCGCCCACCTCCAGTGTGAGTGGGCCTCATTCAATCCACTGAAGGCTTGAATAGAATAAAAAGGCTGAGTAAGGGAGAATTTGCTCTCTCTCTCTGCCTGCCAGTCTTCTAGTTGGGATATATGACTTCTCATTCTTCAGAATCAGATTCAGACTAGAATTTATACCATTGGTTCTACTGGGTATCCACTTGGCTTACTACAGATCTTGGGGTTTAGCCACCACAATTGCATATGCCAATTCTTCATAATAAATCTCCTTATAAATATTTGCATATGTACATTTGTATAAAGATATACACATATAACATGTATGGTATAGTGTATATGTATATATACATCTTACTGGTTCTGTTTCCCTGGAGATCCTAACTAATACAGGTATCAAATATAAAAGTATCAATCTTAAGGTTGCAACCAAACAACCAACAAATAAACATATTTTGGCCGATTTAACAAAAACGATTTATTAAAAATTATTATCCAAGATAATACCGCATGTTGGTAAAGATACAGAGTAACTGTAACTCTCCTGTAGTGCTGGTAGAAATATTAATTGGTAATATCACATTAAAAATTTTTTAGAAAAATGTTCTAAAACTGAAAAATTTCACTCCTAGATATATACCCAAAAAAGAATATAAAAAATGTGTGTCAAAAAACATATAAAATAATATATAAGCAATATTCATTATTTGTAATAGCCCAACCCAAATGTCTATCAACAATAGACTGTATAAACAAATTACTATATATTCATATGGCAGAATACTATACAATGATGAAAAATGAACTGTTTCATATGACAACATAAATAATAATGTTGAGGAAATACTGCTAAACACACACAAACTCTATGTAAAGTTCAAAAACAGTCAAAGCATATTTATGAAACTAGAAGTGAGAAAAATGGTTCCTTTTGCAGTGACTGGCAAGAGTTTGAAGGTGGCTTCTGGAGTGCAAATAAAGTTATATATCTTGATCTGGTGGTGGTTATATGGCTAAATTCACTTTGTGAAAAATAATCTAGTTGTATAATAAGGATTTAGTTTTTCTCTCCTCTTTCTCTCTCTCTTCTCTTCTTCTCTTCTCTTCTCTCTCTCTCTCTCTTTCACACTCTCCCACTCTCTTGCTTTCCTGATCTCCCTTCCTCTCTCCCTTTCTCCCTCTCTCCATCTCTATCTATACATACATATATATGGGGGTGCCAAAAGCATGGATACATATTTTAAGAGATGTTAAAAGATGTTCAGCATATCAGAAGTATCTGAACTCTGATGATAACCACTTTGAGCACCTCTTGTAATTGCAGAAGTCAACGTGACTTGTATTTATCTCAATAAGTAGTACAGTTTTTCTTTCTTAAAATGTGTATACATTTTTGGCACCCTCTTCGTGTGCTGTGTGTGTGTGTGTGTGTGTGTGTGTGTGTGTGTGTGTGTGTGCATTCCAATATAGATTTAGAAAAGTAGAATGTTGACGACTCAGATAACTTGAGGAAGGGAGGGACCCCAAAACCATCTGGAGGCTATGAAACAGAAACAACACCTAAAACCATGCTGAAAAGCTACTCCTGTGAAGACATTTCTGTCACTGGCCCTGGGTACAGACTCCAGAACTTAACAATGCCACCACTAACAACTCAGCTTTCTGGATACTGTTCAAGAACAAGAACCACTACTGCCTCTGTGACCTGAGTGCTGCTACTGCCTCTAACAGTGACTCTTTAATAGCCTCAGCCTTTGCCCCTTAAGGCAGTAGATTCCCCAAACATAGGAACACGTTTCAGAAACTGAGGTACTGAAAAATGTCAAAGTGCTTCACATTCCTCCTACAATATCTTAAATGTATGCATTCTGTAACACTTTGGACCTCTTTGTATCTCAAAAATCTCTTTCTTAATAATCTCATGAAATTTCACAGGACCAACATCCACCTCCTTCATACCAGTGGCCCCCCAAATTTGTGCCTCTGGCTTGACCCTTGTGAGGCAGATCACTGGGACATCAAATAAGTCACAACACAAGTTTTTGTTTTGTTGTTGCTGTTGTTTAATTAAGCATTGCTTTTGTGTAAAAATTTCTCGGCCCTGCCCACAGTAAGTTATTCCCACACAGATTTATGCTGGCTTTCTACAGAAGCAAAATACAAAAGGCTTTTCCTCTGCAAAATGCCTTGGCTACTCATGCAGCTATCTAGAGGACATCGCTCTCCCTTTGGTTACAAACAGGAATTACCAACATTGCAATCCTTGCTGGAGACCTCAGTCATGACTAGCCTGCTATCGGACTACTTTCCAAAGCTTGGCTGAGACAGCTAATATTTGAGAGAAACATTATGAAGTATAGACAAATATTTATTTTTCAAGATACTTAGACTTTATATTAAACCACCAACAATACTCTGACCTGAAGAACTGCTTTTGTTAGACAAAGCTGGTTTTTAAAATCATCATCATCATATGGGAGAAATCTACTCTTTTGGTTAAACAGATATCAAGATTATAATCATTAAATTTATTCTACATCCCTAATACAAAATTTATTATGAGATAAAGGTTATTTCTTCTAATGAAATTTAAGTTTCTTGCCACAACACAATGAAAGTTATACAATCCTGTTTACCCTACTGGCTCAGTTTTGCACTCAGTTCTCAGTTGAGTTAGTGTTTCTCACCAGTTGTGTTGCAGTTTGTATCTCCTGTTCTCCCTTTAATTCGTAGTTGTTATTTTTAACTTCTCATTTGATCAGATCTACAATAAGCCAAGCACCCTTCTTCTTTTTTTTTTTTTTTTTTTTTTGAGTTGGAGTCTCACTCGGTCGCCCAGACTGGAGTGCAGTGGCCGCTCCCGGCCACCGCAGCCTCGACCTGCTGGGCTCCGGCGATCCTTCCGCCTCAGCCTTCAGAGTAGCCGGAATTACAGGCGTGCGCTACCACGCCCGGCTGATTTTTTGATTTATTGTAGAGATGAGGTATCGCTGCCCAGGAGGGTCTCGAACCCGCGGGCTCAGGCAATCCACTCACCTCAGCCTCCCAAAGGCGCGGGATTACAGGCTGAGCCACCGAGCCCGGCTAGCCAAGCACCCTTCTAAGTGTTGAATAAACAATAGGGAAGAAAAAAGAGACAAAAATTCTGTCACTATGGAATTGACATTCTAGTAGGGGGAAGACCAAAGATAAATGTGTCAGATATATAACGTATTAGATGGTGGTGAGTGCTATGGAAAAAAAGAAAGTCAGAAAAGGAGAATCAAACATAAAAAGATTGAACCAAATTTAATCATAATGGTCAACTGAAAGGTAACAGTGGGAAAAGGTCCCAGTGGCAGGCATGGAGCAACAAGATGAAGAGTAGAAAGAGATAAGGGAGACCAAATTACATGAGATCTTCTACTCTAAAGTGAGGAGGCAGTGGTAGGGGTGATGAACAGAGAAGTTACACTGTAAGACTTGAGTATTAGAGGATTCCATCTGGCTACTGTATTGAAAAAAATCGGAGGTAGAAGGAGAGAGATCAGTTAGGCAGCTGCTGAAAATAAAGAGTGGTTTGGATCATATAGAAACATAAGATTAAGAGGCGAGCTGGATAAATTTTTTTAAATAGTTAATAAAAATGAATAGGAAATTTAAAGACAAGTAAGACTTGAGAAGAAAAATATCAGAGGATCAAAATGGCATTGGAATTTTCTACAACACTGGATGCTAAAAGAAAATGGAGAAATGCCTTCAAAATTCTGGAGGATTTTTTTTTAAACTAATATTCTAAACCCAACCTGAAAGGAGAATAAGAGATCTTTAATATGTCAGAACCACCTTGCAACCTCTCTTAGGGAGCAACTGGAGAAAATGCTTTAGCAAAGCAAGAGAACAAACCTAGAAAGTAGAAGGCATGGGATTCAGGAAATTATAACTGGAACCATCAGAGAGGCAAAGAAATGCCACAGCTTGACAGCAGAGTGGTATCCAGAAAGCAACAAGTCCAAGTTCAAGTAGGAGGAAGGAGCTCTCCAAAAACTCTACACATTGCTGAAAAAAATGTAGATTTGAAAAACAGATGTTATGGTAAATGATATAATGAAGTATATGGAAAAACAAGGGCATAAATGCAAAATAAATTAGGCAAATAAAGACCAGGCAATTATTTCCTGCAACTATACCATACTTCTTAACAAACAGTATTTATATTGTCATAATGATATAAACACGGACTTTTTAACTAAAAATAGTGCTGGAACTATGTTAAGAGAATGGGAAAAGAACACTTAAAATATACTCTTAGCAATTTTCATGTGCATAATACATTGTTATTAGCTATAGTCACCATGTTGTGCAACACAACCCTTTTTTTTTTTTTTGAGTTGGAGTCTCACTCTGTCGCCCAGACTGGAGTGCAGTGGCCACTCCCGGTCACCGCAGCCTGGACCAGCTGGGCTCCAGCGATCCTTCCACCTCAGCCTTCCAAGTAGCTGCAATTACAGGCATGTGCTACCACGCCCGGCTGAGTTTTTGATTTATTGTAGAGATGAGGTCTCGCTGCCCAGGCGGGTCTCGAACCCGCGGGCTCAGTCAATCCACTCACCTCAGCCTCCCAAAGGCACGGGATTACAGACTGAGCCATCGAGCCCGGCTACAACACAACTCTTCAACTTATTCCACACACAAAAAAAGACAAGTATGCAAGGTAATGCATATGCTAATTAGCTTGTGTTAGACAAGACAACAAAAGCAGATGCCATAGTGTATATATATATATTTCAAAACATCATATCGAACACCATAAATATATGCAATTTTTATTTGATCATTATAAAAATAAAAATTCAAAAAGAATATGGAAGAATGATGTGGAAATACAAAGTAATTAACATACAAATCTTGAAAAATATTCAATATATGACAAAAAGGACTAATCAGTAAACAAAGAGCAGTTAAAACATACTATATAGAAAAACATAGAAATCACAGGGAGAAAGAATTAAAAGCTGTTGATCTTGGAAACTGAGATTGGATGGACAATCAGAGAACATACTGTTTTTCATTGCAATCACTTTTTTTTGTATTATTCAATTTTTAAAAACAATTAGTGTGTATCTATTAATATAATAAAACTTCCGTAAATTCATTGTTTAAAAATCAAATCTCTCATATTTATTAAACCAGAATTCCATTTGACATAAGTATTCTGTATTTAAAATAAGATATTTACATGCTTATACAAATAAAAATTCATACACACACATAAACACATACACATGCTTTACCTGTGCTGGTTATGTGTGTTATTAGGACTACTAGTACAATTGTTGCATCTTGGGGAGTACTATTCCTTCCCCACATATATATTGTAAACTGAACAAATAAATTAGATTCACATTTTCCCTTGGTAACCCTCTCCTCACAAGAAAATAACAGCATTTTCCTAAAAGCCTGTATGCTATTTTTAAAACCTCCATATGAATTTTCATTACCCTAGTATAAAATATTTAAAAATGAGAGATTATCATAGGAAAACTACATGACTTTCTCCTTTCCAGCAGTGATTAGATATTTCAAAATTATTTTTTTAAAAATGATATTACACGTAGGTCAATAAACTGTCATCTATTGAATGCAAATATAACTAAGTCTTGTATTTTCATTTGTTCTAGGAGGGCAAACATTCAGGAAGCCTCTGTAACACATCTTTATATCATCAAAAGCAGACTTGAAAAATCTTTCCTTTCGTTTCCTTTCCTTTAGAAAATTAATTTCTTCCAAATAGATCCTGTGGATACTACACTGTGGTTTTGTAAATGTTAGCACAGTATAACTGAAAGAAATCTAAAATGGACAACAGTAATGAACAGCAACAATAAACTGACTTAAACAATAAGAAAATGTATTGGTTCCCATAACTAAAATTAGTCCAAAGATTAACAATGTTCAGGGCCAGCTTAATACAATGACTCTACTCTGTCATCCTACATTTCTCTTATGGCTGCCCACTATCCTGTCTCGGCTTCAGCCTCAGGGTGGTAGCAATATTGCGGCATCAGTTGCAAGCCTCTCATCTCCAAAGTGAGAGATGGGAGCACTTCCACAGCTGTCCCAGAAGCTCAGGTGCCTCGTTCTTGTATTAACTATGTATTTCTGATGCTTTGTCAATGTAGGACCTTTCTAAATATAGAGAAAGGTCACCCATAAGTTCTTAGTAAAGGATTTATCCTGCAAGTGCGCCTTTGATAAGCAAACCGATCAATCCACAGTTCTACCCACAACCACCTCCCTTATCAAGCCCTTATACTCCAGACCACTATCCACCTGCCCTAATCACCCCAAGGGTCAGGTATCGGACAAGTAAGAACAGCAAGTCCCAAAGCCCCAGAGCCTGTTGAAATTATTCAAACTAGCCTGTCCTAAGCCTGCCTGCCCTGCCTTGCCTGGTACTTCCCATGGACACCACAATAAAGGCTCTTGCCCACCTAATCCCTATTCTACTTCTGCATCTTGGCCAATGCTGGTCATTCCCCATAGGGTGATGTACCCCTTCTCTTGGATCTGTGAGTATAACAAAACTATCTTTTCAGTGGCAGTTGATCTGTTGATCTCACCATACCTAAGTAATATCAAAATCTACATTTTAAAACATTCTTCCTAGCCGGGCTCGGTGGCTCAGCCTGTAATCCCGCGCTTTGGGAGGCTGAGGTGAGTGGATTGCCTGAGCCCGCAGGTTCGAGACCCGCCTGGGCAGCGAGACCTCATCTCTACAATAAATCAAAAATCATCCAGGTGTGGTAGCGCATGCCTGTAATTCCGGCTACTTGGAAGGCTGAGGTGGAAGGATTGCCGGAGCCCAGCCGGTCGAGACTGTGGTGGCCGGGAGCGGCCACTGCACTCCAGTCTGGGCGAAAGAGTGAGACTCCAATTCAAAAAAAAAAAATTCTTCCTGCTTTAATTGCTAAAATTAGACCACACTTCTACTCCTGAGTCAATCATTGGCAAAGAGGATAGAATTACACTAAGACATGAGTTTTTCAGAATGGTGTGAAAGGATGCTCTTGGGTGCCCTAGTCAACCCACCAGCGGTGCTGCAACACATCCTAGATTTTTGAAGAAAATACAGTGATACTCAGCATCTGTAGGGCACCACATAAACCGTGAGCTCAAAGTCACACACAATTTCAGCATTAGATCCCACTACATCCCTTTCAACGATGTCATACATTTGAGAAACAGGGTTTTCAGTAGCAGCTATTAAAAAAAAGCAAGTACTGCACAAAAATCAGTGAGGTTGAGTTGATGAGGGTGGGTATGTATAATCTGAGCCCATGTTTGAGAAGTTGTGTTTGAAATTGCTATTTCTTTTGACCTAGAAGCATCATGAAAAATTACTTAGATACCAAAAGCACAGAGAACCAGGAAATCTGAGGATATCTGGCTTAGAAAAACCAGACCCAAAGTCTGCTAGGGGTGAAGTCAGCTTCCTTTCAGGAACATGAGTTTTATGGTGGATATTTGAAGGAAATTCTGGTTCTGCTAGGAAGGAGAAAGAAGGAAATGTCTGCAGCAGAGTTCTCTTTATGGAATTGCTATCATTTCTCTTCAAACCATCAGATCTGTTTCTTCTGTTAAATTACTAAACACACACAAGCACACACACATAAACACACACACGCTTTATCCTCATTTTTTAGGTTGTCTTAAATAGTCTAAAAACTTTTCTATAGGTAAAAAACATATCAATTATATTTTATTATTTGCCCATTATACGCAGATATGTTGCATTACTTCTAATTCCAACAATGATCCCAAGAAAACAGAATCTACTTAAAATGCATGCTATTTAACTAGCAAATGTTGGGCCAAGACTGTCCAGCTTCAGATATAGCTTAATGCCCTTCCCATCTTAATTTTTAAATTTATGAAGTACTTCATGTTTTGCTTCAAGGATTTCCAAATTCCTCTGTGAAATATTCTCCTCTCTCATGCTACAAGGTCCCAAATTATTCTGATTGATTCTCCTCTTAGGCTTGTTTTTTACTTTAATTTTAATTATATTAAAAATGTCTTCTTTATTTATTCATATGGGCCTCTTTCTTCCTCATTCCCAGCTTAAGAGTTTTCTTGAAATTTATCCCTCAGCCTTTTGCTGTCAGCACTTTCTGTGACATTTCTGTTCATGTGATTCTCATATCTCCAAGGTCCTTCCTGTTATATCCCACACTTCCTATTGGACATCTCCACTTGGATGTTTCGTTTTTGCATCAGAATCACCATATCTAAAGTGATCCCATCGCTCTCCTTCCCAAACTAGCATACCCCCTTTTGATGGCACTGCTTGCCCTCATCATCTAGACTTGAAACCTTAAAACTGCACTAGATGCCCCCTTTCCTGGCTCCCTCCCAGACTCATTCTCATCCTAAATCCACTAAACCTCCTCTCAGAAACAACTTTTTTTCCTTGATGTGTCTTTCTTTATACTTTTTATTTTTCTTAATTTTATTGCTAATTTCATGGTAAATTATGGATTGTTTATTGTATAGTTGATTAATCCTTTTTCTATTTTCTCATTTATTAACTGAAAAAATTGTTAACACTTGCTACCTACTTCCTAGGTTCATAACAGTTAAGTATAGTTGTGGCATGTCTCCCAAAATAGGCAATAATCCCTATCGTGCTGGGGACCATGGAAAACACAGTTTAATTTTCATAGAAAATACAGTAAACTTTTTAATAGAGAAAAACAGATGATATTGGCAATTAGATATAGACAGATAAAATTATAGATATAGATAGATGATACTCAATTATACCTATTGAAAGAATGGCAGAATTAACTCATATTTCCTTTGTATTCTTTTAAGGTCCTTCACTTCTTTGAATTACTATATTCAGTTATTCATCTCTGCTTCCCTTTCCAATATTATTTTAATAAACATTAATGCAGTGTTCCACGTGTGATTTTAAATCATATATAGTAAAAGTTTAGTGATAGTCTACTTCTACCTAAATTGATAATGTTGTCTTTGATCAAAACTGTGGTCTGCATTATATTCTTGTTTTTAAACTATCAGCATTTTAACAATCTCCCAGTGATTAAATATCTATTAGATTACTGCCTTACAAAAATATAAATTTGTTTTTCCTCACCTCATACTTACTGCCAACTAGGTGAATAAGTACTGGGCATGATACTAGAAAGCAGAGTTGATCATTTGGGTTTTATAAACCTTCCACAATGCACCTCATTCTGGTTATGATTTAGTAGAGTCTTCTCCTAGTGCTCCATTAATCTGATAAGTAAATTACTATGATTAATTATTTTTGCAGTATATAAATAGGTAACACCCAATTTCAGAAAGTCTAGGCTCCCTGACTTCCTAGTGAATGTGGACACTTTCTAATGCTGACATTTGTGGAATGAGGGTGCTGGAAGAGGGTTCTCTTCAGGCTCTAAAAAAGCCTAATATTAAGTAAAATAAAGGTAATGTCCCTTATTAATTATATATTAACATTTCAAAATTATAATAAGGAGAGACAATATTTTGAAGAAGTCAAATATCATCAACTTGCACTTTAACATTATCTGTGCCCTTTTTAATGAATTATGTCTTTAAAATATTCACTTCCAAAACTAACATGATTCTTTCAGGATTTTTCTGTACTGAGCAAGAAATTATTTTTGTGATTTTTCATAATGTAAAAGAAAGAAAATGGAACTTTGAGATCAGAAAGACCATATTTTAATTCTGTCCTTTCCATTTAGCAAGGTGTTAACCTCTGTGAACCACATTAATGTTCTTCATATATAAAAGTGTGGACAATACCTGCCCTCAAGGATTTGTGTAAGCATTAAATAAAACACTTATGACACAGGAATGCACCTATCACTTCTTGGTACTCAGTAGGCATGATGTAAGAATATCATGCTTGAATGGATCACTGGCACAGTATGTGAAATGAGGTTATGACACAGGACTTTTGTAAAGGCTACAAAAAGAATATAAAGTTAAACCTTTGTCTGTCTTTATCTACGCATTTAATGTAGTAAAAAAATAATTTACTGAGTCCTTTGTGTGTGCAAGTCTGGATGTTAGATGCTAGGAATTATTTACTGACCTCAAAAGGAAAAAAAAATTGCAGTTGTAGGAATAAAAGCACGAGAATAAAATTATAAGAATATGCAATAAGAATGTTTTATTTTAGAGACTTCATTAATTGAGCAGGTACTTGAATTCTATGTGGACATAGCCATGGTCATCTTTCTAATTAAAAAAAATCACTTAATCTATGCACACATTATACTATTGGGTTTCAAACTGGGCTCCTAAGTCATTATCAATCTAGGGTGATGTCAAAAAGTATCAGCAAATGGGAATCTGGTTCATCGCTCCTTTCCTGATTCCAATACAAACAAAGCAGTCCTTGCTTTATCATTTTTACATATTGGGGTTCAATTCAATAGTCTGTTGATAGAAAAGTTGCCCAGAGAAAACAAATACAGCTAAAACATCACTGATAAGAATAATTGTTTCACTTGAGCAGGGCACAGAAAAACAAATATCACATGTTCTCATTCACATGTGGGAGCTAAAAACTGAATCTCATGGAGGTAGAAAGTAGAATGATAGACACCTAAGGCTTAGAAGGGCGTGTGGGTCGGATAGAGCAAGGGGTAAAGAGGGGTGGGTTAATGGTTACAAACATACAGTTAGATAGAAGAAATAAGTCCTCATGTTTGATAGCAGAATACGGTGACTATAATGTTTTGCATATTTCAAAATACCTAGGAGAGAGGGCTTAACATGACCCCAACACATAGAAATAATAAATACTTGAGGTGATGGACATCCCCCAAATACCCTGACTTGATTATTGCCCAGTCTATGCCAGCAACAAAATACCACATGTACTTTATAAATATGTACAAATATTTGCATCAATAAAAATAAATCTTAGAGGCCCCAATAAAAAAATTTTTCACTAAAAAATACTATTCAAGTCAAAATATCATATAATTATGCACATATAATCTTCAAATTTTAGCAAGGGTGTTGTGGGAATTCTCCCTGCACAGGAGATCTTTGAGCGAAGACCTGAAGAATGAAAAGGAACCAACTATTCAAAGAGCTCAGGGAATAGCACTCCTGACAGAAGGAATAATTTGTGCAGAAGCTCTGAATCAGCAAAGTGTAGAAAGTCTCAAGGAAGAAGAAAGGTAACCGGTATGGCTAAAGTATTGAAGGCAAAAGGGAGAGTGGAACAAGAGGATGCTGGAGAGGTAGGCCAGTCTGAGATTATGCAGGGCCTCATAGGACATGGTAAAGAGTTTGGATTTTATTCTACATTAATGAAAAGTCACTGAAGGATTAGGAGAGCCTGAAAAATTACTCTGACTGTGGTATGATAATGGATATGCAGGGAACAAGAAGAGAAAATGAAACAAGTTGAAAGGTATTGGTATAGTGAAAAGGGTAGATCATGGTGTCTTGAATTAGGGTGATAGAGAGACGGCAAAGGAGTTGCAGACATATGGATATATTTTGAAGGCAGAATCTTCACAAACTTGCTGATGAATTGAATGTGGTAGATAAAGGAAAGAGAGAACTTGAAGATGATCCTTCTAATTTTGTGAGACACAGGCAGTGTCATTTACTGAGACAACAAAGAATGGGTAGAGAGAAGTCTGGGGAAAGCACTCAAGGGGTCTGTTTTGGAAACACTAAGTTTGAGATGCCTGTTTGACAACTTGATAAATCAAGTGACTAGATATTGTATTGATGAGAATAACTAAAAATTATTGAGTACTTTTCTTACATATGAGATACTGTTCAAAGTTCTTTGTATTAAATCATTTACTCCTCAAAACTACTCATGAAGTACTATCAATATTATTAAGTACAATTAATATTATAGTTACTTCATAAAAGAGGAAATTTAGGCACAGAAAGAGTAAGTAAACATGTCAAACAACTAACAAACAGTGAAGCTGTGAACCAAGCCCAGATGGTCAGGCCCCTATGCCCACTCCCTCAACTTCTGTATCCCATGGCTTCCAGGACTCTGGGGCCCAGGAGAGCAGTCTCAGTGATAAATATATGTTTATGAGTTATGTATTAATTTATAAACATTTTAACTCCAAATATATTTACTGAGCATTGGTTATGTGCCCTCAGGAAGGTTACATGTATCAGATGGCAAAAAATGTTATGAAGAAAACTAGCATAGTGCAAGGACAGTAGAAGTACCTGGAGTGAAGTGTTATTTTATACAGCATAGCCAGGAGTGGTCACTCTGAGAAGGTGACATTTAAGCAGAGTGATGAAGGGACTGAAGATGCAAACTATGCATATATCTGATAGGTGGAAGTGTCACAGAGACAACAGTAAGTTCAAAGGCCCTGTGGCAGAAGCATGCTTAGCATATTTAAATATCAGCAAAGAGCCGGCTTGGTGGTTCAGCCTGTAATCCCGTATTTTGGGAGACTGAGGTGAGTGGATTGCCTGAGCCCGCAGGTTTGAGATGAGGTCTCGCCTGGGTAACTTGGCGAGACCTCATCTCTACAATAAATCAAAAAATAGTTGGGCATGGTAGCGCGCGCCTGTAGTTCCGGCTACTTGGAAGGCTGAGGTGGAAGGATTGCCTGAGCCCAGCAGGTCAAGGCTGCAGTGGCCGGGAACGGGCCACTGCACTCCAATCTGGGCGACAGAGTGAGACTCCAACTCAAAATATATATATCAGCAAGGAAGCCAGGGTGGCTGAAGTAGAAAAAGCTAGGTGAAATATTAGAGCGGAACCAAAGAGATACTAAGTCATCAGATACTATTTAAAGCCATTTGACTAGATGAGAATGTCCATGGAGAGAGTTTAGAAAAAGAAAATCTAGCCCTGACGCCTTTATGATTTAGAAGTGGAATACAGAGAAAAAAAACTTCAAAGACTTGGAAACGCTAGTGAGAAAAAGACAGAGGAGTGTGATGTCAGAGAAGCAGGGAGTATTTTAAAGAAATAAACTGTTCATTGCTGCTGACGAATCAGGCAAAACGTAAACAGAGTTGGATCCACTGTATCTGGCAACACAAAGGTTGTTGGTGACCTTGACAGAAGTAGGTCCACTGGAGTGGCAGAACGAGGATGGCCTTGGCTATCAGTCAAATTAAAGCCTAAATTCTTGATTTAGCATTTATGATTCCATGCACCTTTAACAGGTTCCCTAATTTGAGCCTTCTTTTGTCAACTGTAAAGTGGGGTGAAAACATCCTTTTAAGAATTGTGATGATTCATGATCATGTATTCAGTAAGTCCCCTACATACAAACGAGTTCCATTCAGACAGCACGTTCGTAAGTCCAATTTGTTCATAAGTCCAACAAAGTTAACCTAGGTACCCAACTCACACAGTCATACAGTCCCAGCTACATCACCTGGGCTTGAAATAAAGATACCATGCTACTGTACTCTATACAGTACTGTAAAGTACATAAAAGCTAATGAGTTTTGATTGCAGACACGTGACAATGTACACCAGGCATGCGAATTCACTCATGTGATTTGACATGAAAACATGCATTTTGAAAGTTGGCAACTTGAAGATTCATGCCTTTCTACACTACCAAGCTTCTGCTTGTCCAAGGCCCAATTCTCATCTTGTGTTCTAGTAGAAACTGTAAGGGTGCTTTGAAGGAATGTAAATATGATAGTATAGGACGAAGGACTTGGAAGAACCTGAATAGCATCACTGGGTAGATTTCTCTTTTGGTCAGGTCCTTGAAAAGGGATAACAAAGCATCTAATGAGACGACGCTCCTAAGATGCTCAGAAGCCTCAGATTGAGATGTAAAGGAGCAAGGGAGGAACCTTGACCCTGTGCCTCCCCATGGCTGATTGGGACAGCAGTGGCAAACAGTAACTGGGAGAGAGTTAGGTCCAGGCCTGTGGGCGAGGGAAAGCATCTGAAGAGAGAAAAATGGCTGCAGTACTTTGAAGGAGACCATGTCTTATCACAGACTGGGGAGAATCCGTGCCCATTTTTAAAAAATCCTTTTGAAAGTTTCACCTTCTAGTACTGTGACATAAAGAGGGCCTTTGAATTTTATCTATCCCTGATAGCATTCTCCTTAAGGGTGACATCCCTGCTCCTTAAGGGAGCAAGTGCAGGGGGTGGTGTGGAGGGCACAGGAATAGAAAAGTGCCGCGGGCTCCCCCTAGAGATCTGCATGCTCCAGTTTGTTTAACCGGCTTCCTGCCTTGTCCTGTGACTAAATGTCTACTTTGATAATTTTCTTAGAACTAGAAACCGGCACACTCTTTCCATTCTTCTCCCTTCCACCAAATCCAGGTTAAACTTTCCTCTACAGTTGAGCTCTGAGACTACGCCTTGCTCATTTCAAGAGTTACTGGCAAGCTCCTTGGATGCCAACATCCTGCCTGCCGGCCTGGACTTCTGAGATTATTGATGCTGAATTCTCTCTCAGTGCACATTCTCACTGATTGCTGTTTAAACCCTCCAGAAAGGACTGTTTGCCTGCTTATTGATAGATATTCTGGATATCAATTTTGGCTTCTCTGATGAATTTCCTCCCAACACCTGCTCCAATCTAATTTAAGATTTGTAAAATTCAATCTAATTTAGGATTTCTGTCCTTCCTATGCAGCACTGTGCTGTTGAAGTAGGTGATCAAAAATAGGTCATACCCTAAGTCAAATCTGTGTCTGGTATTGAGATTGATTTGAAAATGTTGTTTACCATTAATGAAAAGCAGTTGTTACTTTAGACTGGGAGATGCTGGACAATTGTATTATGGCTTAATTGCCTTTAATCCCTATGACCTAACCCACCATGTAGTGATAATAAATGCTTAGTAAATGGTTTTGGGGAAACAGAATAAACTAATTCCACTTTCAGGCATTTACAAACTAAGTTCAGTGTTACACGGATGAGAGTACAGTTGTGTCGGGTGAACTTTACTTTTGTAGTGGTTAATGTGAAACCAACAATTTCTCTAAGTTTCCATCAATCAAGCTGACTTTGGTAGTGCCTTTGAGGATACTTAAGTCATGAGGAACTGAAAGGGGACCCTGGGATAGCAAAATCACCTTCTTTCTAAGAAAAATGGAGGCTTTCTCTAATGTGCTAATGCCTTCATGACACTCCTCAGGCACTTGAACGATCATTTTTCTATGCCAAAGGCTTCTCAAGAGGAATAAAATAGATCAATAACAGAGCTCTGTCCATTTGGTAATAAGTTGACTCAAATTCCATATGGATGTTTGCATTTAAAATATAATGGTTTCAGAATGACAAGTATAAGAATTAGTATGAGTTCCTGGTAGAAAAGTATTAAAAGACATTTAGATTTACAGATTTAGAACACAGATCATGGGGGAAATGTTTTCTTAAAAACTGGCACACGCCCACGGGTTCGAGACCCGCCTGGGCAGCGAGACCTCATCTCCACAATAAATCAAAAAATCATCCGGGCGTGGTAGCGCATGCCTGTAATTCCGGCTACTTGGAAGGCTGAGGCGGAAGGATCGCCGGAGCCCAGCAGGCGAGGTTGCGGTGGCCGGGAGCAGCCACTGCACTCCAGTCTGGGCGACCAAGTGAGACTCCAACTCAAAACAAACAAACAAACAAACAAAAAAACTGGCACACACAAAAAAAGAGCACAAATGCATCTACCTAAGAATTACTATAGGCCTATCATATCATTTTGATTGTATGTATATAATATAAAATACCAATATCTAAAAGTTATTCGAAGAATGAGTTGCTATCTTATTTTTTAAAAAAAGACTACCAGTTTGCCTGATTTTCTTTTTACTCCACTTACCCATCAATCATTATTAATAACAAACTATTGTACAACCTCTGTGGAAAACAATGTGGCAATTCCTAAAAGATCTAAAAATCAACCTTCCATATGACCCAGCATTCCCTTTTCTGGGAATATACCCGAGGAACTGAAATCCCTCTATAGAAAAGATGCCTGCACATGCACGTTCATCGCAGCACTATTCACAATAGCAAAAACATGGAACCAGCCATGCTGCCCATTGAAAGTGGACTCAATTTTTAAAATGTGGTATATATACACGATGGAATATTACGTAGTCATAAAGAAGGACAAAATTATGAACTTCACAGCAACTTGGACGGACTTAGAGTCTATAATACTGAGTGATCTATCACAGAAACAGAGAACTGTGTACCGCATGGACCCTAAACAATTATCATAATATATAAGAAAGGGATAGGCAGTAGTGGGAAACTGCCAGGGGAGGGAGGAGGGGCACCCTTCATCAATAAGGGAAACTGATCTCAAACTAGGTGAAGTGGGGCCAAAGTGAGGCCCAAACTTTACCTGTACAATGACCATTGGTATACCTAACCCTGAATTTGTACCCATCTTTAAAATTTTTTTTTTTTAAAAAAGAACCAGCTACTTAACAAACACTTTGCTAAGTATTAATAATATTAAAAGAAGGCCACTGCACCTAAATTCAAGTTCTCGTTCCAGTTAAGAAAAAGCACTGTGATACATTGCTGTTATTATTTTTTATTTTACCAAATTAGCCAAGCTGACCAGCTAGTTCGGTGTTAGGAAAACACAATCGACTTGGTTATTCAAAAACTTGTACCATATGCGGGTTATCCATGTAACATATTTCTACTCCTTTTCAGTTCTGCTGCTTAATTTTGTTATCTTTGCATCTCCCAAAACTGGAAATAACTGACCACCTTGTTTATATTCCTCTCCACGGGTAGCTTTGTCCTGTAAATGGGGCAGAAGTGGAGTTTCCCTCCAACGGTTGCCCCAGCGGCATTCCCTAATACCTACTGTTTCACACTTCATGAGGTGTAGGGCGAAATGTTATACGGTAAGAGCTGTATCGCCCAGTTCAATGCTACTAGAGGTTCAGTGAGTAAAAAACAGCAAAGATGGCTGCAACTGAATCCTTATGAAGCGCATTTAAGGACTTTGTACACAAATGCGTTATTTAACTTTCAGATTCTCCTTTTAAGGTTATAACAAATATGCTTCTGTGAAGTATCCTTTAGGCTGTTATTTTTGTCTAAAATAAGCCACTTGTAAAATCTTAAGATAGGCAAATTCTTCAAAAATTTTCCATTAGCATATTGAAAAAATGTCGCATATTTCTTTTTTCCAAGTTTCATAAATCATAGCCATTTTGTTATGTTAAGTGACATAAGCTTTAATAATGTCCTTATTTGTCATTATGAGATTATTGATCTACGTTTACCTTCTTCCTGAGAGCAGCATGAACAATCAGTACCTTATATCTCTTGTTCAGAAAAGTTTAATGTGTCCCAGGATTTTCTTGGATAATCTACATTAATTATGATAATACTTTGCTTAATATTTATTGTAAGAGTACATAATACCAAACATTGTTTTAAGTGCTTTGCATGAATTAATTTATTTAATTCCCATCACAAACCCACCAACTTAGCACTATAGTCCCATTTTACAGAAGAGGAAAATAAGGCATCAGACGGTTTAGTAACTTCCCACAGTTATATAGCTGGTAACTGGAGAAGCCAAAATTCAAAATCAAGAGTCTGACTCCAGAGTCCACATCCCTGACATCTAGGTCATGTTGCCTAGCTATCCACAAACAAGAAACATGCATGATCGTGACTCCATAGGCCAGGATCTAATGAAGATAAGCATATAGTTTTGGTGTTAGCATATCTTGTGGTGTAATCATCACAAGGTATGCTAATCCCTATCTCCACATGTTTCATCCCAGAAATTAACAGAGTAGAAAATAAAAGCCTATTGCATCTGTGCTCATTTAAAAACTCATGTTTTTTTAATAGTATATGGTTTTGTCATTTTGATGCACATTTCTATATGATGCACATGTAAAAATACAACACTCAGACATTTATTTATTGAAAAACAAAATTACTCTGAATTATATAAAAGTCCAAAATATGACACCCTATCTGATGTAGTCTGAAGTCATAAAAATAAGAGTAGTTTTTAAAATCAATTATTCTGATTCACACAAAGTCTTCCAGGACCTCAGGCTCAGCACACACCCTTCCCAACATTCCAGGAATCCTCCTTGGCCCCAAAACAGAGGTTACTGACTCACATGCCTATGTAGTCCGGGAAGGTAAGTTTAATGTGTAAATCCTGTAAAGTATAATATAATCAGGAGTAAGCAAACCGGGAGGCAACTGGACAAGACACACTTCACCTAAGAACATGCAAATTAAAATTTTTAAACACTCTACTAGTCACATAAAATATGGCAGAGAATATATTCTGCTCTAAACAGAAGGGCATAGGAATGTGCTTCTTGACCAGCCAGTCTGACCAGTTTATTCCATTTCCTGAAGACCTCTGTCACTGTACTTCTCATTATTATATACTTATTATAATTGTTTATCATAATTTTATCATTATAATTTAATAACTATCAATCCCCAGAATATAAGATTCCAGATGCAGAAACAGAGTCTATTTCTTTCATTCTTATATTCATTCAGTCATTCAAAAAATAGTTATTACACTCCTACTAAACACCAATCACTATTATTCTAGAAACTGGGAACATAGTGAGAAGAAAGCAGGAAAGTCCTCTGTGCTTCGGCCTCATTGATCTTGTTTTAATGGGGAGATATGGAATGAATGAGAGAATGAATGTATATAATAGACTTTGTTAATGGTGATAAGAAGTGTAGAGCATAAAGTAGTTAGAACAGAGGGTGTGTAAGGTAGGAGTGAAGATTACTATTTTTAAAAGGATAACCCAGAAGATCTCTTTAAAAGGTGACACTTGAGCAAACACATAAAGGAAATGGTGAGTGATCCATGTAGATACTCAGGGGAGAGTTTCCCAGACAAAAGGAACATTGCACATGCAATTTTTTAAGCAGGGCAGTGCTTTCCCTTTCCTGATTGAGGAACAGCAAAAAGCATTAGTTTTGGAATGTGCTCAATAAACCTTTGATAAATGAAGTAATTAATGTGTTCTCAAAGACAAAGCTGCTGAGAAGAAAAAGAAAATCATTCTAATTTTACCTTTTCTTCCTTCTCTTGTGATAGAAATGCCAATAAAGAATGAAATGGCAGAAAAATAAAAGACGAGGGGCAGAAGAGATCTAGATACCATAATACATAATTAAATAGGGACTGATTGCATAATTAACTCTTTCACATTTGTCTTACATAAAAATCCAAAGTTTGGCATGGTCAAATGATGTGTTCAACAGGACATGAATTTATTTAACACTAGTATGCACGCCATTCATCAACATCCAACCACAATTGTTGGACTGTTTTGTTCACTTTTGGAAAACTTATATATTAATTGGAGTCATATATTGCTAATTTATATTTTCTACCATTCACGTTTCTTATCATTTAAAATGCATTAGTTATTGTGAAAACAATGTCATGGAGTAAGGACAAATCTTGGTGACATCTACAACTGAAATATGAAATCAATTACTATAATGGTTGTGCAATTTATGGTAGTTACTTAGAAAGGGTTTAGCTGATATAATGTGAAATAAGTATCATAGAATGAAAGGGAGGTTGTGGTCATCAGAGTTTTTTTTTTTCCTCCCACAATCTCAGGTGAGTTTAATCATTAGCCACGCTCATAAAGTTTGTGTCTTATTTGGGATACATTTTGCCATAGGAATCATCTAAAAAATGGCCCATAGTCTTAGTTATCCTGGGAAAAGAAGGGATATAAAATAAAGCAATTTTAGTTCCTGTAGCCTATTCACTTCTCTTCTGTTCCAGAATTCTTGTTTCCCTCCAGCTTCCCCTTACACTGAAGTGCTGATTCTCCAATCAGTGACTTGTTTGCTGGAGCTGAGTCTGCTTCCGCTTAGGAGAAGCCATGAGGTAGACAACCACACAGGTGGTAAGATTTTTAGGATACCAAGAATGTGTCTATATAAAAACATCACCTCCCACTTATGATGTCTTGTGCATGAAATTCTACCACTTATTTCTGTTTGCCAGAAGCATCATCTTCTTAGGAAACTTCTTATAAATTGCAGATCCGAATTGCAGAAATTTGCAATATATCTCAGAGATCCTCATATTTTATAGCTAAGGAAACTTGAGCCCTTCAGTTAGGAATCAGTTTCCCTAGAGTCAGACATCAAGTAAGAAGCAGAGGTAAATGAGAGAATTCCTATCTCCTAACTCACAGTAACAAATCTAGAGCACTGGGGACCTGGAAGAGGGATGTGGGAGAGAAGGATAAATGGGTGCAGGTTTATTTGGGAAGTGATTCCAGTGAAGAGTAGTGGGGAACCAAGGAGAGTAAAACAGGAAGTAAGGAAAAGCCAGTATAAGAATGCTTGGTGAATGGTTAAGTGTGGAACACTACACAACAGTGAAAAAGAACCAGCCACTAACACCTGCAACAATACAGGTGAACCCTCCAGCAAAATACTGAATGCAGGAAATCAGTCCCAGAACAAGATATGCAGTAATAATCTCTCTATACATAAAATTCAAAAACAAAGGAGCCATGAAGTGGACTTCCAAGGTGCTCAAAATATTCTATATCTTGACCTTGGAGGTAACTATATGGATGTATACATACAGATAAATTCATAAAGCTGAGGTTTAAGATTTGTAAGCTTTGTAGCTACACCTCAATTTAAAACTTTTTTTACAGAGTACTTTATTGAGTTGACCAACACTGCAGGCAACAGACGAGCAATTCGGCCAAGACCTTCAAGAAGTTATTTAGAATGAACGCTAAAACTACAGACCTGGAGCAATCATTCTCTCCCACATGCATGAATGCCAAGTGGCTCCCTGAGTCTGCACCATGGACTCAGAAGCCCCAAAGCAGAAAGCAATAGATGCACAATTCATGCATGTGAAGAGAATCTGACAACATAAAGATGGAAGTCTGTGCAGTAATGTTCTCCATAACTGTGGCTGGTATCTGAGGTAAAGCTGGGAAGAAGTGAATCAATGATCAAGACATTTCTGATCTCTGTGCACTTCTCAAACATGCCAAGGACATTATACTCCAGGTGAAGTATACATGTCAAGTTTTGGTGGATGTCAAAAGGATGACTTTGGTGAAAACAATGGTGAATAAAAATTATACAGCAACATAGCTATGCCTCTAATAGAATATATCCCACTTGGTCCTTTGATGCTTTAAATATATTGATACTCCAAAGAAAAAGCCTTATGTGTGCATGGGGTACAATTACAGAGGAGTAGGAGGGTATGCACTGAGTTCCCCACAGGTTTCCCTTTCCACAGTGAGACAGTGGAAGATCCATAAATGGATGAAACAAGATTATTATCAATGGAGATAAATTGACCAATGAGTAGATATCTCTAATGATAGAGTTGGAGAGCCAAGAAAGACTTTAAGATGAATGTGAATATCTCCCAATCATCAAATACCCTGCAGTGCTGGCTCTGAAACTTCATCAACTACTTATGGAAGTTCCCTTTGCAGAAAATAACTTTGAGTACATTGTAATCTTCTTTAGAGAATGGAGAAGAACTGAAAAAGGTGGCCCTTAGCAATAAAAATAAGGACATTTATACCTGTATGCATTAGTCTCTCTAAGGACCCCAATAGTCAGTAATTGACTATCAGGCTTCAGCTCCTAGAATAACGTCTTAAATCCCCTACAGCAAAATGTACAATGGACAGAGAAAGTCATTGAGGCTGTGTTAATTACACAGAATGATGCTATACAGCTACGAACTGGTTGCAACCAACCCCTCTGTACTCTTTTCTCCTTTCTGTCATGTAGACCTTTCACAAACAACATAAATGACTCAGTTCTGCAGTGACTCTATATGGCTTAAACCAAACAGAACATTCCATTTCCTTTGCTTCGATGATTGGTTCAAGGTGTCATATGACCAAGGTGCCCAAGCATTTCCTCTTTTTCCTTGGGATGTTCTCCTGAGTGATTTTAATAGCAGGAGCTAACCCGAGGATGAACCAAGCACATGAAGAAAGGAAGACTGAAGCAACTCTGAAGTCCACAATACCTCTAGCCTTATAGCCACGGGAGTCAACAACCCTCAACAGTGCTTAAGATAGTTTGAGCTGAGTTTTTCAAAACTTATTATTAAAAATCCTTTATTGTATTGACCAACACTATAGGCAACAGATATTCAGTTCTGCTAGGAACTTCAAGGAGTTTAGAATGAATCCTAATACTATTCACCTGAAGCATTAATTGCCCCAATACGCATTAATGCTAAGTGGCTCCCCAGGTGTCTGCACCATGGACTCAGAAGCCCCAATGTGGAACACAAGAGATGCATAGCTCATGTATGTGGATATAAAAATGGAAGTTCAGTCATTGAAGCTAGGAAATCGGGATGTTCTGCTTGGTTCAAGCCATACAGAGCCACTCCAGGACTGAGTCATTTGCTGCCGATTCATTTATTTTACTTTGTTTTATTTCTATTTTTAACAATTTCAAACCTCCACTAAACAAAGGCTGGATGAGCCAGATACTAACGGCCTCACTGAAACAGAAGCAGGACACCCTGGCATATCCATTCTCTACTGAGGTCTATCACCATTTACCATAAATGTTGAGCTATATGGGATATTTCCAGGTTAAGTAGAATAAAATATATTTCTTTTCAGATAAACTTACCTGCTTATCTACTCCTATTTTATGCAAAGTATTGTTATGAATTTCAGCTGAAATAAGGAGCTTCTCATCCCAAATTAGCTCTGAAGCCCTATGATGTAGCAATATCTTTGCCTGGAATTTCATCTGAGATAAGAAATTGAGAAGTAAAAGAAGTTGCATCACTTATTTTTTATCCGTTTTTTATAAAAGCCTGAGCAACTAAACATATACAAGCATGAGTCCAGATAACAATTGAGTTTAAAGTGAAAAAGAATTTTTTTCTTTTTCCTCTTTGAAAACTCTTCACTGAGAAAAAGTAATTTTAAGTGTTGTTAAACTGAAGTGGAGCAACAACCAAAATGTTTCTTATTAGCAAACTAAGGTTTGTATTCAAGAACTATTCGGGCTTTTAAATGTGTGTGTAGTGTGTGTGTGTGTGTGTGTGTGTGTGTGTGTGTGTGTGTGTGTGTGTGTGTTAGAGAAAAAGAGAGAGAGAGAGAACTGCTGCAGTCCCTATGTATTGGAATAGTTTTCATGTGGACACTAGTTATCTCTTTAATAGGTCTAACAAAACCATTAGCTTGCACAATGTTTTTAAAATTATGAATCAAACTCTGGTCTTCTAGCTTCTTCCTTTGTCCTTAAATTCTTAACTCTGCTCAGATTTTTTTGGTAGAAAAGCAATTCTTGATGTCTTCAGAAATCTGCAAGTTCTTCCCTCACTTTGTACATCTCTCCATATCATGCTATCTTTTTATCTATGGTAAGTTAGAAAGGGAGTGTTTTAAAGTTGACTTTTACCAATAAAGGTTTCTTTGTCAATGGTGAGCTTATCCATTTTTGAAGAACTTCTCAACACTACATATCTATTTTGTATATTTTAAGAAAGGTATTTTGTGCTGTTATAACTGTGAGTCATTACTGTTTTTATGTGGAAAAAAACCAAAATCTTCACATAAATGAACATGTCAGTCATTTCTTCTGTTTTTACCCAATTGTGTAAAATTGGTGAGTGTGATTGATAAGCCAGATTGACTTTAAAATAAATAATAATTTCACTTTTGAATTCAGCTTCAAAGATTTCCCTCCTGACTTCTCAGAGAGAACACAGGCCATAATTATAGTTAGGATAGATTAGGTGTGCTGCATTAACAAGCAATGCTAAAATCTCAGCAACTAAAAAAAAAAATCAAGATTTATTTTTCACTCATGATGCTATATGTCCACCATGGGTCACCTGGGCCTGCTCTCTACTGTTCTTACTCAAGATGCTGGCTGGTCAAGCAGTCACTGTTTGGAATGCTGTTAACCACTTTGGCAAAGGAAAAAGGAGAGAGTGTGAAAAATCACTATTGTCCCTAGAATTTTCAACCTAGAAGATTTTTGCTGACATTTTAATGCCTAAAGTAAGTCTCATGGCCACGCCATGAAGGCAGAGGAAACACAATCCCAAATTCCCTGAAGGAGAAACCAGAAATAACTGGTAAATAGTATTAATGATCACCACACCATCAAATATCAATTTCTTCACTGTTCTACTACAGATGTATAAATGTTCCTCCCCATCCATCCTCTTAGCCTTCCCTACTGTAACAATGGAAGAGTCTTCCTTCTTACTAAACTCTCCTATCCTTTTCTGCTTCCGTTATTTCAGGACCCAGCTCTATGAAATATCCCCTTTCTCTTTTGTCTTCAACCCCTGTTCTCCTGCACTTTCTCACCAGAATTCATATTTGCTTCTCCTATCTTAAAACATAAAAAACTCACCATTAATCTTCCTATTTCTATTTCTAATGGATTCTTTGATTTACTCCTCTTCTTATAGCCACATTTTTAGAGGAGATATAACCACCCCCGGGGTCATTTCCCCAAATCTCGTTCATGCCTCAACTCACTGGATTTGATTCTATCTTCACCACTTTTATTGAAGTCACCAATAACTCCTTTGTTCTTATATGTTAAACACTTTTGTTCTCAAGTTACTTAACCCTTGGTAGGCCTGTCCACTTATTCCTACTCCCAAAAAAAATGTTCTCTTCACTTGGCTTCTATGTACTTTTTTTTTTTTTCTTTTTTTTACTTTCTCCTTACCTTTCAAGAGGTTCCGTTTCAGCCATTTTGAATGAACCCCACTCTCTCTGCCTGTTCTTCGAATGTTGTTCTCAGGTTCCTACTCAAGTTTCGCTTTTTTTTCTTACCCAATATGGGTCATCTTACCTAGTACCATAACTTCAGTCTACAAGTTGATGACTCCTGAATCAGACTTCATTGCAAAAAGTTGATACAATTTCAGTCATCCTGCCTATACCCTTTCAGTCTTTGCCTATGTGCATGTAGTAACTGTCATCTAATTTCTAGATACGCCAGACTTCACTTGTAAGAAAACAGTCCTCTTTGAAGCCAACGTTGAAGAGAAGAAATTAGCTATGATACTTTATTAGCCCTTACCTAAATTGTAATAAAATAAACACTAGTCTATGTGTTTTATTTGCTTAGTATCTCTCTTCCTCTGGGCTCCTGGGAGTGATGGTGTGGAAATACTCTTATTTACCACTGTATCTTTAGAATCTAACACGTGGGTTCTCAATAAAATAATTGTTAAATGTCATTGCAGTTTCACTTGGCATCGCTCACTTAAGTGTCACCATTTTCGAACTTCCTCTCTGGGGTAACTGGTATACCTGATTATGTGAAAATGCACAGACATTCAAGACCTACTAAAAAAGCCCCTGTTTTATTAAGTAGGATAATATACTTGTGCTCAATTTGGAGAAAATGCAAGCCACTATTATTAATCTGAGTAGACTGAGTTGTGCTTCATTAAAAAGCAACCCTAAAATCTTAGTGCCCCAAACATATCAGGTTTATTTTTTGCTCATGCTACATTTCTATTGATTTCATTCACCAATAGAAGCTGCATGAGAAGTGTTATGAACTGAATTGTGTCATCCAAAATTTATATATTGATGCCCTAATCCCCAGCGTGACTGTATTTAGAGACAGGACCTCTAAAGAGCTAATTAAGTATAAAAAGTTATAAGGTGTGGCCCTAATCTAAAAGGACTGGTGTCCTTATAAGAAAAAGAGTCACCAGGGATGCTCACACACAGACAAAAGACCATGTGAGGACACAGCAAGAAGTTAGTCATCTGCACACCAAGGAGAAAGACCTCAGTAGAAACTGAACCTGCAGGCACCTTGAACTTGGGTGACTTCCAGTCATAGAACTGTGAGAAAATAAATTTCTGTTGGTTAAGCCACCCAGTCACTTTCATTATGGCAGTCCTAGAAAATGAATATAAGAAGTAAAAATGAAGTCACTGGTGCTAATAATCCTATTTGTCTGAGAATTTTCCCCTGTCCTATGAAGTTTCAAGGACCAGCTGGAGGAGAAATTTTTACCCACTGTCAATTGGCATGAATGTTCTGAATGAAGAGCATGATAGAAAATGTCACTCTCCAGATGAGACCTGAGTCCCCCCAGTCATTCCTTTCACTAAGACCAGTCTTCTCCTGGGTAGAATGTTGAACTTGCCTGAGTGAACATTTCCATGGAAGTCAAATGGCATCCAGCATTAAGACATGAGCAGACCTTTAGGGAGAAGGTAGCTATGATGATCCAAGCCATCAACTCTTTAAAAAGAGTTTTGAAATACTGCATTCCTCAGCAACAGGAATAATAAAAGCAATTGGCCCTTGGCAGTAGCCCACTTCATCTATCTCCTGGTCTGTCTTCTAGATACTGGGCTTCTTCATCCTCCCCTAACTCTATAGGTTCTGCACTGAGACACACTCCAGGAGTATACGCAGGGGAAATTTTCTTATCTGTCTCACTGACCTTCTCTAACTCTGGATTAATGAATTTGTTTTTAAATACTTGACCAGCCGGGCTCGGTGGCTCAGCCTGTAATCCCGCGCCTTTGGGAGGCTGAGGTGAGTGGATTGCCTGAGCCCGCGGGTTCGAGACCCGCCTGGGCAGTGAGACCTCATCTCTACAATAAATCAAAAAATCAGCTGGGCGTGGTAGCACATGCCTGTTATTCCAGCTACTCGGAAGGCTGAGGCGGAAGGATCGCCGGAGCCCAGCAGGTCGAGGCTGCGGTGGCCGGGAGCGGCCACTGCACTCCAGTCTGGGCGACAGAGTGAGACTCCAACTCAAAAAAAAAAAAAAAAAAAAAAAAAAATACTTGACCTAGAAAATCACAACTCTGATTCAGGACATCCCCCCAAAACTGAATCCTGTCATTTAAAAAGCAGTAAGTTATATTTTGTCACTGCATTTGTACCCAAAATATGACAACTTTGTATTTTTGCATGTTTTTACATAAGGCAAAAATATGATTTTAATTATGCTATAAAATAGAACAACACTATTGACCCACTGTCCTTAATGAAATTGGCTACATTGAATAAGAAACAAATGCTCTGACAGATCATTTTTAAACTCCTGTGGCATAATGTCTATGGGTTTATTATCATTCATAGTAACAAAAAATGAAACATGCAATTATGATTTCTATCCCTCAGTTAGTTTGAAAAGGAGTCACAATTTAAATTCTATGTGGAGCCCAGACATAAAGAATGTGACCAACAGTGGTTCTTATGGAGACTCTTTAGAGTTAGCTTCCATCTAGCCATGGAGAAAAACCCAGAAGATATTATTGCCTCCCAAGACAGACTCAGGAAACTCCTGGACCAAAAAAGCTACGGCTTTTTGATGGAATAGCAGCTCTGGGGATGGGTTACCTGGGGAAGCTTCAAGCTGCCCTGATAAAATACAGAATTTATCATCAAGCTATTTTTGGCCCATCCTGGAATTAGTATCTCTCTTCCTTTTGGGAAATCATCTTAGAATTGGCTCCAATCTCAGTAGCTGCTGCCTCTCTCACCTTTCCTGCTTCCTATTTGCTCTCCCATTTTAGTCCTATGGCGAGATCATTGATTGTCTTAATTCCCAGTCCATGTTTTAGCCCTTTTCTGAGCTTTCTGTTTCCAAGAGGTTGACCAGTGTGTCTTTGTGGTCTCACAAATGGTGCAGGTAGTGTCCAAGCACTCACAATGAATCAATACTTGGCTCCAAAGGCATTGCCACTGCTATCTTTCCACAGCCTTCTCACCAGTGTCCTGGGCAACAGCCATTCACCTCTGTAACCAACCCTCAACTCACCATTTCTGTGGAGCAGCAGAGAAAAAAAGAATACTCTGTTATGATCGAGTTTAGTTTGGTTTTGGGGCTTCTATCCCTGGCCCTCTGCTCAATGAAGGTGTGATTTCAGACATTTCCCTCTCATCCCAGGAAGAGCAACAATTCCTGTTTCCTGTACTACCCCCATTGTTCCAGCCATCAACATTTAACACCTTCCAGCAGTGCCTTTTGCCAAAAAGCTTAGCCACTTCTGGACCTGAATCTTGTCAGTTCAGTTAGCATAGGTCTCATGTTTCTTTTTGAACTTTGCTTGACTTTCCATTTTTCTGAAGGATTTCTAAACTCTCTTGCACTTTTAAGCCCATATAATGTGTAAGTCATTAAAGCAAAGCAAAGTAAACAAACAAAACTGCTTCAGGGTACTGCTTTTTAAAATCCTAAAGGATAAAGGCAAAAACCACAGCTTTCAGAGAGGATCTTTGGAGAGGATCTGACATTGCAGCACACATATACACTGTCACCCTACCTCAGAGAGAGGCATCCCATAATAGCTCTTCTGCTGCCGTCTCTCCCAGCAGTGCCTCCCCCCTGCTGCTGCCTTGCTTCTGTGCGACCTTGGAGGAGGTCTCTGCCCCTTCCCTCAGAGGCACCCACTTCAGGTTGCCATCTCACAGTGACTGAGGTGATCAGCTGTCACTCATTCACCCCATGCATCCATGAATGTGATTACAATGCAGTTCTCTCTTTGAATAAATAATGTAGATGTGCTGGTTTCTGAATTTACCCTGAAGAGGTCAGTTCCAGAAACATGTTTTTTTTCTGTCTACAAAGCTTCTTTTCTCAGGTGTATGTAAATAGCTACTGCTTATTAACCCTCTTAGTGAAGGGGGAAAAGAAAAATAATTAGCAACAACAACAATAAAACACATGTATTGGTTACACATCTGAAGCCAAGTAGTGTGTTGGGCGTGTACAAATGCATTTTTATTTTGCAAAACTTAAGTCTTTGATTTGAGCACTGTGTAATTCCAAAATCCAGATTCTTCCCAATATATCCTGCTGCCATGCACCACACAGAGTTGGTGACAAGAAATAAGGAAAGGAAAAAGATATGGGCTGTTGTGCTAAAAAGAATTGTCTGTGACTCCACTATGGCTGCTCCAGTCTTTCACTGACCTTGCCTAATCAAGTCTCTTATTATTTGTTTTATTTTAATCGTGTGACCAGAGGGACCAAAAATGTCCTTTCCACCTTTTGATGATGATACCTGAAACTTGAGCCTTATTACCCTCCATCTTCAATAAAGAATTTGTAGTCCTTAATTTAAAATAAAATTGCTACATAGATGTCTGGATATAGTTGCTGAGAACAGATAGGAACACCCAGTAGATGAGTTAACTTAATACTTATTTGGTTTACCAGCTAGCAGAGTGAACCTCAGTAGCAGGGTTTTAGGTGGATTCATTTTGGTTAAAGGGAAGAGAAAGAGAAGAAGTTGGGAGTGAAAAGTCTCAAGCCCAAGACACTAACAAGAGTGGTCATCCTGGGGAGGGCAGTTAAGGAGAAGCACAATCTAATTAGGAAATCAAGGTTAAAGCTGGCACCTTCAAGGCAAGACAAGGAGCTAAGAAAAGTAGAAGGGTACCAAACTCAATCTTGGCCTCAGGAACAACTGCACCTAAACTGATTGTGGGGGAAGAGCTAGAATGAATGATGAGAAATAGTAAAAGAGAAGAGAAATTGTCCACAACGGCATCTCTATTTTGGAACATGGAGCAGTCTCTGTTGAAACAGTCTGTTTGCTTGCTAGCACCCTCCTCTAGATCATGAGTTTCTAGAGCACAAGGACTCTGTGTCTATTTTATGTATGTAGAACCACAGCCTAGTGCACTCTCTGGCATGTACTAAAGGCTCAATTCATGTTTGATGGATGAATAAATGAAATTAGTTTCCTTTCTTTTCTATTTCCCAGATGTAAAATCTTTGCTACAAGGAACTGGATGTACTTCACATTTGAGGGCACTTCACTTGTGTGCCCAGAATTCTTAGAGGTGCTAGGGTCCTTGAGAAGTATAAATGTTTATATCTTTACCCAGAACTGTGGCAAACACATCCAACATCTAACAAGTACTATTGTTTTCTTTTGTTTTTTAAGGTGTTATTTGGAATAAGCATTTTATTTATTTTCAGGGGCATTTATTTATGCTTAAGCATGCTTCTTTACATAATCTAGTTTTACATAAATCATTTACATCAAACTCTATCCAGACTTCTATTACATTATACTTCAATATCTGTAAGACAGATTTAGATGAAATATAGCTAATGAGTCTAAAATAGTTCCTCTAGTCATGCTATACATTTTAAACTTAATTTAATTTCCTTCTTATGTACCAGGGAAAAATGCATGAGTTTTTTTTTCCCCAAGCATCTCTCTTTCCTCATTATCAAAGTATTCATACTGAATTATTTTTAAAAGGCGGCATTTAGTATTCAATCAAATAATGAAAACGTGTTCCTTCCCAGTGGTTTAATAATAATTCTTGCATCACCAATCCTGAATATTCATGTTATGGAAATGTGCCCTACTTCTATAGATTTCATCACTGTCAGCTGGTGCCACAGCAGAACACGGGGACAGTTAGTCAGTCTTAATACATTCAAGATTTCAGCAATTACCAAAATGTCTTTCCTGACTTACCATCAATAATTCAACTTTTTAGGAATATAATACTGAGACATAGGAGGCAGACCAATAAATATTCTGCTATTCTTTGGAAAGCAGAGATCTAACTGCATAAAATTGTAATGTCATTTGACTGAAGTCTTACTTCAGTCATATGACATAAAGACAATTGATCTGTTCGGTGAGCAGTTTTTTTTGTTGTTTGTTGTTTGTTTTGTTTTGTCTCTGGGAAAATCAATTGACAGACTTTTTTTCTCTCATTTTGCTATTAGGATACAGCTTATCAGTGGTCTAATATTTATCATCCTCATTCTTCAAAACATGTATTTATCATGATTTAACATCAGTTCTATTAGTGGTGTGACCTTGGTCTAGTCACTTAATCGCTCTAGGACTTGATTTCTTCATCTGCAAAATGAGAAAGCTGGATTAGGTTGGGGTTCTGTCAGGAGAGAGATAATAAGTATTTTAGTCTTTGTAGGACATATGGTCTCTGTCCCAACTACTCAAAATTCTGCCACTTAAATGCCAAAGCAGCGATAGATAATGAGTAAACAAATGAGCATTTCTGTGTTCCAATAAAACATTACTTACAAAAACAGGCAGGCAGTCAGACAGACTTGGCTGTGTGCAGTAGCTTGCTGACCTCTCTCAAGTCTTTCTCAAATCTGACTCTGTATGACAGATACATGGAAAGTACCTGAAGACCACCAGGGAACATGAAGCTATCAAGTCTCTCAATTACTTAGAATTAAAGGAGCACAGAAATTTCCATTACAGAATAAGTCCTCTGAAAAAATCAACTATGCCTAAGTAAACCCAGCTGTTAACTTATGAACAAAGGGCATTCAACTCTGGTCAGGCAATGCCCATTTTATTAGTGGCTCTAGTGTACAGAGATACTAGAAAATTCAGGCCAAGTCTCCAAGTTAGTTCTGGATGAGGGGATAATATGCACATCAGCTTGTACGAATGACAGAATTTCACTCCAGGTTTTTGTTGCCTTCTTCTGAAAAAAACTAATTTGCATTAAAAACTTATATTAGGTCACATTGTAGCATCACACTTAGAGAAAAAGGAGAATCATTTTTGCATCTTTTTGTAAAATACCTATTTCATTAGGTAGCTCAGATAGTGAAATACCCAAAAGCAAAGCAGGTGTGTAATACTTTGTGAAGGTCTGCAGTTTTATTCTCTTCCACTACTATGAAGTTCACACATACAAACACATGGAGGGGCCACAGCTAGAGAATGCTAATCTGTAAAGACCTAGTGGATAAATGGGGGCTGAAAGATTATTGTGTTACACTCAAAACAAATTTAAAATGTTTGTGGGGAGCCGGGATCGGTGGCTCAGCCTTAATCCCACGTCTTTGGGAGGCTGAGGTGAGTGGACTGCCTGAGCCCGCGGGTTCGAGACCCTCCTGGGCAACTTGATGAGACCTCATCTCTACAATAAATCAAAAATCAGCCAGGCGTGGTAGCGCACGCCTGTAGTTCCAGCTACTTGGAAGGCTGAGGTGGAAGGATCGCCGGAGCCCAGCAGGTCGAGGCTGCGGTGGTCGGGAGCGGCCACTGCACTCCAGTCTGGGCGACAGAGCGAGACTCCAACTCAAAAAAACAAAAAATAAAATGCTTGTGGGGTAATACAACTGCTCAAGAAACATATCCACAGTAACAAAGAATCCCAAGATTTTTTTTTAAAAAGCCAGGCATGGTGGCTCATGGCTGTAATCCCAGCACTTTGGAAGGTGGAGGCAAGAGAACTGCCTGAGTCCAGGGATTCAAGACCAGCCTGGGCAACTTGGCAAGACCTTGTCTCTACAATAAATTTTAAAAACTAGCCGGGCATGGTGGTGTGCACCTGTGGTTCCAGTTACTTGGAAGGCTGAGGCAGAAGGATCACCTGAGCCCAGCAAGTTGAGGCTTGGTGACCGTGAGCATGCCACTTTACTCCAGCCTGGGCGAAGTGAGACTCCAACTCAAAAAAAAAAAAAAAAGAAAGAAAATGACAAAGTCTATTTGGTTTATGGAAGGGTCTCTCAACCTCTGCACTATTGATATTGGGGACTCATGCATTGTAGGGGGACTCTTATGCATTGTAGAGAACTAGCAAACTAGCAACTCCCCTCCCCCATCCTGTCATGTCCAACAAAAATGTCTCCAGACATTGCTAGATGTCCTGGGTAGGGGGAGGAAGAGGAAAAAATTACAAGTAGTTGAGAACTTCTGAATTACAGAAATTTAAGATGTTTAATTGGTCATAAATCATTATCCATGCCTCAGAAGTCAAATAATACTCTAGACCAAACCTGATGTTCATAAATATTTTATTACATTGACATCCCAGGTCCCTTTTACCTAATTCTGATGAATTGTCAAACAACGAAAAGTGGAGAAGACATGATCTGGAGAAAGAATATTGCTGCCTTATACCTTTGTCCTAAGCAGTTTCTAACTCTTGCTTAACAGGAACATCGTGATTTCTAAATTGTACACACAGTGAAATCAAACCCGACTCATTGACTATATATCCCTTTTAACTCCTAAATTATGGTTTATTATTGCTCACTACAGTTACCAGTCCAAAAAAAAAAAAATTCACAGAACCTCAGGCTCACTCTCCTAGCACTGAGTCTCAGCGAACTTGAGCTAAGTTACTGATCTCAAACTGTTGTTCCAGGTCCTGGGTCTCTTTTTATTTCCACCTTACCTAAACCCCTGTCTGGTTTCCCCCAATTTTCTTTGGAAGTGCTCTCTGTGCTCCAGATCCCACTGCTAGGTCCCTATTACCTGCTACACACACCTGCTACACACTTTTCAGCAGATCCTACTGTTTGTTGACACTTGATTGGGTCATTTCCTGCTGATATCTTTCCCCACCTGCCTATATCTCTGTGTTCTAAATCTCCCTGTTCTGTGAGGTCTCATTGTTGGGTTCTGGGCATAAAATCAATCATCTACTTATCATTTTAAAGGAATAGTAATCATAGAGGAGAGAGAAGAAAAGCAACAGTGTGGTTACTTCAAAGGCATCCCATCTTGAAAAGCTTCCTAGTATAACTTGACAACCAGAACTTCAATTATTAAAAGAAAAATCATCACAGGATATGCTGTTATGTTGTGTTTCTATGATATAAGGCTTTTCACCATTCTGAATTATGTAGAAATTTCCACTGTTCTTTGGTAGAAAGAGCAATCTGAAAAGATGTCAATCAGGTAATGTGACGTATGAATGGTTCTTCTCTGTACATTAAAAAAAAAAGTAGAGAGCATAACAAGTTGAAATTAAACATGAGATTACTTCTAAATCTTGCACAAAATCATGTTGACTTAAATTTCAGGAGCAATAATATTAAGTCATGTTTAATTACAAATATAGGTATATATTAATATATGCTTTTTTTCAATAGCTGAATCCCCAGGGAAACTTCATTTATGCATAAAAGTGACCAGGAAAAGTTTAGTTAAACACAAAAGTGATCTTTATTTCACCTCTAAGGGGAGATCAAGGAGAAATTCTGTTTGCTTGACTCATATTGCTTATAACAAGTGCCAATAAAATAGTTACCTGAATTATAAGCCTACCAAACTGTAAAGCCTTAACTATGAGACATGTAAGAATGCCAAAGGCCAGCGAGAGAAGAGCATAGGCAGCATCCAGAGTGTGGATGAGGAAGCTAATATTGGGCAGAGATAGAGGTAGCTCACCCAACTGGAAGTATAGAGCAAGGAAGGTTGGCTGCTGAGCAGATCTCAATGGCAAAGAGACTTGAGCTCTGGGAGAAGTTGCTTCCAAAGAGAAATATAGAGTGGAGCACACCAGCAGGCAAAGACCTCGGTAACTCCATGGTTCAAGGAGAGTCGGTCTGGTTGGAAGCACATTATGAACCAACAGCTTAAATGGAGTAGACAGTGAAAGGGACAATAAGTGTGGGGTTGACAAGATCTGGAATGGCTAGGTCAGACATACTGGGTTTCAGATCAAGGCTTGAGTCCCAGATGGGAACATATACAAATCAGAAATACAGCTAGAAGTCCAGAAAGTCAGTTTCCAGAATTCATCCACTATAAAGGATGAGGTTCTAACATTACTGAGTCTTGCTCATTCATTCATACATTTATTCATCCAATCCTTTACGTAACAAATGCACTGCTAGACACTGTTCCTAGCCCTGTAAATTTAATGAAGAAAAATAAGCATGGCCCCTGTCCTTGTGAAGAGTTTTGCTGGAATTGTTATGTAGCTTTAATTAGTAATAAATATATGGTTTAAAATACTTCATCAAGACAGGGCTTATGGACACTACCAGTAAAAAACTGAACTATGTGTGCCCCTGAAAAATTCTTCTCCAGCCTACAAGTAGCCAGATTGATAGCAAGGGAAGAAAAATGCATTCTACCCACATCCAGTGAGAAGTGTAGTTCTGCCCCCTTATAAGCACATACTAAATAATAAATGGAGGCTGTGATGACGACAATGAGTAGTAGTAGTAGTAGTAGTAGTAGTAAGTAAAAGTTGATTGTTTTGGGATCCAACCAAGAGACAAAGATCACACAGGCTAAATAGAAAGAAATTAATATAAAGAATTGTTGATTTGCTAAAAGTTGTTAATTAGGTATTGAAAAAGGCAAAAAGAGACCTCTAAGTTATCACAGAGGTAGCAACTTTTAAGACACAGCTACCATCCCTAGAATTGGAGGAACAATGGGAAGATGCTGGAATTGCTAAAAGAAGCCTGGAGCACAGACCCCACAGAGCTAAAGTTCAGACTCCTGAGAGGAGCTGATACTCAGATGGTGCTGGGTCCCTGAACTCAGAAGGAGGAAGCTTCCCATGGGGGTGGGTCCCAGACCTCTGAAGAGGGGAAGCCAGCAGGAGATACTGACTCTGTGCGTGTTGAGAAAAACTACAAACTGGACTCCACTGCTGCTCTTAGAACAAACTGCAGCTGCAGGGATAAAGAGGCATTGCTGGGGTGATGCTCATGGGAAAAAAAAAGCCAGCAGAAAGCAAGTAGGAAGAAAAAAAAGAAAAAGAAAAAGAAGTCACAGCAAAAAGGAAGGAACACATTCCATCACCTCTTCCTGCTTGCAGTTTCCTCTACTACCCCCACTGACAGAGCTGAACCAACTGACAAAGCAAAAATGTGGTTTGCAGATGCCCAGCCCCGGGATCAAAAAGCATAATGTAGACAGGGAGGTTTGTAGCTGGGAGGTGGTAATTTAATGACCAACCCAGTAACCTAGCGCAAATTCTTTACCTTCCTGAGACACGGTTTATAGAATAAGGACAATAATGCCTATAAGGCATGCACTATGTGAGGTGCCTTATGTACATTTTGTCTCTTTCTCCAACAAAAAGTTGTTTGGAGAAAGAGACAAAATGCCTATAAGGCACCTCACATAGTGTGTGACCCAATAAAATGCATTATTTCACAACAATCAATGGTTTCCACTCCCGATTCATTCTTCCAAATACATCTGCCATCCAAGTACTTTCTTTGAACAATTACTCTGTAGAACTCCGTGTGTGGCCCAATCTATTGCCAGGACATATCACAACAGGAAAAAAGCTATGTATAAGGCTTCAGTCAACAGGGAGCTTTTCTAGGATTGGGACTATACATGTCTCATATTTTCACTTCCATTCCTCCCTGTCATCCTGAAAATATAGCAATTCTTTTTAACCTAGATCCTTCCTTGCCCTTGCCACCATCAATACAATAGGCCAGCTCTCCTGGTCCATGAAGCCCCATTCAAGTACTGTCTTCTCCTTCCCATAAACCATCCTAGCAAGATTTCAAACCAACATCCCTCACCCTAAAGAATAGTCTTTGACACCTTTTGTCTTAGAAGGGCCACATGCCCCAAAAGTAGACATAGAAACATGCCATCATTTTTCTGATGTTCTCAAAATGTTCTGGTAGACATTTTTCCTCAGCATCATTCCAGTCAGCAGGAACCTTAGTCCTAGGAAGGAGCAGTATCGGGTGCCAGATGACATGTTTTAGAAGTCAAAGCTACCACATCCATGAATGGTCCATAAAAATCGACTCTTGCAAAAAAAGCAAAATACAGCTCTTCTTCAATCTCATATGAAATTATGAGTTCCGAATATTTTATTCCTTTCTGATCCATGGCTCATTGGTTCCATCTTTATTAATTGTAAGACCTCAGAAAATTTTCTTAAACTCTAAGCCTCATTAATTCCTTGTGAAAACAGCATTCCTAATACTAACCCACAAGTTTGTTATAAGGATTAGATAAAAGAATGCACACTCAGGAGAAGGGGGACTAGGGAGTTGTTATACAACAACATGAATATATTCAGCACTACTGAACTGTACTCTTAAAAATAGTTAAGATAGTAAATTTTATGTTCTATATTTTTAACTCTAATTTCTAAAACCATTTATTGAATGAATGAATGAGTGAATGAATAAAAAGTTTCTAGCACATGTGCACAAACACAAACACACACACACACAAGAATACATGTTCATCACTCATCACAATGTCTGGCATGTCATAAGCATTCAAACATCATTGAGGTTCTGCCTTTTTTCCCTTTGAGTCTCCCGACAATGTCTTGACTCTGGCTTCACCTGCAGGAATTTCTTCTCTTCATCTGAACACAGTAGAGACCTAATCACATTCTGTTCAGTACTGTTCCTTAACGGTGCTGTATGAGCATACTTTATCTTGCCAAATAGATGGTCAGCTCCTGCCGAGAAGGGATCACATCTTCTATTTCTTTTATGTTCTTCTTCATACCCAGTGCAATTTTTGAATTAACTCTTGGCTGATATTCTGCTTCAAATGAAATGGACCCTTCCAGAACCATGGCATTCTAGTTGCCACTGACTGCTCTGGGACCCCACCCATCTTCATTAATCAACATTTATTTATTGATCTATTAGTTCATGCAGAAATCTCAATTCAGAAGGGGGGAGATCAATGTATGGGGAAGATGGGAAGAAAATAAAAAGATATATAAGACATGATTATTGTCCTCAAAATGTTTACAATTTATTTTGCACAGACAAGGTCAACATTAAGAGTTTGTAAAATACAAGGGAAAATGTTAAGTGTCTGCTGAGTGTTACAGACAATGCAGAAACCCAGGAAGCCATGGATATTTCAGGGAAAACTCAACAAGAGATCTTATTTAGAAAAACACAGGCTCTAGAGCAAATTTTCTTCAGAGTTAAAATAGTTCTTCAGGGGGAAAAATTCATCTGTCCATTAACTCTAACTTTGAGATAAAATTTTATTTTTAGATATTTTAAGATAATACTAATAACATTTTAGGCACTGCTATAAACTCTACATATTATTGCTAACCCAAAAAATAAAAAAAGAATTATCTCTTTTTATAGATAAAGAATCCATCTCAAAGAAATTAAATTACTTGTTTGCAAGTGCAGAGCTAGTAATTATTCAGTTTGAACACAGAATAGCATGGATTCTTCCCAGTAAGAATCCATTAGTATTAGTAAGAATCCATTAGAATTAGTAAGACACAATTCCCCTCCCGAAAGTCCTACAGTCTGGAGTGGTGAACAAGGACAAGTACAGCTGTGAAAGAAACAGATCGGACATGAACAGGAGACTCCAAGGCAGAAGTGGCTAGCTCTAACCGTAGAGATCAGAAAAGGGTTAAGGGAGAGACGATCCAAATATACAACTCATTCATGTGTCAAACATTTAGTGAGCACATAGCATGAGCAAGTATTGTGGAGAAGATATAAAACTAAATAAAACATGATTTTTCCATCATATGGCTCATTTTCTAGTAAGAAGGCAGTTCCATAAAGAGATAATTCCAACAAAATTTAGTGAATCCAAGAACCAAGATTTTCATCCGAAATTATAGAGCACATAGGAGGGAAATTTAACCCATCCTGGCAAATCCTAAAAGATTACTTGGAGAAGTAGAATTCTTTGTAATTTAGGAATCAACTCGATCAGATTAAGGGATACCTAAATAGCTGGTAATGTGTCATTTCTGCTGTGAGGGTATTTCTGGAGGAGATTGGCATGTGAGTCACTGTACTAAGCCAGGAAGTTTCACCTTCAATGTGGGCAGTACCATCCAATCAGCTGGAGGCCAAGATGGAAAAAAAAGGCAGAGGAAAGATGAATTCGCTTTCTCTCTCCCAGAACTGGAACACCCTTTTTCTCCCACCCTTGGAAATTAGAACTTCTGACCTTTGGACTCTGGGACTTGCACCACCAGCAGGCTTTCAGGTTCTCAGGCCTTCAGTCTCAAACTGATTAGCTTCCCTAGGTCTGAGGATTTTGAACTTGAACTAAGCCATACTACCGGTGTCCCTGGGTCTCCAGTCCACAGACTGCCTCTAGTGAGACTTTTCAACCTCCATAATCACGTGAACCAATACCCTTTAATAAATTCCCTCTCATGCATATCTCTATCTCTATCTCTATCTCTCTATCTCTATATAAATCTATCTATCCTTATTGGTTCTGTCTTGGAGAACTCTGACTAATGCAATGTGTGTACTTACTAGGCATTTACTATTATTAGCCCTGGTTTACAGATGAGAAAACTGAGACAAAGAGAAGTAAGCAACTTGCCCAAGCTTAATCAGTTTATAAGTGGTGAAGTCAAGATATGATCATGTTTTCTATCAACTTCTACCCGTTAGTAAGAGTTTGCCACACCCCCAAATGTGGACTTTTGCAATAGAAAAATTCAGAGCAAAGTGCAAGAAAATAAATTGCACTGTATGAGACCATATAGAAAGTTGAGTATGTCTGAAGTAGGAAATAACAAGACATGAAACTGAACAATTAGGGGCCAGATTATAAAAAGTCTTGTGTAACATGCTAAGGATCTTAGAATTTATGCTATAAGCTACAGAGATGACACCTTCAGATTTGCACATTAATAAATGATTATGCCACCTACCTGGCAGATGAATGTGAGGTCTGAGCCTAGAGGGAAGGAAGCCCATATGAGGCAGTTTTAATAATGCAGCAGAGAAGATGAGAATCTGAATTCAAGTAGAAAGAGCAAGATGGAGAGCTTGGAAAGACATGTCTAGATAGTAAAATAGGCAGAACCTGGTGATGAACTGAATGTGTCTACTTCCCTGTCCATCAGACTTTTCTGTTTTAAATAATTTGTTCAGAAAAAAAGAAAGCATAAATACATGTATTTGTCATTTAGGCGGTGGCTTGGTACAGTGCTAGACACAGGAGCATTTAGAATTAGTAAGACACAATTCCCCTCCCGAAAGTCCTACAGTCTGGAGTGGTGAACAAGGACAAGTACAGCTGTGAAAGAAACAGATCGGACATGAACAGGAGACTCCAAGGCAGAAGTGGCTAGCTCTAACCGTAGAGATCAGAAAAGGGTTGAGGGAGAGACGATCCAAATATACAGTTGTAGAGCTTTCACATATTAGATATCTGCAATAAAATAAACTGGAGTTATGACATCTGAAGAAATGAGTGGATACCTTCCAGTGGATCATGAATTACTTGACCTGGATGTTTCTCCAGTGTAGAGTGTCAGGAATACAGCAGAACCGATAGTTTCAATGAATTATGCAGAGGAGGTGGGAGGGAGGGCAGGATAAATGTGAGGAAGCCTGAAGGCATCCAAAGTAGAGCAGGAATTTTTTAGCTGTTAGTTCATCTATTAAAAGACCTCAACGCAAGAGGGAAATTGAGGTCACAGAAGGATGAAGGTGGGAGACAAGATAGTGATCTGAAATGAAATTATCAGAAGTGCCTGGGTTTGATAGCACTGTCTGTGGCCATGTCATAATGCTCCATCTAATCCCACAGATTCAGTGTTCACTATGCTTGGAGAAGTGGCTAAGTCTGGTAGTTCTACCTTTAAACCCTAGCATTTCTTTTAATTGTAGGATGTCATCTTGAAATTCACAGTTAGGGGTCTGTGCACCAGGCAGTCCTTACTGCTTTTCTAAAGGATTTTAAATTATCTCATAATAACTTATATTTAGAGGCCTCACTGCTTCAATCACAAATATTGATCTTTGTGAGCAAAAGTACCTTTTTTTGATAAAGGTGTTTACACAGACATTCCTTTTTTCTAACTTCAATGCCCAATGCCAAAAGAACAACATCATTTATGAACATAAACTCTGACTTGAAAAGGAACACCTTTGTTTATCCTGTTTAATATGCAACATCTATGCAAACAATTTCTAAATCTCAGGCATCTTCCAGGAAATGGTTATTTATTCACTTGTAAATTTGAATTCCTACTGCTGTCTCTAGAAATCAAATATGAAAAAAGGAAACTCAGTTATTGAAATTGATCATGGACTTGCTAGATAGGTGTGTCAACACCAGAGCATAGGCTAAAAAACCTAGTTCTCAGATTTTGAATAATCTCCATACTCTTTGTGGGGAGGTTTAAAAGTATTTTTTCTTAAAAAAACAAAACTAGTGGGAAAAATGTTTAACAAAGTCATTTTAATTAGATGTACACATTAATCATGAAATTGTACAGTACAATTATTATGACATCTCTTCATTGATCACAAATAAACTTACTGCAAGAATGGTTAGAGCATAAACAAATCAGAAAAAATATGAAGGTCAGTGTTATCTGGGGTAATTCTAGCAAAATTTAGTAAAGATTCAGTCTCCCAAGATGAAATCTATTATTCTATTCTCTATAAAATCAATGATTTTGTTCTCATTATATGAAGGTGGCAACTTAGAATTGGGAATCAAAACCTCTTTATCACTCTCATTATTCGCCATGCCCAATTCAGTCCCCACATCTGGAAATATCAAAATCACCGATCACATGTCAAACTGAAAATATACAGTTGTAGAGCTTTCACATATTAGATATCTGCAATAAAATAAACTCAAGTTATGACATCAGCAAAATGTGGACTAAGGGCTAAAGTGAGTTCTTTATGTGTGTGCCTTTTCATACATAACAACATGTTTATTTAGCCCACTGTACTTCTCCAGTTACCCAGTAGGAAAATGAAATGTCTGAAGTTTCAACTGAGGCCGTGCACGGTGGCTCACGTCTACGATCCCAGGGGAGGCCAGGGGAGAAAACTGCTTGAGTCCACGAGTTCAAGACCAGCCTAGGCAACATAGTGAAACCTCGTCTCTACAAAAAAAAAAGCTAGATGTGGCCCACATCTGTATTCTCAGCTACTCGGGAGGCCGAAGCAGAAAGATCACATGAGCTCAGCAGATTAAGGCTGCAGTGGCTGTCATCATGCCACTGCCCTCTAACCTGGGCAACAGAGTAGGACCCCAACTCTAAATAAATAAATAAGTAAATAGATAGATAGATAGATAGACAGACAGATAAAAAGTTTCAGCTGGAAAAGATCACTCTCTGAAACTGAGCAATTTATGAAGGTTTGCGATGCCTGTGGATTGTTACTTATAACTCGTGTGCTAGGCAATTAGGACGAAAAATGAGGCAAAGAGTTTGATAAAATGAAAAATAAGTGGCTCTATAGCAGTCATAAATTAAAATGACAACGTGTGTATCATAAACCTTTACACAAACTTTTTAGCATACAGTCTATATATTTCAAGTAATGTACTTGCAAAAGAAAAGGTGTTTAGTCCCAACTGACCAGTTTCAACCTTGAGGAAAAAAATACAAAATTAACATAAAATAAATTTGAAAGGAAATGAATGGATTCCATAAATGTCTCAAGGGCAAAAATATTGCTTTCTCCTCAATATAGGAAAGAAACTACTTCTGGCAATGAATTCTACCAGGTAATGTTTTAGTGACAGTTTTATTTCTATTGCTTTCAAAAATGTATTTTAATTGTCCTACAGATTTTCTTAAGCATACAAAAAGAAATCAGAGCCTACCCTTATAATAGAATATTCCTCAAAGCAGGCAATACTATTATACAGGCGTATCCTATAAGTCAATTGTACTCCACATTGTCCTCTCACCAAATGGAGGTGTTTTCACAAACAATGGGATTCAAAAGAAACAGAAATCAGGACTGATTTTGTAGGTTCTCAAAGCATGATCTACAGAGAAACTTCTCTTCCCTGGGCTGTTCAAGTTAACTGCTGCTGGTAGCAATGATAATACTGGGATAATATCTGCCTGTATTCACTTAATGTTATTAAGTACCTCCAACTGTTATCTAATAAAATTAATAAAATGAGGTCTTTTTTTCTTGTTAATTCTAATCAGATTCCCTTTCATTCTCATCCCTTTCTCCCTCATTCTTTCCCTTCTTCCATCTCTCCAGTTTTTTGTCTTTTGTCCAATAATAATTTTTTAATGAGGTGCTTGTAGAAAAAATATGCTTGTAGGGTCTATAAGTACCTCAACCCCTAACTCTGTGTACATTCAAAGGTCAATGGACTGTCACACGGAGTTAACTTGTCCCTTCTCCAAGCCACCTATCCCTGGGGGTAAAAAACAAATGTTTTTTATTTCTTATCAATCGTGGTGTCTACATCAAAAGCATAGGCAGTGAGTGTTACCTTTGCACATCATCATCCCATCTCCAGTGAGTTGCCAAGACCTAACATTCTTGTTAACGACCTCTTAAATCTATCCACTTTCCACCATCCTCACTGTCTCCACTTATCTAGTCCCCCACAACCTCTTCTCTCCTGATGTTCCCCTCATGGTCCCTCCAATTTCTGTCCACACTGGCTTCCAAACACAAACCTGTCCAAACACAAATCTGCTGAAGACACTTAACATCTCCCCATGTTCTTAGGGTAAAGACTTACATGCTCACAATATACTATTTTTGTAACCATACCTGGGTTTATCTCTTAACCTCTTTCTTCTGACTGAAAATATTCTGCATTTTAGTTATCATGAACTACAGATCGGCTCTCTCTCTCTCTCTCTCTCTCTCTCTCTCTCTCTCTTCTATTATACCCATTTTCTCCTCTTACTAGAATCCCCCTACCATATTCCTGCATTTAATATGGCCAATTCTTACTCAACTGAGATGATTTATCTCAGAAATTAATTCTTCCAGAATGCCTTCTACCCTACCTGCCTTGCTACATCATAGAAATTGATTATTATCAATCTGATTCTCTCTTTTAGCTTCCCAACACATCAGTATCTGTTGAAAAAAATTTAAAACTCCAAATTATTTTATTTCATGACTGATTTGAATGTATCATTTGTGCGTAAAGACTCAAGACATTAACGAATTAAGACACTGAACTTTGCATTACATACTTAAACGCTTGGACACACAATACACCCAGGATGTTTTAATTCTATACTGTGAAGGGGTCCTAATATCAAAGCCAAATTTTATAAATAGAAAAATGGGTTGATATTTTCCAGAAAGCTGAGGCTTGAGTTTGCCAAGAGATCTGTTTGGCTTTATTAATGTAAAAATTAATTTTTATTGTCTCAGGGTCATCCTGATGACATGTAATTTTCTTAAAAGTGATTGACCACATCCTTCTCACAATGGTTGGAAACTGCTTAGTTAGCAAAGGGTAGAGTTTCACACAAGTCTAATATGTTTAGTATTACCTAAATCTAAAGAAGCATGATAACTAGAAGAAATACAACTTTTTTAAACTACAACTTTTGCAAATGATGAATGCAAAACCAGTTATCCAACAAAAAACACTTTAGAACCTATTTAAGGTGACTCAAAACTGAAGAGTTTATAATGCTAAAGTTTGGATGGTTGGCATTAAGATAAACTATATCTGTTCAAGTTAGAGAAATCTCTTGAATAAGAAATCTGGGATTCAACTCTCAATCACAAGATCTAAGCTATGGTTTTGAGTGTGACATTTGGGAAATGGGGTAAAGTGTGAAGATTCTCGCTTGCCCTAATAGTCCAGAGGTTACAGGTATGGTAATCACTGTTCTAATTAATCTTTCTGATAGCAGGAGCCACAATCCACAAGCACTCACTCTCCTGCTAACCTGCTATTCTATGTCCTATATGGTTGACTACAGAAATCTGTGCTACCTTACCAAGTGTGGTTGATACTGACAGGATCTCTCCAAATTCCATCTGTATAATTAAAGCTTCTTTCCCCCAACTTTTGGCAATAGGATTTGTTAATGCTCACAGTTGTATTCCTCACAGAGAAACGTTCTCGGCCACAATAGCATTTAAGATTAAACCCCTTAATCTCACTTAAGATTAAATCCCTTTCCTGGGAGCCATAGTCAATTATTAGGTCATGCAGAGGAACAAAGGCTCCCTTTCTTCAATTTGGAACAAATTCTGAAGGGACATCTCAGTTCCAGAGCTCCCTACAGGTTCCACTGAGTCAGCTTCCCCCAATATCTCTTTTCTCATTTCCTTACAGGTGGTTTTTAGAAGTCTTATTAAAAAACTTTTACATGCAACTCTTCATCTCAGAGTTCTATTTTCAGGCACCCTAATCTAAAAGCCACATTAAAAAATGTGTAAGGCAAATACAGTAGCATACTGGAATTTTGCTGATTTCATCAGTAACTGGTCTTAGTACCAGTCTTAGTCTTCCATTAGAAATGTAAACCTATTCATTGAAGCAGAGACAAGATCTAGAACATAATCAACCACTAATTGGTCCAGTTCCTGCATCAAAATTTAGGAACCAACACACTGTTATTAAAGTTTATCTAATTTTAACATTACCCAATTATAAGAGGTACAATATTCCAGATAAAATTACAATTGAAAGACTGCAAAAAGAAAAGGAGAATAAAAATGGTTTGCCCATAGTAGATCACCAGGTTCTCAGAGATATGGAAAATGTATTTTGTAGGACTTCTAAAGTCTCAATTAGGCCATTTTTTGGTTATAATAAAAGAATGATTAAAACAACATCTATTTCTCATGTTCTCAATTAGTTTTTGTTAAAGTCTCCTTTAGAAATTAATGAAAGGTTGCCATGGAATCAACTGATTATTTATCCCATCCACTTCTCAATTCACAGGGTATGAATGAAAGGATTCTAGGTTTGTTTTTGTTTTTGGGGGGGGGGACATTGCTGTTGTTGTTTTAGTAGCACCACTTTGTAGAAATTAAATCAGTTGGTTCACCTAATTCTAGTCTCATTTGTCTAACATGATAGAAACCAAAGTTTCTTTCCTAGACCATATGGACACAAAGAAAACTAAATAGATCAGGACATAGAAATGAAAAAAAAAGGTGATGTGTCTCTATTTTAAGAAAATATAATTTTTATATAGGTAGAAACTGCCACACAGAAAGAAAAAAAAAAGAAGCAGCGTTGCCCATAAAAATGAATCGTCTGTATTTTTAAAGTACAAAGTTCTGTTAAGTACAGATAAATCGCTAAGTTGACTATGGTTTCCTAAAATTTAATGGCAAGGTCCTAATCTTGTTGAGAAAAGGGTCAGATGCAAATGGAGGCAGAAACCCATTGTGGGAGCCTGGGACTCTAGTGCTAAATCTTAAGAGCTTGCTGTGTTGAATCTGCTTGGGACACATTCCCAGCAGATGGAGAACTTACCAGACCTTGTGTCTTTATCTTCCTAAGTGCACTAGCAGCTCCAGGGCCGGACACTCCCCACCTGGAATGTATCACTCAGATAGCATTGACTTCTCACCTCCTTCCAAAGTTCTTGGGGTGGCAGGGCAGAGGGGCATGGAGAGATCCCTGTCCCCATCACAGCCCATGGGGCTCCAATATGGCAGCTCTAGGCCAGAGACACTTTCTGGAAGGGTTCTGATGGAAAAGTGCCAGAACCTCTTACAGCATGTCTGTCCACCAAGTGGGTCCAATTATGGGTTTGAGGCAGGCCTCAGGCATGGTGAGGCATCTAATATCTTAGAAAAGTGGAGCACCTTTGAAAAGTGGGTTGGAGAGTTACCATTATTAAAGGCTTGATTCACCGTGGCCTGATCTAGGGGGGATTTCATGGGCACATGATCTGTGCAGTCACACAGGGCCCTGTACGTAGAAGACTATCAGGCCTGGTTTAGTGCTCTGCCATCCCTGTCTAGAAAATCCTAGTTTTTAAACAAGAAGCTCCACATTTATATTTGTATTGGGCCTAGCAAATTATGTACCCAGACCTAGCCCGGTCTTTATTAAGGCTATATCTGGACAAAATAATTGGAAACTTAATAAAAAGACAGAATGGTTATGTGTGTGTGTGTGTGTTATTTTGAGGGTTTTTGTTGTTTTTTTAATCAGTGTTGGTTTAAAAATATAAAATGCTGCATCAAGAGATTAAAGGATAGGAAATGTTAACACTGATATTTAATATCTAACACCCACTTGAAGATCAATCAGGAAAGAAAAAGAAAACTGTCTTTCAATATATAATATAAATCAAGAAAAAATATTATAAATTTTACAAATAGAGTCTGTAAAACACACAGCTTTATGGGAATGCCTGTCCCCAACAGACAATTAGCCAAATACTCTAACTTCTATCTGGGCAATAATTACACTTTTGCTTTCTAACATAAGCAATCACACCACATAGCACTCCTCATTAGATAAGACAATCCATGGATGCACCATACTAATGGGGTAAAGTGGCAAAGGTTACAAACTTAGGGAAATCTCAAGTCTAATTCTGATGATGCAATTGTGTAACTAAGGACCTGACAAGATCCCAGCAGGTGTGGTCTCTAGTGGGAGCACCAAGATTGTAGCTAGAATATTCTATTTTAATCTTAACTGAAAGTAAAAGAATGTTTGACACTGGAAATAAAAGCAAACGATTGAGAAAAGTCAAAATAACACTCCTCCCACTGATCTTGCAAGGAGAGGGACTCCAAAACAGTCTGCTCTCTTCTGAACATTGTTGTCTTTACAGTCTTTTCTGTCTTCTGATCATTGAGTGCTTCATTTACAAACAAAAAACATTTTATATAATTCAACATTTAACCTTTGGTTTTGTCTTTTTTTCAAGTTTTGCTTCCCTGAATAATGAGCACCTAGATAATGTGATAAGCAGTGTCAACATTCTTCCAGATCTTACACTACATATATTTTGGTACCCACATGCCCCAAAGTTAAATATACTTTGATGTTCAGTGTTTAAGGGATTTGATCACTCAGAAATTAAAGTAAAATAGCTCATATCCCAGAAAAACACAACTTGAAATTTAGAATATGAAGAAATATGAAAATCTACTTTAGCCTAAAATTGAACTATCCAAAAATGTATGCAACAATGACTTGATATACACAAGTCTGTTAAGAGCATTCTGAGTCATGACAGAAAGAATTTTGTAGATATTCCATTAGAAATCAATTTTCAGGACACATAACATCCAAAAGCTTGATCAAGTTTACATCTTGATCCTCAGATTATAAACCTTTGCTTATATAAATAAAATATACAGAATCCATTTTTTCATCTGTTCCCTTTAGCTTACATGATAGTTTATGAAGTAATACCAATTACATGGGGTGATGGTAAAATATGAACAACAGTATAACAATCTATCATACATATTTATCTAGATATACAAATATTAACAAAATATTAACCCAAGTTTTCTCTTCTAAAATAGGGAAAAAAAAGTTCAGTTTTTATCCCAATTTCAAATAAAGAAAAATAGCAATTCTTAAACACTAAGAATAAAGCTTTTGGAAAAATAAATAACAGTGTCTCCGAGACTCTTGAAACAAGTCCTTGTAATGATCACCACACAACTAGCAAAGGATTGGAGTAGGGTGATGGGAGGAGGAGATAAGAGAACAGAGAATGTTAGGTTCAGAAAGAAACTTCAAGGACATCTAATGCGACCATCCTTTTGATGTCTGAATCCTTTCCACAGCATCCCAGCCAAGTGTTCATTAAGTCACTCTTCTGATTGATCAAGAGTTCACTGCTCACCAAGACAGCCAATTCCCTCTTAGAACATTAGAAAGCTTTTTTAAAAAATATATATATATTGAGCTAAAGCATAGCTATCATTTTCATCTACCAACCATGCAGAAAAAGCCCAGTTTCTCTCCTGTCTGAAGTCTCCTATGAGATGAACCACTGAAAATGGCAGACGGTCTCATTGAGTCTTCTCATTTTTATCAACTAAGTTCTTCAATTAATAAGTCTAGTCTCATCACAATATGTTTAACATCGAGTTTATTAGTGTTTCTATAGTGGGGAATCCATAAAAGAATACAATACTACTGGGCATGGTACACACTGGAAAAAACAAAGCAAACCTTTCCCTTCCTGTTCCAAATACCACACATTTATTCCTGCAGTGTAAGATCACACACATGGTTTGGTGGCTACATGACACATGTAGACTGAAACTGAGCTTTATGTTGACTAGAACCTTAAAGCCTTAGTTTCTAATTTACTCCATAAGTATTTATGGAATGCTGCCATCACGTGGGTATTATAATACTAAGAAGAGTATGAGAAATTAGTGTGATATAAAAGAAAGAGGTAGGATCAAGAGCCCAAGTCACACTTTATCTAGCTATACCTTTTTAGCAAGAACACTTGTTAGAGCTACTCAATTTTCATAATAGGATAACTATCTTACTACTTGCTGGTCTCATTTCCAAAGCATATGGATGGGCCCTCAGCCAACAAATTTAGACTACTAGCACTCCAGGTTATCCTGCTTCCTTCCAAATAACCTGCTGAGAGAAATGTTCAAGGAAGATAGGTCCAAGGCCTTATAAATGCAATCTTTGATTAATATTGTTACCAGAAAGGTACATACTGGGAACCCACATGCAACTCAGATGGTTGTTATAGGAAATAATCATATGAAATTTACATTTGCCTTGTTATTTTTTGTAGCAGAGGATATTTCCATTTTGTTACTCAATGTCCTTTCCAGTGCTGGAAAAGGCTTTATTCTTCCTGAGGAATCAGATATTCTAATGATGGAAATCATTAGAATGGTTTTATATATTTTAAAAATTACGTCTTAAAGACAGAAATGAAAGGCTGTAAGAATGACTTTTGACACATGTAAAAATAGCAAGAAATATTTATATCTTTTACTTCATCAATAACTGAAAATGAATCTATGGAAGCGAGATGAATAATTCTAAATCAATCATGTTAAATATCTAATTAACTTAATGTTAATTAAATTATTTTATTTGGTTGCCTCTATATCTCCTCTTAGCCCCCATATGACAAAGGTTCTAATGTCAGATTAATCTAAGAACTACCAAGAGAGTTTGTTTTAAGGTTTTCATTTTAAAATAAACTCCCCCATGTAATTGAGATGCCAGTGAATCACAGAACATACTTTGAGAATACCCTTCCAGAACCAATTTTTGGATAACTTGAATAAACTCGATCACTCTTTTCTGGGTCTTCTACTGTCTCTATAAGTACCTTTAAACCCTGGTGACCAAATGTAGGTAGAGTATTCCACTAAGGGTCTTACTGAAGTCCAGCAGATGAAAGAATTGTGTCCCTGCTCTTATACAGCATACCACGTGCACTTTAATACATTCACTAGTGATGATACACATGCTAGCAAAAGCAGTGCTTCATTCTGACTGTCAGATTGAGGTCAACTACTTATTTTGACTCTCCTGAGAAATGAGAGCTTAAATTGCATTAAAATAGGTCCAAATCACAATCAAATGAAACTGTGAATAATGTCATATAGGACTTTTTCCTCAATTGAACCAGTTGCAATCATTTTTTAACAGCCTCTATTTTACTATTAAGGTAAACAATTTTACTTTAAATGGAAAATCTAGCAACCTCCATGAGTAAAATTCTTCTTCCACAAAGTAAGATCTTTTTGCCAGTTTTTAAATTATCTATAAAAACTTTTAATTCAAACAACATCACTTTAAAAATATCTATAGTGTGTTGTCATAATAGGCTCAGGGAATTGATTTATAAACAATCAAAATATTATAGGCAAGAGTAAAGAAACTGTACTGTTGGCTTCCAGTTCACCATTTCATAGATAAATAAATCATTCCATGACACAGAAACTGATGTTTATACCATAAAGTCCTCTACCTAAACCATCTATGTGATTTAGCAAAAGAAATAAATTTATAAACTAGAAGTGGCTGATCACTTACAATATGTCAACTGGAAATTCACAATAAATGTCTACATAAAAGGTTCAGGTACTCAGTCAAGTTTCCAAGATCAATTTAAAATCACCACTTTCCAGATATTGCTTACCAGTAAACTCTAGACCTATGACATTGCAACACATCTAAATTGACTCTAGATAAAAGGCATTATTAAATGAGCAAAGTGAGATATCCAAAGTATAAACTCAGGGTCTAAAAAAATTGAGTAATTTTACCCAGAAAATGGCCAGGCAAAAATGTCACAAATCTTTAGATTTCAGAGAAATCAAGCTAAGAACAGTTGGGGCATGATTCACTCATGCTATTTGCATTTTCTATCTGGTATGTCTTTAATTTTATAAATTTCATGCTATCTGTCTCCATGGTTACCAACTCTTAATCATAATGAGCACCTGGTCTATACAGAGGAATTAATATTTCCTTATGAACTGCACATACTAAATTATTAATAACCTCCCTACATCTTTACAGGGACTAGCTTACGCTCTTGACCTCTAGCAAAGATTTCCAAAAGTTCTCTGACTTTCTTTTTGAATTTTGAATATTATGTGGATTTCAGCAATTTCATGAACGTTGAGATTTGCCAACACATCACAATCTATGTTGACATGTAACATGTGTGCTCATCAGAAGTGTGCTTCTGAGCCTGGATCAGATATACTATATTTTTAAACACTTTTTTGTATATATTTATTAAATCTAAGTCAAAATCAATTGATATATTAGGTGAATACTGGCATTTACTCATTCACCAAACTAGGGCCTGAGGGGAAGTATACAAATGCCAATGTCCCTTCAATGAGTAACCATAATTAGGCTTCCAAAGCGACACTACAGCTTCTTATTTCAAAGAAAATTGAAAAGGTATTTGATCCACTTTCCATATAATAGTATGTGGATAATAATTAACAGTACAGAGACTGTCAGATCTCTAGGATATATCCTGACTCTATCCCTCTGTCCCTCATTACTTATACAACTTTACATAAATTACTATGCCTCAATTTTCTCATCCGTAACAGAAGATACTGATAGTACCTACCCCATAGGATTACTTTAAGGAATAAAGGGGTTTATATTTGTTAATGTATTGAACTATCCCATAAAATATATAATATATAACACATTACATAACAAATACAATTGTCATTGTATGGAATATTAGTCACTATTTTAAGTGCTTGTTAAATATCCATGTCAATCAGTCTTGCCTCCCATGTAGCATGAAATGATGTTTTCTAAGAAAAATTTCTTATAATAAACATTTGTTCATCCTCCCTTCTTGTGTAGCACTTAATAATTATTATTTAATCAGCTACTTCCATGTCTCTGAAAGTTCTAGTCTGTTACTAATAACAATGGTATTTATACTCACCATACTAAAGCACTCACCTCATTTAATCTTCCTTGGCAATCATATGAAGACTGATGACTTCCTCATTACAGATGAGAAAACTCATGTTTCAAGAAGTTAATTTGCACAAGTTCACAGAGTTAATACGTTGCAGAGGTGAATTTGGGGTCAACCACTGATGCTCTCCAAAGCCTGTCTTAACCAGTCCATTACCATGGATAGAGTGCTACATAAAAAGACAATATCACAACTTTTTAAAACCATCAATTTGTACCACCTAGGAATTCTTAACCTACTCCCGGAAACCCAGCAACATAAATAAAATTTGAATTTGTCGTGCCTGTAGGTGGGGTTTTCTACCTCCCTGGATACCAAAGGTCTATGTGTGAGATAGATTCCCACAAGTAACTGAGGTTCACCTATGGAAGTCAAGACTGTATACCTATGGGTTACAGATGGTGCCAGGAACTATGCCAAAAATGACCTTTTGTGACTCTCCCACACACCATTGTGAAATGCTGGCATGAGAGGAATTTAGCCTGGATAGGTGCTTTTTTTCTGCAGCAACTGAACAACCCTATAAAGTGCAGCTTATCTCATCCTTTTGGAGTAATGATTAGTTAGCTCTAACATAATATTCTTAGTGATGTCCTATTAATGATGGGAAATACTGACTACCTCTGGGCTGGTCTTTTTTAATTGTGAAGCGCTCATGTTTCCAATCACTTACCATGGCTCAATTGCTAATGAAGAAGTCTGGGTTTTATGAATTCCCAGACATACAACAATCACTGCAAAATCCTGATGTTGGCCAATCCTTGCCTTTCTGAAGGCTCTCGGAGGTGCCTTCCTTCAAGGCCTACCAATGATTCATTTCCCATAGTCAAAAAACAAGCAAAAACCACTACTTTTTTCTCTAAAACCATTTCTCGGTAACAACTGACTTGAGAAATTTTGTCCTCCACTGCTTAGATGAGTTGCTAAAGTATCATTGGCTGCCAGTGATCTCTATTTTAGTGAAGGATGGTGTAGGTTCAGATTTTCTTGAATTGAAAGAATAAATTCTGGATTTGATAACTCTAAATATTTAATGTCATAAGAGCAACTACATGGAAGCCTGCAGAAACATTCACTCAGCTTGGAAAGAAAATAGTGTGGCAGTGTTTCAGAAGATTGGTGATGAGAGTTACTACCAAGATAGTCACAGCAAGAACTTGTAGCTAGCAGATGTTTGTCACAAAAGAAGATGCTCACCTGTCTATCACTGCTAAGAAAATGACTGTCTTTTTTAGAAGAGGGACCACACATGTACAAAATGGCAGTTTTTGTCCTAGTCAGTGATCTAGACAGAATCTCTAATCCAGGTTACAGATAGAAAATAATAGTTCTTTGATAGGTAATTCAGAAATGTTAAAAATCAAACAGTAGATTCAGTTCAAAGGAGTGAAAGAGATTATCATATTTATTGTATTCCAGAAATTAATGCCTGCAACTACATCAGTTAATACTGGTAACCTCTGGGTCGGCACTTTCAAATACAATATCCATCAAAAACTAATGAAAACCATTTATATGATCCTTGACTTATAAGTCGAAGAAAAACTTTCAAAAGAAACAAACAGTATTTTCATAAGCTATCTGGAAAAACAGATAAAGTTTCTTCATCCATGAAATACAAGCAAATGAGTTCTAAGTACGGGCTATAAGAATAATAATATTCATCCTCTTCACACAGTGGACCTGACTGAAACCAAGGAACCAGGAAAAAAATCTTGTTCAACACTGTGCGGGGGGGGTGGTGCCACATCTCAAGGGCAATATATTTCCTTCTGTCCTGCAGGCTCTGCAATTAATTATCCCATAGCAGTCTACCAAGAGTCATAGATTCCTCTGAATCCATAAGTCTCAATTATAATTCCCTTTCAACAAAGCTTCTTACATTGCTCTTCCCTTTACTGCAATTTATGGATAGAGTAGTACAGAATTATAGATTAGCAGCTGTAATTAAAAATTGAATTCAAAAAAGAATTAAGAATGTCTGTTTCTATCTTTGTTGGGTTCTGTTTGGGTGGCATTAGAGATCACCCTAGATGGATTATTTATTTCAATTTTTTTGTAGAAACAGTCTCACTATGCCCAGGCTAGTCTAGAACCCCTGGACTCAAGCAATTCTCCTGCCTAGGTCTCCGTAAGTGCTGGCATTACAGGCATGAGCCACTGCGCCCGGCCCCAGATGAATGATTTCTTGACACTATTCATATCTAGAGTCATACAACTACGTTTTCAAAACCTTTGGAATCTAAAATGGTAAATAATGATGTGATACTAGATAAGCGGAGAATATGTTTTAAATATAAAGGTTCCATACCACCAGCATGTATAAAAGGATGGCTTTCTACCATCTAAAGCAGCTGCCATAGCCTTAGAGCAACAGAGAAGTGTTTTCCAGCCAGCTCTCAACCAGAAGCCTAGGAGGCCTAAAATGCCTCTACACCCAAGGCTTCTGCAGACTTTTCTATTTACCAAGTATGGTAGCAGAAGATCACATTCAAAGTGGGGGGAAAGCCTCATCTAGAGATACCATATTTCATGCATTTGAGTAATAGTGACAATCGTTAATATTTAATGAGGGCTTACTACAAAGCCAGCCACTAATTCCAGAAATTATTTAATCCTCATAATAAATACATGAAGGAGGTGCTGTTATACTCCATTTTATAAGAATAAATGGAGTCTTAGAAAAGTTTAACAAGTTGCCTACTGTCATGTAGCTAGTAAACTGCAAAGCTAAGCTTTTAACTAACAGTTGACCCCAGAGACCCTAAGTCTTAACCATTAGCCAGGGAAGATAAATATACCTAAAAAGGGGAAATGGTAAATATTGAGCTCTGGTAACTTTTTCAGGCATTTTAGAAATAGTTCATTTAATTCTAATTTTATAATATATTTTGTAAAAGGAAACCAAGACTCCGAGAGATTAAGTATCTACCCAAATCTGCAAAGCCAGCAAGGGCAAAACTATTATTATTTATACTACATCACGCCACCTCCCTGAAGCTTAAGACCCAACTGAATGGCAGATATAGAAGCAGAAATCTATTTTGGTGTCATTATAAGATAGTGACTGGTAGACACTATCTGGCAGGGACCCCGATAGGACACAGAATAAAATCTGTAGACCACTAAACTAGTATAACTGAAGAGGAAGAGAATCTGAACTGCAGTGATGAAGTAGTTCATTCTATTTCCAACTACCACTTTTATTTTCTTTACGAAATCTTGAGTTAAGTTTACAGTGGTTCTCATGTAGAAGCGGTACCCTCCTCCAAAAGATATCTGGAAAAGTGAGAGGACAGTTAGTTGTCCTCCCGACATGTCCATTTAGTGGGCATGGGGTAGGATTGCTAAGCACCTTGCAATGCTGTGTCTGTACAACAAAGCATTACCCATCAAAAAAACCAGTACTGCTTCTCCAACATTAAGGGACACTTAAGTAAACATTTTAGGTGGTGTTAAGAAATAAAATATACAATCATTTGTTGTCAGGATCCTGGTGCCCTAAGTGGACAGAGGAAGTAAGTAGAGACCATTATAGTCAGGTTCCTAAACAAAGTGCATTACTGTTTTAGATGCTACTGTTTTAGATCTACTGTTTTAGATCTTATATAGAGAGAGCTATAAAGTATTTCTATTAACAATATGGAAAATATGTGAGACCCAAACTTTGAATGAAGATTCAAAAAAAAAAAAAGCAAACCTCAGTCTTCATAGTTTAGCCTAAAGAGGAATTTCTACTTATAAGGTAGTTATGAACAGTATAATAGTAACTAACCTATTGATCTTATACTAACCTCATTAATTCATTCAGTCATCCCTTCACAGCATATCTAGTTAAGTATCTATCATGCTGGTCACTGTTCTATTAGCTGGGAACTCAGTAGTGAACAAAACAGGAATACTTTCACCACCTATGGAATTTTCACTCTAGTGTATTTGTTTACCTACTAAACACATGAATACATACATAATATAATTGCAGTAAGTGATAGGCACTATGAGGAAAAGATAAGATAGGAAACCGGATAGAGGCTAAAGGAAGATATATATAAATATTTGTGACAATGCTCAGGGACAGAGGTGATCTTTGAACAAGCCCTAAGTGATATTGAGTATAACCACCATGCAAAAATTTGTAGAAAAAGTATTACTGGCAGAGACAAGGTCAAGGTCAAAGCTAATAGAGAAAACAAAACCAACATATTTAAGAGACAATAATACGGTGAGCGTAACTGAAATAGAATGAGCATGAATGACTGGTGGGATAACATCAGAGAGATCAGCAGAAGCGAGGATGTGCAGGGATTTGTGGGTCTTGATAAGGAGCTTCATCTCCTGCCTAATATGGCAGAATTCAGAAGGTTGTGGGAGAAGAAGTAAATGATTTGATTTTTTTAAAAATGAATAGTTAGAGAAGTTAGAAGAGAAAACTGAGAACTAAAATACCATCCCATGTAATAATTAAGACTGCAATGAGGCACACAAAGGCTATATATATAGCACTACCTTTATTAAATTGCCTGACTCAGGGATTGCTGATTAAGCAAAGTTAACTGACTTTACTTAAAAGTACTTGGGCCCAAAACATTCCTGCACAAACTTCTGTCATTCTATTTCAGGCAGACCAAGTCATTAATTTCTCTCTCAATATAACAATTTAAAGTATCTTACCAGTCGGGCTCGGTGGCTCAGCCTGTAATCCCGCGCCTTTGGGAGGCTGAGGTGAGTGGATTGCCTGAGCCCGTGGGTTCGAGACCCGCCTGGGCAACTTGGAGAGACCTCATCTCTACAACAAATCAAAAAATTAGCCAGGCGTGGTAGTGCGCGCCTGTAGTTCCAGCTCCTTGGAAGGCTGAAGCAGAAAGATCGCTGGAGCCCGGCAGGTAAGGCTGCGGTGGCCGGGGGCGGCCACTGCACTCCAGTCTGGGCGACAGAGTGAGAGTCCGACTCAAAAACAAAAAATTAAATTAAATTAAATAAAGTATCTTACCATCTACATACTCTTTAAACTTAAAATCAAACAATTATCTTTAATGTCGACACATCTGGAAACAAGTCTATATAAACTAACTTTAAAGTAGTCTCTGTTGACTTTAACTAACTGAAATAAACACATAGGGAAAAACAAAGTTCCCCAAATAGTCACACTAGAAATGAGAATACTTTGGAAGCTATTAAAAAATGCTCCTATTCCAAATATAATTGATTAGAAAGGTACAAAACTAAAAGCAGCTCCAAACAAATGAGGCAATTAGTAAAAATGTGTTAAAATAATCAAGTTTAGAGGAGCAATACTGACACGATTGTGCAGTTATCCTCAGATGTCCTATTTGACAGTCACCGTGGTTTAGTTTATTTGGCACCTCTTGATCTCTAATAAGATCTTGTTGGCCCATTTATCTAATCAAATTATAATTATTATTAGCCAACATTACTGAGCACCCGCTGGGTGTGTGTTAGGAGCTAGGAATATAACTCTTTGCTGTCAGTTTTAAGAGACTAGCTACAAGCAAAAAAATAATAACCAACAATACAAGAAAACATGCTGCTGGGTATTAAACTGAATGTACCTGCAGTATCTGACAGACTGAAGGGGGGTTGGGAGGCGGGGGATTGGGGGCGGGAGGATGGGGAGTGAGCAGAGGGACTTTTAGATAGGTCACGTGACTTCAACCCAACCCTCATCATTAATCATGTATAATGCGAAGGTGCCAAATAAATTATCAGGTCGGTAAACATGAAAGAGTTCAGAAGACCAGATAACTAGATAGGTTCAATAAGGATTTTGGTTATTAGACTTCAAGAGAATCTTTCAGGAAAGGTTAAGACTCACATATGCAAACAACTAATTATTGTTTTGATGACTTAAAAGAATTTTACATTTTTTCATAAATATTTGGGGACTTTGGGGTGGAGGTCTCATAAAAACATGATTGGGAAAGAATCACTGACGCGCACTGCTGAATAGAGAAACTCAGAGCTCTCTCATAAGCGGACCCTGAACGTATACCATAATACTGTAAGAAAAGGATTGGCAGTAGCTGGAAACTGTTGGAGGCGGAGGGTGGCACATAACATCAATAAGGGTACCTGATCTCAAACCAGGCGAAGTGGAGACCAAAGGGAGGCCCAAACTTTACCTGTACGATGACCACTTGTATACCTAATCCTGAATTGTACCCCATATCTTTAAAATTAAAAATAATGATAAGGCCGGGTGCGGTGGCTCAAGTCTGTAATCCCAGCACTTTCAGGGGCCGAGGTGAGAGGACTGCCTGAGCCCACGGTTGGAGAACAGCCTGGGCAACTTGGCGAGACCTCGTCTCTACAGAAATCAAAAAATTAGCCTAGCGTGGCAGCACGTGCCTGTAGTTCTGGCTATTTGGAAGGCTGAGGCGGAAGGATCACCTGAGCCCAGCGGTTGGACGCTGAGATTGCCGAGAGCGTGCAACTGAACTTCAGCCTGGGCCACTTAGTGAGACTCCGACACACAAAATAATAATAATAATATATAATAATAATAATAATAATAATAAAGCAATCTAAAACCAGCTTTTCCAAACTGCTTTGCACTACGCACGGTTTTAGCATTTTACAAGATGCCTTATTCTAACGCGCTTTAGGCCTCATTTTAAAAAATGAACATAAGTCACGAGGCACATTTGGAAGACGATGGGAGAGACCTCCCAGCTTCAGATGGGCTGGAAGCCGCCGGCTTAGCGCATCCCCAACAGATGGCTCTCCCCGGGGTCTCTTCCCCCCGCTGTCATGTCATTTCGATCGAAGAAAAAGACATAATTACTCATGCGTCCTGAACCCTTGAAGAAGGTAGAAGGCCCTCGCTGTCGCTTCTTTGCTTTCTTTTTAGGGAGCTTTATCTACAAACGGGCCGTTCGTCTTACTGTGAAGCGTGTGGCGGAGCTGGGAAGCTGCCCGAGCTAGCCCCCGCCAGGCTCCGCCAGAGCGTGCCCGACACGCCCTCAGCCAGTGACAGGGGAGCGCGCAGATGCATCATAGGGGTCGTCGGCGCGGGGATTGTGGGAAATGTAGTTCAGCGACGCCGCCCTCCTCGCCATTCCTGTAATGGCTGCTTCCCGGAAGGTAACGTACGAACTCTACTCCAAAGGATACGTAGATGGCCCTAGTGTGTTCGTAAAACAGGGGCAGATTTGGACTTTGCCGAACCAAAGTTGGGGTTCTTTTTCAAATCTGAATACCAAGTCCTGGAATGAACTCGTCTCTCGATTCGGTTTATTTTTGACTTTCTCTGTGTGGGTGAACCGACCAACTTTTAAGTCTAGTTCCTCCTTGGACAAACTGTTTTCTGTTCTCAGTACCTATTCCTCTTCCTTACATACGGCCTTCCTGCTCTGCACTGTCTCTAGCTGCCTCTTTAAAATTACAATTATTATTATTAATTTTCAAACCCCCCCCAACTATAAAACAGGCAGTGTCACGTGGAACTTCTTAGCCTCAGCATCGGGAGCCCCAGGAAGGGAAAAATTTCAAGTCGGATAGAAAATATATATATACCGTTTTTTTGGTAAGTCTAATTAATTCCCCGCAACTTTACAGAGTTATATGCTGTGTAACTTTTGCTAGATTTGTCTGCATTTCCTGGATGAGAGAGACCCTAAGAAAATAATTTTTACCCACTAGGATATTTCAAGTTTCCAAGTGAGTGTCTTGTGCATTTATTTTCTGTTTGTTCTTAAGTATGTACTCCCGTTTAGTTTCTGTTTGGTTGATGATCATGGTGTTGCCGTTACTGTGAAAAATTGCTGGAGTTAAAGTGGTATCATGAGATAGGGACCCTCAAATAACTGTCTTTGTGTACCTTTTAATTCCCTCCAGGTTTTTTCTTTGTTTGTTTGTTTGTTTGTGTGGGGCTATAAAATGAGATGGATCTGAAACAGTTCATAGTCCTAAAAGTTTGGGTGGCCTGTTATTTGTCATGTATTCATATTGTCATTTGAAAAGGGAGGAAATTTTAATGGTTCCATTTTGTTTCCATGTTTAATTTCTAGGAACCTTCAGCCCTCAAGATCCCAACATCATGACCTCAGTTTCAACACAATTGCTCTTAGTCCTCATTTCACTGCTTGTGGTGCTGCCCGTTGTTGAAGCAGTAGAAGCCGGAGATGCAATTGCTCTCTTGTTAGGTGTGGTTCTCAGCATTACAGGCATTTGTGCTTGCCTGGGGGTATATGCACGAAAGAGAAATGGACAGATATGACTTTGAAGGGCTTCCTGAATCAAACCTCAACCTGAAAACCTTTGTGCTATTGAGGATAAACCTGAGATTTGGTGTCTGAAAGTTTCCAAGAATCAATAAATAGGGACGCTTCACCATTCTTGTTTCCATAAAAATGGGAACAAATTGATAGAGAAATGGGAAATTAAATGTTTGCTTTACAGCAAATAATGCACTGAAAAATGCGGCCTATAATTTGTTTTTTGCTGATGAGAAAGGAGGTCAATGAAATAAGATGGCTAAAATTTACATAAGTAATATTTCATAGTTTTAGAATTCTCAAAGCACGTGAAATAGGAAGAAGGAAGTTCTTATTCAGATTTAGGAAAATGCCGTTGTCCAGTTATAATCACTGCCTCCTGAATCACTGTGGAGTCTTTCCTCCATATTTTTGTTAGATTTTTGTTTTGTTATCTCCCAAGTTAATATTGTATTTAGGTATCAAATAGCCAAAAGAAATGGAAACTTTTATCTCTGAGGAAAAAAATTTAGGAAAATGTATTCAGTGTATCTAATATTGAAATGGAGGAAACATTTAATGTAAAAAAAAAAAGCATTTTATATTAACATTAAAATGGAAACGAGATGTAATGTTTAAAAAAATTTATATTAATTGAGTTACATCCCATGGTGAAAAGTACTATATTAAATATAAATCCATTATGTCTTAATGTGTGGTGTTCTTTTCCTTGCTTGAGGCTATTTTTAGCTATGGACTTTTTTATATGAACTAAGTAGAGAAGGGCAGAATGCTTTAACTGATCATACTAGCTTGAAGAGACACAATCAGTGAAAAATGAATACTGGGCAGCACTGAGGAGTCAAAGAGTCTCCTGGAGGAAAATGTGTAGTGGTCTATACTGATTTGCACACCAGCCAAATGAGACACACCCTCTCTTACCTAGCTACTTAAAAGTACTACTAAGCCAGCCATGTCATCTGGGGGCTGACTGAAATGCAGAATCTCTGGCCCCACTCAGACCAATTGGATCAGAGTCAGCATTTGTCCAAAACTGAAGTTAATTTGTATGCACATTATAGGTTTAAAAAGACTGCACTAATGTGCTTGAGCTCAAGAATCATCATTTGATAAAACTTAGATCCTCAGGTCTCTCTTCTGGTTATGTAGTTGGGTGGGACCAGAACTCGTGTTGAACAAGAGTCCTTACTCCTTGATTTGATTCTGAAGTTGTAGCCAGCATAAAATAGCCCAAGCAGATCAAACTACTTTAGGATATCACTGGAAGTAGGTAGTCAAGGTTTTTCCTAAAATGCATTCTTCAATCTCTAACTCTCCAGATGACACTGGGACCCTCAGTTTTCATCAGAAAATGAGCAGCAGCAACCTAAAATCTTGTTTGCAGTTCATTTCTTTAAGCATGAGCTGACCTTGATTGCTTGAGAGATTTGGAAAAGGGTACAAGGAAGTAAGAAAGGACTATATTATAAAGACATGGGAACTGTATGGATTTTTTTTCTTTCTAGAGAAAGCACTGACATTCTTTATTCAAATCGGTTAGTTACATGTATAGTCAATTAAGCATGTTTTTGCATGCTTTTTTTTAATTTTGAAAGAAGAAGGAATGGTGCAGGTTATAGATCAGTTGTCATCTCTCATAAACCAGCCCATTGGTGCTGACGTAGAGAGGCCACTGCTTCTTCCTTGCAAGTCTGAACTTTTCCATTGGGAAGGGAGAAATCAAACCTAAAGTACATTTTAAAATCACAGAACAGTAGTTGTTTAGTCACCACCAGGTACTATTTTTTAAATGTTCACAATAAGACTACAGGCAAACATTCTTTAGTGAACATGTATTTCCAGAAATGCCTAGGAGGAATTAGAAAATTACCATTTTCCTATTTTACCATTAAAAGCAGACAGTTCTGCTAAGATGGCATGCAGGAATTTTGATGGATATGATGGGGAACACCTCCTCTAATAATAACCATTCGTCATCTACCTAGGTTGGATTATATGGTTTTGCCTGAAAAGAGCAGAAACTTATGGTAGCTCTTATCCTTTTTAGGCCACCATTTCCTTTAGAATCAGATAAAACCTAAATCATCTTTTTCCCTAGCAAAATGTCCATGCATGCTGGCATTTTTAGATTAATTTGCAGATTTTGCAAAGCTGAAGTCCATTCAGGATCCTTCTAATTCTAGAATTCCTTGGTTTGTGATAAGGAGTAACACCTGCTATGAGGCAGTTATAGCACAAATGGGATTGACAAGTGTCTCTCGGGTACCCAGCACAATTTGTAGATGTTTAGTAAATGCTCTGTGTATGTTAGCTCAATTGAATTCAGTTAAAAAGTAAAAGACTAATAGTTGAAATCAAGTGAAGAATATAAGGTCCTTGTCAATACTTCTATTTTTCCATAATTTTTGGTAGCCAGCCTATTTCCCTAAAGCTAAAAGTCATCATTTCTCTCATGACTGCTTTTATGACTCTTTATCCTTGGTTTTCCAAAGTTTGACTATGATGTATCTTGGCATGGATTTCCTTGAATTTTTCCTGTGTAGGCTTCACTCAATGTCTAGAATTTATAGTTTTATGTCTTTTCTCAAATTTAGGAAGCTTTCAGCCATTATTTCTTCAAAAAAGTTTTCAACCCAAACTCTTTCCCCCTTCTAGAAGACCCATTGTCCTTCCTCTAGTGACCCAGTGTCTTTTTTTATAGTCCCATGCCTACCTAAGACTTTATTTATTTATATATTTGTCTTTTTTCTCTATTGTTCACACTGAGTAATTTTTACTGATCTATACTCAAGTTCACTGAGGCTACTGTTGTATGTTTTTAGTTCAGAAGTTTCCATCTGGTTTTTTATATCTTCTATTTATTGGCTGAGACTTTCTATTTTTTTTTTTGTTTGTTGCAACCATGTTTGTAATTGCTCATTAAAGCACCTTACTGATGGCTGTTTCAAAATCCTTGTCAGGTCATTCTAACATCTGAGTCATTTCAGTGTTAAGCATCTGTGGATTATCATTTCTCATTTAAGTTGAGATCTTCCTGGTTCTTGGTATGATAAGTGATTTTCAATTAACATCTGAACATTTTGAATATTATATTAAAAAGGCTGTGGCTCTTATTTAAATCTTGTGTTTTAGCAGGTCTCCTCTGATACCACTCCCTCAGGAAAGGGAGAATGTCTCCTTACTGCTAGAGGCAGGAAGATGTTCAGGGGGTACCTCAATACTGCGTCCCATGTGCCATCCACTGACTCTAGAGGTACAGTGCCTTGTCACCACTAGGTGGACATGGAGTCCAGATGCCACACATGGCCTCCACTGGTAAAGGAGGTGCCTTTTTACTGTCAACTGGTGAGAATGGAACTGCTGGCTCTTTACCTGGCCTTCTGTGACACCACCCAGTGGAAAACCTGGGCCATCTCTTACACCTTGGTGAAAGTGCAGGTCTTGGCACTCCACTCAGCCTTTGCAGATAGTTAAGATCGGGCTGTAGTTCTTTCTATGGTTCTTGGTTGGAGTAGAACAGTTCTTGTCTCAAAGTTTTCTGCTTTGCTAAGCTGCTTCTTTCCTAGGAAAGAAACAGAAAGTTACATTCTTTCTGTAACTACTAGAAAGAATGATCTTTTCTCTTTTGTTTTTCTTTCTTTTTATTATCTGGACCCATTGGCATTTCTGGGCTGCCAGCTTTTCCAGAACCCAGTTTGACACATAGGAGAAAAACTCCAGTGAATTCACTACTGTGTTGTTCCTTTGAGGTACCCGGCTATTATGCCATCTTTTAACCTTTCAGAATTATATGTTTATCTTATACATAGTGTCCATGTTTTTTAGCTGTATTTAGTGGGAAGAATAGGAAAATGGATGTCTACTCTATCTTCCTGAAAACCTAATTCTCCCCAGTGCATATTTAGAGTGAATTTTCTGAGGTACTCCACAAGTGGAGAGATATAACACCAGGAAAATGATCAATTCACGGTGTTTACTAACAATCCTTCCGTCTGCTGATTTTCCACATCTACCCTCCCCCTCCACCCATCCAACATGTTGTTTATTTCTGTCTTTACCCAGTAAGCTAAACTAAAGAGTATAGATAGTAATCAAAAATGCAAGTGTGTAGATAAAGCTTGAGAAAATGGGTTACGTCTATGTTTTGTCTCAACCTTGAGAGTGCAAGTGGCAGCTTCTTTAAAAACTGGCCCGGGAAATCTCAGAAGCTATATCACTTGCACGCTTGTCCTATTGGGCTTTCTAGGCTCTGTAGAAGCTTATCAAACGCCATTTTCTACTTTGAATATAGGAAAGGTGATGTAGCTGTATAGCTTGTAGCACACAATGAAAGGAGGCGAATAATGTTCTCTGCAATACAGCCTATCTCCTAACTAGAGGCTCACTTATCTGTCTCTTCGGTGATACTATAATAGGGATTAAGAGTCCAAGCTCTGGAATCCAACAGACCTTCAACACTTAAAGTATGACCTTGAACAACTCACTAATTTCTTTTACATTTCTGTCTCCCTAACTGTTAAATGGGGATAATAATAGTATCAAACTCATAGGTAGATGAGGAATAAGTGAGATAATGTATATAAAAAAGTCGGCATGGTGGATGTTATTATTAATATTTGGAGATATTTTCTAGATGGGGAAAAAGCCTTACTAGCATCAATTTTGTATTATATATAAAGAGAACATCTTTAGAAAGTTATATAAACAATCCCATAGCAAACTTACTTTATATTTTAATTTTGTCATTTTCCCCAAGTTCTAAGAGACCCCTAAAGACAATAACTCAGTCTTTGTTTTTCTGATTATAGTTCCACCACCACAATTATAACTTAGAAATTGATGAAACGCAAAGACATCTGTGAAGAAAAGAAAATTTGACTACCCTAAAATTTTCCCAATCTTGTTTGTACCTCATGCTCTTGAGGGGGAAACAAATAAGGAAAGAAAATGTTTGTCCTTTAATAATTTTTAATGTGTTCAAGCAATAGTCTTTCCAAAGTAGCATAAGAAAACTTAGCAGCAAACTGCTCAGATCATTTAAAGAGATGCAAGAAATTTAGTTTTGCCTGTTTGGGAAAATAGCAGATCTGGTTCCTAGTCCACCAAGAAAAAAATGCTCTAAAATAGCTTATCTCACTAGAAGTCATAAAATTATAAATGACATAAAAGTTGTTTAACATTTTCTTCCTATGGGGGAGTAGAGAGAAAGTCCCTATCTTGATTTACTAATTCCACACATAATTTTCACTTGTAGGCAAAAACAGGGCCAATCAATAAATGTTCACAGAATAACGTATGTGATTATCTTCTAATTTATACTAACTTCGTTTCTTAAAATATTTTCTGTGACTGAGTAATATACATCTAACATCTAAATGCAAAAACCAGAAGATCAGAAAAATATGTGATTGCTGCAAAAACGATAATGTGGTTTAATTTCTCATTGATTTATAGTATCAGAGCTATAATACTCTTCTCATACATATTTCCACTGAGTCTATTTTATGTGGATGATTAAAATTTTGAAAATATTAGTTGGCGTTTCATAATCTGAAATGAAATTATGAAATTTTATATACAAGAGGGTTAATTATTTTTAAAAGGCTAATCATGTAGCACTTTGTTAAACATCGGGATTATAAATACCGTATTTCTCAATATTAATCAAGATAATTATGCTCTAGATAAATGTGCGTAAATCACTTAACAAAATAATTCAGAAGCAGGCATGATAACCAAGAACAGAAACTATACCATTTTCTATTTCAGATGATTTGTCACAGCAACCCTTTCATTCAGCCACAGAAATTATCAGGGCATTTTGATAATAGCATCAAATAATTTTATCGGTCCTGAGACGACATGTGTTAACTTTCACTTGTTTAATCAACAGTTTTAAAGGCATAGCCAGTACTCTTTAGAAAGCAAAAATCTATCAGTTAACAGGCAAATGACCTTGACCCAATAATTTAACCTCCACAATTTTTTCTTCTGTAAAAAATTATTTTTGTCAGTAATCGCTAAGAGGTTTTCTAGTGATAGAATTCTGTGGTTCCATAAGAAGAGTTTTCCTAATTTCAAAAATAATGTCTAATGTGTTAAAAATATTATAATTATCCATTTGCAGTCGACAGCAATGAGGAGCTGATTTCCTCTTCGAACTCCTCAGCAAAAACGATAGTCTAGTCATTTGGTACATTTTTGGATTTCAATTCAGTGAAGCGGGGGCAGCTAATTTTCTGTGCTGAACGAGTATGATTAGGGATTGTCTCAAGAAGGAAGAATAACAACAAACTGTAAGCCCTGCCACTCCCACTCACAGCAAAGAGCCCACACGCTAATTGATGTTGGTCTGGTGGTATTAGGAACAAGCAACCTTGTGGTTTCACGGGCTCAATTTTTTCTGGCATCACCAGTGAGACCCAGCCCATAGGCACTATCTTCCCAAGGACCAAGATAGACACTTGAGAGGATGTGTTGCACACATCAATCACTCTTCACCTCCAATTCATCTCTAAGTCCTATGGAACCCCCTTCAAATTACATCTAGGGTTCACCCATTTCTCTCCATGGCCATGACTTTCATCCAGGTAGACATTCATGAGGATGTGGATGAGACATGCAGCAGCCCCTAACTGGTCCTCTGACCTCCCATCTCACCCCTCTGCAGTCTTTTTTAAACACAACAGTCATGGTGAACTACTTAGGACACAAATCTGATTCTGTTACATCCCAACTTGAAACCCTGACAAAGCCTTTCCTGTTTTTATGACAAACCTTAAGAAAGTACTATTTGGTATGCCCTAATTTCATCCCCTTCTTTCTCCAGTCTCACCCATGCCCATAACCCCTAACATACCTTTCATTAAACTTTTTCACTCCCTAAAAAACACAGTGGGTTCTCTGTCTCTCCCTCTCTCCTCCCCTCCTTCCCTCTCCTTCCTTCTCCCTCCCTTTCCTTCCTCCTCTTCTCTTTTTTATTCTTCCCTCTTGTCTTCCTGTCTGAATATGCATGGTTCTTTCTCTGCCCAGAGTAGTTTTCCTCAGTTCCCTGGCTCATTCCTACCTTAGTAGGCTTAAACAGCACATCTTCAGGACATCTTTCCTCACCCTTCCTGCCTGGGTTGCATATCTCACTCTATGTTCACATGGCATTCTTTACATCTGCTACCAGGCACATAGCACACTGTGTACTGGAATTTCTGTTACTTATCTTTATCTCTAAACACCCTCACCCCCATCTCAGGATTCTAAACTCTGTGAGTCCAGAGACTGAATCTCTAATTCATTGTATTCCAGCTTCCTGCAAAAGGCCTGGCATGTAAGTTGCCTCACTCAATCTCTTGTAGAATAAATATGTGATAAAAAGTTATGTGGCAGGCACACAGACACCTAGGATTCACAGTGGGTTCTGATATCCTCCCCTTCAGCCTGTCTGGGCCCACACTGTCCTTAGCACAGCTCTTTCAACCTTTCAGATCTTGCCTGCGACAGGTCTAAGATTCATTGTGAGATTTTATCATTTTCTTGGACATCTAAATTATACTTATAGAACATGATTTTTTAAGTATTAGGATATTGTCTACTTAGTTGATTTGAATGCTTAGGTACACCATTTGTAAACACTTGTACTGCATGAACATATTTAATGCTCTGTAGCACTTAGTTCAGAAATGAGTCACCATGTTGGATGATGAACCACAGGATGATCTTCTCCTTTGCCCCTTCTCATTCTCTTACGCATATTATACTCCAGCAACAGCAGACTGCCTGCATTGCCAAAATAAAATGCCTCACCATACTACCATGCTCATCTTTTGTATACTTTACAGATGTCATCTTCTCTACGAAACCTTTCCAAAAAGGAGTTAGTAATTCGCATCATCCAGAGTCCATAGTGCATTGCTTTTCTAGTATCATTGTATTTCATTCAACCTTGTTTTATAGTTCTTTGTATACTTATCCCTTTTTTTTACCACCAATCCTATTACCCCCTCCCTTTCCATCACCACCCTATGTGTTACTTGTAGCTTAAATTTCTTGAAATCAGAATTATGTTTTCTTATCATTGCAGATACTAATACACTTAGTCTTGGCTGTAAAAGGCTTCAAGAAATATTTGTGTATTAAATTTCATTCCTAAAAAATATTGAAGAATGAATTAACATAGTAGCATTGAATAAGCAAGTCTATAAGCTGACAGACTTATACTATTAAAGCTAATATTATTGCTTTCTAATAGAACTGCAGGTTTGAAGTTTTCCTTTTATATACAAATATGTGGCCTCTATCTTTCTGAAAGCAGTTGGCAATTCTTATTTACTCTGTGTCAACCATTGAAAAGCATCTATTGTGAAGTCATCACAAGACAGCTGTCACATCGTAGTCTTAGATGATGCTACCACAGGTGATACCTGTAATCTTAGATGATGCTACCACAGTTCATGCAGGTGAGAAGGCTGAATGAGACAAAAAGAAAAAAAAGGAAGAAAAGATACCTGGAACCCAAAGTCCTCCTCCATTTCCAAATAAGACTCTGTCAAATAAGGAGCCTCTAACAGGATTCCACTTGTTACCTTCAGTAATGGCAAATGGACTATAGAATAGCCATTCCATGATGCTACCCTGCTGTTGTGTTGGGTCTTTCACTGAAATCAACTCATTCATCCAAATGTCTGGGCCTCTGTAAAATAATCCTCTTAGAGAAATGTGGATTTCACTGATACTGCTATTATTTAAAGCATATATGGCATTCATATTTGACCCATAGCATAGTCTTTCTAATACTTCCAGTGAAGGGAAGTCTTCATGTTTGAGCATCTGGTTTTTGGAATGAACCAGATTCAGAGCTGAGCCCTGTGTGTGAATGAAGTGGATGACTAGAAATAGAAATTAGCTAACTTGGTGAGTTACTTGTCCAATGGAAACAGAGCTCTGAGCCCTATTTTTTAATAAAAATACTAAGGTTTAGAGAAGTTAAATTTCTTGGAGAGGTAAAGGTATACAGTTTGATAAAACAAATTATGACTTCTAAGCAATACAAAACTTTTTTCTGTAACTTATAAACCAAATTAGTTGGCTATTACACTATCTAATACATTACTTTTTGACTAAAAAAAATATATCAACAGCACTAGACAATTATTTGATTTAATAACAAATGATTCATACCTTACTTGCTCTCCACAAAACTGGTTTCACTTTTGCATGCCAACTTCCTCATGCATAAATTTAATGAAACTGCATTAGACCATACATGCCATTTTGGTTTTTTTTGTTTATTGTTCAACATGTGTTTCATGGATATAACAACAACCAAATAATATTCCATCCCTTACATTGAATATCACTTACTCAGAAAACATTCCTTTAATAATACTAGACATGTCAGAGGTGTCTGACAACTTATCATTATTGATAACACCATACTATAATAAGCAAAATAGGTAATTTTTACCAAGTGCCAAAAAGATATTTATGTCCTTTGAACCTATGCTACCAGCTAGAAATTTACTTTTAAATATTAGTTTTTAGACTGTAATTCAGCAGGTGCAAATATGTGCATAAATATATTTCAAAAATATGTTTTTTCAATCTTCTAAAGAAACATGTTTTCCAAAATGGTGGATAATCGAGAACTATACACTACAGTACCAAAAATGTAGTCTAGGTTTATAAAAGACTGTTTGAATTCTGGGTTTGGAAAGAAAGGTTTCTATCCAGAGAGAGAAGATAGCAAATATTACCTCTTAGAGAAAAGACCTGGAGACACTGTGTGCTTTTATAATAAGAAGTTTATAAGAGGGGTCAAAACAGACTTAGCATATTAAATGAAATAATTATTATTATATGTTCTTGAAAATATTCATTTTCAAGATTATTCTTGTTTTCACTATTGAAATTAAACATTATTTGTCTAATGATCTCTACACTTTTTGGTAGTGGTCAATAGTAATGACAGCTATGAAGAAATATTATTAATAGGATAATAACAAGCACCAGTAAAGTGCTTCTTTCCTCAGTGGTGCTGCTACATGACAGAAGTTTATAGCTAAGAAAGTCTGTGTGATATAATGAAAAGAGCACTGAACAAGGAGTCCAAGAGAATAAGTATCCTAGTTCTGGCTAAGCAGCAAACAGGCTCTAAGGCACTGGGAAAACCACAAGTTATTTCAGGTCTCCTTTTCTTAAATAAAAATATAAATGAGTAGAAATGGTCTACTCAAAACACCTATTTCACTGCCAGGTACTGAAAACTAGAATTCCTCTTTGAAGGAAGGTGTGCAAGGTGAACGAAGGCTTTTCCAAACAGAGTTCCCACAAATAGTACTCTGAAAAGTTGTAGAAACAGCTTTTTGATAGATGACTTGATTTAAGGAAAGCCAGCAGGAACTATCCCAAACCCAGATGCTTATGTTTTATATACTCTTCAGTAGTTTTGCAATATCTGCAGTTTTATCATTAATGGTGTCTCCTCTGGGTCTTGCAGGCCTAGAAGTCTTCTGGCTCCTGAATGTTAACATGACTTTGGGTTCTACACCTTAAACCAAAACCAAAAGCTTCCAGATAGGACTCCACTTTAGAATGGGACTTCTGAGATTAGGATTAGGGAGCGGGATGAAGAATAAGATGACCAGAAATGGGGAGAGATGGACCTGGATGGTCAAAGCACCAAAAATACGTAGATAATTATACCACATGATTGAAGGTTGACCCGGCTTAAAAAAAGGTTAACATTTTGTTTTATAGGCCATTACATTAATCATATCAGTCTAACAGCAATAGTCCTAAAGACAGAAAATTTGTCTTTTTTGTTTTGCATTATTCTTGAACACCTAAGATAAAGCATTTAATACAATAGGCACTCAATAAAAATGTGTGGTCTTATTCAAGGACTCTATCCACAGAAAAAGCCCAAATGGTTTAGATGACAAAACACAGGATTTCATAAGGAACAATATAATCTACTTTGACAGCCTTACAAAAACCCAATAGAATTCAACATAGAATTAAGATGAGTAGTATTACCATAAAAATATAAGACAACAACAAAGAAAGAGCACTCATGATTTTGTACTAGGATGGTTGTCTCCAGTTTGTTTTGTTTTTCTATATGATGCTGGCATAAAGTGACTGCTACAGTATTTTTTAACTTGTATAAATTTTAAGGGTACAAGAACAGTTTTATTACATGGTGAAGTCTGGGCTGTTGATGTAACCATCACCTAATAATGTACATTGTACCTGTTAAGTCATTTCTCATCCCTTGCCCCTCTCCCATCTTTCCCAGTCTCCAAGATACTCCAAGAGTGTCTTCATTCCAGACTGTCTGTCCATGTGTTCACATTATTTAGCTCCCACATATAAGTCAGAACATGTGATATTTGACTTTCTGTTTCTGGGTTGTTTCACTTATGATAATGGCCCCCAGTTCCATCCATGTTGATGCAAAAGACATGATCTCATTCTTTTTCATGACTGGATAGTATTCCATTGTGTGTGCATGTGTGTGTGCACACACATGCATTACATTTTCTTTATCCAATCATCTGTTGATGGACACTTAGGTTGATGCTGTATCTTTGCTATTGTAAATAGTGCTGCAATAAACAAATGAGTGTAGGTATATTTTTGATATTATGATTCCTTTTCTTTTGGGTAGATACAAAATAATGGGATTGCTGGGTTAAATGGTAGTTCTATTTTAATTATTTGAGAACTCTCTATACTGTTTTCCACAGACATCATATAAGGAATCCAAACAACTCAAAAACAACAAAATCAAAACAACAACAGCATAACCCCATTAGAAAGCGGGCAAAAGACATAGACATTTTTCAAAATAAGACATACAAGTGGCCAAAAAGCATATGAAAAAATTCTCAACCTCACTAATCATCAGAGAAATGCAAATTAAAACCACAATGAGATACCATCTTTCACCAGTCAGAACAGCTATTATTAAAAAGTCAAAAAATAAAAATGTTGGCAAGTATGTGGAAAAAGGGGAATGCTAATACACTGCTGGTGGGAATATAAGTTAGTTTAACCTCTGTAATGTCTTCCTTTTTTGAAGTAAATCACAGCACTCCTGCTTCAATGAAGAGATTCTCCTTCCCCTTTGGGCCTCAGTGAATTCAAATAACAAGACTCAAACAAGGAAGGATGGAAAGAAGAGAAGGTAGGGAGAAAAGGAGGAAAACGTTCTATTGAAGAGAATTCATAGTCATTTTAAAGATCTATTGCTACAGTGAAGAATTATACAGACAAAATAAAATTTATGCTTTGATTTGTGGTTAAAGCAAGAAATAAAATGATACATACTTTGTCCAGTTGAAATTCATACTAGCTTTAATTGAAACTTTGTAGCTCCTACATAATCCTTTTTATTTATCTGGCACATTCTCTCTAAGACTAAAACTTTCCCCTTTTCCTTCATTGTCTCAATTTCCGTCCCCAGTAAATCAATTCATTTAAATAAGTATTGGTTTAGCAAGATATGGTTTTACCAAAATTAACATACCAACAAGAGAGCTCTTGGAAAGAGAGATGGAAGGTCCGACTGGAGAGAAAAAAGGGCTGAAAAAAGGGTTGAGGGTCAAGATGAACTCACCCCCCAGCTCACATGAAAAGCAGAGGTGCAGCCTGAACTTTGCTGCTCTCTACCTCCACATTTGTGTCCACCAGTCCTGTTGTCCCATCCTTCCTAGCTGTCTATTTCCTCCCCGTCTTTGACCTTGGCTATGGACTGAATGTGTCCCCCCCCCCAGATTCATATGTTGAAATTCTAACCCTCAATGCATATTAGAAAATGGGGCCTTTGGGAGGTGGTTGGGGAGAGATCCCCCCTCATTAATGGAATTAGTGCCCTTATAAAAAGAGGAGACAAGGTGTGTGTGTGTGTGTGTGTGTGTGTGTGTGTGTGTGTATGTGTGTGTTGTGAGGGTGCAATCCCCACCATGTGAGTCCACAATAAGAAGACTTCTAAAAACCAGAAAGAGGACCTCACCAGACACTGGATCTGCTGGCATCTTGATCTTGAACTTCCCAGGCTACAGAATTGTGAGAAATAGATTTCTGTTGTTTAAGCCATTCCATCTATGGCATTCTGTTATAGCAGCCAGAACTGATTAAGATAAGACAACCTTCTCTCTTAATTATGTAGGACTTTGTCCCATCTAGCTCCCCTGACTTTATCACCCCAACACACACACACACACACACACACACACACACACACACACACACACACACACACTTTTTTCTGTTTTTTAAAGAAGAATGATTGTGCCTAACATTTATTGTGCATTTATATGTGTAAGTATTGTTCTGAATGCTTTACAAACATAACTGTCTCCTTTAATCTTCACCATAAACCATTAAGTTAGGTACCACTACTTTGGTTCAATATTACCCATAGAAAACTCAGGCACAAAAAGAATATCATCTCCCCCAACATCACACAGCTAGTAAGTAGTAGAAGTAAAATTTGAAACAGGGCTCTCTTCAGGGCTTGTGGATCTTCCTCTTTCCCATAAGCTGGCCAGGGGGAAGGAAAGTTTGCCTAATCCTATCATCCAATTAAATTATTCTCCAATTTTCTTTCCCTTAGTCAGTCTAGACCCACTTTTTATACACTGACTACTTGTCCCTTCTTCCTGCTTTTAATTCATTTATCTTGTTATTCATTTATTTAATTGTGTCAATATACCAGATGCTGGGGATACAAAGATAGAAAAGTCATGCTACAGGTTTTCAAGGTACTGAAAGGGAAAGAGAAAGACATTTACAACTATTACAAGGTGTGATCTATTACACACCATACAAGAGGCATAGAAACACACCTGTGGAAGTACTGAGACGCAAACTGTTAACTCTGAACAAAGGGGAAGCACTTCCTGACTTTCTCTATCACAGCAACACTGGTGACAGAACTGCTGAAATGTCCTTTCCCTAATTCATTTCTTTTGTGGCCTCTCTCATGTACTTGACTTTGTTGATGACCTTGGAACTATCAGCTTCTTTTGTCTTTTGTAGTATTTACATTCTCCTACTCAATTGTTAATATAATGAGTATTTACTGAGCATCTATTCAATGCTAGACACTATTCTAGGTACTGAGAGTGCCAAAAACAACTCTCATACAAGTGGGTGACACAGGTGTTAACAAACAAAATATAGCAGTTGGTGTTGATACCCAGAAAAATAAATCACAGTAGGAAAAAAAACAGAAAGGAATAGGTGGGGAGGGGTGCTATTTCACAGAGGGTGGTCAGGGAGGGTGTCTCTGAGAAGTTGATACATAAGAGAGATCTGAAGGAATGGAAGGATTGAGCCACGTGGCTGGCCGAAGGAAGAGTTTTCCACACACAGAATATAGCAGGTTCTGAGATAAGAGCATGCTTAGAGTGATCAAAGAACATCAAAGAATGAAGAAAGTACAGAGTGTAGATGAGGTCAGAGTGTAACCAGATTATGAAGGCCATGGCAGGGACCAAGTGTTTCTGGCAGACAAGAAATAGGCTCAAACGTTCTCGGAAAATCACTCGGTTCTTTGGAGAATAAACTACAGGTTGGCAAGGTTACTAGAGAGAGACCAAATTGGAAACTGCTACAATGGTTTCAGGAAGAGAAGACAATCAATCGTTTTGTTAAGTGAGCAAAAGGAGAGGAGCTGAGGATAGCCGGATTGTTTTTCTCCTACTTCTCTGCTACTCCTTTGCTGTTTTTTTAACTGGTTTCTCTCACACTTCCTATGCCTTAACGTTCATTTGTTTTTCAAGTCTTGAATCTTGGCTTTTTCTTCTCCCCATACTATCTTTCTTAGAGAATCTGTCTCCAAACTACCTCTCTCAGAATGTGGCCCCAGGGTTTCCACTATGAGCAGAAGATTCCATATGGCTGACCCTGACTCTCAGCAGAGTTTAAAACCAACTCACAGTTATAAATGATGTCATGTGAATGGCCATTGCCTCTTGTTCATTTGCTAAAATTAAACTCATCTTCCTGTCAAAACTGAATGACTTAACTGGTTTCCGTGTGCGTGTGTGTGTGTGTGTGTGTGTGTGTGTGTGTGTGTGTGTGTGTCTAGTCAGCCATCAATCTCCTAGCCAGTCAAGTTTGAACTTGTTTTACCCTCATACCCAAGCTATAATCCTGATCTACCTTGTTTTTTTCTCATTGCTTTTCTTTCCACGGACTATTCTATCATCATAGTACTCATGTCTGAACAGTTTTTCATAAACTCAAATATTTTAAAATGATAAAAATCTCTGTTCGGGCTCAGTGGCTCACCCTGTAATCCCATGCTTTGGGAGCCTGAGGTGAGTGAATTGCCTGAGTCCGCGGGTTCAAGACCTGCCTGGGCAACTTGGTGAGACCTCATCTCTACAATAAATCAAAAAATTAGCTGGGCATGGTAGCACGCGCCTGTAGTTCCAGCTACTTGGAAGGCTGAGGCGGAAGGATCACCGGAGCCCAGTAGGTCGACGCTGCGGTGGCCGGGAGCGGCCATTGCACTCCAGTCTGGGCGACAGAGTGAGACTCCAACTCAAAAAAAAATCTGTGTACACCATCAGCTTGGCAAAAATTTTTTTAAAAATGCAGGGAGAGAAGTGGGCTAAATCAACTGTGTTCATCAGACACCAGGTTCTAGAGCTGCCTTGACAGCTGCCAGAATCAAACAGTAAAAGACCAACAGACTTGCCCTGCTTCCCTCACAGCTATTCCATGGTTATCTGTTTTATATGTGAGTTCATACAAGTATGATCACATCATCTGACCAAATTTTGTACTACTGTAAAAAAACAAGTTCAAAAACCACAGTTACATAATTTTTTAAGGTTCTTAGTTCTAAATTTCAAATCCTATGAACTCTGGCAATAAAACTTTGAAAATAGTATTTTTAAAAATTCCTAGTTTAGGCTTCTGCTTATTATATGCATTTTTAGATCAGTTCTGGCTCTGACAACTTGAAGGATTTGAATGAATTTAGGGGAAAAAAATACCGGAATCATTCTGGATTTCTCAGCAGTCAACAGGAAGACAGTGTAATAAACCTATTAAAGCCCAGAGTATTTGTAATGAAGTCAGAGAACATCTCTAAGACAACACTTTCTTTTTTTTAAGTGGGAGTTTCACTTGCTGCCCAGCTTGTAATGCAGTTGCATAATGTCAGCCACTGCAGCCTTGACTTGTCAGGCTCAGGTGATCCTTCTATCTCAGCCTTTTAGGTAGCTGGAACTAAAGGTATGTGTCACCACACCTGGCTAAGTTTTTTTTATTTATTGTAAACATGAAGTCTAGCCAAGTTACCCAGGCTGGTCTCGAACCCCTGGACTCACACAATCCTCTTGCTTCTGCCTCCTGAAGTGCTGGGATTACAAGTGTGAGCCACCACACCCCGCCTTCTAAAACAACATTTTCTGAAGCCCATAAAACCCCAGCCCTCTTGCCAAGCTGAATTACATTATCTGATGAAGTGCTTTTCACAGTTCATCTTCATTCACGGGGAATCTATGAGGAGTGGGAGTTTCCAGGCTCCTGTGTTCCATGGGCACTTGAACTTTTGTTTTTTGTCTTTTCCTTCTTGTTTCATGCAACTGCAAAAGTAAATAAATAAACAAATAGTATTTACACTTGTCCCACTAGAGAGAAACAACTGGTCTGGTCTTCATGGTTTGAGGGACAGAATTTGGTTCACCAGGTTCTGGAGAGTTAGGTTTAGATGTGATCAGCTGCTGAGAAAAACCTGTGGGAAAAATGCCTCAGAGCCATGCCTCACTCACGCAGAAGGGCAGCTGAGCCCTCATCAAGGGCTCAACCAAGTCTTGGCAATCAGTCCTGGCAACTAATTTTTCTTAAGTCTGGTCACCAACTTGACTTTTCTGTGTCTATTTAACTCTAGTACTATGGGAATTCACTTTTCTAGGCCTTGTCATTTTTATCTACACACAAAGACTTTAGGCCCAATGATTTAGAACTGGTTTGATCATTGAAACTGTGGCTAGTCTGAATTAAGATGCCCTGTAAGTATTGTGAAATACACACTGAATTTTGAGGACTTAGTGAGAAAGAATATATAACATATCTTTTTAGTATTTTTGTTTTGATTATATATTGGCATGATAATATTTGGATGTATTGGTTTAAATAAAATATATTATTAAAATCTGCCTTGCCTGTTTCTTTTTTATAATTATTTCTGTTACTAGAACATTTAAAATTACATATGTGGCTCACACTAAATACCTATGGACAGCACTGATTCTAGAGGTACTGTGGCATACTGAAAGGATATAATATTTAGTAACAGAAAACCCTAAATCAAGTTTCTGGTTTTACCATTTCTTGGTAAGCCTCTAGGCACAAATGCCGATTTTTCCACTGACCTTGGCAAGTTATTACATCTCTAGGTGCCTCGAGTAAGTTAGGTTTCCTCATCAGTAAAATGGCATCATGAAACCTTGTAAGGCTTTATGAAAATGAAATAAGTTAATAAATTCAAAGAATGACACCCATCCCATGAATAGCACTACAAAACTACAAATTATTCATATCTCTCAACTGGATTTTATTATATTGAAAGGAGAATGAGAAAGGATGAGATTTGAATCCAGTGAAACCATGTATTTAAAATTAATTTATAAATCATTAAGACTTGGCAAATATTAGTAACAGTCCAGCTCTAAAAATCAATAAATCTAGGCAATCCTGATGGTCATTACAAAATTTGAGTCCGGCCAGGGTAAATATCAGTTCAGCTTTCACACTCTTTCACCCTCGTGTTTCAAGTTGGCCTACTGAGCATATTTTTTTTAATCACATTCAGACTTTGTTCTAAGTAATATTTTAGTAAAAAGAAAAAAAATTCAAGAGTAATGCTAACCTCACCCTAGAACTTGTGTATATAAATAGACATTGGACATTTAATTTGCTCTCTCGATTTTAATACCACATAGTTTTTAGGTTGAGTTGGGGTTTTCTATAACATATTGCACTTTAGAAGTATTTGGACATGTTATGAGAATAGGATTCCAAGATTTCAGTAGTAATATATGGTACATCTTCTGAGGGGAAGGAATATATAATTCTTTTATTTATTTTCAAAGTTCAATACATGCTTGGAGATGCAAAAGAAAGAGTTCTTTTATTTCTTTTTTTTTTTTTCCTCTCTGTTTGAATCAGAGTTTTACTCTGTTGCCCAAGTTGGAATGCAGTGTTGCAGTCACGGCTCATCACAGCCTTAATCTCCTGGATTTAGGCAATCCTTCTATCTCAGCCTCCCGAGTAGCTGGGACTACAAGCACAGCCACCATGGCCGGCTAATTTTTTTTATTTTTAATCTTTGTAGAGTTGAGGTCTCGCTGTTACCCAAGCTCGTCTCGAACTCCTGAGCCCAAGAATCCTCCTGCTTACAGGCGTGAGCCACCATACCGGACCTACATTTATTTTTAATTGTGATGATTTTTAAATTGGAAACATTCATTCATTTTATTCCAGTAATAATTGCTGATTGCCTACCATGTGACAGGCACTGCTCTAGACACAGGAACAAAAAAGACAATCAACCAAGACAGAGATCGTGTCTTCATAGAGCTATACGGTACCAAAATTATTGAGAGAGCAAGCTAAATATCGAGCATATGAGTATACATAACTTTGAGGGTGAGGTTGGTGTGTATCAATTCAGTTTCCTTGACTTTTTTTCCACAACATTATTTTGAACATAGTCTGAGAGTAGGATCAAAAATTCAGTCCATTTTTACACCAAATATCAACTTATGTATATTCTTCTGTAGTAATAAGACTCATCATGAAACCCCAGCAAAAAATCCCACCTATTCGATGCCAGATGGCACAAAAAACAAACCATTTATAGAGAGGATTACAAGTAGGCTATACACAAAAGTGCTGTCACTGCATGATTCCTAGTCTTTCAACTAAGTGCCAAGGATTTATATGCTTAACTCCATTAGGATGTATGGAAATTAACAATGCATGAACACAAAAAGCAATCCTCAACTGGAAAGTAAAGTCTTGAAGAGCCCCAAGATAAAAGTTGTACATTTTGCACATATTTTTGACAAGGGTCTATTTTTTAATTGACAATTTAACTATGTATATTTATGGAGTATAAAGTGATGTTTTGATCTATATATACATTATAGAATTATTCTAACATGCAAATTAACATATCCATCACCTCACGAATTTATCTTTTCTTTGTGGTGAGAACATTAAATATTCATTTTAGCAATTTTGAAATATACAATACATGATTACTAACTACTGTTGCTGGGCAGTGCAATAGATCGCTAAAGCTTATTCCTCCAGTCTAACTGAATAGACATCTTCTCTTTCCCCATCCCTCCTATTCCTCCCTCCATTCTCTGCTAACCACCTTTCTGCTCCCTGTTTCTTTGAGACTGACTTTTTTAGATTCCACAAATAAGTGAGATCATACAGTATTTGTCTTTCTGTCCCTGGTCTATTTCACTTAGCATAATGTCCTCTAGTTCCATCAATATTGTCTCAAATGACAGGCTTTCCTTCTTTTTTTAAGATTATACAGTACTCCATATTATATATTATATTATGTATAAATATATCTCACATTTGTTTTATCCATTCATTCTCACTGATGGACATTTACACTGCTTCCATATCTTGGCTATTGTGAATAATATTGAAATGAACTTGGGAATACAGAGACCTCTTTGACATACTGATTTTAATTTCCTTGGATATATACCCAGAAGTGGAGTGGCTAAAACATACGGTAGTTTTTGAGGAGCCTCTATGATTTCCATAATAGTTCTACTAATTTACTTTCCCACTAACTATGTACAAGAGTTCCCTTTTCTTCACATCCTCATCAATACTGGTTATCGTTCATCTTTTTGATAACAGACATTCTAAGTGTCTTTTAAAATTAAATTTTAAGCCAGGCTCAGTGGCTCAGCCTGTAATCCCGCGCCTTTGGGAGGCTGAGGTGAGTGGATTGCCTGAGCCCGCAGGTTCGAGACCCGCCTCGGCAGCGAGACCTCATCTCTATAATAAATCAAAAACTCAGCTGGGCGTGGTAGCGCATGCCTGTAATTCCGGCTACTTGGAAGGCTGAGGCGGAAGGATCGTCGGAGCCCAGCAGGGCGAGGCTGCGATGGCCGGGAGGGCCACTGCACTCCAGTCTGGGTGACAGAGTGAGACTCCAACTAAAAAAAGAAAAAATAATAATTAAACTTTAGAACTGTTTAGGTTGTAAGTGGGAAGCAGATTAGGTAATGATCTGACTATACATAATGTAGGCTATATGTTGAAGAGGCTGTGTGGTGTAGTGGACAACACTCTCTAAGCTGCAGTCTACAGGTCAGCTAGATTTTATTCCCTAATTCAAGTATAAATGCTTGGATGCAAAAGAGCCGATGTACTTGAAAGTGTTATACATGATGCTAAGCAGCATATATACCTGTACTTGTATGCAGAACTTACCTGAACTAATGAATGCCTAATTGAGAGGGAATTTTAAATTTTATATGATGAAGTTTTGTTTTGTTTGGGTTTTTTTTTTTTGAGTCGGAGTCACCATCTGTCACCCAGGCTGGAGTGCAGTGGCACGCTCGTGGCCACCGCAGGCAGCCTCGACTTGCTGGGCTCACGTGATCCTTCCACTCAGTCTTCCAAGTAGCTAGAACTGCAGGTGCACGCCACCATACCCGGCTAATTTTTTGATTCATTGTAGAAATAAGGTCTCACCAAGTTGCCTAGGCTGGTCTTGAATCCATTGCTCAGGCAATCCACTCACCTCGGCCTCCCAAAGTGCTGGGATTAATAAGCGAGAGCCACCGCACCTGGCCTGAGTTGTTATTTTAAATTAATTGACCAGATCCACTATGAAAGAGGTACAAGAAACCCATTATTCCTTTAGATAAAATCTGCTAGAAAAGATATGGAGCTTATAAAGAGCTGTGGTAGTCAAGGCTTTAATACAAGTAACACAAAATGATAGCAGTCCTGAAGCTGTACACAACCCCACAGTGACTGGAGGAGACACCAGATTAACTAAAAGCTGCCAGAAATTTTCACATTCACATTTCACAGGACAAAGCATTTACCTGGATGCCTAACATTGGTATCTAGTCTTCCAATTTACCTGGATAACTGTTTGTCCAAACAACTGGCTCTGAAAATGTTAGAATCATAGCTCTCTTCTACAGTTGTAATTGGGATTAAGCGACACAAAATCCACACTTTAAAAATGCTTCAAATATTGAAATCTTAGGGGTGGGACAATTTCCACCTAAACCTCCTAAACCTGTTCACATGCCCACCCCAATGCAGTCCAGTGACATTCAGAGAGATGATGGTTAATGGCCACAGGAACAGATTATAGAGTTTGTGAATGTAAGGCATTGGGTATTTTGAATCTCTATAAACAAGATACATTTTTCATAATGCATGCATGCGACAGCATTCTTTATACCCATGGAAATGATTAACGACCCATTAACTATAGCCATACCAGAAAACAACTGCTATAAATCACACACCAACTGCCAATACAGGATGCTGTGATTCCAGATCAGATAAAGGAGAAAGGCAATCCCAACCAAATTCTATGCAGTGAAATTGTATACACCTTCTCATTACCACCTTCTCAAAGTGAGTTGCCACCCGCTTTGAGTCGTTGGAAGTATAGTTCTATGCTTTCTCATTCCAGAGATTACAAACTCTATTATCAGCTCTGGACTGTGTTCAAGCTTAAGAAGACTTAAAGAATGATTTGGCTGGTTGCTTTTTTATCATATTCAATTAGTAAGATGAATCAGCACTATTTTATATAAGAACTTATATTCAGCTCTAATTTATGCCTAGTAAAGAAGCAAAAGGAGTATCTCATAAAAGGCAGACAAAGAATAACAAGAAAAGATAACCTGATTTTTACCTGAGTAATATCATCCTCGTAAAGTCTGTTCTCAAGTAGCTAAATGACCAGTTTCTTTTTCAACCCCTTTGCTTTTGGTCCTATAGCTAATTGTGAATAATACACAGGTAAAATTAGAGCAGAATGTACTCATCATGTTAAAATTTATTTTTGTATTATTGAGATTTTACTTCTGTACTGATAAATCAGGCTGGTTTTATTTTATTTTTTCCAGGATATGCTACCCTTTTGGCTATTAAAAAATTAACGATCATAAGTCCAAAGCCAGATAAAAGCTGCAGGTATTTTGTCATGTATTTGAGCTCCAGGTTAGGAGCTCAATGCATAAAATATCTGCTCTTGGCTCATAATCTGTCTGAGAGACATTAAGTTATTAGGAAATGGTTTGAAATTTTGAGTAGTAAAGCAAATAAGGAATCATGTAAAGGCTAATGTAATAAGTCTAAAAAGCAAACAAAATTCCCCCAAATCCAGAGTAAATCCTTGGCCAAAAAACCTTTCTGTCCAACATTCAAATAATTATTCCAACGTTTGAGTTCAGTTGAAGCCTGTGTCATGGTCTTTTTCCTTCTTCTGTTTCCTCCTCAGAGCCTAGCACAGCATCTTTTATGCAGTAGGTTCATAATCACCCATTCAACAAAAATGTGTCCAGTGCTCTCTGTGTGCCAGGACTGAACAGTGACAAAATAATAGGACTAGGATATTTGTTAAATGGATAAAATAATGCTACCCCGGGACTTATTCTTCATAAAGTCCATTTTAATGTAAAATTAGACACACTTCCATTTTAACCAAATGCTAACCAGATTAAAGTAGCAACCACATTTATGAGGGGTGAGAATTTTGGTTTTGTCTTTGTGTTTTATAAATTTATTACTCTGTAAAAAGAAAATTATAAAGTTTAAACATTAAGAAAAATGAAAGTGGAAGGGTGAATCAGAATGCAGGTCTGGACAGTCAATATGGGAAGCCCCTCAAGTAAAGTCTAAGGTAATATTCTTTAACTTTCAGCCACATTTTACTTATGCCCATTTGTCAAAAACCTACACACCACTAAAGCTTAAATAACCATAATCTGCTCATATTATCCTGTAACATTGGCTCCTCATAATGGCCTTAATGCACTAAAGGATTGAGATAACTGCTGAATAATCAAAGAAAAAAACCTTATACTTACAGAGTTTTAAAAATTATATTGCGTTTTTTATTTTATGAAAATTTACAATGCATGTAAGATATGTGTGACTCTCCATTAACCTGAATATTAAATTAACATCACATTTCTTAATCCTTTTTCCAACACTTGCTTGTTCTCCCCATCTACCACCTAAAGCATATTCATGTGCACACACATGCCATACCCACATGGGGGTAACTTTTTTTGTTTTTCTTTTTATGGTTGAGATTAACTGTATTTAAAGAAAAAAATGGCAAAGGTTAATGAGACAATTTATAATATTTTAACAGACCAAAGGCTTTTTCTCTAAGCTCCAAAGTTTTACCATGCATTAGGAGGGAAATTTGCATTTGTTCTTCTCATTCACAGGATCACACTTAAATAATGAGCAACAGAAAAGAGTTTTAAAGACTTCCAGAAGAAAGCATCCTATATTTATTTAAATATCTATCACTTTGTTCATAAAACATCAAGAGAATTCATTCAAACCTTTATCACTGAGACAGTGCTGTCATTAACAGCAAAATAGTTTCTTAGCCTGACCTTATAAGCCTTTAAGCCTGTGCCCCTCACTTGTTAATCCCTTGCAGTCTGACTTTCTCTTCTGAAACTGCTTTCTCAAAGATTGCTAATGATTTTCCGCATCACCAGATTCGAGAATATCTTCTCATCTGTCATTCTTCTAAATCTCCTACTCACAACTTCCACTCATAACTACTCCCTCCTTGAAATTCTCTCCTCCCTCAGAATCTATGACATCGAAGTCTCTCCTTCCTCTCAGTTTGTTTTACCTCTGGTTCGTCCTTGATCCTTCCTATTTCTTAAAGGTAACCATTCCCTTAGTTTTTGGGTTTGTCCAGGTAGAGAGGGATGCGCAGATTTATTTGTTTAACCTCAACCTTCTTCTCTCTCAACAATCGATCCCCTGGCAATGACACCCAGGAATTCCCCAAGTTCCACTGTCATCTATAAGTATTTCTTGAATTTGGGATCTTATTCCAACTGCATATAACACAACATTTAAATATTCCACCAGGGCAACCCCCATGGGGTCCCCTCCTGCTCTGGGAGTTTTTCTATCCTCAATAAATCCTGCTTTCTAAAATATATATATATATATATATTTATATATATATATATATATTCCACCACTATTTCACATTGACTATGTCTAAAATTACCTCATCAGTTTCCTTATGAAACCAGCTCCTTTCTATATAACCTTTTTTTAAATTTTTTAACCTCTGGATCATCATGTCTTTTGCCTCCCAGTTCTCCAAGCTGCAAACTTGAGAGTCAATTCTCACCCCTTGGCCTATTTTGCTTTCGTAATCTAACCACTTGACAAGAAACATGGCTCCACTTACTAGTCAGATCCATCCCTTCGTTTCTGTTCATTTCTCCCTCTCCACTTTCACCAGTTCAGGCTTCACCTAAACACACACAACAGCCTGTTAACTGGTCCTACTGCTTGACTTTTTTCTGTCCCCAGGCTCACGGTCACCGCAGCCTCGACCTGCTGGGCTCAGGCAATTCTTCTGCCTCAGTCTTCCAAATAGCTGGAACTACAGATGCGTGCCATCATGCCCAGCTAATTTTTTGATTTGTTGTAGAGACGAGGTCTCACCAAGTTGGCCAGGTTGATCTCAAACCCGTGGACTCAGGCAATCCTCTTGCCTTGGCCTCCCAAAGTGTTGGGATTAGAGGTGTGAGTCACTGCACCCAGCTTGATTTCTTATTTCTTGCAATATCTAGCACAATGCCTCATATGGAGTAGGAGGAGCTCAGCACGTGTTTGTTAAATAAACAAAGGAACAAGTCTTAAAGTTTTCAGAGGGGAGAAAATTGTAAACATAAAAGCAAGAGAAAGAAAATCACTGAGTTTTCAAAAGTCTGGACATTAAATTGAGAAGGAAGCTCTTAGAGATACTAACTTTAATATTTAAAAATGAAAATTCTATTAACACTTTGAAACCTGTGGCAGAGCAGAAACAAAATTTTGTAAAATGAACCTTTCAGTATTTGGTAAGAAACATACCAGATTCTTAATCTTTTAAAAACTAATTAAAATTCTGAAGGCATCTCACGGTTTGGGATGTTCACAATAATGATTATTCCCAACTTTTGAGCAAGAAATTTTAAGATCTGGTGGTAATTCTTTAGATCTTGTATATTCTGTCAACACTCTGCTCCTCAAGTAGGTGAGTACAATGCCCTAGAAACTTTCAGTTACTTAGATATCACTGTGAAAGCGTCACTTTTTTTTTTACAGCAACTAACATGTGAGAACCATTATCAAAATGTAAATATATAAGCTCCCTTTCCATTGGTCACTTATTCCAGGATAGCAATTTTTCTGGAATAATCTATTAGAAAATGTTTCTATGTACAGTCTTTTTTTTTGTTTTGGTTTAGTTTTAAACCTTTTAATTGTGAAATATAAACACATACAGAAAAGAAACCAAACAAAAATGCTAAGTTCAATGATTTATTACAAAGTGAACACCCTTATAATCATGAAGTAGAAAAAAATAGAAAATTTCCAGAACTCTAAGCCCCCTACGCCAGTCACTATTCCTTAACTTCCTGCTCCTCCAAATTTCCATTACCATAATTTTTATAATAACCACAGTCATGCTTGTCTTTATAGATACACCACATAAGTATGTATCCATTAATACTATATTTTAGTATGCATAGTCTTTAATGGGAGATCTCCTACCAAGAAAGCTAACAGAAAACTTACAAAATGCTCTTAAGAGTTGAGAACCCCAAAGATATATGCTTTAAGCTTTAAGTAGAAAAGATGGCATTTTAAACGATTGATTAAAAATAGTTTCTTGGGCAACCCTGTCAGGTTCCCTCCCACTGTGGGAGCTTTTCTGTCTTCTCAATGAATCCTGCTATTAATTTTTTTAAAAGTTTCTTAAACAGTTTTATTTTAGTCTATCACTCTTTGCATTTACCAAGAGTTATTTTCTGACACATATTTTCACATAAACAATGCATAAAACAGAAACACTGTGTTTGTCCATCATATCACTTGGCAAACATCTGAAACGGATTAAATTTGAAAAGAAGACCATTGCTTTTTTAAATAAAATTTTATATGCTCATTATAAGAACCAAATTAAGCAAATCGTATCAGTCTTCCTAATCCACTGATCAATATAATATACATAATATGGCAACAACTTAAAAACCTTTAGAATCCTTCAAACCCAAGGATTAGGATGTATAGTTTTGTTGTGTTTGCTTTTCTCCTTTATTCTTAACCTGAAAATCAACTTTTCTAGGTTTGGTGATATAAGGATTCAAAAAATATGTTAGTTAAGATCAAATAAACCTGTGATTTAAACAACTTGAAGCAATAGCTTTACATTTGAGTATTTGTAGATAATATGACAATTTTGTCAGCTATTAAATAGTTTTTTAAAATCTTTGTTGATGGAAGATGCAGATTTCAAGGTTTTCTCCAGTAGAGTTAATGAGCTAGATGGAAAATATCTCATTAATTTCTTGAGCCCCCTTGTGAGGCAAGAAAATGACATTATCATCTAACAGTTGGAAAAACTGAAGAACTAGTGGATATAACTGTGCTCAATTGCAAAGGAAAACAAATAGCTCTAGTAAATCCTGAGATGGGATAAGAAAGAATATTGCATACACACACACCCCCTCCTTCATTTTTAAGAAATCAATATTTGCTTCTTAAAGCATAAGGCTAGTTAAACCCTTGGATCTTGGCCGTACACCTTTTGGCAGAGTAAATTATTGCCTCGTGGCCTGGCTGGGCAGTCACCCTTTTAATTTACTTTTAAATAGGTTTTCCCTAATCCATACAACCTAATATCTGGCCAATCTTGAATCTTAAGCAAACTTATTTAAGTCTCTTATTCTATAGATTTTTTTTTTAACTGTAAAAAGGTAGGAAATAATAACTCTTTGCAAAATACATTGAAACACTTATTTGGGAAGCAAAGAAGAACCAGGTGAATAAAAACAAATTTGAAATTTTACTTAGAAGTTGTAAACTACCATTATAGTTTGAATTCTTCTGAATTCATTTGTTTTGCAAAAAGTGGAATGCTTTACTTGAATGGAAATGCTCTCAAGTTACTTCCAGCATTGCTGTAGAATTGATTTTTCTGGGTTAAGGGAATGCCAAAGTTAAATGCTTTGTGTATATTCTTTTTCAAAAAACAAATTATTATCCACTTTTTAATGGACTTAAGACATCAAAAAAAAAATCAGGGAAATTTAACATCATTTCAGTATTACCAACATAGGGGCTTTGTGTAACGACTGTGACATCAAGCTTTAAACAGAGAACGCTTTACCTCAGCGTGTCCAATAGAAATACAATATGTAAATTAACCCATATTATCTGCACGCTGATTGGCTTGAGTTCCCCCGAATGTCACAATCTCACCACCCAGCAATGAGGTATTTTACTGCTGTCTCGAGATCAAATTATTACTGTAGAGAAGATTTTTATTTTTTCTGTTTCATTAACAGATTATTATAAAGCAATAAGCATGCAGGAAGAGAAGCAGACGTTTTACACTGGGAATTAATGAAAGCATGTCTGTTCGTTTTGGATTGGTTAGGGGGTTGTCGCTTAAAATCTTATACCAGCCCTCCAACAAAACTCTTCGGAAATGGTAAAATAAGAAAATGCATGATTCTAGAGGCAACCCTAAGCTCCCATGTGTCAGGTTATGTGGTGTCTGTGATATCATCGGACCCTTTGGACTGGTGTAAGTTTTATGTTTTTGCTATTTTCCTAGTATTATTCATCTGTAATAACAAAGGGGGAAAAAGGGAACTCACTCACACAACTGCTTTGATATCACCCTTTTATTGGTCAGATGAACTTGCAAGAAGAGAAAAGAAAGGCTGCTGCGCGGTGGGGTGGAATGCCAGGAATAGCCATTTAAAAAATTTGCAAGGCTGATTCTTTAGTCGTTAAGGTAGACTGATTGTAAATCATTTTGTAGTTGTCCTCTGAACTTAGCTTCTTCCTGCTTATACGCATATTTGCGTGCATTCGAGAATAGAAGATGACTAACAAAGGCAGGGTTGCCCTAACCTGCTTTCTTTCTTCCCCATTAACAAGATTTTTGACTGTACTTCTAACTTATTTATTTATTTACTTTCTGTCCTTATTCTTTAAAAAAAAAATCTTTTATGTCTTTCTTTTTCCAGTTAACCTGCAAATTCAAAGGTCAGCTGGAGAAATCATTTAAGAGGAAATCTATAAGAAGCTTCCAAAGCTTTGGACCACCCTGAAAGAAAGAGGAGAAAAATGTTTGGGGAAGGCAAGGGTTCCAGGAACCTGGGGAGGGGGCGGGCGTCCTGGACACGGTGGTTTCCTCGTGCGCTGCCGTAGAGCAGACGATGGGCCTGAGATCCTAAACAAGCCTTTCCAAGCCCCCACTTCCAATGCGGGGAGGGAAAAGTTCAGAAGCAGCCACAAGGGGACAAAAGCTGCATTTGGGCAGTTGCGCACAGGGCATTCAATAAACCCAGCCAGCTCTAGAGACGGGTAGGGGCTCCTGTGGGTTCCACAGAGGCTGAAGCACCCCTGCTGCCACCTTCGCTGCCGCCCTCGCCGCCGCCCGCCGCCGCCGCCGCCGCCGCCGCGGCCCCTGCGTTACTGGGGGAGACGGTGCCGCTGCGACAGGGGAGGACGCGGCTGGAGCTCAAGGAGGCTCCAGCGCGCAGGCGCCGCCGAGCCCTGCCTGGATGCTCAGTCAAGGCACTAAGGCAAAAAAAAAAATCAGCAATTTATAGAAAGAAGAAGCTATAGTCTGTCGGGATATCCAACACCAACAGGTAGGAGGATATACTCTCGGATAAGTTTGGGGGCGGGGGGGATGCACTGTGTTGATGAAACTGCAGGTTCACCGGGAAAGAACCCTCCCTGAGGGGTTTTTTTTCTTTCTTTCTTTCTTTCTTTCTTTCTTCTTTCTTTCTTTCTTTCTTTCTTTCTTTCTTTCTTTCTTTCTTTCTTTCTTTCTTTCTTTTTTTTTTGACAATAAACTGCATAATGGAAGTACAGTCAGACAATGCATCTTCAGTAGGGCTTATTGAGAGCTCCATTTCTGGAAAGCCTTTCAAGACTGAGGAATATCAGACTGCGAACCACCGGGAACGGTTCCCTTGCAGCACAGAAGCAATCTCTCTCCCCATCTTCGCGTATGTAATGCATGTCTCTCTCCCTCTCCCCCTCCATCCTCCTCCCCCATTATAAATCCAGGAGTGGCGGATTTCAGGTTTCGTAATGTTGCATGATGCGATCGGTATTTACACGGGGATGTACCGGTGGGGAAATTAAAATCATCGAACGCAGTTTTGCCTGGGCTTCCATCAGCATATTCCTGGCGAGTGAGAAGTGGCAAAGGAAACACGCTTCGTGGGAATAACAGAGGAAGCCGATGTCGCTGGTGTGGCTCCCAGGCACCTAGGAGACAATGTGCATTTTGCTTTAAAATGAAGCCACTTGTGATTTGCAACAAAGATGATCAGTGTAAATGGGAAAGGCTTAATTGCCCAGGAAATACAGGTTCATGTTATATTCATTTGAATCCAGGCGGCCAAGATTTACAAATGGAAGTGCATTATTCCTCTGGGTGTGTTTCCCCGGCCAATATTTACATTAACCATTTTTACTAATCATGTGGGCTTAAAAGAGAATTGATTTGTCAGAAATGGGGGGTGGGGTAGGATGCAAAGACAAAAGATTAAATCACATCGAATCTTGGGACAAGTTTCTATTAATTTCGAAGTCGAATGTTGACATTTTGCTTTAAGATGAATCAACAAATACTCTTATGCAGCATGGATAGTGGCACTTGAGTTAAAAGACATATTTTGCAAGGGTTCTTTGGCTCCACATCAGCAAAGAAGCTGCCTGTGAAACAGTGACAGATACTAACAGACCTCAAATAAATGTAGACAGTCTCTCTGTCTCCTATTAGCAATCTTGTAGATTCCGTTGCAATTCTGGTGATTAATTCCTTGACTGGCACATTTTACAACTGTGGAACATCTTATTTCTTCTCTCTTAGAGCTACCAAATCAAATATATGTTCTCCAAAATAGGGACGTTTTAAAAATTCACCTAGCTTGAAAACTAAACAAGGCAATTCTCTGAAATCTCAAGTAAAAATACTTCGTAAATTAAATAATAGTATTCAAAATTAAAACTTTATTTGCTTCCCATAAATGTACAGCTTTTTGTTAGCTCTGTCTGACATCACTGCTTGTTAACTTAAGAACTGATAGCTCATTTTTTTTCCAGATATTCTGATGGCAAATCAAATGGAAGAAAAGAGGAAACATGACTGCAGATCGGATCGGTTCTCTTTGTGGATTACATGTTCAGTAAAATGTATGGATCTATCTTTTCCTTGTTCTTATATCTAGATCATGAGACTTGACTGAGGCTGTATCCTTATCCTCCATCCATCTATGGCGAACTATAGCCATGCAGCTGACAACATTTTGCAAAATCTCTCGCCTCTAACAGCCTTTCTAAAACTGACTTCCTTGGGTTTCATAATAGGAGTCAGCGTAGTGGGCAACCTCCTGATCTCCATTTTGCTAGTGAAAGATAAAACCTTGCATAGAGCACCTTACTACTTCCTGTTGGATCTTTGCTGTTCAGATATCCTCAGATCTGCAATTTGTTTTCCATTTGTATTCAACTCTGTCAAAAATGGCTCCACCTGGACTTATGGGACACTGACTTGCAAAGTGATTGCCTTTCTGGGGGTGTTGTCCTGTTTCCACACTGCTTTCATGCTCTTCTGCATCAGTGTCACCAGATACTTAGCTATCGCCCATCACCGCTTCTATACAAAGAGGCTGACCTTTTGGACGTGTCTGGCTGTGATCTGTATGGTGTGGACTCTGTCTGTGGCCATGGCATTTCCCCCAGTGTTAGACGTGGGCACTTACTCATTCATTAGGGAGGAAGATCAATGCACCTTCCAACATCGCTCCTTCAGGGCTAATGATTCCTTAGGATTTATGCTGCTCCTTGCTCTCATCCTCCTAGCCACACAGCTTGTCTACCTCAAGCTGATATTTTTTGTCCATGATCGAAGGAAAATGAAGCCAGTCCAGTTTGTAGCAGCCGTCAGCCAGAATTGGACTTTTCATGGTCCTGGAGCCAGTGGCCAGGCAGCTGCCAATTGGCTGGCAGGATTTGGAAGGGGTCCCACACCACCCACCTTGCTGGGCATCAGGCAAAACGCAAACACCACGGGCAGAAGAAGGCTATTGGTCTTAGACGAGTTCAAAATGGAGAAAAGAATCAGCAGAATGTTCTACATAATGACTTTTCTCTTTCTAACCTTGTGGGGCCCCTACCTGGTGGCCTGTTATTGGAGAGTTTTTGCAAGAGGGCCTGTAGTACCAGGGGGATTTCTAACAGCTGCTGTCTGGATGAGTTTTGCCCAAGCAGGAATCAATCCTTTTGTCTGCATTTTCTCCAACAGGGAGCTGAGGCGCTGTTTCAGCACAACCCTTCTTTACTGCAGAAAATCCAGGTTACCAAGGGAACCTTACTGTGTTATATGAGGGAGCATCTGTAAATCTTTAGCCTTGTGAAACAGTAACCTTCTCTGCTGAGCAGTTGTGGCCTGTAGCCATATCTTGAGAAGAAATTCAAGAATGGGATCAGCAGTTATAAGGATTTGGGCAACATTCTGCAGTCTTTGCAATAGTTCACCTATAATCCTACTTTAAATCTCAGAGTGATCCTGCTGACTGCCGACGAAGGTTTGTAATTAAGAAAGGACTGAACCACTGCCCTGAGTTTCTTTATGTGGTCAAAAACTAGATAATGAAAGTAGCAGGTGCTAAGTATCAGTGCTAAATGCTGTGTATATCACTACATATGAAAAAAACATCAAAAAAATTAGCATTGGACATCTTAATAAATTAAGTTGACATGAGGTAAATGTGTTGATAAAAACTAATTTTAGAAGTTTGAAGACTTTAAAACATTTCATACTATTATTGTTTTGCAGAGACTAATATATTTGGGGACTTAAAGTACTGTAATCCACTAAAGACGTGCCATGAATTATTGGAATATCACACTTAAAAAACCGCCTTGTAAGTTTTGGGGAGCATTCCAAAGCAGTATATTGGTTCCAATTACAGTTTACTTTTTTTGTATTGATACATTACTATTTCTAAATACCACTTTCCTTATCTACTAGTGAAACTGCTAGCATTGAACTGTATTATGTGGTTTTTGTTGATTTGGTATAAAGTTTTTCCAATTCATTTATATTTTACAAAT